>CM067566.1:4818829-6018829 GCA_034336665.1 Luscinia megarhynchos
CCCTAATTACTTGAAAAATAATCAGGAATTAATTACTACTAATTAATTGATCAATACATATTTATTTGCTTGGAATGAGCTGTGTGCCTGTGAATCTACAGCAAAAAGCAACCCTTGAAGATTGTAGATTAAAGGATGACAAATTAGTAGTTACCACCTTATGCAGGACTGGAGGGAAATGGAAGAGACAGCATCATTCCACAAGCAGAAGGTTTCAAGATGAAAGGTCAACAAATGCTCTCTCTATTATCATTCTAATCTCTCTCTTTTATCTAATTTAGTTTTCAAATAATAGTCCTAATTAAATAGCTCAATGTCTGTCTGGTGGAGGTCAGGAAGTCGATGGCAGACAGCAGAGAAAAACTATTCCTGCTCTTCTAGAAGAAAGCTGTCATTGAGACTCTAATCCCACCATGTGGACAAATCTTAGTGCAAAATTAAAATATAGGAGAAAAATGTTTTGGGTGAAAAACTGCATCACAAGCAGCAGTGAAGAGCTGCATCAGCCAGAATATGAAGTGGGATTTCTGCTAAATCAAAAATGTGGGTCTTTGCTTTAGTCCATGAAGCTACAGGGAATTTACAAATTGGATTACAGCTTGGATCAAGATCTTAATCCAAAATTAGTCATGATACATGCATGACAACAGGTAAAATGAAAACAGGTGTTAAGTTAGTATATCACAAATATGCATTGCTTTTCTTCCTTTTAGAAATTAAATTTACTAGTAGCCACACTACAGCATTAACTTGAAAATTTCTTAAAATGTTGTGCTGGATTGGTCTCATAATGGAGGGATCTGCCCTGCTTGGGAGGAAAATGAGGTTTGAGTCAGTGCCTAGACAAATACCCTTACAGGGGGACCACAACATGACCTGTAGCAGATGTTGAGTGGGTGAAGGTTTGAGAAATCCTGACACAGATAGAGAAGTCAACATCATTACATCACAGGAGATTGACACTTTTAAATCTCTCAGATTAGTCTGTCATTCTTATTTCATTTGTCTTTTTAATCTTTTATAATGCACAACAAAAGCCAAAACCAAGCAAAAATAAATTTTTAGGTAGTTTTTGTATTTTCACCACAAAAACCATGAGTGCTTTACTCCCAGATTTCAGAGTGTGATTTCTTGAAGCCAGACACATGCAATACTCTTTTCTCCTAGTAGCAATTCTACATATATATCTTCATCACTTTTTATTCTGGTAAGCAAGGGGAGTGCAAAGGTTCTGCTTCAGCCTATCAGAAATGTATTTTTTTATACTGTAAAATTGAGAATTTACACTTTGTGTCCTGGGGTGGAAGAGGGACATGTTGGGTATTTGCTTAAAAGAGAAAACTCTGGAATAGTGGGAGGCTGCCTGGCCCTCAACAGCCAAACTGGCTGCATTCTGGACATGATATTCATGAGAGGGGGTCACTGGGGTGAATAAACTTCAAAACTAACATGATTTGTTTTGTACTTTGCTGAAAGACAAACCAGGAGTAGAAACTGATATGTGCGAGTGTGAATGAGGGATATCAGCAGCATCCAGCTCTGAAAAATTCCTTCACCTGGGCATGTAAATTAATTTGTGTTTTACAGACCACTCTACCCATGTATGGTTTAGTTTGCAGCAGAGATCCTCATCCTAAAGAAAACAATTGCAGAAATTTGGTTTTTTCAAAGGTTATGCAGACAAAACTTCCCCCAGTGAGAAATCAAAAGGGACTGTGATGATGAAGGCTGTCAGGAACAGAGCCCCATCCCTGCATTTAATATCAAATGTCTTTCTCAAACCCTGTTACTGACTGGAGGCACTGACACCAGGACAGGCCCATTCCACAATTATTTTCAAAGCTTTTTTTATAACATTGCTTTGTCATGGAAAACAACAACCAGTTTTCCATCTCATTGTTTCTGCAGTCCTTACTGGACAGTCACAAAGCAAATATTAATCATATTAATGACACTGTACATCTCTGAAATGTTAACCTTCAAGCCAATAACTCAGATTCAATGGATTATTTTGGTCCAGGCTTTGAATTTGAAATGACCTTTCCCTGTCTGAGAAAAATTGACACTGTCCCATTTAAGTCACAGTTTGTCAGCCTGGATGGTCATAGAACAATCAGTCAATGCAATTTAGACTGGCATCTATGGAGGCAAAGAAAAAATAAGTCCCAGAGGATTCAAAGGAAAGCACACAATAGAGTCAGGGCAGTGTGGGCTAAGCCATAACATCTTAAAGAGGAGCATCAGCCAAAATGGAGATGACCCACACAAACAACAATAAGTTTGCTGGGTGGAACATTTAATGTTTTAAAGAGACAAAGATTTTTAAAAATTACTCCCATTTTCATTGGGACCCGAGGTTCATTATCCAGAGATGGTGAATCTGGACACACTAAAGCCATGTCTGAAAACACTTTCAACTCTCTTTAGAGAGAGAGACAGGAGGAAGCTTGCTGTTTGATTTCTTTTTCAGATATTTTGTTTGTCACTTCTGTAACAACTGTGGATTAGAAGTCGGGAAGAGAGTTTCATTATGTGCATTAATGAATTCCTACTCTATCAATGTAAAGCAAATATTTCCTAGGAAAACCACAAGTGAAATATACCTTTAGAGGTATAGTAATAAACCAAATTTTCACTTGCATACCTTTGTGATCCTCCTAAAGTTTGTTTGAAATTGGAATCATAAAATCAGAAAATCATAAAAATATTTTGTTGCATCTCTTAGTTGAATGGACACCTTGTTTTGCACCTGTTCCCAGAGACTGAGTGGTAAGCAAGAAGCTAGTTTTGGTTTGTTTGGGGTTTTTCTTTGCATTGAGACTTTTTTCCTGTTAAAAATGGAGGGAAGTTTTTGGGGTTTTTTCAAATAAATGTTTGCAATTTAACATTCTCATTAGATTATTAGGGGGAAAAAGCCCAAAACCAAACAAATGCAAAAATCCCATTCTCTACTACCATTATACTGTAACCATTAATTGTTTTATAGTGTTTGCATTTCAGTCAGCATTTTAATTGTAGGTTTAAAAGAATAAAAGAGACCTGAAACTTTTGTGATGAAGGTATATGTCCCTTCTAATGCTCATTTTGTCTTAACAAATAATTCATTTGAAAACAAAAGGCTTGACTTAACTAATGCCTTAACTGGCTCTGTATCTCTACAGACTGCTTTTCTCCAAGTTCCCAATTGTGAATTGTGAATTTTAACCACATCTTACACCAAGATTTGTAGAGAGACACATCTCTAGTACCTGTTTTGGTAACAAACAGACATCAGGGTTGTAGAAAAGTGAAGGGGAAAGCGAAAATATATCTTAGAGCAGTTATCAAAGTCAACAATTTCTTCTTTAAGCTGAGCAGAAACATCCCTTGCACTTGGCGAGGGGGATGCTGCTAGGCTCGCTGCTGTAGTGCAGAGTTCACATAAAGGAGATCTTGTTCCCTTTTGCTCTCTACACTCCAAAGCTGCATTTGGGCTGCATGATGTACAGGTTTGAGGGAGGAAAAACTTGATGGCAAATAATACAAGAGTTCCAGTAAATGCTGCAACCCTCACCTTCAGATAATAAACTCCTAAAGGAAAAGGGAGGATTAGATTACAGCTTACATTTAAAAATAGATCAAAGGAGTTATTCTTCATCCCACACTAGTAGTAAGATGGAGAAGCCTCAGCACCTATTTTCTACAAAACCTTCACTAAATCAAAACACTGCAATTCATCACCTTACACAGAAATATAATTTGCTGGTGACGCTTTTGATCTTTGAATTCAATGCATTTTTTTCCTACACTCTCCTGCAAAATTCAGTTGCTCTGGGTAGCAACATTGCATAATAACTATGGAACTAACCAGAAATTCTGTATTGGGTTGTTTGCAACTTTTGTGGGAGGTTGGAAAACCATGGAAAAATTTTAGATTAAGTTCCAGATACTGAGTACCCAATAATCAATGACTCTTTTGTTGGAATTTTAGGTTCATCTAGAAAGATGAGTACTGGTTGCAAAACTCGGATCCAAAATATGGAGATGCTGGACTCTAAATTTAAATCCAGAACCTGAGCTCAGCTTTATTATCATTTACAGAAAAGGGAACAGTTCCTTTGACAAGGAACTGTAGGGATGTTCCATTCTGCTTTAGAACACTGGGGGACCCATGTACTGTAAGATGAGAAAATAAAGGAAAACAATCAAGGCCAAGGTGTAAAATAGCAGAAAAATAAAGGTTGTGTTGTATTATTCAAAGGACAAAAGAGATGTTCAGTAAAAGATAAGCTGTGTGTTGCAGTGGGAAGGATCTTGAGAGCAGAGTGAGGGACAGCCTGTGGGAGTTGTTCTCTCCTGTGCCCATCCTGACACTGCCCTCACCCATTCTCCAGTATTCCCAGAGACATCTTGTCAGGATGGTTTGTGAGACCTCAGCACATGGCAGGGCATAGAACCAATGAGGCTTTGAGATAAAAAGTAAATCTGACCTAATATCTGAAAAGTTTCCAGTGCTAATCTGCTCTGGGTTTTTGTCATTGTGGCAGTCATCTTTGTCTGCACTCATTAGTGCTGAGCCTCAAAGCAACAGGACAGCAATTCAGCAAAAGTCTCTTTAGGTGTTGTAATCTACAGCACAACAACGTCTATAATCTCTGTATGGAGCAGTTTAATGCAGTTTGCAGACCTGAAGAGTCTCTAGAAGTCAGGAATTTAATGAGATATGGAGTCTCAGAGCCTGAAATTGGCTGGTGTATTTAAATACTTCAGCAGAATAGATTCTAGCTAATCATTCCCACAACCAGAGAAGCCCCCTCTAATGACCATACTATGAACCCTTTCCAGATTTTTTCTCCCTCTGTTGTAGCAGAAGAAATAAAAAACCCTGAAAACCTTACAAAAAGGGGAATTAAAAGGTTCTCTGACTCGGACTGCAAGCACAAGAGCAAAAAGGAACTTTTCTTGAAATATGGATCTAGATCCTGCTCCCTCAGGGTTTCTAAAGGAATTTATATTTCATGGTTATTAGCAAAGAACCAGAATTTGAAAATCAGAATTGCAGAACCTTTATCTGCAGCCAAATGCTACACTGACACACCAGAAATTGAAATTCATGGCTGCTTTTTTCCTGGATTCCTGAGTCTGAACAGAGGACTGAGCAGTGACAACTCCTGCATTTTCCCAGCATTAGCAGGAGGAGCGTGGTTTCCATAAAGATTAACCCCTCGATTCCCGGTGAAGGTGCTTTGGTTACACTACACAAAAGGGCAGCATCAAGGCAGCCCAGCCGGCAGGGCCAACATTATTGTCACTAGTTTTTCGTGAGAGGAACTTCCAGCAGCAGTTTTTTAACTCAAGATTGTTTTTGCAAGTGAATAAGGCATGGGATAAACACTGATAGCAGATTAGGCTTCCTTTGGATGCTAAGCAAACACTTAGCTGTGGCGCCATCATTAACAGACTTGAAGGAGGAGGAGACTCAGACACCCAGTTTAGCAAGGGTGGCAATATAGGGAGGTCTGAGAAACACCACCCCATAAACTTGAGGTGTTAATGGCTTCTTAGACATTAGGTAGGATTTTCCAAATCATTCTTTTAGCTCAGGCTTCTGTTTTTCACCAAAAAAGGGCAAGTCAGGAGCTCGAGTGCTGGGCCAGACAGTGATTTCTGCAGGTGAGGAGCCAGATGAGCTCTCATGGCTCACAGCCCTCTCAGGCAGGCACAGTGAGCAGAGGGGGGCAGGGAGGCACATTCATTAATTCGTTATCTTCTACATCTGATTTTCCACAAATCAACACTAACACAAAGGTGCTGCCACACTTCTCCAGAGGCAGGGAGGCAGAAAACCACATCCATCACCTGGAGAACTTCCTTGGCTTACAAATTGACTGACATGTCAACACTGAAATTGGGCAGAATGCTATCTACACAGCCAGGAAGGAATTTATAGTGGAAGTTTAGTCATGATAAGGCAGTCTCTTTTTTATTCAAGTAGATACAGCAGGAATGACTAATGACATCCAGAGTGTGGATTAGGTTGTAAAAAGAAAAGGTAATGTGGTAGAAGGCATCTCAGAGATACCTTTAGGTGTGTGTGGATTTTAATGCACTTTTCTAGACAATGATTTTAAACAAAGGGATTTAATAGCCATTATTAGTCAAAAAAAGAAACAAATGCTGGACAGAAACAACATTCAGAGCTGCTTTAGAAGTACAGGACACTTAGTCTCACTGTGCTTTAGCTGTAAAGTCTTTGCTCACTTAAGCATGAAAATTAGGAGTAAATGCAAAACATTGTTTAATTAATGTGCAACAAACCAAGCACGTTACAGCTTTAGAGCAATGGAACTTCAGAGCCTTTTCAGATTGGAGATCTGGTTTTGGAGTCCCCACTTGGTCACAAATTTAATCCACCAGGAGCCTTCCCTAGGGATGAGACAGTGTTCAAGGGAAGGAAATATCAGCAATAACAGCAGCAATTAGCAAGCTAATTCATTAAGAGACATTCTGCACTGGACTGCAAAGGAAATTAGAGTGAATTACAGTGAATAACTGCCTTTGAGTCACCTTTACTCTCCAAATGTGCCATGGGGTCATGAGAGCTCATGGCAGAAAGTTTAAATTACACTTCATTATAAACCAAGCAGCTGAAGTCTGAGAGGATTTTGGAAGTGAGAATTAGATGTTCACATCACCTGAATCCAGACCTTTTCATCTACTGAGCTGCTTTAGTTCCAATCAAACATGGATAATTAGAACAAGGTGTTCTTGAGGATATTGATTTCATGTGAGACAAAGGATCTTCATTATAAAATTGGTTAAACACAGAAGAAGGATGAGCAATGGGGGTGGATCTCCATCCTTGCAGCTTTTCAGAACTTGTCTGGGCAAAATCCTGAGCAACCTGCTGTTCACATATGTAATATCACACCTGAGCATTTAGGCATAAACATACTCATGTAGGAAATAAATATAAACATCTATTAAATTTCAAGTACATTTTGAAACTTTCTTATTTCACAGATACCTGCTATAAAGAATATAAGGTACCAGCCTTAGAAAGGAATGACACTATAAATTTTTATTAGATGGATCAGAAATATTTTCATGCTGTGGGCAGTGTGGGCTCATAAGAAGCACAGATAACTATCTGCTATAACAAGGAGCATTAACTATGATTAATGAGCTGACTTTGAAAGTCAGACCATCTCCACAATATAATCTTTTCTCCTCTAAGGCAATTTTAAAAGAAACTTTTAAATATTTAAATATTTCAGCAGTCTTCTGAAGTTAGTGCTGCCTGAATGTGTTCAGACATTTCTTTCTAGGCCTAAATTGAAAAAAAATATGATCTAGCTGTCCCATTACATTATGTGAACAGAAATAGAATATGTATGTTAATGTAATTGCATATTGAGGAAAACTAAGGTGTGGTAAAAACATTGATGATTTTGTTAGCTGTATTTAAGCTGATCGTTGAAGAAGTTTTGTGTTCACTTTTTTTTTCTGTTAAAAAGGGGGGAAAGTGTCACTGACTCCTTTAAAACAGGATTACTGACCTGGTGATTTGAGCACAGCCCAAAGATCAAACAAACCTGGAAGGAACTGCACTGCTCATGAGTGCAGAAAGAGCTGCTGCCCTACCAGAGCAGGTTAAAATGTCAGGTTTCTCATGTCCCAGATGGGAGCATGAGGCCAGGTGAGCTCATAGAGATTAATGCCAAAATGGACTGATGAGAGGGGTCAGTCACACCATTGGTGCAGGGCTTGTAGTGCCATTCTCAAATATGACTTTTGAAACCTTGATGTAGCTCCTCAAAAGTATTCAAGCATTTGACTCTCCCTCAGAAATCTGAATTGAATGGCCAGTGTGTTAAACACTCTCTGGTTCATACTTTGCATTAAACTGTTGCTGGATACAGCACAGGAGCTGTTCCCAATGGAGTGATTGGAGCAGGATTGTCCTCACCTGCAGTGTGGACATCCAAGAAAATCAGATTCCTCTCACACAAAATGCTCTCAGGGCAAGAGAAGAAATTAACCCACAGGTGCTGCCAGTGAACACTCTAATGCTCTAATCATCATAGAAAAAATACAGACAGATGTAAACTTATATGAAAGCTGTTTTTAGCTGCATTACAATAAAAGGAGATATGTATTGCCTTTGTAGATATGTGTTACTCAAGCTGTAATAATTTGGATTCCTTTCCTCAGGGGATCCAATGAAAACTGATCTGTGTTCTGTCCTGACAGCACAGTGACAGTTTTATGAGTTCATCCACTATTTATTTCCTTGTCTGATGGCTGTCTGGAAATCCTACATGGGTGGAATGGCCTCGCTGACATGCAGTGAGTGATGTGTATTTCAGATCTCCATGAGCTCTACTCAGTTCTGCAATCTGGGCCTTCTCAGGTAATCCCAAATATCTGAGTTACCACCTTGTTAGCAGCACAACCAGTGAATATCTTGTGTGTGCACCTACAGGAGCCAAAACACACCAGAACCACAACAACAACCCCACTCAGTATCAACCCCAAGAAGTATCTTGCAAAATTATGTAAAAACTGGTTAAGTTAAAGTTGTTTAAATAAGAAGTTTGCTCCTTATAGTCACCCTGGATGTCATTGAGGAAGTTAATTTAAAAGTTAGCTATTTAGGGCATGACCCCCAAAATTATCCATATTTGCAAAATGTTTGTGTTTATGCTTTAAATCTGAAAATTTAATGACTTTTTACTGAGTGCTAATAAACAATTATTGCTGTTCACTCTCACAGAAGCAGACATTTCAGGGGAGAGACAAGGAACACAGCAGTATTTAGAATTAAAAATTAAGAATATGAGCTGAATCATAATTTTCAGAAAAGTGTTCTCTTGCATTTCTTCCTAACATGCAATTTGTGTGTTTTTTGCAGTGCTGTGGGACCTTTGCAAATGAAAGATGCCAAATAAATGAGAGTCATAAAATAGTTATCATGTCACAGTTTCTTACATCTTTTACAGATTCTTACATCTATTTAGACAGTTTTGTCAGCCCTTACTGATATATTCCAACTGGTAAATTCTTGTTCAACATTTTGATTTTGCAAAGAAAATATTATCAAACCTTTTTAATATTTCATGTTGGTCACAGGAGCAGGAAAACAAGGGTGGCCACAATTGCAAATGTGCAAATCCCTGTGTTTTATTTCTTCAAACTTTTATTCAGTTTTTAAATGAAACCCAGCACCTACAGCAAAGTGCAATACACTCCATGACTTATGCTGTCCATAAAGCCTGTGGGATTTACACTGCCATGGGAAGGAGGCTATTTACATGTTAAAAAGCCATTTATGACACTAATAAAAGTCCACAGGATTTACTTTACAATGTGTGAGAAGCCATTTATGATGTTAAGAGTCAATTTACAATGTCAACAATTGTGTTAGCAGTAAAAATGCAAAGCGGATAAACAGCATTGATTTTTTTTTTTTAATTTGTATTGTTGATATTTCCCTGGTAGTGGTTCATGTCTCCACCACAGAGATTTTCTGGTTTATACTTTAAATGAGAATGATAAGGCATAAATTTTTGTTTTCCTTATGTGAGTTAATCTTAGAGAAAAAAAACTGTTCATACAGATGTGTTTGGGATACCTTTGCAATATGGCAGAGATTTCTGACCCATTAGGCAACTTTTTCTGGATTTATCAATCTGCTACAGCAACAAAGATATTCTCAGTCTTTACACTTTACTCATTCACTTGGACATTGAGTAGTTTTGATTTATCAGCAAATTTTGAGTACTCATTCCAATTTTGATTGTATTTTTTTTTAGTATTTCTTGGATGACATAAAATACAAAATACTTCTAGAGTATATTTTGCTGCCACTTTTATTAGTACACTGGATAAAGAAAAATAACATTTCTTAAGTTCTGCTTACAGGTTCTGAAGACATTTAACCAAAATCTTTATGTAGGTTTTGATTACCCAACACCAAACCTACTAGGTAATCACAGTAATAATTTCACATAACTGTTCACATAACATCTATTAGTTCTTACTGTTGTACCAAAATCTCATTTTCTGTTTGTTTAATCTGATCAGGTTAAACATTTGTTTAATCAGAATTTGAAAGGATTCTCCTCTCCAGGCTGAGCAGACCCATCTCTCTGCACAGGAGAGGTGTGGGAAATAGAAAAGGTAGAAAACCCTCAGAAATCTGTTTGGAAGCAAATCTCAGAATGGAAGAATGCTGAAAATACAAGGACAAGAAAGAATAACTCTGTGAGCTGGGTAGAGATAGTCCTTAGGAAAACATTAAGCAAGATAGTAGAAATATTTAAGTTTAAATAGGTTTATTAGGTTTAATAATGAACTTTTTCCCTTTTTTTAGGTATTACAAGCAAGCATTGTTCAAAGCAAAATGAAGGTGCAGCTTTAGTAATTGGCTTAAGCAAACATTTGCCAGCTTTTGGCTAGAAAGTTGTTAAAAGACTGTAACAAGGAGAATTTTGGCTGTTGTCATGGCTTTCACCATCTCTGGTGTCTCACTCTGTAAAATCAGGTTGATGATGCTGATGAAATAAAAGCTCTAAAACCTCTGTACCGTTGTTGCTGTACATATAATGTATATAATATCATAACAACATAATAGAATAATAACATAATATCATAATAGAAACTTTTTCATAATAGAAAAACAAATCCAGTAGAAATGGTGCCCCATGAAATGGTGCCCCATGTGAGGATTGAACTCACCACCTTCAGATTATTAAAGGGATTATGGGTGTTATAGCCCTCTGAGCCTTTCTATGGCCCTGCTCTAAGAAGTTTTTTATTGTTAGTGTAATGAAGGTATTAACAGTCTAATTCAAGAATCTTTTTTAGTCTAAATCTAATTGCAACAGCAAAAGAAAATATAGAAACGCAGGTAGGGTATTTATTAAGAGAAAAAGTCACAGGAATAGCAGTAACACTGTTAAAATCTGAACATGCATATCTATTCCTACTTTGGGGATTATTTCCCAACTCAATTCCTGCTATAATTTGTGTTTCTTATTTTACAAAATGAGTTGTTTCAGCAAAAATTGCATTGGTAATATTCGGATTGCTGACATAAAGGGCAAGTCTGAAATCTTAAATACTCTAAAAGACATGTTTACCCTTTCTCTGAAATAAAGCTCTTCAAATTTTCTTCTTGATTAAATGTTCTTAGGTCTCCTTTTTACAAACAACTCCCCTAAGTTTGTGAAGAAGAAAAAACAGCAGTTTTTTAATGGCTGTACTTAAAGAGTCTAAGAATTAATTAAGATTTTAAAAGTGCACCACGAGGCCTGAAAAGCTATAAAAAGAAAGGATTTTTGGATTTAATTGAAACAGAATCCCAAATGTAGTGTAACTCAACAGATAATATATTATATTCAATTAAACACTTTAAATTTTTAAAAACCAAGGTCTCTTCTGCCAAAAGAACATCAGCAATTAAAGTTTGCTGGATGTGTTTGAAGCAGAATACAAATCCATGAAATTAAGATGTTTTTTGGTTTTATGACCAACTCCTAAACACAACAAGCCAGGAAAACAAGAACTAAACATTATGAACTACACACATGGGTAGACCACACATATTTTTGTGTCCCAAAATAACCTATGAAAAACAAAGGTTGTGAAATACTTGCAAGTAAATTGAGAAAAAATTAATGTCTAAATATCTGAACTTATCTGTTGGATTTTCAAGGACAGGTGGGAAGAATTTGCCTGAGTCACAAAATAGAAAAATATTCATCCCTCTTTCATGAGCTCCCATTTTCAGTTTTACAACGTGTGTCATTTCCCATTCTGTTCAATTCCTCAAAAAAGCAGGAAGCCAACAGTTGAGGGAAAAAAGCCCCACGGTGACAGAAGAACCTAAAAGAAAACAGCACTCCAGTACAGGTGACAGCATGACTGGGAATTCAGAAATGTGTTGGCAAAATAAAGCTGGAAGTCATGGCAACTGATCAGATTTGTAGCTTTTATTATTGATTTTAGCAGAATAAAATAACAGTACTGAAATTCAACTTCTGCTCTCTGCTCCAACAAAGCATCAAATTCACAGACACCTTGAACTTACAATCAAAAGTGACAAGTGATTTTTGGAAAGTATGTTTTTGATTATGCAAGTTGCCTGTAGAGAGGTGCATTTCTACTTGTCAGTCCTAGAAAATAATCAGAAGCCCAGCAAACACAGCAAGCCCCAGTTATGCATTTCTGCCTCTAAATAAGAGTTAGGAGTGCAGTAGATCCGTGTTGATGTGGCAAACAGAAGCTCTGAGGATAACAAATCCATCCAGCTCTGAGAAAGGATGGAGAGGGTGCCTGAAAGTCTGTGCCTCAGAGTGTTTAGCAAACTGATATAGGCACATTTTTCTCCCTGGGGCCGACTTGGAACAGCAGCACTTATATCTTAAC
The DNA here is from genome assembly GCA_034336665.1 of Luscinia megarhynchos. NCBI lineage: Eukaryota > Metazoa > Chordata > Aves > Passeriformes > Muscicapidae > Luscinia > Luscinia megarhynchos. Next base: position 4,831,241 of record CM067566.1, read on the forward strand.
AGCTAAACTTGCTTCTTTCCCCAAAACACGGTGGTGATGGAAAAACTGCCCTGAGGGAACCTCTCCTGGCCTGTGCTGCCCCTGGGACGTGCCTGGGAGTGGTGGGGTTACCCCAGTGAGGAACAAAACCACAGCAGTGACAAAGGACAGGGCTGGACACTTGCCAGTGAGTGCAGGAGGGTTTGAAGAGCTTCCTTCTTGGATCAGAGCACACCAGACCACGGGCCAAGGGATGCTTGGGGAGCACTGCACAGACTGAGGGGAGTCCTCAAATATCAACAATATTCTGGAGAAATTGCTATGAGAATCTGCAGAATTTGATCTAGATAATTTCTTCTTCAAACCTCGAGGAATTTATAAAACTTCAGATGGTTCACTGGGGGTTTAAGGGAAAAATAAGACTTCCAGAGCTGCTGCTCATCTCAATACTCCATTTTCCCTCCAAAGCAAGAGAGGCTTGGAGGTTCATCCCTCTTTTCCCTTCCTCCACCTCAGTCTTCTCCTTGTCTTAGTCAGATCAGCAAAATTCATGTTTTCCTTCTCTGTTCAGAGACACAGAGTGCCTGTGTTCTCCTCCCACAGAGCATAGCATGAAGTTTACACTGAAGTAGGTATTGACTGGTTTTTTCTGTTTAAAAAAAAGCATTTTTCACATCTATCACCCGTTTAAGACTGCAGTAATTATTTCTCTAATCTGATAATGTAATCACTCTTTCTCATTTCTTGATCCTTTGGGTTTGATTCTGATAATGATTTTGCTAGTTACACTTGAAATGTCGCAGGGGATTCAAAATTCCAGAGAGAAATATCCACTTTTGTTCAAAGAAGATAAATGTAACATAATCAGCCACGTCCTTCAAAGCCATTTTCTGGATTTGTAGTAGCCATCAAAGTAACTCCAATGATGTTAGTGGGGTCATATCATCATCACTGCCAAGCAATGAAGCTTCACTGAAGAACTGTATCAGTTTACATCACTGTAGGTTTGCACAGACTCTCAAACTTTATTGTGATGGGGTCATACATGAAAGCTGAAGGAAGATAAAGAGGAGGGAAATATTCATTCAGAATTATGTGCCCTGATCCCATTTTAATTTTTCCTCTGCTCTGTTTTGGAAAGTAAAATGTCACTGCATTTGAAGTCTCAGTCCCAGATGCTTCCTGAAACACTTGGAAAAGAATCCATCAAAGAAAGTTCCAGACATTTAGTACTGTCTGTCTCTTTCTCTGCTTTTCTCTGATCTCTGAATTTGCTACCTCAAATCCTTCAGCACAGGTATGAGGCTCTCTCCTGAACATCTCAGCTCTTCCTGCTGCTCTCCCTCACCTGTGGTCATAATTCTCTCCAGTGATATTCCTGAGTGAGATGTCACAAACCTCAATGTGACTTCAGCCAAAGGAGAAGCAGCAGGAGTGGAGACCTGCCAAATCAGACATGACATTTTCTTGAACTAATGATGTTTGGGATGGGTGATGAGGTGTGTTCTGAAAGCCCCAAGAGGCATCAAAATAATCATAAAATGTGTAATGGCTTTAAAATGCTTGAGTACTTTCAAAAATTTTATTTTTTGTCACGTTCCATTACTGTACATTCCTGTGATTCAAAAGATGACAGTCAGAATATTTCCATGTGTTTTTAAACTCAGTTGTGCAGCTTCCCCCACTGTGATGAATCTCCCTACACACTCCTTGACTCACTATGAAAATACAAAAATGAAGTGCTAAGAATGGAAATCCGTGGCATTGGGATTTCCCAAAGAAAAAAAACTCACATTTAGGTTCAGTTCTTTCTATTTTTTGCATTCTCTTAATGCCATTTTGCCTCACTTGAACTTATTTCCCCTCAGTGAATTCTCAGACAATGCCTGAATCCTCACCCAGAAGGATGTTTGTTCACTTAGCCTTCATCCCTCCCTGCAGGGCATTGTGAAAAACCCCCGTGGGCAGCAGCTCCAGGTGTTTATTGTGGTGTTACCATGACACACATTAGCGACTGTTCTCTGCAGAGTTCCAAAATTGTCCCTTATTAAGTTACATCAAAGGCAAATGAAGCATTACAGTCACAATTTCCAAGTAAATGAAGTTGCAGGGCACTGAGATTCCACTGGACTGTGGAATATGAAGTTGCAAAATAATTAGGGAAGGAGTCAGACAATAACAAAAAGGAGACAAAAGTTGCTTAAACCATGATCTTCTCCTCCCTGGCTCTTTCCAGGAACAAAGAGGGGTTGACCAGATGGAGCTGTGGGCTGAACTTTGAGGAGCATGAGTTCAGCCCTTGGCTTCAGACCCCTCTGTGTGGCTCTGGGAAAGCCTCTAAATCTATTGCATGTGCCATTCTCAGGTATCCAAGCTGTGAGAGCATTTTCCTCTCTCACAGGGATAAAAACCATTAACTACAGCAAAGTGCTCTGCTCTTATAATTAAGGGGATTGTGTGCAGTGAGTACCAAGACCAGGGGCTTTGAAGCTGATATTGAAAGATATTTCCGTGTTTAAAAATGCTGAGCAATTTAATTGAAACCTGGGAATTAAGAGCTTTTGAAAATCCCAATATATAAAAGTCCCTAATTCTTCCTTTACAAGTTAATAAAACACAGCCAGAGTAGGAATCACACCATGGAATTTGCCATGACAAGCTTTCCATACCCGAGAATGCAATGTATAAATAGGAATTCTAAAATTCTTTGGGCTCTTGCTTTCTTCAACTGATTTTAAAATCTCTCTTAAATGCTTATAAGTGACAGCAAAACCAAATTAATTTAAAACTCTTGCTGGAAAATAAGATTGAAGGTTTAGGGTTCATTTTTACTGACAAACCTACACTTTGTAAGACTATCCACCAAACCTCAATGCTGTTGAAAGACCCTGATCCATTCCCTACAGATTTAATTTATTTCCCATTTGAGGGGCACTATGTATATAGACTAATTTTTGTATTTATTTAGAGGGAAAGATCTTATCATTAACTTATTGAAAGAATCAAAGTATAAAACTCTGAAAAAGGACATATTTTTGATGTATTTGTAGTAGAGGCAAAGAAACACACACAATGTTTGAGAATAACTACAGAGAATAACAAACACTGACCAGAAAAATCATAGCCATGGATTTATTTTTATTGCTTTATTATAATGCACCATGTAATGTACTTCTAAAGTGCACACATGTTTGGATTAAATAAGAATGTTGTATTCTGTGTACATCAGTCTTATTATAATTGATATTTTGTACTCTCAGTAATTTATTCATCCATCCATCCATCCATCCATCCATCCATCCATCCATCCATCCATCCATCCATCCATCCATCCATCCATTTCTATGACATCAAAGTAGATTTGATGATAAAAGGAAATAAGTAAGGGACAGAAATGTCCATTTTCTAGCAAAATAATGTTCAAGCATAAATGTTCATTTTCTAGCAATATTCTAATGTTATAGCTGCTTATACTGTTTTTCATAGCTTTTAAAACATTTTTCTATATTTAATAATTAAATTATTTTGAGCATTTTTTTTTGGTAGGAGGGTTGTTTCAGAGTGACAAACAACACATGATCCACACATACTCTGAACTGTTTTCCTATTGTTATATTTTAAGATTTGGGACTTAGACATTAAAAAGTGATAAAACAATCAGCCTATTCACCTCTAAAAAGTATTAACTCATTTCTCAGTGCTTGGCTGGTGCCTGTATATCTGCATTAACTCATATGATAGCAAATTTAGTGCATAAAGAAGTCCAAACACTTTTATTTAATTCAGGTATGTATTGGTGAAATGAAAAACTTAATTTAATCCTAAATTGAATGAGAAGAAACTCAATGCATTTGCCTAAATTATACTGAATATTATGAAGTGCAAAATCGAGTCTAATTTTTTTATATAATTGCTCCTTTTCCTAGGAATCATTCTTCAAACTGCTGAAGTGATAGTTCAATTGTTTTGCATAGGAAATTTCATTTTGGTTTTTGCTAACTGAATATACTCAAGTATTTCATTTCTAACTACTGTTTTCACTTTTCTCAGAAAACTTCCTTATTAAGTTCATTCAGAAATGGAAACAAATGAGAACGTTATTTTCATATGAGTAAATTTAAAAGAGGATAATTTACAATGCAAATATTTTCAGGTCTTAATGAAAATCTATGGTTTTCCATGAAAGAGAATATTTAAAAAAAAAGAGAAGCATTTTAATTATTTGATGATACCTCTCTTGGAAAAACACAAAGAGAACAATGAGTTCTAAACAAAAGGAAAATTAACAACATTTTTAAGTGTTTAATGAGAAAATGCATTCTCTTTTGATAAATCCAAGCATCTGACATTCTTCATAGTCTTACCTACAGTGTCAAATAGATGTAAAAATTTTAATGACATCAGAATCAATTTTTTAGGTTTGTTAAACCTAAAATTTTGCATACCAGACATAAGTTGCTTAAAAACAGTAATTGGAGATTTGTTTCATCTCATGGAAATAAAACATCAGATGGTGATATCCTTGCTGTGGGACACCATGTCAGTGGTTAAGACAAAGTGAAGGAAAGATCAAATTTCTTTTCTCCATCCATCAGAAAGGAGCTGCTTTTAAATGCCAACTTTTTATTATTTTATTTTTTTTAAAATAATCATCCTCATTTGAATGGAATATTTCCTGTAACACACACATGCATTTGGGCTTTTCAGCTTCATCTGATCAATCTCTTTCTCACTGTTTGGCCACAGAGCTCAATTATTCATGCAATCTATCTGTGCATTTCCCAGTGTGAAGAAGCAATTAACATCTGGACAGAGCTGCCACCCTTCTTTATTAGAGTGATCCATGGTCCTTTATGAAACACTGGGGTATAAAGAAACAGATCTCAAAAAACCCCACCATGTATCCTGAAACATTTGCATCAGTGAAAAACATGACTCACTGCATTTATTTACCAAGATTAGTGTCAACATTATATTTAAATGGAAGATTAGAAAACTAATCTTGGAGGGTTTGGTTTGGTTTGGTTTGGTTGGTTTGGTTTGGGATATTTTTTTTTGTTTCATTTTGTTTTGTTTTAAACTGCTTTAAATCTACTTATTTTCCCCATCTTAGAGAAAAAAAAATCTTAAAAACCTTAAGTGCCAAATTCTTCAAGTCATTGAGAAAACAAAACCTTTAATAGCTTCCTAATTTTTACTTTATTTCTACAAATATTCTCAGTGAGAATACCCCACAGTCAGTAGAACAAGTTCTTCACACATCCTGCTATTGCCTACAGCTCATTATTAATGCAGCATGGACTCTTTGAGATTCACTGAACTAATCAAAATAATGTTAAAAATTGGCAGTAGGTATTGCCTCTGGACAAAGAACATTGCACACAAATTAGTGTTTACTTAACTTCTGAGGCCATCAACAAACAGATTTTCCCATCTTCTTGATACCTCTCCTGGTCTGGGATTTTGGTTTGTTTTTTTGTTGTCAGATCACACTGGATAAAGTGATACTAAGAAAGTCCATGAACAAATCTAGAGCTGGAACAGCTTCAGAATCTCAAATACTGGTGAGTGGAATTAACTGAGCCTTAACTGCTGAATCCTGATTAATATTTTGAGGGCATTTGGTGATAGCTCACTATTACAGATCATATCAGAATATGGGAATCTGAGATTTTGCCTCAGGCAGGGCTGAGCATCCTGTTCCAGTGGGAGCTGTCCCTGCCCATGGGAGGGGAGCTGGAGCTGAAGGATCTTTAAGGACTTTTCCAACACAAACCTTTTTGCAATTCTGTGATTCTGTGATTCTATATTTTGTGAAAGAGGCAGGAAAGAGTCTTTAGATCTCCTAACCAAACCATGCATGTATTGCCTACATCTCTTCACCTGAACACACTGATGTTTCAATAATAATTATACTCTATTCTTAAACCTTCTCTTCACCAGAATCAATTATAATTATACTCTATTCTTAAACCTTCTCTCCACCCGAACACACTAATAACTATAGTAACTATACCCCATTCCTCCTTACACATGCCTCCTGCAAGACTATCCCAGCACCTTTTATTCTGAAAAACTGCTGTCCAAAGGTTTATTTACAGTTGCAGTCACTGGGCGCCATGTCTGTCTCCTTTGTGCCTTGCAAATAAATGTGAATTTCTGGAATTCATAAAAGGGAATGGACTGTAAAATGCGTGAAGCAAAAATCTTTAGCGTGGTGCTTTTGTTTAATGCTGTGGTGTTTTGTTCCCCTAAGTGCCTGCTGTCCTTGGGAAGAGCCATTGTGGCCATACATTAAAGAGCTGGCTGGGGACTGTGAACCTGATTTCAATTCATGGCTTTTCTGGTGCTCTGTGGAGCGACCTTGAACAAATGAATTTCTGGCTTTACTCCCTGGTTTTACCGTCCATTAAAAAAGCCACAGGGATTATCATTGTGGCCTTTTTATAAAATGCTGTAAGCTGTAAAATTTTTAAGTGATATTATTGATTATGTCATAATAATATGTTTTTTAAATTGCTGTAACTGCTGCTGTTATTTTATTTATTTTGTAATGATAACCTGTAACTGAACTGAACACTAAGAGGCAAAACTAGAAAGATTGCCACTTATTTGAAAATAGCCAACCAACCATTTTTCATCTTTCTTTTTACCCCACTGTGCTCCCTTGTAAACTTTCAAACATCAGAGAATTTCAGACTGATGGGCACAGAAAGACCTGAGAAATATATAACTTCTGTCTCCAAGGAGAATCATGAAATGATGTGGCTTGGAAGGGATCTTAAAGATCATTTAGTTCATATACTGCAAAATACAACAGTGACAAAAACAAATAAATTTACACATATTATATTCTTTGACAACAAATCCTCTGCACATCTCTTGCTGCCAAGAAGAAAGGGCCATAATCACTGCTGCAGTATTAATGGTCTTAAAGGCAAATTGATAAATATAATGCCTGGACTTGCTCTCTTCTACCAACACAAAGGTTGAGTGAGTGAGTGAGCAGTGAACAGGAGGTGTGTTTTGCATCTAAATTCAGAAAAAGCTGTTAAAGCAAGTCATACTTATGCATTTTTAAAACAACAGCTTGAAAGTTTCCCAAGAAGGCCTTTCAGTCATTACAAGCAACTATGAATATTTCAAATCTGCACTAGTAGGAAGCTTTAAAACTCTGTGAGAAATGTCTGCAATTGGTGAACAAGCACCACATTTCTCTGGAGTGTTATCCTAGCAGTTGTTGTAAAGACCCCCACAGGGTTTAAAGGGACTAACTGTGGCCAGGTTTAATAAAACTAAACCCACTGAAACCCTTCTGAATCTGCTCCAACTTTGAGCATTCCAGAAAGCCTCAGTGTTTTTCCACCATAAATTCACACACCTGAATTCCCCAGGTATATACCTCCAGTCTCCTATTGCTTCTAGAGCACAAAGAAATCCAGAAGTTTGGGATTCCTGATTCAATCATGGGATGTTCCAAAGATGCAAGAATCTAGGAGGCAATTGTAGTAAAACTTCCAGGATAGTTACCCAGCTGTCCCACTGTCCCAGGGTTAAAGCGAGCTGGGAGGTTTCTTAATATCTCTCAGATGCTGTTCTAGGAAAATGCTTGAATTATTGCAGTCCCATATTACATTCCCATAGTGCTCCCCAGTTGTGACACCAGCCCATGGAAAAAATTCCAGTTAGTTCCAGTAGTAACACATGGGCCCAGATTTGCACACCCCCCCCCTGTGCCAGCAGTAGCATCAGTGACTCCTCTGCAGTCAGTGCTGGGTTTAAAAGGGAATAGATAAAAGAAGGTTTTACCTTATATAGGTCGATGTAACCTAGTTTAAGTTGTGTGTAATTCCATGAACTTTACTGGAGTTGCTCTGTGTTAGCTCAGGCAGGAACATGCTGCTCTCATCTTGACATAAAACTGCTTTGGGAAAAGGGATCTCTCTTGGTGACAGGCTGCATTTGCATCTGGCAGCTGTGATGGATATAGTGCTGGCCAGTACATAATATCACTGAGCTGCACATGCCACATCCTTTAGAGTCACTAATCACCTGAGGTAGGACCACACAGAGAGGTGCATCAAAAATACAAAATACCTCTGCTGGGAATACCTGCTGCAGCCAGGAGCACCTGTTCATGCTTTTAAAATCTCTTTCTACTTTTAAAGCCACAGCCAATAAATTTTGCTACTGGAAAAAAAAACACTGAAAGAGTTTTGGCTGTAAGGAGTGAAGTCTGTCATGAAAATAGGACAGTGTAATGTGGTGGTTGGGCCAGTGTCCATGGAGATATTGAAAAGATGTGAAGATGGGGTGCTTAGGGACATGATTTAGTGTTGGTGCTGGGTTAACTGTTGGACTTGACAACTTTAAAGTTCCTTACCAGCCTAAATAATTCTATGATTCCATGATTCTATGAATTACAGCTTAAGAAAATATTTACATGTAATTCTGACTGGTTTATGTAAAAGTGTTTTTTAATTTCTTCCTCCCTTTCCTGAATTACTTAATTACTGGCCAGGCAATTGGCCAAAGAGAAGAGCATCTCTGTTAGCCCCTCTGTTTAGTCTAAGAAATCTCAATAGGCTTCACCCAAAAGACTAGATAGGCTTCATCTGAAAAGCAATGTGGATGACTAGCTTGGATGAATTAGCACAAATAAGGTCAATTAATACTGTTGTGAACTGTAAAAAAAACCATGGAGAGCTCAAGTGCTGTAGGAGATACCCAGTGCCTGAAGGCCATGGGAGCCAGGCATGGCTCCTGTTACCAGACTCACACATTTATTAAATATGCCCAGGTCATGTTTTGGAAGCTTTGACAGAAGTTTGGAAGGGTGTGATGCCTTGTGTTTAAACATAACCATGGCTAAATTCAGGAGACTTTTTCCACTGCCTTGATTCAGGCCTCTAAAGAGGCAGATGCAAGATTTTGTGGGTGTGTGTGCACACTGAGTATTGCTTTGGTTTGCTTTTTCTTACTTTTTACCCTTCAGCACATGTGAAGGATAAGCAGTGTTAGAAAAGACATCAGAAATTTTGGCTCAGCACTGGTCCAGATGTCTGCATCCTTGCTCACAATGCAATCAATTGCATCTTTAAAAGACAAGAAACAATGTCCCATCCACTGTGGGGATAGTGTAGATGAGAACAAAAAAAAAAAAAAGAAAAAAAAAAATAAAGCATTTGCTGGCAGAGGGTGATTCTATCATTGGGCCAAGTGTTTTTTAAAAGCCTCTGGGACTGTGAGTTTAATTTTGCTGTAAGGCTCCATAACCAGCAAAGCTATCCCTGGAATCACATTTGTGAGGGCAATTGTCTCAGGATGACTGGATAGACATTTTGCCTTTCAAGCATATGTCTCTGAAATGGTGGTTGCCACCTGGCAGACTGTTAAATTTCAGCAAGGGATGGAAAATTTATGATTATTTTTCTTAGCCTGAAGAGGAGACTTTATGATTCACCCCTAAGATGACTTTACTGCTAATATGCAGATCTGGTATCATTTGTGCAGGTCCCATTTCAAAATCCACAAGAATGGGATAAAAGTCAGGCCCAAAAAGACTTTTGCATCATAGTCTTTCTGGTGGAAGAGAAATATACAACAAATCCCCCAAAGAGATATCTGCATTAATTGTCAGATCAGCTTCCATCACACTTAGTCCTTAAGATGATGAGCTGCTAGCAGATGGTGCAGTTGAGGATGATCTTGGTGTCATACAGGTTCTTTCAATCAAATGCACAGGAATCAGCTTTCTGAAAATTAAGCTGGCAAATTGTGTTAACTTCTGGATGATCAGCATAAAGTCAGTGGAATTCAATCTCCCCTTTTCTCCTCTCTGTCCATTCAGGGATGAGAACTCTCCCCACAGCCAGAGTGGGCACATATAGAGTGTGGATTTAAACACAGGCTGACCACAAGGAGTCCTGAAGCTGGAAATTATAACAGCATTCTTTATAGAAGTGTTTCTAGAGTAAGGTGTGGAACTGATTTTAACAAACTTCAGGCTAGTACAACACTTCTTCACTGCTTCCAGGGTTATCTTCTTCCAGCTCTTTCAGGAGTTCAGGAGCACACCAAGTTTTCACAGATAATACTCATTTCAAACTGAACGTTTCTATTAATTTTTAATTTTGCCACTATAGTGAATATTTTCTTCATTTTTGTTTGGTTTGTTTTGTTTTGGAGCTTTTAGGCTGTAAAAGAAGCCTCAATGTCACTAGAAGATCATTGAGCTTTCATAATACAAATATTTGAAGGATTTTTCTTTATATATATATATATACACAGCTATACATATTTATGAACATGTACATATATATATGCAAACACATGTATACATGCATACCTTTATATATAAATATATTGCATGGAAACAGCAATTAACATGAAAAAGAATCACAATTACATGTCACCATACATTATAGAATTTTTTCATGGGTTTCATTCCTTCAAATCCTGAGGAATCAATTTCATAAGGTGATTTAACATACTTATTTGATTTTATTTTTTACTATGCTTCTGCCATTTGTTCTCATATGAATGCCAAGGACTCCAATAAAATTTATTATTATCTTTTTCTTTTAGAAGATCTAGGCCAATCTGATCAAACCAGCAATTGGTTTGACTACATCTGAAAGACAAGATCTGTGAAAAAATCTCACCCACACTGGGGTGTCTACAGCTCTTCTGTACAGCCAAGGTTCTGTGGAAGTGGAAGGAAATAGAGGTTGTTAAGCAGAGATTCCTCTAGAATATTTTAGACTGTGGTAATTTGTATTATTTTAGTACTACATGTAGATATCTACATTTTATCAAAGGAATCTCTTTTATTCTCCCACCATATACAAATCAGGCACGTGGGCAGATGATTCATCTGACCTGTGTTAAACACCTTTTGGGGATAAGGTGTCTTTGTCTCTGAAGGTTCCTCTTCCCACAAATTGTAGAGGGACAATAAATTCCTCCAGTGGTTATTTCAGTTTGTTCTGGTAGTCATGGTTATCACCAGGTCAGTCCATTTCTAGAAAAACCAATAGAGTGGCTGTTTAACAGATTGCTGTTTTTACCATATTTTTGTTTTGCATTTTCATTGTAAAACATGCTTTTCCTCTACTTGAAGAAGCAGCAGCCTTACTATTCCCTCCCCCAAAATCATTTCCTTTCAAAAGATTACTATCAAAACTGCTACAGATTGTAACACTGCTGACAATGAAGGCACAAGGCATCAGTCAAACACCTCCAAATGATGAAATCTCTTTAACTATACTTTGTTTGTGTACTGGTTTCCAAAGGCCAGGTTATTCCCCTCCTTCTATTCAAGGACATTTTATGGAGTCAATCAATTTTACTTAAGCATCAGATTTTCCACTTCTGTTTCCACCTCCAAGATTAACTGGCATAATTAAAGTGTGGTTGCTAAGCAAAATGCTGATTACCTTTCTGATGGGTAGAAAGCTCCATCTGGATGTTTCATGGCTTTTATTCATTTTACACAACTGATTCATTTACCCTTAAATAGTACAGAAACATTTTATGTTTATAGAGTGTAAAACAATAGCAAATTTCTGCAAATACCCAGATTTTTTTAATCCCTAGGTCTAGGAGGAAGGGAAAGGGGAATGAACCAGGATAAAACCAGCAAGTACAGATCAGTGAAATACTATGTTAAGAACTTCCAAATTTGCTTAGGGAATAAAGTAAAATCAAACTCAAACTCAAAATCAAACTTTTAAAGGTATCAAATATTGATCTAAAAACACTGTCATAAATTTGAGTTTGCATAAAAATAAGACTGAAGATCATCACTTATGAAAGAAAACAAAGGAAAAATATAAAAATATAATTATTGCATAAGAAAAACTATTTTTATCTATATTTAATGTTTGGAATTTTACTGCTGATTTAAATTAAGTAAAATGCTATTGAATTAAATTCAGTTGGTATAGATCATCATATTCAGGGACAGTTATTTAGTGGCTATCTTCCAATACCTAGACAGTGAGAAATGCTTCTGACTTACATCAAAAATATTGTAAAAATTCAATGTTTTCATAGCACTGAAAGAAATTTAAGAATTGAAATCACATTCCGAATAGCAAAAACATTAAAAATATACTGAAAGTTATGTTTGAATTTTCACTCTGATTTTATGGAAAAAGATAAGAAAAGAAATTGCCAGGGCTGTTGGGAGTTCCTTGTTTTGAATTCCTTTTTCTGTATTAAGAAGCATTGTTTTAAAGCACTTGTGAAACATTTCATACCATACACAGGAAATTTCTCCTTGCTTTGGTAAACTCTTGATGTGAGTTATGACAAAGCAAATGCATTTGGGCAGATGGAGTAAGTGGCAGCAGCTTTTCCCTTCCCTTTGATGCTACACCACCAATCCCATCAACAATTAGAATAACAATATATTCAATATACTCACTTGCATTGCTCTGGTGCTCTTGGGGTCACACTGCTCCAGCAGCAGAACATCTCTGTGCAAGAAAGTCTTGCAACCTGGAATTCTGCTACTCTTGCTGGTAATTTCAACTCCAGCCTAGCCAAGATGAAAGTTCAATTCTGTGTGCCAACCCCTTGACACACAAACCCCAGTAACCATTCAGCAGGAGCTTCCTCCTTCCCCTGAGCTATCCATGGCTCTGCCACAAGGTCCCGTTGGAAAATCCTCTGCAATTTAGCACATTATGTCTGTTACAAGAGCTTATATACTAATAATAAATTCCTTCCCATTTAAATAAAGAAATAAATTAATTTCTTAATAAAACAATTGTGAAATGTCACTGTGTTGCTGCAAAAACATGCATTGAGGGGCAAGCCCATGTCTGTCCTCAAGGGTTTTAAGAACTTGACTGGATAATTTCCTGCCCTAGCTTTGATGCCAGTCCTGCTTGAAAAGAAAGTTGGAATGAAGGCCTGGATTCCCTCCTGGCCCTGTCTTCCACCACAGTTCCCACCTCTGGTTCTCTCACAGGTCACTTCTGCAGACAGGACCAAGCTGGTTTCCTTCACATTGTCTTGGCTTCTCCTGCCAGCCAAGGCTAACAAAACTTTCTAGTTCAGACTTTGCTGCTTCCTCATGCAACAGTCTCACTGACTTCCTTGGACTTGCTCCCAATCCATAATTGCTTATGGAAAACAGTTTATGATGTGACTGAAAGGATTAATACCTAAAAGAAAAGCAATGTAGTTCCCTAATGAAAAGATATTCTACTGTGCACTGGGAAATCTTTGAAGAGGGACTCCTTCATCCAGTGCCTAAAGGTCAGGTTAATCAGGTATCATCAGGCCCCAAAGATCTGGCCAATGTTTCCATACTACCTGGAAAGTTATTTACCTGGAAAACTAATTAACAGGCACAATGTATTGCACTGCAGGCTTCCTGTGCTGTGTAAATTAAGATGATGGTGAACTTCTCACTCCCATCATTGGTCTTACAGTTCTGTTACTAAACCTGCTGCCACTGTCCAAACAAAACATGAAACTTCTTCTCTTATGTTTCACAGGCCACATTCAAAAGGATGGTGGTTTATTAAACCTGTGATTAGAACTCAATTTTCCCAACAAAATCAGATCTTGGTTTAACTGGGCACACATTCCAGGAAAGGTATCTATCCTTATGAATATAAAAATATGGTAATGTGAAGTAGTATCTTCACAAAGAGATTTCTCAAAGCCTATAACAGGGATTGGATGCTAAATTGTCCTTGGGTATAAATGGAAATTGGTGCTTGATTTTCCTCTAGTTCTTTAAAACTCCTCCCTTAGTGATATGAGCAAACTTTATGAGACATCTTGTCCCTGCTTTAGGAGCAACATGAAGCTGGATCCCAAGCTGACATAAATCAGCACAGCTCTGACAGGTCTCTGTTGATTTATACCAGCTGAGAAATTGTGTCTCTGCACAGATACCTATTGCTGAGCTGTTCAGTGATTAAAATTCACATCCTTACTTAGCTCTCCACCTTTGTCTTGGGTTTGTTTTTCTTCACATCAATCAGATGATTCCTGAAAAGGTATTTTGTACTAATTTATTTCCCACCACATGCAGTTCTAAGATTGTCTGAAACTGCAGTGAATGCTTCCCAACACTGTTAGAACTGAAAAGGTCTAGAGAGCAAAGCAAAAACATTTTCTCTGCTAAGCTGGTTTGTTTCTTTTTTCCAATTTGTGCACACAATACTTATTCATTTGAGAGCAGGGGAAAACGTTGCCTGCCAACAGAAAAGGAAAACATTTATTGTTAATAGAACCTTAACGTGCCCATATCACTATATTTCTCTAATTTAAATTAAAGGAACAATATTTGCACTCATCACAGAGAAAATTGTCCATTTTCCATGAAAAGAGATGGTTTAATTATCATCATACTGGCACAGACCTGAAAAAAAGGGACAGAATAGGATTGGAGGACATAGTAGCATGTTTTAAATACTGCCCTTTGCCCCAGACCTAATTAAAAATTTTTGTAGACCATCTTTGAACCAAAAGATGCAGATGTTCTCCCCTTGATGAGAATTTGATTGCAAAGTGTTTTTCCTTAACCACATGTGTAGGTCTCTATATAGGAACTCCTCAAAAATGCAGTGAGGCTCCAAAAGAGCAAACTGCATCCTATTATTATTAATAATTATTATTATCATTAGTGAAATTATATAAGGAGTGCATTCATTAGAAATTATGAACTCTTCCTCAATACAAAAAAAACCCAAATCAAACCAGAAGATGAAGACAGAGACAGTGGCATTCAGAGCTGTTGTTTCCAAAAAGAAAAGAGGGAGGAAATAAGTGATGGTGTCAAACCCACAGGCCCACCCAGGCACATGGGGGAGCTGATATTTTACAATTAAGACTCTAAGCCAGCTACAGTTCAATTAAGTTCCCTTCAATAAAACATCTGCCATTGTGGAATTTGCACAGGCATCCTGCTTCAAATAAATATAGTTACTTAAATAGAAATTAGATCAATATAAGTATTTTATGTATTTCTTCCTAGATCATGTGCAAGGTGCTGATGATTTTCTTGAATAATTTTCTTCAGTCTGTCTCCTGTGAGTGATTTATAAAGAAAAGCCTCAGAGAAGCTATAATAATTCCTTAGGGTATAAATACAACATCTGTACTGCAACATGACTGACAGTATGGTGGCAGAAATTTAATGTTTATTTATGTATTTGGGAGATTCAATTTAATATTGGTTCAACTTTTTTATCAATATTTGTATTTGCTTGCCTACTGAAATGTAGGTGATATCAGGACATGCATAAATTCTTCCAAATGAGCTAAAGAAATCTGGTAACTTCCATTGCCTACACATGGAATTATTAAACTATTTTTAAATCCTACCATTTCATTTTTTTTAAAAACTTAATTGGTGGAAATACAAACAAATGAAAAGCTTGCACAAGGTGAAACTCATCCCTGTGTCTCTGTAGATATTTTAATTATTTAAGTGTCATTTCAGAATTTATGTTTGGGCATTATTCCAGTTGCTTTTTGGGGGATTTTCAGGACACCTGTAAGCTGATTATAACCACTATGATTTTTTTTTTTTTCCCTGCACAACAGGTGAGGAGCAGAGCCAGGTATATCAGTTCATACAGAAGAGACATGGGTCTGGTTTTCCATCCCTGGAAGTGTCCAAGGCCAGGCTGGAATGGGGCTTGGAGAAACCTGGGCTAGTGGCAGGTGTCCTGTCCCCCAGGGGGAGATGGAGCTGGATCTTTAAGGTTCTTCCAACCAAAACCATTCTGCACCTTTGTAATTTAATATTCTGCCCCTCAAACTGCAGATAAACCCCTGGTGTGATGTTATATATAACTGTATATATATATATAATTATGTGTATAATTATATATATAATTATATATATAATTTGCTGTTTGGTTGGCTGGAAGAGATCTGCAGAGCACTCCTCAACTACTAAATAAGATGGGAAATGGAAACCTCTAACAGGCAAACTTCCCCAGGTGCTGTGCTGAGTGGAGATGGAAAGAAAAGCTGCAGAGAGGGGAAAGTGCTGCTGTGGCTGAGCAGGTGAAACAGAGGGATGAGTGAGCTCAGGGCACAGCAGGATCTGAGGGCACTGCAGTGTGTGGGGAATGGAGCTGGAGTGGAGCCAGGATCACCCAGCAATGGGGAATGTGGAGTGAAAGCAGCACTGCAGGCTCAGGTGAGTTTGGCTGGATGCTGTGCAATCCTGCCAGAGATGAACAGCACATACAGCTACTGCTGCTGGCAGAATAGCTAGGGGAATAGAGAAGGAGAAAAAAAAAAAAAACAAACGGGGGGCTACCCCCCATATTATTTGAACCCTCCCAATGACTCTGAAAAATGAGAAATTAGTTTGAATATTTTCAGCATCACCACACGTGCCAGTGGTTGATTGAATATGCACCTCTGTGGTTCTGCCCTGCTCTCCTTTTTCTGCAGCTATGAAAGATAAACCTGAAAAGTGTTCCTCTGGCCTTCACTGCTTTTTAAGCTAACCTAGGAGATTGAAGGTTCTGTAGTCCAAACAAACTCAAAAATCTGATTTTTACTTTTTTTTTTTTTTTTTTTTTTTTTTTTTAATTAGGAGCTTCTCATTTATCTCAAATGACATTTTTGCTGCCTTTAGTATTCTCCTGCCATTTCTAAATGTTTTTTTGTCAGAAGCTTGCAAAACTTGCTGGTGTCTGCATTAAACCCATCCATCAGCCCTGGCACTCAATCATGGTAAGTGAAACAGAATTTCTACCTGCAGTGTCTCCCTAGAAAGAGCTACAAAGAAACCTGTTTTCTTTGACTTTTAGCACTTCTTGACTAGCCACAGTATATTTGGAGTGACAACCTTTTAATTTAACTGTTAGTAACAGAGGAAATTGCCCATCTACAATGCTGACTTCCTCAAACAGGACTTCTGATGTCCCCCTTTAGTTCTCACCTATAATATAAAAAGGCAGATTAAAAAAAAAAAAAATATCAGACTTTTTCAAATTTGAAAGTGTGTATAAATCCTACTCAAATATTTACAAAAACATTTTTGAAGACCACTGATTAAATGCTAAAATATTGACATTGCAAAGTAACTCCATTTTTGGTTTTGATCATGCCTAACTTTGTTTGTTTTCACCTTATTCCATGAGCCCAGCTTTGGAAAACAGAGTTGTCCAGTGGTGCAGTCCTGCAACAGGTTTTTATCAATGGAAAGACTAGGGATAATGACATAGAAATACCATAAATTAAGAAATAAGCCCTAGTGCTGGCCACATCATTGGTAAGTTTAAAAAATAAAATAAAATAAAATAAAATAAAATAAAATAAAATAAAATAAAATAAAATAAAATAAAATAAAATAAAATAAAATAAAAAAAAACAAAATAAAATAAAACACAATAAACTTCTACAGACCCAACACCTGCTTCAGAAACAACTTCTGACTTAAATATAACTACTGGAAAATCAATTCTAATGATTTCTGAGGTTGTTGTGGTGTTTTCCTTCTTTCACTCAAAACCAATTTGCATCTGCATAAAAAGGCAATATGATCTCCTGGGTTATAAACCCTTGTGAGATTGATTTGCACAGAATCAAGGGCCAGCTGAGGCTGGAAGGGACCACTGGAGATCATCCAGCCCAGCTAAAATCCAGCCCTGATCCAGGCAGGGTTTTTGGGAGCAGCCTGCTGAGGATCTTATCCAGGTTTATTCTTGGAGCTGGGACCCCGTCAGGTGTGGGTTGTCAGTATGAAAACCACTCCATACATGAGTTTTTTTAAAAGTTGAGGTGAATGCCTTCAAGAACAGCATTTCTCATAAGCATTTGGAAATGTCAGTGAATACAACTTATCTGTCAAGCTTACAGATGGAGAGTTTTAGACCTAAATAATGCATTAACCACAAGATTTCATCAGTTGATTTGGCTTCTCTGTCACCTCTGCCCAGTGCTGTAAGGTTGCTATTGGCCTAAAAACTCGATATTACTTGAGTCCATTCTCTGTCAAGAAAGAACATTGAGAAATTACCAAAATACAGTTTTCAAGGTGGGAAAAAAAATGCACTTTCACCGAGGTAAGTCTCATGGGAAAGGATTGTAGTAGAAAAAATGAAAATTCAGAGCTGGGTATCAGCTCTAAATTTGGGGGTACTTTGTACATTTCAAAGCACTTTAGATAACTGCTGAATATGACTCTCCTTGTGTTACAATTGTGGAAAGACCAAGTCAAACCCCAGGTTATCCTAGTTGGGCTCTCAGGTACAATTTTCAGCTGCTGAGCAAAGCCAGCTGGGTTTGCAGAAAGACAGAGGAACTGAAGAAGGCTCATTCCAGGGAGCAGAACTACAACTCCAGCCCAGGCCAGACTAACCACAGGATCATTTAGGCTGGAATAGACCCCAGGGTCACCAAGCCCAGCCTTTGGCTGATCACCACCTCCTCAGCCAGACCAGAGCAGCAAATGCCGTGCAGATCTCAGGCTCAGTTTTGCTGCAGCACTGATAAGAGCCTGGGGCTGTCCTGGGGGAGAGTGAGGATGTGGCAGCTGTGTTCTGGAAGAGGGAGGGAGGGCAGGTGGTGCTTTCAGTCTCACAACACTCTCTTTTTCCTAGGAGCAGGACACAGAGGGAATCCCTGTTCTTATCCTGCTCCCACCCAGCTCCTGCAGCACTCAGCTCTCTCTCCTGCCTGCCTCAGGAGCTGAGAACCCTCCCAGCAATGAAAAAGACACAAATCACCTGCCAGTCAGTCCTGTCCGGCACCACTCTGCTACCCACAGGTAAATCCACTGTGACCACACTTGTCACTGTCCTGGAGGTCACAGCTGATGCAAACCAAAGGGACCTGGTTTATGCCTCCTGCAAATAAGGCCCATTCCATCTGTCTGTTTAAAAACTGAAAGACATAAACAATTACAAACACTTCAAAGATGTCACTGTCCTACCTTGTAACAAGCTCCAAAGTTTATCTGTGTTGATAACAGACTTTTCTCTCTCTCCTGGCTGATTTGCTTGTTAGACCCACTTACTCAACACTTTCCCTAAAGGTAACACAAAACCTTTGAGTTGCTCATGCAATTTTTTAATCACATTTAATAACCAGGACCTCTTTTTGAAAGCTGTGTGAGACTATTAGAGAAATCCCAATGGCTTTTCATGGTCCAAGGGATTATTTGCATATTGGGTCAGGCAACAGATCTCAGCAGCTCCATCTGTCTCAGTCAAATATACAGAACTTGAACAAAAAGATGGGATTGGCTTCTTACTTGTGTGATCTTATTTTTCCATCATCAATAATTGTCAGCTCTGCAAACAGGGGGGATTATGGATATCTGGTAAACTGCAATGTGTCTAAAATGTGCTGAGGGGTTGGCAGACACAACAGGGGGTTCCTGGAAGCTGGACCTACTGTCCTCTTCTCCATGTGTGCACCTTTACATAGGGCTCCAATATTTCTATCCTGAAAGCCCTGTAAATCACACAGTTGTCCTTTTTAGCTGACAGGTCACTCTATTGACTCATATTCAATTTGCCATCAGCCAAACCCACAGATCTCCTTCTTGGAGCTGCTCTCCAGCCTCCTGTCCCCAGTTTCAATGTAAAACCAGGATTGCCCCAGCCCAGGTGCAGAATTCAGCCCTCTGGAGGTATCTGTGCTCCTTCCAAACTGTGAAAGGAATCTCTACATGACTAGTTCAAACTGTAATGCTATAGAATGATAAAACAAAAATGGTTTGGGTTGGAAAGGACCTTTAAAATTCATCTAGCTCAACCCCCTGCAATGTGCAGAGACATCTTTAACTAGATCAGGTTGCTCAGAGATCTGTCCTGGCTTTGAATGTTTCCAGAAATGAGTATCTACCACCTTTCTGGGCAACCTGTGCTGGCCTTTCACCTTTCACCTGTTGTAGCAAAACACTCATATCTAGACAGAATCAACATTCTTTTAGTTTAAAACAACCACTCCTTGTCCTGTTTATCTTTTACACACGTAAGCTGAACAAGTTTTGTGTACCAAATTTCATTCAAAGCCAGTGAGGCAAATGTTCATTAATATCTAGTAAATATTGGTAGTATCCTGTTACATTTATTAAATGTTTCTTTATTATGATTTTATCCTGTCAGCAAAATGCCACATTGTCATGATTTAGTTATGAAGTGAGGACTGATATGGTAATGATGGCAAAGCAAAGCAGAAAACAAGCAAACAGCTTTTTCTAAGCATTTTTTCTTTTTATTTGAGTTTGTGAGATGTTATTTGAAGTGTGGATTCAACAGCAGTGATATACAAATTGTTTTCTGCACAGGAGGGAGCTTTCTAGATTCTTTGCCAATGCAGACCAAGTCAAGGCATTTAATGGAGTTTAGGAGGATTTCAGCTGACCCCAAAGCACAAGGAGTTTTAGCCCCTGAGATAAGATTCTAAATTCCAGGGTTAGCTGCTTGAATAGAGTGACAGAATCTCACCTGTAGAAAAAAATCCTTTTTGTTTTCTGGAATAAGTCCTTGTATTTCTGCACTCAGGAGATGTTAGAAATCCTCCCCTGAGGAGGGTTGGGAGGTCAAGAACCCATGAGGGGATAAGGGAGAAAGGGCTATAGCAGGTGACCTACTCAGCAGTTCTGATATTCTCAGCTGGGAGCATCAGGACATATTTCCCTGCTGTCAACAAGTCACTGGGAATTTCTGGGGCTAATTAGTGAAATCACTTTAATGGATGGCTCTTCAAAATAGGAGCCAGAAGCCAGCAGAGATATGTAGAGTAGAAAACCTCTCAGCACTTCTGAGGCTAATGCAGAAGACAAACATTTCCTGGAAATGTCTCATCGTGGCTTAAATAAGTTCTAAAATTCTTTACCTATTCCTCCTCATACTGTACACAGGGAATATCTGACTGAGGCAGATCTACAAGCCTATATTTTGGATTTTTGAGGTAAGGTGACATGAATCTCAACCACACTGGTCAGGTGACTAGGGATAAACCAGAGCTTTAGGGTTTAAAACTCAAGTGAAACATTCTAATTAATCATTATGGGACTCAAAGAAGCCATGTATTTTTAATTTTTTTAATAGTTTAATTGTCAATCACTTTTCAATGAACTTGAGTTGTCTTATTTGTTGACACTTTATCTCACTCCAGCTTCTTTTCATTATCTGCTCCTCATTATTATACTGAAGGGTATGAAACCAAAAAGATTTGACTTAATGTAAAACCCAATGTCATTAAAACCTGAATGAAGAAAAAGTAGGGGGAAAAAAAAAAAAGAGTCCAAAGTGCCAGGTGAAACTTGCACCAGGATATTCCACATTACCTTTATCTACTCAGGAAATGTAAATGATAAAGAAGCCAATGAAGGTTGAGAAAACCATGTTTAGAACAGAGCCTAATAGTGCACTGCTGTCATTCCTGCAAGTAGAAGTTAAATTTAACTATGCAGATGTAATTTTTGACTAGAGGAATCATTACCTGAACAACAGTGCTGTTTCTTGGAGGGAACTTAAAGAATGAGTTTCACCTGAAACAGCGACAGGAGGGTTTTTCTCTCAAAAAGTAAAGCACAGTAAAGAATGCTGGAAGTCAGAGCTTTTACTAGGACTTAGCTGCAGGTGAAAAATGGAATATAGTTATTGTATTTTACAAGGAATCAGCTCCTCCTCTATCCCATTGACTTTCAGGTTTAACAGCAGAGGACAATTCATAGCAAAAAGGCATTAACTTCATTTGCATTGTGAGTTAATAACAGATGAAGTTCTTGCCAGCCAGACTCTTTCAATGCACTGAGTGAAGCATGGAATTGATTTAGTACACCCAGTAAAATTAAGTGGACATTTTGCAATGCCTGAATTAATTGCAGGATGTATTTTTGTTTATTACTTCCGAGGGAAACTTCAGTGGTTCTCATTAAATGCATGGATGGATGGATGGGTGGGGGAATGATTGATGATACAGGATCAAATATAGCCAATTATTTTTCCATTTCTTCTAGGCATATTGCTCTATTAGGAACCAGAATATAGCAATAACAATCAAACTTAGCAGAGCCATCCTTATTTGCTCTTTAAGGCTGAAATTCAGCCCTGTGAATGTGCACAGCAAGCACCCTTTTGCATTTCTGCTTCATCCCCACAAACACTTGTATTCATTAACAAGAGGCTGACATTTACAATGAGGACAGATTTTCAAAAGTGTTTGCTTTTAGAACTGCAAAATAAGTAATCACATTTTCCAGGGAGTTTGCTCATATTGGTCATTCACAGCAAATCCCACCCTGCCCCAAAGAACTCAGCCCAGCTGCCCACTCAGGCCAAGAAGGAGCTTCCTCCAATCAACAATAGGAGAAGAATTTCATCACCTTTGTGGTGTGAAAAGGAATAGATTAAAATGGTGGATAAATCCATCTGTTCAATAGGCAGGAAAGGGCACAGTCAGTGTGTTTTTGTCCTGGTGGGGCTCAGCAGTGACAAGGGGATGCAATTCACTCAGGACTACTCAGCACTGTGCTCACCACTGGGCACAGCACTGTTTGGAAAGTGGTTTTACCATCTAAACAAACAGAAGAATACTTCAAAGTGGAGGAAATTGCTGTCTTGGGTCTGTACCCTCATCCTGGTTAATATCTGTGGCCTCCCAGCCTCTCCTTTCCCACTCTGTCTATACCCAACCTTTGCTGAAGATCTAAAATGTCATTTTCAAACACCAAAGCTCATTTTTAGCCCTGTCTTTGTACTATGGTGGAATCATGATCCAGTCATTGATTCTCTCCAGCCCAATTAAGAGCACCCAGAAATCTGTGACTGATCACACTTTGTTTTCCAGTCCTCATTCACCCAGACTAGAATTCAGTTCAAAATCTGGTAACTGGCAACTGCTGCAGCTGTCATTTGAAACTTCAGCTTACTTTGTGTGGATTTCTTCTTAAATTTCACCTTACACCTATTTCTAGTTCATAAAGTTTGCTTTAGCTTTGTGTTCACCTCCTCAGCAAAGGTAAGCTTCCCTCTGGGTTGACATTCTTCTCCTGAAAAAATTTTCCTTCCTCCCAGTAGGTTCCCACTTCCACCTTATAATCACTATCATGCCTCTCCAAGGATACAACACTATTTACATTTCCAGAATGTGTCTTCATCCTGCCTGAATTTCTCACATTTTTGGACTTTAAAAAAACCCACTAGATATTCTGTATTTCTCTCTCAGAACTGATAATCTTGCTTTATATGATTTTAACTTTTTTGATTTATTTTTTTTATATTCTCCAAGCCATATCCAATTGGTCATGTACTTTGTATGCACTCACCTTAAATATAGGAGTGTCAGAGCTTATAAATATGGTTGCTTTGACACCACCACCCCTAAATTATCTGTAGGCTGCTTTGACCACATTATAAATAGAGATTTCCAGGGCACTGCACATATGTGCAGCATCAACTCCAGCCATGCTCTTGTTTTAGTACCTCATTGTGAATAAGAAATAAGTCTGCTTCATCATAGCAGGGTAAAAATGAAGCAACAGAAGGTTTAGTAACATGAGAAACATTTTCTCAGAAGTCTAGACCTAGTAAGTTCCAACCCCTACACACTGAGCTGTTTAATCAATTCTGCATTGACTTCACTAGTCAAAACATTTATTTTGAATGTCATTTATGTTTAAATTGATTCATTTTGTTTGATCCCTTTCTGAACTGATCCTGAGTCTTTAAAGATATGAGTTGTTTATAAACATTTATTTAATAACTGGGATGATTAACTTGTAGAGTTTTTCATCTGTTGCATTTTGCTGTTCATTGATGATTTCTAAGTCGTACTGTCACTGATTTTTGCTGTCCAAAAGCAAATGGAAAATGGTTTTGGTTGAGAGTCTAGATATTCTCATGGGAATCCTTTTGAAGAACAGTGATCTTGAATATTTATTTAATCAAATGTGCTGAGAAATCTGTGAAACATTTAGGAGGGGTGAACACAAGTCAGGGGAGGAGTTCAGTGCCCACCATGCTCAGACCAATTACCATGAAACAACCCCAGCACCAGAATTGCACCCATTGCCATGCAGTGTGTGCTCCCAGTACAAATTTCAGTGTTGGGATGGAAAACACAGACACAATCATGCACTGCAGCCCCTTCCCTGCCACAGAGCAGGTGAGGAGGAGGAGCCCAGCCCTGCTAAATCCATCACTGCTGGTGCTGGGAGATGACAAAAGCCAAGTTTTAACTGCATCTGCCTGGGACAGCTGAGTTTGGGGTCTGGTGCCAGGAATTAATTGGAACCAAATGATCATCCAGCTTGTGTCTTGAGTCTAAGTGCAGCCACACAAAAGTGTGTTTGTGTCCCAGCTACTCCCATGTGCAACGTGAGCAGGTGATGAGGCTGAAATCTGTCAGCACAAAAGCAGAATGTGTTTGACATTTGGTGGTTGTTTAGCCATAAGAGAAGCCCTAGAAGCTGTCATGGTTTTTTGTGTTATGGATCCAGATAAAATACAACCAATTTCCTTTTCAAATATAACCAAAACCTCATTTTAATTAAAAGGTAAAGTTTCTTTAAGATTAAAAAGGCAGCCAGTCTCCTGAGAAATATGAAAACTGCGAGGGGAAAAAATTATAACCTGAATATAAGAGAGTTGAAGTTGTGATGCTGAGGTTAGAGTGAAAGCAACTTTAAAATAAGATTCTTGAGACTCACACACATCCTCCCTCTCAGGAACCATCTTTTGAACTAAAGTCTGCTCTGTGGAATTTCCAGCCTGAATGTCACAATCCTGTGAGCCCCAGAAGTGGGCTCCAGTTTCCAGTTAACAATTTTTTTTTTTGAGAGCAGAAGGGAGTGATTTGATCTCTGCTTTAGAGCTTCCAGTCTTTACAAATGGGGGACCTGTTGCTCCCCTGAGGAGCTGCAGAGCTGCTGCTCTTTGTGCCCCAAGTGCAGGCAGGAGCTGAACAGAATCTGATTTGGGCTCAGTCATGCTCTGGCTCTGCCTGCATTTCTCTGCTGTCCATGAGTGAGTCTAAAACAGAGAGTTTAGGATGTGGCTCTCCAAAATTAGGTAAATAGGATAAATTTAGGGTTTTTTTCCGAAAATGAACAGACTGGAACAACCACGGCAATGTCGCCCAAAACTTCTGCTCTTGTTTTGTAAAGACAGAAAAAAACTCCACCCAAAAACATTCACTGTAACCAGATAGAAAGGAGCCTCTTTTCAACTCTCTTCTAACTCTCACAAAAACATCAACAGTGCATGAAAAGGTTGCAGTAGATATTGACTTGATCTACTGAGGTTTGTTTGCTAAAAACCTCCTCCAGCAATCAATGTCTGTGCTCTCTGGACGTGCAGCATCAATTCTGACCTTCAATCATGGACCAAACAGCCTTGATTTTTATCAGAAAACCAAGAAACAAATGGATTCAATACTTATCTGGTAGAAATTTTCTCTTTGACATGAGAATATATTAGGCTAACACAGGGTTTGGTAGCTGCAGCACTTCATCATTTTTTGTTTGGGAAATAACAGAAGAGAAGGTAAAGTTGCATTATTGCATGGCAGAAATTATTACATGGCTGTCATTTAGATGTGACAGGCTTCAGCCTGTGCCAGCTTCTTTCTATTTCTCAAGCCAGATTTTCCCAGTGTCTGCAGCCTATTTAATATATTAGTGATGGAGCAAATATTGCTGCTGAAGCAATCACCCAACCACAGGAACATCTGCATGAAAAATTCATGTGCCTACACAAGTGCATGACAATCTCTAACAGGAATCCATATCCCCTAATGCTGGAATCAGGTGCATTGCTAACAAGCTGCAGGTGGAGACATGAAGAAATTAATTACAAGGCCCTTGATAATTGTTCAGACTTCATCTTAAATACCTTGGTGAATCTGTCATTTTTTGGTAATTTACTCTTTGTTGGATCCACTGCTCACAATAAAGAGCCTCTTATCTCCCTCCAAGGCATGTGGTGGACACAAAGCTGTCCATGAAGAGAGGGAAAATGAAACACTGAAAAGGAAAATGCACGTTGAGGTTAGGAGATAAAAGCTGTGAGATGAAGAAGGAAAAAAAAAAAAAAGGCAAAGAGATGTGATAGGGAGGGAAGAAGCAGAAATCTAATTTTGGGGGGATGGAAATCTGCCAGCAGAGCTATGGTGGGACACATGTGTCACACTAGAGATGTTACCCTGTGCAAAGACTCAGCACCACTAAGCTTAAGAAGGGGAGCAAGTAAACAAAAATTCACTGCAAGGCTGAGTAGATTTTCTGATAGCCCAAAATCAACTCCCAGCTCTGAAATATTCTCATACCACAACAAAACATTGCTGTTTTATGGGACATAAATGTTTTCTATGGGACAGATAAGAGGTGCATTGCCAGACCCACCCAGTGAAGCAGCTGCAGGTCTCACATTTCTCCCTCTTGGTCCCAGCCTGATGGTTGTGTCCTTGATTGCTCCTCTGCAGGGGAGGCTGATGGTCCCGTTCCCTTGAAGGATGTGAAAGTGGAGTGGCACAGAGCACTCCACCTGCAGAGCACAGCAGTGTGCAGAGGTGCCCTGCTGGTTCAGAGGAGGCAGTGTCTGCCACTGCTCCCTGCCCAGCCTGGCTCAGCCCAGCCTGGGGGACAGCAAATCCTCCCGTGAGCTGAGTCCAAGCACAGCAAGCAGAGACAGCCCCTCCCTGAATGTCTCTCACCTCCAGCAGATTTAAATTTGTGTGCCCCCTTTCCTGAAGCATCCCAGAGCCTCCACTGCTGTGCTCAGGTGCATCTGCTTTGGGATCCAGCTGCTGGGAAGGCACAGATTTCCTGCACATCCCACTCAGGGATGCTGTTCTCTCCATTTGCTTGGGATTAGCCAGGATTCATCTCCTACCAGAGCTGAGATTCATCTCAGCAAATCTGTGTGCCTGGCATCTCAGTTTGGGTTCCCTCTGTGTTTATCAGAGCTATTCAGGACATGATTCAGCTCACCTATCTTGGATATTATTTGGGGTTTATGTGATTAATCAATCTCTGCTGGTGCTCATCTGTTAACTGGTGCTTGTTGGCTGGCATGGTCTAACCACTCAGCCAGGGGACACCAAAATTCAGCTGGGATATTTCATATGAATGTGACAAAATATTCCTGTTCAGCTCCATGAAACCATGCTCGAGTCAATGGAGCTTAGAATTTTCAAAGAGGAACAGCAGCTCATGGTGTTTTTTGAGCTTTCACTCTGCTGAGGGGTTCCTCTCTTGCCACATTCTCCTGCCAACCAGCTTTGACTGTATTGCACACTTCAAAAAAAAACCCCAAACAAAAACCCTTCAACATAATTTAACTGGACAAAAGTAGACAGATGGCACCCTGAGTTTTCTGCCCCTCTTGATGTGAAGAAATAGGGAGTCCTCTTGTCCAGTCCAAATGATGTTTTCAAACTGCTGCATTGAACTAATGGATGATGACAATTTCCTTGTTGTCTGATGAACCTTTGTATCCATCTTTTTCTGTAAACTGCCCTCAGATGTGGTCTCTCCTTTGGTACAAAGCCCTGAGGAGAAGCAGAGCTGCTGAGCTGCAGCCCCTTGCACCATCCAGCAGCCTCACCTGGGAAGTTTTGCTCTTAAACAAACTGGAAACACCCATGGAAATCTTCCCAAATGCTGCTTTCTACAACTACTTTAAAAGTTTCTGTCTACTTGAGTTGCAGAAAACAGATTTAACATCCAGTATCTGATTTTCTTCATTTTCTGGTGATTCTTTTTTTCCATAGTCATTTGGTTGTAGGGCCAATAAAAATATATTTCTCCTCAAAAGGTGTGACTGCAGAAACTGTTGCAGGTTCCTCTAAGTCAATATTCCATAAAGCTCTTTGTAAAATGGATTATGAACACTGGCAGAGAAGAAAGTGGGCAACTGCTTTCTTTACTATTTATATATTAAATTTTAGTATCTGATGACCATGTGAAGTCTTTGGGGATTACTGCAATAAAGCACTTTTATTTTACTTTGCTACAGTTAGTATTGGATTCAGTTTATGAACTGATATTACCTGCTTCAGATGCAATTGAGAGAATGCATACAGAGGAAAAATATGTTTTTGCAAGGAAGATATTAGATAAATATTGTATCTTTGTCTTTGTAGTCTGGTTTCCGTAGCAACTTGAAGTTGCACTATCATTTGATCAGCTCTTGACTGGAAAGCAAAACATTACTTTGGTCCAGAAAAGAAAAAATAAAAAGAGTTATTACCATCTTCAGTAAAACATATCATGGTATCCTTGGTAACAGCAGCATCAAAACCAGAGAGCATGCACTTATGCTGAAAAATCAGCATGGATCCTGAAGTTTAGAAATATGTGGAAGGGGAGAGAAGGTGGGGAAGGACTAGGAAAAAGAGCCTTTTATAAAACTAGCACTGGACTGAGGTGCCAGGGCCACCTGGCAGAAGCACAGAGGGTCTGTGTCCTCAGGAGCTGTGAGAGATGAGGTGGGAGTGGGAGGGCTGGCACAGAAATCAGATGTGCCCTGTGCAAGGGACAGCTCCCATTTCTTGTCTTCAGCTGGAATAATTGCTCCCTTTTTTAACTGAAAGCTTTTGGGTCAGGTTTATTGAAAATGAAGCTGCATATTCACATGTCTCAGTTTCCTACATACTGAGGGAATGGAGTTCTTTCATATGTAAATCTGATTTCAAGAAAGATGTTAAACCCAATGAGTATAGAGTTAAAATACATTGGAAAATATTATTTTCTCCACTTAGTACTTATCCATTTTTGATCAAGTCTTCAGAGCCAGATTAATAGATTAATTTGATAAAAAGGACTGTGTCGAGAAAAACCTTTTCCTTGGGAAGCTCTCTGCTGAGAGAGGTCCCAAAATATTCCTTCAGAGTGGGACTATTTGATAATGTGCAAACTTTTGCAGTGAAAAGGACATTTTAAATTCAGAAAACAGCTTCCACAGCAATTGGGTGATTGTGTAAAACATTTTGTAAGTGTGTTCTGGTGTTCTGGCCTATGTTACTTGAAGCACACCAGTCCTACAACTCTTAGGAATATTTAAAATCAAACAAACTGGACAGAAAATCTCAATCTTCCAAACATGCCAGGCAATGAACTTGTTTTTATGGCATCCCAAATTATCACTAGACATGATCATAACTTCATTTATTCTTCCCAGTCCTCTGCCAATGAAGGAAAATTCCTGGCAAATCAGTATTGCACTCGCTCACTCTCTTTCTCTTTTTGTCCATCCCATTTTCTCCTAAATGCTGACAAGGCCAATTCATGGAGCAGATAATGTTGAAGCTTTGCTAAATGCATGACAGTTGTAATGGTTATTTACAACGTTTTACTTCTGAATTCAGATGAGCAGTTCTGGAGCTAATCTCTGATATTTTGCATTCATCATGAGCTGATGCTTCCTAGGTATTCAATCAGGATGTGATTTACATTCACAATGATTTTCTATAAATGTTGAAGTTCTGTGACTGACACTGGAATACTTTCTCTGAACCTGAAAATAGACAATTCATGCTTAAAAACAGTGAATAGAAATTTAAAGTCAACAGAAGCCATGAAAAATTTTAATTTTTCCTATTTCCAGAGTGAATATCTGCAAGTATATGAAATTTGGCTTGACTGTACTACTACACACAGCACCAAGGAAGGGGCTCTTGTGTACTTATAGAGGAAGTATCAGATATTCAGACCTTAATTTCCCTCCAAGGCAGGCCAGTTCAGTGTCTGGATTTATTTTCTCCTTTCCCTTCCCCATCTCTTCCCCACCCTGCTATGGAAACCCAGTGCATTTTTCTCTTGTTACAAAGGAATTAATCCTGGACATAGAAGACAAGAACATGCTGTATAAAAAATCAGTCAATACCTGCAGTTTTTCTTTCCCAGCAAAATCTTTCTTTCTTTAGATGTGACAAAACCACACTCATTTAGCCAAAACACCTTTCTTTACTCTCCTCCTTCCCTCAGTTCTGACAAACAACACTGAAACTCTGCTGAATGCACCAAAATAGCCCTTTAGAACATTAGCTCTTATCCCTGGCCATTTCTTATCAGGAGAAGAAATGTGTCTTAATCAAATGGATATCAAATGGCACTGCTTGCAGTCACCCTGCACATCTTGTAGCCAGTGTTTAAGTAATAAAGGGCATCTCCACAAAGCCAAAAATCCCCTGTGTGTGCTGAGTAAACAAAGCTGATAACAATCATCATCTTTAGCATCCCAGGGAGATAACACTGCCACTCAGACTCTAATAAATGGGTTAAAGCAATACTTTTTGTCAGTTTATAGGACCTGGAGTCATTAAGAATAAATTACTTTTTTAATTAAAGATTTTTTTTTTTATTACCTAATGAATGAATTTAAAATGTAAACTGCTGATTGAAAAAGGAAAATGGATGTCAGCCAAGACTGTGAAATTCAGGATATAGGAAAAAAATTGATGAGACCCAGCCACAGACTGCATTGACCTTCTCCAATTTGAGCAGGTAGTCAGCATGTTTAAAGAGAATGGTACATTAACATAATCTGAATTATCATTATTAAAATGCTGCTTCAGGTGTAATTAGTATTTTATTATCATTATAGTTATGACTTAATTTCTGTCCTAGACAGATTTCATCTAGTGTTACTTCTCTCCTGTCTTCATGAGCTGTGAGTTCAGTAACAACTAACAGTGAAAGCTGTCACAGTTGTCTCACAAACTGATAGATCTCTGAGTCAGATGGAGCTCTCCCAGGAAAGTATTCCCCAATCCAATCTGCCTGCACTGCCCTGCCATTCTGTGATTCTTCTCTAGGGTTCCCTTTCCCAGTGCTGAGGACAGTCTCACCCTAGTGCTCCTGCCTTTGGAGGAACAGAAATTCTGAGAAATCCTCTGAACCTGCTGTGCTGGTGATCAGCCCCACGAGCCTCCAGCCTCCTGCACCCCAGAGTCGCCTGCAGCAGGGAACATTTCCCTTATATATAATAAACCTGTTCTTACAGCTAGCCTTTGTGCATGGTTTGATCACCATCATGCCACTGCTACACTCCCCCTCTCTGCTGGTGCACTTTAACCTCATCATCTTGCCCCAAGTTTTCACTCAAGTTTTTCTCTCAAGGTCAGAGATTCTCACACCAAACTGTGAGAGAGGCTCATCCTCACACTCCTCGTGTGCTGCTCCACAGCCAGGTTTATTAGTGTTTCATATCATGAGCTTGGTGTTTTGAGTGATAATTAAAACCATCACTTCCCTGGGGATTTGTTCTTGGCTTTGTTTTTCTGTTTTCCCAGAGCTCTGCTGGTGCAAGCCCTCAGGAGCCACCACTGGGCACCCACCCAGGGCACCACTTATCTTGGTAAATCCATTTTCTAGGCTTTTCTTTATCTTGCCTAAAAATCCCAACACATCTCTTCTAGAAAATCACCCTATTCTCACATAAAAAATCACCATACTCAAAGGCAAACTGTTACCCTGGTGAATTATCTCCTCCATTTAACTTTTGCCCATATTTTTAATATGTACCTGTTTAGCTTTTATTTCCAGGAACTTGATGTAATGATTGGTTTATTCTGTTTTATGTGCTGGGTGTTTTTGCTGGATAAAAAAATCACTTTGTCTGATGGAGCCAGTGATAGGCTGTGAATTGATCACTTCTTTATCTTCTCTTATATAAATTACATTTATATTATATTTCATTAACTGGAAGGAAAAGAAAGAAAAAGTAAACAGTGTGTGCATATATATACATATACATACTTTCAATTTTTGCTGATTTTTTTCAAAATTCTGTCCTTCTTTCCATTTACAGGTGGAGATTTTTTATTCTTTAAATTATTTAACCAGTAGGATTTACCAAGATCAGCATGACAAAAGCTGAATGACACTTTTGTTGTTCCTAACCTGTCTTTATTTGCTTATAATTTGCTAAGGCATTTCAAGCAAGATGTTACTTGATTGAACTCCAGAGAATGAGTTTATCCTACTGAGGTTATAGGTTGTGATGTGCAATCATAAAGAATTTATGAAGGTTTCTAATAATATTTTTTAGGTTGGTGTCCCAAGATCTTTCTGAAACTTTCACCTTTTAAAATTTTTCCAAGTTCCTTCTCTGCCTCAGAACTTTTCCTTTCTTAAAATTTTTGAGCAAACAGAATTATTTCTTTCTCCTTAAGCAAGAAGAAGTGAAAGAAGGGAATCTCTCCTGTTGAAAACCAAAGTGCCTTAGAACTTGTTTGAAGAGCCCTGTATGCTTAACATTTGGGGATGAAAAACCAGTTTGTCAGAGAGAAAATTTAAAAGCTTCCTTCTTCCAGAATAGTCTGAATGACATTTGAGGCACTAGAACTTGTAAAACTCCAAAGTAAAGTTTTTCCATTGCCTATTCTGAGTTTCTCCCTTCTTTTGATATATATCTGGCTGTGAGTGCTTTTAAATCAATCTGAAATTTCTTTTTTTTTTCTTTCTCTTAAATCTTATTAAATTGCACAGAGAAGCATCATATTTGAGCTGCTGACTGTTAAAAGTCAGCTGTCATGTCGAGCAGCTGACTGCTTTAAAAATTCAGGATTTTAAAACCTCTCTGGTCTTTCTGGTGTTGCCATGTGGTGAGACCAGATGAGAGCAACATCATTCAATGCACAAGGAAACATTCACAAGGTTTGTTGTTTTGGTTTTTTGGGTTTTTTGTTTGTTTTGTTGTTTTGGTTTGGTTTTTTTTATTGTGGCTTTTCATCCATTCAGCCTTTGGCTCTGGAAGTTCCTTCACAGGATAATTCCTAATCCAGAGGATCTTTGTGCTCTGCCTGGTCTCAACAGCCTGATCTAGTGGAAGATGCTCCTGCTCATGGCAAGGGGCTGGATCTGGGTGATCTTTAAGGTCCCTTGCATCCTAACCTGTGGTTCTGTGATTCTACAGCTCCAGAGGAAGCACCAGAGATGGTACAGAGGAAAAACACTGCATCAGAACAAGGTCTGCATGTCCCAAAACCCATTTCCATCAGTGACCTGACATTAATCCCTAGAGAAAAACCAATTACTGGGGCTGTGCCCAAAATTATTGCCCAAAACCCTCTCAGCTTCCAGCAGCAATCTCCATAGACACCTTGAGAGACTTGTGTTGTTCTTTATAGCTGTTAACCACAAAACTACATTTTTTTATTATAAAAGTACCCCTTAAGTATCTTCCTTCCATTAAATTGTCCCAGCATCTCTAGAATCCTGGGCACTATTATTGTGCATAGCACTTTGTGACAGATTTACACATCTTAATCACAGATTATGTGGAGAATCAGCTTCCCCCCCTTCAGCTGAGTGTTCTCAACCCTCCCCTTTCTCTTAACACTCATCCCAAGCTCCCAGATTCCTGCCCAGGAGTTTATGAGGAGGCTGCAGAAAGCTGTGCCAGCAGCCCATGGCTCTCAGGCCACAGCAGCTCCAGTTTGTGCCTCCCCCTGGGGAAGCCACAGTTCAGCCTTTAAAGCCAACAGCCCAACCAAACTCTGATTAACAAGACTTGCACCTGTTGGGGAGGTAATATCAAAATCTTTTGAGTGCTTAGCAAGTAGTTCTGGAACAACAGATGAAATAGAGATGTTGGCAGTGTTTGACATAGACACTGAAAATAGTTATGTTATGGTTTGAGGTCTCTTCCTTTGTTTTGATGATACCAAATGCCACAAATACCAAAGGACCAGCAGACATCCTGTCCCAAGCCTGGCAGGAAAGGTCTGAAGATAAGGGTTACAGATAAGAAAGCCATAAAACATGGTAATTTAGTGATTCCTATAGGTTGCATGCAAATATTAGGAAATTAGTGTATTGTATTACATTGGTTATTGGAAATTGGAATATTCATAATCAAAGAATACTTATTGTATTGTAAATGGAAAATTGCTCTCTTGCATCTTGTCTCCTGCCTCTTGTCTCTTACCTCTGATCTCTAACCTCTCTCTAAGCTCTCTCTATCACCTTTTTCTTACACCCACAACTTATAATAAAATACAACCTGAAGAACAGAACATAGTCAGCTCCTGAGTCTGTCCTGCAACCGTCCAACAACCCAACCCCCACATGCACCCATGCCAGGAGCTGCAGGTGTCAGCCAGAAATACAAAAGTGCCTTTGGACCTGTTCCTGCCCCTCACTCTCACCCCTGGTCTAGCACAACCACCTAAACCTTAGTCCCTTCCTAAGACATTCCATAAAAGTCACCAATAAAATTTGCACTTTTCTCATGACCCTCTGCAACCTCAATTTTTGCAATAGTCAGAGCAACCTGTGGAATATCTTATTTATTTCTGTATAATTGTGGGAGATGCTGAACATCCCAAGTGTATTTTATATAAACTGAGACACAGTAATCAGTTTCATGCAATTTTGGGTGTCTTTTTTTTTACTTTTCTGGGAGGAGCAATAACTTGTCTATTTTTATGTGACTGTATTTCTAATTTACAGCAGAATCTCCTAGAGCTTGGAAAATGTACTTTCTTATAGAAGACTTATAAATCAAAACACTAATAAATAAATATTGCATATACCAGGCAAGCAGCAAGTCTGCAAATCATTTTTTTTTTTGGCAAGAGCACAGTAAACCTTACCTTGACAAGGTTGTACAGGTGAAGTGTCACAGAGATTTGTAGGAAAAAAAGGTATGCTGGCATATGCAGAATTTTAGATTGAAGTTTCCATGTCTCAGTGCTCTTAGCAGTCACTTTTGCAGGGTGGTCTCATGGTAAATAAGGCAAACTGCACCCTCATCTTCCCAAGGAGGAGTGGGGGATCAGATCAGGGGTATTTTTTATCCCTATTAGTGCCAGTGAAGCTGCACCTGAGATACAGGTCTGGTTTTGGGCTCATCTCTTCAAAAGGGTTGTGGAGGGAGAGGTTTGAGCAGCTGGTGAGGGATCTGGGGGTTGTGACCTGCCTGGAGAGGTGGGGGAGCTGGGTCCTGTCCTCTGGTGGAGGAGACACCCAGGAGGTGATTTAAAGTCAACCTGAGCTACTGCAAGGGTATTGCAAAATAAAAAGCAAAAGGCTGATTTTTCCCATTACTTGCAATGGCAGTGCATCCTGGGAGGTTCAGCTTGGATTTTGGGCAAACCCTTCCTACCAAGTGGGTGTTGCAGCACTGAACAGGCTCCCCACAGGTGTTTTTGATCTCACTCTTGGAGGTTTCTGGGCTGAGTCAGACAAAGGCAAGGCTGGCCTGATGTGCTGATGGTGCTGCTCCTGCTTCAAGCAGGAGTGGACTGAGTGACCTCTGGACTTTTCTTGCAGCCAGCACCTCTGAATCCCTGAGGAAATCCATGATTTAGCTGAGGCTGCTGCATGGTCCTGTATCTACAGTGAATTTAGCATGAAGCATTATTTTTTCCCAGGGCTTTGCTGTAATGCACAAAAGCAGCAGGCAGTGAAATACCAGTGCAAAGGTTTTTTTGTCACACTCCGCTTTTGTGGAGGTATCAGCTGTAAAAACACCCTTTCCTCTGTCTCCAGACTCAGGCCATTCCACCTGCCCCTACCCAGCCTCCTTCAGTCCTTTGGAATTTGCCTCATAGGATGAAGACACTTCCACAAGCAAATAATATTCAGTGCTCTCCTTTGGGGAATATAATTGTTATTGCTCACACTTACTTTGCAAACAGCTGAGTGAAGAGCCACATAAAATCCAGGCAATTTACAAGGCAAAATAAATAGGATTTGCAGGTGCAGTTTAATTTACTGACTGAAAACAAAATATCACTTTGGAATAACTTGTTTGGGAGGAGGAAAAGGAAAGTTAGAAAACACAAGCCCTGGTGCCACTGCAACTTGGGTGTTTCTGCATCATGGAACAGAGGGGAGTTTGTGCAGTTTAAGTTTTAATTGATGGGACAGGGCAACAGGAGACAAATCACAACAACCTGATCTTTTTTGATAACTAATGACTAATGAATCTAAAGATATGGGACAAAATCTGGCAAAGGAAAAAGAAAAAAAAAAACAAAACAACATCATCTGAAAGCTTTTTAGTTTTCTCACTCATAGCTGCAACTTGGGGTCACTGAGATCCCTCCTCCTAAAACCACAACTACAGTTGATGGAAAAGTTCCTTTAATGACTTTTATTTAGCCTTCCCCAGACCTGTCTCTCAAACCAGCAGTATTTAGGAGGGCACAGTTTCAAACCTTAATAAATTAATCAGGGAAGAACCTCTGGGTATGGCAGCTGTATTTTTCAAGGACTTGTATAATCAGTCCACCAAGTCCTCTGGCCAGAAAAGTTGAAATGAATGGACAAATTCCAGGTGGTATGAAACTGCCTAAATTAATACAAAAACTGAGATGCCCCATTTGCATCCTAGACTTTTTATTCTTCTATTAAAAAAATCTACCAGGGCATCTGTTCATCTTTGTAATATACTCTTAGGGCTATGAAATAAAGAATGCATGTGAATTAAATAAGGTGGAGAAGAAAATTTAATTTTATTAAATAAAAATACCTATGAGACTATTTTTCTATGTCTCTCTCTCTCTTTAAATTTTTCTGTAGATCTACACTGTTTGGGTAATTCTAAAAAGAGGCACTGACAAATTGCTGGGATAATTCAAGTCACTGTTTGCTAAGAAAGAAAACTACCTAATTTACCTTAATTTACCTTTAAATTAGGATAATATCCATTAATTCTAGCTGAATGAAAACATTGCAGACAATGCTTTCAGCAGATCTGCATATCTGTGCAGAGATGTATATAAAATTACAAAGGTTTCCATCACTGTTGACTAATTTATTTTTCTAAAAGCTCATTTTCCATCTTTCTTTCAGCTGAGAGGCAAAAAGAAAATAATGGAATAGCACAAGATTATATTACCCCAAAATCTGCACTGGTAGGCAGAACTAGCTCTCATGAGGGAAGGTTACAGGGATACAACAATAAAGGCAGGGTGAACTTCCCAGCTTACAGCAATCAGACCAGCTCCCTATCACCAGAAAGTCAATTTATTCACAAGATGCAATGGCCTCCTGCAGGCTTAGTGCAGCCTTCAGGCTGAGCTCAGATTAAGGTGCTTAGTCCAAAAATGGATGCTGAGCCAGAGAGGCAGAGCTGGTTGATCTCAGTTTATTCCAGATGTGTGTAGGTGTCTCCTGCTGGCCCATTGTCCTGAACCAGCACTGCACAAGGTGAGAGTCAGTGCCATGAGTTTAATCCCGAGGCCTGAATTTGGGACCAGACCCCAGATCTGGCTGGTGATGGGCTCAGAAGTGAGAGACATGGTTCTACAGCTTTTTATTTCTTCTCATGGAGACCAAGATGAGCCTTTTCAGCAGCTTTTCCAACCGAGGAAAACTTTCCTCAGACAAAGGAGCTGCAAAATGTTCCTGCTTCCCATAAATTATAAGTAATTATGGATTAAAAACATTTTTAGAGCAAAGATTTTTGTCTTTTTTTTCTGAGCCCCTTGATGCATTTCTGGTGCTGTGCTGTGAAATGAGCACTTCTGGAAAGAGCCAAACAAAGCTGCTGGTGATTCTCAGGAGTAATTTAACAACCCAGTCTTCACTCTGAGATTCCTCTGTTCCCTGATGAAAATCAGCAAAATGACCTTTTCCTACCATCAACCAATCTGAATTGCTACATTTCTTGTTGCTCCAAATGTTTCTGTCTCTCTGCATAGTGGTGACATTGTTTGCTGAGGATAAGCTAGTTCTTTCTAGATACAAAAGTGGCTTGTATTAAAAACCTTGTGGATTATGTAGGATCAGAACTTCATTATATTGCCTACTTGCAGTGCAATGAAGACACTGAAATAAAGCAGTGCTGAACAGCATAAACAATTTCAACAATTTTAATAAAATCAGCTAAATATGTCAGTGTGCTATAAATAAATACTTAGCATTTAACAAGATGTAATCAGGAACAATTATGGAATGAGAAAAAGAACAGGATTTATTTTGAACTGATATTCTCCTTACAGTAGGCAGTGTAAAATATTCACAGATTTTTTCAGTTCTTTGTTTGTTACTCACAAAACCAAAGGAAATTCTTTCTACACCTTCAAAATAAACTTTTAGAGTGGAGTTGCAATTCTCCCTCACCATTCATGAAGTTCATCTCCTCAATTTAAACATAGGACTAAGGTATACTAAAAAACAATATAAAACATATGAAAGCTTATTTTTAAAAAAACAACTTATAAAGTTTATAAAAACTAATATCAATTTCTCCCTCACTTCCAGAGGTGATCATGACAGAGTCCCTCAGAATGGACTCAGATTTGCTGTGGAACAAAACTCATATCATCTCCTCTTGTAACCTTTTTTTTTCTTTTCAAGTCATTTTTCAAGATTCTTTCCAACCAAATGCCTGGAAAATTGATCTTCAGAAGTCAAAAACCCTCAGTGCAACTTTCAATTTCAAACCAATCCCTTTTTCTTTTTTTTTCCATCTGCCCATGGTGGTTTCCTTAACAGCACCAGGGAAGGAGGGAGATGCTCAGCTTGAGTTTGCACCTGGAAAATTCTGATTGCCCCAGGATAAACTCAGACCCCAGCTACCCTACAGCAGAGTGGTGCTACTGGAACTGCAGAGAGGTGTTACTGGAATTTGTAATGCCATGAAAAATGCTCATGAGAGTGCCAAGAATTGCCGTGGTGCTCCTACAAGGGGTCAGGGAGGTTTCAGAGAGGGTTGGTTTGGGGAGATGTTTTCTGCTCTCACCATTTCCAGCTCCCCAGCTGGTTTGGCCCTTCCAAGCAGATTTCACTGCCTGGATAAAGCTGTATCAGAAGGCAGCACTGAGGTTACTCTTTCCTCCCACTCCCCCATCCAGCAGCACTGATTTAATCTCAGGGCACACACCCCATCACGCCTGCAGCAGGGCTGGCC
Organism: Luscinia megarhynchos; assembly: GCA_034336665.1. Lineage (NCBI taxonomy): Eukaryota > Metazoa > Chordata > Aves > Passeriformes > Muscicapidae > Luscinia > Luscinia megarhynchos. The sequence goes on from CM067566.1 coordinate 4,870,036, forward strand.
TCTGCCTGTGGCTGTGGATGCTGAGCAGCATCTCTGGCTGCAGCAAGGGAGGGTGCCTGACCCAGCTGAGCTGAGATGACAAGATCCCCACGGGGGACAGCAGAGAAATCACAGTGGTGGGAATCAGGGCACGGTGTGGCAGGTGCAGTGTCAGACTCCAGCCCCTGTGCCCCTCCTGCTTGTCCCTTGAGCTCTGTCACTGCTGGGCTGTCCCAGGGCTGGCTCACAGGGCTTTGGGGACAGCTCTGGAAACACCACTTGGCTTTCCCTTGAAGTGAGCCTTGCCTTAGTGGGGAGGTGATGGATGCTGAGAGCTGGACTGTCCCAGGCAAGCCTTTCCTGTCTGGGAGGTGCCAGCATGCCCCAGAGGAATCCCAGAGGCAGCAGCAGTGTTCAGTAATGCTTCACATCCACACAGGCTCCTCTTCTTCCCTAGAGCAGATCTGGCTTCCAAGTCTGCAAACCCTGAGATGATTAAGTCAAAGGAAGCTCTGTAAACACCAGGGAGCTGTTCCAGGTCACTCAGACTTGGCCACATCATGAATCTCACGTTTTGCTCCTCCAGAGAAGTCAGACTATTCATTTCATCAGTCACTTATGTGCCACACTGGCTTGCTCTCACATTTTCTGTTTCAGCCATCTAAATATCCCTTTCCTACAGCTACTAATGAAAGGTTGTAAGGTTTTGTATTATCCAGTTATTCAGCAGTCTTGTCACTCTCCTGATGTCTCCCTTGCCAGAATGAAGGTGGTCCCTGCTGAAAGAGATGGGATTGTTTACTGTGGTCTGCAGTTAATTGAGTGGCTCTGCTCTCCACTCTGCCTGAAAAAAAAACAGCATCTCACTTTGCTCTACCAGAATCCAATCACTGAGAATTTCAGGCAGGAGGGAGGTGGACAAGTAAGAAAATGTGACCCTGAACAAACAATTTCCAAGGGTAGAAATTCTTTCCTTCTGCCTCATTAAACCTCACCCATGATTTGCCTCCCTTAAACACAAGAATTCAGAATTGCCATTTGAGGACAGAGCAATGGCCCATCCAAAGCATCCTCATAATCAGAATGCTTCAAGAAGGAATGCAAAATCCCATCATACACCTAATTGGACAATAATACACCACAGGGAGATTTCTGACTGACTTCAGCTGGTGATCAGGCCATTATCTGAAATATGAGGACAGACACCCCTTGTATTTTTTCACTGCAGCCACTGTGTTACTGCAGCTGTTCCTTGCCATGGAAATAATTGTTATTGCTTTCAGTTGGACAAAACAGGTTTCCTCTTATGCACTCATGCTTTAAAAACAGCCACCTTGTGTCACATTAGGTTTCTCTCCTGGATCCTCTTATGCTGTTTTGCTGGTGTGTTTTGTTAGCATTTGAAATGTGGGGTTAAAAATTTGTGCCATTGATGTTCCAGGTTGTTTTTTGTCTTCTGAATTCTTAAAAAAAAGCAGGAAAAAACTACCCTTGTTGAAATAAAAAGGAGAATAAAGGCAAAAGAAACAGATAAATGAAATCAAATCTAAAGAAATGCAGAATTACTCACATATACTGCTAAAAGAAAGGATAAAATTAAATACTGATAAAGTATGTGGTCGAAACATTTGCAGGTTTTTGATGTGACTTCAGGCACAATTCTTGCAGCTACATTCTTCTGCAGATATCAGACATCAGTGATGCTGCACCAACTAATCAGAAGAATTTAACACATGTCATATACAAATAAAGAGCCCTTCTGTGACCTCATCCCCACCCTGAATCCAGCAGCTCTGAAAATGAACTCTAGTTCTCATATAATGTTTTGAACTTTCAGTGGTTTCCCTCACAGGCATTGTTTAAGCCTTCCAGTGTTTTTAAAAACCTGGTGGTGATGGAAAACCATGCAAGCAGCCCAAACAGATCAGTCTGAGGTTACAGCAATTGAACAAAACCACAGAGTGCAGGACAGTGGCTGCAGCACAGGGACCCTGATTTGTCTTGCCCTTCAAGGGCTAAAGATCTGCCAACCTGTCTCACCTGAAAACACAGCCTCAGTATTTTGGCAATAGCTGTGTCCCCATCTACACCTGTATTTGGAGGTACAGGCATGGAGAGAGCCTGCAATATCAGTTCTGTGAAAATATTTAGGGTATACATGAAATCCCATCAGTTGAAACATTAATAATATTTTGAACCCACTTTCTTTCATGATCCACAGAAGGAAAAGATCAAGAGATAAGCTAAGCCTAAGACTTCAAATTTATTTAACAACATTTTTTAACTTTACTAGCATGCCTAGGAATCAGGCATCAACATTTTAGACTTAATTCCAAAAATCCAATGTTTAAACACCAAATTAAACTAGAATTTTGGGCAACAGATCTAATTGCATTCAGGAAGTCCAGCATTAATGTCTAGCAGCTTCTCCTGTGTCATCCCTCTTTGCAGTCTGGGGTTCAAGAATGAAAAGCTCTTTCTAAAATGTGTCTGCTTAAAGGTTATACACTGGGTTTGAGGCTGAAATAAATGCCATCATGCTTTGGGAGTCTTCAAAATCAATGATTTTCCCTTTGGGAAATTATTTTAACTGCTTTTAACCTCTTCACTGCTTTATTGGCAACTACTTATAGAGTAATCTCTTGCCTTGTCTTATTGTACAAAATTACAGGGAATCCACACACAAATATAATTTGGGATAACCTGCAAGATCCTTTCTCCTTGCTGTCTTTTTTGTTTTGTTTTGTTTTTTTCATGGAACTTCACACATTTCTTCAGCTTCAGATTAGTCCAGATGGAGCCTTGTCCCTCTGCAGCCCCTGTGGCAGGTTGGCCTGGCTGGAGCAGACCCAGCTCCCTGGGGAGTGGGACATGGTGCAGGGAGCTGCCAGCTGACACACCCCAGAGGAGATTTTCCCCAATTCCAAGAGCATGTGAGGCAAAACAGTGTCAATGGCAGAGAGCACCCTGGAGCTTCCTGCAAAGCTCAGTCCATTTTACTCAGGATGTGCTGGCAGGGGCTCATGCAGAGCAGAGATCAATCAAGCTGCTCTGACAAACCCACACTGAATTTTCTGCTCATGCTGGGATGCTGCTGCTGCTCAGTCTCTAAACTAACCCGGCTGTGAGCTCTCTGTGGCCCTGGGGACAAGTGGCATTGCAGCAGTGCCATTCAAGCACTTCTCCAGAATAGAGTCCAGGCTATTGGAAGCAGTGCCTGAATTGTCTTATCCTCCAAATGAGGCAAAAATTTGGAGCTGGAATGATCTTGACCTATTGTATTTGTAAATGTATCTTTGAATCATGCATTCAAATCAATTTACCAGGATTTAAAGAAATATTATACCCCTGGTATTTATTTCTTACACATCCTCTCAACTTGGATCTATCAATATTTAGAATCCAAGCCACCTTTTATCATTTTTCCCTGCCCTAGGAGCTGTATCAGGACCAAAAAGGCACAAAGAAAGTCATGGTGGGATGCAGTTGCCTTCTATCAACACCAAACCCTCAGGAATGAGCATCATTTACACTTTCACTTTCTGCCAGCTTCCCTGTTTATGCAACTGCTCAGCTGGAGCTGCATCAGTAACTTGATGCCCCCAGTGAGAAACAAAAAAAATCCCCAAAAACCAGGGCACATGTCTCAGTGTCTGGTCAGGCAAGTGTGCTATTTCTGAGGTGTGAGAGCTGGAAGGGACAGCAGCAATAATCTGCTCTGACATCCTTTATTACAGAGAAAGATCAGGCAGACATCACCCTTAACTTAGACACTGCTGCCCTGAGCATCTCCTGCTTGAGCTAGAGCAGACTGCCAGAAATTGCTTCTTTTCAAAGGCATGGCCAAAGCCTTTAGAGCACAGCAGGAGTCTATGGGTGGCAACTGGAGTTTGTGTAGTGGTGGCTGAGATTAACCAGGAGCATGTCAAGCTTTGCATTTGCACATGTGAGCATGCATTTGTACAGTTTTCTGCCAAATGCTAATCTCTCTCGAGGAGAATAGGAAATAATCAGAGCAGGCAAGTCTGCATTCCCTTTTTGGAGCTCTAAGAGGCTCTCCAGGGGCTTGGTGAATCCAACTCCCCACAGGTTCCTTTGCTCTAAGTAACTTTTAAATAAAAGTGTTCTTTTGGAATTACTGGTCCATTTCCCACCACAACAACAGAAGAAAACATTTTAAAAAACTGCTGTTCCTCAAAGAGAATGTTGTTGTGCAAGGCATTACTATCTCAGTGTAGCTGGTCAAATAAACATATCAATATGATTCTTTTTTCTTCTCTCAAAATACCATTTTATACAATTTTTCCACTATTTTTACACATTAAAATAAATAACAGCAGCAAAAAGAATCACATTTTCATTTTTCCAGACTAGCTAGAGACTAACTTTGCAAATCAGTCTGAATGTGATAATGGTGGGATTATATTCAAGGTCACTACAAAATGGCAACAGTGAAATATTTAGCTTGCATGCAGAATTTTGTCAACCAAAGCTCCTGAAAGCTATGAAGGTACTACATCCCTCTTGATTTCAATGAGATTTGTCATCAGACTAATTTTTGGGCACTGAACATGAACAACCCAGGAGATCCCATTACTTCTAGTAGGATTTGTTCCTCTCAATTAGGCATAATTAAAATAATTCCATCTCCCATCCTTCAGAAATGTGGCACATGTGACCTACTTCAATGCTGAGGAGCAAAGGAACGTTTCAATTTTTGAAGTACAGGATTTGAGACACCAGACCTGAGGCAGGGCTGTGGTGCTGCCTTGCAGATAATCCAAAATTCACCCTCCTGGCACTGAATTTACCTGAAAGGCCATTTCTAACCCAGGGCCATTTGTAAATTTTGATCTGCAGCACCCTAATTACCTCCTGGCTGCTTTCACTCCCACCCTCAGCTGCTTCTTATAGGACAGGAAAATTCTGAATAACCATGAGAATCTACAGATTCGTCATTTTAGTGTTTCTTTATGAACTTTAAAATATTTTTGAAAATTTTTGAAGGCCTTAAAGCAAGTTCTCATGCACTTCCCAGCTCCCTGTTATGCTGTATTTCAGCAAAAATGCCCCAGTTCACTGTGCCTCCCACTGATGTTTCTGTAGCTGAATTCTCCCAATACTCTTTCACTTGTCCTTAGGCTCCTACCATGCACTTAAAAAGCAAAATTCCTATTTTACTGGGAAGGATCTGAGTCACAGAAAAGTGTAAGGATAATCTGAAAATCTCCACAAGGCAGGGGATTCAGCTCCCTACTTCTGAGATCTGAGCAATGGGGCTGAATTAATCCCAAAAGATGAGGAGCAGGTCTGGGCACTGAGAGAAGCCAAAGCCCTTCTGAGTGATGGAGGCACAGGAGGATTAGCTTGGCTTGGCATCAGAGACTGTCAGGGAGCCATTAATCTCCTGGAGATCCCCTTAAAGGACATCCCACCCCACATTGGCAACAGCAGATGGCTTTCAAAACACATTCCTGAGCTGCAGAAAAGAAGGAAATCAGGCAGAGGCTCCTGGTCTCATTAGCACCAAATTTAGTAGAAGAAACCCCTGCTGTACCCCTAGAATTATTTTCATTAACTTCACAATGTGTGAAGCTGGATATTGGAAGGGAGAATGCTGGTTTGTTTGGCTGACAAAAGGTCTGTCAATGGAAAAAAAATAAATAAAAAGAATACAAAATATTCCTAATACCTGAAAATATTTGATCATGGTCACTTCATAGGATGAAGTCATGCTCAAACATTTAGACAATTGCACCAGTCTGTATTTTTTTTTATATGCAAAAGAAGGATATGACAAGGCCATATAACCCTATGTAAAAAAATTGATGAATTGATGAATAGGAAAAGAATTGATGCTGTCAGCATCATAGTTTCAAACTAATACCTCAAATTTGTAGTTGCCCATATGGATATCTATTTATCAGCATTTATTTTCAGAACCAAAATTAACCTGAAATACATCAGTGTTACAGTGTGCCTTATGTTTTTTTGTATTTCAGCCCACCATAATAACTCAGCCATTGCTTGCTGGATAAAAGCAGAGATTCCCTCTGGTACTTGTGCATTCACTGCTGCCCTCCTGCTGCAGCACATCTATTACAGCCATGCCTTATTTATTTGATTAGCAGTTCTTCATGGCCCCATGGCACTGGGCATTGCACACATGGACAGCAAACCACCCAAGAGGGCTTTCTAAAATAAAATCAATTATAAAATCTCACCCCTAGCCTTTGTTTGTTCCTATTTTTTTTAAATAAGCCTGTCTTAGATTTCACAAAAACTGCTGAATACAGACATTTTATTGAACTTTTTTTTAGTGTTTCATCTGATATCTTCTACAAAATGTCAGAAGATGCCTGGTCAGCTCTTCTTGACACAATCTGTTGGGTGGGTGAGGCAGACTGAAGTGCTGGCTTTAGTAGGAAAGTTGGATTCTCAATTTGATTTTTGTATCCTTGTGTCCATAATAAAAGGCTCTGGATTTGACTAGGCATTGTCACTTGTCTGAAATGGGCTCATTTCCACTCCACAGCATCTCAGCCTAGAGAGAAATCTGCAGCATGCAATCTTCTGTCAAGAAAGATGCAAGAAATACACACTTGGTATTTAATAATTAAAATGTATTAATATTTTCAGAGAAACATATGAAAATAGCACTGATTCATAATGGCTATATGAGATGTATATGTCTTTTTGGAATTTTCCTCAAGGGATTATCTTTAGCTCAACTTGGTCAAGCTGTGTACAGTATCTATTCTGCTGGTTGGCACAGTACACAGAATTTTAAGATTTACAGTGGAGCAGGAGGAAGTAGGGTCCCTTCCAACCCAAACCATTCCATTATTCTATGATTTGTATGTATGAGGAAAGACAAAATGATGCCTGGTGTGCATTTTCAGTCAAAGTGAGGTGGAACTGGAAAGATTTGAGAACTCTGCAAGAACAGACACCCTTTTGCAGGATGTTACCTTCTGAAGTCAGTGAGTTGGGGGTCTCTGAATTCTTCAGAGAGAAATCAGAGTGCAGGGATTGAATTAAAAGCCTGTGGATGGGTTGAAGTGTATTAAGCCTCTCACACATAAAGTAGAAGTTTAAGTGTAAGTGTAAGTTTAAGTTTTAGGATAAGTCAGTAAGTTTCAGTATGAGCTCTAATGCTTCTAGTAAGTAAAAATTTAGATGCCAAAGTGGAAGTGTGAGTTCTAGTGAAGGTTGAAGAACATACTGATGTTTTCAGTGGAGGCTCCAGGACCACAGCTGTAGACAGTGGTTAGACATAACAGATCTATAGTAAGAATATTGCTCACATTTTTCAGCTAGAACAAGATAGGTGTATGCACAGTCTATACGTAACCTGGAGTGCTAAGGAACTATATTTCTAGTAGGTTAAGGAGTGGTGGCCTGAGTTTGTGTCTGAGCTTGTTGGGAAGATTCTGTGTAAGAGTTGGTATTGGGGATAGTTGGTGCTTTTTCTGCTTTTCCTGCCATTGCTTTTTGCTTTTGTTCACTGTCAACTCCCAAGGAGAAGACAGGAGCTGCCACAGCAAGATCAGCATTTGGGACCTTTGAAAAGAGCAGATTCTACTTCTGTTTAGGACTTAATACCAAAACTTAGCATAGACTTTAATGCCTGTGACTGTGCCTTTTGAGACTGAGGTGCTTCTGCAATAAACAACCTTTTAGCAGCTACTAGCTGCTTTGCTTATTTAAGATAACCGATGAAATTGGTGCCTAGAGCCCTGGAGGCTGTAACCTCACATCACCAAAGGTTTTGTTGTGCCCATTCTCCAGGGGTTTGCTCTGCTCTGGCTTGCTCTGTGATGGCCTAAGGACAGGCAGCACATTTTGGGCTCAGATCAAAGCCCAGGCTGGGGCAGGGTCCCAGCAGGAGCTGCCGTGGGCAGTGGCACAGCCCAGGCTTCACTCGCTGCTCATCCCAGCCCTGGGGCTCTGCTGTGGCTGCTGCACAGGCTGGGAAGGGTTTCCTGAAGAGATGCTCTGTTGGGAAGTCTCTGCCTTCACCCCTCTGCCTCTCTGACAGCAGCAGGAGCACCAGCCTGACTCCCTGAGGGTTTTTCTCTTCCACTTCACTTTTCTGCTGTTTTCTCCCACTTTTCCCTTTTTGCATCAAGCCCACCAGGGTGCCTTCTCTGCTGCTGTACAATATTACTCTGCCTGAAATAGCCACTCTCAAGTCCAATTCTGTTGTTTTTATTTTAAGGAAAGAGGCTTTTTTTTTCCTCCCCACTTAGGCTTTAATTCCAGTCCTTCATAAATTTTGACTATTGGAAGAAATATTAACTTTCAGGTTCTGGAATGAGGAAGACTTTGAGGTTTTCCAGAAAAGCTGCATGCTATTTTTTTGCATTTCCAGCAGTAATTACACTATCTATGGCACATCTTTCCACCATGTGACTCTAGCACAGTGTGAATGTGTATATTTTACATTCTAAAAGACACCCAAACCCTTTCTTTTCTGTTTCCTAGGATACAGCCACGCAATCCTTTTCAGTTAAGCAGTGAGCAGTTTAGTTTCCATTATGCTAAAATGATCACCATAATTCAGAAAGTCCTCCCTGGAAGAATTACATCACTTTCAGAAAACAATGCATGGAAGAGTATAATATATAATTACCTTTTTCAGAAAGAAAATGTTTTTTTATTGGTTTTTTTTCTTCTCTCCTTTTCCAACTCAGAAGTAGAACTTCCAGAACATTTTCAGCAAAACATGTTGGTCTGTCAAAACAAACACATTTCACTGGGTTCTGTCAGCTTTTATGATATTTTCAGGCAAAGAAAGGAGACTTCCAAACCTTCCTGATCTTTTCATGACCACAGTTATTGTGCTGGATACAAAGCCATCAGGAATGGTTTTTTAGCCATTTTTTTCCACTGGAAGATCCAGCCTTAGCCTCAAATCACAGTCTGCACTTCCACAGAAAAAAGAAAATCAGAAGAAAAAATCCCCAACCAAACCCATAGGTTTCAGTCAGAAAACAAATTTTCCAAAACCATTGCAGGCAGGGTGGAAATAAGTCAAAGTCCTTTATTTCTTGCTAAAGAAAACATTTGTACTCCAATAAACTTTGCCCAGGAACATTGCAATGATTAGGGCAATGCATTACAGCAAGTAATAGAAACTGTTTTCTACTGGATTATCATGAAAGGCAGACAGTGCTAAATCTAAGATAACCATAATTCTCCAGAAAGGAGGAGTAACAGGCACTATGGAGGAAAAAGAACTCACCTTTTCTTTTTTTTTTCCCCCTGAAGCTCTTTGCCTGATGTCTCCATGGTCTTGGAGCATCCTCTGCTGTCTCACAACTCTAAACCCCACTCATGGCACCAGGACTGTGTCTTTCTAATGAAGAAAAAAGTCTTTTGTGGTGCTCCCAAAGTGCCTGCTCCCCACTCTACCTGTAAAGGCACAAAAGGTTCTATCAGCCCAGTTTCAGAGTAGCCACAAACCAGCTCTTCTTCATCCTGGAAAAAATCCAGTTTTCCATCTCTACAATCCAGCCAAGAAAAGGACTAACAGTATTTCAGGTTAAGATATTGAAAAGGGTCTTCTGAACTTATCAAACTTTACTGGTTTTTCTCTGCTTCCTCTTTTTTTATTTTTCCTTCCTCCCAGATTTACCTTCCAGCTCAGCACTTTTTTTTTTCCTCTGACAAAAAGTGTCCATCATGTTCCAGCCTGAGTTGCCAATCATAAGTACCATCAAAAAAGGAAGACTGGCAGGCATATTTCCTCACCTGATTCATGTCTGGCCACCTGGGTTTTTTAGGTTTCCAGGTGAGTTTTAAACCTCTGCATTTCTGATGAGTCATCATCTCTTTGGAGAGGAGAGTTTAAATCAGAATTGTCAATATTCCCAAATACAGGAGACATAGAATTGTCAGTGCTCCATTAAAATGAAGGTAACACTCTGTATTTTACAGTGCCCCAGCCTCCTCCCACTTCCAATTCAGGTTTACCAAGCATTCAGGAAAAATATTCTTGAACCAAATTAATGATGTGATATATTTATCATGCAGGAATGAGGGAAAAAAAAATATGAAATTAGCTTTTTATTGTCTTTTCCAAGTCCTTTCTGAAAGAACTGAAAGTTGCATATTCTTTTGTCCATTTTTTTAACATCAATCCTATTTTTTTTTATTTCTGTGTTCTTGGTCCAACGAATTGGTTTAGCTTGACTTTTTTTTTTACCCACACTTCACTGTTTGTCCTGCTGTCTCCTATCCACAAAAAGCTACTGTGTGTATCCACCTTCTCTTCCTTTAGGATCCTTATCAAGTCTGACTTTTACCACATAAATAATTAGCCTGAAGGTAGCTGATTCTTTCAGGAGATGTCATCCCACACACTTTATTGTTGCTAATTTCATTTGCATAGTGATCAGGGAATTGCCAAGGCTGTCAGAGAACTGGTTGATGTCAAAACATCCTGGCAAATACCAGTCTGGATAAATTGCTAGTGATAATTTAGGTGTTCTGGGAGGGGTTTCTGGATGAATAAAAGGGATGTCCTCAGCTGTTTCTGATGAGCTCTTCTGCTGGCTCCAAATGCTTAGGAGAATTCACAAAGTGGAAATTATGGCTAGAGGCTCTGAGAGAACCATTTATATGCTCAGAACTAATGCAGTGTGGAGGGTTAGGATTTAAGATTTTAGAAACAGAGATAGCTTAACAATGGCAATTCTTTGTAAGGGAATAACTTCACCCACATTTGGAAACATTCAACAGCTGACTCAAGAAACCTGTTAAAACAAAAAAAAAGGGGGGGGGGGGAAATTGCATTATGTCTTTGCCTTATCAGTGACTGGTTTATTCACTAGACCATCTTTTCCACATTAAGTCATTCCCTTTTCTTTCAAGACAATAATTCACCATTAATCATGATTAGACATCACTCTGGAAAGGTTAGAAACCCAGCCTCACTGGGAATGCAAAAGGAATGTCTCCTAAAAAATGGTACTTACTCCCTTGGAATGGGAGAGGAGAGGAGAGGAGAGGAGGGGAGGGGAGGGGAGAGGAGAGGAGAGGAGAGGAGAGGAGAGGAGAGGAGAGGAGAGGAGGGAGAGGAGAGGAGAGGAGAGGAGAGGAGAGAGAGGAGAGGAGAGGAGAGGAGAGGAGAGGAGAGGAGAGGAGAGGAGAGGAGAGGAGAGGAGAGGAGAGGAGAGGAGAGGAGGCTGTAAACTCCATGAGTTTTTATTTATATTAAGTGAAACTCATGTGAGCACAGTTTGTTGTGTTCCAGCTAAGAGTGAGAACCTCTCTAAAGCAAAGGAACCAAGTCCCTCCTGAGGCTTCATACATGGATCAAACCACCATGGGATGCTCAATTTATTGGAAGTACCAAGAAGAAGAGATAGAAAGGAGAAAAAAAACAACTTTTTTTTTTTATTATTTTTCCAGCCAACTATTTACTCATTCTCTCACTGTGAGAGGCCAGGGGCCTCTCAGAACACAGCCCCCAATAACAAGGGTGAGAAATGATCCAGAGGCTGAGTGGTGTCTGGGTTGGCCAACACTGACAGGCTGTGTCTGCCAGCAAAGCTTTTAGGAACAGTGTTAAAAATCATCAGGAAAAGAAGTGACTTTCTCACTGGTTTTCTTTCTCATGCATACAAATCACCACAACTGCAGAATTTAGAACGGCCAGCCCAAGATCCTCCTTGCTCAACAAGGCCACAGCAATCAATAGGAGCCCTCACACAGCAGAGATGCAATCGTTAGGTGGGAGGAGATTAAGGAGTGACAGTAATTTATCCTGGAAACCAGCCAAGTGAAATGTGGGTGATGTGAAAGGGTGCTTTAGGCTCCAACCCACTTTTCAAGGCCCTCAGGGGCTGCTTGGAAGAACTTTTAGGACACTGAGCCATTTTGCTGGATCACAGGTGACTGTTCCATCACCACTTTCTCAAATTCTATCTCCTCCTGAGGATTATTTTTTGCAGATCATTATTCCCAAATGCAATTTTTGCAATATTCTCTTTTCATCTGACATTGGTAGACTTTCTCCTATTCACCAGCTTAGAGCTCTTCCTTGGTAAGCTTATACCCATTTTGGAACATTTCATTGTTATCCATTAATTTAAATAAGCTGTACTTTGCTTTTCTTTATGACCTAATGTTTATTCACATAAAATGAAAAACAACCTGATCCACTTGACTGCTGTTTTGCTCTCTCTGGCCAAAATTCAAGGTAACAAAGATTAGAACTTACCTAAAGCTGGGCTGGTGATAAAAAGTTTTCAAAAATAAAGGCTTGTCTTAAGACAAATTAAAAACTCACCAGAATTTCTACTGACTGCTGTGTCTAGCATGTTCTTTTTGTATTATAGCACTTCTGTGTTTTATTTCAGTGGCACAAGGGAAGTGGCTTTGTAAGGAATCTGGCCCTTACAAAAACAAACAAAACCATCCTAAATCAATTAAAATAAATGTCATGAGTTTTCTGCTGCAATTATTTCAGGTGCTTTGTTTCCATATGCCAACTCAACTACTAATCAGCTACTCATTAATCTTAACTATCTTTGTATGTCATCTCCATGCATCTTAAACAGATGAATAAACAAGCTAAATTGAAATGCAATGGGTTTAGGTTATCTACTTCTTGGAAAAAATTAAGTGAAATTAAATTTAGTGCACTGGTTGCACATGTGGATATAAATGAGTGTAGAGGGCAAGAAGTTCACATGAAACTCTTGCAGCTAAACCCACTCAATATCAGCCCAAATTTGCAAATATAAATTTTGTTACTGAGCTCCAATAAATCTATAATTGTTGGTGTAGCCATGACAGAAATCCTCCTCTGAGCAGAAGGATGTGAGTGTAGGAGGATTTCCATTATGTCCTGCAGCTCAACAATTGCTGTTCTATTCACTGCTCCACTTCTGCATCACCCAAGTCCATCCATAGAGGGGACTTTGCTTCCTGAGGTCTTTTTTTTAAGAGATCAGACCTGCAGAGGAAGGGAGAATCATAAAGGAAAGTGGAAAATGTCCCTATCTCTGCTCCCTCTTGTGGTATCAGCTTTTCAGATCACAAGGGAAAAAAAGCAAAGTGCAACAGAGGAATTACAGCAGCAGTCTAAGGGTTTCTCTAGCTGTTCATTTCCCTGATCCTCTGTCTCTCTGATGTCTCAGGGTGGAACTGATGGAGTATTTTTTTCTTCTCTAGTTTCCTTTCTACTCACTTGCATGTGCCACAGGGTTAAAAGCTATGCACCTCTGTTTTTTGTGAAATTAGCTGTGAGTCATGGGGGCATGGCAGCCTTGGCAAACAGAGAGTGCATTCAGGACAAAAAGCAAATACAGCTGTAAAGGACAGCCAGTGGGAGAGAATCAAGGAGAAATTACACTGCTTTAAAATGAGGAAAAATGAAGTGCATTTAAAATCAGGAATGTGAATTAGAAAATCCATCTGGACTCAAATCTCTGCTTCACAAAACTTCACAGAATCTGCACTGAGGGGGGCTTTCTCTGCTCCCTCATGGTGTGGGGTCCCAGCCTGCCATCCACAGAATCTTGGGATGACAGGATCATTAAGGTTGGAAAAGCCCTCTCAGGTCATGGAGCCAAACATTAACCCAGCACTAAAACAAACATTGCTTTGTGCCACATCTCCATGATTCTCCAGCACTTCCAGTCATGGTGATCCCACCACTTCCTCGGGCAGTGTGTTCCCCCCTTCAGTGTAGAATTTTTTTCCTAATATCCAAAATAACCCTCTGCTGGCATAACTTGAGGCTGTGTGTGTAAGTACAGAGGAAAGGCTTTCCCTCCACCCCAGCCACAATGTGCTCACATTCCCTCCTCGTGCACTGCAGGACAAACTGGCTCTGCACTTTATCCAGATTAACCCAGCACAGTGACTCTGGTGCCACTGGGGATCCAGGGGATCCAGCCCATCCGTTCCCAAAACCAGCAGGGCTTTCATGATCCCAGCCAGCCTCCTAATTGATCTTCCTCGTGCCTCACATTAGCAACAAACCACCTGGAAACTCCCTTGCAAAGCAAACCCAGCCATTAAAATTCAGCTGCAATATGCTTGAGTGGGGATATCAGAAGGATTTAGACTATATCCAGTTTAGATTGTAACTTTTGATACAGTGCCTTTGGGAAATATATGTAAAGCTGTTAATATTTTAAAAGTTAAATAAGGTACATTGTATTGCTTGAAAGGACTGAAAGAAAAAAACCCAGCCAAACCCAAACTGCCTGTGGCTACTGTATGTCTTATCTGTTACTTATTCCTTCCATAACATGCAAAAGGAATTGTTGAAAGCAGCTGACACAGCCCACCTCATGCTAATTAAAAGAGATTTTAGAAAATAAATTGCAGCACGGTGGTGTGGTGAGTAAATTGGTTTGCAGTTTGAAAAAGAAAATACAATAAAATAAAGCAAAAAAAAATTCCAGAAGAATTAAGTAAAAGGAGGCAAAAGAGTTTATCTTCCTAGAGGATAGGAAGAGAAAAAGTCACCATTAATAATCTGATTAGCTTGACACCAGCCTGGCTGCTCTGACCCATCCTCTGCAGAAGTGCTGCATCACTGAGGATAAAGGCAGAGCTTTGGTGATTGAATTAAAGAAAATTGCATCACTATTATAGTGGCAAACCACTTAAGGCAAATGATTTTACAGTTTCCTAATGCATTTTATTTTCTCTGACAGGCAGGATCAGATTGCTTTTTCCATGATATATGGCACATGAAAGTGTTTTTAGCTACAGCATTTACACATTTTCTCTCTGTCACTTGAGCAGAGATGTTGTCACAGACTCTGATTATCCCAGGCCATGTTCTGAAGGAAATAGTCCACAGGACAGAAAGTGTTTGAAATGCTTTTTCCATAAATCCAAGGCAGGAAACCTGGACTCTTGGATATCAAGGGAAGGATTTTCTAAATAAAATCCTTTCATATTTAGAGCCTCAGATTAATGCTGCTGTCCTGGAGCCAGCAAGACTCCCACTGTTCACTTCAATGAGAGCAAGCAGCAGCTTTAGGTGTGACTGAAGCTTCTGCTCACTCCAGATTATTTTTATCATTACTGCTGGATGAGCAGCAAAGCTGCTGGGTGCCAAATGCATGGCACAGGGAATTCCATGGTGGATGCATCCCTGTGCAGAGCAAGGACACAGCACAGGGCACAGCCAGCCCCAGGTTGGTTTCCAAGCTGTCCTTGGAGCAGAGTGGCAAGAGAACTGCAGAGCACACCCAGGGCACGTCCACAAGACTGTTTGTGTTGTTTTAATCAGCTAAAAATGAGCTTCAACAAATATCTTATAGATCTTTGTCTTGATTAGCAGGATGTACCTCATCTGGGAATACAGGGGGTTTGCCTGGTGATTTCTGCTTCTAAAAAAATACCTATATATTCCCTTTTTGCTACTGGGAAAAGTGATTGCTTTGTGCATATTTTTTAATGTATTAATTTTGACTTGAAAATAAAATCCATTTCCCCTTTTTATTCCCTTCCCTTTTAATCTTCTCTGTTCTATAGATACTGGTGAAAACCCTAAACTGTTCAAATACACTGTCATTTGAGGAAAAGAGATTTACCATTGTCATAATGTATTATTTGCATTATAATTTCTTTCTAATGACTATGTATTATTGTAGTAACAGCAATAATGATACTAGAAGACTTTTAGTCAAACTACTTGATTACTCAAGTTTAACACTTGCACTTCTGCATTTCTGGTTTTATGTGTTTAATATGATTCTGTGTCCTTTCTTTCCAGCTAAAGTAGGGGATTCTTAATCTCAGTATGATTATACTGTGAACCAAGAAAGAAAGAAAAAAAAAACCCAAACAAACCAAGAGCTGATAGCCAGAGTGCTGAATAAGCAGAATTCCTGATGAAGTGTTTGTTTTTTTAATTGAAGAAATATTAAGGACTTGGGCATCACTATGGCCATTTGGATTTGAGCTTCCCTGTTTGGCTGTGCTCAGTTCCACAGATGCAGTGTGTGCACAACACCTGAGCCCTCATCTCTGCTGTGGTAACTGTGGTCAGGGTAAGGGGAAAAGAGGGAGAAGCCACCAAGGTGAAGTATGAAGAAATAAAGACCTGAAAAGGCAGTGCAACCTTACCTATGTAATAAGAGAATTTAACAGAGAAGCATTTATAATTCTTTCCACATGATTTTACATCATTTCCGTGTGCAGAACCCTCTTTAAAACTATTTAGGAGTCCTGGAACAAGCTGTTCTCCACACCAAAGTCCATGGGAAGTAAAGAGAACAATTCAGGGTCAATCCCTTGGTCAAACCAAGCTAGAGCCACTTTCTAAGTTGAATGGAAATGGCATAAGAAAAAGACAAGAGTTAAAAAGTTAATAAAATAAATAAATAAAAGAAATTGTACAAATTGGCTCCAGACCAATTTAAAAGGAGTCCAGCCTCATGCATCCTTAAACACCTGGAGAATAATGGGCAGTTTCAGGTTGAATTGGAGATGTGCACACTGCCAGGGCAAATCACAAGCTGCAGGCAAAGTTTCCCACAGAGTCTTATGTTAACTCGAACAATACTAAGAAAAAAAGTTGACTGGACTGCAAGAAATTGCCAGGAGTAGTCAGAGCCTTCAGCCCAGGTAAAGGATAAGTACAAATTCTCCTCTGTGGCACTTGGTAAGTAATTAGAGACGTTCTGGAGGTAGCCAAGCAGTGGCATTTGCACAGACCATTGGGACCCTGCACCTTTTCTGTTTAGCACTGGGAACTTTATCTCCAAAAGCTCATTATTCCAGAGCAGTCAGAACTATAGGGCAGCACTTAGATAACAGATTTCTCACCTGGTGTGGACTCTGCAAACCAAAGTCTCAAAATCTGGGTCAGTACTTGGTCTAGCAGTAAATACAGGAATGCAAGTAGAAAACAACCAAAGGAACTGCATTACAGATTAGTTTTTGCTTGATTTCAGGGGAAAAAGAAATACTTCATAATAAGATTGAAAATGTCCTGAAAATTCCTTGGTGTTTGCAGAATTATAATTTACTTTTTAAAGTGGTGTTGTTAGCTAAAGAAATAGCCTGGTGGGGGGGACATTTTATCTTACATTAACATCAAAATAAAATTGTGCAATTACATAATTCTTAAAAATATATATATTCTTGGGAAAAAAACCACAAAAGATAGGTGTGAAAGGAAAAATATAAATAACTTAAGCTCTTTTTTTTGCTTTGGAATATTTCAGTCAGTTACATATGTCTGAATTTCCTCTAGTTACCACAAGTTACTCTCACACAGCCTCAGAATTTTCTTTTATTGAAATTGTGTTTAGATCACGATTTTCTATTGGTAACAGCTGTAGGCAATGTTTCAAAAGGCAGGGGTTTTTCAATAGAAACTTTTAAATTTATTTTTTAAACTTTCTTCATTTTTTTGATAAAAAATATTTGGAAACTAAGACAGTGGTGTTTTGTGACCCAGAGACTCATTGCATTTTGTTATGTGATTCTGCTTTAAGCATGCTCAGCAGACAGAATCAATAGTGCTGGACTGTTAGCCTGTTTCAAGTGAATAAAAGTACCTTTTATTCAAACAATAGCAAATAGCTCCCTGGTGATAACATTGTTCTTCATCTTCTGTTCAATCCAGAGCTATTTGCCTGAAATGCAAAGTTTTCCTAATATTTAATTACATTTTAGCAGAATTCATCATTTTTATTCTAATATTCGGAAAATTTACTTTTAGAAACACAATTATTAAGAGTTATTAATAAACTTATTCTCTTTTCTGTAGAACATGAAATGATCATGGCAATGATATGAGTTATCACATTTTTCTGATAGTTTGTTTTTGAGAGCTCTTACTGTAGGAGTTAAGGTTTTTCTATATTATTTGCCCCTTTCATGTTGGAATTTCTCCAGTGTATTTAGGTGGTTTTCTCTGATACACAAGCAGCCCCTTTAGTTTAGGCAGGTAAAAAGCACAAAATCAGGAACAGGGAAATCAAGGGAACAGGGCATTCCCCCCTCCCCAACCAACCAACCAGCCAACCAAAAGCAATAACCAAACCAATCAAACAAGCAAAAACCAAAACAAATAAACAAAAAAGAAACAAACCAAAACCTACACAGATAAACAAATAAAACCAATAACAAAGACAATCAAACAAGCAAAAACCAAACAAATTTTTAAAAAAACAAAGGAAGAAACCCAAAAACAACCAAAAAACCAACCAACCAAAAACCCAAAAACAACCAAAAAACAACCAACCACAAAACCCAAAAAAAAACCAAAAACAAAACCAAAAAAACAAAAAAACAAAACAAAACCAAAACAAAACAACAACAACAGCAAAAAAAAAACAAAAACCAAAAACCTCCAAAATTTACTCTTTGAAAGGTATTTCTTTCCAGAACTTGGAGTTTAATGCTCAGGAGTTAACAGCTTTGTGGACAAAATTTCAGCAGGTTAAAATATGCAGAGCATCACTGAAAGAATCTGTGTTAGAATGAGAGTTCAAACTTGTTTGCCTTCTCCTGAAGCAAAGCTGTCTTCTCCTAAAGAAAATGGTATCACTGAAATTAAAAAAAAAAAAAAAGCTCAAACTTTTCAGGCTTATTTTTTAAATTATCCAATTCCTTCCTCTCTCATCCTCCCACCAAAAGCCTTTTCTCAAACTCCTTGCAGAGGTGATGCCCCTTAATGAGCCTCCTTTTCCTTTGCATGTACCTGGCCAGGTGAAGAGTCATTTCCTCACTAATAAATTCCATCCCAAGTGAAGTCTGTGGGCAATTGCTGTGTTACTTTGTGCCCTGGGCAGGTAATTTTGTACATTCCTGGGTCATACTGAGGAATATTGCACAAATTCTGCAGACTGAGCCTTGATGCAGATTTTTCCTGCAGTTTTCCCTAGCACAGAGGTGCATAATGAAATCCCTGTAAGCACAGTAATCCACAGCCCCAGCTATCACCACAGCCCCATTTATCACCACTGCTGCTGCTTTCAGGCTTCTTTTTTAATACCAGAAGTTGATGGCTTCCATATTTCTGAAGCGTGTTTAAAGCTGGGAATAAATTCACCTGAAAGAAGAGAGGGAGGGAAAAAAAGCACAAAGTTAAAGGGAAATAAAAGAAGGCAGCAACTCTGCCAAAGCTGTAAGTGTGCCGTGGTAATTATCCAGCTTTAATATTAGCCTCAAGCCTATAATTCTCTGGAAAGATCCCTAGAAATCCATAGGAAAGAGGACTGTGCCTGCTCATAGGTTAAAGAACACTGTGATTAGAAATGCAAATGCACTTTGGATGGAAATCACCATCTCACCTTGCCTGACACTCTCAGCTCTTTCCAAAGGTTCCAAAGACCTGTAAAAAGAAGTTTTAGTCAAGGAACTACTCAGCTGGAAATGAGAATGGTTCCTTAACACTTCACTACTGATTATTGCCTGCTGGGATGCTGGTACTGAAGGAGCCTGGATCAGCTGAAGTGCCCTTAGTCTTTGGATATTAGCAGTTTTCTGAATTGTTTCTAGCATCTGCTAGAATTTAAAGTGTTCCCAAACCCATTCTTTATTGCCCTGGTGTGCTGGCTACCTAGAAGCCAAAAATGCAGCTATTGTGTCTTAAACAAGTACCAGTCATCTTTGATCCTGAGCATTTCCAAAGTGCCAGGGATGCAAAACAGCTGTTTCCCCAGTATTTGCCTTTCTAAAAAAAAAAAAAAAAAATGGCAGTAATAATGTATCCCTTTCCAAAATAATTAGCCATGTGGGAAATTGATGGTTTCTATATTTAAGTTGTTGAATCAAACCCGTTGTGATTTGCAGAGAGCAGAACATTACACGTTCTGGTAGCTGGAAAATAAGATCTGTACACTGGGGACTTTTCTGCCTGTCCCCATGCACAGATGTTCTTGTGGAAGGAAACACAGGGGGGATAAAAATCATCTGTTTCACAGGAACACCAAGAAATTAATGGGCACAAAGACCTCAAAAACAATGCTGCTAGCTCAAGATAATGACCCATTGACAAAACCACATTTTGGGAGATAAAAAGTGATAACTTATAGTATCTCTGTCCAGGGATTAGAATGTCCTTGGTTCTGTTCCCAGGGCTGACTCTGGCCTTCTGAATGATTGTCAGTCACTTTGCAGCTCTATGTCCCAATTTTACAAATTATTCTAGTTCTTTGTAACACACTCATTGAGATCTGCTGATAAAGTCCTTTTATTCTTGGTAGTAATTGCAGAGCTTGCATTACCATCTTGTGCATGCACGGATTTGCACACACCTCACTGAATGACAAATGTTTATCCAGCACTGGGTGTAGTAGCTGCCCCTGAGTATTTTGCCATGTTGATCTGCCTCTGTCATTATCTCACTTTTTTATTCATGAGGACCTAGTTCTGAAAACTGTTATTCTGGTTTTTAAGTGTTGGATAATGGACACCCGAAATTCTGGCTTTACTTTTAATTTCAGTATTAGGGATTGGAGCATCTGTCATTGGGGAGAGGCTGAGAGAGCTGGGGCTGTTTGGCCTGGAGGAATCAGGGCTCAGAGGTTCTTCTCAAAGCTTGTAGTTACCAGTGGTGCTCAGAGATGGGAGCAGGCACTTCATGCTGGTCACTGGGGGGACACTGCTCTGGAAATAGTGGCAGCAAGAAGTGTGAGATCTTGTGAAATGCAGCCCCTGACACGAGCAGAATGACACAAGTTCTGACTGCCTGGCTCCCACTGAAGATTTTTTTAAGTGGCTGAAAAGCAATAAATTGCTTTAGTTGTGTGCAGAGAGGATCAGCATGGATCCAGCCCTTTTTATTACACAGGAAGTAATTATAAAGTCCCCCACCTCTCATTTTCTTAAATCCAATGCCAGTTTTGGTGTGTGTTTGTGTGGAGTTGTGTTGAATCAATAGGTACATTGAGAGTGCAATTCCTTGCACTTCATGGAGTTGAGAACTGAGAAATTTAAAGAGTATTGGTGTATGCTTCTAATACACATATTTAGGGTTTTTTTACATTTGCACAATTATGTAATTTTTATCTTCCACACTCTCAGCTTGAAAAAAGTAGTTGAAGCAATATAAACCTTCTGGCCCCTTTTTCTTTCCTAGATTCTCTTTTAAATGAATGAAATTTTTTGATGGAAAATAAGCTGCATGTACAGAAAGTTAAGCTAAATGTTTGCTGTATATAATGTGATTAGGGGAACACAATTCTACTATTTCTATATAAAATTCACCTTAAGTGGGAAGAAAAGCCTCTGGATTCTGTAGTAATTTTCAAGAACAAACTAAACTAGCCAGCACCTGTAGATCTGTCCTCAAAGACAGATTTGCTCCCTTATAATCTCCCTGTTTAATCCATTATAGTCAGAAATATGGCACAGACAATTTAAGAGACCTGAACATCCACAACACCCACATGCAAACCTTCCAAGAGTGTTTTATTTCCCTTTCTCTTGTTTTGTCTAAGCCTTTCCTGCCTCCCTGCAGGGCTGACTTTTTCAGCCTGTCCTGTCAGGAATAATTGCACAGCTTTGCAGGATTTGCAGAACAGTTGCTCAAGATTTGACACCACTGCATTAGATCTGATGATAAACATCACACCCAGACCTGAGTTCCATATAGCCAAATAAACAAGATCATAAAGACCATTTGCATTCTTCCCACCTGGCTCACTTCCCCATGTTTAAATTATTGCTGTGCTCTGTGTTTGCTTTAGTGTAGGCAGTCAGGCAAGCATTATATGCCTCAGTGCAAGACATTTGGGTTTCTTTATATTTACCTGGGGTGAGTGTCACTGTTACAAGAGTTTTTCTGTCTGGAGAAAAGTGATCCCAGCTCCTAATGGTGGAAGGGAAAGCCTGTGCAGGGATGGTTATCAGTAAATCAGAGCATCCTCACAGGGGTGACTATCAGTGTGTCCTCTGATGTCTTTCTCCTATTTCTACAGGGCAGTTTTATCTATCACAGTTTCCACATAGCTTAGACAGTCAAATAAAGGTTTGGTTTTCTAGGAAGGGGACAAATTTATCCATCTTGGAACATTTCTGGCCTCTGTCCACAGCTGCTGGACACACAGGAGCAGCAAGGGAGACCCTCATAGTCTGAATCATCTGATTTGGTTTTTATGTTTTGGATTGTTACATGAATGTGTCCCAATCTGAGATGAGGGGATGCAGGGAGGGTCTAATGACCATATCTACCTCTGATTGCCCAAGACAGAACATTTAAGCTGATCTTTTTCTCTCAGAGTTTGGGAAGTGCTCATTAGTCAGAGCTGTAGCTGGAGGCAGTGAGCATGGAATTCAGGAGGATAACCCCAATCAGCCAGGTAGGGTTTGTAAGAAAAGGCAATAAACATCTCTCATATAAACACTCATGTCTGGGCAAAACAGGTGAGGCAAGCAAGGCAAACCCTCCTGGGGATGTGTGTGGGGCTGGGTTTGTTCTGCAGGTGTATCAATTCATTTCTGTGTTACAGCCTGCAAATCAGCTCTAATTTACCTTTCTGTGTTACAGACTGCAAATCATCACTGCTCCTGGCAAGCTGGGATCAGTTTCAGCTGGGTTGCTCTATCAGATGAGATCTGCTAAGGACTCCTGGCCTTGGAAAGATGGAGTGCAGGGGAAAGATTAAACAAACATTCAGTGAAGAGGTGTGACCAAGTCTGTCGTTTAAATCATGGCAGAACTCGATTTTTGTGTTTGTCTTTGTGGCCTTAGATCATTGTGTTCCTACTGAATCTTCAAAAAACCCACAAAAAAAAAAAATTAAGAGAGAAAGTCTTTTGCAAGTGGCATACTGCAAAAAATGTGTAACAAGGGGAAGAGCCATAAGCATCTGTTTGGAAGCTGGTTTAAAACTTAGTCCACTAAATTTACCTTTTATTTCTATTGCCATAACTATCAAGCACACACTGTACTTCTGATAGAAATGCTCTAAACTTCCTTTAAAAAATTTTCCAGAGTGCCTATTTTATTTTTTGCATGAATAGTTATAGCAGCATAAATCCTAAATAACAGGAGATGCTCAAAGCTACCATCTACCAAACTTAACAACCCATGCTAATTGTTACTTTGAAGCCACCTTCTTGACTTTCTGAAAAGTGGCACATAAAATGGGCAGGAAATTACTTTTATTGTCTTTCACACAGCTGTAAAACATGTATGTGTGATGGAGACCAGCAATTAGATTAAGTTCTTAAGAGGAGGGCAGTGTCACTCTTTGCTGGGGTGAAAATCTTCCAAGCATAACTCAACTTTGATCCATCATTGACAAAGAAAATTGCACATTCATGGGGGAATTTGGATGCCTGGATGTTGCTGCAGTGAGAAGAGGCACAACTGTGCTCAAGGTGTGGAATTTTAGGAGCTGCAGTTCCAGTGTGGGCATCACATTGCAGCAGGCACCCATCCCTATGGCAGCCCTTCTTCCTTCTGCACTCAAGCATTAGCATCAGGAATTCAGCACCAGTGCCTTTGAAAAAAAAAATAAAGGAAAAAATGGATAAATATTTTGCTTATTGGGCTCTTAACTGGTTGCTCTTTTTGATTTCTGCCTGGTTTTTTATCTTAAATATAAACAGTGAAATGGATTAAAAGAAAATCAGCCATCCTCACCTCAGTTACATCTAGGAAAGCTAGAGGCAGATTCTGTAAAGATCTTCACTTCTTTATTTATATTTTTATCCATTTTTTGTTAAGTTTTGTAGGGATTTTTTTGTTTTTGTTTTTTTGATTTTTTTTTTTTCTTTTCATTGACATCTAGAGTTGGAAAACCTGAGTGGATACATATTTGTGGAAAATGAGCTTCTTGCCATTAAGCTGCAAATATGTATCTTCATTATAAATTTTTAATAATTATTTTTTTTATTTCAAGATTTTCATAATAAAATGAGCTTAAACAACATTGAACTTCAAAACAGCAAATGAACCTGTTCAATTTTAGATACAAAGGCTTTGTGGAGGTTTTTCCAGTTTGACAAACACTTGTGGAGAATGAAACCTGTGACTCAGGGGTTTCTGCTTCTAGAAAAGTGCAGTATTTCATTGTGAACACCTTCTGATAGTGGAATTTCTCCATGGGCCTCAATCCAGAATAAAAATTTCCAGATGTGATCACTTACTCTACAACAAACAAAACCTTTTTCATGGCTCAATCAAAACTAAGTACAGATTTCAGGATCCATTCCAATGAAAATGCAAATTGGGGTATAAAACTTACTATTTATTCTTATTTCCTCCATCAGGAAAACCAATAAGGCAACTCAGCCTCACTTCTGTCCTGTCTCACAAACTTTTATCACAGCATTTCCTCCTTTTCTGTGTTTATCACATTCTGCTGGCCCATGGCTGTGTGTTTTGGGGAGCTGACACACCCAGCCCTGAGCAGCTCAGCCTTCCTGTTATCCACAGTCCCATGAAGGACTTCCATTTTCTCCTTCTGCATTGATTCACAAAAAAAACAAAACAAAAACAAACAAAAAACCCAATCAAAACAAACAAAAAACCCAATCAAAACAAACAAAAAACCCCCAAAAACAAAGCAAAAACAAATGTGCAAAAAGTGGCACTTCAAACACATTTCAGAAGCTGAGGATTAGCAAAATGCCACATTATCTCTAAACTTTAAGAAGGCATTTTCATATGAGGTTTGAAAAATAATGAAGTGAGTTTCCTAATGTTATCTTGGAAATGAATGAAACTGTCCTTTAATTTGTGTTCTCATGGGCTGGAAATGTCAGAAGAGATCAGGGCCCCTCTCTGCACACTACAACACTGGCACAGAAAATGCAATATTTTGTCTTAAAAGATTGGTTCACAGCTCTAACAGAAAAGGCAACTGGTTAAGAGTTCTTGAATCAGAATGTAATTAGCCAGGAAAGGTAATGAGGGAGGGAAAAGAAATATCAGTACCTCCACTTTGGATGGGGGTGGAGGAAAAAGGAACTAAATGCCTAAAATTTATCCACAAGGTCTCAAGTGGTTTTTAGACATCCTGGTGGATCAGAGCAGCACTGCAATTGGAAAACAATCCTTCCTTTGACTGCAATGGAAAGCTATAGAAAAGGCCATTTCTTTTATCAGACTTTCTGGGAAAAAAATCTCTAGAATTGAAGAAAAATAAAGCAGGAAATATTGGGATTCTTTGGATAAGATCAGTTTTCTCTCTTTTTTATTTTCTTTTTCCTTAACCAATGTTAAGTTCTTTTACTTCTTTCAACAGTTAAAAAGCAAACACATCTTTAGAATTTTTTTTATCTTTTAGGAAGATGACCATTAATTTAAAATTGTTAAAAATTGCCTCCCCAAAAGCTAGCTGCATTGCATTAAGACTGATTAACTGAAGCATAAGAATTTTTTTATAACTTTTAGTCTGATTTTTTGTTTGACTTCATTTATCTCACAGCCCATACAATCCCAGCTTTGTTTTCTTTTCCCAATGCTTTATGCTTTTCTGAAACAAATAGTTGAGAAATACACTCCCTCTTCATCTGAAGTAATCACAAGATGTAAAGGAAAACTTTTCTGATTTGTTTGTAGTAGTTTTTCTTACTTTGTTACTTTGCTTGCTTTGTTGATTTTTACATTCAAGAATTATAATCCTTGGTTATAATCTTATGCCATATTTATAATTTCAATATATAAACTCTAACATCTGGCTGCTGATTCGTGTTATTTCTCTGTTTGGTACAATTGAAATATTTAAATTAAAAAAGGTAGGGGAATGGCCCAGCAGAGTTAATTTGCTCTTTATTATGATATTTAATTATACACCAAAATCAACTCACTTCTTGATCTTAAATTAGAACTGTTAGTGTTCAACTAATTTAGCTTTATGTTTAAATTTTCCTCAGCTACACAAATTGATCTCTAAGAACTCCCAAATGAGGAGGTTCTTTTCCAGCTCGAGATATTACTATTAGAATAATAATGATTAGGATAATAGTAATAATTAGAATAATAATTATTCTATTTTTTCTAAAGCTGTATGGATTTTTCAAATTTTCAGAACTATGACAGAAGTCCTGGCTCATGTCTGTGTTAGCAGCAGGAGAAACCAGCTGTAGTTATTGATTACTTTGGTAATAGAGTGTAGTCCCCAAAGGTAACAGCAAGAGAAGCCCTAAAACCATCCTAAACAGAGAATTAAAGCTGCTGGAGCTGTACTGCAAATTATGAAAGTGATTTTCACAGACAAAGTGGGATGTACCCCAGGGTCTGTGCCTAATTATGGTTTATTAATTTAACAATTAATAATGGATATCCATCCTGCTAAATGGCTTGTATATATCTCCATTATTGACTGTGAATCCATTAATAAAGGTGCAATGCCAAGAGCAGAGAGGTGTGTAGGCAAGCTAAACTTTTCTCTTTATCCTCTTAAATTCACTGCTTTGAAAGCTTCTCTTGGCACAGAGACAAATTTTTTTGGATTAGAAGGAACAGTTTTGTGCCTTTTGGACCAAAAAGAACAGTTGTGTTTCTCCGGAGCAGCAGGAGTGGCTTGGTTCAGAGAGCAGCACAGGGTTTTCAGGAATTCTCCACTGGAATAATCCTGTTCTGAGTCATCAGCTCTGCAGCAGCAGAGTAACTGGGCAAACCCTGAGTCCTTCTGGAGCAGCAGCTATGGGACACAAGCAGAGAGAGCCTTCAGAAACCAGCAGGGAGGGAGGGTGAGCCCAGCCCAGGGCTCTGCTTGTACAAGCACTGAGCAGCAGATGTCTGCAGCATCATTTTTGATCCATTAGAGTGTCTGGTGATACTTTCCAACAATATTATTCCATCTCTGAAACTACTTTCTTACTTCCCAGAGCTTCTCAAATCAAAATGCTTAAAGGCTCTAATTCTTCTGTTTGGAGGAGAAGAAAGTCAGTGGAGAACGTGTCAAAAATGGGATTGCACTGAGGTTACAGCTGTCTTCTAAAGCAGCACTGGAATTCTGCCCTCAGGGCCTGTCTGGCAATTCCTGAGACAAGTCTGGAAATTGTTTCATGCCAGGAACAGCAACAGCCCAGGGCAGCAGGGAGGGGAAATGCACCTATCCCAATCCAGCAGGTGACCCCTGGGGGGTGATAGCAAACATTTATTCACGCAGCACATTCCTGGGTACTGACCCCACCAAATGATAGCCAGGGGGACAAGAAAGCTGGAGAAGTGAGCTCACAGGGATCTCATGAGGAGCAAAAGGTTCCATTTAAAGGCCTGCTTCTGGAGTAGAATGACTCCTTGCAGTAGTCCACAGGGATGAGAAAAGATCAGGAGCCAATCTGCCCAGGCTCAGGAGCGTGCCCTCAGCAGAGAGCAGCTGCACCCTGCTTGGATCCAGCACAGAATCACCCCAGGAGGAGCTGATCTTCCCTTCTGTATGGCAGCTATGAGAGCACCTGGCGTTCTGGAAGAGAGGAGTTTGGGAATTCACATTGCAGAGAACATCATTGGCATGTGGGACTGAGTGCAGCAAAGAGCTACTGAGCTCCTTGCTGAGGCTGGCTTGGGGTGCAGATGCCCAAAACCCTGGACTGGAGCTGCCAGGCCAGTGCAGACTGGCTTTGGGTGACAATTAGGAGTGTGCCAGAGCTTGGAATTGATGCCATGTGGCTGTGTAAGGTCTTCAAGGTCTGCACACAGACAGGTTCTACCCAGAAAAGTGGAGGAGCTGCTCCAGTGAATCCCAGAATGGTTTGAGATTGAAAGGACCTTAAAGTTCGTCCAGTTCCAGCCCCTGCCAGCCCACAGAGGAGAAAACACAGATGGAGGATCATTGTCCAGCACTGCATTCTAACAGCAGCCTTTTGAAGGGAAAATGCTTTCACCTCCCAGCAGTATTTGAAATATCCTTTGTTTCATTCCAAGCCTTCACACCAGAATCCATCAAGTGTTGCTGGTGGAGATGATTCCATGGATCCCTTCTAACCCTCATGATTAAACTTTGACAATGCTGCACACATTCAACACACATTTCCTTATCCTACCATTGTCACTGAATCATCCTGGTTAAATGTGAAGTTTTTTAAGAGCTGGAATAGCAGCTTTGTGTGCAACACTATTGCTTAAAGATTTACCTCCCTTGGGAAGTCAAAGCATTAACATGTTCAAAGTTATAATTTTTCCTTTTTGACCATATTTTTTGAGGTGTTTTCTGATGTATTGAATAATTTGCAACTGCTTAGGTGGATTTCACCTAAGGTTTTTGAAGGGGAAAAAGCACTATGTGAAACTCAGTAACAAAGTTTATCTTTAATTGATTTAATTACCTAGATATTGCCCTGCATGAAAATATCAACAAGAAAAGGCAAGAGTGAAGTGTCATCAGCCCCTGAGACAGCATGAGGTCACAAATTATCCTTGTTGTCCTTTGAATAAATGATATGACATTTTTCATGGATCATTAACTTTCCTATAGACTGAAAAGAGGATTTTATAAAGGGACTTGGGTTCTACATATCTAGAAGGCTGATTATGTAAAAATGGTGACAGATGTTATAAAAACAGTAGGAAATGTGATCAATGTGTCAAAGCCAAACCACAAAGGGCATGAAGTGTTTTTTTGGCTGTCACACCCTTTCAATATGTGATGGCAAGTGCTTGGATTTTTTTGCTGGTGTTGATAAACATCCCTCTTGCTGAAATAAAACTGCTGTTAAAAAAATATGCAAGTTCTCTCTTTGAACTGGAAATATTCAACAACTTCAGTTTTAATGAAGCACATTTTTACAAATATGCATTTTTTTTCTAAAAGAAGAAAGAGGTGAATCCTAATAAAATTGAATACTCCTCACAGCCAACCTAAAATAAAGATAACTGAGAGCTGCAGCAGTGAGTTTACTGTTGCATCAGCCTCCAACATATTTGTGCAGGAGTGAAGAGTTGGTGGGAAGCACTCTGAGACCAAACAAAGTCACACTTCACACTTGAGAAGTTTTGTGAGTCCTGCCAGTCTCCGTGGGCTGGGGCTCAGTGGCTGCACAGACCCAGAGCAGACTTCAGCTGGTGCTGTGATAAAATGCACATTGGAAGGGTGTGCAAAGCAGGCAGCTCCCTGCAGAAGCTGCTAATCCCTCTGCAAGGAATGCCACTCTTTTGGCATTAGGCCTCATCCATTGTTAATGAAGAGGAGAAACAATTAAATGGGGAAAGGGGACTATTAAAATAACACTTAATTGTGACAAGTTGATAAAGGGTCCCACCAGCTAATCAATACAGCTTCTGGGAGCCTAACAGCCTTATCAATTTTACTGATGTCTGCACATCTGCTAATTTTAAGTTCCTGGGCTACATTTACAGAGTACCAGGGGAGAACTTTTGAGAACCAAGCAGATAAGAATAGCAAAAAATACTTGGTGCTTTTGAAAACCATTTGTACCATCCTGGTTCTTGCCCCAGAGGGTGTCTGGCACTGCCCAGGCTCCCAGGGCAGTGTCACAGCACAGCCTGACAGAGCTCCAGGAGGGTTTGGACAATGCTCTGGGCACAGGGTGAGGGTTTGGGGTTGTCTCCTGCAGGGCCAAGACTTGGACTCAACCCTTGTGGGTCCCTTCCAACTCGGAACATTCTGTGACACTTCTGCTCCTGGTAAGGTTTTACCCTCCTTTCTTTGTTTCTTGTGAATCTAGATCAAAGCTGAGTGGGAGATTTGATCTGTGGTTTACTCTTTTTAAAATAGCCTGGTGCTATTAAGTAAGCAGAACAACTACAAACAAACGTGTGTTGGCCACATCGATCATCAGAGGAAAAATAAGAAGCTGGAGACATAAAATGAGAAACTTGTGCTGGTGCTCAGTTTCCTTCAGCACCACCTGTCTCCATGACAAATCATCTTCCAGTCCTACCTCGTTTCCACATTGTCAAAGACACCAGAGGTGTCATTTGGTGAAACTACAAAGCATTTAATGAAGCTACATTTAGTTGTATTGTTAGATTTGGATCTTCCACAGTTCTGCACACTCACTCAGTCTGGCTGCAGCAATGGACTGAAGTTTACCATTAAAATTGTTGTTTGGTGTAGGTGAGCAGCAGATACAATTAACAAAAATGTGATTGATGCAGGATCCATTTAAGCCAGTAAAGAGATTCCAGATTCATCACCTGAGAATTCTTATTTGTTTGCCTGTGAGATGTTAGAGCAGGACAGGCATAATAAACAGACTTTTATCTTATTTTACCAAAGCTCTCTGAAAAACAAAACAGCAACTACCTCAGTGTGTTAGTGGTAATTATTTGTAGATTTTTTTGGGAAAACATAGGAATGATTATGAAACTTGTTAGGCCAGATTTAATTACCCTGCAAGTGGCAGACACCCAGGTCTAGTATTAGCTTTATGTGGTATTTGATAATTCTGTGATGAGACCACAAAAATCAACTTCATGCATTCTGAAAACTTTCCATAAGAATCTTAAATTTACTTCAAGATTAGAATTTCCCATTTTCACAATTTCCCAGCCATGTTTTCTGCTGTGTCTCTAAATGCACAAAATGTTCAGCTTGACAGTAGATCTGAGAGAAGTAAATAATCTGAGTCAGGTCCAAGGATGACATAAATCATCCTTCAGTTTTCAGTAAAAGTGGTGTTGATGAAGGCAAAATGATTTTCATTGAACCTCTCCAAACTGTGATTTTATTTTATATTGATCACAGTTGTAATTTTTCTTACATTTTTTGGTGAGTTGAGGTTTGTTCCCCTCTGTTCCATGGGTATTAAAAATCTCTGTCCTGTGGGAGCTAACAGCATGAGCATCCATCACACTGGGGATATTTACCTTGTTCCTCAATAGGGAAATTTTCTCAAAATGCCTAAGTTAATTAAGGCAAATCAGGGACTAAAAAAGTTGTTTCTAACCTGTGCTTAGATTGACTTTTGCCTCTGTCTCAGAGCAGAAAAGAGGTTGATGTGCTCAAAACACTTTTTTTTCCAGTTTTATGGAGAAACATGACTTCCCTTTACATATCTACACATTCTTGGGCTTAATTTAATTCATTGCAAGACCTTTTGGAACAAATGGAAAAACTATTGAGGATATAGTCAAATAAAAATGTTCAAGAATACAGCAGCTCATCAAAAGTTGTTTCTGGATTAAAGTGGGGTATATCTTGCTAAGGATTGATAGGTTAAAGTCGTCATTACTTTTGCTTGTGCAAGGATTTCCAAAAGGAATTTGAAAATGCAATTGTCTAACAGTGTGAAGCAGAAGAAAAAGTTTATTAATTTATTTCAGTGCACAGCTCTAATATACCCTTTGATTGATTTTTGCACTCACCAAGAAGACTAGGAATAGAGATGGAGAGACACTGAAAATAGGAGAAATCTTGGTGATGCTTGAAGTGGAAAGAGGAAAATACATTTCTATAACCCACAAGAGAACTTGTTTTCATGGCCATCACTAAAATTACTTTCTTAAATCAGTCCTTTTACAGGAGGAATTATGAAATAATTTAATAAAAGGGAGAAGTCTGAGAGGAAAATAATTTCCTAAGGATTTAAAATACTCAGAGTTGCTACAACTTTGTAGTCTTGGCATATAACCTTGGCCAAATGAATGCCAGGAGTGATCTAAGAGATCCCTGCTGGGGTCCCATTTCTGCCCTTTTCCCATTCCCTCCTTTTGACTTCATTCTCTTTCAGCTTCCTCTGCAGCAGCTCTGGTACTCACCTGACCTTCAGTGAGCCTTTTCTGTCCTCTTGCTGGGCAGAAAACTAGGCCACCAAGGAAAAAAGGAAAGAAAGAGAAAAGGAAAAAAAAATTAGGGGGAAAACCCAACCCAAAATAAACCCAGAAATAATTTTCTGCCACATTCTGAAGTTTTTAGAAATTCAAGTCTTTGGTATCCTGCTCCAAAGCCTCCAGAACAGAGGTAAGGTAATTGGTATTTTTACCCCTTGAGCATTATGATATCTGTTTTTTCTCATATGTCTTTTGGAGTCACCATAAAATTCTCAGCACACATTTGGAGAACGTGCAAATGGAAGCACATGCAAGCTAAAAAGGAAAAGTGGACAAAATGAAGAAAAGGAGTGAAATTGATTTTGGGGGGAAGTGCACTTGAAGACAAATACAGGGAGGGAAATGGAAATGACTTCTGAACATTCATTTTGTTTGGAAATATCAGAAAAGACATATGACATCTGTGAGCTTTTGGCCTTTAAGCTTGGAAAGATGCCTGGGTTCACCTGGGGAGCAGCCTGAACGAAATGTCATTGCAGCTGGGGGAGGTGAAGGAGGAAAAACAAATGTGCTGGAGTCTGCAAAGGAACTTTCTCACACAGCTCCTGCACTGAGATGCTAGAAATGGATGGGATTTTAAAGGGAAGGCAAAGACTGGTTTAAAGCATTCAAAATGAAATACAAATGGAGAAAAACAGATATTTTGGTAGTAGTCTGGCAGCTCATTCCATCAGTGGTTATGTACTCTGTGATTTCCCTGCATTTAGGCAGAAAATAAATCACAGCCTGGTGTTGGGAAGAACAGGTTTTTCCTTAACTGGCTGGTTAAAAGTCTATATTGCCAAACAATGAAAACTGTGTGACAATACCTATTTTTCATGATGCCCCACTGACAAGCACTACATATAAATCCCATTTTCTGACTGTGAAATCCATTCTTTTCCCTTGGATTGACCTTTCTAGTTCCCTGATCTCCCTCCTTCCCAACACACTGGGGTTTCAGGGTAATGTACTTTTTAGGTGAGTGATTGAATTGAACCTGTTTTCTACAGGACCTGTGAGTTCATGTTCCCTCAAACAATTCAGGAAATATCAAATTGTATTCTTTGCCATCTTACATTTTCTTCCCTTTGAACATAGAAATGCATATATAATTAATTTCATGGATTTAATATATCACCTGTGTTCAGTGCCTGCTTTTCCTTTACCACTCCTTTTGGTGTTCTCTACCAAAGCTGGCTGTTAGGGTTGCTGATACAAACTTCTTCTTTGGCCAAATGATTCTTTCAAGTTTCCTCACTGATCACGAGTAAGGTTGCAATAAATGCACTTTCATCAACTTTGTCTTGTCTTTTCACATCAGATTCCAGATATAAATGTATGCAATGAACTCTAGATGTTGGCTCCATACTTTTGTTATTCTCTTCCTGTCTTTATCAGCTTAGGTGGGATTTTTGCCTTTTTTTTGGTTTTTTGGGGAGATGGGGGGATTTCCTCTGAGGATTCACCTGACTGAAGGGCTTGTAGCACTTTCCCTCCTAACCTGTCAGTCTGGCAACTGCTTTTGAGCTTTGGGAATGGCCTTTCTTTCAAATTCCTGGTGCACAAAAGTCTCTCAGGGATGCCAGAGCTTATTTACAATGACAAAATAAGTAGCACTATCTAGATAGATAAACAAACTCTTCTTTTTCTTCCTTTTTTTTTTTTTTTCCTGCTAGGAACTCAAATCAGTACTTTCAAGAAATTATCCCCCAAAGGAAAAATAGAGTTTTATTGCCAATTATGAAGGGAACTGTATCAATCCTCTGCAGTTAACCACTTGCTCCAGATTGCTCCAGACCATCTGGAGGGTTTTTTGGTGAACATTTTGCAAAGGTTATTTGGCAAAACGTTCCCCTTTGCTTGGTTTTCAGGGCACTCAGCTGTGCCCTTGTGCCACAGCAGCTCCCAGCAAGGAAACATTAAGTCACACACCAGTACCCCACTGGGCATTAAAGCCTTTTTGATAATTTCTCTTCTGGAGTCCTGAGTTCTGTGTGGCTGCATCAAAACTTTTCATAGCCAAAGACATGGGTTTAATTACCATTTAATTAGTGCTCTTAGGAAATGCCTGATAAGGACAGGTGAAAGGGGCCAGAGGTGATAGCTGATATGCAGTGAGAGCAAAGCTACCTCCTCCTGGGAGCAGAGGAAGGAGCAGATGGGCCATGTCCCTTGTCTTTAGGAAAGAGAGAAAGTCCTGGCCTGTTTTATTGACACACACAGAAACAAAAACTCTGTGAAAAACACAAAATTCTGCAGCCATGGCTTTCTTTCCTCCTTCCAATTTCCATTTTCCCAAACAGAAATTCATGTGGCAGTGATGCCATGATCTCAGGTTGGTCTGTGCAGTTTTCAGCCTTGCTTTCCAAGCTGTAACCCAAGTCTGAGCTGAACCCTGACAGAGCTTCCCAAGCACATTCTCATAAAATCACTAACAGGTCAGTTGGAAGTTTGTGATAAGCTGGGAGTCCCTGTAGTTTTCTTCTATTCCCCCCATGGGTGCTTTTTGTAAGCCCATATCAGGTATCTTGACTGAAAAAATCAGTTCTCTATAAATAAAATAAAGGACTATATAAGTCAAGTAGCTCCCCTGATGCTGCTTGCTTCATTAACACTCTTCTCTGGTCTCCAGTGGATGTTCAAGTTTTCCTTGGGGACAATAAACACCTCTCCAATCTGTTTTTCACCTCCCATTTTTTAATTTATTTACTGATTTCTGGTGAACCTAAAATGTGCTATCAAGCTTCATATTGCATTTAATTTCCTTCCAAGGTGCTTTTCTCTGTTGGATCCCCTGTAACACTGTCAGGGTTTTGTTTTGAGGTTTGTACTTTCTTAGCTGAACTGATTCCTTCTGGGGTAAAATAAACTGCACCACGAGCCTTTTTAGCAATGAGTAGTGAAGCATCTGTTGTGTTTGTCAATCCCTACCTGCCCCCTCTGCAAGAGCTGGCACTCTGCAAAAAAACACTGGTTTTTTCCTGGTTTTGACTGACCTTTTTAAGGGAGAGGTTTCTATTTCAGTTTTGTTGGCAGCCCAAGGTGGGCAAGGGGCACGACACGTTGGAAACTGGTTCTGTTAAGAGCTCAGCATAAAAGATGAAGCATGAGATAGCAGTTCCAACTATGAACCCTCAGGTAAAAAAAAACAAAAAAAACCACAAAAAAAAAAAAAAAACCACCCAAAAACAAACCCACAAAAAAAAACCAAACAAGCAAACAAAAACACCCCAACTATAACAGATGCATCTGACAAAATCCAGCAAAGGTGCTGAGCTACTTTAGCAAAGCCTGGGTGTGTTGGCAATTCAGAAGCAGCAATAACCCAGCTCCTGTCCTGCTCTGTGGGTTTCAGATGACAATTTTCTTTGGGAATTATGTCAGGGCCCATTTTAGAGGATGTGAAGGAGTCCTCTACAGAGAGGGTTTAAACTTGAAATTTTGGCAGTCTGGCCTTAAGAGGCACATACAAATCAAATTCCAGCTGGAGTCAAAGACAATGGGATCAAATGGAGAAGTGGATGGCAGTCTGCTTGACTTAAAATTTTACAAATGTAATAGAAATAGGATTAGGGATGAGTCACTGTACATGTTCTTCACAGTAATTGCAAAACAGCTAAACCCTGTTATTCCCATTGTACTTACTTATTTTTTATAGCATCCATTATTCTGGCACTGTAGGTGGATGATTTCCACAAATGAGTTGCTAAATGAATATTAGAATGGCACTACAAACTTCATTTACAATTTCCTTCCTTGGTCTCTAAGTGTTTAATAAATGTTTAGAGAGCAAAACCCTTCTGTGGTAGCAAACCTGTGGGACTTACTGCAAATATAAACAGTTTTCAAGGCTTGTGAATGCACATTTCCACACCATGCATCCACTTCCACAGGTGGCAGTGGTTTAGCTATGCAGTGTTTTGCCTTTTTTCTGAATTAGGGGAGCACCAGAGCCTCAGAGGATGTGACATTTTGATATCCACAGGCAAGGTTAGCTCAGTTGGTTATAGCCCAGCTGCTGACCCAGACTGGGGTTCAGTTGCCTAAAGCTGGATTTCTAATGCTCTCTGGGCTGCCCTCAGGTCCTACAGAAGAAAGTTGCTCTTAGGGTCACTTGAAAGTTTGAAAGGATGACCAAAGCATAAAAAAGGGGCAGTAGGTGTGGGCAACTAAAAGATGCACGAAGGAACTCAATGGAAATCTAGTAAATGTTGGCAAAAGGGATTAACAGAGTCTGATGAATATTTGAAATTCAGCTCTTTTCTGATCAATTGTTGAAATTCAGTTCTTTTCTTTAGAGGAGCCTGAATAATCTTCTGGATGCATTGATTACAGTTTCTGTCTCATCCCCTTGAGACAGAAGATACAGGAGACCTGTACTCTCCTGGCAAATAGAGGGAATATTTTGGGGAATAAAAAGTGTCACTAGCCACCATTAATTGGTACAGTTGGGAAAATAGACGTGCTTCCTTGGTTTGCTTAAAAAATTCTTCACTGCAACTTCAATTAGCACTTCAACACTCCTGAAAAGCAGTGTACATGAAGTGTCCTGATTTTTTCATTACAGAATCAACAATACCTTCTTTCAGATCATTCCTTTCATCAAGGACTTCAAAGCCCTTAATGAAAACATATTTTGTTTGTTTACATTGCATAATGGATCGTGGCACAGTAATGACTGAGCTGACTGATATGCAGCCACAAAATTCAGCTTCCTGTTTTGGCCTTAGTAGCCCAAATATATCACATCTGGTTCTGGGCTAGCCTTAGTCAAAGGCTGCCTGTACCCACATTTGGAAGAAAAAGATGAAGAGATGGCAAAATGCTGCAAATATGAAAAAAAAAAACCACCAAAAAACAAACAAACAAAAAATCCCCACAAAAACAACAAACAAATGAAAAAAAAAAAGCTTGCTAAATAGTTAATGCAAGATTATACATTTTTTTTACAGTGGAGAATAGCAGAGAAGCAAACAGAAAGAATCCTGACATCTGTATCACTTTGACTTGCTTGCTACCATTTCACATTTTTCCCTTAAGAACATTTATTCAAGATAGTTCATGATTAATTCATATACACTGTTTGCAGACAGCATATGTCTGGAGGAAGATCCCATATTGCATTTAATTATTATTATTTTTTTTCTCAAGTCTTTTAGTCAGTTTAGTTGAATTGAGCTCATTGGCTGAAGACATATAAATATAATTGTGCAGAGACAATCAGCTCATGAAAATATAAAACACAATGAAGATTTGTTGGGAGTCAGTTTCTCAGGTCTAACCACATTCCTTGGAATATCTAGTGTATCCACAAGGGCCTCAATCATCAGCAATATCTTACCTATACATATTACAAAAGTCATTTTGCATTTTTTAGTTCCCATGTTTTCCAGTCCTCTCTCCATTGGGAAACTCAGGTGGGAAAGGAAGGTGAAGAAGAGCCAGGTCTTCTGCCTGTGATTATTTCCAGCCCTGCCTCTGCCAGGCTCCTCCATGTCCCCTCTCCTGAAGGAATGCAGACCTGGGGGGTGCAATGTCTGTGCCTGTGGTGGGCAGGGGTGAAAAGAGCATGCCATGAATCAAAATGCACTTTTCATTTTCAACTTACCCAAAACTCGAGTCTATTTGGGTTCAAAGAACACAACCCCTACTTACAGTTTGGGCTGGTGCAGCTGAAATGTGACATTCCCTACTGGCAAAACAACAGCACTTCTTACAGGAGTGTAAACACCCAGTTATGCTTCTGACTTGGAAATTAGACTCAGCACTCTGCTGGAATCATTTTAAGTGGCTCAGGTCTCCAAAAAACCTCTGTACAAAATATTGCTCTGCTGAAGAAATTTCTCTTTCAAGCTTGCCCACTCATATCCCTAAGCCAATAGGAAATGAAAACTGATTATTTTCCCTTTGAATCACATGTGGTCTGCTCATTCTCTGCAATAATATAATTCAGAATAAAATAAAGGGAGGAATATAAATTTTCATTGACCATATTAAATTGAACAATGTACATACTTCTGTGGTGTTAGCTTTTCATTACAAAGGAAATTGAACTGCAGAAGATGGTTATTTGAGGCTCTATAGATTTTTCTGCCCCATAAGCTGCAAAGAATGTGTTTGAATATGTTCATCCTTTCTTTATATGTTTATATGTTTATATATTCTTTAATATATGTACATGTGCAAACATAGACACACAAATAAATGTGCTGCATTTATGAGAAAAACAGACTCTTGATATTTCACTAGCTGGGAAGATGCACATGTTTAGTTCTTGTGTATTTCCCCCCATGTTTTTAATTTTTATGATTTTTCAGTATATTCTAGCCAGATCTTGGGTGTAGGGAGCAGCAGGAAAGAGAGGAAGGAAAGCAATAAATGAAAATATACACTGAGCATCCTAATTAAGATTTATTTAATCCAGCTACAAAACAGTATTTAGCATCCTGATGGGAGCAGATTGCTTTCACATTTGATGTGATTTCCCATTTTTAAATAAGAAAAGTGGCACTGTATTAGACCTGAATCATTGCTGCAGTGCTGGGATATTTGGGATTTCAGAGCATGCAGCTTCTTCAGGGGCTGGTTTGCCCCAAAGCCACAGCACAGAGCCCAGCAAAGCCTGGCTGTGCCAGCCCCAGGGGAAGGACCTGCAGCAGGCAGGGATGGGCTACCAAAGGCAGCTCTCACCTCTGGGTGCATTCTTTTTACAGCATGACCCTGAAGTGTCATGGCAGGCAATAAAATGTCAAATGGGACCTGCTGCTCTGGGTCAGAACTTTGAAAAAGTCAGCCCACAGAAATAAGAGCAAATGGGTCACCTCCACCTGTTACAAGTCAGAGACCTTTTACCACCTGTAGATGTTTGGGATTCAGTTTCTTCTAGCCATACTTAGCATTCACTAGGGAATACTGGGAAGAAATTGGGAAGATATGAGGAGGAAATAAATATCGGGTAGAATATCCTAATATTTACTCAGATATTGGGGAGAAATTCTTTCCTGTGAGGGCGGTGGGGCACTGGCAGAGGCTGCCCAGAGAAGCTGTGGGTGCCCATCCCTGAGTTCAAGGCCAGGTTGGGTGGGGCTCTGAGGAACCTGGTCTAGTGGAAACTGTCCCTGCCCCTGGCAGGAGATTGGGAATGAAGGATCTTTATTTCCCCTTCCAACCCAGACCATTCAGTTGCACTTTTGCAACATCATATTAAATCCATCCTTGATCCTACCTTTGATAGCGATTCTTTAAATGATCCAAATCACCCACTCACAACCACTAAGCACGTTTTGTTTTCTAAAACCTGCACCAAGAAACCCCCCAAGATTTCTGTACAGGTCAAGCATAGGAAAAAGTGTTCTGCAAGTTCATAATCTCAAGGCAATCTCGATTAAAAATTTCTGAATCCTTTCACTATTACATTACCAGACTCTGTGTTTTCCAAGGAAAGAATACCTGTGACCAGGCAGCCTTGATGCAGAGGTATATTAACTGGGAGGTTTAATACATTTTTGACAAAGCTCAGCAGAAATAATTCCACCAGTACCAAGGAATAAAATGAGAAACTTAATGATGCTGTTTAAAATGCCAAAGAGCTCTAGGTTAAAAATATGAACATAAGGCCTGATTCAAAGTCATGAATTTAATAGAAAGAGTCGTGATGAATGCAGTGATTCTGGAACAAGGCCCCAGAAGAACAAAGCTCCACCATGCACTGAGCTACAGGCCAGCCCTCTGCATTTCCAGCACATGAACCCATTTCCAGCCAGGCTGCCTGGGTCAGTGCCAGGCTGCACATCACCCTGAGAGCAGGACGAGTCACTTGGAGCATCTCTCTGTTTGACTTTTGGGACAAAAAAACATCTGGAGGGCTTTGGGGCTGCACAGAGCCCAAGAGTTTTGGTGTGCAAAGGGCTTGTGGGGCTGAGTGAGGCAGAGTCTGTGAGCTGTGTGTGCTGGTTGTGTCCTGCAGGCACAGGGCATGGGAAGAGCACCCTGCCCCAGGCTGTGCCAATCTGTCCCACAGGGTGCCACAAGGGCCTCTCATGATAACCCAGTGTGTTCCCAGTTCAGGCCCAGTCACATCTGCTGAAATGTGAATCAAGTCCACTACCAAACCCTGTGAAAAACTAGGAAATCCCTTGTTCTGAAACTTGCCATAAAGTAGAGATGCAATTAAAAAGTGAAATATTGAACTGTTTCATTGATAGGGAGCAATCTATAGCTGATAACTTATTCACAGAGTTATCACACCTATGAATCACATCTAAAATATTTAGAAACATTTTTAGCTTTTCTAAACCACAGTCCTAAAAATATCCCCTCAATTCTGTTAATAGAATATGTGGGCTTATTTGAATAATGTAACAAACAGGAATTGAAAGCAGCTTTGTGATCATATAATGGGCATTTCAAAACTATCTGGACCAACTTCCACACTCTCTATCTCTCTATTTCCCTCCATCTCCTCCTCTAAGCAAAACAAAATAAAACAAAACACCAAAAACAACCCAAAAACCAAAACAAACAAAAAAAAACCTAAAAAAAAAATCTAAAAAAAAGGCAACAAAAAAACAATCAAGAAAAAAAATTACACAAATAAAAGGAATATATTTCCTTAACTACTACTAAGTTCAGTGAATTAGGTCTTCAGCTGCTGCTTTTTCATCCAGTGAGATTTCATGGGCCTGAGATTGCTCAGCCATTAATTGCCCAGCTTTGTCCAGCTGTCCTTTAAGCAAGGTGAGTTTGATCCCAGCTCTGGCTGGTGTCTCACTTGGTGTCCCTCAGCAGAGCTGCTCCCTTTCCACATCCCCTGAAAACACAGCTCTGTGCAGGAGGCACCAGAGATTCCCATCTGGTTATGTGGCATGAGCTGAATTTTACCTTTTTTGTTTGTTTTTCTGTTTTACCTTTCTACCAGTTTTTACTGCCTTTTACATCTTCCAGGACTTTTAGGGGCACAGACTGTCCTATTTCTGCCTAGAAAAAAGTACTTCTTCTGCTTGAAAAAAATACTAGATAGTTGTTTATTTTGGACCTCCTCTCCTTCCCCCAAAATTGTGACAAACATCTGTCATGACTTGAAGGATTGCCCAACATAGAGATGTGTGGAAATCATGACCATGATTTCATAACACAGAATTCCATAACAGACAAGGACACTGAGGATTCTGTGCTCTGAATTTCTCTATTTTAATACAGATTACTGCAAATTTATAGCCCAGAGAGGGATCTAACCATCCCAGAAGCAAGCAAAACCCAACAATAGGTCCAGAAGGAAATAAGCCCGTGGACAGATTCCCTCCAAGGAGAATCCATGGCACAGCCTGGAGTCACACAGGTGTCCCAGTGATGTCCAAGATCCTACAGAAAACTCATGTGGAGAATGCAACCTGTTTAGGTACTGAGTGCATACAGCATGAGGAGTCCTCACAGAGAGAAATTTCATTTTGGATAAAAATTGACCCTTTTTATACCATAGAGACATCACAGGGTGCAGGACATCATCACTTCAAGCAACCACCGTGCTCTGGAATTTCATATCTCACCTGTAGTAGCCAACACATGATGCTTCCTTTTCTTGCAGACCCACTTGATTTTCTCAATTTCCAATTTTTCAGACAATAAGTTGTCTGAAAAACTACAGTTTCTTGGGTTTGTGTTTATTTGGCAATACTTTAAGATGTCCAGCTCCCAGATAGCCCAGCTGTACTTCAAAGAGGCCCAGCAGCACTGCCCAAGGATGTTTCTGATTTCCAAGCTGGGTTTCCAGACTCTCAGCTCATAGGCTGCCAGGTCTGTCTCTGTTCAGGAATTGTCCCTTCAAAGCAGGCTGCTCACATAAGAGTTGACCACACAAGATAAAAAAAAAGGAAAATATTGATCTGTTGTTTTTTTTCACTCTCTCTTACTTTCCAGGGTTTTGAAAAATGTTTTTGGCAATGGCAACATTTTTGTAGTGCCTGAAATGTCCTGTGAGAAAAACACACCTACCTAGGAAGGCCTTTATCCTCTAAGGATTTACCAGTCTCAAACATGTTTTTTGTGAGTGATAAGAGCTAAAGATACAGGAAAGAGAGTGACAGGAGAAATGCCAGTACCACAGGGAAGAGAGAACATGAGGATCCCTTTGTGCTGCTCTACATAAACCTTCACAAAATGTAGCACAAATTTTGAGATTTCTGGGTACACTGAGGTCCATATTCCTTAAAGTCTGCCTGCTCTGCTGTTTGAGGATTCCCTCGAGGTTGCCCCACACTTATCCAGATCCAGAGTATGCAGCAGCACTTTATTTCAGTATAAATTTGGTGTCTGCCAAGCTCATTTGTGCCATGCATGGCAAAACCCTCTGGGAATCAGATTATGGATTTTCTTCTCCATTCTGGCTGGCCTCAAAAAGATGGGAACAGAAAATTTGGGGCTTTCTGTTAATTGATTCAATGTTTTCATCATCTGTGGGCTTTCTTTCCAAACCTGATGCTGCAGAACATGGCTGAAGCTGGGAACCTGGCAGGGAGAACATGGATTCCATGGCCGTGGAAAATCAGAGCTTGCAAAGCAAGGATAAAATTGAATTCCAAGAAATGGAATTTCCAAGCAGGTGTTGGAAGCATTTTTTAAAGGCTGAATAGTTTGTGATTAATAACAATCCAATCTAACCCTATTAACATTATAATTCTGGATTGTTAAGAATAGAGTATCTTGTTAGGAAGATGTGGTTTTTTTTCCAAATGCTTTGTGTAAATTTGCAGATAATCAATTCAACAGCTGTCTTCAGGAACTTAAAGTACTTAAATAATTTTAAGAACTAGAAATAAAAATGCTAATGACAGAGATATTTGTTTTATTATCCTTAAGTAAAGATGTACTTATGTAATGCAACTTTATAGCTTGTTAGCAAAAGTTAATGTATTTTTTAAAATCTTGTACTTTTATCTCTACATTTTTAATAGATTATTTTCGGTGTAACACAGGTAACAGATGATCACTCACAGTCATCTGCTTCCCTGCTTTCCAGTGCTAATAACTGAGAATTACTGAAGCAAAAACATAACTTCCTATTAGCAGTCTGTGTTAATGAAGCAGGTCTAAAGCACACATACCACTTAGCTCTTAAATAAATTATAAGCCCTGGGTGTTAAGTGGCTAAATGAGTATTTTTAAACAATATTTGAATAGCACCTCTTTTCTACAGCTGCAGGTGTTTACAAAATGCCTGTCTTTTACCTGCATTTTGCACTAATCTCTAAAATAGCATTTTTAAGCAGCTGTTAGTTTTTGTGTCGATAGCTCTTGCTTTGTAATCACCAGTAATGATTCCATGAGATTCCCACTGCATTCCCTCAAGCTATACTGTGCAAGGAGGCAATTTTCCAACTTATTTTTATTTAAGCAGCATTTCAAGCACAAAACTTGAGAAGATTTTTCAATGGCTTTTATGTGAAGAAAAGGGAAGTTTTTGTTTGGAAGAGAAGAAAATTTGTTCATCCCTCACCTGCCAATGAAATGAAAAACAATTCCTGCAGGTGGGCTGAGATTCCCTCCTTTGTACCCAGAGATAAAGTATTAACAAGCTCCTAAAGAATCTGGAAATAGGAAGGAAAGAAAAAAAACCCTTTTATGTATGATTTGGGGATGTTTAACCTCATCACAATTTATTTAAATGTTTCAATGCAACATTTAGTGCCATGCAAAATTCAAGGATATTGCACTTTTATTCCAGAACCGTGGCATTTTTTATGTAGCTCCTTGGAAAATAACAATATTGTTAAAGATGCACATTTATTTTCAATGTGAGAGTTGCAAAATTAAATATGAAAGGAGTTAGTTGTGGCACTGCAGATTAGTGGAGAGATTTGACAGATCTGCTCACCTTAGAAACCCTGAGTCCTCAGAGCTGAAGAGCATCAGAAAAGGCACAGAAATGTGACCCCAAGTGAGTGATACAAAGCACTTAAAAGCCTAGAAGACAGAATAGTTCTGAAGAGCTGAAAAGTATTTTCACATGTGTTATTTTTGGTTCAGTGTTCCTAACAGCACTGAAATAAACGTGCCTTAAAAATGAACCTCAGTAAAAAAACTTTTCTCCTCCAAGGGATCAAGCTGTGGGAATGATGGACAAACCTCAGAGAGTTTTGAGTTTTAACTCAGACCTCCAAAAACTAGAAGTATAAGCAAATCCTCCAAATGTCTTTGGAGGTGTAAGAGTATTTACTTATTTGGTTGAGCATCAGAGTTGCCACCCCTTCCCTGTTGCCTGCAGGACTTCTCAGCAGAGCTGAAGTGCTGAATTTGTGGAAGGAGTTTGGTGCAATAGCAGCACACCCAAGTTTAGGAGTTTCTGGGTGAAGGTTGGGATGCTTTCACACAGCTTGTGCTCCTGGCACTGGGGTGACATCTCCTTTTCCAGCTCAGAGGGCTCTGGCTCTCATTGCATGCCACAAAACACAAAACCACCCTGCAGGGCACGGACCACTGCTGGGGAGACTCACTAAGAGCCAAGCTCCACCCCACAGCCACTTTTCCCTTTGGGATCTCCCAGTGGGTCCTGGAGGACCTCAGGCAAACTCATAGTTTTACTCACAAGGATCCTATTTTAGGCTTAGTATCAGTAAAATGAGGTTGAAGACAATGCATAAAATGGACTAGAGTTACTAGAGCTGTAAGGCCTGAGATACATTTTGTGTCTCCTTAAAATTGCTTGGATATAAACCCAAATTACCTATGGATATCTTCAGGCTTTTTGCTAGAATGAGCCTGACACTCTACAGATATGCTGAAAATATGATTTTATTACCTGATTGAACTTGCTTGTTTTCAAGAGAAGGATCTGGAAGATAAGATGTTGACTGAATGAAAAATTGCTGACCTCAGAATAAATTATTCCCAGTTGTTTTCATTCCCTCTGAATAAAGGACAGCAGTATCAGTGTCTCTCCTCATAATCCAATCACTTTAGTCCTGCTCCTAGTGACACTTGGCTGCCTGCTGTCTACCAAAAAAACCCAAGTAGGGTTCTATTGAGTTACACTGGGGAGGAAAAAATTTGTATTCTAAATCACAAACCTCATACTCAAAAATCTGATTTTACTGACTGTATAAATCTGAGTTTATCTCAATATTTTAAAAGGCCATACGAAAAAAAGTCTGTTGTCCAAAGCCATAACTATTAACTATAAGCCAGAAAAAGTGAATCTTGTAACAATAAAAGAAGCTGGAAGTGAAACAAGGGGGAAGTTGTGCAAGAATACATAGGATTTTTAAAAGGATTAGTGTTTTTACTTTTCATAATGATTATATTTATATTAGGG
Organism: Luscinia megarhynchos; assembly: GCA_034336665.1. NCBI lineage: Eukaryota > Metazoa > Chordata > Aves > Passeriformes > Muscicapidae > Luscinia > Luscinia megarhynchos. Next base: position 4,914,990 of record CM067566.1, read on the forward strand.
TGGGGTTTTTTCTCATGAAATTACAGAACAGACCAAATTAAACATTAAGAATTATACTGAAGTACCAGGCTGTGTTTGTAGGAACAAGGTGATATTTCTGTGCGTTTGTGTAACACTGAGAGGTGAAATAAAGAAACATGTAACGTGCAAATTTTTCTGGAGTTATATTATATTTGCATTAGAAGGCAGAGTCAGTGATACCACTGGGTCCATTAGTCATGGCCTGGATGGCAGTGGGCATCAATATGAACACAAAACAATCTTTACTTGGTAGTAACACACTTTTTACAGACAAAAACTGTATAAAACAGTGAAAAATGTCATTTAATTGAGGCTGCTCCTTCCTGTGCTTTCTCAGGAGCTCTCTGAGGTGCCCAGAGCAGGCAGGATGCTCCTGAGTGGTTCTGATGAGCAGTTCATGGAACTCCAGAGTGAGCAAAATCAGCAGAGAGCCGCATGGATGATGGCAGGGCTGCTCAGGGAAGCCAGGGATCATCCCGAGCTCCTCCCCAGGGAACAGAAAGCACTTCAGCCCTCACACCTCATCTCCTGTCCGTGCTGGGGGCAGCTTCCAGCAAACAGGATTTTCTGCACAAGGAGAACAGCCTGTGCTTCACAGCAGGGGAAAGAGGTGGTTTGGCACTGGGGGTAATTCTGTCTGATTCTCAGGCAGAGGTCAGGTGGGTTCTGGTGACTCCTTTTCCACACTGACAGTGATTATTAAACCCTGAAAACTCTTCTATCTGTGCGGGCCATTAATTTGTTCTACAGTAAAGATTATTCTCTTTTTCCATGTTTTTAAAAATAGAACAGGGAATAAAACTTTTTTTTTTCTTATCAGACCAAATTTTATAAAATACAGTCCATTACATTTGATTGTTGATATATTTAAAGTGATTTTTTTGAGCATATGCCTCTTATGACTTCCTGATTGGGCCATGTGCATTCAAACTGTGACAATTTGGGTAAATTTTCAAATTTAAATTATTTAACAATAAAAAAGTACACATCAAATTCAGTGTCAAAAATGGCCTTTTCCCCCTGAAATCTTAGGGTCTATGTTGAGAACCTGCTCTAGAAACAACTACTCACTATTTTTCCTGAATGTTTAATCGATGTGATCTAGCACACAAAGGAATCAGAGTAAGATTAATGACTAATTTGAATTTGAAGGTTGTTTTTTTTTTTTATTTTTCTTAGCCAAGTTAGTGGATCTGTGTTAAGCAGCTAAAAATATCTGCAGATGGAAACTTGTTAGAAAAAATGACAAAAATGACAAAAAAAATCTCATGGAAGATATTTTAATCTCTTCAACAACACCTTCCTCACAATGAACATCTGGAGAGCACTGTAACATATGCTGTACTTAATAGTGAATTATCCCACACGTTTCTAGAAAGGGAGGAATTGTTAAACCTTTCTATTTATTTTGCTAGGCTTTGCATACTTCAATAAAAGCAATTTTTTAATACCTTCTCTAGTAAAGTGGCATTTCCTTCCTCCTTCCATCATGAGCATAGGATGTGTGCATGTGCCATGTGCTTTGCTGAGCCATTCCACACCTTGGATTTATTCCATCGTTATTTTGTTGGTAAAAACAGCCTTTTAGTTCCACATGAGGCCAGAGTTGGGCTCCCAGGCATCTTTGCTTTCACTTTAATTTCATCTAACCTTAACATTTATTTTTAAGGACAGTCATTGCCACGCCTACTCATTGAGAGTATTGGATGTTGTAGGTGGGTTTTCCCATGCACAAAACACAAATTTGGATCTGTTCTGTAACGTGATGATCCTTTGGCACAACTCTCAGAAATACATGTGTGCACAAACCCTTTTAAAATTCTTGCTATTTGTCATTTTATGGATTTCTACTGACCTGATCTTCCTGAAGGAAAACATCCCACAGAGCACAGCAGAGGGTGTTGGCATTCCTGGTGTTTTCTCTGGGTAGTTCAATCCCCAGCTGACACTCAACTGCAGCAGGACTCCTATTCAAAGGAAATTTGGGGTGATTGGAGACTTGCCTCTTTTCCAGGAGTAGAAAAAACCTGCAGTTTGAATTTCAGCCTCCACTAAACCCATTCCTATTCAGAGTAATTTCATTTCCACTGGTGAAATCAAGAGCAGAATTATGCCCAGATTGTCTAGCAAAGAACAGGATGTAATGAAGGCTGGATTTACTTTCAGAAATCCTCTTAGGGTATTGCCTTGGGAAAGATAAGAAAAATAATTTAATTTCATGAACAGTTCAGCAGTTGTGAAATCCCATGCTGTGTAACAGAAAGGAGACTTTTGGAGAGAGGCTTCCTTGGGGCAGCCAACTGCTGAGGAGCATCAGAGCATCTAGCTCGAGTGCCACAGCCCAGGCACATCTCAGGCCAGGGCTGCATCTCACACTGTGCTGCTCTGACATGAAACATGCTCTTCCTTTGACAAAAACATCACCTACACTTGAGAAGTTAGTCCTTTCTTTCCCCATAACAATGAAATATTATTTTTGTTACAATGAGAAGAAAGATTATTTTCTGTGTTTATTCAGCATCTGAACTTATAAATTGCAGGTAAACGATATAATTCTGCTTTTTTTTGTCCCATATCTCTTGAAGTATATATTTAAATTGCTAGAACAAAAATTACTTCTATTTTAAGCCTGCTTTTGGATTCTGTACCTACTCAATTAATTTTTTTGCTTTAAGGTATTTTAAATTTATTTTAAAATTAGACAAAAGACAGTCACTATGAACCCTCAAACCAATTTGAGCTTGTATAATGAGCATAAATCATTCTAATAGAGCAATTTAAAATCAATTATGCCACCATTATTTTTGAGCTCATTACTGATTTTATAAATAAACCAGTAACCTTTCATCATTATACCATGTAGATGGCTAGACTGCATTATGTAGTGGGTGTCATCGTGCATCCTCAAGGCTGTACAGCTATTTCCTAGGTTACTACAGTATTTGACAACCCTGTGAAGTGCAATGCAGAATAGCACCATGGAAAGTGTGTATCATTTCTCTCAAGTCACAGGGAACAAGGAAGCTTTCCCATCACTCTCTGGTAAGTCATATTCCTCCCCTAGTTAATGAGACACTCATTTCTTTATATTACACTTTCCCTGCTTTTCCAGTTAGACTTTTTTCATATCATCTGAAGCTTGAGTCTGTGTAGGACATCCCAGCTGAAGACTCTGCTGTTTCATTTGAACTGTTTGTTTTTAGGCTTTAAATTTGTGCTTCATTCAATCAGCACCTTGCACTGTAAAATGAACACGAACCTAATAAATGTCAGAGCTTTCCCAAAGGTGCAGGTGGGGTGGATAAAGTGGTGAAGGTCCAGTTCAGAAGCAGAGATTAAAACTGAAGACCCCACTCCCAAGCCAGTACCCCACTAATCTGCATCCCCTCACAACTCTGCTTGCAGGAAAAAAATAATTTACCAGGTAAATTTTAATATAATTACATTGTTATTCTTCAAATATCTTTTGTATTTTGGTCCGAAAAAAATCAAGTTTTCTACCTCTTTGGACCACTCCTATTAATGTAAAAGTGTTGACCTTGAAAACAGCTATTCAGATAACCAGTTAATTATTGAATATTCAGATAGCCAGTTAATTATTGAAATAAGTTGCTTTTATAAACAACTGTGTGGGTTCAGGCTGCCAAAGGAAATGGGAATGTCATTGACACGAGGATGATGACACATTTCTGAGCAGACATCCAAGGGCAAGCACAGGTTAGAAATGAGGAGACAGAGTGTGAAACTGAGATCCTCCCTGCCAGAAAAGGAGAGTGAGGTGCTGTACAAGGGGAGATTGACTCCAGTGGCCCCTCTTGAGATGTGATGACCCTGACATTCTCTTCACTTCATTTTATCTGCCCAGCATGTAATCACAGAGCTCCTCAAAGCAGGTTATGGAGGAAATGCAGAAGCCAGGAGCTGCAAACATGACAGCACCACACTCCCTGACCTCTGCAGTGCCTGTCTGCAGCTGTGCCTGTGCTGTTAAATAACACAGTCTGTCCTCTGTCCTTGAAACCCTGTGGTGTCTCACGATGGCTGAGCTGTCTTCTCTCCTTTGTGTTGCCTTGTATGTACTGAATACTGATAAATATCTGCAGACACGCTGTCCAGGAACTCAAATTTGGGAGAGCACTTGCAGACCCAGGCCAAAACAGTGCCAGGGAGCACACAGGTCATTAAGCTTTAGGAGCCACCTTGGTTCTGAAGGCAGCTCCTTGGTCCTTGCTCCTTCACTGTGAGTGAGTGACTTCAAATCTTCAGGAGCTCCAGAGCACAAGCACAGCAGGTCAGGTCTGCACACTGGACCATAAATCACAAAAATGAGCTGGAAGGTTCCATCTGTCCCTTTTCAACAATTGACAGACAGCTACTGAAAAGAAGTGGTGGTTTATAAAAATGGCAGAGAGACAGGAAAGCACAGAACAAAGGAGTGTGGGTGCATCTGCTGGGGCTGTGGCACATTGACTCTGCCCTGTGCCTGTCTTTGGGCATTCTTCCTCTTCAGAGCAGACTAAATCAGGCACAGAAACCCCAATAATAGAGGGACTTTGCACTCATTGTTGCCAGGTGCTTGCCAAAGGATACTGAACATCCTTGGTGAGGCCACTGAGATCTGTGGAAGGAATTAGGTGATGGAGCAGGTTGGAGACTTGAACTTTACAAAGGGAAGCTGATTAAGAAAGTCTCTAACAACACACACTGCTTTCAGGCCTCAAGCCAAGGTTAGAAACCTTGACATTTTTGCTTGCCATGGCTACAAAATAATACATATATTTTTAAGTGCAATAAAAGGAGGAGAGTGTGCTGCTTGATCTGAACTACATCTGTGATGGGGTTGAAGTAAAAATGACCCATCTGTAATGATTTGCTTGACTTGGCTTAAGCCTGGTGTCCCATCTGCTCACTCTCCTGCCACTGAAGCTTTTCTAATACAAGGTCCACTATCATGAGATGTTGTTAATCTCTAGGAAAATGAAGTGAAAAGCAGCCCTGGTCTTGGAAACTCTTGGTCAGCCTAGGACTGGGAGTGTAAGTGAGCTTGTGAGTGAGGGTTGAGTGAAATGGCTGGCCTACATGAGTATTTAAGAAAATATGTTGGAATCAGTTTAATCCAACACACTAAAGATAAACAAAAATGCTTCATAAGCTGAGTTGGAAGAGAGGGACTGCTGCTTAAGGAATAATTTAATAAGGAAGTGTCTGGAGACAATTAGTGGCTATTTGAGCACAGATTGGTCGTACTTCCACCTCCAAAGTAATTTACATCCACAAGGCAGAACTCAAGAGAATTTAGGATTCCTGACTGTGTCTGCATCTATCCTGTTTACCAAATGATACACACTCAATGGGGACTTGAATTCCAGTGGATATGTCAAAAGATTTCTCTAAATAAATAAAAATACTATTGTTCCCACATCTGTTCAACCATAAGCCCACTAACTCCTACTGTCTTTTATCTGAAGGATTTCTCTTCTATGACTGGTGAAGAGTGGAATGGAAAACTTCAACCCAAAGATGTGCTGAAGGTCAGCCTTCGTATTTGTATCTTCATAGAAGAATCTTTCATTATCGGCTTGGCTTTCTGCTTAGATTTAACTGGCATGTTTCAATTAGGTTTTAGAAGTGCATGAAATATTTGAAGCATCACCACTTGAAAGATACAGAGTGGAAGGGCAGAAGGGAAGGTGCAGAAAATGCAGGAGGTGTGCTTGAAGTGCCCCAGGGCTCTGACACCACACACCAGCCCTTTACAGCTCTTCTGTGCTTTGTGCTCAGCCTCGTGGTGAAGGAGAGAGCACAATTTATGCTGAGTGCTCCAGCTCTCTGCTGTGCCCTGCACTCCTGAAATTTTCAGACAATTTCAGAAGAATTATGGCACACAAGGCATGAAATTGGAAACAAAAAGCCACAGCTAAATTGTTTGTAAAGTTACTGCTACGGAGGTATAGATCCAAATCTTCTGAAGGCATAAACTGATGGAACTCTTTTCGTCTTCAGTGGAGCAATAATCTCACTGGCTCACAGCAAATTATCCTCTCCCCGTTTGAAAGGTAGTGCAGCAGCATAATCAAGGCAGCCAAGGCTGCCTCAAACCTGGGATCTTTCTTCAAAGGTGAAGTCAGAGAGTTTCTGAATGCAGCTGCATGTGGGGTATCCTAAACTCCCTCACAAAACTATTTGAGTCATCTACAGCTCAGCATGGGGTGTAAAGAAAGCAACTAGAAGGACTGAATTCAGTAAGTGCAGGAAAGAAAATTTTTAGATTTTTTAAAAAATATTATTCACAGCTCCTTAGTGAGTTCCTAAGAGACAAAGTGCTTTGAAGTCTTACATTTCTTCATCTTTATCCCCTCCTCCTCCTCCTCCTTCTCCTTTTATGCACATAGCAGGGTTTGGCTCTGAGGTACAATGTCAAATGAATTTTAGTGCTTTGCAACCAAAGACAGGAGAAGGAAGTTTTTCCTCAGCCTTCTGCTATGCTTTAAACCATCTCCAACTGCCCCATTTCTTTTCAAGACTTACTAATCGGAAAAAGAAGCATTTCTGTGTTTGAAGTACGTTTAAAATGGGATGTTTCAGTAGCACAAAGGAACACCTCACCTGAAGGCTGGCTTCAAAAGGCACAGAGCCTTCTGTGAGAGCATCAGGCTGATGGCCACATGGAGACATTCAGCGTGGTTTGCATTAGAGATTTGACTTGTTGTTTTACTATAATTCCTTGAAACCATTTTTAATGAAGGATTTTTTTGGTGTTTCATTAAGCATTATTGCCACAGAATGATGGCTAATTATTTGTTGGCTGTAGTAGAAAAGTTTCCTTACCCAAAGATCAAGGATGGGATCATTGCTGTCCCCTGCATCCAGCCTGAAGGAGGGAATGGTTTCAATGGTAACAGCTGGGGTTGTTGGATCCCATCTCCTTCCCATTTCCTTCAGGAGTGAAATATCCAAAGATAAAAGTTCATTTTTGAGGAAAAAAAAGCCCCATCCTGAATTAATCTATTTGATATTGCTGCAATTTTAAACAAAGCTCAGACACATGATAAACTCTGACCTGGTGCTTCTTCCTCTGGCAATTTTCAGTGGTCCAACAGTCACAAGGCAGTGACATTTATTTCCACACCCTGGACATCCAAGGCTCATCCCTAACACATGAGCAGAGAAGAAAGCACCCAACCCAAGATCCTACTCCTCTGTTATGTGACACTGAATTTTCTCTTACATCTTCTAGACTTACCTGCTACACAGAAATTGCGGGGGAGGATTTTATACAAGCAGGAAACACCCAACTTTCCTCAAGCCTGCAAGCACAGAAGAGTTGAAGCCTGTCTTGGCTTGCAAAGCAGGATATAACCATCTGTTAAACCAGCTGGGGCAGTGATCTTTATCTTTCCCACAGCCCATCCTCTCTCCAGGAGATATCTCCTGTTAATGGCCATTGAGTCCCAGGGCATGACTGATCAAATTCCATCATCCCACTGGGAGATGCTCCAGCCGGGGGAGGAGCCAAGCCTTTCCTACCCAGAGAAAAACTGAGATTTTGGACACCAAGGTACCTTCTTTCCCCTGGATTCCAGAGGAAAGCCAGACCTTTCCACATCATCCCTGGAGCTTCAGAGGAAACTGCACCTTCTCCAGGAGCACTGCTGCAGCTGAACCACACCTGCCCCTGCAGGAGGATGCAGCCACCATGGAATGGGACTGCTGCCAACACCCTGACTGACTGACGGGTGTCAGCTTGGATTCTGGCTCTGGCAGGGTTTGGGATTGTTCTTTGTAATACTGCATTTCTATTTTAATTTCCCTAGTAAAGGACTGTTATTCCTAATTCCCATATCTTTTCCTGAGAGCCCCTTAATTTCAAAATTATAATAATTTGGAAGGAGGGGGTTTACATTCTCCATTTCAATAAAGGCTCCTGCCTTTCTTAACAAACACCTGTCTTTCAAATCAAGACCAGCCACATCAGTAAGGATTTAGAGGTAGTCTCTTCAGAGATTTGCTTAGAGTCCTGAGAGGTTTGTACAGTTTGTACTGAATACTTTTTGGTTTTTTGGGGTTTTTTTGTTGCATTTAAACTGTGACAGCTATGTCAAAGCCAACATGAAGAACTCAGTGCAGATGGCCTTCACATCTGTGAGTGCAATGGAAAAAAATCCACCAAAGGCAGATATTTAATTAGGGCAAATGGTGGGATTATTATTTTGTTGCTCTACAGACTCCCAGTCCAATAACTTTGGCACTGACTATGATCGTTGCAAGGAGAGAGATCTAAAGGAATTGTGGGGAAAGTGTCTGAACTCAAAATAACCAAAAATTAAGATTAAAGTAGGAAATAAGTGACAGCTTTCCTTGTGGAGTTTTTTAATCACAAAATTTTAAAGTGTCAAAGAAATGAAGAAAAAATAGGTGTATCATTTCAAAATGTACTTCATATTGTTCACTTATTGTTCTCCTTTAATGAGATTTGTATAACATTCAATTTCAGGCACAGAGGCAGTCTATCAGCATAGCAGTAAAAAATAAAAAAATCCCAAACTCTGAGGGAAGTATTTTTTAAAAATCATTTAAAATAGGCAAATATGCTATAAGTAACAAATTAATACAGAAATCAGCTGAAATCATGATTTGTTTTGCTACTCTTTTTGAGTGGACTAAGCCCATGCTGTGAGTAGGATATTGGTACTGGAATCATGCTGGCCAAAATTGGGCAGGTTATTTATGAAAGTATAAAGGGGCAATTCCCATTTGCAGCCTAGATGGAAAAAAATTCAGTGGCAAATCCAGGAGAAGAATCAAATTTCACAAATGACAGAGAAGAACTTACACACTCAGACAGTATAAAACTTTGTTGTGTGTTTACCTTGTTAGAGGTTCTCTTAAAAAATTCAGCTCACAAAGACAGTTATTTCTTTCTTTTTAGCTGTCCCTTTATGTCTATCCCTTCATTAAGTGGTCTACACTTAATTCCATTATTTTCTCTATTTTCTTAAAAAACACTCTGATAACATTTATATCCATTTAAGCTTTTGTGAGGGGAGTAATGCATTCTGTCAATGCATCAGCCTCATGGGCAGCAGCATTTGAAAGGTATTTATTAGCAACCTCCCTCTCTGGCTTCACCCTTCATTTACTTCTTTCTGCATGAAAAGCTGCATTATATTGAGCATTTCCTCAGTGTAAAGTCTCACATGCCAAGAATAATTTTAACACACCCATTAATGCAATCTATTCCTCAGCACATCTTTTATCTTTTCTTCTCTCTTCTCTTTGATTTTCTTCTTTGCTGCTGTTTTACCTCCCATAAAAACATTACACTATGGTAGCCTGGATGTCAAATGAAAATAGCTAAAATACAACAAAATCAAACTCCTGCCTTAAAGAGTTGATTGTGGAGGCAGAAGGAGGGGGAAAGAAACTTTAACTGCTTAAGTTAATTACTCACATAGCTGTGCAAATCAGTGCAGTGATGGCTGGACAGCAGAGAGATAAAACTGCTGCTCAGTCACTCAGAACCTCAGATTAGAACTCAAATCAGAACTTTGGCCACTTTCTTACTGAGTTTCCCATGGGCAAAATTTCCTATTAATTCTTTGAAAATAAAATGAGGGGAAGGGAGGGAAGCTGTGTGTGTTTTTTGAGGAGGGTTGGATGACAAAGAGAAAGAAATGGGGGAAAAGAAAGTTGTGAACACCAAAATGGGGCAGGAGCAGCAAACACTGCTGCATTGCAGGCAGTTTGGGAGCCTCTTGCTTTCTGAGTTCTGGCCTGGTGCAGGCTGATTATACAGTCATTCAAACTATTTCTGTGTCAGGTAGATCTAGTGCAGACAACTTTAGCCCACAGTAATTTACATCAATTATTTTCTATAGGTTCACACATATAATTTTTTCTTGTGGATACATCCTGTTTCATTACTTTAAATGAAGGAAAATTAAATACTAAAATGGCAGGTCTAGATTGTCAGAAATTTGAAATTTCTTTAACAGTTTTAACAGATTTGATAGATCTAGGGAGATTTACTGCAGCCCTAAATCTACTTCTATTCTGTATTATAATGTCCTGACAGATGTGCTTAGCAGAACATACAGCAGAGTCTTAACAAGTAAGCATTGAAGATTTTACTACCAAAAAGAGACCTTGAATTCAGTAAGATCAAAGTGAAAAGTCAGAATGAAAAGAATGAAATGAAAAAGAGGAAGGGAAACATGAGCTTGTCTGCATGGATTAGCTCCTTAGTCTTGCACCATCTGCTTTGTTGGTTTCCTTATGTCTATATTAGAGCCTGCAACTTGTAACATGACAATGACTGCTAACTCTGGTGTCAAATACCTTTCTAATTTTCAAGTTATAATTTCTATTGAGATGTAAATTAAACAGCACAAACTCAGGTCTTTGAACATCATAATTTTTTTAAATAATGTTAAGCAATTAGGAAAGAAGTGTATTTTGTAGAACCTCTTTCTGTAGCTGACCTTTGCTTACTCAAATTGTACTAATTTTTAAATTATTTTAAGAGTCTCCATGACTCTTTAGCATGAGATTTATGGCAAGCCTCAACTTTCCTGAGGTGGGGGCCTAACACAGGATTAAAAGAAGATGTAGAGTGGCTAATTCTCTGCAGGAGTTTTTTGTCTGCACTCAACCAGAGATAGGAATGAGAACTGCAAAAGCATAAAGATCTGATATTCAGGGAGAGATGAATAACTTTAACTTTTATGGCTTCTTTGCTTTAACCCAGTTTTATTTCATAATTTACAACACATAACTGATGTTCCTAGTAAGATTATTCAAGTGTTCTGTAGCTGCAGACATTCAGTGATGCCTTCATGAGGACATATCTGAAAATTGCCCAGGAGCATTCACTTCCTCAAGGCCTGGGAAGTGCTACTCAGGTAAATTTTTTGAGTGGTGGATTTGGTGACAGTTTCCTACTCACAAAGAAATCAAGCTGGAAGTTACAGTGCAATTTCAAAGCCAACTGTCTCCATACAAAGCAGAAGATCAAAAAACATTCAGCTTGTCATGTGAATTTTTCAAGGCTAAAGTAAGGAGAGATTTGTGTTATGTCTTTATAATTCCTCACTTCTGTTCCTCTGGACTGAAATGAAATGCATGTGAAGGAGGAGATCCTCCCATTGTACTTGCCAGGCTCCCTGAGAGGGTCCCACTGGAATCTAGGAGTGTGAAGGGATTTCAGAGAGGAGTTTCCATGCAGGGTGCCATACTGCTGAGCAAGAGCTGCCACACAGATCCCTGGCACAGCCCCTCCTGCACTCCAGGAAAGGGCAGGATGGGGAACAGGAGGAAGAGAGAGGAGCCAGCACAGGATGGACAGAGCTGTGCCAGAGCTGATGGCTCATCCTTCACTTCACAGGTTGTTGGTGGTGGAGTCGACATCAGAGGATTCTTTAAATACACCCCAGACAGCACTTGGAATCAGATAGAGGATGTACATTTTATCTGACATGTGCTTGATCCCTAGAAAAGAAATTCTGTAGCTCATTTTTTATCAACAGAGAACTTTTCCTGTCATTTTTCCTCACCCTGTTCCTGTGCATGGGAGAAGTTTTGGTAAACATCTCTAAATGCAGCTCCAGAGTGAATCCTGGGGTAGGACCAGGCCAGGCACTCCTCACTTGCACTCAGGGTAGCTCTCTCACACAATCTCCAAAGCAACCACTGCCACAAAATACTGATAAACCCTTGCATGAAGCTTATTTCATTTGTGTGGGTGAGAACCCTGACATCACTGAAAGCAATTCAGTTATTTTCATTGCAACTCATTGACTTTTCAGTGGAGGGAGAGACAAAGTTACATTGTCAGTTCTTAGAGTAACCTGTTGGCTGTAATCAAATGCCTGCAAATAGATGCTGGATAGCAAAAAGAATATAAAAAAAAGGAAAGTAGTAATTTTTGGTGGCATAAATTCTAATTCTAAAAACTCTGATATTTCCAGAGCTAGCAGACCAGTGTGATAATGTGAGTGGTATTCTTGGCTTGTTGACAGAAGTGTTCTTCCTTTACTACAAATGTTCTTAGGAACATGAAGATCAGCATCAAAGGGAGAAAAGATGCAGAAATGGCTTTAAACAACCAAGAGGGCATTGCAGCAATGAATGCTCTCCAATAAGGGACTACTCTTAATCAACCATGGAAAGAGCAATGAACCAATAAATGGGACAATCCATGAAAAAACCTGGAGGAAGTATCATGAAGAGATGCTGGGCATTCCTGTCAGCTCAGGGAAAAACAGACTCGTCACCCTCTTGGGAAGAGATTTCTGTTTTTTCATACCAACATCTATCCCAGCATCACAGAACAGCCCATGTGGGAAATCAGATTTCAGTCTCCCAGGGCTCTTTGCATGGTATTCAATAGATGTTTAGAGAACTGGGAACAATTAATCTGCTAAAAAATATTTAAGACACTTTCCTTTTTATTCTTGTCCTCATCCTTTCATATCAAAGTACATTTTCAAAGTTTTCCAACAAAATCTTTGCACCAAGTTTTATTTTAATGGAACAGTCCTTGAATTTAGATTGCAGGTAGCTGACACAACAAATATGCCCGAGGAAACTTTTAAAAAGGAAAAGCAAGATAAAAAAATGGAGTTAAAGAAATTGGACCCTAAAGATCTGAAGATTTTGTCACAATATTCACCACTGTAATGCTCTTGGATTTGATGATTACTAACCACAGGAGCTGGCCAGAGAACCCACTGTATATTCATTTTGTGAAAGCTGGTAATTGAGAGTTATATCAACAGGGCAAGGAATTGCCATGAATTGTGTCTCAACTGCTGTATAAAGTAATGCAACAACAAATGCTTTTGTGAAGTACTGCTTTTGGAAGAGGGAGTTAAAAAAAAAGAAAATAACCTATTTCAAACATTGTCCATAGAAATATTTATTTAGAGAAAGAAAGAAATAATTCCATTTTCTTTTGCAAAATTTTTTATTGCAAATTCAACTGGAAAAAAGATATTTCACAGACAGATTTGACTTCTCAATATAAATCTTTGATGTGAGAACTGAGATCATCTGCATATATAACTACACATCTTTATTTATATGTCATTTAGTAAAAAGAATAAAAAAGTACTTTGGCTGATTTCTTGGACTAATGTAGTGAGTAGCAACTGCAGTGAACAGGGCTGAATGCAACAGTGTATAAATGAATGAGAGAAGTGGATGAACCCAATCAAAACAGAATGAGGTTAATTCAGATAAATTTCGAGTATTTTGCTTGTGAGAGAAAATTTTTGAGTCATTAAGGAAACTATTTGCTATAAAATTATAAAGACTCTACAGCATTCTAACTACATTTATAATGACTAGCAAGGGCAGATGACTGAGGTTAGAATAAGAACCAGCTCTTTTGGAGTCCTTAAATGTCTTCCTGAAAGAATTATTCTATCTGTTTCAAGCATGGATGAACAAATCTCAGAGCACTGAAAAGGGGCTCTGCAAGAGAGCTGATGCTCATTACTTAATCTTGGGAAAAACCTGAGAATTCCTCAATGCTGTGCAGCACAGAGAATTTGTCATTGCTGAGATGCACAAAATACAGAGCAACACGTGCCCCAGAACGTGAGGGAGGGATTGTTCCCCTGTGAGGATGCACCACAGATGGGATCTTTTCTGCTCAAATTCACCTGCAGCCAATTTTCCTTGCTACAATAAGGTATTGTTGTCCTCGGAGTGGTAATTTCCTATCTGCCCTCTCAAACCCTCTGAAGAGGTGAGGTGTCAAGAAATGGCTGTAAATTTAATTTGTAATGAAAGATGATTGGACTCAATCATGGGACTTTGCCTCCTTTGTCCTCATGAAAAGTCCATACTTATGCAGTGGCTCAAATAAGCAGAAGTAGAACAGTTTATCTCTGGGTGCATGAGAAATGTGTTTCTGATAAGAGCAGCAGTCCATCTGCTCCTGGACTATGCAGTATGACAGACTCTTTAAGGTGGTCTGGTCTCTTGTTACTGTCCTTCTCCAGCTGATTGGTGATGGTAGAAACTACATCCAACTCCATTTCATTCAGCCTCTGCTGTTCACAAAGATTTCCCGAACCTAAAAACAGTTTTCACAGCTTTCTGTAGCAAAAATTTAATTTAGAAGTTCACTACCTGCTGAGTCAAGAAGTCCTAATATCGATACCCTACTGATTTTACTGAGAGTCCATATGTTTTCTTTTCACATTGTCCAGAAACAGGGACATTTGCTCACACCCTAAATGCCTCCCCACTGCTGAAGTTACCTTCATTTCTAACAGACATAGCAGCAGTTGTGAGTTTGAGTCCTGTCTCAAAATGATGATGCTTAGGAAGGTACCAGGACAGCCTGGCAGTGTGTCCACTCCTCAGAGGCTGCAGGTGACACATTTCACTGACACAGGCTGCCAACATTCTTACTAAAGCCACCCAGGCATTCACAAAAACTGGGAACCAAGGTGGGACACCAAGGTGTCCTGCTCTGCCTGTCCTGAGGAATCATCACTTCCCATGAGGAGCAGCAAGAGGAGGTTTGGGCAGGAACTTTTGGTTTGGTGCTCTCCTGAAACCAGCTGTCAAAATACTTAAAAATTTCACTGTGCTCTGAGCCTCATTTTCTGGTGTCTGATTTGGTAACTACCTGTTTTTCAGAAGAATTGTGCATTCTAAATCATGGTTTGAGATAAAATAAATGCTATGCTTTGTTTCCAAAGTACTAATAATTTCAAAATTATGTTCCTTAAATTAGACTTCCCAAATAATTATATTTTCATCTATTAGTACTTTAGATTTATGACAGAAAATCAGTCCATTGCTTATTTCTTGGGGAAGTCACAAAGGTCTGTTCATGTTTTTCATGAGAAACACAGATGTAAGATGGCTGAAAAAACATGAAAAGTCTAATGAGTGATTGGTAGTTCTGCCTTCAAGGCCAAGCAGGCAGAAAATGCATTGAATGAAGGAGAAGGCATCTGAAACAGCCACATTCCACTTTGCATCTTCAAAGGAACAGGGCATTGTTCAGGAAAGAAAACAAACTCAGGAACCCAAGCAGAATTAGTGTGTGATCATACTGAAAGGCTCCTTCATAAGGCAGTTTCTAATTTCAGATGAGTGATTTAGCAATAGAGCCTGTGTGAAATTCATTGACAGGACCATTTGCTTTCTGAAGCCACAAATCTACCAAAATGGAAATTATTTTTTAAAAAGTTGATTTTCCTTTGACTTTTTGGGTTGGAGGTAAGGGAGAAATATACTTTATCCCATTTTCACTTTTTCAAAGTCGACCTTTTATATGATTTTTTTCTTTCACGTGTGATAAAATACAAGACAAAGTACAAGTGATGAAACTGATGGAACAACAAACATACTTTCACAACAGAATTTCAAAATTATAGAGCATATCATAATTACATTTTAAAACCTGGTCCAGTTCCAATTTTATATCTTTTACACTATTTTTAAACTTCTCTACATAGATATGTTTCTATATATAAATGAGACAGGAAAAGGGGCTAATTACAAAGCTCAAGATGTTTTTTCTTCTGTTGTTTGCTTTGTTTTTAATTCCATCATGTGGCATTGGAAATGTTAAATTTTTTGGAGATATTACCCAGGGCACTCTGTAGTTTTTGGTGGCAATAATAGGTGGCAAACACTACTGTGGCCAGCCTAAGTAAAAGGCCCTGGGCAGGGACACCTTCCACTTTCCCAGGTTGTTCCAAGCCCCATCCAACCTGGCTGGGACACTCCCAGGGATGGGGCAATCCCTCACTAGCTGCCAGCCCAAAAATTCAACCCTTTTGTTCAGTCAGATTATTCTTCCCAGGACTCTACATATATTCATTTTATAAAGCATATTTTTGGTGTGTGTAAAATGGCAGAATATAGAAAATATATCACTTTTCATACAGGGGATTCCATACTTTCACTTTATTTATGTTCAACACTGTTCTCACAGCAACTGCTGCTCTCTGCAAGACATGGGAATTGTCAGGATTGCAATAAAAGCAGCTTCACTGCTGCTAATGCTGCTGTGTTGGGCTGTTCACTGGTGACAGTGCTAATCTTATTTTACAGAAAATCAGCCAAATCTTGTCTAGTGCTAAAGACT
This sequence comes from Luscinia megarhynchos, assembly GCA_034336665.1. NCBI lineage: Eukaryota > Metazoa > Chordata > Aves > Passeriformes > Muscicapidae > Luscinia > Luscinia megarhynchos. Next base: position 4,931,125 of record CM067566.1, read on the forward strand.
CGATCATATTTATCACCTACAAGACACAGCCCGAACATTTATCCCAAAAATGTGTGAGCACATTGTGACAAAGCTACAGGCATAGGGATAATGCAAAGTTTATATATATATAAGGGTTGGTTCTGGGGTTTTTTTCCGCTCCTTCTTTACAGAACACTCAAAACAACAATACAAAACAATGTCAAATCTCATCTGTGTAAATATATTTATGCAAGTACATCTGTCTGTTCACTATTTCATTGCATCCATCATTATCAAACTTCATCATTTCCTCTGTGTTGGCTGGTAGACCTACATTATTTTGCAAGAGATTTTGCAAAATAAATATGCAAATATACTTCACTAAAAGGGAAGGCAGCAACCTTTAGCTACTTGGTTACAGCCATTGACACTCTTTAGAAATGAGTGATGCTAACTGCTCTAATATACATAAATATATCCTTATCTCTTTCTTTAATATTCATAATATTTTATCTCATTCATCTGTCTCATCTCTATTCTTCATAGATCACACATTTTAATGATAATACACCATGAATCATCTGTGGTGGTCCCCTTTTTTCTGCTCTCCCCCAGGACCCTTCACTGACCCCATTTCTGCTTCTGAGGAAACTGATTTACATCTGGAGCAACTGCTGACCCCACTGGAGTTCAGGCTTTTAGCACAACCCAAGTGCTGCTTTATCTTTATGTCAGGGCAGTAATTTCGAGCAATGGCTTCACAAACAGCTGGCTCATCTCTGCAGGGCAGACAGCTGGAAATGGAAACCATTAGTGCTGAGGGGGGAAAGATAAGCTATTCACATGCAGATAAAGCCCTTGCAATTTCAGCTCCTTGACTGAGACTCTCACCTAGCCTTGACCTTTCCTCCTGGAGGATCAATTCCATTTGGGTAACAAAGGGAGGAACAGAAAAGCTTAATGCCAAATTTAACAATTCCAATGTTCTTGATTTATTTAAATTAGTGAACATTTCTTCAAAGACCCTACTTTGCCCTATGAATTTCAGTGAGTTACAGCCAGCAGCCAGAATAGGGACCAAGTCCTTTGATTAGAGTTTTTTTGTTTGCATTAAATCTGAGACCAGAAGAACATTTCATGACACCTGCAGAGGATGTACAGAGTCTAACAGAAGTAAATCAAAGATTCCAGGGTTTTAATTGACAAGAATAAACATCCTATAAAAGAAAAGAAGATAAATGCATGAAAAGATGAAGGTAGTCTATGGAATTTATATTCACTTTTATCACGGCATACACAAGTGGTACTGCACTTTTTTAGCTTACCAAGTCCACCTTAGCAGCAGACTGGTTTAGGCACCATACCCCATTCTGGGCATCTTTTCTCAGTGTTCAATCTTTCTGCCTCTCAGGCAACACTTCAGATTCCTGGAAGAATCAATTTGCCAGGCTATAAATATGTGAGTGGCCTGCTAGGTAGGATGGCTCCCAGTTGAGAACACAAAGCCAAAGGAGTAAAGAGAGAAGGAAATGAGTGCAAGAGGTGGACTGAACAATAAGGTACATTTTAGACTTGAGATGAGTGGGAGAAGATATGCTTTTCTTTGTTCATAAATGAAAAGGAAATGCTATTTTTATTTGCCTTGCATTGATGGAACAAAAATTACTCTTTTCTAATTTCTTCAGTATCCTCTCCTTCTGGTTTGCCTCCACTTACCTACATTAACATCTTCTAATGAAAGCAGGCTGTCATCCACAAAGTAAAAATGGCCATTGAGTGTCATAATTTGCACTATTTAAAAAAGAGATTCTGTGGGAATATCTTCTCTCAAATATGTTGCTTTTGAAAGTCTGAATAAAAGGTCCAGAACTGGATGTGTGCATGTGCATGAACACAAATTAACTCGCACACCCCAGCATATATGTACCTGGCACTTGGTGCTATAGTCTAGACTCTGAGTTGAGGTGTTAGGACATAGGTTGGACTCGATGATCTTAGAGGTCAATTCCAACCTCATTATTCTGTGATTCTGTACCCATTATCTAACCAATGCCTCTAATGTTTTTCTTCAGATGGTTTGCACAAAAGATTCTCAAGGTGGGCTTGATGCCTCCAAAGGGTCTTGAATGGCTTCATGTCTTTATAAGTTAATTTTATTTCCCTTAGTACTGGTAAAGAAATAACATTGCCTTAAGTGAAATAGCAAGATTGTTCCTTTGGGCTCAAAACCCTGTAGGTGCTTAGGAACATTGTTCAGTGGTGGACCTGGCAGTGTAAGTTAATTGTTGGACTGGATGATCTTAGAGCTCTTTTCCTCAATCATTCAGTGCTTCTCTGGACACAGATTTGGGTACAAATGGTTTTGGTGATATCCATTCCTCCAACACCATCCCCATTTATACTGTGCCCTCAGAAACCTCAGTTACTCCTTTCATGTGGCACTTTCCAACAAACCTGTAGGAGCTGGAGGAAGGACCTCACAAACCAGGGAAGCCAGGGAAGCAAAGCAGCATCTCTGCTCCCATCCCACCAGGGAAGAGAGACAAGTGCTGGAGTAAATGGGAATACAGCCCCCAACAGTTCCTTCTTCCCCTTCTTTCCCCCCTTTAACTGCAGTGGCTGCAGGGCTGCTTGTTCTCAGGGTTCTTCTTTCTCCTCTGCCTCTAAAAGCACAAACCTGGTTAATATAAAACACCTCAGCACAGCCTCCAAGCTGGTGCTGCCCTTTGTAGTCCATCTGCTGTGGTGCCTTTTCCCCCCTGCTAATATTGGCTGGCCCAACTACAAAGGTCAATGAGCAAATAGAGGAGCTTTCCTCACCTCAGGCAGGAGAGCTCATGCATTAAAACCCAGAGCACTGGGGTTCAGTGTCTGCTGTCTGGCAGTTCAGCCCCAAGCACATCAGAGCACCTGAACCTCTTCCTCTGCAGAGATGGCTTTGAATAATGATGTATTCCTGTCTTCAAAGTCTCAAGGCCAAAGTCTATTCCTCTTAAATTCGGTGTCAAGGATTCTATTGATTTAAAGGGATTGCTTTTCAGCCATCAAACTAGAAATATATGCCTTTACTGACAGGAAGAAATATAGGGTAGGATAGAAACAGGAAGGGGAAGGATCCAGGATTTCAGCCATTCAGTAATGTGCTGGGTCCACCTTTGTTATTTGAATGTCAGAGAAATGTTGTTTATTCCTTAAAGTGCAACCCCCTCAAGGTGAAGTCCAAGAATGTCTAAAATGATAATTTCTCTTGACTGTAGGAAGCTTCTTCCCATTTCATTTTTTCAATAATAAAGAAGTTGTAGTATTCGACTTACAAGGCACAAATTTATTGGTTGTGTTCTAAAACCTTGCCTAGATGTTTTAAACAGAGAGAATAAACCAGAGGTGAAAGTAAATAGAGATGGAATAAAATATAGATTCAAGTGATACTTTTGAATACATACACAAAAAATTTTGTGTGTGCTTCAATGCATAGAAGAATTTTGACCCCAAGTTTTAGTGAGACTGCTTGATTCAATAAATTAATGTGAAAATGATTCTGCAGAATCAGATTCTCAGTCTGAACTCTGTGAGGCAAGGACTTGTCCTCACACTCCTTGTCTGTGTAAAGGCTAGCAGTATTTGAGTATTATATAAATAATAGCTCACCACAAAGATTAACTGACTCCCATTAAGGATCCCACTTGCTATTCAACAGGCAACTGACATTTGGTAGTGGTGAATTTAAAACACTTGAGATAAAATCAATTTCTACTTGTAAAACTTTAAATTCTATTGCCCCTCAGGAAGGTCCACCAAATTCTTGCAATGTGGTCAACTGTGTGGATGAGGTTTGCTCATGGAGGGGATTTCCATAAAGACTGGTTTTGGTCAGTAATGTAATTTATTAATTACCTCTGATTTCAGTATACTTTGTTTGTCTAAGTGTGCATTGCATATTTGGTATCAATGCTGAGGTGGAAACAAAAGGAAGGATGGAAAACAAAATGATGGAGCAGGTTAAAAAAACTTTAATCCCTAGAGATTAAGGAATAGGAAGACCAACTTCCTAACTGTGATGACAGCTCCATCCTTTTTCTTATAATTCTTCTGATTTATACTCCAAGATTGAAGGTCTGGAGGAGTTGATCAGTCTGAGTTCAAATGCAGTTGGAATGTTTTCCTTTGTGCTTATCTTAGTCACAAGCCAATTGATAAATCACAAATTTAGAGACAACCCTAAAATCTGATGTGGAAGCTGGTATGACAGAAAAAAAATTCATTGTGATTCTCTCTCAGGGCATCACTTTGTCTCTGGGTCAGTGTTTGAGCCACTCTCCAACCTTACAGTGACAGTTCTGCTTTGTACAGAGAAAAAAGGTTTCTTCATTTAAAGTATCCTAAATTTAGCCCAAGTTAAGACTAAATTATGTTGAAACAGCAAAAACAAGAAGTGCTGAGTGATATATTGCTAAAACATTTTGGTGACACAGAGCATGGATAATGTTATACAGACAATAATGTCCACAGCTTGAGGATTTCATGCTGAGGAGCATTGGGCTACAATCCCACAGGGACAATTTTATAGAGGAGTTCATTTTTCTCATTGTCAAGGAGCTATTCTATTTAATGAAATTTCTTTTTCTATTATAATTCACATTATTTGTTCCTAATTCAATTATTTCCTGTAAATATTTACTTCCTGTCCAGCTTGACTGAATGTGGACATCATCCATTCTCTCCCTTGAGTCTTCTAATCCAACATGCAGACACCTGAACCACAAAACATCTCAAATTAACTCAGCAGCACAATACAGGTGCTGAGAGGCCTAAAGATAGACCCAAAGTGATCATGTGTGATTACAGGCAATGCTCTGACACAAACCTTTCAAGTGTTGTACCAAGAAAGACAAGCTGGAAATAGGAGGGTAATTAGGCTCTTTCTTTAGCATGAGCACATTTCTGCAGTGCTGGAGTAATTGCAGCCCTGCTGTGACAAGCACAGACTTTCTCCAAAGGCAGAAAAAGGCTTTGGAAATTGTAGCCATTCAAGAGATCACTGGGTCTCTATTTCTGTTGAATTTTTAGGAATATAAGCAAATATAAGTTTTAGGCAAGCTTGCAAAAATTAATATAGTTTCTGAGATTTGCAAATATTGCTCCGATTTATTTCCCCATCAGGGTTTTTTACAAGCAGTTATATGTGATAAAACTTACAGTTTGCACAACAATTATGGCATTCTAAGAACCACTAGGAGGTTTCTCCCAGGAAGTTACACAGGTACAAAACCAATCCCAGAGTCTCTGAAATTCATGAGATTCAGCCAGACTGAAGTATTTCTACACTTCCATGGGTTTGGACAACACTGGTTGGCTTCATCTCACACAACTTTAGGGAGCTAAATATTAGAAATAAAAGTTACTCATTCAGAGATTGCTCAGATGACAAGATGTCTATTCCTACAAGAGCAGCTGTCTCTCCTCATTGGTTGCTGAGAGATTTAAGAATTCTTTGCCCAGAGAGGTTGTGGACACTCCATCCCTGGTAGTGTTCCAGGCCAGGCTGGATGGGGCTCTGAGCAACCTGGGATAGTGAAAGGTGTCCCTGCCCATGGCAGGGGTAGGAATCAAATGATCTCTAAGTTCCTTTCCAGCACTGACCATTCTGTGATTCTATGATTTTAACTTTCTATTTTTAGTAAAAACATATCCCACAAATAAAAGCCCACAGGGTATGTCCTAAAATTCCACTGTTCAATACCGAAAAAAGTGTTTCAGTGTCCTAAATGAAAGAAAAAAGGGGCAAAGTGTAACACATTTAAACTCTAGTGTTTGCAGATGTTACAGGTAAAACTGAAGAATCCAGGTGTGTCTTAAAATCACATCTCTAGAGCTAATAACCTAAATTTAATTCTTAAGACACTTGCTTTGATAAAGAAAAGCAATGGAAGCAGAGTCATCTGAATTTTTCAGCTCAAAATTAGGACTCCATATATTTACTGAATGATTCAAAAATATTTCTTTTGAGAAAAAAAGACCTAGTATATAAAACAATAGTCTTGAAACAAGGCCCTGAAAATAAACAAATGTGGCCTATGTGTACCATATTAGTATAATTTTATGCTCCATTTCCAACATGGATATTACAATAATATTTCACACAAATTATAGGTCAATTTTCACAGAGATGCTGCCCTAAAGGTGCATGAAATTGCATTAGGAGGGGAAATTCACATCATACTTGGCAATCACAATTGAACAGAAAAGTAATGTTTTAGTAACATCACAGCTTTGAAAGTGATGGTGGGTTTCATGATGTAAAACTAATGTTTCCACCAGAATGCACCAGCTGTAATTAAAATGGTTTGCATTGTTCCTCACTCTGTGAAACCTGCTATGAATGACAACACAGGCACCTGCCTTACCAGGGCTTATGCAGTTTTGTTATATTCTAATTTTCCATGCCAAAACACTGCTTCCTATGCTATTCCCCATGACCTCGTAGCTTTTCTCATCAGTATAGAAACTTGAAGATAATTGCAGTTCATTCCTTTCTTGAGGTTTGGCTGTTGCAGCTGGGAAAAAAAAGTAGAGAGAAACAAAGACCAAACCAGGCCAAATTCCCAGATTGCTGGCCCATGGAATAGACAGTCAGTCCTCCCAAAGCCCAAATCCACCTGGCCAGAATCCCTGTGCTCCATGCTTCTTATCCTCTGACTCCAGGATGCCAGATGGGCTTAATTAGTGAGAAACATTAGTCCCAAGGACTGAGATAGAATTAAGAGCAAATGACTTCTGGCTCCATTTCCTGGATTTTTTTAACCCAGAATACATATTTCTGGGCAGCTGATCTATACTGACACTTTTTATACTCCTTTTGTCAAGAAAAGTTTCCTCCATAGTTTGTTGTTGTTTGGTAGATGCCATAAAGAACAGCTAGCACCTGATTCTTTCCCTGTAGTAGATTTATTCTTATATTTGTCTTCTTACTATGTTCCAACTGATCTCCAAAGGCCTGTTTAGTTAAGGTCTATATAATTAACAGATCCAGTGAATGAAGAAGGGGTAATTCCTGGGCTTTGTGGCTCAATAGCTGATAGAATTTTTATCACTCACTTTTCTATGTGACTCAGTTTATCTAATAAAAATCTAATCTTTAAAAAACCATAACTCCTTGCATTCCTCAGAGGGCAATTTGAACATAATTCAGCTGCTACAATAGAAAAAGAGCAATTATACTCACCTACATGGTCCCAGTGAAATGAGAGGTGTGATTTTGTTCAAAAATTAATTGCCTGATGTAAATGGACTTCCCAATGAATGCCACCCACACCCCTAATTCTGTGTTTCAGAAAGCTACTGGTATGCAAAGCACAGGAAGTCTGACTAAGAGATTTCATGTCCCCAGATAACATCCACATGAGCACAGTTAATCATCATTTAAATACTCTCAGCCAGAACTGGGATTTTCAGATGGCACCATCTTCCCCTTCTATCCCAGGGGTGCCACTATTACAAATTTAGAGAACAGATAACTAATAAAATGTTGATATCAGTTTCAAGAGTGTGATTTATGCTCACCTGTATAGGCTTATCCCAACTGAAATCAATTTTGTAATACACTGTGTAGGTCAGCTCTGAATTGCCATTACCAGACTGACTTCTGTGAGATATTGTGGACAGAAGATACTCTCCTTGGAATGGGACAATCTTTCCATTGGTGTTAGACTGTTGCTTTGGCTCCCTTAGGAAGAAATTAATGTGAAAAATTTTCTTCAGGTCTCTTTAAGAGGCAAGTGATGCTAATCTTTTTTTCTTCAGACATGGAAAATGATGGTTTTCTACTAAATGCTATGTACATGATTGGTAAAAGAACACGAATGAAGGAATTCATGCATCAATACTTGAAGTCTCATTAACATCTTCCCTCCTCCAGAAAAGAGGTGCACCTTTACACAGCAAAACGTGCAACAGTCAGATGCAACGCTACAAAAAAGTGTTATGTGCATTTTGTGTCACTGGGTTTGGAGAAATCCTTGGAATGCTGAAATAAAAGTCTTTTTCTTTCTCATTAATTTTATCAAAGGAGTCCCACTATGTTTCCCAAAATTGTCTTTATGCTCAGTGTTTTCCAAAACAGTGTCCTATTCCTCTACTCTATAATTTAAAAAAAACCACAAATGGATTATTTCCTTGTCTCTTTTCTTATTTAAAGAACACCTTATAGACTATGAGAGCTACTTCACATAGGAAAAATTCCCAGCTTATAACTAAGATGAGCATAAAGCAAACCCTTCATTACATGCCCCTCAATATGGTTCACTTTGATTTTTCATTTATGAGGGAACAGAACGCAGCTTGGCAGGTCATCTATTCCTTCATCTGCACCATAGCTCAATCACATTTACTTTTTTTTTTTTAAGACAGATTTTTACAGGCATTTTGTTTGTCATAGCTCAATTAATAACTTACTGGCAGATTCCACAGCCTGGGAGCTCCTGTCAGACCTGCTTCTTCACACCTAATGAGGATGCCAGGAAAGCCTCTGGGCAATATTGCTGCCCTAGCAGCTGAATGCCCTGAATCAAAGGAGAACCTGTTCCTGGCTGGATCCACAGGACAGCCTGGAATCACCTTTCTTTGTATTGGATCTGCATTTTGTCTCACAGCAGAAGTTGTTGTTGATACCCTGTGGGCTGCAAAACGGGAATCTGGACCTCATAACAAGGGTTGAGTTGTTCATGCTGATGGACAAGTAAGAGAACTATTCAATCTGACTTGTGACACATTTAAGAAGTGGAGCCTGTGACCTGTTTACTCTGACTGTGGTCACTGCATCAATAATGTATTATTGTGGTTTTTTATTTGCCCAGAGAAGTTGTGGCTGTCCCATCCCTGGAGGTGTTCAAGGCCACGTTGCATGGGGCTTGGAGCAACATGAACTAGTGGGGAAGAAATGAGATAATCTTAAAAGTTTTCTTCCAACCCAGGCCATTCTGTGATTCTATGATGCACTTCTCAGTAAGACTTTTTTTTTAAATGCAAACCTTCATGAGTGTCTCTGAATTTTATTCTTAGATCCACAACCTTTCTTTTTTTTTCTTTTCATTTTCCTCTCCTTTATATATCCATATCTATCTAACCTATCTATATCTATATTTATATCTATATCTAATCTATATCTATATCTATATCTATCTATATCTATATCTATATCTATATCTATATCTATCTATATCTATATCTATATCTATATCTATATCTATATCTATATCTATATCTATATCTATATCTATATCTATATCTAATCTATATCTATATCTATCTACTGGTACTTATGTGGATGATGTTCTCAGATATTCATAAAAAGACACTAATACAGATTTCTAACAGACAAAGCATAACACCATATCTGGAAAATTAATCATAGGCTTGCATTATCTAAAATCAAGAGATGGTTTAAGTAAACTGGGGAAAACACAGACTTGAAAAAGAGGCTTCTTAGAAGCATAGAATGGTTTGGCTTAGAAGGGACCTTAGGAGATCACCTAACTCCAGCTGTATGTAGAAATTAACTGATGATTTCTTCCTATTAGTGTTTGCTAGTAGTTTAGAACCAGAGAATCAGGGAATGACTCCTGGCACAGAACAGGACAACCCCAAGAATCCCACCATGTGCATGAGAGCCTTGTCCAAATGCTTCTTGAACTCTCCTAGGTTGGTGCTGTGACCTCTGCCCTGGGGAGTCCAGGTTCCACTGTCCAACTACCCTCTGGGTGAAGAACTTTTTCCTGATATCTAATCTAAACCAGCACAAGCAGATCTCCTGTATGGTAATTTCCTGCTCTTCACCAAACTTGGGGCTCACATTGGCACTGATTTCACAATCTGAACTACATTGCACTGGACACTACAGGAATACTGTGCTTGACAAATGATGAACTTAAACTTCACAACCGTGCTATTTTGGGCCTGACCAGAGCAGTAGGTATTGAAAAACTGTCTGCTGTGATTTGTTTCAGGAGATATCCTGCCCAGTATTCCAAAACCTGCACTGTGACTTTTATTGCAAAATTTGTCCAGATGTTTATATCCCTTCAGACTGGCAGCTTGCTCCTCATGTAATGTAAGGACATTACATAAATGTTCCATTCTGTACTTACCATGAAAATATAGATGTGCCAGCAGATGTAACCTCCTAACTCAATCTGCAAGGGCTGAGCTTTATTATTTCTTAGAATGGATGAAATTATACATTAATTCACTGAGAGAAAAAAAATAGATGCTTCATGGACAAGACTTCAAGTGGGGCAGTTGAGCCCCAGCTCAGCTGCACTATGATGCAGTCCCAGCTGTAGTAGGATGCCAGAGGCAAAAGTTCCTTTGCCCATCAGGACAAGGGAAAGAAATGTAGTGATCTTTCAGCCTCCAGTCCTTCAGGCATGGATTATTCTGCTCACTGTGCAAGTATAGACTAATATGTGAAACAAGTATTCACTGATTATGTGCTTTGTTTGGGATAGTCCCTTATTCCCTATGTATGGGCAATATCACCTGAAAGTTCTCATGAAGTTAGGAAGTCAATGAAACAGAAGTTGGCAATATTATGACACTACAAAGCAGAATTCAGTTTTTCTGATAAACTGAAGGAAAATCTCAACCAGTTTTTAACTGTTTGTTAATTAGTGGCTTTTTTTGACAGTTTTGTGCAACAGAAGTCACTGCATTTTAAATGTTCCATAAAAATGCTAAAATTCTTGCCTTGTCAAAAAGAAAAAAAATTCTTAAATTTTGCTCCTTTATTAAAGTTTAGGCAGACCAGACCCACAGCCTTTCCCATGAGGCACCCTGTCACAGATCAGAGTGGCCAGCAGGACCTGTCTTTCCCAAGCCCATGCTGCAAAGGAGGCTTGTCCTGTGCAAGCTGCGATGGCACTTGAGATCATCTGCTCCATGGGGAAGCTGCTGCCTACTCTAGCAGCACAAAGCTGTCTGTGCTGCTTTCATGCACTGCAAAGAACATCTCAGTGTAGCTGTGCTCCTTGGAGGGGCTGCTCACCAGGAACTTGCAGGAGCGGGAGCAGGGCAGCATCATCAGACGCAGGCGCGGCCACTGCGGCAAACGCAGCCAGGCTGAGTGCAGCAGGCTCTGCACCCAGCTGGAGATGTACTCCACGTTTAAGAAGAGGCCTGTGCAGAGGGTTTCTAGGACGGGTGACCCGTGATCCTGCAGCATCTCGTTGCCCCGGCGATGGACGAAGCACAAGGAGTATCCGATCTCCTGCTCCATGGAGCACGTGCACTCCAGCACCACACGGATGTCGGAGCACCTCTGCGGGTGCTGCCGCTCGGTGTCCTGCTCCAGGACGAACGAGTGGCCGGGGGGCGGCCGCAGGAACACGAGCAGCTGGTAGAAGATTCTGTTCTCAAAGGTGCCCCAGAACTCATGGTTGCTGTCCATTCCTCTGTCTGGGTAAATCGCTGGCATGAAGGTTCTCCTGGAGAACTCTCGGCTGATATACAGGAGGTCACGCACCAGCTGCTTCAGATTCCTGCACGGCTCAGGCAGATCCTGCACTGGTATTCGGCTGTGTTCAGCCAAAAGCCTGGCACCTCTGTGTGCCCTGTTGAAGTCTTGCTTCCCCTTGTTATCCTTGCTGATGATGGCAAGCTTCCTTTGCCAGGCCAGCCAGCAGGCCTCGGCCAGCATGGCTGCAGTGGCCCAAAGCAGCCAGTTCTTAAACACATAATGGACAAGGGCTCCTTCCAGGGACCTGATCTGCTCAACCTCCTGCCACAGCTGCATCATCTGCTGGTGAAGGAAGTCCTTGCGCTGCTGCATGAGCTGTGCCATGGCCGGGTCGGCCTGCGGGTCGTGCGTCGGCCTGGGCAGGGCGGCCAGCGCAGCCATGACGAACCCGATGGCCGCAGCCATGGCCTGGCACAGCTGGGGAAAGGGCCCCGCAGGGACAGGGAGCATCAGGCAGGGGCAGCAGGACAGGAGCTGCCTGGTGCTGGCTGCCACTGTGACCTGCTCTCTGCGATGTCACAGCCACCACAGCCGCATCACGAGGTTGACAAGCCCCAGACTCCATCGCCGCCCCTGCCCTGGTGGGCTCTGGGCATCACAGCACTGGATGCCAGCAGACCCACAGGAGCTCCCTGGGGATCCTGTGGCAAAGCAGACAGACCCCAGTGCCACCACAGAGAGCCCTGAGCTCCTCTGACCCATCCCCTCTGACAGAGCCCTGCCTGCCCCTGAGGGATCAGATCTTTTGCTTGGTCTTGCCCTCCCCAGACATTTGCCCCAGCCCTCACCCTGCCCAATCGTGGAACAGAGCAAAGGGCTGAAAATATCAGATAAAAAAGATTTCACTTACTGACAGAATCAGACAGGAGCCTTGAGATCGTGCTAAACTTTGATTAGGTTGAGCTTGGGCTTTACAGAGGATAAAATGCAGTGTGTGTTCCTGCAATATCTAATAAATATTGACAATAAGCAGAGACACTGACTTGCCTGTTATCTTTATTACTAAGGGCAAGTTTCCTAGATAAAGGACTTTGTGCAAGAGATAAGACCATGTATTGGTGATGCTGTGGGATGTGGAGATGTGATGTCCAGCTCTGCCTTGAGCTCAAAGGCTGAGGTTCAGCTGGCACCTGAAGAGGTCAGTGGCACACCCTGCCTGTGCTGAGGGGACAGAGCAGGCCCACACAAAGTATTAATTTGGTGAATATGGATTGTTCTAGCCAGATGTACAACAGAGCTTACAGATAAATGTCAGAGGGTTCTGTGGTCCCACAGAGATGGGATTAGCAGCAGTTTCTATTTTTGCTGATTGTTTTTGGTCAGAAAGAAGTAGCTCACACGAACAGACACATGCAGGTGACTGTGAATGTATCAGCCTGGAGATAACAATATTCACAGTATGTACAGACATCACAGCTCAGGGACAGAGGATGTGACCTGAGTAAAATCAGTCCTGTGATTTACAGCTGAAGGTTCTCTGCAGATTCAAAATCTGGGGGTGGGAGCTGGGCTCTACTCCCTGTCAGTCAGCAATAGGATGACAGGACAGAGCCTAAAGCTGCAGCACAGGACATTTAGTTTGGATATCAGAAGGAATTTCACACTGGGATGGCCTGTCCAGAGAGGCAGTGGAGTCACCACTTGTGGAGAGATTTAAGGAAAGATTGGATGTGGTATTCAGTGCCATGGTGGTGTTGGGTCACAGGTTGTATTCGATTATCTCAGAGGTCTTTTCCAACCTGATTGCTTCTGGGATTCTGAGGGGATGTTTGGAGTTGCAGCATTTACATTAAGTGGAGACTTAGGGCATTCCCTGTCCAGTTTCCCCCACTGAAGGATGCCTGAGGGCTGTTTCACTGTTTAACCCCTTAGAACAAAAACCTTACTACCATGGTGTTTCTAGCAGGTGGTATTATGTGTCCTGCAGCTCTCAGACTTGGCACCATTAAAAATCCCCTCCTTTCTTTCTTATTTTAATGGTTCATGCAGTTAAGTCTTTACCCCAGTAGACTCAACAAAATGCAAAACTCATTCCCTTTTTTATTTCTTTTTGGTAGATATATATGGATATATGAATACATTGGTATTCATGAAATTGCATTTTATCTGTTCATCCACCACACCCCTGCCTCTCCTCTTTCCTCCCTGTATCCATATTTATTGCATTAGCTTTATCAGTCAACCTGTAATTTTATTGTGTCACCAAAGGAAGAATATTTCATCAGTAGAGGAATGCACCAATCCTTCTTCGGGTTTTTTTCCCCATTAAGAAAAAAACATTTCCCTGGTAAATGCTTCCTTTTGGAGTGTTTCCAACAAAGGTGTTTTAAGAAGCCTGATTTTCAGCTGTTGAGCACACAGAGTCAACATCAGTATTGATATTTACTGGGACATTTTATAGCTTCTGCAGGAAGGGGTTTGTATGTGTCTATTCAAAAAGATGTTATTTAACATATTTTTTTTTAATGTCTCAATAGAACTGTATTTAACCTTCTAGACTTGATATTAAGGTAACTAGCCAGTGGATCAAACTCATTTATGAAATATATACACATGAAGAAGAAATTTACCTCACAGAAAATGTGTGTGAGCAGATATAAGGGTAGGCAAGACGAAACACCCTCTGCTCTGTCTGAAGCCCTCTGCTGCTGTACTCCTTCTTTCCATTTTAAAGCAATATAAATTAGAATTAGGGATGCAGTAACATCTGGTTAGCTGTCATGAAAGTCAGCATTGACCCAAACTTAGAACCTCACCCACAGAATGTGGGAGACATGTCCTAGAGTTAGACACCCCAATGTGGCAATAAATGAAGCTCTCCTGATTTTCATAAACTTCAGACAGTTGTAATTTTTGCAAGTTCTTTTGCCTTTAGCCTTAGTTCACTAATGCTTTAAAATTTTGAAACTGCCCTAAATATTATGGATTGGAAACATGTTTTCTCAAATACACAAGCATTGTTGGTGGAAAATAAAATGCAGGCTAACCCTCAGTTAATTCATAAAGAAGAATCAGGAAAAATAAAGATACATTGCAAAGCCTGGGGAGAGTATCCTGTAAGAGAGATAAAAAGAGAGATCCCTAAAGGGTTTAAAAGAATGAATAAAACCAGAATGTTTCTATTGCTGCCACAACATGATATGAATGGTGATTTCTTCATGCTCTCCCTCATCTCTCCGGAACAGAGCATCTTGTTTGCTTGTTTTTTGGGGTAACTCTGCTCTTCTGGTGATTTTAGCCTTATATATACCTGATTTCACAAAACCCCGTCAAGACTTTGTCTTGCATTCCTCCCCTTCAGCTTCATGGAAGGATTCAGCTGTACAATTTCTTCATAAAGGCTTTTATTTAAGGGAACAGCTCCTACCCCACTGCACTTTTTTCAAGCAGCAGCTGTACAAGCCTGGCCTCATAATTTTATTTAGTTATCTTTATTTTGATGTGAAACATTAACTTAAATAACTCTGTTGGATATTTTTGTGCATCCCTGGGCAACTATATGCAAAAAAACCCAGAATTTAACACTACATCCATTTCTTCCCCTTTCCTGGATTCTAAATTCAGACTTTTCCATTTTAAACTGCCTCAGGATATTTTATTACTGTATTTGTTCATGTCTAGACCACAACTTTTTCTAAGGTATTTAATCACATATATGCTAACAAAATGTGCCAAACAAATATTTGTTCTTTGGATGCTAGATGTCTAGGATAGATAAAACAAAGCTTCCTGATGGAAACTATCTTCATGGAATTTGAACATTCAAATTCAAGCTGGTTTTTTAATGTATTCTTAGATGCAACTTTAATCTATCTATCTATCTATCTATCTATCTATCTATCTATCTATCTATCTATCTATCTATCTATCTATCTATCCACACACAAACACAAAAACATTTTAATTGCTGTGACATCCTTTCCCTTCATATTTCTCTTTTCTGATTAGAAAAAAAATATTTTGCTGCTGGTGCCAGTACTTGAGGAGTTTTCTTCTCCTTCCTAAAAGAAATTGATTTACTTTTAAATATCATATTACATTCAGGGATGGAGTTTAACATAACTTCCAAAGATTGTCTAAGAAATCTGTGTCCAAACAAAACAAAAAATCAGTTTATGTAATTGTGGACAACATATTCTGGCACAGCCACAACAAGGAAAGAAAATTTACTAGTAAATAACATTTTTGCTCAATATCTTCTTTACAGGTTGTGAAGAGCAACTCTCACAGCATTGATCAGCAGGCTTTGAATTAATTCTCTTAGAGGAACACTTGTGCTGTCCATGGTCATGAAGGAATGGACACAAACAGGCCCGTTGTGAATGCAAGGGGTAAGGCAAACCCTCTTTCCCCTTGGAACAATACAGAAATTATTTGGAAAAATATTGCATCCTGAAGTTTGGAGGGAGCTCTATTCCTATCAATTATAGATTTTTAAAATGTTTATATTCTTTCCTGTTTTCTGTTCACAGATGTAAAGAGCCATTACTTTTGTCCTTCTCTGTGTGTACAATTGTCTCCAGAATATGTCTTCCAACTTTCAGCTTTCCAGAGGAGCTTAATTATGTGTGAAAACTTTTTACATTTGTGTTTGGCTCCCCCAACTCTCTCCAGACTATGCTTTCTCCACCACAGACACACAGTAATTGCATAATATTGATGTGATTCTGCCGTTTTTCAATTCTAATTTTGTGCTGTCATATTTCAAAATACCAATTTGTTTCTTAACATCTACAGTGTATATGGAATAAGACTGTACTGTTAACCAAGCTGTCCAAACTGATTTGCTCCTTTTCAGGCATTTTTGGGGGTTTTAATTAGATGAGTTCCTTACACTGGATACAAACTTTCTCTCTCTCTTTTTTTTTTTTTTTTTTTTTTTTTTTTTTTTACAGTCTCTCTATTTATCACATCCCTTCTGCCCATTAAATTCTTCCTGGTTTTTTATAATTGAATCATTAATAGTGCCCCTATTATCATGACAGCTTTCCTTATTGTAGTTGTCATTGTATCAGAGTTGACACAGAGTGTGGCTGAGAGTGACCCTGCTCTGAAATTAAAATTAAATGGAGCTGCCTGCTGGATAGATAGTTTACTTGAGAATATATATGTTAAAAATAACTAGTGCTAAATCATGATGAATGAGAATGGAAAATAGAAAATCTTCCAAAAGGACATAGGTTGCTTTAACAGTGAATAATGCAAAAAAACCCATGTGGAGACATAGAGTGAAATAAGAGATATTAGCAATGTTGTTATTAATAATTCAAATTGTTAGTCATAAGAACTGGTTATGCAGGATGGCACCATGAAGTACCACGTTGTACAGGCAGAAATGTTGCCCTGAAGAAATTCTAGTCTGGGTTTAACGATAATCTGTTGCCAAAGTTATGTACTGCAGCACACAGAACAAGGTCGTTTTGTGAAAAAAAAAAAATTGTCAAGGAAAAAAAAAGCTGAAAGGAAGATAGAGGAGATTGGAGACTGCCTGAGAGAAAGATGGGAGAAGAAGGGAATGCCAAATGAAGGGAGTCCCAAGAGCTGGAAAGAGAACTAGGGACTGAAGTCCTGTTCTGGGAATATGTCTTGATATCCTTCCTAGCACAAGAAAGAGTATTTGGGAGGAAAATTCGTCCTTGATTTGAGTTATATTTTAATATATTTGATGATCAAAGAGTTATTTTTCTGCATGCCTGGACTCTGTTTTTCCTGGGAGGAAACATCTCTTCACATAGAGGAATCAAGCAGAAAGCTGCAAAATACTACAAAAAAAGACAAAAGCAACACAGCTCCAAGAAGGATAACTGGTTCATCCAGACCTTTATAAAGATGGTCAAGCACATGGGGAAAAAAAAAAAAAAAAAAAAAAAACATTATAATTAAGTGCTCTGTGGAGGAAAGGAGGAAATGCTTTGGCATCTGAATCCCATAACCTGGAGCCCACACCAAAGTCTGCATCAACACTGACCTGGGGAGCTGAAAGGTTTTTCTTTTTTCTCCCCCATTAACCCAGTTAACTCAGTGTTGATTTCACACCACAAAACAGTCCTTATTAAGATGAAAATCCAGCTCATGTAAAAAATCTAAACTTAAAGATGAAGTTATTCTTTCAAATCCTGAAAATTTAAAAGAAAAAATCTCCTAATATAAAAAGAAAAAAATCACATGTCAGCAACTGCATGGAAAGTTTTATTTTATTTTCTCTTTATTCAGATGGAAGTTTTTATGGTTTATGAATAAAAAGGTATAATTTATTGGAAGATACATACATGTGCAGATGTGTGCACACACTTTAACCATTCATTTTATCCTCTTGAGGGAGTTTTGTTGACAAGGGTACAAATTTTACTTTCATGAAACAACTCAACTGATAAGGATGGTTATAGGAAAATATTAATTAAGTAAGATCAGTTCTTCACACAAACATATTTTCAGTGGAAGAACAGGAATGATTATCCAACCAGTGAAGACTTTCTTCATCACTTATCTCTATGAAATGTCTGAAAATTTGTTTAGCTTCAATGCACAAATATTTATTTTGATCTTAATAGGTTTTACACACAGTAGAAGATGAGTGCTGCTGATTCCTATCCTGGCAATGCAGTTCATTTTATAGAATGCTTGTTATACTAACCAAATTTTGACTTTGAATCAGCATAGAGGGAGGGAACTGTTTGCAGCCATGACCAGGGATACCCTAATATCAAACTCATTTTTTTCACTATTAAAAGAAAATTCATCTAAGAAATCCTAATACACACCCAAGTTTTGCAGTAGGATTTTTCTTGGTCTTATTTTCACTGCAAATGTGAAGAGAAACGAACAGAAAAAAAGACTACTAACTAACTGTACTTTTTCAGGGGATAGAGGATGGCTTTTACCTCATCTCTTCTCTGGGTTCCCCTTCTTCCCTATTCTTATTAATGAGCTCCTAAATAGCAACAGAAATTGTTGTTAAGGAACAAGTATGATGTCACAGGACAGACACCTGGCAAACCAGACTTCTGCTTAAGTAAACTAAAGACTGGGTGCACATAATCTTGATTCTCAGATGCTGCTTAAATAACAGCACTGCTCCTTCCAGGAAAAAAGGTGAGCAAAGCACTGCTGTTCAGGAGAAAGCAAGAATGCAAATTGTGCAAATGACTGCAGTATGGCAAAAAGCACTGGGCTGCTGCAGAGATGTCACTGTGCACCAGCAGAGGATTTGATCTTTTAATTCTGTCAGCAAAGGGAATGAATTCAAGAGAATCTTATTTTCAGCATGTAAGTCCTGCTCTGTGCAGCCTTAGCAAACAGTCTTTGTAACAAAAGTGTACATTTCATCCTGCTTTCATTTATTCCAGTCATCAGGGAGAATTTGCACATTTGTATCATCAACCTCATATGGAAAATTATATAGATATGTTCAGTAAGATCCATTTCCCCAAACCTGCAGCAGTCAAATTTTAAAAATATTGTCCCACTCATTTTTTAACTTGCTTGGAAAATAAACTTAGGAGAAATGTGAAGTATTGGGATGTCAGCCTGGGGTCTGCAGAGCTGACACAGTGAACATGGTGGCTTTAGAGGCTCCTCCACTAACCCAGCTTTAAAAACTTTGAGCTTCCTCCTTTCTAAGGTTATATCCTGAGCTGTTATTTTCTACCTGTCAACCATGAGAGAGTAACAACTTGCATTTCCATTATATGAAAAAAGTTGATTTTCTGTTTAATTTGTTTTTAAAGATTTGTTGGGTTTTTTTACTTTTTCTTCACCCTTTTTTCTTTTTTTTTAACAAAATCTGGAGTTTGACTTTTCAAAGCAAAAGTCCTTGACCCTTTACAGAAGTGGCACATGTCATTTAACATCTGCTCACCCTGCTTATCTTCTATGTATGATCCAGATGCACCCACAGCACTGAGTCAGCACAGCCAGGTACATTTGTATCAGGTGAGTTCTCCTCTGATCCAATACTGTGTAACCTGAGTCCATTACAGTGCTGGAGGACACAGGTAAAACAAGCTGAACAGTTTCATCACACACTCACAGTAGTTCTGCATGTTGTCAGATGGATAATCAAATATATTTTAATAACAATGGGGAAAGTCATTTTTCCTTTCAAAAAGGAAGGTGCTAACAGAGTCTGTAATATAGTTGCTGTTTAAAAGGTGAAATTGGTGCACACATGGCACTGGACAGAACATTTCCAGCCTGAATCCCCTTCCCAGACTCAGGGAACCATACCTCCCTTTTCAAGAGCAGTGATCTCACTTTAACACCAGAGTGGCTCCCACTTTTCTCTCAAAGCCAGGCAGGGATGGTGCCACCACTTCTCTGTGCCAGCCCGTGGTTAGAAATCCCAGGACAGGGAGCTGTGGATTTCACTAAGGCAGTAAACAATTAAAAGCACAACTTCTCCCAGCAAGGACAATGCACCAGTTCCTGCATAGGCACCAGGCTGGACCAAAGACATTTTTCATCCCTTCTGTACCACACTGCTACTGAAAAATTCAAAATTAAGGTCAAAAGATGAAGAGTTTCCAGACAAAGCAGAGTAACTCTGGAACCTCACAGCCAGTGCTCCCTTTCTGGGGATGGCAGTGTCAAACTCTTTTACCAACACTGAATTAAATAGTCTTTGAATAAAACATGTGAACAACATCAGGCACAACAACTAAACCCCGTGGGACTCGCTGCATCACTGGGCTACAAAATCCAGCTGCTTTTCCTCTGTATCTCCCACTGTCCTCATGAATCCTGCACTGCTGAGCACAGCAGCCCAGCTCCTGTGTGTGCCTCACACACAGCCAGACACTCTACAGGCAAGGCTGGGGACAGACACCAGCACTGAAGGAAATATTGATTCCTTATAGCAGGGCTGCTGATTTTTCTACTCTACAATAATCCCTCACACAGGACCTGGTGTGTGTCCAGACTTTCCTCTTATGCTGATTTACTTTTCACATTTCAGCTACAATAAGGGGAAAGATTCATGTTTTCCATGTATTTCTTCCCAGCTTTATTAGATTGAAGATTTCAATACTTTTTTTAATTGGCATTTGCAACTAATCTATTTCTCAGAAGCATCAGCCTCTCTCTATATGTGTCTTATTCAAGTGCTTCATACTGACAGAATATGCAAATAACTCATCTAACCTTGTATCAATCTGGCAGAGTTGGACTGCACTCAGTAGCTGATGTATTTAATAGTTGTTTTTGTTGCCTGCATTTCTTTGGGGAAGAGATCACAGGATACTAAGTGGGGTCTGTAAATGTTTAAGAGAGTGATACTGTATTTGAATTATTCCATTCCATATTGTATTGGTCTATTGAATATCCAACCCAGGAAACAAGCCTTGGATCTATGTTCAGTCTTTGTTTCCATATTGATGGGTTTTTAACTGTCTCATTCCTTTGTAACTTTAGACCAACCTGTTTACTTATTTATATTATTTTATATATAAATAATCAAGAGCAACCTGATCATTCATTTCTTTTAAAATGCCACTCAAAACATTACTTTCTTGTCCTTGACTTCATGGAACTTCAAGGGAAATCTCTTGTTTATAAAACTTAACTCCATTAGTGCTGGTCAAAACTTGCATTTTCTACTAGTTTGTTTTTTTTTTTTTTTTAACAGGCAAATCATGTAGACATACTCAGACATACACATAAATATTTCCATTACAATATTTTTACATGCTCATTTTTACATAGTCATTGATTTAGAAATGTCAAAACCTAAAAGTAATTTTCTGAAATGAATACTATTCCCACCACCCATTCTAAATAAATATGCATTGTCATTTTCTGAGTAGAGCAGCATATTTCTCCTGTAATACATTTTTCTATGCTAGCCAATAGGTTCCTGCAAGTTGATGTTTTGTAAATAAATTAAAACTTAAAATTATTTTTGACACAACAAAACTTTATTAAACAAAACTTATGTGTACACTGCAATACTATAAAATATCTGTATGCTCTTAAATACTACAAGCAGTAGCCCATGAGGTAGAATGCTCATGAAATATTTCTTTTGCTATTGTCTTTTGACCTCCTGTTTTCCTCCTTCCTTTTTAAAATACTGAGTGCTTTTAAAACTTGAACACTGTAAAATCCCTCAAGTAAAGATAAGGGAAGTGAATGTTTATTGGAAAAAGGTGAATGTCAGTATTTATAACAAGGATATTAAAGCATTTTAAAAGAGAAGCAAACTCTCACATTCCAGCTCAAACTTCTCCCTAAGAAGTAGGTGTAGGAACATTTCCCCATGTTCCTTGTCATGGTCATATTGTTTCCACAGCTTTTATTTTGTTTTCCTCACAAGCATCTGGGACTGGCATCAGGTAGTGCCAGAACCATCTACCACGGAATGTCCTGCAGACCTCACAGTCTGAACCTGTCATATCACCTGCAAAGCAGCTAAATTTCCATGTATTATTCTTCACACTAATGGCAATAATTTTCAGCACAATATGCACTTTGAACTCTCATATATCTGATAAGACTCAAGACAGGTAATTCTGCATTGCAAGACTTGGTTATTTTACAGCAGTTAAAGTGGAAGAGTGACAGAGGGGGTGGACAGGAAGGCACCAAGAGAAAACACAGCCAAAAAGTAGAACTCCATATCTGCTTTGCCATAGGCTTCAAGTGCAGAAACACCAAGGTCATCTCTGTAAGGATTCCTTAGCCTTTAACCCACGTTTGGTTTAGCCAAATTGATCACATTTACGTGGAAGGAATAGAAGGGAAGCATCTGGTTTAACAACTTCAAAGGTTCTTTTAAATATAACTCTAATGTTTACATGAAAGCATTCAAGCAATTTGACATCCATTTTTTCAAAAATGTGCTCTGAAGCCTTAATCCTACAAACATGTAAATCATTTTTTATTCCTGAGGGTACACTGCACATAGAGATAGACATTCTCTGCATCAGAAAGATACAAAGGGACAGATCCCTGCTTTGAATAAATTTTCAATGATTAATTTGTTTTAAAAAATTAAGGGAATGTACTCCCCTGAAAGAGGGAGCCAGAGCTGTAATCCAGTAGGAGGGGGCAACTGTGGCTTAGTAAGTGACAGGTCCTAAGCTGCAGTATCTCACCTTTCTGCATTTTTGTCTTTTCCCAAATGCAAAATAAGACACAGGAGCTTAAATCACCGTCCCTAACCCTTAGGTTAATGCATTTTATTTGTGCATGCTTTGTACAGGCACTCAATGACCACAGTCCAGCTGATGAGTCCCAACTCATTAAGTTGTGCTAACTCATCTGAGTCCAAGTTTCACTGGCACTGAGTTTCTGCTAGAAACAGAAACTCCTGTGTAATAGTAAACAGCAGTGAATAAAATGTTCACATGTACATGGCTTCATCTGATCTGACTAGATGATTCTGTGGAGTCTCCATCTGAAGCAGCTGCCTCAGATCCTCACTGCTATCAGGGGAAGGTCCTGTCAGCTGAGTTAAGAGAGCTCAGTGTCTCAGTTCCATTCCCACACACAGGCACCTGCAGTGTTTGATATCTGGATGGCTCCCACGTGCCTGTGCCTTCTGTAGCAGCAGCCAAGGGCCAAGCAGGAATCTTAGAAACCAAAGTACCTCTGTGTGGGGCAACTCAGTGAAGGTCTGCACACACCTGTGTCACCAAGGGAAGGTGTCTGCTCCTCCTACACATCCAGTACTGTCTACTGCCAGACACAGGGCAGTGGATTTAGTGGATCTTTCATCTGACTGAATGGAACCCTTTTTCATTTTCCTGTTAAAATGGCAATGGAATTTATTTTAAGGCTGAGTCATTACATGTCCCATAATTTTCTATGAATTAATTCTGTGCTGCAATATGTTTATGGGCAGAGTGTCACAGGCAAGGATTTACTGTTTAGAAAAAGTTTACAGCAGGAGCACAGACATCAAAGCACCAGACTAGCAGGGTTTGGGTTGTCGAACCAGGCTGCAGTGCAAGTGTCTGCACTGCCCTGCCAGCTGAGACCATGACCTGAACCTCCTCCTGAAACCTTCCTCCAGCCATTCTCCTTGCTGTGCCTTCTGTCCCCTCTTCTGGCCCAGCGTCACCATTCTTCACTTGTCCCCAGCGATCTGCTCTCTCAGCCTGGACCACAAAGTCACAGTCCCTCTGTATCCCTGCTCCAGGGGTGCACTGTGTACCCCAGCCCAGGTCCTTCCTGACAGTCTGGGACCTGCTCCCAGAGCTCCTAACTCAGGAAGCTCCTGACTTCACATTGCTGGGTTAGGAAGAATCCCCTTCAGCTCTGCCAGTTACACAAAATGCAACACTTTCTGTTCCTCAGGTTTGTTCTGTCCCTTCTGGGTGAAACAAGCCCCCTGCACAGTTAATTTATCCTCACTCTTTTCCTATCCTGAAAATCCCCTTCTTATTTTCACCCTGTTCTTCTTTATGCTGGGGATGGTTTACTTTTGAGTTTTTTTCCCCAAAATACATGCACTCATATTTGCTCTGCTGATATTTTTAGTTTGTAGTTGAAAACTGAGTGCTGTCTCGAGATTTTTCACCACATTTCCAATTGCTGTTTTCTACTTCCCATTTTAATTTTGCTGCTGCTGGAGCTAAGGCCACATGCAGAGGGACTTTTTCGGAGAATTCAGCTAAGTTTTGTTTTCTCAGATGAGCAATGCTCTTGTTATAAGTGCCTGTCATCACAAGACTTTAGAAAATAGATCATGAAAACAGGGAGTGACTGGGGAAAACTAGAAACAAAATAAAAGAGTATACGTACATGTGCTTCTACTTTTAGAATTAGAACTGAGGAAAAGACCTTATATAATACATCAAAAGACTTTTATATAAGTGATTTATTAGGTTTAGTATAAGTGACTTATTTAGTCTATTTTTGTTCCAGTCTTTCAGTGTTATAAATAACAGCAAGATCTCTTTCAAACAGAAACACAACACACATCTTAGTAAGATAGAAACTTTCCCAATTCCCGTGTAGGAGAGATGAGGTGCTGCTCGATGTAAGTCATGTAATTCTGGCACACTGTCAAGTATTCCTCCAAAAATAAGACTTGGAAACAATTTACAGCTTTGGAAGTTAAAAGGGTAGTTTGCAAGTACAGAGAATGGTGACTTCTCTTCCAAAACTCATCCAAATTCCTGGTGTAGTCCTATCACAAGCCCCACAGTGCCAAACTCTCACATAACATGTCCATTATCACCCAAGCTGCTCCCTGCTTCCTCACCCAGGAGTGGAAGTGTGCTGGATCACCCACAGCACAGGGACAGTGTGGGAGCACACGCAGGAGGAAATAGCAACAGCATCTCTGATGGAAGAACAACTCCCTGTGCCAGCTGCTCCCTGATGAATAATAACATTAATGATGTCCCTGTGGGGTATGCAAGACTGCTTTTTGCTTCCCTGTCTCTCACACGTGCCCACAGTGACAGCTGCTGGCACAGGGTAACCTTGTTCTGAGAAGCCTCTTCTTTGAACCAGTTCCTGCACTTGTTATTGCATCTATTCAAAGTTATTCCTGCCTGGAAATAGGCAGTTTTTTCCCCCTCATCTCAGGTTATTAACAAAACACTTACAATCAATACTTCCCTAGAGCCTTTTTTTACTATTTCAGTTGAAAATTAAGGAATAAAACATAATTTCAGAAGATGTTTCTCACCCATCCCTGGAAATGTTCAAGGCCAGGTTGGATGGGATTTGGAGCAGCCTGGTCTAGTGAAAGTTTCCACTGGCCATGGAAGGGGCTTGGAACAAGGTGCTTTTCACAGTCCCTACCAATCCAAACCAGTCTGTGATTCTATGACTCTGTTCTCACTCTGGACAGTTGTCAGCGATTGATGAGACAGGGCTCATTGCATGGATGCAAAAAGCCAATTTATTGATTCAACAAATCAGTTTTTATACTTTTCCAGCTATAGCTAAAAATAGCAACAATCACACAATTGGTGTTTCTAAGTAACATTACTTAATCAGAACCCTGCACAGTTTTTGCACTGACCTGCACAGACACAAACAGTCTTGCGTGATTTATCTTAAACAAAGCATATCAAGCACACTTTTGTTTCCTCATTCAGGGTTCTGTCTTGACTTGCCAGCTTGTGGTCGACTAGACTTTCCACATCCACTTCAGTCACGAGTTGAGCAGTGCTCAGACCTGCTCTCCAGTTGTGTTCCCATATTTCTCCCTTTCTGTTCAACCAGTAAAATTATCCTCATGGATAATTTGTTGATGACTTGCCTATCAATTTCTGAACACGTTGTAAAGTGCATGGCAAACAAATCATCAAAAGCAGCAATATGGCTAAAACATAAATTCCTCTTTTCACTAAATTCTTAAGTCAGACAGTAAACCTTCATCCCCTAAGACTGTGTCCAAGCCAGTCTCTATCATCTACAACTCCTAGTTTGGTGACACATCTCAAAGGGCCTGTATGCTAGCGTGGATAGATTGAGAAATGGTCAGACAAATTCATGTAACAAAAGCTTTTAAAAGTCTTTACAGCCATATCCTGGCAGTGCTACTTCTGCTCTTATCTTGGTCACGAGGGTTGGATGGCAATTAGGTAAATTTTCTTTTCTCTGGAATTCATTTTCTTGGAGACAATTGATGTTTGTCTAGACGAGCAGGTAACTGCTTCAGACATATTGATGATAAAACACATGCAAACCTTCTCCCTGGTGAGTAAATTAGCCAGGGCTCATCATGGTACACTCATAAAGATCTTTACATAGAAAATTTTAAAAATTGCCTCTTCACATGCAAATTTTTAAAGCAGTATCACTTTGCCAGGGATCAAAATTGGTTTGGTTGATTTACTTTTAAAATTTTTAGTGCAAATATTAGTGTAAATGTTCTTGAGGAGCCATACTCCCCCGTCTTTTGGTTTTTTTAATATGTATGTGTTTCCATTATAAACATAATGGTAACATAAAAAGCAAAAAACTTGTGGCAAAATAATAAACTCACACTAAGAAATAAATTAGATAATACATGCAATTAGTAGTACACAAAAGATAGAATGGTGATATAAAAAAATGCATTATAAATTGCCTAAATACTGTACCATCACCCAGAGTCTGCAGTAACTGGAAAGCCTCATGTTAGAGTAAAGGCTTGGAGAACCATTCCAGGGTAAGATTTCCAAGTTCACTTCAAAAGGAGTTCCAGCTATGATAAGTCCAAATTCAGCAAGTCAAAATGAACCTGAGTACAGTTTTGGTGCAGAGAACACCTGGGTTTGTTCAAACACTTCTTGACCAGGTAAGGCCAGGACTTAGCCAGGGCCTTAACTGGAAGAGTCTCCATAATATGTTCTAAAACCTCTCAGTAACAGTAGTTGAGAAAGTTTCTTGAAATAATACATGTCTTGTAAATAGCTATACAACAATATGTGAAACTTTGTAAAGTAGCTAGCTTTGTAATGTATCCTTAGCTAAATAGTAACAAAGAAAAAAAGCATTAAATAGCTTACAACTAAAAAAAGACAGAAATGCCTTTTCTATGTTTTCACTTAACAGAAGGAGGGTTTTTAGTTGCTCCTAACAAAACCAAACTTATTTTGCCCTCATGTTTCTGGATTATTTTGACATCAGAGGGAAAACCTGAAGCTCAGCCACATTGCTGGACACAAGAAAATCTGTCAGGTTGGAGCTTCACAGAAAGAATCACAAATACAACTTCTCACTCTGGTGGCTATTGTCTGTACTCCAAAGAGTTTTTTCAAGCCTGAAATGTGATGGCTGTTCTCTGGACAAGTTTTTGGTTTTTTTTTTTTGTTTTTTTTTTTTTTTGTAGTTCATTAATAAGGTAAGTCGGCTCAAAAAGACTGTAGAGTTGCCTTGGTGAAAAAAATAACCTGATGAGGTTGATGGTCTCAGAGAAGATTGTGTTGAGCTAAAGAGGAGCAGGCTGAGTGAGTCTTTCATTTTCTCAAGCATGTGACAAATGTGTATAGATTTTTCTTTTTTACTAGTTTTCCTTGAAAAAATAAACAAAATATGAGTTGAACTGATAGGTTTTTTTTTCTTTGTTTTCTTAGCAAATTTAAAGTAAGTTTGAACACTTTTTTCCCAGACAAAGTTAAATATTTTCTCTTCTTTGGATGTCTTTTAAAAATGAATGTCAATACATTTCCAGATAAAACCATTTTGAAATACTAATGAAAACACTTCAGTTAAAAATGTCAAAATGAAGACACTTATTTTCCATTCTTTCTTTCTGTGATGACATTTGAAGACAAAAGTAAAATGGAAAATGAACTGTGCTTTCTTAGCTTATTTTGTCATTGGCTGACACAAGAGTTTACACCTTTTTTCCACCGATTGATTAGAAAGGCTTCTGAGAATGATCTTTCCACAGAGAAGATTATAGAGAAGAATCCAATCAATGTATCTAAGATAATACTTTTTGGTGGGAGCAGAATAGAGAAACTCAAGGAGAACACAGACCTCTGCTTTGTAGAATGTTTCTAGATGATCACAAGCAAATACTATATAAATGTGATTAGTTTCTTAGAAATGGGTGAAAAATTTAATTCAATCTCTGAGCAAATGAAATCTCCTTAGCAGCTTTACCTGGTCAGGTTACTTGTTGGTGAGTTAAACTACAGATTAGGAGCATCAAAATGCACTTTCCAAGCTCAAAGGCCATGCTGAGGTGAAATAAGTATCTTCATAACCTGATATTTAGATTTGAAGAGAGTGTGACAAGGAGAAAACAGAACCAAAAGCCTCAAAGGAACAATAGAGCTTGTTTCCAAAAATATTGATCGAAGCTCTGCTGTTTGAAGTCAGCTTGGCTCAGGCAGGTGGCTGATGAGCTGAAGGATCGTGCACTGTTTTGACAGGAAGGCAAACATATCAGTTTAAATTTAACAATCCCTCTACTCAAGTTGTCATTTCAAATCTTTCTTACGCCATTGACCTGACGTTAGATCAATAAAATTATGACATTTTATGGCACATCAGTGACATAGCAAAATATTGATTGAAAATCCTAGAGGATGGAAAAATACCAGAAAGCATATATTACATATCTGGGTTTATTTTGGTTTTTTGAGCCTTTTTCTATAGTAATGACCTCTTTTACACAAAACATGTTAACTGGTCTCATCTTTGCCATATAACTTCATTTAGTAGTTACTGACATTTTTAGGAGATCATTTCTGACTGAAGAAACTTTGACTAGCCCTAAAGGAGGCCAGTTAGCTGAACTCATTATTTTTTGTCTGAGTACACACATTGAAAAGTATTTGTTCTCCTTGATTGTTTTATTTCAATCTTATTTTCATCTATTATTTCTGTATGTGAGAAAGCATTATTACAATTTTTCTTGAAGCGTAGCTCAATACCTCTCTATACATAAAACTAAATCTTTATGAATGATGCCAGAAGGTGGGTTAAAATGTTATATTTTTAACAATAGTCTCAAAATCCAAATGGGGAAAAATAACCTTAGTTGAAGACTGACCATAAAACTTCCTCTTCCCAAGACAGCCTAAACTAGCACAAGTGTAGAAAAGTACACTAAAAAACCCGACTTTGTAAGACATAATACCTGGTACAATATAACTAAAGGCAGGTTTTTGGTTTTTTTTTTTCTTTTTTTGAGGTTAAAAAGGTGTAACAGTAACAGAGGTTATGTTTGGTGGAGTCAAAAATTTGGCTTCCATCACCCTGGGCTTTTTGTAATTCGAAAGAGTGCAGCAGTGTCCAGATTTTGGACATTGGGGGGTTCTGTTTATTGCAGCAAGATTCATATTATCTGTTTAATTACCTCAGAAGTTACTCCCCCAATAGTTGGTGGGGAACGACGGGTGCTTAGTGGTGTGATTTGCATAACCTATTGTGGACATATGCATTAGAAAAAATTAAACACATTTATAGACAGCACTGGCCACTTCGTCCAAGCCATAATTACAGACCCTGGAGTGTCTAGCACAGCTCTAGCCATCTGGTCCAATGAATCCCTGCTTGGATCATTGTCCAAATAAAGCAATCTTCCACTTCATATTATTTCTAGGAGAGATATTCCCTTAGAGTGCAACATTTCCATCTGCACACTAAGGATCTTCTGAGTGAGGGAATAGTCATTAAAGAACCAATGTGCCAGATTAGATTGAGACTGAAATTATGGATTTTAAAATTTTCCTGCAGCTATGCAGAGCTTGACTTGAACCACTCAAGGTTAACCATGTGTTTCTCCATGGTAACTCTTCTTCTGACCACACCAGCAGGTCATTTTCAGCATAAAAACATCAACTGTGGCTCCACAAGGGGCTAAAGCCTAAAATGTGGCAGAGCAAGAGTGTATTCCAGGGAATACAACCATTTTTCTCATGCCCAGACTCCAACTAGCTACTGGCTAGTGTCAGAGGCAGAAAACATAGATATTGGATCTCACTACTCACGTATGTTCTCAAGATGGATTCCTCCAAATGGCACCATGGAGGTCAAAAAGTAGAGATAACTGAAACTAAATTGAAGTCTTGATTTGAAAAAGCAAGAAGTGCTATTTCAATGTGCTCCTGTGAGACGTGTGTGCGTTGTATGTTTTTCTCTACATAGTTGCATATTCATCTTATTCACTGTGCTTGAATTGCCCTGTTCCTGGTGCAGGACGTTGAACTTATTGAACCTCACTGGGTTCTTGCAGCCCCACTGCTCAAGCTTGGCCAGGTCCCTCTGGATGTTCCCTTCCTTCACTGGTGTCACCTGCCCAGCTCAGCCCCCTGTTAACTGTAAAGGTGCTGGATGCACTCTATCCAACTCTCTGTGGCATTGACAACGACACTAAACAGCCCCAGTCTTGTGGCAAGCCCTGAGAGGACACCCCTCATCCCTCTGCTCCACCCTTACATAGAGACTGATTGTTATGATGTGTTTTTCCTTAATGGTTTGATCCTGTTCTGCCTATCTTGTTGGTTTGACCTAAGTTGTGTCCTCCTACTCAGTCGCCTGTCATATCCTAGGATCTGCCCCTTAGGATTCAAGAATGTTCCCTGTCCCTCCTCCTACCACTTGTCAATCCTTCCTTGTCCCAGCCCCCTGCCTGGAAGTCCCCTTTGGAAATCCCCTAACCTTGGACACCCCATTGGTTCATGTGAGCTGCTCTCATCCCCTTGTTTTCTTCAGTGTTGTAAACCCTGCCTTGTGCCCCTTCCCAGCTCTCTTGTTATGGGTCGTTGACCCTAAACTCCACCCTCAATCTGTCCCTTAAAACCCACCAGCTGGCCTGTGTTCTGCATCCTTCTCTCTGGTCAGCATTTGAGTTAATAAATCCTTAGATTCCCAAGCAAGGCCTATCTTGTCTGTTATCTACACTGATTTACAGTGACTGGCTGGGTATTCCAGGGTCCTGGGGGAGTGTCACCCCTCATTAATGTGTGCATCATAGTGTGCACCACAACAAATGACAGCAGCCCCCTGGCTGTGTCCCTTTGGGCAGCTGCTCCTGCACCAAATCCCCTTGCCTTCACAGCCAGGGCTCTGCTATGGGGAGATCAGGATGTCGTGTGGGACTGTGCCGAGAGCCCTGCAGGAGCCTGAGCACAGCAGGGCCGACCAAGTCTGGAAGTCCAGGGGCTGAGCTCCTGTGGGTGTAGCCATTTCCAGCCAAATCTGAGTTAGCTCCACTGTTCCAGGCCTGCTGGGTGTGCTCTTTGTGACAGAGGCACCTTCCAGGGGTCCTTAGTGCTGTGGGGCCATTGTGACACTGCCCTGACCCATGGGGATCTCCTCCCAGCAGAGCCACTCTGCTCCCTCACGAGGCAGCAGTCCATGGACAGCTCTATTGCTGAGAACAGAGATGGCAATGGAGGAGAAGGCAGCCTTGGGGCAACTGCCTTGAGCAGGGCACAGCCACAGGTTCTGAGAGCTAAGGAAGAGTGGAAAGAATCCCTGAACCCAGAGCAGGCCCTGGACAAGGTGACAGAGCCCAAGTCCTGTCCCAAGGGCCAGGTGACAGTGAGGAAGAACTGCCCCAAAGGGAGAGACAAGAGAGACCAAGACCAGTCCCAGGTGGAAGGGGACAGAGACCAGAGCCTGAGCAGGGCTGCAGCACAGGGGAAGAGTCCCAGGGGATGGGAGGCCTGGGTATGCCATGGATCCAAACCATTTCAGTGCAAAGTACAAACAGTGCAACACAACATCGGTGTGTGTCTCAAACAGCCACAGTTGGATGGCCCTGGAGTCAGCCAAGCACTCTTGGTAAGAGCACACAAGACCTGCTGGGAGCAGCCCAGGAAATTGTGAATGGAGAAGGGGTCCATGCGGAGGGAGAACAGCACTTCACAGGGATAAACTTCCTTCTAGTCCCTGGAAAGAAGCACAACATAGGACACCAAAAGGGCAGCAAAGAATCCAACAGGTGAGCATGGAGTGCAGGGCAGAACCAAGACCACTCACGAGCCCTGATGCCTCTGACACATTTCCAGAAAAGTCTGAAAGAGCAGACTGTGCATGACAACAAATTTGCATAGAAAGCAAGAAACCTGTCTCCAGGGCAGGGCAAATCTTCCATGCAAAGGACCCCCCTCAAGCCTAGGCAGTGCTCCCAGGAGCCTGGAAATCCCATCTGGATCAAGGCTGGAACCAGGAATGTGACCACCATCAGCTGAATCGATGCTGGAACCATGACTGCTGATCTCTTTTGCTCTCTCTCTTTTTTTCCTCTAGTTTTCTCTCTCCCTCTCTTTAATCCATCTCTTCTCTCCCCTCCCTTTTCCCCTATCCCTTCCTCACAAAGCCCCTGACAGGTATAAATAGGCTACTTTAGGGACTAGCATAGCCATAGCCATGCTAATTATGAGATTTGTTACTAAAACTTGGGGAGTTTTTGCAGATCAGACCCTGTGACTTCTGTCGTTCACTTTCAATCATGAGCATTTTTGACTCTTAGGTGCTTCCTGCCTCCTGAAGGTGAATTCACAAGGAGGTGGCTTCATTATGGACACACTAATCAAACTTCTAAGTAGTTTTCCTTAGGGGTGTATTTGGGAATCTCCTGGAGCAGTTTGTCCCAGCTGGCTGGCAATTCCAGTTCACATCCTGCAAGCTGCATTCCGCCCTAAGCACAAGGGCTAACTGGTTCAGAAATGGTTAAGCTGTGTTCACGTCAGTGTTCTTACTTGATGGATTTTCCATTCCTGTGACAAGCTCTTAATGCAGAAAAATTTGCTTTTGTGCTGCTTCTGGTAGTTTTATTTTTCTTTCCTAGCTCAGACTCTCACATTCTATTCTATTGGTTCTTTGTTTTTAATCTGTAGCCTTACATGGCTAATAATGGCTGAATGCACAGAAATAAAATCCATGCAAAATGGAATGGGCTGTATGAAACAGAGGTCTGAAAACACCAAGTTAACATGAAAATTCCTCATTACAGAACTCCATATCTTTTTCAGAATTTTTTTTCTGAAGAAATTTGATTTGACTTCTATGATGGAAGGAGACTTAAACTAATGTGGGGGTTCAGAAGAAGGGGATGAGAGAACCTCAACTTAGAGAATGCTAATAGAAACTTCTTATATTAAATTATTCCTTATTTGCCTACACAGAAGATGTGAGTGAAGATGTGCAAAACAGTGCTGTCTACCTATGAGAATTTTAAGACTTTATGTCCCTGCCCAGACAGACAATTTTTTCTGTAGGGGTGCCACCTACCTACATTTGTCTTCATACCTTTGATATTGTCTTCCATGCAATGCTTTTTCTACATACTTGACTGAATTTCAGTTGGTGTTTCTCCTTTCTGGGAGTTTGATCAGTGACACAACGAGTGGAGCTCAGCCAGTAAACAGGCACATGATTAACAAACCCTGAGAAAGATGAGCTGTACCTCATCAAGAGCTTTATAATTCCACCCAGGAGATCTGAGAGTAAGAAGAGAAGCTGAGAGTGACCAGAACAAGGATCACAGCTGTGTTGCCAGAAACCTAAGGGAACACAGAGGATGTTGTGCCTCCCACTTGCCAGTTCCTTTTTCTCTGCAAAACCAACAGATTCATCTTTAACTAATGAACCATAAAGAAAATGTCACTGAAGTGCTACCATGGCTGTGATTTCTGTGTGATTATTTACTTAATGCATGAAAAGAGGAAGCTAAATTGATAACCCATATTCACCAGTCACTTTTCTAACCCAGGGTATAATTTTATAAAACTGTCCTACTCTCAATTGATAAATTGTGATAGACTCCTAAGATCCTTCAATAACAAAGCACTTAGTGAAACGGATTTGTATAATTATACACAAGCAGAAACAAAAGTTGTGTCCAAGGATTCAAAGAACAGGAGCAACATTCTGAGCATGCTAAACCCTGTGATCCCTGTTAGGGAGCTCAACACTGTTCATGGGGAAAGCATCAGAGACTCCTGATGCTCATTCAGTTCCAGGCTTTCCTCAGCTAGACTCAGTCAGGTATAACTAACAGGAGCCAGGCTTTACATTTTCATATAGGCTTAACATAGACACAAGCCTTGCAAAGAAAATAGGGTGAAATCCAGTCACTATTTAAGTTAGTGGTGAAACTCCCCCTGATTCCTCTAGATCACGTTTTCTTCTCTGCTCTTTACTGCTTTATCCCAATGATATGATTGAGACAAAAAGACAGAATGTCAATGCCTGGTTTTATAACCTGACCAACTTTGGCTTCTATAGCAGCTGCTTTTTACCTGGCCATCAAGCACAGGGCAGATATAGGAGTCAGCAGACTCAGGGAAGTGACCTGTGTCTTATCCTTGTCCCCACTGGTGAGCAGATTCAGTGACCAGGCATGCTTCAGCTCACAACCTTTCTGTCCCTTTCTTTACAGTCTATATTAAACAAAATATGAGCCACACAGTAAAGCTGGAGTGGATTTGAAATTGGGCTGTACAAGTTCACCTACCACTTATAAATCATCTGAAAGGGTGCCATTTTTCCTTCAGCACTTGACTATACATTTATCCAGAAAATAAATGCACTAACCTCAGGTCGGTTAGAACAAAAATTGCCCTTTTAGAAAGCATATCTCACATTGCATCTTCATTCACAGTTTGCATTTAAAAGCAAGGAATCTTACTTTTATGTGACTGCCTGGACAGAGAGTACATTTAAATGGATCATGAGGATATTTTCTCATGAAAAGTTTGACTGAAATACTAGTGGGGGGATTTTGAGCAATTGGATGCTGAGGCTGCTCCTGTGGCCATGCCAGAGAATTTTCTCTAATGTACTGGAACATTGAGCAATGTGAGGACAACATCACATATTTCCCTGTTATACCTTTCCTTCGGCATTTGATTTTGACCACAGAGACACAATATGGATCCAAAGATGAAACTTGTGCCTGACTCATTAGCACAGCCATTTTCATGTTCTGGAAGTATATTGTCTCCTGTTTCTTATGGCAGCTGGATGGCTGCCACTAACAAGCAGTTGCTTATGAAAATCGTTTCTCTCGTTCTTAAAATAGAAAAAGCAAAGTATATGCTGGCAGAGTTTTAATTTCAGACATTCAAATCTCAGGGCAATACTGCAGCTTAGTGAGGGACAAGGCACATGTGTAATATACTGTAGCCCACATTCTGTCCCACTGGCAATTCATTTTCTACCATGATGCCTTTTCCATTCCAGTTAGTGGTGTGAACAAATAGGAAAAGGGCATCAAGTTATTTACTGGATGTGACTCAGAAAGCAGAATCAAATTTCACAGCCAAGGAAGGACAAATGGGAGGCTGATAAGGAACAATTTTCTTGGGACTTTGTGCTGAATGATGGTTTCTCCCAGACCTGTCCCTCCTCTGGTCTCACAGATCCATTTATTCCATCTGATTTACCTTACTTTTTTCTCTTCTTACCTTGTCTCTTCAATTTGCACTAAATTCAGGTCTGTGAGATATATTACAGCAGCTGATTCCTTTGTTATTTTTCACTTGAATGGAGAGACCAATGCTGAGCATAGAGGGGGCAAAAGGAGAGAGGTGCTGCTGTGCACACACTGTCAGAGCCTGCTATAGCAGAGACAAATCAGTTCCCAAGTTAATTAAAGCCCTTCTTATTCCAGCACCACCCAAAAAAGGTAAATTCAGGAATAATACAGACCATCTATCCAGAATGTTTAAGGATTTCCTGGCCCTCATCCTAGCACAGTCTCAGTAATTCAGTTTTTAACTTGTTGGACACCATGAGATTAGTTATTCTTTAGGCACAAGAATAATAAATATTAATAATGATAATTAATGTTTGTAAAGCTTTCTGCAAAAAGATAGCTGCTGTAAAAACAGTATGCTGTTCATATATATGCAATCATTATTGCAACTTATTTACTTTGAAAGTAAGAAAATCCATACATGGCAGAAGTTAATTTTAGAAGTGTTTGTTGTTCTGTTGTGGTTTTTTCATTGCTTCTTGTTGTTGTTGTTGTTTTGGTTTTGGTTTTGGTTTTTAATAGAACAGACACCTGAATGTATTTTATTTACTTATTAACTTACAGATAACAGGCTACATTTAGGATTGAATTATTTCAGTCTCATACAGCTACTAAATCAATCTGGTTTGCAGCAGAATATGGCTGGAACAGCACAAAGTGAACTACATCCATAATTAGTGCTGCAGTTCCTTAGGGAATCCTTGTTGCATTTAAAGGCTGTTGGCAAAGCTCTGGTGTAGGGAGTACTAAATGCTTTGCTGATCGTTATTTCTATCCACCAGCCTGTTAACAGATAATTTTGATGGGAAAATTCATTCTGTAAAATCTTCAGAAGAGGTTTATGTATCTTTGTCTATGTTCTAGATATGGGTTTGCACTATTAAGTCCAGCAACATCTGAAAACCAAAGCACCTACGGATGGGTACTTCATTCCTTCCTCCACCTCCATATTTGAAACAAGACTGACACACCAGAAGAAAATAAATTTAAATTCTCTGGTGGAGTGGGCTGTTGCTTTTGGAGAATGATGAATGTGGTGAGCTGTGACTGAAAATACTACACTGAAAGAAAATGTATCAAAGGCAAGATTTCTTCTCTTTCCCCTACCACTACTTCTAGGACAAGAAATCTTAGTGAAGTTTTTAGGTAATTCAAAATTCTAATATTTAATTTTGTTTTTCCTGTTGTATTTGGGGTTTTAATACTAGATTTCAATTCACATACACAAAAAAAAAAGTCTGAAGATATCTAAACTCATCTCAAGGTCATCTCTAACACTGTTATCACAATTCACAGAGCCTTTGGAAAGTCTCCTTTTTGGGCTGAACAAATCATAATTTGTCATCTCAAGTTTTACAGCCATCTGTTTGAAGAAGCATTAAATCTACACTATTTTTATCCAGCAACTACAGCATCTATTTTTATTTTGTTATGTTTTACAGGAGCTCTGTTGTTAGCTTTTTCAAAGCCTTCTCAAAAGGTTTAAACTTTGGATGACTTTTTATTTTTGACTTCCTGAATTGCTACCTGTTCCTAATTTACCTTCATTTCTCTGTTAGGAAGTGGCTCAATATGTTCAGACTCTTTGGTTTCCTTAAATCTTAGAGATGACCTGTTTCCATTTGATACATATTTATGCTGTATTTACATATAATGTTTGAAATGAAAATTCAGAACCCAAAATTACATTTCTCTATCACATCACAGTGTGCAGCAGATGCAACAATGGATTAGTACATATTCCAGTATATCCCAGTTTGTTTTGACTCTGTAGGTTGGCACTAAGAAACACAGAATGTACATCAACTTTCCACAAAACAAATCTTTATTTTTTCATGCCATAAACATCAGAAGAGATAATTTCTTTTAAAGAAGCAAATGTCTGCACCAAACATGAGAGCTCACTTGGTTTGTAGGACAGAAGGAGAAAGACAGTCTACCCTGAAGAGAAGGAGGAAAACAGGCAACAGGAAAATGAAGCAAATAAATAAATACCAAAATAATTTGGCAGGTGTTAGAAGAATTATGTCTGAAGTATATGAAATAGATAAGTACTTTTAAGTACTTACTTATAAGTACTCCTTTCTATTCATTCCCTATCTTAATTTGACTGGAAAAAAACTGTCTTAAGACTGATGGTATTTCAGGAATGCTAAAATGTACTGGCCCTGAAAAACAGAAAGCAGCTAAGTGTAAAACTCTGGGACTTCTGGTGCATATCAAGTTTTTAAACAAAATCATAAATAAAATATATGGAATAGATCAACCAGTAAATTAGCACAGAGTGGGGCAGCTGAGTGTAGTGAAAAGTCCAGTGCCAATAAAGCAAATAACAGTCTTGACATTGATTTCACAGGCACCAATAACTCACCTGAGAGTATACGTACTTCAGACAGTAATTTTTTATAAAAATGGATGAATTTAAGTGAAAAAAACTGGTTTGATTTCCAACTCAGCCAACACTGACTTCTGTTTTGATGAAATAGTTCAGATTTGAATTCTAGCATTTTTCTTTCTGAACACTTACAGATGTACAAAGGATGATATAAACAGTGCAAGGGTTGCTGGCCTGGGCTTCTACAGATTAAGTAGTAGATCTGAATTATTTTACTAGATTGCTCATCTTAGGTCCTGTGCAGGAGTAGCACTTGCACTCAATCCTTGTGGGTCTCTTCCAACTCAGCATACTCCATGATTCTGGGAAACCATGTCTAAAAGAAGCAATTATTTTTATTTAGTGTAAACATGAAAGTAAGTAGAAAAAGATCCCCAAAAGGGATGGGCTGGGTGGTCATTTCATTTTGTAGGTCATGGCTAAACTCCTGGTAAAGAATTCTTCACAGCAGGTGTTGATGACATCGAGGCAGTTCAGCCTCAATTTCTGGAGACCAGCTTGGGCCAGTGTCTCCTGAATGTGGCGTCCCAGCCACTCATCTGGCATAGAAAAATTACTGAGGATGCAAAAAGTGGCAGAAACTTTCTTCTGGCGTGATCCAGTGCTCCACTGGACTGTCTTTCTTGACCTGGTACATGCAATAAGGAATAATGTATATGAGATTGGCTGGACCAGGATTAGAGTTTCAGGGTTAAAAACAAGGACTGGTTTACCTCTGAAAAATTGGTTAGAATCCTGATATGTTGTGTTATGTTCTGTATTCAGCCAACAGCCATGTTTTGCATGTACAATACATATTTATGATAGTAGTACAAATCTAATAAACTCTTCCTTTCCTTCTCATTATCAGCCATCACTTTCTCACCCTTTTTAATCAAGGCTCTCAAAACATGGAAGGAGTTCTGTTATGTTGTCTACATTTGTTTTATTTTCCAATAAAAAGTAAATTACTGTTTTCCTTTTCTGGTTAAAGATTTACTTTTTGGGTTTTTTTGGATTTAATTTGCCATTTCAGTGCTGTCAAATGTTTTGCTATTAAAATAAGTAAAAGAGAGAAAAAGATCATAG
Organism: Luscinia megarhynchos; assembly: GCA_034336665.1. Classification (NCBI taxonomy): domain Eukaryota; kingdom Metazoa; phylum Chordata; class Aves; order Passeriformes; family Muscicapidae; genus Luscinia; species Luscinia megarhynchos. The sequence goes on from CM067566.1 coordinate 4,969,942, forward strand.
ATAGACACATCCTGTGTTTTTCTGCCTTGATATCATTTGCCATCCACAAGAATAGAAACTAAGTAAAATCTATAATTTGTCTGTGAAGGAAAAAAACCCAAACAAACTCAAAACACTTGAAAATCTCACCTGAATTATTATTCTATTCATAAAAACACTACTGATAGAACCTACAGTTACCCAGAGCAAATGTTCTGTCACCATCTCATTTACAAATCTGTGCTGGATAATGTCTTAGAAAAGAAGAGAGAAGAAATAATGACAATTTCCATTTCAAGTATTGAAAAGAGGTTTGAGATTCTTTTACTCTTAGAGTTCAGACCCCCTTCATTTGCAAAGCAAATAATGCAAAACCTGCAAGAAGCACAAGATTAGATCAGAGCTCTGCTCTTCTACATCCTGGGCAAACACAAATTAAACTTTAGAAGTCTTAACTCTGCACTGCTGAATGGAGGCAAAACCAGAAGGGTAGAAATGAGAAAAGATCAGAAAGCAGATCAGGAATAAAGAGCTTATTTACAGGAATAAATCCATGTATGGGCTCAGACACAGCAATGCCACACCTCACATGCTGATGTGACAGTACCCAGGACTAGACTTTAAGGAGCTTGAGGAAGGGTTTTGTGACAGCTGAGTTGCTCTAAGATATCATGCAGGGAATGTTAATCTTTATTTCTGGATTGGAGGATTGGATCCTTTCCAGTGCTGTTTGCTGATCTTTTACTTCCTCCTGTGATTCCCACACTGTATATTAGAGGGTCTCATCCTACGGACTGACTGAACTTTCCTTCCTTCCTCACACCATCCTTTAAATTGCAGTTTGGGGGAAAAATTAATGTTTCTCTCTTTAACTGAGAAAAAATGGCTTTTTCATCACAAAGATGTCTTTCCAGCATTTAAGGTAGTAGGAGAAAACTTAACTGAAAAAGCCCCTGACTGTCAAATTCTAAAGTGCCAGTTACATAGCAGCTTTATTCATACAATTCTGTCATCCTGCTAAGCACTTTGCAATCTCTATTTCTTTCTTCTCACCTTCTGCAGGCCCATATTAAATCCATTCTGTGTCTCGTGGACTATTGAAAGCCTCTTGGGATGAATTGCAGCATCTCAAAGAGGATGGATGGCAAGTTTTACCTCATGGCTCATCTCACTCTGAGTACAAACATGGGCATTGGCAAAGGAGGTACCCTGGCCACGGCTACCTGTGGCTGTCCTTTGACAGCCCTGTCTCCCAAACACCTGCCACTGTCAGTGCCCAAAGCCTTTTGGAGGGGAAATTCTAATTTTAACTGCTCAGGAGCAGTTACATGCTGTCCCAGCATTTCTTATTTGTGTAATGCTGTCTCTAACTTGGAATAGGAAACACTTGAGGTGTGTCCTTGTTACTGTATGGGACTGTGGAGCTGCAAAAGGGCACAGTAACATGACTCCTCTTGCATGGTGCAAGAAAGAACAATTTATTGAAGAAAGCCATGGCTTTAAATAAAAGAGATCGTGCAAAACAAAATAGAAAAGACTCATTGGTCAGAGAAACAATACCCCTGGTTTTTTCATGGATCCAACAGGTGTTTATCTTTTGTTATAATTCTTTCTCTTATGTTTACATTAGAGAAAGGTCTCTAGCTTGGGAAACATCCCTAGCTGAGCTTGAGAAATTTAGACTGGGAAAATCCTCAAGATTTTTCCCTGGGCCTGTAACAGCCACATGTCCTAATGTCCCTTATGAGGCTGGATGTGGTGACAAGACACAGTGCAGTAGCACGTGGGATGTTGGTGGCAAAGTCAGAAATTAGGAGTGAACACAAAAGTCACCTTTTGGGCATCAGCCATCCCAAATCAGAGGCTCTGTGGATAAAGGAAAGACGTGAGCCCAGCAAACCACTGCAGAGCTCTTTCAGCACTCTGGCATTCACGCTTCAGTGAGTAGGGACAGAACAAACAGAAAGGTAAAGTCTGCAGGCTCAGGGAATAAAGTTCTAAGCTTTATGTTCTTCTCATTTTCTTACAATTTTTTCTTTCCCTGAACTGAGACAGAAAGCTTTCTTCTCTCCTGAGAGGGGGCTGCCCTGCGAGGGGCAGGACATGCAGGAGGTACATTTTGGGGAGAGGTTACAGAATCAACATCAATTTCAACAATCTGAATCAGACCAAACCTCCCACTGAGCAGCTCTGGCTAGGGAATATAAAGCAGTTTTTGAAGGCAGAGTGGGTGCATGGCCATCAAATGAGATCGTAAAGCCAGTGCAGAGAGCCAATATGAGCCCGGGTGCAGGTTCAGAGCTGGGGGAGAAACAAAGACACTTCAGTCAATAATGCACGAGTGCTGGAGTAGCAGGCACCCTCAGGGTTATATTTTGGGAAAAAGCAATTGCAGAGACTGAATAGAAAATAAACTCTGATTTCTGAACACTCACAGGTAGATGATAGCTCAGAGTTTTAGCAGTTGTTTCTCTTACAGCCATCTCATGCAAATACAGCAGGTGAATCATGCTCATAATCGCCCAGTTTGGAATACAATCATCTGTGTGCTGTTCCACGTGAGAAATATTAATTCTGTTTGCCTGTCTCTCTCAGTGGTGCCAGATGAAAAACTCCACACTGTTTTCTTTATGTGTGACAATAAAATCAATTGGCTTCCACAATTGTTCAGAAATAAGGAACTTGAATATTTTAAGAGAAGTTGGTCTAAAATAAGGCCAGGAAAACAATTCTCTCCAACTGTAATTTCCTGCCTGACTGCACAACAATTTTCTACAAACTATCTTCTTCTGTAGATTCAGCTGGAATTCAGCCAGGATGGATGCTATTAGAAAAACACTTACATCCATCTTTAAAACACTTGACATCAGCCCTAGTCACACAACCCTCATCCGTTTGGGTCAGGCAGGTTGGATGAATTCTAGGGAGCATCTTGTGTTCCCCTAAAGGAGGGAAACATGGAAGAAAAATTGACTGTGGTGGGTGTAGAAGTGACAAAACAAGCAGGCAAAACAACCAGCAGGATTAAGCCTCCCCACTCAAATTCTTGCTTCAGCCCACAGGTTGGAATCTTTCATGGAAGTAGTTCTCCATCTTAATTATTTTTCCCCCATGATAAATTTTAGTCTTCCACTACTTTTCCAGTCTTCAATCTCTTTTTCTTATGAAACCTTAAGGGATGAGGCTTTGAGCACTGCAGTCTTCCTCCTTAAAAAAAAAAATTTAAAAATGAAAAGTATATTGACTTAGTAGCTCTTTTTTCTTTCTTTTCTTTTTCCCACTAGGAATCTTGACAGGACAGATCAATTGAGTCTACTTAAAACCTTTTTATTTCTAACCATATTATTTTCTGTTCAACTTAGCAGAGACAGGTCTCTGGGCTGCAATCTAAAAGCATCAATATGCATTTCTGACCTACACAGGTGAAAAAAGCACCATTTTTCTGAAATGAGACATATTCTCTGTCACAATGCCTAAAAAATTGCATAGTTTTCAAACTGCCCCTTCTAAATTATTGAATAGACACCAAGCAGTAAAGTTGTACAATGTGGAAGAGTTTTGAGCTGTGTTTGTCAAGTAGTTCATTGAATTTTACATAAATGTAACTTCTGCAAAAGGATATTGACAGGAAAATATAAAATAGATTTGAACAAAAACTTCCTCCATCTGGATATATTGTGAACAAACAGAGGTGAAAAATACTGAGGAAAATGTGTTTCCATGTGCAATTGGTTAGAACTTTGGTTAAAGTTTACTAAATGCTGAATATGTCAAAGATTAATATAGTCTAAAGGGCAAATTCATAAACATACATAAGTTTGTCTTATAAAAAAATATACATAGAAAGCAAATATGTTCATATATTTATATACATATAAAAGAATAAAATTTATTTATTTCTTCTTGTAGACACACACAATTTGTCTGGTTTTTTATTGGTCATATTGTATAGGGTTTGGGTTTTTTTTAATGGGTTGGTTGTTTTTTTGTTTACATTGGAAATTGCTTCTCATGCTTTCTAGGTGGAATTATAAAAATGCAATTTCTCCTCTATTTGAATTAAGATGACCTGGAAGGTGCAAGTAGACAACCTTTTATTCAGCAACTTCCATCCAGTTCCTTCTTTGCATATGGAAATGAGCAGCAAGCATAAAAAAACCAATTGGAAATCAGTGAAAGATTGGAGGGAAAGCCAGGAAGGGCAAAAACCAGTCAGAGGATGAAGTCACAAGGAAAAGGCAGTGCTGTGTGTAAAAGGAAAGTGCAGGGAAGTGTTGTAATGATCTGAACAGCAACAGCAAACGGAGAGAACAGGTGGCACCGTGTGAAGTCTAATGTTTCATTGTCATTATAGGACAAAGGCCAAAACAGCTGCATTTTCTCATTTTTTATATGCAAAATATTCCAAATATTTGCTATTTTCATTATGGAGCACAGAGAAGGAAGGTGAACAAAATAGCTGAGACTTGTTTCTGGATGTGTCAGTACACTCGTCAAATAAGTCAATATACTTTTGAATAAGCATAAGTCAAAACTTTTCACAGCTAGTCTGAGGAGTTATGCATGTATCTGCATGGTCAAACACAAAATAAACCTTTTCTTCCTAATTACTGTTACAATATTTGCATATACAATTCAAGTACTTCCACATTCAAATAAGCAGTTAAGCTTGAGCTTCAGGAGCACATTTAATGATTCACAGGGCAATCTCCAGTGGGAATATATTTCTTACACATCAGCGAGTTTTTAGAAAACAAAAAAGGATCATTGAATATATTTGTGAAAAATGAGTGACCATTTCAGGCAAGCCTTTTCCATCCACATGCAGGACTTCAAGAATTTAAATTAAGTGTACACTTTTTAATTAGGGAAACTATTTTCTTTTCTTCTTAGTGATAACAAGATTATCAAGTTAATAATTACTAGATCTACAATACAATCTTTGATTGACAGTCTAGTCCAATGATTTCCTTGAAAAGTGTTCTATGATGAGAATTTCCATAGGAAACTAATATATCCTGCAGCATTTCCCTACCTGCAGCATAAGCAGTAAATACAGTTATATCACTTCTGGAAATAAAATTGTCTAGTCTAGTTTGGGAGGTAGTGAAGTTAGAAGAAGGAAATTTAAAATTCTGTTTAGATAAACAGAGAACCAGCAAGAAATACAGGAAATACTAGTGGTGATGGCAATTCCTGAAAAGCCTCAATTAAAAGTATTTTAATCACTTCTTCTTTTAATTTGCAATTTCTTCAACTTTTTTGTGTTGTTTTCAAGATGCTGTGAGCTCAAGCTAATTGGGAGGCTCCACAAAAGGAGGAAGATTTGGAAGGATACTCTTGAGAAAAGGCCACTTGAATGAAGAGAAAATAAATGCTTTCAAAATTAATCTGGTATATGAAACACCAGACAAACGGGTACTGCTTCATGTTTTTCCCACTTATCCCTGTACACTTGCTGGGTGTCTGTCAGCAACCTTTGATGGACATGACATCCAGGAAAAAACAGCTCCTAATGTTGTGAAAATAGGGGACCTTTAATGTGCCTTACTGCTGACAATCAAAATCAGCAATGCTGGAAACCTTAAAAGCAAAGGATAGCTTGGATTTCTTTATCTAAAGGAAATTTTGGGGATTCATCTCTTTAAAACTTTTTCTTTCTCACCTTTGGGTCCCAAAGACATCCCATATAATGGGGAAAATAACACACAACTTATCCCACAACTGCTTTCTGAGGATAATCCTGTTGAACCATGAGGGTTGCTTGCCAGCTGTGGTGATGGTTTACAGGCAGTGAAGGGTGTGGGAGCTGAATTCCTCCACAGCTGAGCTCCTCCATGTCTGCCCAGCTGGGAGGATGTAGGCTCCTCAGAGGCAGTTTGCTCACTGTGAGGAATCTCTGTCTCAAAGATGAGCTTTGTGCTTCTTGCTTTCACTTCCTGAGACCTCTCCTCTGTTCTCTCAGACTGCAGATCCACCTTGCCCTCCTCTCCTGGTGGCTGTGACTGGGGGTAGGGATGCAGAGGGAAGGCTGATTTGGGAAACTTCACAGTCCCTGACCTTGCAGAACTGTGGTGTCTGTTTATTGCCATGTGACATTCTGCTAGCACCATTCTATTCACCTAATTGTAAAAGTTAAAATTCTTCAAAAGTCAATAGCTAGATTCTTTGCACTTCCTTTTGCTTCTGTTTTATTTTATTTTGTTTTGGGATTGTTTCTCATTGCTATTGAAACCAGCAGCAAAGACAGAATGAGGCCTGGTGCTCCTAAAACACAAAGCTATTTAAGGCACAGAGCATCTGCTTGAGTCCAAACCTGAAGCTCTGTAATTTTTCTCACAAGGCACTAAGATGCCAAAACCACTCATATCAAAGCTATATTTTGGTCAAACAGAACAAGCATTCACCATTTATCAGGAGTTGAGAGTAGTAAATTATTTGTCTCTCTCTCCAGTGCTCCCTAAGCTCTGTCAACTTTCTGTATTTTGCTGTAAAACCTTTCCTTTCTTAAATGATGTTTGAAAGGGTGGTAAAGGCAGCTTTTTCTTTTTGATATATAATTGCATATTTTTAATATTTGGGGTGCATCATCCCAAGCAGTTAAAAAAAGTACAGAATCCCACTTGCTTGCAGGGCCAGTAAGGGGGAAAACAGAGGAAAAAAAAAGAGTTGTTAAGTGCTGTTGTGAACAGATAATTTATATTCTACTTCAAGAATAGATGATAGTTGCTTGCATACAGCAGACACACACCTAAGCTGCAAAGAGTGTGAAAGCTAACATACCTACTCAGTTTCACCACGGGAATTGAAGTTACATCATCCATATTCCAGAAAAGTATTTGGATTATTGAGTTATTTTCACATCACTCTATTTGATCTCATCCCAGCTTATGCTAGGAGATCATTTCAGCCCAGTTTTGGTGAAATAAGTACATTCAGAAACATTTAGGCTTTTTGTGCCTGACATTTTCAGAGAAGAAAAAGTTCTTTCATCAAAAAGCTCCTCAGCTGGAGAGCAAGAAGAGTGAGGAGAGCTGTTGCTTTCAAGGTTCCAAACTATATGATATAGAAAATCTACTTCAATCAAGTAAAATCTGTACCAACTCCAGCTGCAACACCTGCTATTAAAAGCCAGCCTCACTGAGGATGGAAAGTGGATTTCTGGGGAGAGTACACAAAATACAGGGTTCTCTGAGGTCGTTAAGGGTGTTTCTCTGATGGCTGTTCCTTGCCACAGTTACAACTTGGGTTTCTTCAAACCATTGCTGGAATAGAGTTAACAGTGGATTTGGGGGAAATCTTCCAGCTATAGAACAATAAAACATGTATTTAAAAACCAGGAGTGAATGGTCTCCCCTGTGATGGCACTGAAGGATCATTTTTATTGGAAATCACAGCAGCAATTTAAAATTGATTACTTTTTTTTTTTGAGAAGGGTGAATCATAGCAAATTTCACTGTTCCATCTACAACTCCTTGTGATTCATCCTGCCCAAATTTAAGAAGCTCTATATGTCTGTTTCTGAGGCAGTCAGTCAGCCTTCCTTTGTGATCAAAAGAGAAATATGCATCTTTTCAGAGCACAGTTTATCTGACCTATTTTAGATGTTCACTTCTGATTGAGATGAATCAAACTCCAGCTTCCATTAACCACCCTTGCCTGTAAAAGGAACATGAGTGAATTGCTCTGATGTTGATACTCACCAAGAAGATGAAGCTAAATATATAACCAAAGTTTGGAGAAGAATCTCTGTGAACTCCAAGTGATCTGCAGAGCAGGTCCTAAGGAATGCTAGTCCAAAATGGTGCATCAATCTAACACACTGCCAGCACTTCTCTCCAAGGATTTTGGGTTCTTGTACACTGAACTGTAAAGAATTACTTGCAAAACTATAATACTCTGATTGAATGAGAAAGGAAATAAGGATAGTTTTTACTCTCCTCAGTCTTCTTTATCCAATGTCATGAAGATCAGGGGAATTGACAAGACTTTTTGCTTTTCCTTTACTCCTTCTCCCTGCATCACAATTCACAGAGGAAGGAAATGCCCAAAAGGGAGATGTGCTATGTTTTGATTAAGTTCCCCATGCAAATAATTGAGGAATTAAATCTTTGTTTTGTTACTGAGTCATCCAGTGACCTCTTTCAGGGGCAAGTGCTAACCAAAGTTGGTTTGCTGACATCAGAACCTGCCATTTGAAGTTCTGTAAAGAATTGTGCTAATGTAATTTAGTCAGATGTAACACAAGTTTCAACCACAATATGTTTTTGTCTGTGTTTATACTGAATGAAAAATTAATCCGATAGCACAGTTTCTCTACACAAATATAAGCTACAATGTACCTGGCTAAGTGAGAAAATTTAATCACGTCTAAGGGTTAGGTCAATATTATTCAGAAAGTAAAAAGATATTTTGTTGTCCATATTTAAAAGACTTCTTTGTTGCAAGGTGTATATACACAGCTTGAAGGTGACAGGAATGTTGTCCTAAGAAATAATTAGGGTAAAAAACCAAGCAATCTCTAAGGGCCTGTCAGCAATTAACCAGGTGATCATATCACAGTGGCAATGCACCACTAATTTGGAGTACTTCCATCCTAATAGGGCAACCAAGGGATTTAAGTGCCAGATAAAAAATCTAACTAGGGAGTATGATCAAGAAGGCTATTTGGTATTTTTTTTTTTCCAAGACACATAGTACAATTAAAAGTGCTAAAAACATTAGTTCTGAAAAGGAACTGAATCTTCAAAGGAAAATTAGAGGAGAGTTAAAATGAAATTTCAATGAGGACAACTTCAGATATCAGGGCCCATAAGGGTGAGAAATAATGAGATGTTTATGAGGAGGAGAAAAGTACTAAAAACACTTGTAGGTTTATGGGTAATCTAAAGACCTAAAGAATGCAAAGTGTGATGCTACACAGAGTGACTGAGCCAGAGGCATGACTGTGACTGCAGCAAGCACAAAAAAGGACTGAATCAGACTGTGAACATTCTCAGAGCCAATAGAAAATCTTTTAGTTAGGAAATCAAATTGATTATTTAGTTAAATACTGAAGTCTCTCATGCAGTGATGCTGTCCAATTTGAACCCATAATAAGTCAAGAAATCAGAAAATTGTGGTAAATAAAGAGAAGAGCTGATCTGACTGGAGTGGAGGAGTTGTTTTGACAGCAGTTGGAGCAATGACTGAGGTTAATACTCACAATGGAGGAGTTGCCTCTCAGCTGTGAATTTCTCCCCCAAAACAAGTAACTGGCTCATAGACATAAACAAATTTCATGCAGAGTTAACAGTGCTCACTCTTTGAGTAATAAAAATCTCTTGTTCAACCAAAGTAAATGTTTTCAATACCAAAACTTAACCTACACAGGCTTGAGGGTTTGAGCCCACAGGAGGTGGGTATTGAGGCTTGATTTGTTTGTCATGGACAGTTCTCCTTTCCATGAGAGGTCACAGGCTGCATCTGCAAACACTGAACTGCTGCTGCTGCTGCAGGGAACATAAGGACACTGCTGATCACCCCTGAAATCCCATCTCTACCTTGTAGGTATTCATCTTGCTCATTGCCAGGCTTCTCTGTGTGGGGTGGTCACCCAAATTTGCCTTTGCAGTCAGGAGACAAAAATACACATCTCCAGGATGCACTTCCCCTGAGAAAATCCCTCTGATGTCTGGTACTAGCAGGGTCTGTTTCCTTCTGCTGAGAAACTGTGGGCAAGCCACATGGAGCCTTCCTATTGTGTCAAAACTGACTTTTCTTGTGGGACTGACCAGTGTCAGAAGGAACAGAACAGTCCATGGGGCTCCCTGGAGAATTCTCAGCCACAGGGGCAGGGAGGACTTGCAGGCAGCCCAAACTCAGGGTGAAGTAATATTGCTCACAAAATATGCTGTTCTTTATAGGATATTCCATCAGCCCTGGGAGTGTGGGAAGAAGACAAGTTGGTCTTTGGTAATTCCCAATAAATTTGCATTTCCTTGCTGTACTATGGAATTGCATAGCCATTCTGAGATTTGTCTGATAAAACCACTGTATGATGTTCACAAACAAAATTGAGTTCATGATTGGTTTTTTATACCACCTTCTTGTTGGGAATTGGGATCTGCTGTCAATACACATCCTTGATCTTTTGTGTGCTAGTGGCTGGGGGTAAAAAAGGAGTATATTTCTCTTTATCTTTGTTATTTTTGTTCTATCCAATGAAGCTTTCAGCTTCATCAGATAATGTCCACATGCCCTCTCTGTTGTGCTTCCTTTATTTACCTGAAGCCCAAACATTCTCTTGCAGTAGATCTTGTTTTTACTCCCACCCATTTTGCTTCTAATAAGAATAATTATGGCTTTTTTTCCCAACAGCAAAAACTAGCTAACAAAAGAAAATGAAGAGAAGAAACAGTAGAAGCCAAATGATCACAAAACCCAAGTGTCTCCTGTCTTGCTGAAAGGGAGGAAGAGTATTCTTTAATCCAAACTTCATGATACTCTGTTACATTCAAGCTGTGAGGTAAATGTTCCCTGATGAGCAATTAGCAAAATATCTGAGACTTGGAATCTTAAATTGTACTTGTCTCTGATCTGCAGGGTTGAGAAGTGTGTCAGGCATCAGAAGCTGCAGACATCACCTTAATGAGATCTCCTGCTTAACTGTAAAACTTCTTTGAAGAGCTTGATGCCAGGGTGTGCTGGGAGCCTCCTGAGCAAGCTTCATTCCCATCAAGGCAGCACTCCTCAAGGACCTTCAGCCCTCTTCACAGCACAGAAAACTGGCTCATGCAAAGGTCCTTCCTTTACCACCACAGGAGCAAATGCAATGATGACATTTTTGTCAGATTTCTGTCTAATGCCTTCTCAAAAAATGAGAGTCTCTTGCTCATTCTGGGCAATCCACACTGGTGACCATCTGAATTTATCATCAGCAAAATTTCCCTATTAACTTCATCGTTCCTTTGAGCAGGGAACTTAAACTGATTATTTTTTCGTCCAAGGTGCTCCCTGTTCTCTTTGCAATGGTTTTTGTCATGTGTAGATTGCACAACAAATAGTACAAAGACTCCTGGGGTTATGTTGAGAGTCTAATGAATGGAAAAAAATTTGAAGAATGTAACTACACTGCAGCATCCAAAACAACTACAGAGCCTTGTTTGAAAAAAAATAAAGAAAATAAGAATTGAGTTGATTGGGTCACTACAGAGTGAAGTCATTAACCCAAGCAAGTATGAGTTAATTGTTTGAAATTAATGGACTAGTTTCTATCTAAACATACCTTTCTGAAAGAAAATAACCAAGCAATTAGAAGAAAACCCCCAAATGAAATAATCAAGCAAGATATAAAACAAGAAAATTAGAATTAGAATGAAGACATTCAGAGACAATTAAAGGATGATTCAAAGCTGACCTAGGTGTATTCACTGTCTTTATGCCAACACTGAAGTGGTTTTAAAGAGCTGTAAACTCAATAATGTATTCAGAAAACAGAGCTTGCTGCTTGTTCAACAGCTGCCTTCCAAAATGTGTTCCAAGGACTTACAGAGCTAGAGCTATATAAATTCACAGGCTGCACAAATGGATTGAATTTTGAACTCTAATTGATGTCTCATGGCATTTGGATCTCTTAGAGATAGCAAAAACCCAATATATATAGACCAAGTTGCCACAGCAGTGTTTCTACAAACTACTGTTCAGGATGAGATCTCAAAGCAGCTCAGCCACTAGACAGCACCAGAAATTAGGCACAGAAAAAAGAAGTCAAATTATTCAGCTTCCCTTCTATGTAAACCTCACATCTGCTTTCTTTTTTAGGAAAAAAAACAACAATCCACGAATCAATGTTACCCTGATTTAAAAGTACAACTTCCATTGATTGCAGAATACAAATATCTGTATTGATTATTCTACCTCCCAATCCTCCTTGCATTTCAAACCTTTTCTGGTTCTGTGTACCTTTCAAACCTGAATACATGTTGACTAATTAGTTGGTCAGAGAAGTAAGTTGCATCTGATCAAAATTTTGTCCTTCTTCTTCCGTGCCAATTACCTTTGAGCAAACACCTGAATTTTGTCCCACTTTGATGAAGGGGACAAGTTAGGAATCAGAAGAATTCTGACATTCTAAATCATCTTCAAGAAACTGCAATGCAGAGATACATTTAGTGTTTCTTTCCTCCAAATTAAGTAGAAATCAGGGTGAAAAATTACTGCCAATTTAGAGCATAACTCTGAGATGCTATAAAGTGGAATATAATATCTCCACAAACCAGAATTGTGGGAGACAGACATAGTTGTAGGCTGGACAAAAGTCATAGAATCATAGAGTGATTTCAGTTGGAAGAGACCTCAAATGTTGTCTAGCTCCAACTAGATGATGAGAGTGAGAAGGTATCTTTGAAAATTTGAACATCAAACAACAGTCTAAAGCCATTATTGCTTGTCCTGTCACTCCAAGACCTTGTCCAGAGTCAGTCCCCAGCCTCTTGGAGCATCTTCAGGTGCTGGAAGGTGTCAGTGTCCCCTTGGAGCCTTTTCTTCTCCAGATGAACACCCACAGCTCTCCCAGCCTGACTCCATAGCAAAGAGGTGCTCCAGCCCTCTGAGCATTTTCGTGGCCTCCTCTGGACTTGCTCCAACAGCCCCATGTGCTCCTTGTTTGGGGACCCCAGATGTGGACACAGCTGTGCAGGTGAGGTCTCACCTGAACAGAGCAGAGAGGCAGAATCCCCTCCCTTGACCTGCCAGGGCATGGTTGGTTTCTGGGCTGCCTGTGCACTTTTCTGGGTCATGCTGAGCTTCTTGTCAGTCAATTTCCATCAAATCTCAATCATACTGATTTAAGTGGTACCTTTGCAAGTTATTCATTATATTGTTTTGCTTATACTCAATAGCTTATAGCAGCTAATTAAGTCATCAATTTCAGCATTGCTACCTGTCCCTTGTTGCCCTGGGGGTCCTTCTGTTATTGGGGGGAAGTGGAGAGTGCAGGGGGGAAGATGTAGAGAAACAGCATGTCCAGGTTTTTGTTGAGCAGCACTTTATGGGTGCCATAAAAGAAAACTGAATGCTGCATTCAATCTCTCTTCTATCTTTCTCTTTAGCAGTTAGTCTCTTCTTTCATTATTTAAAGTTAAAGCATTTTAAAAATCACTGGAAATGGAAATTCTGTATAAAACCCTTCTTACTATTTTTTTCATGAGAGAAAAATGCCATCCTGTTGTACAGAGTTTTCATGGGCAGACCATTTTAGCAGGAAGCAAATATGACTTTTCAGTTTAAAAAGACCCAGGTGAAGTGATGCTAACTGTATCAGCTCTACTCAGGACATGGGATCAGAATTAATGTCTACCTTAGGTAAAAAAGGGGTTGAATCTGGGCACAAATACTGGGGGATTCCAGGTCCAAAACAGGGACTTTCACACAAGTGCCAATGTGATGGAAGGTAACCAACAGCTTAAAAACAGTAAGTCACACAGGGACCTAAATATTGATACCAGCATCTTCAATATATCCCCTTCCAGTGCTCCAGCCACCTAAACACCAAATGGGGAAGGAGGCACAGCCTCTGCCTGGCTGGAATGTGACAAAGCCAAGCACATCCCAAGCACACACCAGCTCAGTGCTAGAAAACCCAGAGACTTCTCATCAGTGCAGAAAAATTTGTAAGGCTCCAGAATGGTTGGAAAGAAACAACCATGGGAGCTTGTGGGGCTTTTGTCTGGCTCCTCCTGACTCATACAAAGTCAGCTGCCAAGTTTTGGGAAAAAGACAAAATGTGAAAGTCAAAGTGTGTGAACAAAATATATACATAGAGTTTATGCCACATTATTCAGCCAAGCTGCTAAGTACAGGTTTATTCCTCAGCAGACATAATTTCATTTGCTGGACTTGGAGGCAAAGGAAGGCTTTTATTAGAAAATTATATTGTCTGTAGTCCAACATTCTTGTACTGAGAGAAGACAACACGCCATAAATCTAAATATATGTGTTTAAGTGTTTTAAAGTAGCAAAAAAATTATAGTCATTTTTCTGTTTATCACAACCACGAAAATGCATCAGCCAACTGACTCCCACCAAACAAGAATGAAATAGATTTTTCATTTTTTATGCATAAGAACCCTTTACATCCCTTCATCCCCCACCCATGTAATTATCTGTTGCTTTTTTATTCTTGTATTCATTTATTTTTCTCTCCACTTAGGCAGATATTCCATGCTTTGAAACATCTACTTCTACTACTACTACTGGGCATATAGACCATTAATTAAATTTTATCTTTATGGTTTTTTTTTTCAAACTCTTGGGCATCTCTCTATACTCAATATGCAACTTATTTCTCCTCAGGAGAATGTGTGTCTTATTTGCAATGCAGGAAAATAATACAGTACATTCCATTCTTCTCACAGCTCTTCTAAGAGTACAAAGTCATCTTCCAATTATTTTCCTGGGCTGAACTCAGTTTTATTTACTCTCCTTCTCTCCCAAGAGAGTTGCAACCACACTTTTGTACTGTTTCCTTTATTTGTTGTCTACCCTGCTGTAAAGATGATTGTTTTTCAAGGCACGGTGAGAAAAGGAGAAAATTCAGATTGAGATAGCCCTGAAAGCTTTATTTGTCTGAAGGAACTTGTTTTTGAATTTTTTTCCTCAGTGACCAACACTCTTCACTTTAAGTTGGATCTACCCTTCTCTAATTTCCTCTGTTGTCCTAAGAAACAAGGAACTGCAAAGACTTTGCTCCCATAAGGAAATATTTGTCTTTACTTGGTGAGCTGTGCAGGAAAAGATGTGTCCCCAAGAGAGACCCTACATGAGGTGCTCAGTGCAGGATGGACACAGCTTGTGTCCCAGTCCAGCAAAAAAACAGACTGGGACCCATGGAAGTGATGTCAGATAACTCAGCAACATCACTGGGAAAGGCAGAGAGGGTGTTGGAAAGGGCTTATTTTGAGTATTCTGGGCATTTGGGCCCACCAGGCTGTTTTATCCCTATTTCTTGAACCTATTCTCCTGTGCTCAGATTGTTGGGTTTAAAAAAAAAGCATTTGAGATGGTTCAATGCAATATACTGAGCAAATATTTTTCTTAATGAACAATCTGGCAAAAGTAGACATATTTCTACTGGAAAGAAAGTTCAATTTTAAAGAATATTTGCAGTAAAAAGCTAGTAAATGATTGTATGATTCTTTTGCAGAAATGTGACCCTTTAGAAAGTATTTTCATTTTTTTGCTTTGAATTTTTTTTTCTTTTTTTGCTGTTGGAGATAAAATCAAAAGTTTTCAGCCTCGTGCAGACACAAACAAGAGGATTTTCTGTGTATGAGCTCTGTGAAGATTTCAGATTTCTGCAACCAAATTTGAAATGATTGAGGGTTATCCTTTGGTCATGAGAAATAAGCAGTGCATTAGTCAGCTCAGTGGAGGAGTTGACTGCCTTTATAACCCCCATTTCCTTTTTACCATCCCAGAAAAGGTTATTTGTGCAGCCCCCACGGTAATGACTCTGCCTGACATTTCAAGGCACATCTAACAAACACCAGCACAGAGACACAGCCCTCTCAGCACAGTTTCAGGCCATTGATTTGTCTCCATCCACAGTAACTAACTTCAATGTCACAAGGATTAATTAATCAATGTTGGTAAACTGGTTCTAGGGTGAAATTTGGTTTAGAATATTTTATTTGAACTGGTTTGTTTCTACACCCGGGTTTGTTTTGGCTTTGTTTGTTTGTTTGTTTTTTCTTTTTGTTAAAAGAGTGATAGTTTTTGTGTTGTACTTGAAAAGGAAAAAACCCAGAGTCTTAATGCAGTCCTAGTCCTACAAAATCAGTGAAACATTTGTCTTACCCAAAGGACAAGTTCTTTTGGAAGTCATACTGAAGTAGAAATGTCTAGATCATTTTGGGATGAAAAATGTGTGGTGAAAGAGACCATGAGCTATTATGACACAAAATAGAACTATACAGGCACTGGGCTCTGAAACACTGCTTGTCATAAATGTAGAGAAAAAAAAACCCAAAACAACCTAAACTGGAAAATTATTCTTCCCATTGTAAATATATTATAACTGACAAAATTCTCACTGTTTTGATATCCCTTAAAAAAAAGTTTAGTGTCCCAAATTTGCAGGGTAACATTAGATGATTTTTTTTAAAATTAGTTACTATCTTAACAGAATCAGAACCACTGGATCACAGTGAGATTTTCGTTTCTCCATTCAGACAAAAGTGTAATGATTTTTCCCTCTCTTGCCTCTGTAATTTAGCATATATCTGACAAAGCTATAAAGTGCTACCAAGGGAGAACAGAATTTTCCACCTATTTTGTTGTAGGTTGTAACAGGTCCACTAAGGACAGGACAATCAACTTAGAGTACAGTAGTTAAGAAAAAAGAGAAAGGGAGAGAAATCAATGTTTTCAGGCTTTATTGTGAAAAACTGGAAAAAAATAAACACAGGAGATGATAAGGCCAGGCTGGATGAGGCTCTGAACAATCTGGTCTAGTGGAAGATGCCCCTGCCTTAATGTCTTTTCAGAACCCGACCATCATGTGATTCTGTGATAAAATTCCAGGCCACAGAAGACCAGGGAGAGTTTTACCATTCACTTCAATGGGGTCAAGTACATACCCAGTGTCCTCTAAAAATCTGATGCTGAAGCATCTTACAAGACACATTCATGTAGGGGCTATCACAAAAAATAACCTTTGCAGCAGAAAAAGCATCATGATCAAAAGTGCAAAGATATTATTTATTCCTGGAGAACTCTCCCATGCCCTCTTCTTTGTACCAAAGCCAACAAATAAAATCTTGAGAGAAAATAAGAAAAATAAAATCCAAAACCACAGCAGCAGAATACTCCTGAAGAGAAGGAAGCTGCATCACCTTTAGACCAAAACTCCCAGCAAACTTGCATTCCAAAGGGAATGACTAAGGGATTTAGCCATTTCAGAGGGATTGTTGTCCCACCTAACCCATGATCCTCACTTCAATTCCCTCCAGTATTTGTTCAAAAAGCCATGTGTGTACTCAGAACAAGACATTACTGCAATTTTTCTTTAAATGGATGTCTTAAAGAGTGTGCTACAGACAGTGTGATGAGAGGAAGATGACACCACTCCCAATGAATTTGACTTTAT
The DNA here is from genome assembly GCA_034336665.1 of Luscinia megarhynchos. Lineage (NCBI taxonomy): Eukaryota > Metazoa > Chordata > Aves > Passeriformes > Muscicapidae > Luscinia > Luscinia megarhynchos. Next base: position 4,987,049 of record CM067566.1, read on the forward strand.
TTAATTGAGGATCAAATTTAGTCAGGTACCATGAGGCAGCTCCTGGACAGCCACTGGCTCTGGTGCAGCCAACATTTGGGCTAAATAAAAGTGAAACAGTGTCAAGCAATCAATTTAGATGTTTTATTTATGGCAGCAATGATTAAAACCTTATGACAAGTTGAACAGCAGAAAGGCTTTAAACATTTCTGAACAGCCCATGGATTAAACTCTGAACAGCCCACAGCAGCAGCAGATTCGACTTCTAACCTCACTACACAGGCTGAAAGGTGATTTAAATTTTTAGGAAGAGGAAGAAAGGAAGAAGAGAAGATAGAACAATAGAAATAAAGATAACAGATCTGGATCAGCACCCTGGGGCCCAACACCATCCCAGGTCTGGTTCCTGTGATGACAGGAGCACTCCTGGCCTCTCAGTTCTGCTATTTTTCCTCACACAAGCACATTTTTATATTCTCAGACTTCTCAGAAGGGATTGAGGGGGTCTGTATCCAATTTGTTTTTGGAGAAAGTTACTTGAGGTAAGGAAGCTGGTCTCAGAAAATCACTGTCCTGCCTCCCCAAGACCCTCTTTTCAAACCACACCTTGTCTGGTTGGCAGGACAGCATTCCTGTTCTCTTCTGCTGAGTGTTTGAGGCATTGACTCTTTCTGGTTTACATTAACTCTTCCAGCTTGTCACTCTCCCACAGCCATCATTCTCATTTAATGTTCTTTCCATTAAGGACAGTAAGAAACACTCGACCCTGATTCTGTTCTCCTAATGCTCTTGGATCTTCCCATTAGATTTCTGCTGTAAGAAGGATTTTTCTTCTTGAAGGAACATACACATAATAATAGTCATATCTTGCTTTTTCAGTTCTGACTTATGTTTTTGGCTGTTTAGACAAGAAAACAGCAGAAATGTCCTCATAAAACTTTTGTCATACAGTTTTTCTCCCATGTCAAATTTGTATAAAGACTTCACTGTCTATTTTCTGTCTTCTTCCTTTCTTTCCTCTAGGGGATGTGATCAATATGAATCAATATAATCCCAGAAAATTAGTTTAACTGTCCTGTTCTTCTCAGCAGTAAAATTTGGTACAGATTATTTAATCATCTGTGACAGTATTTTCGGAGTTATGAGCAAGCAAAACACAAAAACTATTCAAACAGTGAAATGCTCATCACCTTCCTCTAAGCTGATTGTATGACAGCCTGAAATAAGAACTTCCCCAACTTTTCAGGCAGAAGAATCAGGGGTGGAAAAACTACTGGAAAGAACCAAGTCAATGTTCTTACAAACTTCAACAACTCCATAGTATGGAGAAAGAAATGCAGGGAGGACTGAGTCATGGCTTTGTGTTCTTTGGCTCTAAAGTGGAAAAGTTCTGTGTAATCCATTCATTCAGTGTGCAGACTGGGGGAAAAGTGTCAAGCATGCTTGTTTGCAGTGCTAATATGACAAATTAGTTCATTTGCAGCATTTTGGCAGAACCTCTGGCTCAGCAGAGAACCTGAGTACATGCTCACCTTTGGCAAATTTACTGTGGTGCAGTTAAAGAGTTGAGCACATGCTTGAGGCTTGGGACAAACAGAAATCATTATGATTATGAAATCAGCATGTGACTGCCCTTCCTACTCCCAGCACTGCTGAACCAGAATGGATCACAGGTTGTTTGACTGCTGTCATTTTCATGTGGTCACGTGTCCTGAGGTTCTCCATAAATTTTTGTCTAGTTGTGAATTTCCATTCAACTCTTCCTTTCAACTTTTGGGGGCATTTTCTAACATTCTTAGTACTATCAAAATCTCAGCCAACCCCACTAACATTAGTTCAAGGCTTCATAAATTTATTAAAAGGATTTCATGACGATCTGGTACTTACAGAACTTTGAATTGGATGTGCCTTTCATACCCTTTTGTTTTCACATCATTTTTTTTCCAGTGAGCTGTGGCTACCATTGGTGCATAACCTTCATCTAAAAAATGTAGTTCCTGGATCAAGTATTCAGTCTCAGCAGGAGGCACTTCATTAAACTGATTGGTTCTCTTCCCCTTCATCAGACCATGATTGATCCCACTGTAGACCTGGCTTTGTGTGCCCAAGAATGGAAAAATTACATATTTTCTGGGGACTGCTGTGATTCAGATGCTCAGAAAGGAAATTCTGATTGAAATCCACACTCAGACTTTCTGTCTGATGTTTGTTCAGACCAGTGGCTTTCTACTACATTATTTGATGACAACACAAAATCCAAGGAATGAGACCCAGCACCCTGAGCACGTCATTAAAGGGCCAAAGTCACAAACTTTTTTTGCTTACTTAATTCTGATGCTAAAACTTGAATTCCTTCCTGCCTTTTTCAGGAAAAATGGTGAATCTTCACCATAAAATCAGGTAATCTGGTGGGCAGGGCAGAACAGCTTGAACCTGTTCACACTAATCCAGAAATCAATCCCAGGCCTTGTAATGAGGAATTGTGAAAACCCTGGAGTGACAGCCCTGCCTTCATTTTAATAACTGTGAGTCCTCATTAGCTCAGTCCTCTGCTCCATCTGATCCTCTGCAGGCAGAAACTGCAGAGCTGGTCACAGAATCCAAGCTTGAGTGTAAATTAAGTGAACAGAGGTGACAGAGTCTGAATGCCTGGTATGGACTGACATGGAGTTTGCCCATAAAATTAAAGCTTGATTGCAAATTTTGTTTTTTAATTAATTTTTTACTGCTATTATTCTTTTTCAGTCCCTAACTCTGATCACAGTGGCTGGTTTCAGCTCAATTTTCAATAACAGTGAGTGTCTCAGAAGTCCTCAAAACCAAAGAAACCCAGTAAAGGGAAGGCTTAAGGTCAAATACTGCTAAGTTTACACTCTAAGATAACTTGGTGAACTAGTGGATCAAGGAAAAGACAGAAATCCACAGTAAAGCAGGTTACATTAGTTTTGATGCCCACAGGACTACTTAGTTATGGTGGTGCCTGAGTTAGAGGTCTCTAATCAGCTTCCTCTCTAATTGGATTGCACAACTAATTGGGCAGGAGCTGAAGCCCAAATCACTCTTCAGGTACAGGGATCTCTCTCCCTATGCATTAAGGTCTCAACTTCTGTCCCTTTTCTAATGACACCAGCCAGTGCTGCTGTTAATACTCAGAGGAAAATTAATGAACAGCATCCCAGTCGTGATGCTCTTTTACTGAAGATATTCTGTGTATTAAGATCACTTAAAGTCTTTAGTGTCCTTTCATTTTCAATCTGAAGTCCACAGGAGTCAATAGAAAATAAAGACAAAAAAAAATCTTTCTCTCCAAAAAAAATTTTACTTTCAATTATTTTTTATTTCAAACTGTGACCAGAAAAATTCTTCCCCTGAAAACAGATGTTGAAAAATCCATTTCAGGATTTTTCTTTATATTTCAAGTAAAAATTTAGCTTCCTGGATGCTTGTTTTGAAGAATACTGTCAGAGATTTTGTTTGGGTTTTTTTTTGTTTTGTTTTGGGGTTTGTTTGTTTGTGTTTTTTGTTTTTTTAGGGTTTTTGTGCACTTTTAATTTGTTTTGGTTTATTTGAGGTTTTTGTTTGTTTATTTGGGGTTTTTTTGCCAACAAAATGAAGACAGGAGATCTTTTTGGACAGCTATATATTTTGCTAGCAGTGTATTTTCCATCAGAAACCAAATCCTATGCCAAATTCCCAACTGGATCTCAGAGAAATCTTTCTGTGGGAGTTGCAGCCACGCTAGCAATATATAAAAGGAGGCAGTGATGTTGCACAGTTGGGCAAAGCTTTATCACAGGAAAATGAGCCTGCAGGACATGGTTTTCTTTCTGGGTGGTATCTGGAGCATGTCTCTAACTGGAATGAGCACTCAGGAGAGCTCAGAGTAGAGAAGGTCTCACACAGTTTGTCCCCTTGGCTGTGTCCTGCAAAGTCCTGTCATGTGTCTTCATTCTGCACCCCTTCCTCCCATCAAAGGCATTAAATAATCTCTCATTTTTAGTGAAAATGCTGATAATTGTTTCAACATAGGCATGTTTGAGTGGAGTTGTCAGAGAATGTCACCAAAATGTGAGTCCTTTCCAAATTCCCGTTTCAGAAGTCTCATATGCTTTGGATAATGAAAGCTCTTGGGCAATATAAGTGACTTCATACTGTTAATTGTAAAATAGTTTTCATACTAACATCCAGCAGAAGGCATGGGTAAAAGGCTACTGAAAATAATATAACTGTAAGGGATGAAATTAAAAGGGTTTTTGCTTGAAATTTAGTCTCTTATCTGGTTTATTTTGTTCAGCGATACAAAAATCAGCAGGAGAGCATTCAACACTTTAGAAGTAGAAGCTTTCTTCTGAAAACTCTGCAATTTGGTTCAAAATGCATAGTACATTTAAAATCTCAAGCTAGCCAAAGTATAAAACACTGACTCTGAATTTCAATCTGATCACTGTCCTCCGGGACATATTCCTTTTTAGAAAAATTTCCAGTGTTGGTTTAGAAATACTCCATTGCATTGGGACACACAAGAGAGGAAAGACCACACACAAATATACAAGACTAAAATGACATGCATAAATGAGACCAAAACTCCATGTACACGTGATTCTGTGCAATTAATGGCAAAGAGGGTGGGAGGATGGAATGTCTGATTTTTAACTGTGGGTTGAATGGACCTGCAAGACACCTCAGGGATTTGATAGCAGGTGTGTGATCAGCAAAACACTCAGAAATGTTGGTGCAAATCAGTGACAGCAGCATGGGCAGTGCAGAGGGGACACACATTACAAAGACATCAGGTAAAAAAGGTTCCTGTAGCTGCAAGCACTGCTCAGTCTTCTGGGACTGAAAGCCCCTGACTAAACATGCACAGGATCATTTTTAGTATCAGCAGCAGGATTATGGCAGTGGCTGTGACAGGCTTAGGGAGATTAGAAAGACAGAACAGACAAAACTAAGTGCCTTGCTGACCCCTTCAGGTAACAGGTTGAAACCTTGAAATGAAATTTAGCTGAAACTGTTCTGTTAATGCTGTTGTAGGAGCCATAAATATGCTGAAAGCAATTCACAGGCTCCCAGTTTCCAAGCTCAGAACAAAGTGATGTGTTAAAGAATCCCAGCTCCTTCTCTTCCTAAAAATGTCTTGCAAAAACAATCCAAAAGCACATGTTTGACAATATGATCACACTTGAAGGGATCCCAGCAATTCTGAATCTGGAATCTCCTTGAGCTTTTCTGGAGGTTATTTTCTTTTGATCTCCTACTGAAAAAAATGTCCAATTTATATCCCAAACTGCTGTTTTATTGTTATTTAAATTGTTAATCTGAAGAGATTAAATCTGCCCCTATAAAATGTGTTCCCATCCTTACTCATCAGCAGACCCAAACACAAACACATGCCAGCCTTTAAGGATAAGATAATTTCTCAAGATAACTTTTCAGAGAGGTGATCTTTGGATTTTTGATCAAAAGCTTCACTGACACCATCAGCATTTGTGGAACATCTTCCCCAGTGCACTCTGAGGCCTTTATGCAGCATTGCTTCTTCTAGTGGCACACCTGATGGAAAGAACACCTCCATATCTGGATTTTGTACATCTAAGGACTAGCTTAGCATTTCAGTATTTTTAAAAAATAGTTTCAGTTCATATAGAGAGATTTTTCCACCACAATCCACAGGTCTGTCTCCAAATTAGCATTTTTCAAGTAGTTAATGGTATTTAGTGCATAGTTGTTGTTATGGGGATCATGTGTATGGCTGTGATCAGGGCAGGACAATCAATGATTTCTTTTCCTACCCCTGTTCCAGGATCAGTGTTCTGTCAGAACAGAAGACAGGCCTGTGTCTGACTTTGTGGTGTTTATTTAAGTTGTATTTTTCCCTGCGTGGATTTTTTTCTCCAAGGACAAAGGGACACTGCTTAGACTTTCTTCTATTACAGCTTGTAAAAATCAAAATAAATAAATCATAGGCTTCTTTCATCTTTAATTTCTGTTCTTTGGCCATTTACAGTTCTTGGTGACATGATGGATGCTATCACTGTTGGAAAATGGCAAGGAAAACTTATGCTTGTGTTTAGCTGCTTGGATATCTCATTAAACTCAAGAGAATTGTGACAAAACACTGATTTCTTGACAAGGAAACTTTTTTATGCGCTAGTCTTGTTGAAACTCTCATTTATAAAATATCCATAAATCTGAGTAAAGGCAGGAGGAGTTTCTCCTGAGGTGTCACTGACTGCAAACTGCATTGTCAGGACACCCAGATTTGCCCCTCTTACATCTCTGATCTCTGATGTGTGCCCTGATCACAACATAGAGGAAAGAGTCTTTTGTGAATCCTGGAACCTTTGATTTGAACCTTGAAAGGGGAAAGGTAGAAGGCAACTATTCATAAATGTCACGTATCAATAAGTCCTTTTCTCACTTTTATGCAAAGTAAATAAAAAACCAAACTAAACCAAACCAAAACAAGGGGGGAAAAAAGACCAACAACAACAAAAAAAAGAAAACAAAAAAAAAATTTAAAAAAAAAAAAAAAAACCAAACTGCTTGAACTTCTTTACTGTGTTGGAAAACAATTGTGAGTGACCTTGACCTTGACTCCAGAACCAGAGAGCCCTCAGAGAATCTCTTGCTGTCTTCAGCCAGTTTTCCCCACATATTGACAGGGCTGCAAAAACTTTATTAAGCCTGTCTTGTGGATTCAGAACTCCTCAAGTTAATTAATTTTACTCTGGCAAGATATGTTCTGCCTGAAGATGATTCTGGATGTACAAGTATATGAAGAAAAAAAAAAGAAAGTAATCATGGCTGCCCCCACTTCCAACTTTGTAAACACTGGAGTTTATAAGAAGAAAAAAAACAACAAAAATAAATATCCATGTGGAAATTTGCAGTCAATGCCTAATTCTCAAAAACCAGCAGAAGGAAAGATTGTTTGAGAAAAGTAATTTTCCAAGTTCACCAATATGAATAAGCAAGTTACTACAGCCTACTATCAGGGTGAATATGAACCTGTCAAAATAACTAAAGCCTTATAGCAGTGCAAATAATGAAGGACAAACAATAAAATGGCTAAAGCTTGATAGCCTTCACCTGCTTCTTTTCCCTGAGAAAGCTAAAGGAATGGAAAAAATGCAAACAAAATGCAGTTCTGCTGTGGGCTAGTGATGGAGACATTAAAATAAGACCTTTATTTGCAGTCTGGCTGCACCAGAACTTGTGCCTTGGTGTCTGTGACACCTCCTGGTCTGACTTCTGTCTCAGAGGCTGCAGGCAAACTGGCTATGACATGGCAGATTTTGAATGTTCACATTGCAGCAGTAAAAGTGAAGATGTAAATGCCATGGTGGTGCTTTGATGCATTTAAACCAGCTCTGTAAAAATGCAGTGCTTAACGAGGAGCCTTGTTCTGTGCAACACAAGGTGCTGCTACTCAGCTTTGAAAGCTGCTGGGAGCACACAGCTCTGCCTGTGCTCCTTCATGGCTTGTGCTTGCATGTTATTTATTTCCTTGGCCTTGGAAGTAAGCTGTGCAAGACATAAATTTCACCATGAAAATGAAAAAAACCCAGCTATTTTCACACTTTCATCAGCTGTCCCAACAGCTTGTAAAAGAGATCAGACATGCAGCTTGCTGGTGGTGCTGCATTCTGATAGCACAGAGCTGCCAGGGTCACTCCTGCTTTCTGCAACATGGGTGTTCAAATCTGTTATTTTCCCATTTTTGTCAGAGCACTGTCCCCCACAATCCAGGGTTTGCAGTGAGAGCACACATGTGCATGCAGGTGTTTGTGTTCATGTGGCTCTGTGTTTGCACCTGTTACATCAAGGCTTTTGGTGTTTTTGTCTGTAGGAACAGAAATCCCCGATTATTTGGGACAATAAAGAAGCCAGGGTGCACAGTCCTGCCTTCTGGTTTTTACATGCTGCATATAGTGGGAAGTTATTAAATGAGAGAACAGCACCTCTGTTCCTGTTGTCTTATCCTCCAAGGGCTCCAGAGCTGAACTGTGCTTGGTTTCAGCTCCTGCAGCCCCATCCAGCTGCAGGTGTCAGCTCAACACAGAGCTGGCTCCTCTGCAGGCTGCTCCCCCTCGCTCTATTTGGTGGCCTCGTGATGAACACTGTTCAACAAAGTGGACAATGAAAGTTCGTGTCTCCTCAAGGCAAGAGGAAAATTAAATAATGATGTAAAGCAAAAGATTGATTAAATTGTCCTGAGCTTTTCAAGGCACAAGACCTTTCATCATTGAAAGGTTGTGTGGGAGACCTTCAGGCCAGGTGGGATGTCCTAAAGCATCTCTAATGTACCAAAAACTTTGCATTTATATGCAATTCTCAGAATCTTCTGTTTGTACCACACCAAAGCATTCAGAATTAAGGTAAAAACATGTACACAATTTAATAAATTTCCATCAGTGGAAGTTGTCTGAACAAGGACAAAAGTTTTCTTTTTTGACATTGGAATTTGAAAGCCGGTATTTCAACATTGCCACCAACTCCAGCAACATTTTAACTTAAATTTGCAAATTAATACAAAGTTGGAGGGATTAAATAATCTAAAAAAGAATCAGTGGAAGTGACAGAGTTCTCTTTGGTGACTGCAAATAGTCCCAGTAATGTTGTTGACATTTTAACTTGTTGCAGTGCCCATGTCCTCCTTCCCACTCCCAGCATTTATTCCAGGTACAGCAAGATCTTTTCCACATCTCTTCTCACTGATGCTCATTTTTCAGCATGGTGAATGAGTGAGAAGCAGATTTTTCACCAGGGTCGAGAATTAATTATGACCATTGTTACATCTGAAAATTGGGGAGCTTCATGTGACATCAGCTTTCAGAGGCTGCCTGTAAAAAAGCCTATGAGAAAAAAAAACATATAAATTAAAAGTTTTCAGGCAAATTAATTAGCAGGGTTCCATAAATTATACTAATGTTTGGGCTTTAACTTTTTAAGGGTATTGTCTTTTACTGCTTTTTTTAGATAAATGGTCAGTAGATAATTATCTTTATTTTTTATGAAAAGCCCTTTTGTGCTGGAGAAATTGTTCTACTCTAGGATAAATGGGCAATTCAGAATCACATTAATATGCTCAGTCTTGTAAAGTTTCAGACTGGGTTAAGGAGGGTATTGGGGTGGAGATTCAGAAGTTTTTTTGAGTGAGAGAAACTAGATAAAATTTCAACCTACAGAAGTATGCCACAAAAATATGACTGATTTGCAATCTGATGCCAGAGCAGAGCACATAACTGCAGTTCCCTGAATTGAAAATACAAGCTGCTTCTATTTTACTGAGCATTTATGAGGTAGAAGGAACCATCAAGGATGCTACAAAATAGAGTCTGGAACGTTTAGGTCATATAAGCCACAGACACAACTGCAAGGAAGTGATTTCTGTGGTGTTTTGGAAGATATATTTTATCTTTCATAACATACTGAAATTATAGTTTGTCCTTCCCTTCCCCTTTGGATGTGTTGCTACATTTTATATTTCCATGGCTGGGACTTCAAAAAAAACCAAACAAATCTCTTAAGAAAATAAGATAATTTCATTACTGTTAAATACCTTTCAAGTTTTTCTATGTACTTTATTAAACAGAAACTTTTGCAAAATTATTACAGAACCCTAGTTCTTGCAAGTGCATTGTCTTTGTGCAAATTTCATGCAAATTTCTATTCAAAAACTAAATTCTTATATTTCCTGATACCAGCTCACCTTTCAGTAAAGAAAAAAGGAAGTGGGATTAACATTTTTATCTTTGATTACTATCACTAGCAAATAATAGACCCAGTTCAGGCACACAGTTAGAGGCAAATTTTGCCCTAGAGAATTTGCCATCTGTTCAGGCAAGTCTGACAAAACATCAGAGGAATGGGGACTGATCTCCTCATTTTGTTAGAAAAAAACATAAAAAGGTAAAAGTTGCTCCCAAAGGAAATGAAGGGCAAAGAAAGAAATGCACTTCTTAAACTGTCTTCCAGAACCAAAATATAAAATATTCTCTCTACCTGTCTTAATATGTGAGGTGATGATACAGGGAATATTTCTGTTGATCATGATGATGATAATGTTGATGATAACACTTGGTTTTAAAAATACAATTACAAATTTAACCTCTGGGGTTAAAGGTGGAATGGATGAGAAGGGGATGACACTTTGGAGCAGATTTTATCTAAAGACATAAGTCAGTCCCAGCTAGGGGAGGCTGAGCTGACTAAATTCCAAAATGTGAAAGAATTAACAGCAATGAACATTATATTTTCAAAAATCTAGGACACTGGCTATTGATCAGCAAGCACATACTGCTCCTTACAACATGGACGAAAAAAGGAATTCACCAAGTGTAGGCCAATTAAGCTGACCTCAATAATATGTTAGGGATGAAAAACACATTTTCAAGTGAAGAATTAGTGAAAGACATGAAGGTAAAAGGACTATGGGGTAAAATGGAACTTGAATTTCCCAAGTTTAGACCAAGCCAAAAAAGCTCAGTCTGTTTTTATTCTTGTAACAGAAATTATATTCTGCAGACAGGCAGTGCTCTGGCTCTTGTCTCTTTGGACTGGAGGAAAGCATTTCATGTAATGAGCCACATGGAGAATTTTCACCAAGACAGAGTGAGATGGAATTGCTAAAAAGCTGTCAGGTGCAAAAGATCCCCTTAAATACGTTTGGGAATGGATCATAGGATACAAGACCTTCCTGGCTGGAAGCACTCTTCAGATGCACTTTTTGAGGATCAGCACTGGGACCAATTTTACTTGATATTTTCATCAGTGACCCTGACACAAAAAAAAGTAAGAAATTGATCATTTGGTTTGGCGGTAAGTAAGGAAGTGCTGTCAATAAACTGAGGAGAAAAATGTCAGACAGGAAGAAACAGACCTGCTCAACTACTGGGATAATGGAAATTAAGAAAGTGTAGTCAGGAAAGTGCCAAGAAATGTACAACTACTGAGAAAAATTATTGCAGATCCTGAGAGGTTATTAATGGGCATGATAAAAGATGAGAAGAACAGGAAGCTATAAAAACATTGATATAATATTTTTTTCTTTTTTTTTTTAACTGTTGAGATAAGGAATTATTCATTCTGCTATGTGTGACTGTGGTGAAGTGCCAACAGGCATACAACACACAGTTCTGGTCAGGTTATTTGTGAAAAAAGAGGCAGAATAACTGCAACAGAATCAAGAAGAGGATAACTGGGAAAAGAAGATTTTCTGTACCACAGGGATCTGGAGAAATATGTGCTCCAGCACTGTTTTACCAAAAAGAAGATAAAGAGAAGACAGGATTGCCCTTTGTAAGTGACCCTACTAAAGTAAGGTCCTTTCCTTAAGGGAGGGCAGATAGGAAGAGACACATGAGAAAAAGTTGAAGTGAACTCTAGAATCATAGAATGTTGGAATGGACTTTAAGGATCATTTAGTCCCAATTTCCCCTCCCAAGGGAAGAGACACCTTCCACTTGAGTGGGTTGCCCAAGGCCTTATCCAACCTTGCTTTGACTGGGGCATCCACAACCTCCCTGGACAACCTGTTCCAGTGTGTCACCACCTCACAGGAAAGATCTTCTTCCTAAAATCTCCCCTCTTCCAGTTTGCATCCCTTCCTCCTTGTCTTATGACCTAAATGACTGTAAGAAATTTAGAGTGGAGATTAGGAGGGCACTTCCAAAGATGTGAAGTGAGATGATGAGGTGGTTTCTCAGAAGCAGTGGAAGGATTTACACTGTGTCTGTGAGGGAAGGAGGGGGAGTCTCTCTCCCTTTGGAAGAGGACAGGCTAAAGCATCCTACCCTGTGCCTGGGATGGGACACCTGGCACACCAGAAGAGAGGGACAGGGAAAGAAGGGAGCTGCTGTCAGTGCAGGACAAGATCTCCACCCATTCCGTGTGTACCAGGGGAGATGTCAGCCTCTACTCCTGCTACAAAAAGGGGCTGGGGAGGGAACGTTGAAAAATGCAAGTGCAGCCTTGAGAAACCCTGAGCCACCTCTGCTGGCACTGAGCACAGGGGATGCTTACAGCTGCTGCCCTGTGCTCTGTGATCCCAAACATCCCATCAGAGTCCTGTTCATCCAGCCAGCACGTCCCAGTGCTTACAGCTGTCTAAACCAGGACTTTTTGCACCAAATTTTTAGTTGTTTGGCTGGATTGGGTGCATTTCACTCCAAGTGGATCCAGTGAAGAACAGGCCAGGCCAGGATTAAACCTTTGGTGATTGTTTCTGAAAACACAGGCACTGATTTCCTGAATGAGACCTGAAAGGGGAACAGGATGTTTAAGTTGAATTCTCTCATAGGAAATCAGCTTATTACTATGGAGAAAATGTTTTTCTCAGTACTATTTCATTGTTTTTTTTAAAAACCAATCACAAGAAAACAGCAATGCCCCAAAATAAAGAGCTCTGTGAAAATGGCTGTGCCAAATGCTTCTCTGACACATTTAACACCTCTCTAATAATGTTTTTATATAATTGTTTCAGAATGAAAATGTGTGCCATAACAACCTGGAAGTGGTTCATGCATATTCATACCTTCCATGTGTTAACTGCTGGGGAATGTTCTCAGATTGCTTCGCTTTATAAATTGGTACTTATTTACCACGCCAGTTGGTGACTCTGGGGTGGCATATGTGAAACAAATTTGCAGTTTCTATTACAGCTACTTGCAATTTTCCAATGAAACACTTTTTAAATTAAGAGGAAAAACAACAAAAGAAAAGGAATCACCCCCACCATTAATCTGGAAGGCAATGCTTTGTGGGACAGAATTTGTTCAGATCATCCAGCAAAACATGAACAGGGTTTCACAAGAAGCATTTTCCAAATATGCAGGAAGATGACATGAGTGATTTCTGGGTGCTCCAGAACAGCTCCACCATGGGAGTAGATCCCACATGGCTCTAATCTGGCAAAAATCCCTGTTGTGGACCAAGAAATTAGTTAGGGAATTGCACATCTTGTCAAAAGTCACCTCCTGGCTCCATAGCAGTACCCTCTTGTTTTACTCTCAAACCTCCCAAAATCTGAGCTGCTGGCTCAGCCACCAAGACCTTGCAGCTCTGGCTTCCAACCCTGCTAACATAAAACACAATATGCAAAAGTGATAATATATATATACATATCATTAAAGAAAATAAAGTCTTTCTGGAAAGCCCACAGTAATTTCCTACCTCTAAAAGCAGATCTGGTTGGGAAAACCTTTCTTCTTTTTCATCCATGAATAAAAATATTTCACCTCAGCTTTACTGCATTTGTTTTGTCCTAAAATAATTAAAAAACATTAAAATTTCCCCAAAGTGGGCTCTGAATTTGAAACACAATCATAAAACAAGCTGCTGCAAATGTTTTTAAGAGCTTGAAAATCTGAAATATGAAATATGAAGTCAGAAATATGAATCAGACTCCTTGGTTCCCTCCTTGGCCAGATGGTATAGAACTGATTTTATAGGAGGAAAGGCAAATTCTTTCGAGGATCCAAACCCCTTTGAAAACAATGGGGAAACTACCATGTTTCTAAAAAGGCCTTCTATTAGCAGAGCTGGTTCTATATGTATGTGTACACAGACACAGACCAGGAGAAAAACTGTGCACAGAATTTAATGGGATGGTCTGTGGAGTAGGTGGTGTTTAAAGTGTCTCCTGTGCAGTCTCTAAATGTGCTGTATCTCTTGCTGTGCAGAATATTCAGCACATAAAAACAAACTTTCTTCCCTTTTTTGTTCAGATGTTTGCAGGTCACCTTTCCACTCGTTGGGAGAACTGAAACTTTCTTTTTTTTCTCCAGTCATGTTCCATCTATCACACTGTACATCGAGAGAGGAGGGAGCAGATGTGTCAGACACAGAAAATGAGAGACAGAACAAAGAGAAATAGGCCCCTGAAGGAAAGAATGAGAGAGGTTCTGAAAGCAGAAACAGAAGAAGTGAGAGAGATAAGGGACCCTAAAATAGACATAAATCAACAGAAAATCAAGTCCCTTGAAACAGAAGATAAAAAATCCCCCTAAAGAGAGAAAGGCAGGAAGGGACATCTGTCCATCAGAAGGACATGCATGTCTACAAGAATTTTAATATAATTCCAGCCACAATTTGAAAATTCATCTGTATCATTAATGAACATCTCACTAATCAGCCATTTCAAGTGCATAACACAGATTGCAGGATGAACAGACTCTGCTCCAGCTCATCAGCCCTATGGTTCTCTGCCCACCTGGGAAAAGAGAAACAAATAATCAATATGAGATGCATGAAGCCCTACTAAGGAGCTGATTGGAAGAACAGGTTTTGGTTGCTAGATAATATTTGATTTACTGTCTGAAAACCATTTTAGCACAGCCCTTCAGACATCCTGCAGTCCACTGTAATTTCATCTATGATAGTTTGCAAGACTTCCCATAAAATGACAGAGAGTGATTGATTGAATCCAAACTCAGCTGAAAGGGTCATCTAAGGCTGCTGGAAGTGAAAAGAGCAAAGGGACAATGACAGTGCCCTGAAACAGATGCCTTTTTTATTCAGCCAGGTATCCAAGTTCATCTGTTGTTTAACCACCTGCAGAGCTGAAACTTAAAAGTGGAGTAAACTTTGGGTGACTGCTGTTCCTTTATTCAGATCCCATTCCAGCTGAAGACTGTCCCCAAAATGTGACAGGTCCCTGAGATAGGTAAAAGTGCTCCTCCCTCTCCTTTTACCTTGGTTTTTCATCCAGTCTTAACTTTCTCATAGTTATTTTGGAGTGGTTTTGTTTTTGTTTTTTTTGTTTTGCACTCCCCTACACTATTTGCTTAGATAGCTGCTCCCACAACAGAAGTGGAGGATGGTGAAGGGAAATGACCTGAGTATCCCTGATGTTAGGTGATATCTTAAGTCAGCTTTTTAAATGGCAGATGACAGAAGAGACCTGAAGGATAAAGATGTGTCATTAGGCAGAGCTGAGGAACAGCTGAGAGTAAAAATAGCAAACAGATATTTAAAAACAGAAGAAAAAACCTGGACCTTCATCTTTTGACATGTTTGTTTTAATTCAAGCTTCCTTCTTTGGTAGGTATCTTGTTACATTACAAAAATATACTCTTGACAGAGGTTGGGACTTGGAGGCAGAAGCTACAGAGTTGTTGAAATGATTGAAAGAATGGCTCAAGCACTTGTTGGCAGCTCTAAGCAAATGTATGAATTACTAAATGTCAGTTATCAGCACATTGTAAACCAGGGAAATGGTGAAAGAATTAATCATGAAATTGAAGCCATTCATTTATTTATTTATCAGTACTGGAAAATTCCTGAATGTCCTTGAAAGAATAGAAACTTGGACTTCATATTCTCTCAGATGTTACATGCCAGGCTTTGGTAGAGGAAGGAGGAGGGAGAATAAAGGTCACTTTCAATCTGCTTCTTATTCATAACATTCAGCTTGAAGACCTGGCCGACCCGGCTATGATGGGCTGTTAAATGGATTGGCCTAGGGCAAGAAAATGAAAGTAAGTGTACTCTAAAAGTTTTGGGAACTTGGATCAGGGATTATTCCATCTGTTTAATGGCAGGACAGACACAATGTGGCTGATGAATGGTGGAAGTGCTTTATATCACTGTGGTGTTAATGACATAATGAAGGTCTTTTAAGAGTGCAAACGTGGTGTTCTATAAATCTGCTCCTATACATTTTCCTTCATTTATCAATTATTAAGGGGATTTTCGCCTTCTGTTCTAGAAATTGCTGCAGAGCTACTGCATTGATTTGGGAGGGCTTTTAGCTGCTTTGATGTCTATTATATTTTAGCACATTGGTGAGCAGGGTTTATTTCATCACATATTCTGTTTAAAAGGTTTCAATATTGATAAAATCTGGGCAGAAAGGTATGTAATAAATTTTCTTATTTTAATAGGATTATTTCAGAGAACAAAGTATGAGAAAAAGGCTTGTACTAGACTTACACTTGATAATCAGTTTAACCCTTTTGAGGGTGTAACTCCTTGCAATCTGTTTAGCAGACAAGAGTGAGAGAAGACCCTTACCCCCACATCCTTCAAAAAAGATTTGTGCTTGTTCCATCTTTTGGCTGATAAAAGTAATTTGTTGAGAATCTTAATCCTTTGCAATTAATCCTTCCTAAAATAAAAATAAAGTAACAGAGGTGGGTTATTTCCTAATCACTGAAGATTTTTTTTCATTTTTCTTCATCTTGCCTTTTAATTTCCACTTTCATTTATTTAATATTTCATTTTTCCTTGCTTTTTTCAGCAATACTTAATAACAGATGATGCACCAGTCTGAAATGTGCTATAATGGAAAGATTATGTCTGGAGGTTAAAAAATTATATGAAAAATGCTGGTAATACTTTTTATGGGCAGACCAAAAGAATGTGATGCAGTTGCTGATGTTGCCTGGTGCTTTTGGGGAGACTCTTGAGTGCTTTTAGGGGAGACACCTGCTCTGTGAAAGGGCTCAGGGGCCCTGTGGGTCCTGTGTCAGCCCTGGCAGCCCAATCCTGGTGTTTTGGATAATTTAGGGCATCTCAAACAGAATATTCCTGTGAGGGATGGGAAAGGAAGCTCAACACCTTTCTCACCCTCAGGGACACTCAATACAAATTATTTCCAGAAAGATCCTAATCTTCATGGAAGGAAGGAACTCCCTTGTTCAAAATGTGCCTCCATGTTCAAATGTTCCAAAAATGAACTCTCTTGTCCAAAATTTGCCTCTGTGCTGAAAAAGATCTAATTTTGTCTGTTCAGATGAAAATCCAAAGGCACACAGCTCTGCCCAGAGCACAGCAGGCAAAAATCCAAGCTTATGTACAGAAAGCACGTTTAGATGAGTAGTTTAGATTTTGTTGAGTGCTCAACAGTCTGCTCCAACTTAATAACACACAATCATTGCTTTAAAACAGTTTTTAAGTTACCTTTCACAGTCTTTCAGAAGTACCTATTGCTGTGTACATGCAAAACAAATAGTGCAGAAAAAATATGGAAGAAAGTAATCCTTACAAAAACCATTCTGTTCCAGTCTAGTTTTCTAACAACTACTTAGTGGAGCAAAGGCTGAGTTCAGTTCCCAGTTCTGATATTTTATACAATGCCCCTTTTTAAGCCAAAATTCAGCAGCTGTATTTATGATTGAAAACTCAGAGTATGGGTTAGGCACTGTAATCACACAGCTGAGCTAATGGTTTTGCTGCATAAAAAGGGTTGTGGGTAATCTATTAAAGAGTCACTATGGGTTTGGAATAAGAAGTCAGATGAGATCATTCAAGTCAAATCATAGCAAAAAATCCCTTATGAACTAATTCAGAACTTTCCAGGCTTCAAATATTTTCCTGTAGTTCATTTCTTTATTGAGCTCTTGAAGCTTTCACATCTCAATCTCTCCCACAAATAGAAGCCATCTAATTTTCTCATTTCAGTCTCTTTGAGACCACTGTCAGGCAATCCCATGGCACACAGGATTCAGGCCCCAAAATGGAGATACCACCATGATGGAAGAGTTATTTTTATAATATTACCAACAGACTGGCAGGAAGGCAAACTGCAATAAAGAGAGAAGTTCCAATGTGATTTTCAGTTGACATTTGCAATCGTGTTCATATGCTTTGGGTGAGTTTGATACAAACTATTCCATTTTTAAATGATTATCTGAAATGAGCCTGGAAATCTCTTGCTCCCTGTTGCTAATTGAGATGGCACAAGACCAATCATGCAGTTCTTGTGTCTAGAGCAATTCTGCACACAGGCCACAGCAGTGTGAGTCTCCATTAAATGTGTCCTGATGTGCTAATTTACCTCACTGAGTTTGGAAACCCAAAAATGGCACCACTGAGACTGAAAGCCTTCAAAGGGCTTAAGTGAACCAGCAAATCTGTTGCCCAGAGACACTTCATTCCTGCCCTGTTTATCACAGGTAAACACATCCTGCAGCACATGAGGAGAAAGTCAATAAATCACTTGGAAAATCTCTGAGTGGGCTGTGTCACACAGCTCCCTCTTTAGCAAACCCCAATGGGTCCAACATTCATTTTGTCCAATCCCCCAATTTATTAATTGCTTTCTTAGTGAAGACACTGGTGGCAATCCCAGTACAAATGCTGAAGAGTGAGAAAAAAGGTGACACATGAGAAGGGCCTAAGGAATCACTTGGCACAGTGAATGATTTATGAAAGGTGTGTCCTCTTGATTCTCAGGTGGGGTGAGAATCCTGGATTACACTTTCTCTGCTCCAGCACAGATAAATAAGATGCCTTGCTAAGGCTCTATCTACAGAAAGATGAGAGGATTTACTGGTCTGGGACAAGCAATTGAACTTGATTATCTTCCAAGGTTTTCCTGATAAACATTCTGCCTTTATTATAAAGCCATAATTTTCCTTCAGAACCTTTTTCTAGGCTTTCTGGATTGGAAAGTCCAAAAACTACTGGATGATTCAACTCCTTAGAATACAGATTGTAATTATAAAAGACTCAGGTGTAAGAGAGTGAATGTGGAAATTTTGACTCATAGTATCAAGAAGATACTATGGGTAGGACAGAACATAAGGAGGTGGCTGAGATAACCAAATGTCACTGTATAGAGAAAAGTTTTTACAGAAACTTCCTGTAGTTACTATACTATGATTGTGCAGCAAACATTAGAAAAAAAGTACTCCAGGCAAATAAAAATAAACAAAAAATAAGAACATGTGGTATCTTCTCAGTGAACCCAGATACCTACTGGGAGAAGCCAAGTGGAGTCATTAGAATTATTTGTTCATCATTATTACTTATAAGGAGGTTCATCATTGTGTCTGTATATTTAGGCCCTGTGGTTTTAGTGCTTGAAAACAGCTGCAAAATGCAGCTGAGTTTTGCAGCAGACCCTGAAAATATCAGCCCCTGGCAGTAGAACTGGCTGTTTCTAAGAGAAGTTCAAAGAAGCAGTCATTAAGGAAAATGTCAGTTCTAAATTTATTTTCCCTGCTTCTCTCCTCTTTGTCATCTGCTATGAATTGGTCCCCAATGGCTTTGCCATTTTAATTTCAT
This sequence comes from Luscinia megarhynchos, assembly GCA_034336665.1. Lineage (NCBI taxonomy): Eukaryota > Metazoa > Chordata > Aves > Passeriformes > Muscicapidae > Luscinia > Luscinia megarhynchos. The sequence goes on from CM067566.1 coordinate 5,006,042, forward strand.
CTGGACACAGATGTGATCATCTGTGAACAAGTCTTTCAGAGCACTGCCTTGGCAAGAACTTCTGCCCATTCAGGACCGGGGAAGAAAAACTGCAATTCCAGAATTTACGTGGTTTTCTATCAAGATGAGAGTTTTATTTATAAAAAGATTTGCAGCACATTCAGTCAAGTATGATGACTTATAAACATCTGAGTAGGTTGCTGGTGTGGGAGAAACACAAATATCACAAAATTTGTGGAATCCACAAATACCAGGAGGAAGAAGTCATGACCTGAGTTTAGATTGGGCTCAAGATATCTCAGTTCATGCTCTTTAATTGCATGGACTTTTAGGTAATGATACCCAAACTACAGCTGGCTAATTCCTTCCATTCAGTACAACCTAAAGTTCTCCTTTAATTATTAAACACTCAGAAATGCAGTTCTTAGCCCCTCTTTGTCTCTAACGAGGCCAGTACGTCACTTTCTGTCTGAAAAGTTTTTTGCACACCTGCTGGACAACATAAACTTCTAAATCTTTTCTTCATTCAGCATGATTTCCTCAGACTGGTTCTGTTTGCTAAGGACTTTATGTAGCTCAGGGCACCAGGAGAAACAGAGAATGGCTGTCAGTGCAATGGCAGCAGTCAAACACTCTGTTCTTATCCTGCAGCTGTCTGCAAGTGGGAGCTCCAGAACTTTTAGCTTTAACAGTGTAAGGCAGAGATCACACTGCCTAATTGAATTTATTCCTCTTTTTATTCAGGCCTCTGAACAAATACAGACATATATTTACATGTCTTTATATTAATAAGTATTGATAAACACATTTGAATGTTGTATCTAAATTTGTGTTTATCCAAGCACTGCAAAAAATTAGCTCATCAGGGCTCATCTGGCCTGTACTGAGAAATATTTTTTTTCAATTCACAAGGAGCCTTGAACAACCCAGATCAGCAAAACCTCAAGAGCCCCTTTGCTTTTGGGATGTTCCCACCTGAAGGTTCAGCCAAATGTTCTGAGTGTTTAAAATTTACTACATTAAAACTGCAGATTAGATCTAAGAATGTCTAAATTTAGATCTCTTCCATTCCTGCTTATAATTTGCATTTTAGAAAAAGGCAACAAATCATAACAAATAACTACATGTCTAATTTTAGGTGACATTAATCTCAATTTCAGTAATATACCTTCTGATTTTGCTGTGATTTACATAGTGTCAATCATCAGGCTGGCTAGTGATCCATCACATCAATAAAGCAGATGCTGCAGATTCATTTCTTACTCACAGGATGAAGTTCTGAGGGACTCACACCAGATGTGTTTTACCAATTGAACAGACAAAATAAGTCACTGAGCAGAACAGGACTGAGTTAAAATCCAGAAGTTTCAGGTGTTTGTTTCAGGCTACTATAAGGATTGCTGCTCCCCACCAAGCTGAGCTTCCTCACACAATTAAAGGAGTTTAATACAGGGTTTAATACAGGGTTCAAGGCTTGTTTCTTAATATTTTGCAGTCCTCCTAGTAAGGCTGAATATCGAAGTTACTGTTTCAGAACAGCAACAGTTTTATGGGAACAGTCTGTTAAGATGCAAAAATGATTTGCAAATGTTGTCCTCTGCTCCTCATGCATTTCCAAAGCAACAAGCTGAAAAGGGCTGATAATCATGAAACCACATTAAATGTTCTATGAGATAAGTCAAATACCTTTCAGAAATTCTAATAAATTCTTTTCATAATTTATTAGCATATTCTACCCTGTGGATCTCATTTTTACCTATTAGAGAACTTGTCTAAGATCAGACAAAAGAACTTTTCTGTTCTACTGGCATGCTGAGTGGAATTCATTATTAAACACTGTGCTAGGTTAATCCGATTCAGGAAAAAAAATAAAGATGTAAGAGATGCTTTTATAAAGATAACTGAAATTAGATAACTGGAAGAATCCTACCACAAGAAAACAAAAGCTTATGAAGTTTTTATTTTCTTTTTCCCCAAAACTTTTCCTTTGAGGGCAGCATAGAATTGGTTGATTGAACTGTCCAGTTTTCAGACTTGAACTATGTAGCATGCAATGACCAATACATTTCTTCATTTCCATTAAGAAAATCAAAAAGTCGAGTGGAGCTCATTTCAGAAAAGACTTTTAGCATCACAACTCTAGCACCTAAGGTTAAGAACATCATTCTAGATTCTGAGTTCTTCAGGCACACAATTACATCCCCAGAAATCCTTCCTAGAACCACCTGCATCTAGTTCCAGAGGTAAATCCAAATCAGACTTCTGTATGGATCCAACTGGATCTACAGAAACCATTGAAATAACTGTCAGTCCATCCCAGGGTTTTTCAGTCAGTTCATCCCAGGGTTAGTCAGTCCATCCCAGATTCTGTCAGTCCATCCCAGGGTCTGTCAGTCCATCCCAAGGTCAGTCAGTCAGTTCATCCCAGGGTAAGTCAGTCCATCCCAGGGTCTGTCAGTCCATCTCAGGGTCTGTCAGTCCATCCCAGGGTTTGTCAGTCAGTTCATCCCAGGGTAAGTCAGTCCATCCCAGATTCTGTCAGTCCATCCCAGGGTCTGTCAGTCAGTGCCAGGACCACCCTTGGGGCTGGGACAGAAGGTCTCAGGGCTCCTCGGGGGTGTCAGGTGCCCAGAGAGGTTTGGAGCTGTGCTGGGTGCCCAGGTGATGAGGCTCTGGTGGCTGTGACCTCACAGAGGATGGGCACAGGGGGTCTGGGGTTTGTCAGCCAGGTGATGAGGCTTTGGTGGCTGTGACATCACAGAGGATGGGCACAGGGGTCTGGGTTTGTCAGCCTGGTGATGAGGCTCTGGTGGCTGTGACATCACAGAGGATGGGCACAGGGGGGTCTGTCCCCAAGGACAGCACCAGGCAGCCCCACTGCAGCTGCACCTGGTGATTGGTGTGCAGGGGCAGGCTGGGGTGAGTGGGGCACTGGACAGATGTCAGGGGGTTTCTAACCTGAGTGAGGGCTCAGCCCTTCAGAGCAGGGCGAGGTTCTGTCCCTGGGGCTGGGGACAGTGAGAGCTGGGGCTCTGTGCTGCCTCTTGGGCCTGTCCAGGCTTTGCCAAGAGACCCTGGGACCTCCTGCAGGGGGTTTGGACTGGTGCAGTGATGCCCAGAACCCTCTGAGCAGGGGGGAGAGCTGAAGTCTGGGGCTTTGTCAGCTCTGGTGTTTGTGACATTACAGAGAACAGGTGACAGTGGAGCCATCCCAGGGACAGCACCAGCCAAGCCCCTGCAGCTGGGCTTGGGCAGCTCTGAGGGCACAGGCACAGGGAAGGCTGGGATGGAGGGGGACAGATGCCCAGGGGGGTTTCTAACCCTAAGTGAGGGCTGGGCCCCTCAGGGCAGGGCAGGGCCCCTCTGGGCTGGGGGACAGAAGGGCTCAGGGCTCCCAGTGGTGCCAGAGAGGTTTTGGGGATGTGCCAGGTGCCCCTGGCTCCGTGGAATGCTCCAGCATGGCAGGGATGGGGCCTCAGGAGATGCCCAGGTGTCTCTTGCACTTTGATGGCTCAGCCCAGCCAGGGGATGGCACCAGGGTGGCTTGGGCAGGACGGGCCCTGTGCTGTCTGCAGCCAGGGACTGCAGCCCCTTCACCTGCCCGCCCAGGGCTGATATCCCAGAAAGGACAAGCCTTTCTCCCCCTCCTGCAGGCCATGGCTGCAGCAACCACGTTCCTGGTGCTCGTGCTGGCCCTGCTGCTCAAGCAGACCCGGGACCTGCGGCCTGACGTGGTCACAGCCCAGCGGATGTGGCAGCGCGAGAATTTCCTGTTCCACGGGGTGAAGAAGCTGCTGCAGGACATCAGGTGGATCAGGTCCCCACAAGAAGCCCCACTCCTCTCTGGGTCACAGCTCTGTCTCTTCTGGGCTGCTGCAGCAGTCATGGTCCTGGAGATCTGCTGGCTGGCCTGGCAAATGAAGTCTACACTTTGCACCTGCCACGAGCAGGACAGCTCTGGCAGCGAGGAGGAGGAGGATGAAGAGAAGGAGGAAGAGCTCAAGGAACAACGCCTCAGAGTCAGGCTGTTCTCTGTGCCCACCCTCCTGCCCGTGCAGGGCCTGTCTGCCCTGTGCAGGGATGTGAAGAGGATGACGCTGGACGTGCTCCGTGTGTGCCGAGCGCTCTCCAGGAACACGTTCATGCCCGAGCTGCGCCCGGCCGCCGGCAGGAACAACATCCACGAGTCCTGGAGCATCTCTGAGGAGCGAGTCGTGTACCAGCTGCTGGTGTCCCTGCAGCCGCCCTCCAGGCACTCCTTCAGGCTGGAGCAGTTCTGTGGGGCATACCTGCCAGAGAGGAGCTCCAACATCCGAGTGGTGCTGGAGTGCAGCTGCCCGAGAGCCACGGGGGACACTCCGTGCTTCGTGCACCCCGCAGAGAGCCAGGAGACAGCCCAGCCCTCGCCCCTGCTGCAGACCCTGTGCACAGGCTCCTACCTGGACGTGGAGGAAATGGCCTGCTGGGTGCAGAACTCGGTGCAGACAGCCTGGCAGCACCTGCCCCAGTGGCAGCACTGGCAGCTGACGGTGCTGCCCAGCTCCCGCTCCTGCCGCCTGCTGCTCAGCGGCCCCTCCGGCCTGCAGCTCTGTGCTGTGCTGGTGCTTGCCGTGGAGCAGGGCAGCCCAGGCACCTTCCTGATCCTGCAGTGACAGTGGCCAGCGCTCCCAGGGGCTGCTCTGGGCTGGGGCAGTGGGGAACTGGGAGTAGGCACAAACAGAGAGCTGACCTCCAACTGCCCAAAGGGATCTGCTGGGCAATGGAACACTGAGCTCAGAATATTAAAAGAGGGGAGAAGGAAGAGGCATGGGAGACATTTGGAGTTAAGGCATTTATCTTCCCAAGTCACCACCACAGGTGACGGAGCCCATCTTTCCTGGAGGTGGGTGAACACCTACCAGCCCATGTGAAGACAAATTCTGTAACTTGGAACATCTCAGAATCACAGAGTCAATAAAGTTGGAAAAGACCTCTGAGGTCCTTGAGTCCATCCTATGATCCAACACCACCATGGCAATAAGTGTCATGTCCAGTCTTTCCTTAACACCTCCAGGGAGAGTGTTAAGCACCTCAGCCTTTCCCTTTGGCGACAGGGTCCAGTAAAGAATGGATGTTTTCCTTGGCCCTCCTATTGCCATCAATGTATTCATAAAACAACTTTATATTATCCTTGACAAATTGGCCAGATTAGTTCTGAACTTTTGCCTCTCTAATTTCCTTCCTACACGACCTAACAACATCCATGAACACTTCTTGAACTGCCTGCCCCTTTTTCCTGAGGTGGTTCCCCTAGTTGGCTCACCAGCTGTGAAGTTCTCATCCACACACTCCAGGGCTGCCCCTGCTGTGTTCAGTTTCCAGCAGACACCTGGCAGGTCCCTCCTTATTCCTTCTTTCCCCCTCTTTATGAATGGATCCTGATGGAATTTGGTACAGAATATCCCTTGGGGATGTCTCTGGGGTGCCCCCACCCCAACCTTGGGGTCAGCTCTGCTGTCTGTGTCTACTCCCAAGCACCCAAGTACCCTCTTGTGGTTCCAGCCCCAGCCAGAAATTAAGGACCATGCAGCCACTTGCTCAACACCCTTCTCCTACCCCCTGTCCTGGTGGAGTGGGGAGGAGAATCAAAAGTAAAATTTGCAGGTTTGGAGAAATTTCAAAATTAATCATTTAGAGAAGTATAGTAACTGCAAACACAGTAAAATACTGTAATAGTGTAAAAAATAATAGTATTGATAATACAACTGAAAAGAAAAGAAACCCCAAACGTGATGCACAATACAAGTGCTCACTACCTACTGACCAACAGTGCCAGAGCTGCCTTTCTGAACCCAGATCAAGCCCTGTTCCAGATAACTCCCCCAGTTTATATACTGGGCATGCCAGTCTATGGTGTGCAATATCCCTTTGGCCAGTCGGGGTCACCTGTCCTGGCTGTGCTTCCCTGCCATTTTGTTTATTTACCTTCTTATTAGTAGAGAATAAGACCAAAGAAAACCCCCCAAAAAACCAATCCTCCATCAAAAACCCCTGAAACAATCAAACAAATATTCCACAAAAAAAACCCATAAAAAAAAATTCCTGACTTAAGATAAATATGACTTAGCAAAACCAAAACACCGTTATTGCCATTCTGAATCCAAAACACAGCACTGTACCAGCGACTGAGAAGAAATTAACTCTACCCAAGCTAAAACCAGTGCACTGAGCAACAGGTTTTGATTTATTTTCTATGGTACAAAGAAAAATTCAGGCACCAAAGCCTGCTAGCTAGTTCTAGTAGCAGTACAAAAGGTCATTTTTCCAAATGGCAAAACTGCATCCCCAGGCTTTCAGGATTATGTGCTCTGTCATTATTAAGAAAAGTCTCATTGCATTAAGAAGCAGCCATTGCTTTTAAAAAGATGGAGACACTGTTTCATTAGAACAAAACAAACCCAAGAAAGCCTTATCACAAAGCAGCATGAAGAGCACTTGAAAATAAAGTTTGTAGTTAAAACTGACATTTCTCTGACTCCTGTTTCCACCAGCAGCCATCCCACTGAGGTCTGACAGGTGTTTGCATGGTTGCCAAGCCCCTGGGTTAATTCAGTGCATGAGGAGCAGTGAGATGAAATTACTTCTGTAAGTGAAATTCTGAACAATTAATTGGAAAGTTGAACCATGGAATTGTTAAGGAATCTTCCCTGTCCAGGACCTCCCAGGGTCCCTGACCATCCAGGAGCCACCGTGGCAGTCCCACCCACACCAGCAGCAGGCAGAGCAGCGCCTGGCTTGGCTCCCTGCACACACCCCACATTCACAAATCAGGTTTCCTTAGCAGCTCCACCCCAGGCTTCTCTCAGCACAGTCACAGAGGTACAGATTGTACAAATTGTTTAATCTGGGTGCAATAACAAAACAATTTGAGCTGGTTGCCTCCAGGGAGGGACCCTGAACTCAGGAAGACCTGGGCTTTTCTACACTCACAGACTTGGCATGGGGAAAGCCTGGAGCCCTCAGGTCCCTTTCCTGGGCCACAGGTCCCTGTGCCCTTGTTATGCCAAGGGCCAGCAGTCCATGAGCTCTTGCCTGGTCTCCTGCCACCCAGAGCTCAGGTGCAGCTGGAACTGCAGCTGCACCCTGAGCTGCCTGCACTGAATGTGCTCTGCAACAGAATCACAGACTGGTTGGTGTTGGAAGGGCCCTTAAAGGTCATCTCATTCCAAATTTCTTGCCATGGGCATGGACATCTATTAGACCAGGTTGCTCAGAGTCCCACCCAGCCTGGCCTTGAACACTTTCACATCTGGAGCACTCACAGCTGCTCTGGGCAACCTGTGCCAGGCCTCAGGATATAATTTTTTCCTAATATCCAATCTAAACCTGCTCTCTTTCAATTTGAAACCATTGCCCTTTATCCTATCACTACAGGATCTAGTAAATACTCTTTCCCCATCTTTCCTGTAAGTGCCCTTCAGAACACACTCCTGGACCAACCAGACACCTTCTACACCTCGTGACTCTCTATTTCCACTTGCCCTGTTCTTCTCTTCCTCATCCCTAACTAACCTCAGCCCTCCCCTACTCCTAGCCACATAATTTTATCTTTCAACCATTTGTTCTGCCTCCAGCACCTGCCAGACCTTTTACTGAAGTAATGTAACTCACTGAAAAGGCAGAAAAATATCCAGCATTTCACTGAGCTTGTATACCTCCCTTTCACTGAGGTATATTACCTCAGAAAAGTCTCTTCAGAACATACAGGGTGAGCAGTGGGAGAGCAGATGAGGGGGGACAGCAAAGATGAGAGTGTGCAGGAAGAAATTGCCTTCTGGAAAAGAAAGGACAGGTTATTAATTTGTCTCACCATGTCTAGGGAAGCCATGTCCTTAGACTCAGTTTGTTCTTGACAATACAAGGAAGGCAGCAGAAGTGCAGAGCCAGGAACAGGGGAGGGAGAACAGAGTCACTCTTCATGCTGGTGTTTAATTTGGAAAACACCACTCTCAGAGGTAGGAAAATGGATGGGCAGAGTGAAACATCTCTCATTTTTCATATCAAAGTTTGCTGTACAGTCTCTCATGTTGCCCAAATTTCACAACAGTCTATGAACATGCTGTCACTCACTCTTTTTTTGGTTGACTTCTTGACTGAACTTTTGCCCAGATACCCCAGAAACTTCTTGCTTATAGCCAAGCAGGACTAATGACAACATTTTCCTGCTTAATTCCACCTACAGATGCAGGTTTCAGTCTATACATTTGATTTTAGCCCTGTCCTAGACAGTGAGCCCATTTGCACCCCCCAAGCTTAAATCTTCCCAGCAATCAGATGCTCAGCAGCTCTGTATGGGTCCCCAGTGGATTTTAATGTGGCATCTTGGCAGTTGGCATATTGTCTCAATCCAGATATCAGACTCAAATTTCTCTGGGATCCAGCCTCCAGAGGGACAGAGACCCACAATTAGTGAGCAGAGTTAATCTTTCTGTGACCTATGTGTAAATTAGAAGCTGTGCCATAGAATCACAGAACCCAGTGGACATCAAACCTTCTCCAATGGAGGCAGTTGTTTCAGAGAGTCACAGAATCACAGAAAATCATAAAATCTTATAATCATAGAATGTTTTGGGCTGGAAAGGACCTCAAATATCATCTAGTTCCAGCCCCACTCCCATGGGTAGGAACACCTTCCCCTAGACCATATTGGCTCATATTTCTTGTATTTTTTTCCTTCCACAGAAAATATTGTCTACCTTTTCCTGCTCAGTTTTCCTGGCACCCTTTTTTAGTTTTTGTTTTTGGTTTTTTGGGGTTTTTTTTGGTTGTTTTTTTGTTTTGGGGGGGACTCTTGATTTTTTTTTTTCTCATGGCACTCTACTATAACTCTGTTCCCCCCTGAAGTGCTTCACAATGGGTTCTTAGAGCTCTTCACTGGAAGAGACATCAGAGTGCAGCTTTTTGTTCTTTAGAGCTGACTAAAACCCTGCAGCTCCGTCCAAGGCAGGTAAATATTCTACAGGAGAGTAAGTTTCCCAGTATTTTGACTCACACAGAGCTGATGTGACAGGCTGTATTTTGAAGCAAGGCTTTTTTCCCCTCCTGCTGTGATATAAGAAGCTGTTTTGTGAATCTCGTTGCTTACACTGGAAAGATCAGGGCAGAGACAAAAGTGAAGCAGCAAGTTCCCTGGCTGCAGCATCAGTCCTCTGGTGAAGAGTTTTCAACTAAAAATATCTGTGGTATTTTTAACTAGAAGGACTGTCTGTGAAGAAAGCTTGAAATTACTATTCTCACCTCTTCAGCTAAGTGTTTGCTGCTCAGTGGAGAGTTTTTCATATGAGATCATCACCATGGTAGTTATAACAACCTGGTCAGCAGAGACTGTGAGGTTAATACTTTAAAAGAGCACATTCTTTCATTGTGGTACCTGCTGTGTAACTGTTTTTAAGTTTGCTCTTGAAGAATGTGCACTGGCAGCCCAGAAAGCCAAATGTGTCCTGATTTGCATCCAAAGCAGGGTGAGCAGGTGGAGGGAGGGGATTCTGCCTCTCTGCTCTGCTCAGGTGAGACCCCACCTGCAGAGCTGTGTCCAGATCTGGACCTTATACTGGGTCTCCAGTATAAGAAAGGTGTGGAGCTGTTGGAGTGAGTGCAGAGGAGGCCACAGAGATGCTGAGGTACTCTGGAGTCAGGCAGAGAGAGCTGGGGGTGCTCAGCTGGAGAGGAGAAAGCTCCAGAGACCTTCCAGCCCCTAAAGGGGCTACAAGAGAGCTGGAGAGGGACTTTGGACAAGGCATGGAGTGAGAGGACAAGGGGGAATGGCCTGAGAGTGACAGAGGGCAGGGTTAGATTAGAGATTGAGGAGTAAACTCTGCACTGTGAGGGTGGTGAGGTGCTGGGACAAATTTCCAAAGAAGTTGTGGATGTGCCATTCCTGGCAGTGTCCAAGGCAGGCTGGATGGGGTTCTGAGCAGCCTGGGGGAGTGGAAGTGTCCCTGGCCATGGCATGGGGTTAGAATGAGATGGGCTTTAAAGTCCCTTCAGCACAAACCAGTCTGGGATTCTGTGAGGTTTATGGTTCTCTGTGTTTGTGATTCCATTATTTCATGATTCCATGATTCTCTGATACACTTGCTGACATTCTTTAGGGAAGTTTGATCTTTCCAGAAATCCCTTCCAGATCTGCAAATCTCTCATGACAGTAAAAAATTCGTTATAATGCATTTTTTTGTAAAAACTGAATTCTAAGAAAGCTGTGCACTTCTGCCTTCACATAACAAGGAACAACAAAGGGCCTGATATTTTCTGTCTCACTTTGCACCAAAGTTTCTCTAAGTGTCCTCTTTAAGTTTGATCTTGGCTTAGTCAGCTGTAAACCCACAAAAAAAAAAAAAAAACAAAATAGGGAGCAGGAGGGGTGAAGGAAAGCAAATCCTTATGCCAAACTAGTCTTCTCAAAATTTGCACAAGCATTAATCAGCACATTGCTGCAAAACAGAACAAATAAGAGCATCATGTTCTTTTGAAAGACCAGTTTAAAGGGTTTTGAACTGACTCAGACAAACACATCCCCCAGGGACATCTTTGATTTCCACATTGTTCTCCTGATCACTCAGTGTGTTCCCAGAATGAGAACTTTCACTGTTTGTCTTCTTTTTCTTACTGGGCACGGTACTTAGGCAGAAAATCTGTCAGAAAGAAATAGCTGCATATAAATGTTATTCTAAGTATGGTTTCTGATACTATAGCTCAGCATGTTTGGAATATTGATCACAGCAGTTAAATTTGCAATTAAAATGATAATTTCTTTTTTCCACTGATTCTTTGACTAATGTTATGCAAAATGCAGCCTAGGATTGACATAAGGGCAATAAAAACTGCACAGAAAAATCTGTACCGAGCTAATTGTTAAACATATGGTCACATGCCATGGAAGGGGGCAGGCAATATGAACAAGGAGTGAACAGGGACATTGAGTATCTTCATAAAAACTCAGCTTTCATCACTGCTGCTGCTTGCATTTTCATTCTTTTCTTCTCTCCTTAATTCCCCCAGAAACTTTTTTTCTTTTCCCAAGTTAGAGAGGCATTTACATTCTCTCACAGTGATGCAGAGAGCTGCTGCCTCCAACACAGAGAAAACTAAGGTAGAAGGAGTTAGAAGTGCAGCCCTTGAGATTTGGGAATATATTTTTTATGGTACACCAACAAAAATACAGATGTTAAATTCAAGGAGATCACATGCAATAACAGAAGGGTCAGTGCTGTGATATGATCATCATTAATTGTTTGCCCTCATAGCTGGTTAAAACCTGGATTTATATATATATATATATATATATATATAGGAAGTTTAACTGGAAGGTTTCTTAGTTTGTTTTTTTCTTTATATTCTTTCTCTACAAATTTAGTCATTTCGCTCTCTTGCCAAGAGAAGCTGTGGCTGCCCCATCCCTGGAATGTTCCTGGCCAGGTTGGATGGGGCTTGGAGCACCCTGGGCTAGAGAAGGGTGTCCCTGCCCATGGCAGGGGTGAGGAAGAAGATGTTCTTTCAGTTCCCTTCCAACCCCAACTGTTCTATGACTTCTGTGATTCTGTGATCTTGGGTGCACATCCAAAACTCTCTTATTTCTATCTAGCATAAATCAAAATCACAGTCAGTGCAGCTTATTTTTTACTTCTACATTTCCCAGAATGTTCTTCGTCCTTGTTTGCCCTAATGTAAAAAAGCTCCACTTTCTGATTTTAGTGCTTATTCAGAGTTGAAATGTATTGGTGATCAATGTGCTCCAGTCTTCTCCAGTCAATATCTGAGCTATGGGTCACTCTATCAGAACCTTTCATCATTCTTCACAAAATTAATTTTTCTCAGATTGCCTTCCCCATTATACTCCTCAGTTCCTTTATTGCATAATTAACCCAATCTTATTCATTTGCTGCACTGATTTTTCTCACCAGTGTTTTAGTTCCCCTCACAACTGCTTATCTCTCTCCCATTATTTGGTCTCTTTAATAAATTATTTCAGAGCATGCATTAATTGTTTTTTTTCCATAGCATGTGTAAAAGTATTTTTTAAATAGTCTTCACTGAAAAGATAGATAGGATTTTTCATTCTTTGTTTTCCTCCATTTTCTTTAAAAAAAGGAAGACAAACCTTTACAACTAACAAATATATACAATGATTTCCTTACCTAGCAAAAAACTCCAAAATCACATTTGAAAGCCTGTCACATTTTGCTAGTGATTAATATAGTACTATAAATACCTGAAAATGAATAGATATTGCTAATTTTTTAGACAATAAGGTATCTATAATGTTTTCCAATATTTTTTAGTAACAAGAGGCTTCATTATATTATTTAGGTTATTACACCAAACACTGCAAATGCATTTAGTCATTATTGATGTTCCACTCATACCTGTCAAAGGACTAGAATTTCATTACTCCCCTCATTTTTCCTAACTACCTTAATCTTTTCTTTAGCTCCATTATTTCCCCAGGTGACCTCACTCTGGGAAACATCAAGGAACACGAGAACAATTGAGAATTGATCATCTACAATTTTTTGTTGATCCTCTGTTTTGTCAACACTATCTCTTCCCACTGAGAGAAATAATCATCAGCCTTGTGCAGTAGGAGGCCTGGGTGAAGCTGGAAATATGAATGAGTGGTAGAAGGAAGCACCAATAAAGTAAATAAGTGGCTAAACTTGAATCATTCTCTATTGACTAAGTTTTTTATCTTGGACAAAAACCTACTGATGGAAACCAACTCCTAGCTGCCAGGTCTGTCAGGATGATAACGTGGGATACAGTGCAATAATTTAATGATTTAAATTTAGCTTGCTGAAGCCAAAACCATCTGGTGCAAAGGACACTTTGGCAGATTGAGTACAGTGAGAATCCTGTTCTTCTTGCTGTTATGGTCTGATAACAAAGGAAAAATATGCAACCAAAGCCATTAAAAAATCATTTGCAGTCAATCTCCCAACCAAGTTTGAATAATAAGAGGCAGAGCACTAATTATAATTGTATGGAGTTTCCCAGCAGAGACATTGCAAACCAATTGCCACTTGTCTGCTCTCAAGTATTTTCTGTAAATGCATTCATTTGTGGCATCTTTTCATTTATGTGACAATATTATTACGTTTTGTTTTCCCTGGCAATTGTTTTATTGCCATCTGGGAGTCATTAGTGAAACACTTTAGAGAAAGTAAGGACATCTCTGAATATGCCCCTGATTTTAGGTCTGGGTTGAAATGGACTCTTAATAAAATAATTTTGTGCATTTTGGGAAGACAGGCAATCTTAAGATGTTCACTTCATAGGTAGGACTGGAACAGAAAATGAGACAAGACTACACACACAATACAAAGATATTAAAACTGGAAGCAATATTCAATTTTCATCCTCAACAGGGATATTTTCAAAGGCAAATTTGTTTATTATATAATTATCTCTTCATAGAACTGAGGACTTTTGATGGATGTTTTTGTGGACAGCTGGGGCAGGGCTGCTTGACCATATCCACTCCAAAGCCACTTTTCTGTCTGATTTCCCAAAAATGGTCCCTGACATGGGCAGAATGCTTTCATTCCTTCTTCTCTGTAAGACGTGACTTTGCACTGATATTAAAGCTAATTTTCTTTGGACAGGCTCCTCTTATAAATTGACTGCAGGCTATGTCACTTTGTCATCCACAAAATTCACATTTATTATCAAATCACTGATGAAGAAGCTTGAATTCTGTCAGACTAATAACCATTCCTCATAAAAATACCAGATGAACACTCCAAAAATGCCACTTCTTATTTTGTTAATCAGTTGGCAAACACGAGCTCCATCAAGATTTTCAAATGTTAAGGAGGACATGGGAGTGCAGAGCCCACATCACAGAATCACAGAATTGTTATGGTTGGGAAGGACCTCTAAGATCAGCAGGGTGAACCCTTAGCCCAGCACCACTAACCCACATCCCCAAGTGCCACATCCACGAGTTTTTGAGCATTCCCAGGGATGGTGACTCCACCACTTCCCTGAGTAGCCTCTTCCCATTCTTGGCAACACTTTCAGTGAAGAAATTTTTTCTAATATCGAATTTAAACCCTCTCTGGTGTAACCTGAGGCCATTTTCTTAAATACTTGTTCTGATGTCTTCAGCTCTTCACTTTGCTGCATTATTTCTCAACAACACTTTAGAGATGTGGTAGGTCTGGAAGCTGGAAAGCTGCTGCCACCCAACACCCCCAGAGATAACACAGATGTGAGAAGCAGAGAATATGGAGGGAATAGACAGAAAAAGGAAAAAAGAGTAGGATATGATTAAAGGGAGAAACAAGGGGTTAAAAAAAAACAGGAATAGAAAAAGTAAAAGATAATCTGTCATGATCAGATGTGGCAATAGGCATGAGAGTCCTTCCCGAGGATGATCTTGCTCTTCATCTTGCACTGAGTCTCTCATCCCCTCACTCTCCAGGAAAGAGATTGCACAGGAATGTTGGGATAATTAGCTGGGGGTCCAGAGCTCATTTACCTGTCACCTCCTGCAGCCCAGCTGTCCTCTCACCAGCCTGCAGGTGTGTCCTGCCCCTGATAGCTCTGCTCCATGCCAGCCACCCAACTGAGACCACTAACCCACTGAAAGCAGCTCAGAAGGCTCAGAATATTCATTCACACCATGTTTTGCAGATGGGGCTGTGAAGTGGAGGATTGATCTGATGAATGCACCACCTGCCAGTTCCCTAAGCTGCCCTTTCAAATATTTTACTGTCCCCATAGGAGAATTTAAATCAAAACAATAATGACCATAAGAGTGGAAAACAAGAATAAACAATAAGCCAAATCCCTCCTGCTGCAAACTCATTTACATTAACAATTTAATCTTATTTTTGTAATATATCTCAAGAAAGAATGAAAGGACAGAACTGCAAGGTAATGTCAGCCTGGTTAGCATTATGAAATTAATAATAGCATAAAAGGAAGTAAAATAAACTGTACAATAATGAAGCTGAAATACTCCATACCCCACAGAACTTTGTGCATCCCATTAGCAGCCAGCACTGCTAAATATCTGTGTATGGATGGGTGAGAGATGAAAGCAAAAAACAAAATTCTATACTGCTTTGTCATTTTTTTTACAGAAAAGTGGTTGACTTGAATATTGTCAGAAAAAAATAACAATCTGCATAAGGGCATCACAGAGAGCATATGGTTTGCAGATAAGATTTTCTTTTAGAATTACAATCAAGCATGTGCTATTTTATGGCACAGTTATACAGGGAGATAAATGAATGTATGTTCTGCATTCCAGTACAGATTTCTACAATAAGAATTAACTATCCTGCACTCTTTACCTTTTTCTAAAAAAAGAAATTACTCAATTTCCAGGCATGAATAAACAAACAACTTTTATATATTTGCAGGTAGTTAAAAAAAGGATAAATTAGGCCCTCCAATTATAGTGTTGCAAACATTTTCTTCATATGATGAATTTACAAGGATACAAAATACCTATGTGAACAAATAAACATTGCCTGTATTCAATTAAACCATTGCTTTCTTCATGCTTTAATTACATAATTAATGTGATAAATTAAACTGTTTCTCAGTGAACCATCCAGTCTAAGTTTAGAATTTGTATTAGTGTACTTTGCTACATGTGCACAAAAAGTAATTTGGTTCATGACATTATCTCTGAATTACTTCCCTGTTTTCATTTCCACTTTAAATGAAAAAGTTAAAAAAAAATAATGGACACTAAAACATAAGTTTCACATTGCTGTACTTTGAAACAATGGAACATGCAGAAGAGAAGAGTAGAGATGTTTTTATCATACATGGCCAATATATTTGCCCCATAAATCTTGGGCTAATGCCCAAAGGAGATCAGAATGAGACGTCCTAACAAGGCAGAATCCCTTTTTTTTTTCCATTCATGGCTCCATTTAACAAAACCGAATGAAGTGTCCTTCAACAAGGGCACCAAAATGGTAACAAAATGGTTTGCCTGAAGGATTCTTTCCTGTGTACATCAGCACACAATGTGCTCTGGGACTTTTTAGTGCTTATTTCCATGTCATTCACTTAAATTGCTCAACTCCCTCCTTCAGGAGGCCATGGAGGATCTAATTAAGAGAGTCAGATTCATGCAAGAAAACTCCATTAAGAACCAAGCTGCAGATTGCTGAAAGCTGGGGGGGTGCACAAAGGCAATGCTGCTGTGTGCTCACCTTTCTGCTGTAATCTGCCCAGATTCCTGTGTCTAGCACTGTCAGAGGGGTCACTGCTCCCAGGTGGGAGATGGGCACAGCACTTCTAGCTCCAGCAGAAAGAGAATTGCAGCCTGTCTCACAGGGCAGATACATTATTTAACACAACAAGAACAGGCTTTGGGCAACACAAATCAACCTCAGGCATCTGCAGGATTATCCTTGACTGAAAGTCTCCTCAGAAGAGAGCTGGTCTCTCCTTGGGCTTCAGGACTTCGGCAAATGTAAAGCTGCTACTTTATTGAAGGACTTTATTGATGGTACAAACAGAAACTGTCAGACATCCTTCTGGAAACTCGCTCCCTGTAATTTTCCACTTCCCTGCTCAGCAATAAAATGCTATTTGTAGTATCTGCTAAATGCAGACAATCATAAAATTGAGTTGAAAGAGTTGGAAGAGACCTTAAAGATCTTTGGCCATATCTGGCTGAAAGCTGAGACCATCCAACCATTCAAGAGAGCTTGGGATGAGAATGGACTGTGGAGAAGCTCACAGGGCTCCAGAGCTGGAAACCAACACAAATCCACATCTCTGTTGATGTCGTTGTTTCTGCAGGATCTCATCACCTCACACAGCAGGTGGCTTTGCCAATCTGCAGAGGTGATAACTGAGACTAAGCATAAAGGACCACACACATCTGTACTCTCCTTCTCAGAAACTGGGGATTAGTGGGAAACACTCAAAATGAATTCTACTAAAAACACCATTAGGATGAAGGATGTGCTCTCCTTGTCACAATTATTTATCACACTTGTCCACCCCACATTTCCTGACATTTAATAGCACAGAGGAGAATCCTATAGAAGACAGGGACAGAGCTGGGTGGGGTGCAGGTTTGACAGCTGGATGCTGACAGAGAAGGTGCAGCATCAAAAAAGGGGCAGGGGGTGAATAAAGCAATACATGAGAAAGGCTACAGGACCATTCACACTCCTGGAGCACCATCTGTTCATCCTACCTGCCCAATTAAATTGCCACCTTATGCCTTGTCTCTCAGGCATTAGATAAAAAGAAGTCACCATTCCTGGAATCTCAGAAGGAAGCATCATCCCAGATGTTCATTAACCAAATTATCAGTTATTTTTAATTATATCTGAAAGCAGAATCATTCTTGAAAGGATGAACATTGCATATAATTATTGCAGGAGGTCTCTTTCTTCTCTCCTCGTCCCAGGAAGATGGGACAATACACATGGTTTTTCTGTTAATAAAACTGAGCCCATATGAAATCTGGAATGAGAAACGTGGTGAGGCTTTACAAGCTTTTACTGGCTCTTTGGTACATTTGATTAAATTAATTCAATCTGTACTAAAATCAAGAAGTTTTTGCCATAGAGAACCGACTAAAACATCAGAGACAATGTTTCAACAACTTGAAATGAATTCTTACCTTTGTACGACAAAACAAAAGAAATACAGGGGAAGAATCAAACAACCTTTACCAAAACCAAAGCTGCAGAATCTTTCAAGACATTCAAGTCTCAATTCTTCTGAAACTGAGTGCACATTAAGGACAGTTGGTGGATTACACATTGCACAATTTGTGGTTAGGGTAATGTCTCAGGCAAATAATTTCCTTTGGGAAGAAAAGTTAAGGTACAAAAGAGGTGGATAACAGCCTGCCCCTGTTTTCAGGAAATTTAGAAGGTAAAGGGCAGATTATAAATGCTCTCTAGAGACATAGCATAAGAAGCAGATTATATAATCTTGGATGTTTTAGGAGCAGAAGTGCTGTTTCAGGGACTGAATGTTTGGCAAGCCACACTGAAAACCTTTAGTCAAAAAGCCTGTGTTCACACTGAAATGTTTATGGGAATATCACAGGTCTACTGGAAGAAAGAAAACAGACAAAATACACATGCTCTGTGGCTAAAAACCCATTTGAAAGAAATAACACTGCAAGAGTGAAAGAAATGCTTCGCTCTGTATTCAAACATCAAATGTCTCCCAAAAAATTTAAAACAGTCTGACACTATTTTTGTCTACAGCTCAAGATCATCTTGGCATTTATCTTCTGAGTGCCAGATATTTTCTTTCCTCATAATGTGGTGCACTGCTGAGATCAAACTCCTGATAACCTTCTGACAGCACACCCTGCTCTCCCCTGATGCCTCAGGTGCCACCAAAGCCTTGTCTAAACAACCCCAAGTTAGGAGTTATAGCAACACCATATTTTTAACTCTGCAGCAGCAGAAAAGTATGAAAATATTTCAGTAGTTACTTCAGGATTCTCGAGCCTAGATGAAACACCTGATTTGGCCCAGTTTAACCTGACTCACATCCTGGTTGCTGCAGTGCCTTGGGTGGGCAGGTAGGGGTAGCCTTGCTGCTTCCAGCATCTAATGCTGATTAGATTAGCCTGAACTGGATCCTGAAAGCTTCACTCCATGTATCCAGGGCTCCTAACTCTGTGGCCAAGGTTATGCATCTCGAGTCAGTGACAGCAAACCCTCCTGTGATGCCCAGAGAGCCTCAGCTGCTCTCGAGTCCCCTTGCACATGGTGTCAGGGGCTCCTTCCTCTCTGTGTGGTTTGCATCCTGCAGTCAAGAGAATTTCTTTCATTTCCTCTCTACTCAGCTGTTACCAGGCAAGAAGAAACACTTGACACAGACTGAAAGCCTTTTATTTGAATTCTTGTGTAACCTTCTCTTTTATCAATTTGTCATTTTGCTGATAAGCCTCTCATGCACCAAGGCATTTATTAGAATCATTATCAGAGAGCTCTCAGATTACTTTGTTGTCATGACAAACCGAGTTGTGCTGTGCCCAGCTTGATGGATGGGCTGGATATTTTTATACTCTTCTGGAAGACAGAACCTAGTGTTTTTGACACTCATGGTCCTTCCCTGATCTGTAGAACAAAGGCCAAGCATGAGTGCAGTGCAGGAAACAGTGACTTCATTGACATCAAAGAAAAGCACCCAGAACTGAAGTGGGAGCTACTGAACACAGGTCTAAACCTGAGGGGTTTAAAACATCTCATCACTTTGTGGCAGGATAAATTACCTTTAAATTTAGCTGCCCAATAGCTTGACATTCAGTCCCTGCAAAACAAGATACATCTCAACATATGTCTAAGACCGTAGGGAGAACCCAAAAGGCAAGTTAAACTTTACACCAAGGCTTAGCTTCATCCTGGTAAAGGTAAAGTCAACACCTGAGCAAGTCCCCTAAACTCCCTTTATGGGAATTTAATAAAGGGTTTTTTAACACACACAATAGAACTGAGCAGGAAATCCATGTCATCCTCAGTTAGAAACCTGACTTATTTCCTTATTTCAGGAGATGAATCTCTCCCAAACTCCAGGCTGATGGCTCAGCTATGCTGAGTCTGGTGTGGAGTGATGGAAGAGCCAAGGACATGTGAGAGCCAAGGATTTGTTCACTTCATTCTTTTCTTCATTCTCCTGCCATCAAGGAGCAGCCCTGAGTAGCCAGCTCAGCCTCCTGCTCTGCAGAGAGCAGTCCATGGAGAGTGAGAAGTCATCTTTGTTCTTCCAGTGTTCAGGGGAGCATAAAGAACATCTTTTATACACAAAGGGGAACTTTTAATTATCCTTCTTATTCACAATTAATTATTTTTTAGCTCAAAGGAAAAATTCTCTGAGGGCTTCTGTTTTTTCTTATCTTTGTGAGACTGCTAGGAATATCTGGGCATGACCAGTGATTCCACGTTTTTCACATTATCTTAGTCTTTCTGAGGCTCATTTTATACCTCTGTAAAGCTGTGCAACAGTGGGTCTGCACTGAATTTATGTCTTTGCCAACATTTCATTGGTTTAAGAGCTATTCTGATCATAATTCTATGCATTTAAATTACAAAGCATTTGGGCCAAATTCTATAAAAGACAGGTGATAAAATAAATTTTGTGCTTCAGGGTCATTATTGCTGTCTGTAAAGCTGTAGCCAGCATTGGAGAGACAGCAGTGTCTGCTTTCAGTTTCCACCCAAGGCCCTCTAATGCTGCTCTGCAGATGCTGTGGAAGCAGTCAGTGAACACAAGCTGACTAGCAGCTGTCACTGCACCATGTTTCCTTTTTCCAGACATGATTTTGTCGTGCTGGACTAAAAAATCCCCTCCTGATATATCCAGGAGTTCATCAGTATTTGTTTTTGCTGGATCCAAATGCAGGATGAGAGTCTGGAAAAGCTAAGCAAGGAATTGTGGGGAACAGTGATACAGAAATCTGTCCTAAAGAGTTTGTGTCTGCCAGCTACAGAATAAGAGCTGGCACAAATAAAAAATAACCCTAAAACTCATCATACCTTACTTATCTCGACTACCCTCCCCAGTTCTCACACACCTGTCCCTATTTTAAAAGTAAAGTTTCATGAGAACTCTTTTCCAAGCTGAAGTAGTCTTTAATTCAAAATAAAATATTCAGATGCTGCCACCAAACCTAGGCAAAATGTGCTCATGCTTATGCCAAAATACTGATATAATAAATGTAGAGTGTCTCATCTCCCCTTCCCTTCCTTGTTTCTTCTCTTTAGCTCCCCTGTGCTTTGGGACAAGGTTTTGATATTTGGCATGTTCATGTGTGTGATACTGAGCAAATAAACCTAATTAGCACATAATATATTGAATAGATATCACTCAATGACTGCATCTGCTATATTATTTGATATAAATATGGACACTTTCCCTGATGCACTGAAAATTACCCAACTTTCATCTCTTCTGTGTATTTTTATGCATTAGCCATGCATGTAAGTTTTGTTTGGTTTTTTCCCATGTGATATGCACACTCTAGATTTAAACCTGAAAGTTGCTGTGCTTCTAAAATATAATTTTAAATAAATAAATAAATAAATGTGGACTTCACTGGGGTTTTTGTTGTTATTTTATTTTTTTCCAGAGTCATTAATATCTGTAAACAAAAAAAAATGATATTACAAATGATCAATGAAAAACGCAGCATAGTTTATAATTAAACATACACATAGTTTATAATTTTGGGGACGGTATGCCAAAGAAAATAATTCCCCTGGTAGATAACTCCAGGCAATTCAAGTCTCCTTTAAATTGTGGAAAACTAAACAACAGGGTTTTTTACAGATATTATTGAGTGCAAACAATTTGGATAGCACAATGTTTGACAAGTATCAGCCCATATTGATTTATTCTTACAGATAACCTTCAGTGCAGCTAATGGATTAGACATTCCTGAAATATGGAGGAACTCAGCATTCACTGATGAGATGAGTCCATTAATCCTAAATAAATTATAGTGTATCAAATGCAGAGAGATAATTAATCATGGTATATTTATAGTGTATAAAAAGCTCATGGTGACACTCCGTGGTGACTATTCATAAATACATTTTTAATTTAAGTTAGAGAAGTTATGGGGGTCAAGCCACTATAAAGAAATTACTGCAAACTTTTTTATTATGTATAATTTCCAGATAATATTATTTACAATTTGAGCACCAAGGGACTCTGACATGATTCACAATGGTGGGTCGTAGATGAATATGTAAAATGCAGTCTCGATTCTAAAGAGTTTACCAATGAATATGGTAAAACATGAAAACATTTATTTTCAGTCCTCAATAGGTACAGGAAATCAGATTAACATGTAAAAAATGCTTCAATTAATCTAAATTACAGCCCATTTTCAGGGAGAAAAAGTGGTGTTCATCACTAGAGTTGTTTCTGTTGTCAATAATGATAATACATGGCAGATTTGAGCCTCTAAGTGTTTTACCAACATTAGGTAATAAAGCTGCTATCATCATAAAATCACTTTCAGGCAGGTGAATATTTATTTTACTCATTACTTAAGGAAAGAAAAAAATTATAAGTTTGTGGATGAGGAAATCATTAGAAGAAATGACAATTAAAAAAAAAAAAGTGACTATTAACCCTACATTAACTATCACGTCATGCCTGACAACATCAGGACACAAATCTGATTTAGTGAGATTTAAATATGTGGACCATCAACTACCCTTTAAAATCAGATTTATGAGAAAGTGTCAGAAGGCTTTTCTGGTTCAGTTTGGTCAGGTTTCAGGGTTTCTTCTGCCACGTGACTCGATCTAACAAATTATATTATCTCTCCTTGCAAAATTAATGTTGTTTCTTCAATGGCTCCTTCCAGCCCTTTACAAGAGTTTGGTCTTAGCTTGCCCCACTTAGGGAGGTGCCTCAATAGAAAAATAAAATAGCAATATGTGCAGGCTGAGGTAAGGGATTAAAACTGGGAGCAGAATATAAATCATTCCATTCATTCTGTTTTCCAGCATACTGTGGGGAAAAAAAATAAAGAAACAATAATAATTAAAAGAAGAAATAAATATAAAAGGCTCAAATCACCAGATAAACTTTTCTATTGATTACAAGCTGTATGATTCAGAGAAATATCAGTCATATTTGCTCTTCCTTTTGCAATGATCCTCTCTGCCCTGGCAGCAGCTAACAAAGCTTCTGTTCTTTTACAGTTTCCAAAGTTATGTGCCCATGTGCCTTTTGATTTGTAGTTTGGTATTCTGCAACAAAGATCAGGTTTGCCAAGCAAGTTTTTAAAAATCATTGTACTTATCCTAAATTTCAGTTGCCCTGGACTGGATCAGCTCCATTGGTTTAAGTCACATTTCAGGATGAACTCCAGTTATGGGTTAACACTCATTAATACAGGCAGAATTTTCTTTAGCTTTTAATGATGAAATTATTGAAATAATATGAATGAAACTCAGCATGCCAAGGCCTTGAGGAGGATTCATTTCCCCTTTTTTTTCCCAAGACATTAGAAGTTTACCCATCTATAAATCTAATAAACACCTCCCATGAAATTGTGATCTGTTTGTTCAGATTAAAAAGTTTTGAGGACACCCAGCTTGAAGAAAAAATTCATTCCTCTGCCTCTTATTTCAAGCCCAAGTGTTTTCCCTGGCTCCATGCAGTGGAACAAATTCAAGATATCCTTCTCTCTGGCTGCAGAAAAGGCTTCTTCTACAAATAAGGATGAGAAATTTAATTTAAAAATATCACCAGAGATCATTTCCCTTTCTCATCATTGTGTCTGCTCATGTAACTGAACTAAAACTCAGAAACATTTAAAGATTTTTACAGGTCATGAACCAAGTATTTGGCTGAGCCAACAAGTGAAACTATTTATATTTCTTAAATTTTTACTTTCAAAAACACCTACAGTTTTTCATTTTTGGTTTTTTTTTCTCTCTTTCCTCCTTATTCCATAAACAACAAGCAAAAAGGTCATTGTACTTCAGCTGTGAACCTTCTTTTTGATGCTTGTTTTTGGGAAATATTATCAGGCATCAGAGTTCTGGGAAAAATCTCAAAATACTCTGTTTTTCATAGTGCCTCAGAGTTAGCAAGGTGGAATCCTCCTTCAAAAAATACTGTGCTTTCTCAGTCTGATTTTATAAGAAATTAATCTCTCGACTTCATGAAATTGTTAATGAGATATATTAAGTTTGAGTTAGATTTATGAAAATATTGAAATTATTTGAAAATGCAAAGTCAGTTGCTTGCAACATCAATAGACTACATTGTGCTGGCTAATTTAAGATAATTAATGTAGCTGTTAGGTAAAAATTCCTATAAAAATTCCTATGAAGGTAAATAAGTGCTTTCAACACATTAATTTCCCTGAGTTTTTCTTTTTTTAAGGGCCTTGCAAAATCTAGCAGAGTAGATATAGAAAAGCGATTATGTTTCATTTGGCATGTAAAAAATTAAATTGCTTTGGGTTCTTGAGTCCTTAACTTTCATTTATTCAAACTGTCTGCCACTGAGGAATGGTTTTGAAAGACCACATTGATCACCTCGAGGTTTGGCCAGGGATCTGTTTGTTAAAAAGCATGAGAAAGCAAGTAGTTAGCAAAAGCAATTTTTTCTTTTTCTGAGGCTCTGTATTTCACAAGGAAAAGGCTTCAAGGACTTTGACATCCTCACTTTGATTGTACCTGAGCAGAGGATGAGTGCAGGAAACCTCTTGAGTGTTCCAAAAGGAAGGTACACCTAAAGGAAAAAGACATTTCCCTTTCTGTGTGGTGGTACAAGAGTGAGGGCAGGACTGCAAAGATGTGCAGGTTTAACACAGATTTCTTTTGTTAGAATGGCACCATGTCCTGGTTTGGAGGGCAGGTGTCTGCCAATAAAGGCAGAAACTTCTCTTGGAAATGGAGAATGTAAACTCCCCTCCCTCCAAATTATTATTATAAGTTTTGAAATTAAGGGGCTCTCAGGCAAAGATAGGGGAATTAGGAATAACAGTTCTTTCCTAGGAAAATTAAAATAGAAATACAGTATTACAAAGAACAATCCCAAACCCTGCCAGAGTCAGAATCCAAGCTGACACCCGTCAGTCAGGCAGGGTGTTGGCAGCAGTCCCATTCCATGGTGGCTGCATCCTCCTGCAGGGGCAGATGTGGTTCAGCTGGAGCAGTGCTCCTGGAGAAGGTGCAGTTTCCTCTGAAGGTCCAGGATGATGTGGGAAGGTCTGGCTTTCCTCTGGGATCCAGTGGGAAAGGCTGCTCTGGTGTCCAAAATCTCATTTTTTCTCTGGGTAGGAAAGGCTTGGCTCCTGCCCTGGCTGGAGCATCTCCCAGTGGGATGATGGAATTTTATCATTCATGCCGTGGGACTCAGTGGCCATGAACAGGAGATATCTCCTGGAGGGAGGATGGGCTGTGGAAAGATAAAGATGATTGCCCCAGCTGGTTTAAAGCTGGCCCATGAGCAGATAATGTGTGCCAGGAGATCAGGGGCACTGCCCCACCCAGCTGCAGCAGATGGGGACAGAATCCACATTTCTGACATCAACCCAACATACACCAACACAGCTTTCACTGTGTTAATTGGGAGAGTTCAGCAGATCCACATTTCCTTTCTGCTCAGGACTTCTGCTGCTGACCCGGCAAGCCAAACCTGATTGCTGCAGGGTCAGCACAGATTAACCAAAAGATGTCTGGATTTAGCACAAACATTGAGGTTTTACATTTTTAAAGGATGTTAAAGTACTTGTTGCCCTTAACAAACGGCCAAGGCTGCCAGGTTTCTATATGCTCCCCATAAAGGGTTGAATATTCTCATTACCTTCCCTTTCCAGTAATGGACAAACCATAGCATCACTCCCTGGAAAGCCTCACGCCGCACAGTTACTTGTTTTGGTGCTGGATTTATTTCAATAAATAAATCCCTTCATCTGCTTGTCACCTCAGGTGCCTTTAACTTGCAGGTCTTACTGCAACCTGGGGATTTTGGATACATTTCGTGTATCTGATGATTTCAGGCTTCACAAGCAAATTGCAAGGAAGAAGGCAGAAGCAGTAATTCAGAAAGCAGAGCTGAGACGATGCTTTTTCTTCTGAGAAAAGTAAAATCACTTTAAAAAATTCAGTCTTATAAACAACAAAATTACTCATGGACATGTATTGGATCTGGTAAATTGACTTTACTGGGGAAAAAAGTGTGAAAGCATTGAGGTTTTGAAAGTGGCATTTAACTTTTTCTGGAATAAAACTCTCAGTTTTAGAAATGCTGAAACAAAACCTTTCACATCAGAAATGTTGAAATGTTTTGCATTGACATTTCCAGAGCAAGCCTTCTGAGTTCCCAGTTTGCCATGGAAAATATTTTCATTAAAAATTAATGCCTAATATTATTTATTTAAGTTATAGAAATTCAGGAAAGAGGTTAAAGAAGGATAAATCATGAAAATATGTAGATGATTTCAAGTTGAATAGCTTAGATGAAGAAATCCATTAGTTGTTTAATGCAGTCACAGGGCTGTTTTACAGCACGAGACTCATAAAACAAGCTCGGCATCCTATGTGGGATAATAAAGCAACCTTCTCTGAGGGTCTTTTCTGAAAAAAATACAAATTTCCAGATCCATTGCATCCTGGAATTTTCAAACATTGACAAGAAGAATGGAAATGTCACAAACACAGATAATTTATGTCTCCTCAAGCACCCCATTAGCATGAAAGCATAGGCACTGATATTTTTCAGAGAGCAAAAATGCTGCTGAGCCCTTTTTTTTCAGCAGAAGTTCCCCTGTTGAGCAGGAGGGCAGGAGGGGAGAGAGGTCACAGCAAATGAGCCAGCACAGCTTTCCTCTGGGGCACTGTGGGCTGCTGAGCTCAGGAGCAGCCTGTGTATCCTCAGGGGAGGGCAAGGGCAGCATGGAAAACCACTGGCTTTTCTCTGGAAAATGTTTGATAGTCCTCTTGTGGAATTTTCTGTCCCAGGGAAAGGTGGAAAAGCTGCTGGAGGAGTAACTGCAGCAGAGTTTCAATAGCAATACTCAGACTGGTCCAGCATTACATGCACTAACATGGAAATTTTTGTTGGATATTAGAGGTTGTTACAAATGAGAGGAAGAAGTGAGGACTGTAGTGCAAAGGATGTTTCAAAAGGGAGGCAAGCAAGTTGATTTTCAAACATTAGTTACTAGATAAACTCACTGTCTTTATTTAGGGTGTACAATATGTTCAGGGCTCTCTCAGAAATCTCACAGTCCAGCTGTCAGAAGCATGAAAAAGAAAATATTGCAGAAAAGGAGAAGGAACATTATATTTGGCCAAAAGTATATCTGAAGCTCTGGAGACTGAGCTGAAAAGGGATCTGAGAATGCTGGAGGCCTCTTATGCACTGGGAGGAGAGCCCCACATGCCCCTGCTCGGTGCACAGAGGAGGGCAGCAGAAAATGCTAAAATCAATGTCACTTGGCAAAGCTCACGTTTGGTGAGTCAGATGCTGTTGGAAGATTTGGAGGAGTTATCCACATGTTGCTCCTGCTCCTAGTACTGACCATAAAATTAAGCTTCACTCCCAAAAGATGCTACAATTCGTTCTTGAGCCCTCACACTGACCAGATCTGCTGTTGTTTGAGGCTGAGGGTTGCCTGGCAGGGGTGGTGCTGCAGGAGCCATTCTCCTGGCTCAGCACCTCCACAGGCTCCTCTTGTGCCTTTCCTGGCCTTGCCTGCTCCACTGAGGTGGCAGGAGCACCTCAGATGCAGTCCCCATGCCCTGTGAAGGGTCAGACTCCCCCACACAGACCTTACAGCAAAGGACTGAGGGCAAGGCAGCTATGGGCAAAGGCAAGATTTGTTCAGCTGCTAAAATAATTGCTTTCTGTATTTCAGCTTGCTCTAGAGTACAGTCACCAGTCTGCCCTGATGGGATGGGATGAATTACTGCCCTCAATAATTTCCTCATTCCTGCCTTTTGCTATGAGTATGAGAACATCCTCTCTTCCTTGTTAATTGTTTTCTAACCTGAATTTTGTACAACAAGCAAATCCTATTAGAATATCTCCTTATTCTCCCCACAATGCAGAATACAGCTATTTAAGTCTGTTCCAATGCCATTGTAATCATTGATCCAACAAGTTCAAAGTCTGACTTTTCTTTTTTCTCTAAGCAGATATGCTCAATGTAATGAAATATCTTGTTCTGTAATAACCAGCTGTTATCTTAGTCTTCCTCCCAGTAGAGCTTGTTTCTAATACCAACAAGGGATTTTCCACTAGCTTAATTATTTGATCTCATGATTCTGAAAGTGTTTGGAAGAAAAGCAGAGGGGAAAGTAAGCTGGTGTGTTTATTTTAATGGAAGAAGGAATGTTTTGGAAAACCAAGCTCTGGTGATTTTCTAATTCATTTAATTTTCTGGATGATAGGGTCTCCTTAATTTGACCATCTGTTTATTAGTGTTTGAATATGGATGAAGATGGGAAGGATATGCCTTTTCACACAAGGAAATGGAAGTGTGCAGAACCTCTTATGGAAACTTAAGTCACATCCTGAAAAAAAAAGGAAAACAAACCCAAGAGCAAAAAAAAAAAAAAAAACCATGGCACACTTAACTCTGTTTATATTCTTTTCTGCAAGCTCTAGACTTTATTCAATCATGCATTTTATTCATGTCCAGCCCCACAAAAAAAACCCCTCAGATTTTCTCTGGAATTAAAAAACATGATTTCTGCTTTAAGTCTTTTGTTGTGGAGAGCTGAGTGGCTTTGCCACCAGACCCCTGAGTTTTGCAGCCCTGATTCATTCAGCACAAAGGCTGCAGGACACCCCAGGACACCCCAGGGTGAGCTCTGCTTGAGTTTCCTCCTGTGGGCCCAGATCAACTCAGGAAGGAAAATGTGTCCCTTCTCTTAAATTCTATAGTTTTGGATCCATTTAGTTATCAGCAAGTGCCCATATCAATCTGAAAATAGGTTAAAAGAGAGCAGATCAATTTTACCTACACCTGGTACATGACCTTTAAATGCTTCATTCCTCCATTTATTACAGATGGAGCCTAGAAAATCTTCTTACAACAAATATCTCGTTCAAGTCTTGGCTAAATTTAGGAGGAAAACTCAAACACATCTAACACACATCACACCAGTTGCATTGAAAGCTAAATCAGGTTTAGATGTATTAATTATAGCTTACCTTTTTTTTATTTCTTTCTATAATTTCATGTTATATCTCATCAACCAAACAGTCAATGTGAGTCTGTGAAGCCTCAAGGAAATCAGTCAAATCCTGCCAGTACATTCTAAATAAATGTCACACCCAGGGTTTTGAATCAAAGCACCATCAAATTCAAAGTAGTTCTTTCAGGTAAGAAGAATAGAAAAGTGCCTCAGTACATCCTGTCTCAGTGTCTCCCTCTTTTTTCTGGTTCAATCAAGAAGGAAAAGCATAATTAAACACATAATTAGTGATGGACATTCCATCTTCAACAGGGGCCACAAGCACAAAAGTTATATTTAAAAATATAGTAAAAAAGACTTGTTGGAGACCATCCAAGACTATTTTAGACAAATATTTTTATAATTCATTTAAAACAGTTAAGGATTCAAAATATTCTAAGACATCACACAAGAAATTTGCAAGCTTTATGTTTTTTTATTAGGTTGTTTCACAGGGAGCTGGTAGGCCTTTTTATAAAAATGAGTTCCCAGGACAAAATAGCTGAGCTATTCTTCCCTCTATGCCTCCTACCTTTTGTGTTTGCATTGTTTATCTACATTGCTTCTCAAACAGCAGTAGCTCACCAATTGCAAATTTTCTGAGATCAGTTTTGAGGGCAATAAATCTTTCCCACCATGAAAACAGGTTTTTCAGTGTTAGCCACCTGCTCCACATAAAAGCAAACCTGTTACTGCGAGGCAGCAGGGCGAGTATCAACTCCATGGAAACAAAACCATTTGGTTTTCTGGTAAGAATACAAACAAGAATGTAATTCTGGGTTTTACAGGTTGTACCTACTCAGTTATTTGGTGCCCAGCTGCAGCACATGGAGGATCAGCCTGTCACAAAGCTTTACTTAATACTAAAGATGTGGGGCTGTGCTCTCTGAGCATCCCCCTGCACAGACATCACCAAAATATGCAGCAATGAACTGTGCCAAACAACACAGAAAATGCCCCCAAAAATGCAAAATTGCACAATATCCAAATTACAGTCTGGTTTCTAAAGGCAGCACGTGCTCAAACTGCAGCTCATCTGGTGAGCATCTGGCTTGATGCTCAACTGGTGGAAGTTCACAATCTTCTGAGCTCAAAGATGCATCAAACCCCAAAAATGTATCCTGGAAACAATTAGTTTTGCATTAAACTGGTTTTCTGATGAGTGAGAGACAAGATAATATCACAGTGCTTTTAAACAAATCCCTTTCTCTAAGTAGCTATGGGCAAAGGTTACAAAATGAGCTGGATAATTAAATCGCAGAAATAGGCAGTTATATTTTTCTCATTTTAATAAAAATAAAATGCTTGATAGAAACTATTTTTTGGAAAATTAAATAAAACAAATGTTAACCTAATAGATAGAACAGATATATTAGATTATTATTTTAGCCATTTAAATGAATTTAGAAATAGTAATCACATAAGAAAATTCGAGAAAAAGGTTGAATAAATAAAACAATTCGGTTTCCACAATTTGTTTAGTTTTACTAATACTTATAAAAGTGCTGTAAAGGGAAGAAAATGAAACACTTCTATAAAGTATTTTTTTCCATAACTTAAACTATGTTTATTTACTTCAATTCTCAACATTATGAATACATGGGTCCCCGATAAAAAGGAAAAAGTGCTTAGTTCTAATCTCACAGATATTGAACTGCTTACAGTTTACTCAAATCTTAGTGATTTAAGAGCAAATCTTGTTTGTATTTTCTTAGATCCAGCTAGTCTTAGGAGCTTAAATAAAAATGACAGAGAGAGAGAAAAAAATTAAAAGGGGAGGAGGACTTAAAAGCTTTATTTAGAGCTTATTTAGCACTGAAAATTCAGAATATGAAGTATTGAACCAGCTGCAGCCATTTATTATATTTCCAGTCTTTTACTTTTCCAGGAGCTCTTCATTTCCTCTCTACCTTTCTGGAAATTTTGGCAATCCTGAAGAGAGTGTTAATTTCCACGTTGTGTATTTGTTCCATCTGATTTTCTTTTCAGAGCCTGTGAAAAGATGGCAATTCCTGCACATCAGATATGAAGAGAAACTGTCACCAAATAGATATTTTCTGACATAAGGTCCTGTAAGATTTAATAAAATTGAAAGCACTCAGCAGAAAAGTCCTCTCATGTCCAGATTCCTTCCTGAAATCAGGGAGGGGGACACTGCCCCAGGACAGCACACAAATGTTATTTATGCAGACAGCTAGAAAACAGAGCATGACAAAATCTAATACGAAATAAATTAACTTTTACCAGTCAAAACCAGTACAGTTATGTAAAGAGAATTTGGAATGGCAATGAAAAATGTGATAATAATGAGAAAATGCTCAGTATCTGTGGTTTGTTGGGGTTTTTTGTTTGTTTTGTTTTGGTTTTGGTTTTTGGGGGTTTTTTTGGTACATTCTAACTATGATACCCTTATTGTGTCACTTGCAGACCAAGAACAAGCATCTGATCTCTCTGGGTAATGGCAGCTCTGGATCTGCTCTCTGGAATCTGAGTGAATGTGTTCAGCAACCAGGAACTAATCTTTCTTGTGTTTTCAATGTGCTTATATTTGGATTTACTTTAAAAAAAAACTGAATGGGCATTTAGAGGAGGAAAAGGAGGTGAGACTGACATTATTGGCTACATGAAATAAAAACATCCCTGTTCTCTGCTGCCCAATTTCAATTTGCACCCTGGAAGCTGAAGGTGTTCAGGTGTTCTCCCTTTCAATTATGTTGATGAATGTAAGGATGAAGTGCTACACAGAATTATCTCTCCTGCTATTAAGATGATGATTTTGGAGTGTCTGTTCCCCAGGAGACAGTGCTGCCTAGAGGATGGAGCACTCTCCAGGCTACAACTTACTTGGGTTCATATTCCAATTTTTGCACTGGGTCACCTTAGATAAGAACATTGCATCTTTCACTTTTGCAACAACTTTATGTAAAATGAGACATCGAAATTTTCCCTATTTCATGGCTTTGGACAACTGTACAAATTCCTGAATAAATTCTATTTCCTGATCACTGAGGACTGATCAGTTCTGTAGGGTATTATCCAGGGAGGGGCCATTGCCACCTGTCTGGCTCTCAGGTGTATTTATAGCCATGTTTGCCATCAGAGGGATGAGCTTTCAGGATTATATGAAGGTATGAGTGCTTTCCTTCTCTCACTCAAACACTGGATGATTCATTCTGCTATGTAAATTAACCATTGTGAGAATTCTTTAATCTTGAGCACTTGCCCTAGATTTTCATTTCTAAAACCAGCTCTACACTGACATGAAGAGACTCTTTCATCCAAATTCCTCTTCTGTGGGCAAAGTTTGTGTGCCCAATGTGCAGCAGAAGTAGGGCAATCTGAAACAGCCTCTTTTCCCAGTAAACCAGTATTTTTAGTAAACCAATATTTTTTTTAGCACAGCACCATGAGGGACAGACATTGATCCTTTTGTGTCTTAAAACACCTTCCCCCAACCTCTCCTCCTTCCTGGGCTCAGCTTCTCTCCTGATTTCTCCCCCTCCTCCCCTCCAGCAGCTCAGGGAGGATGGGAGTGGGGCTGTGGTCAGTCCATCCCTCGTTGGTTTTGCTGCTGCTCCTTCCTCCCCAGGGGAGGATTCCTCCTCTTCCTCTGCTCCACCTGGGATTCATCCCACAGGACACAGCCCTCGTGCTCTGGAGGCAGGGGAATCATGCAGCTCTCTGCCTCAGCCCCCATTTTCCTTCCATTCTTCATCTGATGACACACCTTCCCTTGCTTGCCTTTTTAATCTTGATTTTTTTGGTGTTATATCCTTCATTATTTATCTCTGGGGGAGGTTTTTTGACACTTCACTAGAAAATTATACTCAGCTAAATAAGAGAATGGGAATAGGTTTTTTCCTCTCTGAATGACCATGTAGCTTTCACCACATAGCTGACAAGTGCAATATGACAGCAGATAGGTATGATGACCTAATAATATATAATAATTTAGAAAATTTAAATAGATATAAAATGACTCTCCATAGAAGTAACCCCCAATTAGTAATTACAAAAAGTGCCATTCTCTTAAGAAAAATGCACTTCATTTGCAGAGAGTGGCAACAGCTTTTGGGAATGTGGATTATGCATGTATATCCCTAATTTAATCTCTTGGACATTTCCAATTTGATTTATTGTTATTATTACTACTACTACTACTACTACTACTATTGTTACTACTATTTATTTGGATTTATTTTTATATTTTTATTTTTATATCATGCTTAATTTAGACTCTAGATTGTCTGTATAGGCATGAGTAAACAATATTTTTCCCTTCCTTTGCTTAGTATCCAGTAGCCTTGTCAGGTGTGGTGACTGCAACTACAAATTCCTGATGTCTCTCCTAAGTCCTTGTTAATATTTCAAATATGACCCAACTTCCATAGAAAGTTTTTTAATTGGGTTTTATAAGGTGGACCTAAAAGAATTTCAAATAGGTGGACAATGTATTTTGATATACAATAATCATCCTGAATTTTGGCGGTATGCAATTTTGTTTTCTGACTTTTATAACCACTTCATGAAACAGCATTCTCATGTACTGAAAAATCTTAATGCTCAGGTTTATCAATAAAAATGTTCATATCTCATATTAGTTTTCATGTTCTCTGCCAAATGTTATATTGTCTGTGGTATACTTTCCATTAAGTTCCATTACTGACCTGGTAACAAATCTTCTGTTGCTTTTATAACATTGTTGTGTCCACAATTGATTTTGAGGGCTTGCATAGAA
Source organism: Luscinia megarhynchos (assembly GCA_034336665.1). Classification (NCBI taxonomy): domain Eukaryota; kingdom Metazoa; phylum Chordata; class Aves; order Passeriformes; family Muscicapidae; genus Luscinia; species Luscinia megarhynchos. The sequence goes on from CM067566.1 coordinate 5,039,480, forward strand.
ATATAAAACTCAAATATATTAACCAAATATACAACTCTCTGCAAAAACAAGGCACTGGGCAGAATGAAAAATTAAATTTCTTTCTGATGCCTGGGCAAGCCTGACTTTGCAAGGGATTCTGCTGGAGACTGGAGACCATCCCCTGGTTCTTCTGTCACTTTTCCAGGAATAAAGCTGGCCTGAACTAAGCAGAGAACATGCTGATTATGGAACTACTTTTGGTGCTTTGGGAGAAGTCAGTGCACTCTTAATGCCATTCAAATTACACTAAACACTTCCATGTCTGATGGTACACGTGTTTATTAATTCATCTTTCCTGGGCTACTTCTAGGGAAATTAAATTACTTCCTGATACTCAAGGATCCTTTAAGTAAGAGAAATTTACCCAGAGACAGATCAGAAAATTTTGGGGTTACCCAAAACAAACATTTACATGGTAAAGTCTAAAAGATAAAAGTTTTCTCCCCTTACATTCATGAAAATAAAGGGCAAGAAGAAAAATGGATGGCTGTGACATCATTTTCCATAGAATTAATATTTCTCATTTTAATTTGAAGTGAAATAAGGCATCATCAGAATTACTGGAGCACTAACTCAGTGTGTAAGCTCAGCCCTGCAATGCTGTTTGAGATCCCAGACATCCTGTCCATCTGCAGCTGCCTCTCCAGAGAAGCTCCTCTCACTGCTGTGTCCTCTCAGCCCAACACAAATATGCTCAACATCCCAGGGCTCCTGAAATGGCACAAAACACTGAGAAAAACTAATCGTTGCATATATAACTAGGTTACCTTGTTAAAATTATTTCCATTTCCATGTGCTCTTGTTAGGGCAGGGTGTGCTCCCACCTCTCACATCCTGCCCAGCTCCCCTGGGAAATTCCCACTGCTCCCACCCTGAAGGTTTCTCACCTGTGCTACTAATAATCCTTAGCTGCTTCTTTTAAAAGGTTTGCTGTCAATCCCCAGAAGGAATTCAGGATTTATTTTGAACTAATCCCGGGTGCCTTGTGTTTATACTGCTCACAGTCTGGAGATGAGAAAAACACAAACCACACCTGTTCCTCCTGCAATCTCAGGTTTTCCCACAAACTCTGGGTGGTGGGTTTATATTTTGCCTACTGTTTTCATCTCTTTCACAGTGAACTAATATCATTCTTATTACTACTGTATGTACTGAAATCACCAAAGGTAAGCTGATTTATATCATCTGAGGATTTAGCCCATCAGTTCTCCTAAACCGTATTTCCAACATACTTTGAAAATTTTAATACTGCTAATCTGCTGCAAGGAGGATGAAAAAAGATTTCAATTTAAAAAAAACCTAAGTTCTTATTAATTCCTCGTGAGGTTAAGTGATTTCTGGATTATAGCAACACCAGTGAGAGGAGTATCTATAAATACTCTTTCAATCAAAAATGATTATCACTGCAATTCTAAGACCACATTTCATAGTTTCTGTGTTCTTGGTTTATTTTTACTCCTCTCTGTAAGCATACATTAAAACCTGAGAAGGAGAAAATTCAATACATACCTCAAAGTAAGTATTTCTGAAGACTTTAACATCGTGAGGCCCTGCATGATGCACTGGACCAAAAGTTCTGACAGGAGATGTGTAGCACACCAGGCTTCATTCCACAGTGCATTTTCTGGCTGAGTTTGACCCAGACAGGTTTTTTTCCAGGCTCTCCACATCTGTCTGAGCCCCTTCCAGAGCTGCATTAGGCAGCACAGTCGAGATCCATCAGCCTGGTTCTCTCATCCTTTCCCCAGGGTGAAAACTATTCAGCAATTAAGAATTTCAGATGGGAATAAATATGTAAAATTGGACTTGCACTTGTCACTTGAAGCACAAAGTAGGAGGGAATGAAATGGTCTGTGATTTCTCCAAGGATTTATTCCATGTTCCTGTCAGACTGCAGTGAGCCCAGTGAAGACAATGGTCCATGATCAAAGGAATTAATAAATACCTCCCTAGGCAGTCTCAACCCTCATAGAAGATGCTGCAATACATCCCTTGCCACCTGAAACCCTTGAGGGTCTCATTGTACAGCACAGTCTGACCACAGCAGCCTCTCAGGAGTCAGGGAGCAGAGTTAGGCTCAAAAAAACACATTTTCATCACCCTGCAGTAGCACAGAGCCCGTGGTGTGCTGCAGCTTCTCACACCAGTCTGTCCACAGGAAACTCCATTTGTATTTCACTCCAGATGAGCCCTTCAAATAGAGCCAGTCTGGAAAGTCACATCAAATTTGCATTTTTATCACTTTATTTTCACATTAATTGTATGTATTTTTAACAAACCAGTTTGCAAATGTATCAAATTCATCGGATGAAACAGGCCTTTTCTTTTTTCCTTCTTTTTTTTCCCCCTCACTCAGAAAATTGAGTGGAAAGAGTGATTTCATGAACTCATTTTTCAGAATTGTCATGCAATTTTGAAAAACAATTTGGAAAATCAATATGAAAAATTACTATCAAAAGCTCAAACTAAGGATAAACAGCCATATCTTCATGAAAAGGGGGAAAAAAAAGGTAATTTAGCATCTTACAAATGCCTTAAAAAAATAAAAACAAAGAAAACAACAAGAAGAAAAGTAGTAGGAAAGTTTTTTAGAAATATATTTTTGCTGTTTTGTTTTGTCAGTAAAATAACAAGTTTTCCCTTCACATTCCCTGCAGTCTCTGCCAGTTCCACATCCCTGTATTTCATTCACAGCCAGTGATTATGTTTACATGGTCTTAAAATGTCGTGACTGAAATCGGAGCCAGTCATGCAGTTAATTTAAAAACTGACAGATTGTATAAACTTTATTAAACAAAAATAAGGTTTGCAACAGCAATGCAGAAGACTTTGTCGCTATGAGCAAGTTGTGCTGAAATACATGGGAATTTTATGTTCCATCAATTCAGTGTTTATTGCTTCAGAATTTTCTTCCTTTCCCTCTTTGCCTTTTTTTCTCATAAATGATTAACACTAAAACCCAACCAAAAAAAGAGGAATAGTTACAAAACAAGAACAAAGAAACCTGGTTCAATCAAATTTTACTGCAAAATTTCTTATCCTCCAAATGCTTTTGCACTTGATGTGCAAAATTATTGTTTTGACATGCTGGATTTCAGAATTTGAAGCAGAATTTGGTGCTCAGGGCTGTTTAATTTCTCTTGCTGTTCCTCAGTTCCACGACAAAGACTTGGAAGTTTTGGAAACCTGGCTTCTAGTAATGACCCAGCCACTAAATTTTGCATCAGTTTGGGCAAATCACTTTCTTCATCTGCCCTATGCAATCCATTTGAGCTGTTTTTGCTGTTTAGCAGTGCCTGCTTTAGAGCCCAGAGCCCAGGAGTGAATACACACATCTGTGCACTCCACTCCCTGTAACAGAGACCCTCACAGAGCTTTTCTCCAATCTATTGACTGCACCTTTGCTGTGCCAGTCCCAACACAGCCTTTTCTCTATGCCCAAAAACATTTGGGTACTTTCAGGTATGTAAATATACCCACACAGAAACAAACCAGTGTTTTAAACAGCATTTAGTATTTTTCTCACCTTACCCAATATTAATATTCAAAATTAATAATGAGTTTTAACATAAAAAATATTAATATTAATCTCACTCCAATTTGGAGTGTAATGGGAAGGGGCATAAATTAAAGTCAAGTGTAACGATATCCTGGTAGTACTCTACATCATTTGGAGATATGCTAGAGGGATGTCACCAGAATTCTTTCATTATGAGCTAAGTTCAGTTTCATTAAGGGCTGAGGCAAAACATCTTGTTCAGGCTGAGAATGGAGAGCATACAAATGGACATTTACCTTGCAGAAGCAATAGGTTATTATTAAATGACAAAGAATCAGCCCAAATTGAACAGGAAGGGTTTTGAGATAGGCACTATCTGTTTCCAGCTATGCAGAGAAATGCATTCCATGCCCCAATCTGGAAAACACATCATAAGGAGAAAGCAGGAGGAATTAGAAGGAAGAAGCTGTTAACAGCAAAGTGGACACAAAGTTGTCTGGACACACATTAGAATGTGGGGTGCAAGGTTCTCTGAGCAAACCACAACCTTCCTAAAGTGCTGCTGCAAACACAATCCCCTTCTTATTGTTGCATGTTTTCCAAGCAATATACCACCATAGTGCTCAGCATCATAAACATTTTTATTGCTCCAAGTCCTGGGGAAATCTATGGTACCAAAGTCCTGTTTATTGCACTTGGACCTTGTGCATTATGGAATTGCTGCCTGTATTGGTCATAAAACAGCGTTCTGGTCACAGAATATATCCCAGCAGCCATCTGATCCTCAGTCTGCTGCACCTTCTTAGGCAGTATTAACACAATTTATCCTTACTCTGCAGAATTCTATTAAAATCAATAATGCAAGCACCTCACTCACCAAGCAGAGTGTGCCTCGTAAAGATTGCCTGCAAAAGCCTTCCATATATTACTCAGTAAGTTGCCTTTATGAAATATACATGTGACCAAATTGCAGACTTAATGTTTTATGTCTCTTTTATCTTCTTTCTGTAAAAAGCAGAGAGAACTGAAGTGTACAAGCAGGCTTCCTGTTTACCCATCAAAAGCTGGAAATACAGGGTATTTATAGGGCTTAAAAGTAAAAAGGTAAATAGAAGTAAAACCTGATAAATCAGGTAAAAAGCCTGTATGGATAGATCCAGCCTTTGCATTGCACTCTATTATCAAAAAACCCATTTGCAGAACTATGAAAAGCAGCCAATGGAATCTACCTTTGGTGAGCAAACCAGAATTTAGGATGGAGGAGATTTTGAGAACTCATCCAGATCACCTACACATGCATTCACACATTCTTTAGAACAGAATATACTTTATTTTTGCTAAAAATTGCACCTTTTTTTTTCCAATCTTTGCTTAAAAATCACTGTTGATAGGGATATTCTCTCAGAAACTAGTCCAGTGCTTCATTACCCTTAAAGTTATAAAGGTTTTTCTTAATGCTCAGACTAAATACCCCCTGCTTTAATTTCAGCCTGTTAAAACTTGAACTCTGTGGAGCAGACATGGAGAATTTATGACCTGCTGCTTCTCAGAAACCTCTTCTGTACTGGAAGACAATTACCACGCCTCCCTTTGGACTTCTGCACCTTGGAGTAAGGGAACCCAAATCTTTCAGGCAGGCAGTGAGGCAATTAAGAATTCATGCAGCCCAGGAAGCTCTCAGCAGAGGTGCCTGGAGATTTGGTTATGCTAATTTTCAAAAAGGAGCATTCCTTTGGAAAAAACGAGCAACAGGAGGTTGAACATCATTCCTAGACAATGGTCAGTGGAACCAGGGCTTTGAAGGAGCTGGGTGTAGGCAGCAAAGCCTGAAGAGATTGCTCCTGCTGTCATCCTGCAAATGATGGAATTTTAGAGTAAACCAGCTCTCAAGAAGGAGAGGAGAAAATGGAAAACTGTGGCCTTTGGGTGAATTTTGTCCTTCTCTTTAAGCTTTCCTCCACACTGGGATTTTTCTTCCCAGCAGTGCTGTGATTTCTCCTGGCAGCATGAGCTCACAAGGACAGTTTACCCAACTCCCCATCCCTCAAATATTTTAAATGTTTCAGATGAGAGAGAAGCCAAAAACTAGGGGACTTACCTGCTGAGCATAGATACACATACAGACAAAAACTGACATTTGCAGGGCTTAACCACACATTTTCCTCCTCCCTAAACGCCCAGAATTTGGCTTCACAACCTTGAGCACCATCTACTGGCTTCCCCTCTGCTGGCTTTGTGCATCTAAACCTCCAGACATTGTGTTTGTCCCACCAGCACATTGCAGGGGCTCAGGGTGGAGAATAAAAGAGCTTGAGACCAGCCTGTAAGCTGGACTCTGTTTCTGTAAAATGTTTGTCAAACAATTTTGAGTAATTAACAATTTCATAATAATCAAAGTCTCTGTCTGGACAATTTTCAGAAAGATAATAAGGCTTAACTGAGCCAGTAAATTATTTGCTGTGCACAGTTCAACCAGCTGTGTGCTGTGCATTGCAGATTCCACCCTTTCTGTTTCCTCAGCTCAAGAGACAGTTCTTATGTTAAAATGATAAAATAAAGCCTACATTCCTAGAAATAATAATTAAGCACTAGGGAGCAGTAAACAAGCATAATAAAGTTATTAGTAAACAGTTCATTTCTAGCTCTGTAAGGAAAGGGTGTAACTCAATTTTCAAGTCTTTTTCAAAATTTGCTTTCATTGGAGGGTTTCCAGATTCTCTGTGTTTTTCTTCCAGATAATCACTGACAAGCTAGAGATCATGTCTTGTTTTACTCATCCTGTTGTACTGTTGAATCCTGCAGTACTGTGTGGATCCTGTTGAATCCACAATTAAAGCATCCTACAGGAATTCCATGGATGAAGACCCACAATGGAAATACACAGAATGAAATAATTCAGGGTGTTCTGAGAGTTTTACCCAGAGTCTCGCTTCTCATTGTGCCACAATCACACAGGTTTTTCCATGTCTGCTCTTCCATTTCCTTCTGTGACCCTGTAGAGCTCAGAATGGAGCCCACTGCAGCAAGATTTCCAAATGAGATGGAAATGCAAGGCAGAAATAGCATCTTTGAATTTTGTCTGTAGTGACACTTCCATGTTCTTACTCTACAGCCTAGATTCAGATGTAAATTGTGCATTTTCTGTGCTGCAAAGCACTTTGAGTTATTCTTCAGCCCTCACTAATTTCTAGAGCTTAAATTCACTTCCAAATCAAAGATGTGAGGAAGGAAAAATTACCACAAAACACTCCTATCTGTCATTTTTATACCTTAGGAAAGGGAAATTACCATAAGATGTATGAATAAAGTTAAGCAATCTATCCATTTCAAAAACATGGTTTGGCAGATTGACTCATGAAACTTGCACAAAACTGATTATTTTTATTTTTACACAGCCCTGCTCAGGCAGACGCTTTGTCAAGCTACGTGCACGACGTAGAGAAACACTGAATTAATTTTCCTGTGATAAAATTATACACACAGCCATAATGGAAAGTTAGTGGGCTTAAGTGTTTGTCAGAGCTTGAGTGTTGGACTGTTCAACGTGGAATTAATTAGAATGGAGATATGTAACAGATGGATATATAGATTATATATATAGATATCTACATATAGATAGATGGATAGATATAAATAGATATCTATATAGATAGATATATAGACATATAGATGATATATAGATTATATATATAGATATCTACATATAGATAGATGGATAGATATAGATAGATATCTAGATAGATAGATAGATTATATAGATATATAGATATATAGATTATAGATATATAGATTACAGATATATAGATATATAGATATATAGATATATAGATATATAGATATATAGATAGATAGATAGATAGATATATAGATATATAGATATAGTCAAAGCTCAAGGCTTCACCCCACTTTAAGTGTAGAAAAATGAGTAGAGGGAAGCAAACTGTCCATAAAGAATTATAAAGAATGAAAAAAAACCTCCAAGATCACCAAGTCCGAGCTTCTGGGACACCACATATTTTCTGTATTGGAATCTTGACAAAAGGTTTCTAAAGAGTAAATAAATTCCTTTCTGCTCCTGAAGAGCCTTGGGCCTTGAAATAGATGATGAATTTAATGTTCCATTAGTGTGATTTAGCATGGTCTCATTTGTGCCTCACAGACGTGGCAGTGGGGCACCAGGAGAAGCTGAACTGCCCCTCCCCTGTCTGACAGACCCCCAGGGACAGAATCTCACAGCTGGCAGGGCTGATGGAAGTCTCCCCACATTTCACCCCCCTTTCAACTTCACAGGCCTGAAAATTCAGTTGGAGTTAGCACTCATGGTACATTGCTCTTACTCACAAATCAGACCTGTGTGAGAGGTTTTAATTAAACAGCAAATGAAGCCTTGACATCACCTCTGACTCAGCAGTGGGGTGGGATGCAATGAGGTGTCTGCCATCACCACTAACAGGGTTTGGTGTCCCCCCACTGTCCCTGGTGTCTGCCATCACCACTAACAGGGTTTGGTGTCCCCCCACTGTCCCTGGTGTCTGCCATCACCACTAATGGGGTTTGGTGTCCCCCACAGTCCCTGGTGTCTGCCATCACCACTAATGGGGTTTGGTGTCCCCCCACTGTCCCTGGTGTCTGCCATCACCACTAACGGGGGTTTGGTGTCCCCCCACTGTCCCTGGTGTCTGCCATCACCACTAACAGGGTCTGATGACCCCCCCACTGTCCCTGGTGTCTGCCATCACCACTAACAGGGTTTGGTGTCCCCCCACTGTCCCTGGTGTCTGCCATCACCACTAATGAGGTTTGGTGTCCCCCCACTGTCCCTGGTGTCTGCCATCACCACTAATGGGGGTTTGGTGTCCCCCCACTGTCCCTGGTGTCTGCCATCACCACTAACAGGGTTTGGTGTCCCCTCACTGTCCCTGGTGTCTGCCATCACCACTAATGGGGTTTGGTGTCCCTCCACTGTCCCTGGTGTCTGCCATCACCACTAACAGGGTTTGGTGTCCCCCCACTGTCCCTGGTATCTGCCATCACCACTAACAGGGTCTGGTGTCCCCTCACTGTCCCTGGTGTCTGCCATCACCACTAATGGGGTTTGGTGTCCCCCCACAGTCCCTGGTGTCTGCCATCACCACTAACAGGGTTTGGTGTCCCCCCCACTGTCCCTGGTGTCTGCCATCACCACTAACAGGGTTTGGTGTCCCCCCACTGTCCCTGGTGTCTGCCATCACCACTAATGAGGTTTGGTGTCCCCCCACTGTCCCTGGTGTCTGCCATCACCACTAACAGGGTTTGGTGTCCCCCCACTGTCCCTGGTGTCTGCCATCACCACTAATGAGGTTTGGTGTCTCCCCCACTGTCCCTGGTGTCTGCCATCACCACTAACAGGGTTTGGTGTCCCCCACAGTCCCTGGTGTCTGCCATCACCACTAACAGGGGTTTGGTGTCCCCCCCACTGTCCCTGGTGTCTGCCATCACCACTAATGAGGGTTTGGTGTCTCCCCACAGTCCCTGGTGTCTGCCATCACCACTAATGGGGTTTGGTGTCCCCCACTGTCCCTGGTGTCTGCCATCACCACTAACAGGGTTTGGTGTCCCCCCACTGTCCCTGGTGTCTGCCATCACCACTAATGAGGTTTGGTGTCCCCCCACTGTCCCTGGTGTCTGCCATCACCACTAACAGGGGTTTGGTGTCCCCCCACAGTCCCTGGTGTCTGCCATCACCACTAATGAGGGTTTGGTGTCCCCCCACTGTCCCTGGTGTCTGCCATCACCACTAACAGGGTTTGGTGTCCCCCCACTGTCCCTGGGGTCTGCCATCACCACTAATGAGGGTTTGGTGTCCCCCACTGTCCCTGGTGTCTGCCATCACCACTAACAGGGTTTGGTGTCCCCCCACTGTCCCTGGTGTCTGCCATCACCACTAATGGGGTTTGGTGTCCCCCCACTGTCCCTGGTGTCTGCCATCACCACTAACAGGGTTTGGTGTCCCCCCACTGTCCCTGGGGTCTGCCATCACCACTAATGAGGTTTGGTGTCCCCCACTGTCCCTGGTGTCTGCCATCACCACTAACAGGGTTTGGTGTCCCCCCACTGTCCCTGGGGTCTGCCATCACCACTAATGAGGTTTGGTGTCCCCCACTGTCCCTGGTGTCTGCCATCACCACTAACAGGGTTTGGTGTCCCCCCACTGTCCCTGGGGTCTGCCATCACCACTAATGAGGTTTGGTGTCCCCCCACTGTCCCTGGTGTCTGCCATCACCACTAACAGGGTCTGGTGTCCCCCCCACTGTCCCTGGTGTCTGCCATCACCACTAACAGGGTTTGGTGTCCCCCCACTGTCCCTGGTGTCTGCCATCACCACTAATGGGGTTTGGTGTCCCCCCACTGTCCCTGGTGCCAGCTCAGCCCCTTCACTTGGCTCACAAGTAGAAAGGACTCGGAGAAAGGGGGAGAAGTAGGAGTGAGAGCAGAGATTTGGTCCCAGAGGAGCCAGCAGGGGATTGTGGCACTCCAGGCTGCAGACTCTCCTGTAGCTGAAGCTGGTTAAGTGTCCCCAGCTGTGAGCTGACTCCCTGGCAGAGAAGAACCATCAAAAGCCTTATCTAGGGCAGCCCAGTGTAAGGAAATCATGCAGCCTGAAAGCCTGCCCATCATTTCACTTCACCAGCAGCCACGACTGCTCCTTTTCAGACAACTCAGTCTGCTCTGCTGTGCTTTGCTTTGCTTGCCAGCTGAAACTGGAGTGCACAGATCTGCAAGCTCAAGCCCAGCAGGATTTACTGTTAGCTCAGTTCTGTTGAAGGGAGAATGTTGTGAATATATCAGGTGAGTTGTTTTTAAAGGTCAGAGAAAAATTTGCAGAGATAAGTTATCTACTCCTTCCTCTCCCCTGACCCAAAGGAAAACTAGACTTGCACTTGCCAACATCAAAACCATGAGCTGCAGAAATAAAGGTAAAATTGCTTAGCACCAGTTACTTCTCCCAGCACCAACCACCATTGGATGAAACTTGAATTCTCCCCCAGCCCAAAAACACACTGTGCAGTAGGAAATGCAGTTCAAAATCATTAAAAAGCTAGAAGTGGTTTTGTGTTTGATCCTTTTCTTTTCAGAACTACATTTATGCAAATCAAACACCTGAAGCAGAAGGCTGGGGTGCAAACGCTGCTTTTACCAGAAAGGTTTTGTCACTTTTCCCCAATGCATCAGGAAAAAATTCCCAAACCATCACATAATATTCTCAGGCTGGTATTTCCCATTGCAGCAATGTTTCCTCTCTTTCTTGCTGAGGTTCAGTCAGGTCCTTACTAAACACCCAACAATTCCTTGCTGAATCTTGCATCTCCCATAAATAAGAATGAGCATAATTTTTTCTTAGTGCTTGAGTCACTCAAAAGACTACTTAAAAATGTGTACTTTGAGCTAAAAAGAAGTTTGGAGCTTATTTTTTTCAACTTCTCTAAAATTATTTTGGAAAATAACAAAGACCATGCTTTAAAACAATTCAGCTCAGAACTGGTGCAGGAAATTAACTGTTTATGTGGCTCTATTTATATTGCAAGCCTCTAAAAATAGGGGTGCATTCTTCCACACTCAGGAATAGGAGAATAGGATGATATCAGTCTATCAGTCCTTCAAACAAATGACAGAATGAAAGACCAACCCCAAATTTCCTTTATTGAAATAAAAGGGCATCATAAATAACAGGCTGGGAAGGAGGAGTCCAACAGGAAAAAGGGAATGAAAAATGTTTGCTGTCTCACTGGAAACATGTATGACTCATATCCCAATCTTCCTTTTTTTCCCTGAGTGCCTCACTTCAGCTGGATGAATCCACCCATAAAAGCCACAAAGAACACAACACACAAGTCATGGCAAATATCCACAAAGGATCTGTTCTCTGACCCTGAGAGGAGGGAGACCTGAGAGAGCAGCTTTGGCATCCCTGCCTGCCTCTCAGGCTGGGCTTAGTCAGGATGCCTGTTTGAGAGGATTCTCATATCTGTGAAGAGATAAATCACCCATGCATGTCTCTCCACAACTATAAAGAGAGTTTAAGATGGTTAGCTCAGTTCTGGATGAACATGGCCAGAACAATTCTACCTGAGGGAGTTATCAAATCTCTGAACAAACCAAAATAAACCCCAGCGAAATCACAGCACGTGCAGGTGAATCAGTTCTTGGAGAATGACCTGGTGTGCTGCTCCCCAGACCAGTCTGAGCCCCCACACTGCATTTCATTACCCTGCCCTTGAATTCAATGTTCTTTTCTGTAACACCTCAGCAGTTTTCTCTCTCCAGCCAACAGCGTTCACATTCTGCTGGGGAGACCTTGGGGAATTTTACCACTCTGTGTGTTCAAATCAGGTTCTCTTTTGGTACAGAAAGTGTTGGGGCTTTTAAAAACTTTTTTTTTCTGTATTAAACACTCAAAATGAGTAAAAAATCACTGTGACATCCACCAGTTTGTCTTCAGGGCCAGGAAAAGACTGGGCAGGGCAGAACCAACAATTTAACACCTCTGCTTCAGAATCTGCCTGTAATGGCCCATTTACAGAAAATGTTAACAGCACTTCCAGGAAGTTCAGGGAGAGGTAAACGAACAGAATAGTGAGGGCTGGGAGATGAAAGTAAAATGTTTTCCTTCCAAGAGACACCTATCAGATGTTCTCAGCCATTACTGCCCCTCTACTGCTTTTCTCTTCTCTTTCTCCACAAGTACCTCGACAAAAAGAACAGGCTTTGTAACAATAAAACCTATCTTCCCAAAGGGGAAAAAAAAAAAACAACTAACAACAAAACAAATTGATACTCTGGAGAAATATGTTGTCAAAATCCATAGCACAGCTTTAAGAGACAAATGTGAAGGTGCATCCCTTTGTGATCAGGAGTGTTTCATTCCTTTGTACTGTAAAGAGGCTGCATTTTTTAATCTCCAGAACGGCAGGAGAATAAAGCTAAGCAGAGAAACAGGGTCAGGCTCTGCCATTAGATGCACTTACCAGCGGTCCCAAGCAAGAGAGTTCTTTAAACTCTATTTTCTGAGACAAACAATGGTAACACTTGATAGTAAACCAAAAAATAACTGCAAAAATACTCTGTGGCTTGTGATATCATTTTTAAAATAATTTTTACTGATATTCCCTGGAAATAGAAATTAAACCAGGAAATAGACACTTTCTTCTCAGTATAGGGTGAACAAAAATTCTAGAGTGGAACATCTTTCACTGATACTTTTCATACAAAATGATTTGACCAGATGCTGTTCCCCATGATGTCTGACAATCTCTCTTTCATAGCTTAGTTAATTCAGCACCTTGTAGGATTCTCTGGACATGAACATCATCTAGTGAGCAAACACCTGAAATGTAGGATGGAAAACAAAATCTGGCTTTTCACCAGGAATCAGCAAGCAGACAAGGCTCCAAACTACAGGTGTAGGTTCATTATGAATTTAATATGAAGTCAATAAAAGGCTTTTAAGCACTTCTGAATGAGAATTAATTAATTCAAATTTTTAATTTTTTAAAACTGATATCTTTTACTTTTTTTAATTAAGAAAAAAATATAATGAGAGCTAACAAGAAACACGAGTACTTTGCACTGAGTGTAGTTGATAGATATTTTGAAAAATACGCCCAAATTGACATTGATTAAGTTGGTTTAATCAGGTGTAAAAAACTAAGATTAGACGACAGAGTTCTTTTACAGAAAAGACACTTAAGAAGATGGTCTAAGCATTTTTTTTAATCTTGGTCTTAGACTTGATATTTGATTTACTCCAGCCTGTCTCCTTTTTTATGTTCATCAAGGATACATAGCTTTGCACAGGGAATCTGGCATTAATGAAGGTCATTATGTGTCCACACTAAGTAAGGCAGGATTTAGATTTGTTCATTATGGACTACCACAGATTCATGTTTGCAATAATACAAAGGCATCCGACTAAAAATAGAAGAAATCTGCCAGGCTTTTTACAAAGTGATTTTATCTTTGAATTTCACAACTATTAACACATTCTGAGAGAGGCATATGATAGGAAGGAAAATCACCTCTGGGAGGAGAATACATTGTACTTGGGTTAGCTGGTGTCTGCCAATTTATGGCTTAATTTAGGCATGCAGGTAGTCTAAGTTTGGCTGGAGAATTCCTTGTCAAATCTATTTAAAATAGAGTTCCAGGCAAAGATTTCCATCAAAATGTATTTCTTGCTTCATGAGAAGTAGAAAAAGTGCTTAAACTCTGAGTTTTTCAGTTCATCTTCTGCAAATACAAAAGCAGTGGTCTTCAGTTAATAAAATGATTCAAAAAGGAAGAGTTAAAAGTCAACTAGATTAATCAAAAAATATTTTTCTTTCTGATTTTCTTTTAATTTTCAGTGAACATTGGTGATAAAGTCACTTTATTTGCCCCAGTTTGTAGAAGAGAGCTGTTCCTGTATCCTCCCCTTCCTTCCCTTTCACAAATCCCTAGTTGTGTCCCAGCTTTGCAAACCCTTTCACTCATCCTCAGCTTCACATGGGTGTCAGACCCTTTTCCCCTCAGAAGCAGGGCCAAGCCCAGGCACCAGGCTCACAGGACAGGGACTCCTCAGGGGAAATTCTGCCTCTCCAAGATTGGTTTCCAAGAACAGTTCCTGAAATTACACCCATCCAGGCAAACTGAAGCTGTTGAGACACATTTTTAATTTTCTTATTGATGTCTCCTCCTTTTTGTCCCTCCCTTTCAGTGCCTGTATTTATGGGTTGGATATTTTTTTTAAGCTAACTTGTAGAAATAGGGAGTTGATAATCTCAAAACACGTTGATTAACAAGTGTTCTGTAAATACAAGCCACAGAGTTCTTCCAAGATGTGGAATTAAAGCCTGTCTTTGGAAAAGACATTTAATCTTGTGCTGAAAAGTACACACACAACACTTGAGGACCTCCTTGCCTCCTGAGGGAAGTTGTTTCCATGTTTAATTTCCCTCAGATCTAAGAAGCCAAATCTTATTTCTGGCTGAACTCACACCATCTGCCCCTGCACATCCACATTTCATCTCCTTTTGCAGGAGCAAGAAGCCTTCTACTATCAGATTTCTTTACTTTCTGTTAGCACCTTAGCCTTAACCTTGGCTTCTCCACCAGGAAAGCAATTTAGAATAGAGTTTGTATTCCTAAACACCCTGATTTACCATGCTGTGCTCAAGAAGGGTCATGAGCACTATCTGGATATTTACATTATTTACATTTCCATATGCTTTCAAATATGATCAGCCTGATGGGGAGCTTATATTGACACCATGTGAATTCTGTATTCCTTACACTTGTAAAATCGAGGATATTTGAGGTCAAGACACTTTTCTGTTGAGGAAAAATTTCACCAACTTTATCCACACTCAGGTACTGGTTTTCAAAGAAGGTCTGAGGGGCTCTCAGGGCAGGTGTGGCTGCAGGAATGAAAGAAAATGTAGGGACAGAAAATATCTTCACCAATGAACCATCCCTCATTAGCTTGTTATCAGTACAAAACCATCTCCATGTGGATCAGAGATTACACAAAAAAAGTTATCCTTTAAATATATAATATATATATTTTATAACCCATATGTACACATATGAGTGTATAAATATATACATATATTTATTAACATGCATTCTGGTCAAGCCTGTTTTATGACTTCCACACATGAAAAAACAAGGGTTTTTTTTTCCCCTTCTGATTCTTCTCACTGGCATCTATTTGCTTCTCTAACACACTGTCTTTTCAGAAAATGCAACACATTAGGATTAGATGACAGATTTGTACTCCAGTTTTGGAGCTTGTAGTCATCACTTCCTGGAGAATCTCTGTGCTGCCTTTACACCTCTAGGCCAGGTATAGAGAAGAATCATTACCTGATGCAGATTCAATGGAAAATGAGTGAATTTCAGCACATTGGTGATTTCTGTGTGAGCAAAGGTGCCCAGCTCTGTCAGTCAGCAGCTCCACAGTACCAGCATTGCTATCACAATTTACCATGAACACCACACATCAAACAAGAGCAAATAGACTTGTCTGGCTGAAACAGCACTCAGGTTGTGTCTGCTTGGCTGCTTTAGGGACAGAAACACACCCAGAGTCTTTCTGTGCATTCAAATTGATTACAACTTGCATTGGTTGTTTTCAGTTTCAGAGGTAGTGCTCAAGTCAGCCAGTATATTTTTGCCAAAGGCATCCCATTTGTCAGGCCTTCAGTGACCTTTATGTTTTCAAATTAAGTCTCCTTGTAGCTCCTTTCTAGTTTACAATGGCATTCAGCTTAAATAAAGCAAAACAGTTTGCAAAATATCAGTTTCAATCTCACAAGCCCCTGTGCCCTCCATGGTGACAAGTCAATTGATCTGGCAGCTCCAGTTCTCATGGAAGTGGAGATTTATATGGGTGATCAGGGGCACTTATGGCCTTCAGGTTACTAATGGCCAATAGAAAGAGACATTTTCTTCAGATGTAACAAAATTCGTGCTTGGTTTTGAGTCCCAGAGGTAATGAAGAAAACAAGTTATTTCATTTACAAAGGCTATAGGAACTAAGCCCGTTAGTAAGGACGGCGAAGGAAAATGGTTTGAATTTCTTCTTACTATGCTCTTAATGCATTTTATGCACAGAGAGGATGTTTTTCATAAGGGAAAGAGATATGAGCTTAAAAGATTTATTAATTGGTTTGGTTTTGTGCTCCATGTGTGGAGTAAAGGTTTATTTTGTTAAAGTTTCAGATGAGAAGAGCACCTCTCTGCTCTCAGGAGTAACACTCAGGACAGATCTGCTTGGTTCATCTCCCTAAATACACACTAAATACAAACTCTGATGGTTTGTACTGCCAGCATGGCTGGCTGTCAGAGAAACAGGTGCCAAGGTGAAATCCTATATGATGGAGATATTGCCACATCTCCTCCCTTTGACATGGACACTTTTCCAGGGATGAGGATGGATTGTCAGGCAGAAAGGAGGAGCAAGAACTGAAAGCCAGACTGTTCCACATCTCCCATTCCTGCATCTCCACATTCACTCTGAAGGTTTGATTTTCTCTGCAGTGAGGGGAGGTCTCTGCTGCAGATTCTGCTTCTCCATACCTGGAATAGCTCATTGGAAACAGCAGCTATTTATCCATTATATACAAACTCACCCATAAAATTTGTGGATTTATATCCTTATATCAGAGTGTTAAACTATTATAGGATGGGTATAATCTGCTCCCTCTGTTTATAATCTGATCAGTCCTTGAGAATCTGCCTAACTCCAAACACCCAGGCTCAGCTCTCCCTGAGAACCAAGAACAAGAACCTCAAGGCTTTTGTAGTAAAACCCAGGATTCAATCCCCCCTGGCAGGAAGGACAAGGAAAAGCACAGAAGAACATGATGGTGCTGCTGAGTTTCCCTGTGGGTCCTGTGGCTGTCTCCAGCCATTCAACTTCTCCATTCATGCTTCACACCTCTATTTTAGAGCACAAGCCATAAATACAAATTAAACTACACTTCTCTCTTCAGTCATACATGGGTGGATGCCCTTCCCCTCAGGTAACATATAAATTGCCTGCTCTGAAGAAAGGTGTTTAAGGTGAACTGGTTTTATTGCTTCTAACCACCTGCCATTATTATACACCTCTTTTCATTTGAAAGCTATAAAAACATCCCGTTTTTCATGCATTCCAGACAAAACCTCTGGCTGGCCGAGCTGGCTGAAAGGAGCCATCTTTCAGTGTGACAGTGTAATAGTGTCTTTTCATCTCAAACAAACAGCTTCTGCCATAGAACCCTTGTGAATTCATAATAACTTCTCCGTGCAGGACTGGAGTCCTTTCAATTCTGCACATCACTGTGGCTTGAACAGTGGATTCTTCAATGTCAGGATTCACAAAGCAGCTCATAGATACAGTTGTCTAATAGATATGGTGCATTCATTCCTCCTGCACATTATCCCCTGAGATTTTGACAATAATTTGTCATTGTTTTAGAGCAGGCTGGCTGGCTGAGTTGGCAGAAGCACATGTGCCAATTTTTATATTTGTTCACAAATAAGCACTGTCAGATATGGAGATTTCTGATAGTACATGTGCATGTTGGTGACAACTCACAACATGTCAAATGCCTGCTACAACAAAATAGCATTTGAAAAAAGGCTCTCCTCTAAAATTAGTTTACAAATCCAGTGCCTATCAAATAGAAGGGTCCATTTCTTTTGACTTCAGAAGTTGGTTTCTTTTAAACACAAATTGGGAGGTCATACCCTTGTCTTCACTTGCAGAAACACAGAGATATTAAAGATCTGTCAATCTTTAAGAGTGTAAAATATACTCTAAGAAGTGGATTTTATTACACTTCTAATATAGAAGAGATGGTTTCATAATTATGCAGACCTGGAAATGGAAATTAAAGGAAATCCCTAAGAGATCACCCAGCATAGCAAATTCTGTTTGAGGCCAAGATTTTGTGTTTGTTAAATTAGTGAGAAGAGCCATTATAATATATTCACCTGCTTTTACACCCATTACAAATCACAGGGATTGCAGAATGGTTGATGCTGGGAGGGACCTCTGGAGGCCATCTGGTTCAATTCTCTGCTCAAGCTTTGGAGTATTTCCAGGGATGGAGACTCCACAGTCTCCTTTAAGTATAAAAGAAATTAGTTTAGCCTGATGTCCAAAATCTTTCACCAGCAAAAATAACTTCTGAACATGTTGCTTTAAAGACTGACATCTCCTGTCTGTGCAGGGGTAGAAAGAGGGTCTCTCTGCAGCTGAGAAAGAAAAGTTTCTGAGTTTTTTAATGGCATGCAGCATTTTCCCTTGACTCTTCCAAGCCTTAATCCAAAGGGATATTTTTTTCTGCAGGAATTATGTGGATTATTCTAATTTCTTGGGATTTTATTGTCCTCATTATGCTGATACTGTGCAATAAATATTGATTATGTAGAATTTAGAGATAATTCTTTGCAAAGTTCATAATACCTTCCTAATGTACAGATCATTAGTTATTACAGAGAAATCAGTAAATTTCTATTTGTTTTCTTCCATCCATTGGGTCAGCAAACTTAAAACCCAAACATGAATGTGAAATATGCACTTTGGGTTGGGTTAGAATGGATTTCTGTTATGAAGAAACAGATTCTCAGATTCTTATTTTGCCTGGGGCAATGATCTTTATTTAACTATATTCTTCAGCTTGGCAAGATATTACTGCTGAAGAGGAGATGGAGACGATTCAGAAATAATAAAAAAAAATTCAAGAATTTTGAGTACCCTTTAACAACTGAAAAGCTGATTTCCCTAAGATTGTGATATGATCTAAGCATTATTTTCACTCACTTGTAGCTCTGAACTCTCCCCTAGAACACACATCCCAAAGTCCAGCCTCTGTGCTCTGCTCCACTAACTCCATTTCCTCATTTCCATGATGGGAATGTGATTTAAAAATAGCTCTGTTTAGCCTTTAGCTAGGACAGCTCCAGCTCACCACAACAGATGCTTTCCTGAGCCAGTGAGGTGAGCTCCCATCACATTTTTCAGCTGAAGGCATTGTGTTTCAGCTTCATTAAATGAAGTTTAAGTAGCAGGAGAAAAGCCATTCCTGGGCTATTTCATGCTCCATCTAATCTTCAGCGGGCTGTTTTTCACCAGCATTGAGGGACAAGGTGAGGAGAAAGGAGGCTGCTGTCACCACAGGTAGCAGGGAATGGGGGTGCAGTCTGCCCAAAATTACATGGAGTCATCCTAATAAGCCTGCAGGGAAAGCCAATCCCAAATAAATAAATGAATGGTGTGGAACAGTGAGTTAAAACAGAAAAAGTGACTCTGTGTGGTAGAGAGGTTCTGGTACAGTGGGAGCTAATTTAAACAGGGACAGTAAATACAAATAATATTATAGAAAAAGATTTGTGTGTGAGTGCTTAGAAAGAAAGACAAAAAATCTGCAAGAACCCCTCTAGCACTGCTGCTGCTGATGCTGCTGTAATTATCCTTCTGCTACATGGGATGTTGAACTTTCTAGATGTTCCAAGCAATTTTAATACCAACTTATTCTTAGACAAAACTACGAGCCAGACACACACAAGCATGTATCAAACAAAACTTTAAAAAAGGAGAATATCACCAAAGAGCAGATAAAAGTGAACAAAACTCCCCTGTTCCCCTCTGGGAAATCTGCTTTCCTTCAGGATTTTATCTGGTGCCTTTCTGAGCTGAAGGGGTTTGGCAGCATCCAGTAACTGCCCAATGTTACATCTTGTACTTGCTTGGACACCATGCTCTGCTTAAAGAAGAATTTTCATTATTTCACTAAAGACTGCCTAGCACAGAGCATCTCCAAGCATATGGGGTGCTAAGAGCAGCTAAAACTGAGTGAAAAAACAAAACAAAACAAAAAAAAACACCCAAGATTTATACCCTCCATAGGATCCCTCTCATTTTGAGATCACAGTTAAGTAGCTGATACTTAAATTTTTATTTTTGTTTCTTCATAACAGAAATAATAGAGGGGTTCTCTAGTGTTGATGCAAGAAATAATTTTCTGTGACTATGTAACCTGATGTTAAGGAGAGGAAAAAACTTCTCCCAATATGGTCTATGCCAACATTTTCATTTATCATCAAAAAAGACTTCCAGTCTTCATGACTTATCAGCTGATGAGTTTTCCCTCAGGTTTAGTTAAAGCTGACATTTGGGAATAGCTCACCTTGATTAAATTCAAATTCTTTTCTTTGTAAATCAGGGGCACTACAACCCTTGAATTTCAGGAAAGTTCAGCAAAAATTCCTTTAATATTTAAGCCAGTGTTGCTTTCAACTGTTTTAACTCCATCAAAAGTCAGGGAAACCTCTGGGAAGCTGGACTAGAACACTCTAGTATATCTGATGTCCCATTAAAAGAGCAAAGAAATAAATTTGTTTCAGACATAAACTCTGCTCCAGGAGAAGTCTGAATTTGTGTAACAGAAATCAGTAATCCTAACCTATGTTTCTCCCTAAAGACTCCTTCTATTTTCTAGTAAATCTTGCTGAGTTGATGGAAAGCAAGAACATTTCTCCAATTAGGGCACAAGTGTTGATTACATATTAACAAGCATATTTATTTGGAACAATTAACATTAAGAAAGGAATATGATAAAGCCCTTTAAAAATCAAGAGCACATTGAGGAAGATGAGCAGGAGGTGACCCTTCAGCTTCTCACAGTGCAAGAACCAGTGTGAAGGATCAGGCTGCAAGTCCAAAATGCAATAGAAGAAATGGAATTCAGCTGTGGGATTCACTGGAATAAAGTGCTCTGGAGGTCAATGGATTCATAAAAGGAGTTGCATGTGTTCATGAGGGATAATTCATTAGGGTTATTAGGGTGATAAAGGAAAAAAGAAAATATGCAAAAGCTCCTTTTCCTCTGACTTTTTTCCATGTGAAGTCATATATGCAAAGTGCTAGAATTTTATTACAAGGTTAAATTAGGAAAAGTGGGAACAGGCAGAAATATGGGTTCTGCTGTGGAAAGTGCAATGTGAATTCAAAGGGAAATAAAATGAGGATCTTAGAGAAGAAGCCTTGGGGACAAGACTGAAAGGGTTGCCATGAAATTGTGACAGGACTCTGAATTTTAACCACTGCTCAACACACACTTGACGTTTTTCTGGCTCTTTGTGTGCTTTGACCTAACAGAACAGTGGCAAGCTGTGTCAGTCTCTTGTCCCTGAAAGAATCTGCCCTGGGCAATTTTCTGAATATCTGTTAAATTGGTTAGAGGTCACATACAATTCAGAAAACAATACTCTAAATTTAACCCCAAATTTCTCCAGAACCTTGTCTCATTCCTGCTTATCACAAATTCCCCAATGTAAAAACATTTATTCAGGACTCTGTAACCAAATCTCCTTCCCCCTTTTCCTAAATCACTGTCAACGATAGGGAACATTCAATGGTGGGTTTTTTCTTGTTTTGGCTTTTTTTAGAGAAAAATTATAACTATTAACTTTAAAGAAAAAAATCGAAACACATAGCAAACTTCGGATTCCTGCTTTCCCAAGGAAAATGATAACAGCCCTTAACCTGTGACTTGCCTCAGGAAAACAAAAACTGTTACCTGGTTCTGTGATTTCAAACACCAGGACATGATATACAGCTCAGAAAACCCAAAGGACACATTTCTGAGTGCTGGAGAATAGAGAAGTTGGAGCACAGGGAGCACTCTGCCCAGTTCGGGGCTCCCTAGTACAAAAAAAAATATATATGGGCATTATTATTGTTACATTAATGGCAAATTTACCTATTTTACAGAATTCTGCTCTAGAAAATAAAATGATCTGTTGGCCTATACAAAGTAAACATCAGTTTTCTCATGAGATTTTAATTAGTAATCCTTCTTTGAGCCCTCTTCTCGGGCCTTTACAGCATGAACAAAGCTGCCAGGCCAGGTGGCAAGAATTATGAACATAGAGCCCAGAAATCTCCAAGGAGAATGCTCTGCCTGCTGAATGGGTTAATGGGATCCACAGTTCTTCCCTGCCCTGGATCACCTTCTGTTTTGTGCAGAAACTGAGAGCTGCACAAACTCCTGTCTTGCCCATGTTTGTATCACCAGCTGTGACCTACAAGAAGAACATCACACATCCCTCCAAACGTAAAAATAAGGTTTCTGTTTCAGAGCTAGTTCATACCTGTCTGGGACAGACTGGAATGTTGTAGCTACATTTGTAAGTTTCTGTCCATTAATACCTTCAACTTTATTTACCATGTTCTTCAGCTTAGATTTCCCTTTCCAATTTGTTTTAAATTACACAAATTTTGTTTTTAACCTCCTTGTCACTCCATTCACTCTTTCTTATTTGCATCTGCTCTGTAATCATCTGTCTCATCAGAGTCACATCCAATGCATCAGGACTCAGATAAATTACCACAATCCAAATAAAAGGAATGCTGATAGATAAATAATATATTAAACACGTCTTGGACCATTCCTAGAATGCTCATAACCTATAATGACATAAATCAACAATAAAAAACAATGACCAGCCTGCTAGGACCCTTCAACACCAAAAGTCTGATATATTTCTGTCCCTAGATTTTCCACCCAAGGGGAAACAAGACAGAAGAAACACTCCCCACACTTTCTCTTTTCCCAGCACAATGAGTGTGAATCCAAAATGATTTCTCTGCAGCCTTGGGCACTCAGATGTTGTTAATCAGATCTCCTTCCTCCAAGCAAACATAAACATCTCCACAGCTTGTGTGTGCCATGAAGGCAAATCTTCCACAGCTTTCCCTGTCCTCCTGCAGGAACACTGCTTAAATAAGAAATGGCACAGGAATTCTCCCTGCAGCCAGGGATTCCTCCCCTCCTGCTATGCACAGTTTAAATACCACCCTCCCATTTCTGTGTGCATCACAGAACTCAAATGGACAAGCACACAGCCCTAAGCAGTTAAGCTGCCTCCAATCTCAGCAAAGATTTGGCAAATGGATCACATGCAGAGAGGCTTACTGGTACATCCTGAACAGGCTTAGGTGACAGAATCCCAGGATGGAGTGCTTGTGAAGGAAAAGACAAAACAACAACAGAACCTTCATTCCCCTCAGCAAAGACTAGTCCTACAAAGTGAAATAAATCCCTTTGAATAGACTGCACAGAATTCAGAGCAACTGAGAAAATAAAATAAGTTCCTCCACTCAAATAAATAAATATCATCCCCACATTTCCCAGAGACTGCAACAGACGTTTTCAAGAGTAGCTAATTTTCTTCGGCCAGGACTTAATTCAATAATGTTGGAAGCCTGAGGGGAATTCCTGGTGCTAGCAAATTAAGATCTTGGTAATTAGCAATGACTGGGCAAACCACCCTCTGTGATCACTGAAAATGCCTCCTGTAAGAGCCCAGTCCTCCCCAGCGAGCAGCACCGGGAGGAAATACGGTTAAACAGCAGCTTGTCATGGAACTGCTTTGTTACATAAAGTCTAAGGCCCTGAGCAGTCCCCAAACATATGGTGTGGAGAACCTGGCTTGGAGTCTCGTTTCCCCACATCCCATGCCCTGATGGCTGCAGCTGCCAGGCTGGCCAGGCTCCAGCACACCCAGGGCACCACCTCCCCAGGACGAGCTCACTGCAAGCTCTCAGTGAATCCCAGCT
The DNA here is from genome assembly GCA_034336665.1 of Luscinia megarhynchos. NCBI lineage: Eukaryota > Metazoa > Chordata > Aves > Passeriformes > Muscicapidae > Luscinia > Luscinia megarhynchos. The sequence continues at coordinate 5,063,128 of CM067566.1, forward strand.
CTGGATGGGGTCTCCAGACCACGTCCCCCTTGGTTCTGGAATTTTCTCAGGTGCCTCTTGCAGCTGTGGAAGCAGCAGTGCCAGCACAGATGGGAACAACTGGACCTCCCAAACTTTTCAGCCTGTAGTCAAGCCTGGTGATGAAGCAGCTCATAAAAACCTGCCAGGTGGATCTGGCTCGGTGATAAAGTTGTCAATACACCACTGAATAAATAAGACTGAAGCTCCTGCTCTGCTGAGCAGAACGCAGGGATAATGGCATTAAGACTTAAAGGATCCATCTGTTTTGTGAAGAGAAAATTTCAAAGTGTTTCCTGTTCATCCCCCCAGTAAAATTCATAATAATTAATGGAGTACACTCTGAACCATGCAAAAATCTTTATCAGAGAAATGGAACTTCAAAGCCGCAGAACATTAGTAAATAAAGTCAATTTAATTAAAAATCTGTCTCCAAAATACAATTCCTTTTGATAACAACAGATCACATTTCAACCCATCACATCTAAGTAACTGCAGAAAGCTGATTTAAAATGAGAAACCTTTTCCTTTCTGTATTACCTCCTCCTTAGCCCAAACAGACATTTTATATATGAATATATTTTATTTATAATTTCTAAATGCATTTCTGTATTTAGAAACACATGATTTTATACTGTGCATATCCAGATCCCTGCTGATGATCTTATCTGCTGATAAAAACATCCAGTTTCACTTAAATTATTTTCTCCAGGATCCATATTTTTTATCCTATATCCAGGGAAACTGTGCAACACCCCAGTTTCACAGGTTCTTTCTCAGGAATTACACAGTGCCCCTTTGACAAGCTAAGGTGTGCTTTTGGTTCTGGCCTAGAACTTGAGCTCAGGAAGAGTACATGCCATTCTTTGCCTTGTAACCTTCAATCACCCTCTGTAAATCCCTCAGGGTTTCTACTTTGTGGGGAATTCTGATGTTCTTTTTAATGCACACAAGGGTTTCTGTATCAGAAGGTTACAGACCATATTGTGGTATCACTGTAAGACATGGAATAAAATGCTGGGTTTATTTTGTAGTCAAACCACAAACATTTCCTTATGGTAAAGACTGGGAACAGGTTCTCCAGAAGATACAAAAGGGAGAATATTTTATTCTCTACTTGATGCTTCATGAAGTGACTTATCCAAAGTCACATAAAAGGTTTGCAGTGGCTCATCCCTCCCATTCCCATTATAATTATGATCCAGGGGTTCTCTGTTCCTAGTGTTTATTTGTGTAGTGTGCCTTTCAGCCCTAATCTGTAAAGCACTATTGCAATATATTGCATCACAGAGCATAACTGTGCTGTGAACAACAAACAATTGTCAGTAACACCATCTTGTTATTCATTTTTAATCTCCTTAGGCACACCTGGTTTGAGCTTCCTGTTGAATGGCCTGATTTGCTCGTGTGTATCAAAAGCAAAAAGACTTTAAAAGAAGTCTTATGTGAAGTTCAGGAGCAGAACTGGAAACAGCCTGTTAAAATGAATGACTTGTGATAAACAGAAGAATGGGACAAATGAACCTTTTTATCAGCTCCCAGTGTGGCCAAGTCTGCTCCAATCTTCAAAGGCATTCAGCATAATTGCTCACTGCTGTGTGAAATCTCTCCAATGAAACAACTCCTGGTACAGGGTGTTATCCCACAGACAGGACATCATAATGTGTGAGCCCTGGAAATGAGCAAGAAGAGATCCCTGTGGGCTTGTAAGTCAAGTGAGAGCTGTCCTTGATCACTGTGGAGCAGAAGAGAACAAGAGCCAGACACAGCTCCTGAGCGGGTTTGTCAGCAGAGGCAGAAGGTGGTGGTGCAGACATCCAGCATTTCATTAATGCCTCTCTCCATCAGTCTAATCACTGCTCTGAACTGAAGATGTTCTCAAAGATTGCAAATCCAATGAGGCAATTAATACTGAGCAACAGTCTGGAGTTTGATCCCTTCTGAATCATTTCTGTCTGAACACATAAATGGAGCAACATTTGAACTTTGGGAATACAAAGTGAATTCTAGGTCTGCTGAAGAGAATGGCAGAAGCTCCACTGAACTCAGTAAATGCACAGTAAATACACAGAGAAATTCTGATTTTCCTGTTTGGCTGATCCAGAAAAGTACCAAGCAGTGGGGAGTTAAGGCACAACAGCAGACATGAAATCCATGAACCTGTTTGCATTTATAACATTATGAATGTTGCTGTTGTGTTGTGTTGGGCCTGGCTGGGACAGAGTTAATTCTTTTCCTAACAGCCCATATGGTGCTGTGCTTTGGATTTGTGACTAAAGCAGTGCTGGTATCACACCCGTGGTTTAGCTATTGCCAAACAGAGCTCACAGCTTCCAGATCTTCTCTGTTCTCAGTCTGTCCCCCCAGCAGGTGGGCTGGGGGTGGCAGGAGGCTGGGAGGACACAGCTGACCCACACTGATCCAGGGGTGCTCCCTGCCATAAAACATCATGCTCAGCAACAGCACTGGGGAGATCCTTCCAAAAGAGCCACTGTTCAGAGACCTGCTGGTGGGAAGTGGTGAGTGTCTGTCTTTGCATCACCTCTTTTTGTCTTTATCTCAACCCTCAAGTTGTTTTTTTTTCTCTCCTGGTTCTCTCCCCCACCTGCTGCAGAGGGCAATGAGCAAGGAGCCAGTGAGTGCTTGGTTTTGTGAGAGTCCACCACAGCTCTGTAATCCCCTATAGCCCCAAACTCAGCTCCTCTAATAATATTTCAAGAATAATAAAAACAGAAAAATCCATCCCAGGCAATTCTGTACCAAACTGGCCACTGACAGAAGCAAGTAACAAAGCTTGAGTGATTACAGAAAGCACATTTTAGGGCAGAACTGGAGCTCTGTAAGATCAGTGACCCAGTCTTCAACATTGCATCTCAGTAGGTGCAGATAACAGGATGGAAGAAATCCATACATGGGTGGAAGAGTCCCCAAAAATATCCTCTCTTTAAAATGTCTCAGCATAAAGAACAGAAAGTCAATACAGGGAACAATGTGTTTTTGTTCCTTTCCTGGCAGAAGCTAAAGCACAATCTTCAAAGTGCAGAAATGCCAACACAATCTTTATGCTTGTACACAATTATTTTGGAGAGTGATTTTTAAAAGCATGTAGTGGATGCAGGTGTGCAGCTCCTGACAGATTTTTACCCCTTAATGCTCCAAATAGCAGCACTCAGAAGAAGCACTCAATAAACATCACAGAATTCCTGTTACTGTGCCTTATAGAAGTGTGCTCTCTCCTGACCTGGCTGTTCATTGTGGCAGCTGGATGAGACAGAGGGGAAATAATTTTGTATTTCAAAGCTTTTCTTGCTTCATGTCAGAAATACACACACAGAAAAATATCTCCTCTGGGTACTACAGAATCTAAGCAGAACTTGAAAGTTGGGAATACAGCAGTCAGTTCTCTTCCCTGGGCCAGAGGATGGGAAGATTCCAACCACTGCTGTGCCCCAGACACCACAGCACTCTTGGCTGGGGCTCTCTGTGAGCAGCATGGCTGGAACCCAGAAACCTGGAGTTTTGAGCTTTCTGTGCTTTCTGGCACTGACCCCCTGGAGAACACTGCTTTTGACCTGGGGCCTTGGAGAAGGATTCCAAATTTGAGTGATGGAGTTAAAATCACGGGTGTGCAGTTAAATAGAAGTGTGTGATTTCACATGGTGAAGGGTTTGGGGTTTGGAATTTGAGGGTTTTATAATATAGTAATAGCTATGGGACAAGATGGAGGGTTTTGGCTGGTGTCCCTCTTTGGTGTTCATCTTCCTTCTTCTTCATGGTTTCAGGCAGTAGTTTCTGATTGGACAGTTAGTGCTGTACTGCAGGTCACAGATGTTTCCTTATTGAGTCAAAAATATAAATAATATAGGTGTTAGTTCTTTATTGGACTGTTTAGCTTTAAAAGACCTTGTAACTAGCTGTTTTTCTCTCCACTTTGCTCACTTTTAGTTGGTTGCTGGAAGTGTTGCAGAACTCTGTTCTTTAGATAAGATTTAATAAACAACCAAACCAATGAGAAAATTCATCTCCTTCGTGTTTTTAATCCTGGCTCTGAGTGAAGACAGAAGAAAATCAAGACAAGCACTGATGAGGTGGTGCAGTTGCCACATTTACACAGCATCTCCTGCCCTGGGCTGCTGCAAGTGCTGCAGAGCCCAGCCCGTGCTCCCAGCCCCTGGAGCCCTCACTGCTGCCTCAGCAGCTCCTCTGCACATCTGGTGGCACTGGGAATTTGCCTCTCACTGACCAGCAGCACCTTTTAAAGGGCCTGGTTTAAGGCAGGGGTCACTCAGGGTCCCAGTGAGGGCACTGGCACCTGCCCTGCCACCCACGGGCTCTTCACACAGAAGTGATGCCAAAGATCATCCTTCCCTCCATCACATAAATATCAGGCAGCTGGAAAGGCAGCAGCAAAGTGTGATTGCTTTTGGTGAGTAGCACAAACCTGAGAGGCCATCAAACTGAGTTAGCTAAGCTGGTACCTTACACTTTTCGTCACAATCACAAAATAATTTCTTTTTAAAATGTATTTGTTTTTATTAGCAGCAAATCCTGAGTTGCTGAACTGTGGTTGGTTCCACAACTCCCTTTTCCATCTCTCATCCTGAGTTCCTGCCTAGCAACTTTCTTGGCATTTAGCTACACAGTGAAATCAGATGCCATATGAAAAAATACTTCATTTTGCCAGTTTTAAACATGCTATTTTTCAGTTTCATTCAATATCATCTCTCTCACGTTGTGAATCATGGAGGGCTTAAATTCCAAATTTCTTTCCAGGATTATTCATTATTTTATACTCTGTTATCAGGGCCTTTCTTATTCAATCTTAAGAACAAACAAATCCCATCTGTTGTGTTTCTCTCCACGTTCATCATTTCAGAGTTTGTGCTGTTAAATTTTATAGGGAGAAAAGTCTTTTTTTCTGTCTCCTGTCTGGAAGAGTGGGAAGCAACACACACTCAGGATGTTCAGCTCTGGAGAATAATCCAAAGAAATATTTTAGGATTGTCTTTACCTGTTAAAATGGATGCCATTAACCTTTTGTGAGATGGCAGACTGAGAAATGCAAACTGCATCTGTCAGAATTCTCACAGACTGTTTGTAAAAAAATATATTTTCTGGTGGGGATGGGTTTTTTTGCTTCTGTTTGGTTTGGGAGGGTTTTTTGTTGTGGTATGTTTTGTGGTTTTTTACTCTTTTTCAACTCTCTCAAACTCTCTTCCTTGAGTGTTTTATTTACCTTCTATAAAAATGAATCAGCTGATGAGCACAAGACAATGTGAAATATCTTATTCTGCATCATCTGTGGATTGTGTCATTCACTGAGCCCAAATTCAGAATAATATTTAGAAGACAGTGGCTCTTGAATCCAGATCAGACCAAATTTCGTTGGGTCTGCTGAAATTCTCGGGGTAAAAATTATTCAAATTAAGGTTTCAAAGTACTTTTTCAATATCCAACCAAGATTTTAATTAATTTTTAAAGTCAAACGCTTAGACTAAAAGCAGCTCCTGAAACCAAGGCAATGCATGTTTCTCCCTTCATATCCTGATCCTGGCAAGTTAAGGAACACACTCACTGGACTTTGGAAATCAGCAGTCTACACCAAAATTCAGGAGCCCTGCCCAGTTGATGCTGCATGAATGTCACAGATTTTGGAATTCTGAAGCGAGACTCTGCCTCTGGATGCCTAAATCCAGTTAAACAAGAAATCTCAGTATCCCTTCATCCCTGATATCTGATATCAGTTTATCCTGGGACTGGAACATCCTTCCTTTGCCACCTCTCCAAAGGCAGCACCTGAGGGGTCATGGGGCAGCCACAGCAGCCTGAGAGCTGAGACAGGAATCCCTGGGGACTGCTTCGGCTTGGGGATGAGTGTGCCATCCCAAAATCCCTTTGCAGGGGGGATAGGGCCAGGTATGGAACGAGATTCCTCAGGAATTTCAGTCCCAGAGCCGACAGGATCAGCCCTGGCAGTTTGCCTGCTGGAGAATCCTGCTTTGTGCTTGGCTCAGCTCTCAAGGCTGACTGCTCCATTCTGCAAGAGTGAGGGACTAATTACACTGACACCTGGGACTGAAGGGTGATTCAGAGTGAAGAACAGCAGAGGAGCTGATACAAAGCCTGTGTGAATTAAAACCTGGACGTTTTCCTAACAAATTCTCTGAACAGAGCTGGAATATCCAATACAACAGTTACAAAGATAAAACCTTCTTCTTCTAAGTGTGTGAGCTTGTTCCCCACTGGAGTGGCATGCCCTGTATGAATTATTCCAGCTGAAAGCCTAAAACACAACTTTCATTTTTTGAGGAGATGCTTTTGTCAACTCCATTTAGATCAAAGAGGATTTTCATGCTGGGTTTTTCCTTTAATTGAGCAGACAAAGCATATATTAATTAGCTGATCTTACACAACAGAAAAGATCCTAATCTTCTGATATTTTGCACAGCTGAATATCTTTGAGCAAACCCACAGAAGAGAAGAGTGATATAGAGGAGATTAGAATGGGATAAGTCCTTGGTATGGACAGATATATAAGACAAAATAAAACTGCTTGTAACTTCATGTACCTGTCTTTAGAGTTTGAAATGCATCATTATATGGGGAGAGAATATGGCTTTTCCTGAACAATTCAGAGAAGAAAAAAGTGCTATTCCTGTAGAAACTTCACCACCTATTCAGAAGATTTCTCCACTCCAAGAAGCAGTGTAAAAATAGCATTTACTATTTAATATGTCTATTTATTGGTTATGTTTGTACATACAGAATTTTAGCTAATAAATTTGATGTACCTGTGAGTGTAAAGTACAACCACTTCAAATTAGTTTGATCGAAGATCAGACATTAGGCTGATAAAAATCCTCTGGCTGCTGGAAGAGGCTGGAGAAGCAAAGATAATAACGACCAGCACCTTGCAGCCTTTTTTTCGTGGGCCATTTACATGTAAATAGAGTATTTATAAGCTCACATAGATGTTAGCAGAATCTGAATTTGAAATATTGTTCTCAAATAAACAGTGGGATTTGCGTTTCTGCCTCAGCTTTTTCAAACTGTTTATTTAATATTGTTTGCATTGCACCTCCTGCTGAGATCAATATCTTGTTGTGCTTAGACCCTGTAAAAGTGCTCAGACCAAGGAGTCTGATTATACAGAGTCTATAATTTAAATTGCAAACATCCACGCCACTATTGGGTAGTGTAGAAAAGGCAAAAACTATTTTTGCTCCCTGGTGACACACTGCAGGAATCAGATTTATCCCTTTGCCAGGTTTTAAAAGGAAAGGAATGCTAAGGATGGTTTGCATTCCTGGATTGGTTCTACTCAAAACTCGCTAGCACAGATAGTTTGCTTAGTTTGCTTAACTATAAACTTTTTTTTCATAAAAATAGAAAATATATGAAAGGAAACAGAGGAAAGAGCCTGGTTCAAATGGATTCAGCAAAGTGATAGAGTCAGTCGGCTCTGCCCATGCCGTGTCTTGCCAGAATTCTTGTCTTCCCAGCTCTCTCCAGAAATGCCTTTAACCTGACAGACATCCCCCTCCACTCCACCCCAGCACCTCTCACCTGTGCTGGGGTAATTCTCTGGTCTCAAACACCTGGGGAGTGGACCCCTCACTCCCAGGGAGCAGAGTGAGAGCCACCACTGCAGGGATGCATTTGATTTCACCCTGCATTTCGTTTTATTTTTGTTTTCTAAACAATGACTCCGTGATCATTTCAACTGCATCAAGCTCCAAAGAGCTGAGTTGGATTCTTGTCTCTGATCCATCTTTGGACATAGGTTTTATGGAGCATAGGTTTTTAAAACTCTTTGAAAGACATTTAATTTCCCAAATTCAGCTGGAGTGAGAAGTAATAAGGACCTAAATAATTTTAAGGTTCTAAGTCCAAACAGAACATGCAATGCAAGGGGTTTGGAGGGTACTCAGGAACTGTTTCTAAGTTTCCTTCGAAAAAGCAAGTTATTAGTCTTTCTGAAGTACAAGTGAATCCTTTTCAGGTTATTCTGGATGAAATAAAGCCTTATGAAACTTCAATCCTTAATTAATCATAGTACAAATAATTTTTTCAGCTCAGATATCAAATTTGCCAGTATCAATGCTAACCACACTCTTCAAAAATTTGAGAGACACTGCTTTTTTAGAAAATGAGTTAAGTTTTTTGTTTACGGGAGAGTCAAGAGGAATAGGGAGAAAGGGAATCTTTCCACAACTCTGTTTCTGCCAGGTATAATCACCTGGAGTGAAAGGCTGCTTCTCAGCACATCAATGGGTACCTGAGGAGCAAAACCAATTTTTTTTATGTTCCTTCTCTTCTTAATCCTCACTTTGTTTCGTCTACAGCAAGGATATCTTTGAGGGAAGTTGGAGTTTTTGGAAGACAGAAAGGAAAATTAGAAGATTTTGGATTTTTTTCGGGGGGGGGACGTTGCTTTGGGGTTTAGTAGTGTTTATTTTGTTTTGTTTTGGTTTGGGTTTTTTTGGTTTGTTTTTTTTGTTTTGTTTGGGTTTTTTTTTTGTTTGTTTGGGGGTTTTTTGTTTGTTTGTTTGTTTTGGGGTTTGTTTTGTTTTGTTTTTTCAAAGTCCCACACTGGAACATGACTGAACAGTGTATCAAATCTCAAATGAGACGTGGGAATTGGCTGCAAACCTCAGGAACAGAGATGGGCACAGAGAATTTATCAATACTGCAGCCCTGTGCCCACACAAACTATCACAGCAGCTCCATCCAGAAAGGGACCGGGCTCCCAATTCTTTCTGCTCCATGGTTTTTAAAAACTTAACTCAGAATGTTGAAATAACAATGAGTGAGGAAACTTCAGTCGAGCAAATAATTTGAGCCACTGACTTTCAGTTGGTGTTTCAGCTGAGTTTGGCAACTTATCCTTTGGCAGAGCTTGCAAATTCAGCAACAGCCAGGCACAGGCACCCTTGGGACTAGCTCTGAGCATCAGTTTAACATTGCTTTTTTGTTGTTCGAGCTATTTTCCTGCTTTATACTTTGCCTTTAACCTGGTTTATTTCCCAATCTGTGTTTAGAAGCAAATTAGCACAACATAAATCCCCTCCCACAAGCACAAAGGAATACCCAGACAGAAGCACCCAGGAAAGTGCTTCAAACAATGCAGCAGAAGGGAAACATTTCATAATTTCAGCTGCATTATTCTTTTCAGAACAGGGTCTGCACACATCTCTTTTTATCACATTTATCAAGTACTGAGTGTAAAATGATCAGAACATTTCCTCAGGTGAGGTAAGGTGAGGCAGCCAGGCTGAAATCCCAAAAGGGATTTCACTCAGAATTTCACTCAGTTCACTCAGCACCAGTAACATTTCTGTCAGGAAGGTGTTCCCAGCCACTTCACACCCTGCTAGCAGAGCTGTCAATTGTCCCATTTGCACCTTTCCAAGGGAAAGCCAGGATGCTGTGCACCCAATCTGACACACGAGCCTGCAAAGTGGGTGATGAAAAGACTTAGCCCTCACTCTAAAAAATCTTCACTTACGGATCTGAAAAATTAATTAATTAACCTGCAATTGCATATCAAGGTGGTTAAGTTAGCTTATAATATAATATATATAATTCAAGTAATTAATGTCTGAGAAATCCAACAAGAGAATTACTTTTATCAATACTTACATGCTCTCTGATAAAATTTCTTTTCTGTAGTATTCCCCCAGTATATTTCAACTGCTCAGTTGAAAGGCCCTTCTATGCCAGCAACTTGTGTCTAATAGTCTTTTACCAATGGTCACTGGGGAAAAAAAATTCATATATATATATATATATATGTATATATATATATATATATATACACACATGCCAAGTAGACATTATATTTTTCCTATCACTGCTACTGTCTCAGCCCACAAATATCTGTAGCTCAGAGCCAGGACTGTATTTTATACGTGTAGCAGTTCTCAATGTTTTTCCTTTAACTAGTTTGTCTACTTTCTGCTTGAACATTTTCATTTTTAAACCTGATTATCCACATTTTCTGGTAAGGAGGTCTCCTGCTTATCTTCACAATATACATGAATAATTCCTTCCTTACCTAAATCTCATTTCTCAATAGCTTTCCATCAGCTTCAGCCCCCAGATTAGGTTGGAGGCAGGTGCCATGTTCTCCAGTTGAACATAAACCATTTCCTACTCACAAAGGAGGAAGATATTCTTTCTACTTGAAAGGTTTTGATGTTTGGAAATGAATAGCTGCTTTACAAGGGAGGAATAGCTAATTTTCAGAAATTACCTGAGTCTTTACAGATCCAACAGTGCAGGAATTTCACTTCAGCCTGCCTTCCTGTCTCACAGGAGGATTTACCTCTGCCAGGAGATTTTCTTTATCCTTCTCTCCAATCTCCACTGGAGAGCTCCCACACTCTCCTCAGCTATCCCAGTATCCCTGGGCTTCCCTCTCCTCACAGCTGCCAAAATTCCCCCTAACTTTGGCTGCTCCTGGAATTCAGCAATGGGTGAAAGAAAGTTCAAGTCTTTGAGATTGAGGGCAGCAACGGAGGAGGAGCTTGGGCAAATTCATTGGATGAAATGGCCACTATGGGCTGCACCCATCTCCTCTTCAAAACAAAGAACTGAGGATGGGAGTGAGCTGTGAGAGGGGGTTACACAGTTTGCCACATGGAATGGGTTAGGTGTGAATAACTCTTTACCAAAGGAGAATTTGCAGGCTCCCAGTGCAACCTGCTGGTGTTTGCCACTGGTCCCAGGTGCCTGAACTGGGTGGAGTCAGGGGGACCTGGGGCACAGGAACAGCCACCTGAGGCGCCCCACTGTGCATTTCTGCCTCCAAGAAAATTACATCCCTCCTTCTCCAGCAACAAAAGATAGGCTTATAAATTCAGACTTATGTCAGGATTCTCACACACCAGAAACAAGTCTGAAAGACCATTAAAGAAAAAGTTATTTCACCAGAGATCCATCCCTGTGGAAACAGACATGTTTTCTCTTAGCTCTAGAATATCCTTCTGAAAATATGTGTGCTCTGAGTTTAAATCAGAATGATGGTGTTGGTCACTGTGACTGCAAAAATCTCCCATCACCCCTGTGAACACCTGGCAGTTTGATTTTGGGATGGATCACACAGTTTTGGAATTGAGTGTACAACGTCTAGAATAAGAAGAGCCTCAAGAAGAGTGACAGGCTTGACCAGAACCACAGGAAAACACCTGCTGGCACTTCAGGGGGTCTGCTGGACCTGTCAGAGGGAACTGTGGGGGAAGCAAATAAAGAGAACACATGCTTGTGATGACAACAGAGTAGAGGGTGAAAATATGGAAATTCTCTATTTTTACATAAAGGGTAAGTGACAGAATAGATAGAGTCACATAGGGAAAACAAAGAGTGACATCTCAGTCAGGTGGCAAGAAGGGAATCAAGTCCTCAGGGTAGATATTGCAAGAGGAAAACTGGAGGAATAAGGAATAGAAGGGAGCTGCAGGGGACCCTCATTTGCTTTCATTTAATTAGTTTTTTCCCTTAAATAATTTCAATATCCTAGGCATGTTGGAAATTTGGGAGCAGAAAGGCATTCCAGTGCCAGGCTACAGATTTCAGAAAGCAGACTTTGCCAGGGTTGGGGTGAGGGAGTAAAGCCTTATGTTAAAGCAAACCTTGGATCTAAACCAACCCTACCTGCACAAGCAGCATCCAGCCAGGATGATAACACTTAACAAAATGTGCTCTGTGAGAAATCACACAGAAAATATCAGCTGGAAATGCAGCTGGGACTTTAATAACCCATCTTCAGGTGAGGAAAAAACAAGAAATCCCTGATTAACACAAAGGGATGGCTAGGGAACCCAAAGGAGAAGACAGAACCCTTTAAAGGGTTTTAAAATTGTGCAGGATTATCCCAGGAGTATTCAGCTGAAGGGCTGTACACAGTTTGGTCTCAGTAAAGTCTTGTGTTAGAGCAGCACACTCCCAGGGGAGTACACAAAGTACAACAGTGCACAGGACTTACACTCATCTTCAGAAACAGGAGCTGCAGAAAAACAGAAAGCCTTAAAAAGCAGTTCAGGCTATGTAAGAGAATAAAAACCTTAGAGGTGACACTCAGCAGAGTTGGCACAGGTCTGAACACAGGGTCTGGCCTAGAAACAAAGCAAAAAACGTTATATGTGAGAGATTATCTGTAAAAGGCAAAGGTATCCAAAGAAGAAAGAAAGAGCAGTGAAATTCTGGCAGATAAAATGTGAAAATACAAGGATGGAGAGCTTTCCAGAAGGAGCCAGACTAACAAATAAAAGGAGTATAAAAAAAATAAAAATATCTATTTTTTAAATAGCCAATTTCCTCAAATACATCAGAAAGAGCACTAGTGCCACAACATCAAATGATGAGAGGACTTTTCATGGTATAACCCCAGCTGGCAACAAGAACCAGAGGGCTGCTCATTCTCCCTCCCTCCCAGCAGGATGGGGGAAAGGAATAATGAGAAAACTCTGAGGCAAAGAAAGTTTAATAATTAAAATAAAATAAAATAAAATAAAATAAAATAAAATAAAATAAAATAAAATAAAATAAAATAAAATAAAATAAAATAAAATACATGGTAATTAACAGGAAAAGAACAAAAAGAGAGAAAAATAAATGAAAAAACAAAAACAACTCTGTGTTACCAGCAGTGTCTTCAGCACAAATCCAAAGCACAGCTCCTAAGATAAAGCAAATTAATTTTATACCAGCACAGGGCCAAAAATGTAAAATTCAGGAAAGGACATGAAAATAAAGAAAATCTTTTTATTAGTATTCACTGTAGGACAAGGTGCAAAGATTTCAATGTTCTCACTCTTATCTTTCTGAAACTTTTGAAGTGCATTCAAAAGATATAATAATAGAATGGCAACGTGAATGGTAACACATCTCTAGAACTGTTAGAGGCAACTATCATGAAATGCACAAAAAATTATAGCTATTCACCAAGAAACCCTTCAAAATCTCAAGGATGAACAAGGTATTTTGCTGCAATTACCAGAGTGAAGTTTCCTTTCACTAGAAGACTGAAAAAAATAGAGAAAAAACAACACCAAAAAAACCAAATCTGAAAAAGTTTTGAAGAGACACTTAAGGAATAAGTGAAATTACTGGAAACTGTAGGAAGGAATAGATCAAGTGGACCTTTGTTTAAATGTGATTCACTTTGAAACAGTCACTGTGGCATTTGCAAATTGAAGTTCTGCCCTACAAACATTTAGGAGTTTCTTAAATGGGATCAACAAATTTGTGCATAACAAAAGGTGTTTCTGGATTTTGAAAAGTCCTTTGAGAAAGTCACTCATCGAATGCCTTTAATGAAGCAGCAACCAGAGAGAAAAGGTTGAATTATAGAATAAAAACACAGTAGGCAGGTGTAAGTGGTGGTCTCAAGTGGAGCTCTGCAAGGACATGTCTAAACTTGTGCTATTTAGCTTATTCCTAAAGAGAAGGAGGAAGTGGTGACAGGATGAAATTTCCAACCAGTGTAATTTAAAATAACAAGGATGAGGACAGTGACAGGATTCCAGAACTTTGTAAGACAAAGAACTCAATAATAGAATGGCAGGTGAAACCCAATTCAGATAAAATTGAAGTGATGCTCATGGAGGAAAGCCAGACTTGGCTTTCCAAAAATAACCAGATTTCCTTGCAAGCATCATCTTGAGTGCTTAGCAGGATTTAAGAAATTGAGTTTAATGAAGGAGTGGGACTTGAGGGGAAAGTCAGAGTCTGTTTCATGGACAGTCTGGAAATGTTATACTGCTGCAGTTCTGTCAACTTGGGAAGGATATAACAGAACTGTACTGGCTCAGAAAAGAAGTATGATCATAGGCCTGAAGTGGTTTTCAACCACGGAATTAACAATTGAAAAGAATAACCCAGGACCCCTCTGTGACACAAAAATGAAGTGAAAAATAAAACAAAAATATTCAAGTTTGGCAGAATTAGCTGACTTCTCCCCCAAGGACCACTGCCAGGGTTGCTGGGCTAGATGAGCCTTGTGTCTCACCTCTACAGTTCTTCTTACATAATGCACCAACTCCCAAATTAAACCCACTGCTTCACATTGCCACCAGCCACAGCAGATTACCAGCATCTCATGGTTTGATATTTGCTACTACAACAAAAAAAGATCGAGATCAGATTGTTGGAAAGGATATTGCAGGTTAAAAAGACAGAGCAGCCCGTGCAATATTTGCTGCTGTGTGAGCACAGTTAGCAGGCAGCAGCATTTGCAGGCTCAGCTGCAAGCAGGGCACTGTCAGACAGAGCTGCTGGGGCAGTAACAAGATCTGTATTTGCTAGCCCTCAGCCAGCCCTTACAACTGCTCTGTAAGGCCTGCCTAAGGTGCTGGAACACACACTGCCAACATAAAAAATGAGTTAAGGAAAAAAAGTTCTTTCTACAAGAGAAGCAGCTTGTAGCAAAACCTCTAAATTGCCCTCAGAGCTGTATTACAGCTCATCTTACTAATTTCATACTGATTGCAGCCCTTTCTTTTAAACAGCAGAAATGGGTTTGGTTGTCATTAACAGTACAAGTCAGGCTTTCCACATTCCCAGATGTCTTTCCATTGCTGAATGGAAGGGGAACAAGTAACATCGTGTGACTGCTACAGTCAATCCTTTAAAAAGCCAGGCTGCCTGTTGTACCTGCACAGCAAAGCACCTCCCACCTGAGCATTCTGAAAATTATTTTCAAGGATGGCAAGCACTGGCATTTCTTCCTCATGGTGGAAATATTGGGATCCAGGATAAAGCAGGGACTAATAATAGTAATAATAATAATAGTAAAACCACTTCATATGCCTTTGGGATCTTTCACAGACAGCTCAGCCACAATTTGGCTCCCTATCAAGGATCAGTTTAGCCCATGGGACATCATGGTAAGAATATGTCACAAAACATGGGGTCCATACCTGTTTGCAATTTCCCCCTTGCCACCCATCTCCACAGTCTGTGGGTTTTCATGTGATTTTAAGCCACCACAGGTTTGCTCCAGGTTTTGCAGATCTCACACACCTCGAGTGCAGACAGAGCTCCTTCTCCAGGACACTGCTGCAGTTCTGGTACAGGAGGAGAGCAACAAAAACTATTTCCATTTCAACTAAAGTGCTGTGAAACTTCTCCTTCCTTTCAAAATACTTCTCTCTTCCTCCTTTAAAGCTCTCCAGTGCATGTGTTAGCAAAGCAGAACAGTACCAAGGAGCCTTCGAACAAGTTACAAAACCCATTTACCATTAAAATATTCTTTGCTGATGACACTGCTGTTTTTATTAATACATCAGAGTGCTGGCTGTACTGAGGTCCCATTAATGACTAGTCATAAAAGTGCTGTCCAGTGAGTGGAAAGAACACAGCTAGAGGAAGCTGCAGTCAAATCAACAAAGTCAGCCTGACCTGTTACAAGAAGGAGACTTTCACAGAATAAACCCCAGGCATGCAGAACAAATTGTTCTTCAAGGTGAACATCACACACACAGTGGCAAATACAGATCTTCAAAATGCTTTCAGAAGTCCTTCAGTGCCTAAGAAAAAACAAACTACACCAACTGGACTGTCACCTGAGCCAACTGTGCACACTGGTGAAGGAAGGAAGGAAAATTTTTAAGAGTTCCTTCTTTAGCCAGGTGTGCATCTGCAAGAACAAGGCACAGCCCTCTGTGTGATCTGGGTTCAGCTCAAGATAGCTCGAGAGATCCTGGGGGAAAAAATGTACAGACAGATCAGATAATTAATAACTGTTCCCTGGCAGCAGACAGGTCACAAGGAATTAATTTCAATTCTATCCCTTCCGTGACTAGGCACTAATAGCCTGTCTCACACACTCCCTGGCAGCCTTTATTTAGTGTTGCCTAGCATAAGTAAGCCTCCATCTCCTCACCTTTAGCCAGGCTGAGTAGAATCCAACTCTGTAAATCATCTTGTGAACAACTCAGGGAAGAAAGGGGTCACAAATCATTCTGCTGAGGTTCTTCTGTGAGCATCTTCGTGCCTTGGCCCATGAATAATGAGAAACAGCAGAGCCACAGGTGGGCTGGCTGGATGAAAATGCTTCAGATGAGGAGAGGTCACCGTGTCTAAATCCTCACAGCGCTGCTGCCCAGACTTTGGATGGAGCAGGGAGGAAGACAGGCTTTAATATTCATGAAAGAAACCAGAATCATGGAATGATTTGTGTTGGAAGAGGCTTTATTGATCATCTCATTCCACTCCAGACCAGGTTGCTCAGAGCCCCATCCAACCTGGCCTTGGACACCTCCAGGGATGGGGCAGCCACAGCTGCTCTGGGTAATCTCTTCCAGTGCCCATCACCACAAAGAAACGGTGCTAACAGCTTCTTTACTGCCTTGGGAAGAGACACATAAAATCAAGGAGTATGGAGTTTCCCAGGACTTGAGCCTTCTAAAGAAGCTGACACTGCCTCAGTGTAGCACTTTCAGAAACCACAAA
Source organism: Luscinia megarhynchos (assembly GCA_034336665.1). Taxonomy (NCBI): domain Eukaryota; kingdom Metazoa; phylum Chordata; class Aves; order Passeriformes; family Muscicapidae; genus Luscinia; species Luscinia megarhynchos. The sequence continues at coordinate 5,079,601 of CM067566.1, forward strand.
GGTTTCCTGGGATTTAAACATTGGACCTTTACCCAAACCTCAATGAAAAGTTAAAATCAGGGAGAACAACAAAGGAAAAAAACCAAAAAAAAAAAAAAAACAACCTGAAATTCACAAAACCCATTCCTGGGCCTGGGGCTGCTGAAAGTTCTACTGTGGAAACCCTGCTCCTCCTAAAGGGTTCATTCCTGCTGCCACATTAATGGTCACACAGAAACACTGTCTTAAGAGTTTCAGGTGTTAATTAACAGCATTTATTTTGTGTTTGCATACACAAATCACTACTTCCACTTTCTGATCTAAAGAAGGAAATGCTAAAGAAAAAAAAAATCCTCTAAGTAATACATCCTGTTTGGCTCAGGAACAGAGCTGTCTCCAAAAAACCAAGACATAAAAATATTGCTTTAGTATGGAAGTTACACAGTGAATGAGGCTGAAAAGGCTTTTAGACAAAGGAAAAAATAGGAAAAGAAGCAAGTTAATTAGGAAATTCTAAATTTGTCCATGACATTCTTCAGCTACAGCTGTAAATAATATACACCTGGAGTGGGAAGTATAAAAGCTCTTACAAATGGCTTAATATGCCTGTCATAGAAGTCATTGAAATCAGTGAGGAAAATAGATGAAATCTTAGTTTTAGTTCATCTCAAATATAGGATTTATCCTTCAGTTTCTCCCTGTCAAAAATAGGAACTAATACAGTTCCTATTAGTATTGCTAAAGCTTTGCCCTTCTGCTTTTAAGGATCAGTTAATGTCTTAGGAGTAGTAAAAAAGATTAAAAATAGCATTTGACATCTGGTTGATATTCATTGCTATAGTTTTACTCCAGCTCAGATCTGCTTTGTGGTTGGAATGAAAACAGTAAGGAACTCTGACCAGGAGACATTATCCTTCAGCATTTATGTTTGTGTTTATTGATGAACACAAAGTCATCAGGTCTTCCATTCAAATAGGCTATTTCAACATTTCTAACTTAATAACTGGTTCTGTTGTCCTTCTCTACTGGGATGGAGTTCCAGATATTTAGTGTCATTTTCCTTTTAAGATGGTAATAATGTTTATATTTCAAGCTAATAAATAATTTACAGTAATTTACAGTAGTTGTTTGTGAGACTCTGAAGAGCCCAACTGGGTTTTTTGCCTTAAGCTTTTAGTTTGTTTGTTTAATTTCTTCTTTTTAGGAATCAGCTGTTTTCAGTCACTGGCACCACCAGGCAGTCCCACACACTTCTAGGGTAAGGCTAAGGAGTAACAGAGATCTCAATCTTTTATTACTTCCTTGTATTAACTTTACAGCCCATATTTGCATCAGACTTGAGTCACTGGACTAAATTAGGTGAGGAACTAACCTTTGAAAAATTACCACCTCAAAGCATCATACAAAATCAGGAAGTAATGACATGGAAATAGATTTTGCTTCTGGAGAAATAAATTTGACAAAACACCATCATTCTATATGACCTACAGGAGAAATCTGGACTGGCAAAATTGACTTTAGTTGCTTGTTTCCCAAACACAGCATTTTTTCAATAATAAAGACTAGGATTTATATTTTTTCTTCCTTAATAATTTAAATGATGGCTTTTCTCCCTAGAAGCTTCATCACTGAAATGGGAAAGAATGAGAGAAAAATCAGAGGCAATGGGTCATCTTGGAGGTTATCATCAATAATTCATTAGGCTCTGTGGTGGTGTTCTGGCCTCTTATGAATACCATTTATTTCATCTTGTAATTATATTAAACCTAGCTGGGCAGTTCTCAATGTACCTCAGGACCTTTATCTTTGGTGAATATTAGTGTTGCATGTATAATGTATATTATTTGCAGTATAATTATGCAGGTGAGCCATTAAAAGCCAATGTTCTCTTTGTTGGAATTTTATTATCCATTTCTCTTTTTGCCTATTTTCTTTAACATTGCAAATGATAGGAGAGTAAAGCTGGCAGCATCCATCCTCTGGCAGTCATGGCTGAGTCTCCTAGAAACATGGATTTGTCCAAGCTGGAAGAGCAGGGCCCCTCTGTGCCTGGTTGTGCTTAAATTATGGTCACCTATACTTTTATAATTGAAATTTTTTATAATTGAAATTCAGCTGTAATTCCCCAAAACAGATTGAGAACACTGAAGACCTTTGTGCAAGAACAAACATCAATGCCTGGTATTACTGTAACTGGCTGTAAAAATGGAAACTTACAGGTTCTTAGTCTGCAGGCACAGAATTCTCCCCATAATAATTAAATCTTGCTGCAACCCTGACTGAAAAGCATCAACACACCAGTGCTGGAAATGCACAAAATCATATTTCACCCATTCCAGCTACAGGTGATGCTCTATGGCAATAACAGCATGGTACAAGAGAATGTACAGATACTCACAGGCTTCAAACTTCAGACAAACACGTCAAAATACATCTCTGCATGCACAGCTTATCTCCAAACTGAATCCTGCCTTGATTCTCAGTGTAAAACAAAAAAAAGCCCAAACCAAATCAAACCAAACCAAACCAAACCAAACCAAACCAAACCAAACCAAACCAAACCAAACCCACACAACAACAACAAAAAGCAACAAAGCAAAACACACTCAAAAAAACCAAACCAAAACAAAATAAACAAAAACAACAAAACCAAACCAAAACAAAAAAACCCCAACAACCTTAAAAATATAAATGCAGCTCATGGGAAATTTGCTTCTACTGATCCCTTTCCATGACATGATAACTCACATGTCACACATACCCCACTGGGTAAATTAAGGATAACAGTTGTATTTTGGAGACACAATAAAAGCATCCTTACAACTGGCTTCTCTTCTAATAAAAGTATTTTTATTTATATAATGGGTTCAATTTCTATTGCAAAAAGTTATCAGTGAGGCCACTCTCTATTGAGGTTTAAATGAATCCTGAGATCTAAAGATCTCTAAAGATGTCTAAAAGAACTGTGTTCTTTGGATTTGATACTTTCTTTGGGGTTTAGTATCAGATATTGGCAACCAAGAAGATTTTGTTGCAAGGTGTTTGCTCAGTGAAAACTGGAGATCAGCCAAACCTATTTAATCTCATTGAAACCAGCCCCAAGGATTTCCTGTCCAGTCAGAGCTAATCAGGGGGAAAAAAGTTTGGCCTCAAAGAGAACACAATCAGCAAAACAGTGCAGGCAGTTTTAATGAAAACCTGAGTCACTAATGAGTCAATAATACTAAGAAACAATGAGCAAACTCAACATTCCCCAAATGAAAGATTTCTTTGCACCTTTCAAACATGGATCTAAGAAATACAAATGTCAAAATCCACGGCAGAGAAGTGTTAAAAAGCCCTTACATGTGAGAAACACCAATATACATCAGTAGGTATTTGAATAAAGTCCTGTAATCAGAATTGAAAGAAAACCTAAAAGTCAGTGATTTTTAATTCCTATACATTGTTTTCTCTATTAATGAGGCTATGATTTAAAATAATTTAATTGTCTTGATTTCCAAAAGAGGGAAATACATTATGTGACAAATTTTCAGGACATTTTATTCCTATTTTGATTAATGTCCATAGGATAAAACTTATCTGGTCAAATACACTTCAGAAAATCTGCTTACATATACTATATATATATATATATAAAATACGACACACAAGCACAACCTCATTACAACCAAATACTTTTTTTCACCCTGATTTATTAATTTTTCTATGGATTGTTTTTTGGGCTTGTTAAGTACCTGACTAACTGATTTTGAGAGGATTTTACCCTGCACCAGGAGCAGTCATTCCCAATTGCACAGACTGAAAACTCTCCTTCACTGCCAGTACTTCTGTATCATTTTAGAACCTAATTAAAAGGTGTTTCTGACACAAAATTCCCAAGTCAGCAAGAGAAGATTGGAGAAAAACTCCCTTTACCAGCCTCTGCAAAATGAAAACAATTGATCTGATTCACTTACTTCAAATACCATTTGCCTTATGTCTTTTCTTCCTCCAGCATCACAAGTGAAATCAATAATGCTCCAGATTTCCTGATTATTTTACAGAGGTAAAAAGTTCCCTGGTTTTGTTAGAAAAGTTTTATTTTGCAAACAGCCATTCTTTATAGAATGTTCTTTGAAAAGAGCAAGGAGGCAGCTCCAGAAACTAAGCTCTCATCTCTGTCACATTAATTGCGAGCTGACTATACTTTCTTCAGTTATTAAATTAAAAAAATAAAGAAATAAAAATTATTAAAAAAATCTCAAAATAATCAACAAAAGATACCCAAAACCCCAATCAAATAAAAACCAATTTAGATGGTAATTCTACTACCTAAGCAAGAGATAATTTATTTCCAATTTTGGGCCACTTCTAATCAGGAAAAGCTCCCAGTGATCTGGCAGATAATAAAATTTCACCACAGAAGAAAACAAACTGACTCAACAGCCTGGGGTGGAGTTTCTGCTCTCCAAAACTCAAGTGACAACTCTGATTCCTACCTGCTACTCTCCATCACTCTCAACATGAGAGACACTCCAGGGAAAAAGGGATGGAGAGCTTTAGAGGGGATTAGAATGACCAGTGGAGGGAATAATGAAGAGCTCAGAAAACAAAAAAAAATAATAAGCATGAAGTAAATCATCTTGCTGGTCTCTAACTTTAGTGATGCTGTGATTGTGTGAGGTCTAAACCAGGATACAGGAGCAGCAACAGCCTGAGAGAAAAATTAGGCTCAGGTGAATGTTTGAGGCACCTCTTCATTAAGGCCTTGGGTGAAACTCAGAAATAATGGGGTTCATAGACCTTCAGTCTTTGGCTTTTGAGAGTGACTGGCAGTAAGTTACAGTGGTTTCAAGAGCTATAACGAAAAAAGAATAAAAATCATTAAACAAAAATATTATTGTTTTTCGTAATCCATCATATGTCCTTGCTGTGTTTTAGAGCCATGAGCTAAGTGGTTAACTTCCTTATGTAAAAACTGATTACTTTAGGTCAGATCTCACTGTTGAAGCTCTTTACATTGTTCTGTCAGTGAATCAGACACATTCAATCCCTGAGCAGTTTGTTTGGGGTTTTTTGTATTATTATTCTAACACTTCACTCAGTCAGAGAATGAACTTGACTCAGAGTGTTTAGATGAGAATTAACTTGTTCACATGCTCCCTACAGCACCAGGGATGTGAGGGAGTTGTTTGAACATCTCTGGTTCCTGCCAACACAGAAATACAGCCCTGCATACAGACATTGCCTCTGCTGGAGGTTTGTGCAACACAAAAGCAAACACACCTGGAGGCAGGGGAGAGCTAAACCTCTCCAAATGCTCTGCACATTCTCCAGTGTGACATCTTTATTCCACCTCTTAAAATGTAATTCTCCCTAGCACCACGAAATTGGTGCCCTAAGTCTTAGTTCTGAGGTTCTCAGCAGGATTTTGTAATGTCTGTTTGTGTGGAGGTGGAGAGTCAAAACTTGGACTGTGTAAACTTGGACTAAAAGGGGGAAAAGCCTGAGGGAGCCTGGGTCGTTTTTGGAGTTTTGATGGATCTTTGGAAAACTTGACTGCACCTTTCCTCCTGCACTCAGTGAAGGCAGTTGTCTCACTGAAGGTGATTCTTTCACTTTTGGGTTCTTACACTGATTGATTCTGATTCCAGCAATTATTACCCAATTTCCTTCCTGAGGCACATTATCATCCATTTCCTTCTTTTTCACATTCTAATGGCCAGCAACTCCTTTTCTCAACACATGACTTAGAAAAACTGCAGATAAGCTTTCCTGAAAGATATTTTTGAAGCAACTTGGTAGTTTTGTGGAACCATTTCAATGGAATGTTGACATTAAGCTGCATTTCACTGTCTCAGGACAGCACATCCCAGGTATGGAAATAACATAGTGGTGATATTGCCCTATAAAGGAGTGAAGCAAGGGCTATTTATGCCCCAAACTGCAAGAATATGTCTGTATCCTTTCCCCTACAGATCAAACTTGTTTGCTAAATCCATAGTTTTCTCACCAAATTTTGCATTTTCAGAGCTCATGACTTTCTTGGTGCTGTCTCAACAAATGCTCTATCCTTTGAACCAGCTCATTTTCTTATCAGAGCTATCGACTTCTCCAACGTCAATAAAATTCTGTTAATTGCTCCAGCACAGCTTTTGTGCCTCTCTGTATTGTATCATTTTAGACAGCATTTCAATTTGCTTATATTTATTTTGTGTGTCTAGACTTTTTAAATGTTTTCCTTCAGAAAACAGGAAGTGTTTTACAAGTCACTGAAATCACCCACAACAATTTTGGAGCTGGTAAAGCCAACAAAAGGTCTTTAAGTGGTTTGTCCAAGATGAGTCAGTAAGTACAGCTAGAGACAAACTCTGGAGATTTAACACTTGCTTTTTTTCTCTAACCAGGATGAAAACACTGCTGTCTCACCAGGCTGTCCTTAGTGCTTGAAGTGGAATTTATTCCATCCCTACATGGCCTCTGAAGTCCCATTCTGTGATAACACATAGATTTTTCATTACCTCTTGACAAAATGCTTAGTACTAGTGTTTATTTTATCCCACTCCAGGCAAAATAACTGGAAAGGGATAATAACCAACATCTATGGATTTTTGGCACACTTTTCATCTATAACAATATCAGATAAACAATATTTAGGCCAAGTTTGTTTTTTTTCTTGTTTCTTCCAGAAATTAAAATGTCATGTAAGAGAAAACTCTAAATTTTGGAGGTTCCTTTTCTCTGGAAAGGATGACTACTTCTGTAATTATCTTCCTTGCTGATCCTCAGTCTTACAAAAATGTCTTCAGAGCAATGTCAAACAGTAAAATAAGTCCAACCCTTTATTCTACGTGCAGAGCAGTGTTATGGGTTTCTTTTATCAGCACAGCTGGGTAAGTTTCTGTTTCCCTGCACATGTATCACATTGCACCCTTCACTCATCACTTCTTCACTCACAATCACATTCTGCACCCTGTTTAGATTCTTGCCTTGAAAGAAGGATCTATCTGTGCAGTCAAGATGAGTGTTTCCAATATTAAAATATCAAAAATTCTTTTGACTCAGAGATAAGAAAATTAGAACCCTCATTAAAACTAGGATTTCTGCATAGGTTTCTAACCTGGACCAATCTGTGTTTTAATTTCAAATCTTTGAAATGGTCAGTTCCACTTTGTTTCTGCCAGAACAAAGTCTGACTACCAGCAGCATGGAAATGAAACCCTTGTTTTATGTAACACTTTTATTGGTTCTGTGCTGTGCTGAGCTAATATGACATATTATATTATAGCTGAAATATTATAATGAATTGTGTGAGGTTCACATTAGTTTGAAAGCATTCTTTACCAAGTTTGTGCTACCATCATCTGCAAGTCAATACCAAAAGGAACATGGCAGGAAAGCTAATCTGGTGTGCATTGCATTGGTCTCTTTCTCATTAGTGTCAGAAATTAATTGCAGCATGCACAAATAACTCAGGACAGCTCTGCTTCTCTCCTGTAGTTAGTGACTAAGGGAATATTCAACAGGAGGCCTCTAAGGGACACTGCCTTGCAGAAAGCTCTCATCCACAGAGAAGATACATTTCTAAGTAATACACTAATATAAATATAAATATAAATATAAATATAAATATAAATATAAATATAAATATAAATATAAATATAAATATAAATATAAAAATAAAATATAAATTCATCTATATACATATACATATACATATACATATACATATACATATACATATACATATACATATACATATACATATACATATACATATACATATACATATACACATACATATACACATACACATATACATATACATTAATAATATATTTAGGTTTGGCCCTAGGAACTCTGCAGCTTCAGAGCTGTGGCTGGTAGCTGGGAACAGAGTGACACTATGGACTGACACTTAGATGTCCTCACTTGAGTCTGATTACTCAACATGGAGGAAAACTCTCAATTTTCTTAATGTGTGTATTTCCTTACTATTGGGGGGGAAGTAGTAGATAACAGTAATAATATGAAATACATATAATAGGTATGATAGATACATACAAATATAATGATAAAAATGGCAACCTTTGCCTCTTTAACAGTTAGAATTTTCTGTCTTCACAGATAATATCATTAGATATGAACAGCTTCAATCCACTTCTTCCCTTCCAATTCCTCAGCACCTCAAAAACTTTTCATCATGTTCAGCTAATCAGAGTGATTTCCAAAGCTTGTTTTCTTTACTGTTTTAAAGACTTTGTGCCAGGACACCTCTGGCATTGGACATCTTGGCAGTGGCCATTGCTGAGGATGGACCTCTTTAATCATTGCAGTTTAGCATCTCACAGTGATCAGCATTATCCTCCTGTCAACCCCCTGACACTGGGCAAGATTGATGCTCCTTCCCTGCTGGCCTCTGCTCCTGGGTTGCTCTTGATTTATTGTGTCTGGAGCTTGGCAAGGGGGTGCAGATGGCTTTTAATCAATCAGAGGGTGGGGATGGAGCTGCTGGTCTATAAAATCACCTGTGTATAGAACAACGTGTGTATAAAACCACGTGTGTCAAGCCAAAGTTACCAAAGGCAGAAGCAAGGAAAGATTCCTGGGTGAAAAACCCAGAATTTGTTATTCAAAGTTAAGCTGCAGAACTCCACAGAAGAGTGAGGCTGCTGGTGGGGCAGAGTTTGGTCTTTGATTTTGCAGCTCATAAAATGCCAAGACTCAGCAGAAGTGTGGATTGCAACCACAATGTGGTTTATAAAGTGACTCCCATTTCCAATGTTTTCCAAGCCCACAGTATGGCAGCAACTCCAGAAGGAGGCATGTAAAAGTGACATAAGAATGAGCAGGTCTAATATATTTTTAAATTATAATCCATGTTAATTATAGTGTAATTCTGGTTATATAATGTAATAATGTCAATTCTGGTTGTTTTATAGCCCAGTATGTAAAATATCCCAGCTGCTTCTTATACTTTTCTTTCTTTTGAAAATTGAACAAATTTTTCCACAGGAATGTGGAATACCCTAATAAATTCATATATATTTTGGAGCATTTAACACTTTCTTTCTGTTGAGTTTTTTTGATTTTCACAGACCAGGCTGGTGTTCTGTTGTGAGTTTTGTTGTGTCTCTTACACTGACTTCTAAAATGTGAGGAGAGGTTAAACCCATGTTGAAAAGCTGGATCTGTAGATGGTAATTACCAAAGAGAAGCATCCACATCTTTATTCAGTACATGACTTTGTTGGAGTTACTACAGAGTTCTCAACACCTTCCTAGATTTCTTCAACTATACAGCTTGACTCCACTAAGTTTTTATATCCTTCAGGATGCTTCCCACTGTAATTGATGTGTCTAGGCCTTGTTCTTCATTTGATATGCAACAGACAGTGTCCAAACAGAAAAAGAACCATAAGGTGTGACTCACTTTGATTCATCCCCTCTTCCTCCCATCCTTAAGACATTGGCTCCATCTAAAAATTCAGCAGGGTACACAAGAAACAAAGTTAAACTCGACAAGCCAACTTCATCTCAGCTGTTTAAGGATACTTTCCTGCTCCCTGCCCACACTGTCATCTTTAGCACAAATGATTTTTATGTAAATGAACTGTAAATTATCTTAAAAGAAGATTCCAGACTAAACTTTTGCATCAGTATGGTGTGCAAAATGAATCTTAATGTTACAGCCATTACAGATGTTCTGGGGGAAAGGAACTTCCTTAAATGAACCAATTTTTTCTGAAGTTTTTTAGAAGTGGATGAAAAAACAAACCTTGTAAAAAACCACATCTGTGTACAGGACAAGATACAGGGGAAACAATTAAAACAAAGAACCCACATATTAGGAAGAAAATACTTTATTCTCTTCAGTTTGCTTGTGTGCTGATTCAGCCATGAGTGGCAGGGCTTCTCATGGAACTCAGACCGGGCTGGGATTCTCTCTTAGCATAGAAACCAGAGGACAAACACCTGCAGCTGAGCTTGATCCCTGAACTCCCCCTCTAATCAGTAGAGACAAACAGGTCTTTCTTGGATGCCATTTAGATCACCCATCTTACACAGCTGAATCCTGGAATTGCCTGTTTCACTGTCCATTAGGAAAAAACAAACAAAAAACAAAAAACAAAAAACAAAAAACAAAAAACAAAAAACAAAAAACAAAAACCAAAACTGGATGAGTAGGCAGCAGGATATCGTCTGAACCTGAGTGCACAACATGCACCACTCTGATGCTAGACAAATACATGAGGGGAATTTTCATGAGAAATTGAAAAACTTTTGAGAATACAAGGATAACTCAAATTCCACTCCAGCTTTCCTCGAGACAGGCTGCATTTGTTAGAAAAATTCTTACTGTCATCAAAGTTCCTTTGCAAAAAGGTTGGTCATCATATTGCATTTCTGCATGAAAAGTAGATCCATCCATAAGTTGAAAAAGTGCAAAAGCAACTGGAAACAGAATAAACTAAGAAAGGAGAGATTTTGGCTAGATATTAGGGAGAAATTCTTCCCTGTGAGGGTGGGAGGCCCTGGCACAGGGTGCCAGAGAAGCTGTGGCTGCCCCTGGATCCCTGGAATGCCCAAGGCCAGGCTGGATGTGGCTCTGAGAAATCTGGGATAGTGGGAGACATTCCTTGTCCATGGCAGGGAATGGAACCAGGTCATCCTGTGTGTGAAGGAGGGAGCCAGTTAAACTCCTGCAGCAGCCAGCTGAGAAGCAGAACAACTTCAGAGTGGTGTGCTGTGCCCTGCAGGAGGAGCTGGGTGTGGGGTGGCAAAGTGCCCACTGCTGGCCCTGCAGGGTCCCCAGGGACTGCAGGAGCTGGGCTGGACACTGCTGGCAGCTCCAGGTTTGGCTGGGGAGCAGCTCTGCAGCTTCACTGGAAATAATTCCAGCACGAGCTGAGCCCATTCTCATCCCCTGCTGCCCCCTGTGCTCACAGGGAGATTTCTCACAGCTCCTTCATGCTTTGGTTGGCAGCCCTGGACCACCCTGCATGTTTCTAGCTGTGTGTGATAATTGATAAAAGATTCGTGTTAATCATAAAAGTATTGGGGTTTGTATAAACCAAAATACTTAGGTCTGAAATAAAGCATGACACTAAAGAAAGGAAAATAGATGATTAAATCATTCTGTTTTAAATCCCCCTGTTATGAATATTACGTTTTCTAAATAAGTTGTATCCACTACCAGTTTGCAAACTAAAGCTTTCCCACAACCAGATAGATTTTGCAAAATCAGATTTCCTGCCTTTGTGTAATCAATTGCAGCCTATCTGCTGAGACCAGACTTCCTGACTTCTGCCATTCCTTATCTACCAAGATGGTTATCTATGAGACTTGACAAATTGTCTAAAGACTTCACATTGTCCAGAGGTCCCACAGATGTTTTTGACCACCACTCTTTACCTGGCAAAATTATGACAACAAAAAATAACCATTATTGATTACTACAAGGAAACCTTGCTATAAAATTAGATGCAAACTGAAGTTTGATGGAGTGTGGAGTGGGCAGTGACCCCCCATGTATCCCCATTGCTCTGTCTATATGAAGCAAAGCAATCTAAATTTTGCTGAATATTGAGACTTTTGTTTCTCGTTTATGACATATGTGTCTGACCATTGCTAGATCCAGCAATCCTCTGGGGGACTTCTAAGATGCCTTCTGCAAGTGACAATGATGAATTTTTTAGAATCAGGAAATCTAATGTAAGCATTTGAATTAAATGAATCAGGCTTAATGTGATGAGATAAACTGGGATCACAGAGGTGGAGTCAATGACTAATGTGCTCTTCCCCAAATGTCCACTGTTGGATTTGATCACACAGGCAAAGGGAAAGCTCTGCTTGACCTTTTTGTTGTGCTCCTTCAGGAGAAGCTTTAGGTTTTTTGCAGACTGCAATGTAGAATAAAAAAAAATAAAATAGAATCATGGAATGGTTTGTGTTGGAAGGAACCTTAAAGACCATTTAATTCCACCTCTCTGCCATGGTTACTCAGATCCCCAATGTCCAGCCTGGCCTTGGACACTTCCAGGGATCCAGGGGCAGCCTCAGCTGCTCTGGGCACCCTGTGCCAGGGCCCCACAACCATCACAGCAAAGAGCTTCCTCCTAAGGTATAATTGCCTAATAAAAGAAACAGAGCTTGTTCATATTTAATACTCCTTAAGTTTAGTGAAATGGAATCATTTTGGGTGCCAGGAGAACTCTGTTGCTATGGATTCTGTAAAAACAGACCATCAAAAATGTTTATGTGGGCTTAAATAAGGAAAATCTTTGGAGGAAGTGATGGTATAACAAATTCACAGTGTGATAAGAACACAATATCTCTGTGCCACCTCTGAAATAACCTTGTTTCACTGCTGACAGAAGAGAAGATTTGGCAAAAACTAGTGACAGAGGAGTAAGTTTCATTGGCAGTAATCTAGGAAAGATACTGAGGAAGTCAGATCCTTCTGAACTACATTCTTGATAGTCTGGAAATTATTCCTCAGTGTAAAGTTTTTCCTGTGTACTGTGTAGTATCTCTATCTGTCATAGAGGTAAAAATTAATATTAAATACAACTCTACTTGTCAGACACAGTTAGTTTTACATATCAGCTGCATTCATATGAATCTGGTATCCAGAATACTGATCAAGGGCATTTCTGGATCTGTACTTCTGATGAGTAGAAGGCTGATTTTTCTGAAAGCACTGCCAACCACCAGCCAAAAGCAGTTTTCCCTAATGAGTGACATAAAAGAGAAATTAATGGAACCTGCAAACCTTAATTCTTTCACATCTCTTTCTGAGGAGGAATAAAGAATTACACTCAGCACTAAGTAGCTTTAGACCACCACTACTGTGGTTAGGGCAGTGGGGAAATATTCTACATGAAAAGTTTACCAGTGCAACACTTCTGACAGCAATTTCACTGAAGCCCAGGATGTTCATCTTTGATCTGTCACTGTGCTTTTCTGGCCTGGCTGCAATTTGGGTGCAAGATATCAGAACCACTACATTGCTACAAATTTATAAAAAAAATTAAAATCTCTATTAAGTATATTTAGCTACATGTGCTGCTCTCAACTAGCAACTCATTCTCATGAATGCTCTGTAAAATGCTAAGGGATTTCTCTCAGCCAACTTGATTTAAACAGGGGATTCCCTTGCTCTACCTCTTCATATATTTTTGTACAAGAACTAACATCACATAAGCCATGTTCTGAAGAAATAAACTCTTTTCTATTTATATTTCTATATTTATTTCTATTTATAAGTGCTTAATGGTGGTGTAAGCTACTACTTGTGCTAGTTACACTACTGTTAAAATAAAAATTGGTTTTTCTCCTAATATCCCAGTTATTTTTTAATACAGGGAAGAGGAAAGCGAATTCTAAATTCTAAATATTATTTAAATGAAAGATTTAGTTCTTTCTAGATGCCCCCTCCATTTGTGGGGAATATCACTTCTCCACTTAGTTTTGGTTGCTCCATTAGCATAAGCTGTTCCTCGAGGCTTCATTCTTTTTTTCAGAGCTTTTTTCCTTCTGCCAGATGATCTGGCTTAATTCAGATTTCCACAGGAACTGTGCTGTTTTCCCTTCATTGACCCAGGATGAGCAATGGTTGGTTCCTTCCATGAGCAGGGCAGTAGATTCACAGGTTTTAAGGACAAAAGAAGCCATTCTGCCAAACAAATCTGTTTTATTGGAGAGTGTTTTATCTTTTGTACTTGTCTTGGTCTTTAACTGTGCTGCCCTCTGTATTCTACAGGCTTCTACTTCAGGCTTTTAATTTCAATCCTCAGTTCTCAATTGCCTGATTTCCTCACTCCTTTTGTGGGAACCAGAGGCTCTTAAATTTGGTTGGGCAATAAAAACAAATAGTCAGACAGCTTTACAGTGATAGCAGCAGCACATACCAGTTTCAAAAGTGAATGTTTTAGTAATTTTGGACTCTGTGGTCATTTCTTTCACTCAGATTTCCAACCATTCTGCTTTCAAAAAGCTGCTTTGGCCAGCCTGTAAAGTCTTACCACTCTTCCCTTAGTACATCTAGAGACCAGGGCAAGTGCCTCCAATTTCCAAATGTTTATTTCTACATCCAGCATTTTTAGTACATATATTAATCTGTAAAAGTATAGAATAAGAAAATGTCTTTGAAAACCCTCAGGATTTTCTGTCACTCTTTACCATTGACAACAATCAAATTTTTTTGATATTTACTCAAAAAGAAATGTGTGTGTTGTTTTGGTTTGTGCTGTGTTATGCATGGTTTGTAGTTTTTGTTGTTTTGTTGCTTATTTACAAACGAGACATGGGAATTCTTGATTTGACTGTGCATAGAATAAAACATCAAACAGTAAGTTTAAAAACTTGTAGACAAAAAAGAATAAAAGTAGAGGAAAACAGATTATGTGGTAGATAATGGATAGACAAAGAGTGATGGAAAGCAGGAACAAGAATTTGAAATATTAAGAATAAATCTAGGAAAAAGGTATCAAGAAACACAAATTATAGAGGAGATTGAGAATGTATGTAAGGAATAAGGAATCACTGTCAATCAAATCTTGAAACACAGGACCTATAAAAATACAAAAAAAAAAAAATTTCTTTCCCCCATATTTCATATTCAGAGCATTCCCATCTTGAGCCACAGTGGCCAAAAATATGCCAGGGTTCATGAAGTGGTTATTGAAAATAATGAAGGTTGGGTAAGTATTATGTAACCTCTGGCCAAAAAGATCCTAAAACAGCAATTACAAAATAACTGAAAAGGTATCAAGAACAAATCACGCTCCCTGTTTCCAATATTAATTCCATAGACATCTGAGGCTGTATCTGTAATTAGATTTGAAAATTGTTTCCAACACTTTTGGTCATAAATACAGTATTTTGGAAAACTTCATGGTTCACTCAACACAGACATTCCAATGCATTTCCTGAACCAACCACTCCAGACACTGGGGTTTGAAGTGCCAGAATTATATAAATGGGCATGTTAATTTAATGAAAATAGCTTGAGAATAAAGTTTCACCAAGATCTGTCAGAGGCACATTTTATGGATTCAGTTATGACTAAGGCAAATTTTATTTCCATGTGGCTTCCTGGAGCAGCATCCAGCCAGCCTTTTATTGAATTAATTAAATCAGAACTCAGTATCAAACTAACATCTTAACCACTGGACCTTTCTTCCTTTATAGATAGAGCTTTTGGGAAAGTAGAATAAATAGCCTCCTGGAGAGACCAGAGCTCTCTCCAGCATGAAAGTGATGTACAGCTGCAAACCAATTAGGCTGAAAAGTTCCCATATGTTTAGCCAGAAAGAACTCACTCCAGTAGCTAAACAAACCCATTGACTTAAAAACTCCCAGGATCTTAACTTCAAAGCATCCACACCAAGGGATCTCTTAAAACATATTGAATCTGTGATCTTTAAACACTGCACATCCCTTCCAAATGTCAGCCATTTTTTCTGCAAGCTGTAAATCTTCAGCTCAACTTCAGCTGCCCAAATGCTCCACAGCTGCCTCCAGCCAGCCACGTCCCAAATGAGGCTCAAATCTCAGTTATTCTGCACAGATGTCACCAAAGCAGGTGAGGACAACCCAATAGATTTATTCCAAATATTCCAAGTAACTTAATGCCTCTTTGTCATGACCCATGGACAAGGGGCACAGTGTTAGTTATAAATTATCCTAAGAGTGAGCAGAGACTCCAGCCCAGTGCCAGGCATCCCTCATGATTTATTATAAAGTTACCTTAACTCCAGCAATCAGCCCACTATTCATTCTCAAGGAGGTTGGCCAACATCACATTAATTTTACAAGGAGTTCATCAAGCTCCCCACTCCTCCCACAAACTTCTCAACAATTCTGGCTAACAAGCACTTAATATTTTACAGCACACTTCCACAGGGTGCCTAAAGTTACTTCTAACCACAGTTTTCCTGGTGCAACAGTCAGAATGTTTGAGACAAAACATCCCTATGCCTGGTCCTCCACACTCAGCACATTTTCATTGCCTTGCAGCAGAGGCACAATCAAAGGGGTTCAATTTACAAACTCACTTTTCTTGGTCTGACCATGAGTTCTGGGATTCAGTTCTTGAGGTCTCTCAGAGAATTATTTATTTTAAAAAAAATAAAATCCTCACTTCAGCTGTCTTTAGAAAGTGCTGGTGGAGGAAATGACTGCTTTCATGGAGTGAATTCCACAATCATGCAGATGGGGATTCTAGGAAAGCATTGCTTATTTTGATCCACAACTCCTTGGGCCAAGGTAGAGTGAAGTTAAATCATGCTGGTGCTTTATAGGTGGAAATAGTAGAGCTTCTAGTCCTTTAATCACCCAAAGTATCTGGGGGGAAAAAATGTGATCTTGTTGAAAACACAACATCCTAATGAGAATATATATGAAGATATTACTTTGAGCAATTTAAATGGCTTAGCTTCCAAATAACCTTTCAAAATCAATTTTTTTTGTCTGAATTAAACTCATTTTTTATTTAATCCCTTATGTGCTAAACCAGTTCTGATGCAAAACTGGAAGAGTGTAGGATATGTGGGGTTTGCTTCTTTCCCTTCAGTCTTTAGTTTCTGCATTTTTTTTCATGGAGGGTGGGCCTGGAGGAGTCAGTGAAGTCTGTGGCATCCAAATAGAATAAAATGGAAAACTAAGGAAATGTAAAAGATTCGGGAGGAAGGGATATCAACAGGGAAGAAATTAATATAGTAAAAATTCATGATATTATAGGTCCAAGGGCCATAAAGAGAAAAGTACCTGGTTCCTCAGAGCATAGCAGCTGGAAAAATAGAGGCATTGTGTTGCTTCCTTTGGCTAAAGGTGCTGTTCCAGAGACTCTGACTGATGGTGTTAAGGGGTTCCCACCCCTGCTGGATTCATTCTAGGACACACAGGTCCTTCCTCCACAGAGGTGGGGGACACACAGCTCCAGTGACTCTCTCAATTTCTCTGTATGGAGCACAACTAACTCAGCCTCATTCATAA
Source organism: Luscinia megarhynchos (assembly GCA_034336665.1). Classification (NCBI taxonomy): domain Eukaryota; kingdom Metazoa; phylum Chordata; class Aves; order Passeriformes; family Muscicapidae; genus Luscinia; species Luscinia megarhynchos. The sequence goes on from CM067566.1 coordinate 5,096,562, forward strand.
AGCCTTAGTCTCATTTTCAGTCTTTGGCAAAGAGGTGGAGGGAGGAGTCAGCCCACCAACACACCCAGGCAGAAAACAGTAACGAGTCTCCTTCCTCTCTCATTATTGCTCACACAGGAAAATATTCCTTTTGTTCTCCCTTGCCCTTGGAGTGATGGGGAATGTGCTGAAGCAGTCCTACAGTAGCTTAATTACTTATCACAAATCTTTTAAATGAGTTTATTCTCATTAATGTGGCATCTGGGAAATGGGCATTAAACCATCAATGACCTTTTTGCTAATAAAAGGCTTCAAAGCTTGTTATTTGGAGGGCATTTCTCAAACAGAGCTTTATCTCCACATCAGGCTAATCAGATTAGCTCTTCTTGCTGAATTTGAAACTGCAAGACATGAGCATGCTGAGGCTTTATTCAGAAGATGGTCAGGCACACAGGCAGTGCTGCTGCTCCATTCTGCTGGTATATTTTGCCATAGGTGACCCCTCTCTACAAAATTTGGGTGTATCTGTGCTGCTATTCAGGAACTGCAACAGACAGGGGACAGGAATGGTGACATTGAGGAGGAACTGGGCAGAAAATTCAGTTCAGTGTAGCTGCTGAGGTGTGCAGGTAGGCTTGTGAAATGTGCTGAGCCCCTGGGTTATCAGTCCCAGCTCTGTCCCAGCCAGCTCAGGTGTGCCTGAATCCACCCTAAACCTCACTGCACCCTAAACCTCCAATGTATCCTAAACCTCACTGCACCTCCTAAACCTCACTGCATCCTAAACCTCACTGCATCCTAAACCTCACTGCACCCTGAACCTCACTGCATCCTAAACCTCCAATGTATCCTAAACCTCACTGCCTCCTAAACCTCACTGCATCCTAAACCTCACTGCATCCTAAACCTCACTGCATCCTAAACCTCCAATGTATCCTAAACCTCACTGCACCCTAAACCTCACTGCATCCTAAAATCCACTGCATCCTAAACCTCACTGCATCCTAAACCTCACTGCATCCTAAACCTCACTCCACCATAAACCTCACTGCCTCCTAAACCTCACTGCACCCTAAACCTCACTGCACCCTAAACCTCACTGCATCCTAAACCTCCACTGCACCCTAAACCTCACTGCACCCTAAACCTCACTGCATCCTAAACCTCACTGCCTCCTAAACCTCACTGCATCCTAAACCTCACTGCATCCTAAACCTCACTGCATCCTAAACCTCACTGCATCCTAAACCTCACTGCACCATAAACCTCACTGCCTCCTAAACCTCACACTGTATCCCTAAACCTCACTGCCTCCTAAACCTCCACTGCACCCTAAACCTCACTGCATCCTAAACCTCCACTGCACCCTAAACCTCACTGCACCATAAACCTCACTGCCTCCTAAACCTCACTGTATCCTAAACCTCACTGCCTCCTAAACCTCCACTGCACCCTAAACCTCACTGCATCCTAAACCTCCACTGCACCCTAAACCTCACTGCATCCTGAACCTCACTGCACCATAAACCTCACTGCCCCCTAAACCTCACTGTATCCTAAACCTCACTGCCTCCTAAACCTCCACTGCACCCTAAACCTCACTGCATCCTGAACCTCACTGCACCCTGAACCTCACTGCACCCTAAACCTCCAATGTATCCCAAACCTCACTGCATCCTAAACCTCACTGCACCATAAACCTCACTGCACCCTAAACCTCACTGCATCCTAAAATCCACTGCATCCTAAACTTCCACTGCACCCTAAACCTACTGCACCCTGAACCTCACTGCATCCTGAGCCTCACTGCACCCTGAACCTCACTGCACCATAAACCTCCAATGTATCCCAAACCTTACTGCACCCTAAACCTCAGCTGTGCTGGTCTGCCTTGGGTCACAGTCTATTTAAACAATCACAACCCCTCAGGTTCTAAAGTTTATCCATTTTTAGCCTGTCAAGGTAACTAGCACACTTCTGGCCCACTTCCTCTCTAGTAGGAAACTAAAAGGCATTTACTGCAAGAATCTCTCCTGTGACAAAATGAATGTATCTTATTTTAGTTTTCTAAGAATTTCTAATAAATAAGAAGGAGACCAGAGCAGCCTGACGCAACCTCTGGAGGGCACTGCTTAAAACAGGATGAAAAGAGTTCCTGGACTGTGAATCCACTCTTATAACCAAGTTTTCTGTGATTCCTTTAAAGCCTCCTTTCAGGTCATTCAGCAAATTAAGTAAGGAAACCAGACTCTTTTAATAATCATTTCCATCCACACTGTCAGGACAAGGGCTCACAGACAGATAGGATCTGTGTTGAGACATTCAGCTTCTTCTTCCCTTACAGTCACACAAAGTTGCAAAATTTATATAAATTCAGTGTCAAGAAATAAATTGGGTTTTTCCTCTCTGTGAATATAAAAACGGGAAGGAAAATTGTGCTGGAATCTCCTTTCTAACCCTTCATCAGCAGGTTAAACTTGTCTCTGTTCACTGGAAGAAATCACCTTTAAAATAGAGCAAGGATGCTAATGGCAATGGCACAGGATTTATGCCCTGCTATCTAAGGTGGGCCAGGCACAGGTGAGCCCTCACCAACTCAGCCTTCAGCTGCAAGCACAAATCTCCTGATTTATTTCAGGATATTGAGACACAATATCCATCACTTGTGTTAGCCTTAGGCCTGATTTTATGCCTCATGGCACTGTGGTGGCAGGTTGAAGAGTATGTTGGTGACTTGAAATGGAGATACCAGAAATGGGATTAATCTGAGCCAGAGCAGACATTGCTGTGCAGATAACTGCACTGCATCTTGTCCTGCACTCCCTGAACAGGAAACAGAGAGCAGGAGGAGACACTAACAGTGCTGCTCATCTTGTGCTGAAATGGGCATCTAAACCTGGGAGATAAATCACACTTTAAAATGTTTCTTTTTCACACTGGAGGCTAAAGGAGCTCAGCTGGACAGGTGAAAATATCTAGAGAGGGGATAAGGACCTTGGTGCTTCTTGCAGAACAGCATGTTGTCCATTCCTTCAAGCACTCTGCCTTCCTTCCTGTGTACCAAGGGCTGTGGAAAAGGCAATAAAACTGTTTAGGGACAGCAGTGTGACCAACTGTGACCATTCCAGGTCACTTCTTCAAAGACAGTGCTGGATAAATCAAGTTTATGATGAACACAGGGTATCTCATTGCCACAGCACTTCTTCCATTATATAGAACAAAAGTTTGGTGCAAAACTGCAGGTAAAATGATTAATTGTAAGTCAAAGCTGCCTTCAGGCAGTGCATTCTTGTCTAGCTCTACAGTGATTTCATCTTTCCCATTACCTGTGACTGACAAGCTACAGTGAAGAAATGAGTAGATGTCCTAAAATGTCTAGCAAATTCCTTTCAAGAATTCCATTTCTGATGACAGCAAAGTTCAGAGGGGAAAGGAAATAAAAAATCAGGATTGAAGTGTGTGTTCCTGTTGTGACAGCCATTAAAGGTATGTTTATCAAATGCATCGACTGCCATCAAAAGATCAGACTTCCAATCTAAACTTGTAGCTCCTTCTGCTAAAGGAGGCTTTGTCTAGGAATCCCAGCAGGCTCAGACTGACTAAGGCTGTGTACCAGACACATTTAGATGGCTAAACTGATGGAAAACGTTGTGAAACAGGAGTTTAAAAAAATACTCACAGTTTGTTTTTTTTTATTTCCTGGCAGAATCTGCTACTTTAATGGCTTTGGACAATCCTGATAGTCTTGGAAATAAAGCATCAACATGCAGAGGGAGGAAAGGACTTTTAATGAATACCAAAATATTCAAATGTGTGTTTGCTATTCCTGGTGCAAGTAATAACAAGTACTTCAGTGCAAGGAAAATGCCAGCCAGATAGGAAGCAGTCTTAATGAAGTGTTGACAGTGTCCTAACTAACCCCCAAACATTCATCCCTTGCTATGAATGCACAAAACTCCAGAGACATTCTGAAGGAGCTGACTTCCCCTGGCTCAGATTTGCTGCATTGCAATTCTCACCCTGAGGTTCTCCAAGGGTTTCATTTTTTTTTTCTTGTGTGAGGTCTGCATCTCAAGCTAAACCCACCCAATCAGTGAACACACTAAACACAGTGCTTACATTAACACATGGCATCAGTAATGGCTTTATTTTGACAATATTTAATTAGGTATCAAGCTGGAAGTAAACATCAAACCCAGGGAATGAACATAGAGATTAATGTGGGCAATAACTGGAGATGGGACTTATTTATAACAACAGACTATAACAAATCCACAACTGGCACATTTCTGCACACCTGTTATTTTGCTGCAGGTCATAATACTTGAGAATTTCCTGGGCCTAAGCTAAAAGAGAATTACTGTTAGTTGTTCCCAGCCTAAAGCCCTTGAAGCATATCTAAGCCATTCCAATAGTTCCTGCAGGGAACAAGGAGATGCCCCAGGTTATTTCCTTTGCTGACCCTGTGTGTCTGCAGGGGCTTTATAACAGATATTTGCAGATATTGAGCCTTGTGCTTGCCAGGTTAGGACAGCTCCTGCTCATCCCTTCTGGGTGGAACAAGGTGTTTGCTGCTCATGGCATCTCCTCACCTCTGCTTCATTTTGGAGCTGGAGCATGAAATGCTCTTAACCCCAGCACTCAACCCTGGACTAAGGCAAAGAACTGGGCATTGCAGATTCACGTGTTACAGGGAAAAGATACAATAAAACATGAGAGAAAATACAGCACTGTGCTGAGACTTGGAGCCAGATTTGGGATGTGTGTGCTTGGAAGGACAGGAGCAAAGAATTTTGTCCTCCCACTGCTCTCCTGAGGGGGCAATGCCCAGGGAGCTGCAGCTGGTTCACACACACCACAAATGGACAAGCTGGAATTGTCAATGTTAAATCCATTTCTGTCTCACCTCTGTACAAGTGTTGGTACTGGAGGGGTCTGGCAGGCTGGGACTGGTGGTGGGACAGATTCCAGGTTGTAATTAATGCAGATCAGCACTGACTTCAGTGTGCACTGCTGGCAGGAAGGCTGACTCTGCCTAAGGGTTTTCCTCCACTCATCCTCCTTATTCTTGTCAGAGGAATGAAAAAATGGAGAGGGATATTACTTCAGACAAATCACTGGGAAATTGTTGGGTCATGTGAACAAATGCTGTGTGTCCCACAGAGGAGCACCCACAGCATATTGTGATACTGTGATATCTCACTGGCTGTGGCACTACTGGGAGAGCATTTCCTTCTCTTCCTTGCCATTAGACATTTGATTTCTCAAAACACAGTGGCCACATTGCCTGTGGGTGACACATTATTCCTCAACACCCATAAGCAGAATTTTTTTTTTTACTCTATAATCTACCTCAGCCCTCAAAATCCATGGAGTTGCTGCACACAGAACACGGATTTGCAGTGGGAGCTCAGTGGGATTGCATGACCCTGTCTGTGTTCAAAATGCAGAGTTTTTGTCTCTCTTTTTAGAGCTGGATGTCAGGTTCATTAATTTCAATAATTAATGTGTATCTCACATCTGTCCCAGACCCATATACCTGTGTTCTTTCCTGTCAGCCTAAGGGTTTATTTTTGACTGGGTACTTTAATATATGTGCCCTGATTAAACTGAATTTTCTTATATGATTTGATTGCCTTACACAGTAATCTTTCTAACTTCAGATTTTTAATATTTTTTCTTGTGCTTTTCCCTCTGTCTATCTGTTGTATTTTGATGGTTGTATTGTGTAGGGGCTGTAGAATTTCCCACTCTCTAACACATCTTCCTAAGCATGGACTGATTCTGACAGGCTGCAAGTAACCATCCCAAAAATGAGAAGAAATGAAAGAAAGTTGGACTGCATATCCATTTGGATATAGAAATGTGGATAGATAAGCAGCACTTACATATGAGTATATATTTATCTTATTTTATAACATTAAACAGGCTTTAAAGAGTTGCTGCACCCACTCTGGTTGCCTGCAGTTCCAGGGTGAATTCGTGTTCCTCTATGCAGTTTATGCATTTGTTTTATATTGCACATCAATAAAAGCACATCAAATTCAAAACCATTCTCATTCATGGATGGAAACTTTGAGGGAAAACAGTGCAGCAGCTGCCTTGGTATGAGTTATAGGGCAGTGATTTGTTCAAGTCAAAGAAAATACTGCTGCACTTCCAGCAAAGCAAGTACAAGATGTGACCCCACTGCACCAAACTCCTGGCTGGAAAATTGATGAAATTATGTGTTATTTCAGCGGCAATCTGAAAAGAGATCAGCCCATTACATCTGGTGTGGCTCTTCAGCCCTTCCACAAAGGGAGAACTGGTAATGGGAACTGGAAATCCAAAGCACAATCACATTGTACTGACTGGCCAGGACGGATGTGGTGCTGTCAGAGATATGGAAAAACAAACCCCAGATTCCTCAGTACAGCATCCTTCCAGTGGGGAGAAAGGAGGGTATTGTCTCTCCTCTCCTTTGCTCTCCTCAAACCATAAAGTTGACATTCTCCTGACAGAAAAAAGGATTTTAGCCTGTTGAGTTCAGCCCACTGGAATTCTGCACGTTCCTGCTTTGATTGTGGCAAACACTTAGGGAGGAGCATCCACAGAGAGCAGCTCCTGCTGGAGCACAGTGAGGACACTCCACAAAATGAAGATGTTTTGTGTAGCTCTTTGCCCATCTCTGATCTTGGACCTGTGGAATGAGGCTCCTGGGGGATGTCTCACTGAGAGCCTCCTTGCAGGGAGGTAGCAGGCTGCAGTTGAAAGAATGGAGCCCCTGCAGGTATCTCTGTGTGCTCTGTTCCCTGCTCCACTCCTCAGAGCCCCTTGGAGCCAAAAGCCTGGCAGGAAGCAGAAAAAACAAAAATAAAGCAAACAAAAAAATTATAGAGATGAAGAACCACTCCTATGAAAACAAGCTAAGAGAGGTGGAGTTCTTCAGACTGGGGAGGAGAAGGTGTGTGGAAAATATGGCATTGGAAAATGAAAAAAAATAATTAATTTAATATCAAAAAAATAAAAAGTAAAAATAAAAATAAAAATAAAAATAAAAATAAAAATAAATTTAAAAATTAAATGGCTTTAAGCTGAAAGGAGAATATATTTAGATTAGATATTAGGAAGAAATTGTTCCCTGTGAAGGTGCTGAGGGTCTGGCACAGGGTGCCCAGAGAAGCTGTGCTTGTTCCAACCCTGGCAGTGTCCAAGGCCAGGTTTGATAGGACTTGGAGCAGCCTGGGACAGTGGAAGGTGTCCCTGCCCATGGCAGGGTGCTGGAACTGGATGATCTTTAAGATCTCTTCCAATCCAAACCATTCTCTGACTCTGATTTAAATGAATAACCTTTTTATTTAAAAAAAAAGAAAAGCAATAGTGAATAAAAGAAATGCTGCCCTTCAAGGTTTCAGAATACTTTGCAAGTGTTATCTCATTAACATTAAGGTAAATGCAGTGTTCTTAGGCTCATTTAATGCATTTGGAAGGGGTGTCTTTTTCCTCCTGTGTCTAGCAATTAGCATAATTTCACAAATGCACTTTAATTACACATAAAAATAGAATAAATATTTTTGCAGCATTTTGATTTAAACAAGCACTTAATAAACCTTTATTTCCACCTGCCATATGCTTTGCATACCATAGGTTATTCTAAGTACACCTCCTCTGGAAGTGTTCAGTTTTGGAGGAATTTACATTATTTGACATGGGCAGCCTGGAATGTAATTGATTCAAAATTGCAGATGCAATAAATAATTATGGTCAGAAGCACATTAACACTGTAATAACTGGGTGGTTGTTTGATGGCTCCTAATAAGCCACTGTAGCTGAAAGGGCCTGGCAGGACTGCAGGTTCAGTGGTAGCTAAAAAGTGTATTATTCATGTTACTGCCAAGGTTTGAGGCTAGGATGTGCTTCCTTGCTCTGTGCCAGCTGTCACAATGAAATCTTCTGGATTTGTTTGCTTCAGCCCTAAAAGTTTCTAAGTTACAGGGCCCAAAAGACCAGTAGCTCAAAAAGATGATTTTCCTTCCTTTTAATTTCACCCAGTTCCTCTGAGTTTTAACCCAGTACTTCATGCTTGACTTTGTGCTTGACTAAAGCATAGATTGTTTTTGGCAGAGCAGATAGAAGGAAATCTAGAGGTTTTTACCTAAAGGGGAAATGAGGATGCTGCTCTTCCTGAGAGGGAATGAATTAAGTCCAAGTTTTGGCATTATTTAAATCATTGATTAGTATTGCCTTTCCTTTCATCTATTATTTTTTCTTTTCCTTCTCTGAATGTTCATTTAGTTTATTTTTATTCCTTTTTGCTCTCTATCCATTGAAGGAAAATAAAATAAATAAACATTTGCTTTCATTTTAACTGAAAAAATTTAAAGCCTTGTATGCACCCTTTTTTTTGGCCAACATTATGAGTTTCTTGAATCAGTACAGATCATATCTTCTTTCATATCAACATTTTGATAACATTTACTCTGTCCAAATTTTAGCAGAGGTAGTGTTAGAACTCTGCCTCCTTTTCCATGGAGACAAAAGCAGCATACAAACTTAGCACTTCAAGTGCAGTAATGAAACTGGAAAAGTGTGTTAAACTCTTTCTGGGATGATTCAGTTCACCACCCTGTTTGAACGAGTACATCTCCAAATTGTATTTTAAAAATGCAGTGGGATTTAAAATCAATGGGTTCGAAATGCAGTGGGTACAAATCCTTTAGTTTGGCTGTTGGGAAAAGTTTCTTCACCAAAAGGGGAGCTGGCAGTGGTGGGGTCAGCACCTCTGGAGGGATTCAAAAGCTGTGTGGATGTGTCCCTGGGGACGTGGGGCACTGTGGCCCTGGCAGTGCTGGGCAATGGTGGGCTCAGTGACCTGAGGGGTCTCTTCCAGTGAAATGATTCTATGGATTCTCTGCCACACAGGCTGATTTATCCCTGTGGTTGGAGCTCTGTGACCAGAGCTGTCTGTCAGCAGATGTGTGAAGCCAAGCACATGAAAACCTTCTCTTGTGGCCCCTCTGGCTCTGCTGGGCCACAGCTTGAACCTTCACTTCTCCCAGCTGAGCCTGAGTGCCCACCTGGGGCTTTAGATGCACCAAACTCAGCAACTGCAGCTGCTCCAAACTCTGCTCCCTGCCCCTCCTGTTTCCTTCCTTCGACTTTTCTCTGTAACATGACCTGGCAAATCTCAGCTTTTAATATTTTAAATATTTTTGTGAGGTGGGGTTCCTTTTTTTAATGATTACTTTTAATTATTGAGTGTGGGTTTGTGAGAGCACTGCTATTCTTAAACCTACCCAGGGGCTTTATGGAGAGAAGCAGCTTTGTTTGGACTTTTTAACTCATTGAAAGGCAATCACATCAGTCAATGCTACAGAAGACATCCATCTCACAAACAAAAAAAGAGTGGAAAAGGATTAATTCAACAGGTGAATGTTCACCTAAATACTTACTTTCTTTCCATAGCACAAAGTCTTGCACATGCATTTGCCAGAACTCACCCTCTGGAAAATCCTTGGCTTGTCAGAGGCTGCAAGTCCTCTCAATACCTTTCAAGCCCTCAAGCTTGAAATGGAACCTGATAAATTACCCTCAGGGTCACAGGCTTTGGACTGGCATCTCGCTGATGAAAATCTGTTCACCTATCCAGGAAAAACACTACAGAAGTGCACGTGGACAGACACATGGGAGAAGATTGATGTTAGGGACAGATATGGAACATTTTCAAGGTCTTATAAAGATAAAATCATTGGCCTGTTTGCCTTTATATTAATTTATTTAAAGGATTTTTAGTCCTATGTTGCTTGCCCAGTGAATATTTTACATTTATATATTAACCTAGAGACTGCAGTTGTTTGGAGTCATATCAGTAATGGGGAAAGAGAAAACCATTTTCTTTAAAGTGATCAAGACAGTTTGCTGAACAAGGTTTGTATCACATAGAATAGCTCAGCCTCGTTAAAAGCATCTCAATTCCCACAAGCAGCAAGAAATGTCTTGCTTTTGGGGACAGCCAGTCTGTGGTGTGACTTTTGAAAGAGAATCAGTTCAGTGCAGAGGGTCTCTGGGATTTGACAAAATAATGATTCACTTCAGTTCAATTGTTCTGAGCATAACTAAAAAAAAAACCACAGAGCTGATCACAGGTTTCAAGTCCTAAACTGGCATAATATGTGTAACCAAGAGCTTCTCAGAACTGAAAGCATCACAAAAATGAGTAACTCATTACTGCTTAAAAAAAAAAAAAAAAAAAAAAAAGCAGCTTTTTGCTGGAGGCAATTTCATTAAATGCAATGAAACTTTTTCTCTGTAAACCTAGCTGATGTTCTATAACTTCACAAATGCCACTGAGTGCAGCATGGAGTGGAACACGAATGAAATTCTACTGTCACTGCACCAGCATAAATCAAAGAAGACTTCATTTAAGTAAGAGAAGTCTCAGCTGTTTATGTGACAAGGAAGCTGTAGATAAAATTCCCTCACTGCCCTGCAATGCTTGGCTGGTGTAAATCAGAGCAGCAGGAGATCTCCCAGTTTGTACCAGGAGATAAATGGAGAGTGGGAGAGGTTAAAAACACTCAGCTGCACGACTCTGAACCTGGCTCTAATCGTGCTCATATTTTCAGCATTTTAACTCCTGCTGGCTGTGCTGTGTGTACTGGAAATGTCTGAGTGTTCCCAGGGACAGGTGCTCACAGCAGCCACTCAGAGAAATCGAGATCAGAGCAGAAATCAGGAGAAACAGACTCAAGATAACAAATGAGCAGTGATCAAATTGCTGCATAAAGGGGCTGTGGAGGGATTTTATCCCAAATCCTTCTGTTTGTGCTGAGAGCAGATGCACTTCTGTGTAGCACCAGGAAAGTTCACTCTGTTGAAGCTTTTGTTTGGTAAAAAGTCAGTTGAACAGATCTTAAAGACTGAGAATGAGACTCCAAGCCCCACGTTTCTCAAACAGAAACACTTGGCAAGGGCCCTCTTGGAACTGCAAGAAGTTGATTTGCAGTCTTGTACAATAATCTCTTTATTTGCTCATGAAACTGCAAAGTTCTTTTAAATGGAGGCTCATGCCTAGAGGAAGATACACAGCTCAGGTGTTTCCCACCTGGATCCCAGGGGTGTTCTGGCAGCAGCAAACTCACACCAACACTGACTGAGCATTTCTACCCCACAGTATTTGAGGTGTTCATTCTATATCAATTATCAACATGACTTAAGAACAAATTATTTGACCTGTGTTAATTTAAAAGTTGTGTACCACTGTATTCTGTCTTGACAGTGTTGTACCACAGAATCTTCAGTGAGAATCATGGGTACATCACTATGACAGGATGCATTTTATCTTCCATGTGCTTTCATGGACTGAATTCTCATTTTCCATAAATAATGTCTTTTCCAGAGCTTTCATATTCATGAACAAGGGCAGAAAAGACAATGTCACAGGTTTAAAAACCATCATGTTACTTGTGTGTTATTCTGAATAAGTGTTTTTTTTAAACTGCACATAGTATGTGTTTTCCCAGAAAAATATCAGGAAGACATTCTCCATTGTTTTATTTTTAAAGTGTAATTAATTTTTTTTTTCTTTTGTTGAGGAGAGAAAAATTAAAATTAAGTACTGCATTTTTGTAGTGCTGAAAGGAAAGGCTCTGTGAATAACTTGCTAATTGCCTCACAGATAAGCCACACAAAGAGTGATTTTTGAAGAACACTCTCAGAGGTTGCTGATATCAGGTCTGCAGAAGTGCCACCAGATTATTCATCATTCATTCAGCAGATAAAATTGATTTTTGCAGAAAACCTTTACATCTAAAGGAAGGAAAAGGACAAAAAACTCTCTGAGCTTATTGATGTACAAGAAAAGCAGGTAGAAAACAAATTCAGAATTTAACAGATCATGGCATGGAACTATCTGATTAGCAAAGGTGGGAATTCGTGTTGCATGTGGCCATTGTAAGATAAAGAGATTATATTGCAGGAGTTAATGCTTCAAGCCCATACTTTTTTTTTCTTTTTTTTTTAAATTCAAATAGATTTTTTCAAATTGCTCATGGATTGGCACATCATCTAATCTCCTGTGATACCTGAAAGGTTAATAATGTACCTGGCTGTGTGGAGAGTCTGCTCATAACTGAGATGCATCCAAGCACCTGAGAGCTTCCTCCAGGGGACATTTAATGGCATCATTTCATTGTGTACCTCTCAGCAGCACCAAACAGTGCTTTGAATTCACAGGAAATTTTTTAAGTATTGCTTGTCAACACCAAAGTTACTCCAGCAACTCTATCAGTTTAAATCCTGTCAGATTTAATTAGATTCTGTTTTTATTAATTTGCCATTAGGCTTGATGCCTCTTCTTGTTAAAACATTCAGAGGCCTGGCTCCCATATAATGTTCTTCGTGTTTTTTGTTTTTTTTTTAAATAGAGCAATCCTTACCATGTTTCCTTGTAGTTCCAATGTAGTCAGTGTTGCTACTTGGAATTGGCCCCAATTCTAAGACTCCTGTGCATGGACTGTCAATAGTTCATTCAGGTGCCCACTGGAAAAGTGATATTTGAAATTTTCCAGGGTATCTTTTTGGTCCTTCAACTGTCCTGCCACAATTTGAGTTGGTCCTTCCTCTCACTCTGCCCTGGTGTGGGTGCTCACATCCACAGGGGCTGCAGCTCCTTCAGGGATATCTGCCCCACCCTGAAGAGTTTCCTCTTCTTCTGACCTTGGTGTTCTCTCTGTTATTTCTCTGTGAATCCCTCCCACTCTCCCAGTATTTTCTGCTCTTATTTAAATTCTTTTCCAGAGAGCCACCAGAAAATTCCCTGATGGGTTCAGCTTTGTCCTGCAGTGGGTCCATGGGCTGTAGTTTTTTGCCACAGGGCAGCCCTTGACATCTTCTCTGAAATTTGCCTGTAAAAATTTCTATCCTCTACAATATAGACTTTGCTCTCCCTGGGACATGATGCAGGATGTGTTAGAACTCCAGGAAAATTGTCTTGTTTCTGGTATCACCTCCTGACTTGCAGCATGTACCAAAATAAAGTAAGATAACATTTCTAAATTCCTGTAAAAATGACCTTGCATAGCTCAGCTACCTTCAGCCCACTAATGATTGAGACATGAGGGTGAGATTCAGCTTGAAATCAAACCTGCTCAGAGATTCCCCCATGTGAGACTGGGGAGTTGATTTGTCTTGCCCTGTGTCTCCACAGGAAATCAATATTATAACTCTTCTGTGGAACTGGGCAACTACCTCAAGTTCACAGATGCTGTTTAAAGAGATGCCCTGTGGAGAGGAGAAGTGAGAGATTCTCACAGGGCACTCCAACCCAAAAATGAATGCCTGAGACAGCTGGAATGAGTCATCTACACTAAGTGAATCCCTTCCCAATGACTGTGGAGATGAGCAGCTTTAAAACCACTTCCAAATTTCTTCTGGCCCAAGTTCAGATGGACCTGAGCCCTTGAGCTGACACAGAGAGGTGCTCACTACATGACAAATTCCTGGCATTCTGAGGCAAGTGAACTGGCAGAAGACATGACAATGTGGCTAAATTAAGAGACAGAAGCTCCCTAATTAAAACAGACTGGCAGTACACATCTCCATGCTCAGGAACAAAGAGATAAAGAGAATGGAGTGGGGCTCCATGCAATGTTTGTGTCTTCACTGCTGGGTAGTTCTTACCCACAGTGCTTCCAGCAGTTCCTGAGCTAGGACACACAGTTTTTGGTTAGGTCCTGACATAGTGGCAGGGTGATTCAGTAAAATCACCCCCTTTTCACCTAGCCCAACCCAAGCATGGGGACAAGCTCAGGAAAGCTCTCCATGAGACAGGGCAGGGGAGGTACATGTGCTCCTGGTCACGCTGCACTGCAGAATTAAATATTTGTTCAGTGAGAGGTCTCACTAGCTGGCATTCTCTTTGGGAGCCATCTGCATTCAAATCATAGAGATGGGTTCATGGTATTGTGTAAAGAACCTTTTTTCATTGCATGGCTGGATAGCCAAAGTCAGGGGAAGAGAATTTCTTGGTGGCAGTGGTGGAACAGAACCAAATGTGCCTCCTTTGCATCATTTCATGCCAGGAGTTAATGGGAAGAGGTGCCCATTCCTTGGCAGCGTGGGCTGATTTGCTCTGGATCTTTGGTACATGAAATAGAATTGCTGAGGAGGTCCTGAACCAGATATGGGTGAAAACAAGAGCCACGAGGACATTGGAAACCAGCACGTCTGCTGAGGTCCTCTTGTCTCTGTTAAATCACAGAATCATTGAAATACTTAGACTGGAATGGGCCTTAAAGATCCTCCAGTTCCAAGGCCTGCCGTGGGCAAAAATGCCACCTGCTTGATCAGATTGCTCAGACCCCATCCAACCTGGCTTTGAACAGGTTCCAGGGATGGGGCAAGCTCAGCTCCTCTGGGCAGCTGTGCCAGGGCCTCACCTCTGAGCAAAGAACTCCTTCCTAACACCTCATCTGCATCTCTCCTCTCTAGCTCAAAACCACTCCCCCTTGCCCTGTCACTGTCAGCCTGTGCAAATCTACTGCACCCACTGAGGGCATTTTAAGTGCAGACACTTGGGAAGCACACACAGAAATCTGCAATTTACACAGAGTTCTTTCTGCTCCAGAAAGCTCTTTCCAAGCCATTAAAAGCTTTACAGCAATGGTCTGCGACTGTAGATCCAACAGATGAGCAATAGCCAGCCATCAGAACCTCTTAATAACATCCCTGAGTTAGGACAGAGCCCCAAGAACATTATGACACTGAACTGAACAAAAAAGGTGAGGATATTGCTTGTATAAAATTAATATTCTGTGTAAAAGTCTACTTTATTGTTATTAATTGAAAAGCTCCATTAACTTAAAAGCCAAAAACAATGGGTGGTAAATTATTTTTTTCCAGGGTTAATCTTCCATTGAATGGAAAGTGCACATTATTTGGCTTCCATTAAAGCAATATTAAAGTTGTATTTCCAAATGTTTGCATAAAAGTGATGTGGCATGAAAAATGAGGTAGGACTTGATATCCTGTAACTGGGAATTTATTTTGCCCAGCTTCATATGAAGTAGATCACCAGGGTTCCCTCCCCAGCATGGGCAATATTTTGAGGTAATTCAAAATTGACACCCTATGAATGAAAACATCATGTGCTGCAAAGTTCATTTCTCTTGAGTATTCATGCAGCTGTTCTTGCTACAAAATCCTGGTATTTCGTGGAGTTTCCCCCTTAGAGGTTTAGCAATGAAAATCAGAACCACAAGTAAATTTTTAATTTACTCAAGGTCACCCAAGAAATGTTCAGTAATCAAACTCAAGCTTCTAAACTCCCTATCTAAGCTATTGACTATTTAATTCCTCACCTAGCAGCAGTTTTAGATAAAGTGCAAAAGCCAACTGGACCATGTTTTCTTAGAATTTGCACAGAATGTGAGACTACAGAGCTTCACAAGCTGCCATGTGCCAATGGAGCTGTGCAAATTATTTTCCTGAATCCCTGTTACCTGCACCAAATCTGGTATTGGATTTAGTTTGTTACAAAAGAAGATTACACTCAATTATTGCCATCAAGTAAGAGTGTGTATAGGAAACATTACACTCCCTCACCTAGTAAGTGCTGACTTCTTTGCAAGTCTCCTGGAAACCTGTTGTCCCTTGTTGCTGGAACAAAAGTTCCTAAAGATTTTTACAAATGTGACAGAGCAAAGAGGCTTCAAGTCCCAGTTGTACAAATAATGCAACAAGGGTTTCTCCATGCCTGGATTTCTTCCCAGCAGACAAACCACACTGAGGACAGAGCTATCGTGCAAGTCAAGCTGCCAGGGGCAGGGATTCAAATCATAAGTGTGCTACAATGGTATCAGGAATAAAAATGTATCTCTTTAAATTTCAGTATTTATGTATTATTTGTGTGTATTTAATGTATAACTTGCAAAACGTGCTTTGAAGGGCAGAGAGGAGGTGAGGAGCAGGAGAGAATGTGAAGAAATGATAGAGATCCTGTTTGGTGAGGAAGAGTGTGGAGAAGAACACAGCTGGGGAGAGAGTAGAGGGCATTGAGAATGAGAATAACAGGACAAAGAAGCAGAGCAGAACTCTCACAAGAGGCACAAGGTGTTGATGGCACTGGGGATCAGTACCATGGTCACTGTGATGCCTGGCCCATCTCAGATGTTCCTTTGTGAAAGGTATCTCTGTGGGCAAAGGTGGAAGAGGAAGATGTAACAAATTAATAATTACTCTAGAATTTAAAATGTTGAGACCTTGTCATCACTGGGATCTGAAGACCTGAGATCCATCACTGAGAGGGATGAAGACAAGCACAAGACCTGAATGCAAAACATCATCTGGTGAAACATTCCTTCATGCACTGACTCCAGTGGGAAAGAAGAGCAGTTAAGTTTCTAAGGCACATAAATGCCTTAAAAGTATTTGTGCAATTGCTGAATTCAGTTTTCTTGATGTTCACTTCTCTGATCATATCAGATAAAGGTATTTTTAAAAGTTCACTTTATTTTTCTCCTCAAGAATTGTTCTTCCAAGTGGTATGGGTGAGAATTGTCGTGTCAGCTGGTGAAGTTTATATTGCCACCTGCTGAGTTTGATGTACCCTAAGGAGAAGGAATGAAAATCCACTTTAAGAATTTCCTTTTAAACTGTCACTAAAAATAGAAAAGAAAGAGATGGCAGGTTACCCAAGCTTTTGTTCCACACAAACCCCTGGAGTCAAATTTGACAGCCACTTTTTTCTCTACAAAAAGAAGTGAAGGTTTGCATTTACTAGCTAAAATCAAAGGGATTTTTTCCCCTTCTTTTTAAGATGTTGAACAAACACCTCAAAATGTGAACTCGTGTCTTTTTTTATGTGAGACACACAAGGCAGAACAAGATAAAGCAAGGTGAGAGTGTTCACTTGTCCTGTGATAGTTACTCTGTCTCAGGTGTGAAGGATGCCAGCTTCACACCCTTCCTGGACACTACAGCCTGTGCAGGGGAGAAATTGGTGCAGTAGATTAAATCTGATGCTTTCTTCATTCATCAGTGTGGCAGGTCAACATCCCTAATGCTCTCATCCCAACAAAATTTGGAGAGCAAAGCAGAGAAACTCAGCAGAACAGAAAGGAAAACAACTGACAAGAAATTGAAGTCACTGGAAGAAGACTTTTTTATGTGCTGAAATGCATAAATGAAAGGGCAGAAATTTTGTTTACAAGCCAAATGCCAGACCTTTCTCCTGGCAACAAATTATTTTGTTTGCCTACTTTGTAAAATATACATAATTTTCAAGAATGAAATCACTCCAGTGATGAACAGAAATAAACAAAAGGAAAGCATTAGAGACAGAAATGGTACCTCAAATACAACATGATAATTTTTCTTGATCTGTTGCCAGGGTATAGGGACAATACTTGTCTTACATTATCTAAAGCATCTCATCTATTTCATTCTGGTTTATTGGCTACACAAATCAGAGGTGTTTCAGTAATTAACAACAAACAATGTTCCTCTCCCCTGCCTCACAAATTCCTTTCATATTTTAAATCAGAGGTGTTTTACAAAGACTTGGCTTTCTTTTCTGTCTGCCTTAAATTGTATTATGGAACTTAATAATATTATAATAATTTTTCCATTAAAAGCTTCATATTTCTTTTTCAGACAGCAGGAAGAAAAATCAGCACTTTTTCAATTATCTTGACATAGTACATTTTCCCAGTGGAAAGTTTGGGAGAAAAGATTCTGTTCTCAGTTCAGTTCACTCCTTCCTTCACACACTCAGTTTAAAACCTGTCATGTGCTGACTTACTCTGTCAGCATTCACTGTCAGCTCTGCCATCTCTGTCACTCAGGGCTGATCAAAAGGCAGTGATTTGCCATTTGGCTCCCTCTGGACTAACAAGAGCTGTGGAGCTGCCTGTTTCTTCCAGCTCCTACTACAAGCTGCAAATGTGGAGACTTTGGGAAGGACAAGTCAATTATTCATTGAAAGTGCAGTTTTGGGACAGCCTAAAACACTTATGATTTAGGGTTGAACCATGCATGGAGTTTTGAATGAAATAAAACTGGCAGTGTATTTCAGAAGTGCCAAAGCAGTTCACTCACCAAATCAAAAATGTCATGCAGCTCAGATCTGTAACCCCTCAAGAGCTTGGTGCTCTCAGTCAGCAAACTCCAGCTCTGTAAAGTGCATAGAGATCACTGCACAACTGGATTTATCACCGTGCCAGATGTGGCAAAATGGAGTACAGCCTTTTATTATCCCCTTCTCTTAATATTACCAAGTTGAAAAAAAAAAAAAAAAAGAAAAAAAAAAAAAAAAAAAAAGGAAAAGGCAAATTATTGGAGCAAGATTTTTCAAAAGCACTCAGTGTTTTTCTGAGTCATCACCCATAGAACTTGATGATTAAACTCTTGCTGATTTCCATGGCAGCAGTTATGTTAATTCCTACTACTCCTGGACATGCCACACTTAAATGCATCTGTGACGTGCTTTCTTTTCAGCTGGGGTTATTTAGCACCCATTGATTCCTTTTTGCTTTCTCTTTCCTTCCCTGCATTCTGGTTTCTGAGCTAGTCAGCTGGATGCCTCAGTATAACAATTCCTGATCAGAGTGCTTTAGGAAATAACAGCAATTCCCCCATTCATTAAAAAAATTCAAAATTGGGAAGTAGTACACTGTAGAAAAATGCTATATAGCTTGTTAACAGCATGCTTATTTTTAAACAAGTTTCATACAAATAACAGCTCCTACCTTGCCATTCATTACATTGTAAAACTCTTTACTTTTATTTTTCAGCTGGCTTGTTTGCTGTTTCTTGAGCTGAAATAAATCTGAATTCTTTATTTTACTTACAAAAATGCACTTCAGGGGTTGTTTGTTTTTTTAATGCCACCAATTTATAAACTGGGATAAAAATGTACCCAAAGGAGCATTTTTACTAATTTATCATCCTTTCTAAGTTCTCTGAGTCTATTGGAAAAATGGTGCAGTATTTTTTTTTAAAGACAGAAATTTGTTTTACATTTTGGGAGATGTGGGAATGGCTAATTGTAATTACATTTTAAAGCTTTGAATCACATCAGAATTAAGTGCTGGGAAAAAAATATTTTATTTTTAGGTATGTAGCATATGAAATTTAGGGCAAATGGATACTTATGAGTCTGCAGAGATTGACTAGAAGATTCCCAAGGCATTTTGTGATTTCCCAAGTGCACTATAGCAGCCAGTGTTTTCCATCAAAGCATTTTGCACTAAACGTGGTAATGTGGGGCTGTAAGGCCCTGGGGTTCCCTTGCCTCACCAGAGCTCCTGGAGCACCAAGTGACCCCCTGAGCTTCTTTTCCACATCTCCAGAGCAAGAGACACACAGAGCCAGGCTGGCTCTGCCTCAGGAGTTACTGCATGGCAGAGAAAAGGGCTGGGGCAGAGACCCAGGAAGGTGAATTCCTGTTTGCAGTCAGAGAGAAAGGCAGAGACAGAGACCAGGCTCCAGAACACAGGACATGGGACCTGCTGAAGCCAGCTCCCACAGCTCAGGTGCTCAGATCCCACAGCCAAGACTGGCCACACTTCAGTGACCAGCCAAGGATTGCCTAAAATTCAGTGTTTCCTCAGCATCCTTGAGAGCTCCCAGGTGCCTGAAGAGCATAATTGTGCCCAGGAAATCTCCCCTCTGAGGAATCTGTAGCCTGGGGTGCAACACATGGAAGTTTTTAGGTGTCCATCCCACAATGTGAGCAGGCTCAGGAGCTGCCCTGCCCAGGGGCCACCTGCTCTGCCTGGTGCTGGGCTGACCTTCTCCTTCTGTGTGCTCCCAGAGCTGAGAACCTGAGAGGCTCTGCAAAGGACCCACCCCTCAGGAATTCCCCCACTTACACTCTCCAGGAGTAAATACCTGCACACCAGCAGCTGAGCTCACCAAAGGCTGCAGCCCCTCCACTGGGGCTGGAGGAGAGAGGAGTGGGACCCACCTGCAGCTGGGAACCAGAACAGCAAGCAAGGGACAAATTCAGGTGTCCCCATCCCTGCAGGCACCAGCCCATGAATCCCACCCCTGAACACCAGATCTGGCCACCAAGTGAGCTCTTCCCACACCTCCAGCTCGAAATGCTCGTGGAGCTCCTACACCAGGAACCAGCTCCAGCTTCACTCCCCCTGCAAAGCAGACCAATATCTGTATATCTTCAAAAACTTGCATCTAAATCACCTCACAGGATGTCTGTCTTCCTCTTAGGACTGCCTTCCACACACCAGATAAATTTCCAAACCTGCTGGAAATTTTTGTGGCTCTATTTTTCTCTTTTGTCAAGCCTGCTGAGGCAAGGGGACAATATTTCTGTCTACATTGTATTTCACAGGAACAGTGCAATAAAACATGTACGTGTGAGTTGTCATATCTCTGGAATATATGAATTCTCATAAACTCACCAGATGTTTTGAAGCAAGCACCAGGTTTTAATTGAGACATTTAAACTCAAAAAGGCCAATCTCCAAAGGCACTCTGATTCTTATTTATTTCTGCCTATTTACATTTCATAAAGGAAGGAAGAGAAACTTTTTTGTCCAGTTTTAGAGGAAAAAAAAAGGAACAAAGTTGTCACTCCATTAATGCTTCTTAACAGAAAGATGAAAGTAATAGAAAATTGATACTGAAAGATTTCAAAGAACTTTAGCCCTACAAAAACAAAATTCCCAAGGGAAGTCCTCCATAACCACAAAATATTTATGGCCACAAAGTAAGGAGATAATTTCTTTTCTGAATAGTAGAACAAATATTTGTACATTAGAAGCATTAGAATAAAGGTCTCTCCTGAATGGGCTGGATAAATTATAATCATATCAGCACAGCAGGGTTAAAACACTTAAAACTGCATTTTCAAAATTGCAACAGCAAAGTGACACCTGTACATCTACTGGACTTCAAAACAAGTCACTGACTATGTCAGGATATCTAAAACAGCACCAGGTACTTACCTTCAGTCATCTGCATCCATCTCCAGGGCTCTGGTAGTCATAATGAGAGCTGAGGCAAACTGTTAATCTGCAAACATCTCAGTGTCCTAATTCTGACCTAAATCCACACATGGAATCCCATCCACTCTGTAAAACCACAGCCCATAGCACCAAGCAGCAAGTAAATTCAATGTAAATTCAATGTCAATTCAATGTCAGTGCTGGTCACTGAACCTCAAAATTCCAAGGAACAGGGCTCAAAGGGCTCTTGGAAGATGAATGACCCTGTCCTTTTCCCTGGGCTCAAACCTACCTGAGAGATTTTTCACCAAAGTTTAGCCAACCTTCCATCACAAAAAATACCAAATGTGAAAATAACTCCCCAAAATCTTCTTTCACACAGAAGTCTGATGACCAGCTTAAGATGTTTTTTTTTACCCAGGCCTGTCAGAGGTTCAGGTTCATGGCACCACTGCAGAAGGAGATTAAGCACCAGTTGCAGGAGCAAAGCAGAAAAACTGAAATTCTTTTGGCATCACTGGGCCCAGTGAGTGGTACAAGGTCCATTTAAATACAAGTCACAGAGCACAAGCATCCATCTGATCTGACTCCACCCACACTGCTGCCTTCCCAGTGTAATGGCCTTGGCAAAAGGAATTTGGAAAATCCTACAGAGACATTGGCCATCCCTGGATATACAACTTGGGCTTGGCAGAAAAACAAAATATTTCATTAAGATCAAACTGACACTGTATTGCTGCACAGATAAAGGTAAAAACACCAGAAACTGGCTGGGAGCAGGGGATGCTTCATGTCCTTCATGGCTGGGTGGATGGATTGATGGATGGACAGATAGATACTGTACAACACATTCCCAAAACGGGATTTAAGAAAATCCACAACAGTAAAAAGCAACCTCCAAGTAATAAGAAATACCAGAATTACAGCAAGTCCAATTTTCTGTGCACTAAACTGGAGAATTACAATTCCTAAACCACAGCAATTATCCTCCTGGACCTCAGTGTAGTCAGAACCAAGTCCTGCTTGACTCAAAATTAATCTAGGACTAACATCTCAGGGTATTATTTCCTTGCCAACAGCAACTCTCAGCAGGAACATGCTCTGTGTGGGTATTTTGGTAGTGAGTTTTTTGTAAGTCCACCCCAAACTGTGACTTTAAAAGGGGCTTTAACCACTTTTAAGTGGTTGATCACAAAACATTGATAAACAGAAAAGAACTCTCAACAAAGTTTAAGTAATTCTTCTGCAAGATGGATGTGTTTCTGCTTAAGAGTTAAAAAAAATTGTCCCTATTTTCACTAAGAATACAACACAGTATTTTTTCCTTGCCTTATACTTGAAAAACATTAAACTTTCCTTGACATAATTTCCTCACAGAATTAATTCTGAGGCAGACACCTGGCATGAGATATTTCAGTCCAAACCATTCACATTTGTCAAAGGTATGAGTGTCTGAAAACAGGTCCTTGTAATGGGAAGTGTCAGACAACCTTAAATACACAGAGCTCTGGGCCATGCAGCTTCCACATGAAACAATCATTTCATGGCAGAGATTTAAAAACCCAGCCTGTGCTCACTGTAAAACTTCCTCCCACTCTTTCAGACAGGCAGCTTTTGTGCTTCAGCTGTAGGTCAAACCTGTTGTAAACACAGCTCTTTTTCTCCAACTTTCTATCTCATAATTACTGAACTGTGAAGTTTTAGTGGGCAGCAATACACAGACCTGGAATATTCTTTGGTATTAACGTTGTCCAAAGCAGGACAAATTCTGAAGATGTCTTTTCCACCAGCTAAAATTATACACTGAGATTATTTTTAAATCAGCTTTTTCTCAAATTCTGCCTCCTTGCTTGCTTTCCTCTCTGCTGTTGAAGATGACCTACTCCATAAAGACTGAAAGTGAATTCTCATGCTACTTAAATGCTGGGTAATGCCTGTATTTAATGCTTGCTCCCTGTCTTTGGAATTAAATAATAAGATTTTTCAAAGGCTCTTACTCTGACTGGGACGTTTTTCAACTTCTGGAAATGAAATAATTTTAGCATCTAGAAGTGCATTCTAAATTAAAGCCAAGGATATCAAAGCATGCTGTATCAAGCCTCAAATTTTAACATTATTTCAGTGGTGAAAACTTCTATATTGACTTAATCTTCCTCCAGGTGAACTGTCCTTTCCCTACAAGAGGATTTGAAAGACAAAAACTTATTCCTTCACCTGCAGATATTGCTTTAATGATTCATCTCCATCTAGTCCAGTAAATATGACAGAGGTAAAACCCTCAGTGCTCTGTGCAGGGCAGCATTTATGGGTTCTGCTCGCCAGAACAGGTTTATGGAGCTGAACTTTCTGTAAGCACATAAACCTGTGCCCTGCCATAAGTCTGTAAAGCAACAGCTGAGTCCTAGTGCTAGAAGGAGGAGGAAAAGCAAAGCAAAAAATTTTTAAAAGCAGAAAAAAATAGCCACAATGGTTTTCACATTAGTGGAATCTTTAAAGCAGAAATGATGCACAGCAGTTGTTGGAAGATCAGTCAATGCTATCACGAGTATGAAAAAAGTTCTCTCTCTTAATTTATGCAAAAACTTAATCCTGCTGTGCAAACTATGTGGGAACTCACTTGAAATATTGATGTTTAAAATGACACTCTCAGTCCTTAGTTTTCTTCCTTTCTTCCTTTCTTCTTTTTTTTTAAAGAACACTTACTGAAATTTATGTTGACAAGCTGCAGACAGAATGATGGAGTGGCCCTTTTTCTGATCTGCAGTTAGAAGTCATTTGCATCCCTCCACCTCACTCTCCTTTTTCCACAAAAGGAAGTTTCTTTAACTCAGTTATCAATCAACAAAAGCTCTGAAGGGCTATTTCATACAACAATTTGTTAAAGTGACGCCAGTGGTATCAAACACACAGCTCTTCAGTAATAGCCTGAAAAGATCCATGTCACTGGGTTATTAATTGTAGAAGGAAAAGATCTTAAAGCCATTAGCATTGATTGTGTTCGCTTCCAAAGAGGATATTTTTTTCTCTGAAATTACTATTCCTTCTTCTATTTTCATTGCTCTTCCAAAAGCTGGAAAGTTTAGTCATCTATATTATCAAAACTCATTTTTGCAAGTGATGCCTATCAATACAAATTTTTGAAACAAAACATCAAACAGCAATAAACAATCTAAAGAAACAAATAAATTAACAAATAGTGTGCCCATTGACCAGGGACTATGGTTTTGTGTTTATTTTATGACAAACATAAGCAGTGGAATATGGGTTGTAAGCTCTATAAGAGTTAGATGTATAGAAGAATTTAGAACTGCATTTTTTAGGCATTGTGAAATTGTATGAAGTGCTGATTTGTTTCTAAGTTTTCTTAAGTACTGGTTGAGGCAGACCAGGTGTGCTTTTTGTGAGATTTTCTCCCAGAGACAAGTTAGTTGTTCACTGCCATGCTAGTGATGGGGACAGAGGTTTTGAGCTGGCAGAGTGATCTGTGGTCTAAAAACCCTTCCCCATGAGAGTAAATCCAAGCCTGCATTGACCCATGTTGTACAAAGAGAATCAAAGAATCAGAGGCTGTTTTGGTTGGAAGGCATCTTGAAAAACCATGTCATCCATTCCACTATCCCAGGGTGCCCCAAGCCCCATCCAACCTGCCCTTGGACACTTCCAGGGATGAGACATCCACAGCTGCTCTGGGCACCCTGTGCCAGGCCCCCCCATCCTCACAGAGAACATTTTTTCCCTAATATCTAATCCAAACCTGCCTTCTTTCAGTTTGAAGCCATTCCCTTTGTCCTGTCACTCTTGCAAATTCTCGTTTTCCACCTCTCTTGTGGATTCCCTTCAGGCACTGGCAGATCACAGTGAGGTCAGCCCAGAGCCTTCTCTTTTCCAGGCTGAACAGTCCCAGTTCTCCCAGCCTCTCCTCACAGCAGAGGGGCTCCATCCCTCTGATCACCTTGGTGTCTCCTCTGGACTCTCTCCAGCAGCTCCCTGTACGGTACCACCCGTACACCCAGAAACCTGAACTATATTTGAAAACTTGGAATTGTATCCCCCTGGTTTAGCAGAGTTAATAAAGCTCAGTAAGTGCTTTGACATGACAAAATAACCAGGCAATCTTTAGCCAGTGTGCTCTGATTCTCCAAGGGCTCATAACTTGGATTATTTCTTCAAACATCACTTTCATCCCAATGCCTAGAGTGGGGTCATCCCCCCATACTGAGTTATTCACCAATATGTTTGTAGAACTGGGACAAAGCTGGTGTATTTTTACCCTGTGGAGGAGTTAGTCTTGGCATTGTCCCATAACTCCAGTGATAAATCTTCCTAAGGGTTTTTTCTTTCTGTCAGAACTCTATAGTGTATATCCTTATTAAAGGAAATTTCTTTAGAGGTCCTTTGACCACAAAAAATGGATATGTCTTTGTTGTGGGAGTGAAGACACATTCTTTGAAAGTGTGTTGCATCACAGTGGGACTGAAGTGCAAACTTTCCCAAACTTTAAAGTAATGTTTGGGTGCAGCTCCTTTTATAGCTAAAAAACTCCTAAACGTAAAGGTGAGAACTGCAGATTAAGAGAAAGAAATACAGAGGCAGACACGCTACTTTACAAGGAGTTTAAGCTATTTAAATAACAAATAGCTCTTCACCTGATGTTAAGATGACTAATAGCCCAGATAAAAAGCAGTATTTGGGTTCATAAACCAGATTTAAATGGATTTCAGGTGCTTATTTCCAGAATTCTAGTCAAAGCAACGGAGTGCCTCTAACTCTTCAGAGCTGTTTAGGGTAGGAACAACCCATATGGGTCAATTATCAGCTCAGGGCACAATTGCTTCTCCCCACTGCATTTATTTCTTCACAGAGCCAGTGAGGTGACCTTTTCCTATGGCATCATGAAGAGATTTCTCTTAAATTTCTTTCTTTTCCCTCTGCTGTTTTCTCTCATCCAATCCAGCAGCAGAACCTCTGTAGTGAAGTTTGGGATGCAGTTCTTTTGAATCATTGCACAGCACAGCTTTTCTCTGGGTCAGACAAAATTGGCTGTAAGAAGCTTCAAGCCGAAGATTCATCGTACATGAAAATGGTCCCATTTCAAAGCTCTAAATTAATATATGCACGCAATCATGCTGAGCTTATTACTGCAACAATGTACAAGACAGTAAATAAAGTCTGGCATAAAACTTTATGCAGTTTCTTCCTCCAGTTGGAAGAAAAATAATACAAATCAAGACCAAGTGTTTAAAAGACTGGTAAAGTGACAGTAGGTAAGAACTGAATAATTATGTGTCAAATTGCCCCAGCTGGAATATTATGATCTGAAAAGTAAGAATTAATTGTAGATTTGCACAGAGGGCAAAGAGGCAGGAAAGGGGAGGACTTGGGACTGTCTCCACTGTGCTGCTTTGCTGCAGGTGCTCCAGAGGCACTGGGATGTGCAGGAGCTATGGAGCTGGGGTTGCCATCAAGGATGAGCAGAACCTGCCTGCCATCAGCTGGATAAAGCTGTCTGTCCTACCACCATCAAACCCTGATGCAACAATTTAATCAGCTCTCTTCTTCAAGTAGATAAAAGTGATACCTTTTGCTTTTGGGCCCTCTAAATGAAATAAAACATTGCTGGCTGGAACTAGGCTAATCAGTCCTTTAATGAATTTTGATTGGTTTCCTGGAAACACTGGCAAACTCCATTTAGCACCGGGATCCATGCCTGAACAAAGGAACTGCTGAATGCAGTCACAGCATCTTCCTACCATGTGCAGGGCACAGAGATGCATTTTCAAGCAACCCTGGTAATGAAGTGTTTGTATGAACACGCACAGCGATGTGAGTGCACTGGAGAGCCAAGAAATTGGGCAAGAAGCATCCGTCAGTCCCAATTAAGGAGAGAAAAGATGATTTCATTCAGTGAAATGTATGGATGGCTGTTGGGAATAGAGCTGTACTCCTCTTTAACGTGCAGATCTGACGTGGTGCC
The DNA here is from genome assembly GCA_034336665.1 of Luscinia megarhynchos. Lineage (NCBI taxonomy): Eukaryota > Metazoa > Chordata > Aves > Passeriformes > Muscicapidae > Luscinia > Luscinia megarhynchos. The sequence continues at coordinate 5,123,466 of CM067566.1, forward strand.
GGGATCGCCCGCTGGCTCCCTGACAATTTGCTGTTCCAGACACGATGGATCCGAGTGACAGCAGAGCAGGGCTGGCTCCTGTGGCACTATGGTGTGCTGGAGGGCTCAAGGCAGGGACAAGAGCAAGGCAGAGATCCTTCACACAGACTCCAAGGTGGTTTATTGCCATGGTTCCCTGCCCACTCTCCACCCCGTCCCAGCTAGCTCTGGGTCAGAGATGGAGGGAGTTTTGGCACGGACAAAGCTCAAGACCAAGGAGGCTCTCCTTCCTGGGATAATCCAAGCTTCATTCCTGAAGGGTTCCAGGGGAAAAGGAGGGAGAGCAAAGGAGTGGTGGGGAATTTCAAACCTAGGCTGAACTGCAGGCAATGAGGTTGCACCGGTGGGAAGGGGCTAAGGGAGGGCTGAACCAACTCCACAGAGCTTTGGGGAGTACAGTTGTAAGAGTTGCTCTGAAGTTTTTCTGATCTGCCTCACGACCCTCATCAGAGACTGACACCCCAGGAGCCCACTGCTCGCTCTGGGCCTGAGTTCTGGCCTGGCTGGGGTGGATGCTGGCCAAGGGCTGTGCGTAGCTGTGCCTGGTGCTGCCATGGCACGCTGCTCTCAGCAGGGTACTGGTTATAGCGCCCTGTTCCAGCACCTGCTTCATGGAGCAATGATCTGCACATAAAATAGCCCATAAATCTCCCCACCTTTTGGCCAGAGGCCACTCGCTTTGGAAAAGGACTATAAAAGTGACTTTCCTAAAGGGACTTTGAGATCTCTTTGTCCCCAACGGATTGAAGACGTGTCCATCACTGGACGACCATGAGGATGTGTCCCATCTGTTGGTAGCTATATCCCATCCTTTCTATCTCTCTCCCCCCTTTTACTTTGTTTCCTTCATCTCTTTCTCTCTCTCTCTCTTCTATTACACAACTGAATTGTTGGCATGCAATAAACTGCATTGCTGCTTTCTGCTGAATGAAACCTGAGCCTCTTGCTGTTTGTCTTTTGCAGCCCTGGGGTCGAACGAACCATCACGACTCCCACTCGGGTTGAGCAGATCATGACAACAGGACAAACCATTTTTCTCAGTGCAATATAAAACAATAACAATACAGAGACATAACAGAGCAATACAACAGTTTATCACCAAGGAGGGTCTAGGAATGACAGACGAGGAACACTGGCGTGCAGGGATTTTATAGAGGGGAGGATCTAGGGGAGGGTGCAATTTTCAATAGGAAAAGGAGAGGGGAGGATCACAAAGCAAGGTTTGCAATACTTAAACCAATGAGGAGGCACAGGGGGAAGCAATTTGAACAAACCAATGGGGCTTTGAAGAACAGGGGATTTCCAGAAGCAAGGGGCTGGTACAAGGCAGCATTGATAACTCAACAGGAGGAGGGGCAAGGAATAATCTGGATAAAGGGGCTGGATAAACTAGGTGGGAGGATACAATTTAGACTCAACCGACAATACAGGGAGAGACAGAACAAACTATTCTGAACAAAACACATTCCATTTAAAAAATAGATTGATTTGCAAGACAAAGGAGAACAAACTGGGCCTTTCCAAGGAAGCTGAGAAGCTCAGTGTCTCTCTGAATTGCCTGTGTTTTGTCACTGGCCAAGGTGATAACAATAGCTTTCATTTCAATGGCCTGGAGCTGTGCCAGGGCAGGTTTAGGTTGGATGTCAGAAAAGGTTCTTCCCCCAGAGGGTGTTTGGCACTGCCCAGGCTCCCCAGGGCAGTGTCCCAGCACAGCCTGACAGAGCTCCAGGAGGGTTTGGACGATGCTCTGGGCACAGGGTGGGACTCTGGGGATGGGGCTGGGCAGGGCCAGGAGCTGGACTGGATGGTCCTTGTGGGTCCCTCCCAACTCAGCATAGTCTGTGATTCTGTGACTCCTCTTGCTGCTTCTTCTCCTCTTCGCAAGCATCAACTCTTCTGTGGCTCTCATTCATGTTTATTGGGAGCAACACCAGGAAATTGATGGAGTTCCACTGCTATAAAATAACTTAAAGAGGAAAGTAAAGCGTGTTTTCTCTCCAAGGCTTGTTTCACAGCCTAGTGGGTTAATATATCAGAACTAATTAACAGTCTGATGAGAACCCCATGCAACAGCGTGGAGTACTTGTGTGCTGAATGCAGGAGACAAGTTATTGCATCCAGATGAAGGTGAGAGAAGAGCTGCTATATGAGGCTTTTTGAATTTTAAGGACCCATTATTAAATATCTTGAAACCATGCATCAATCTTGTTGTACAATAATAATTAAAGTGAGCAGGAAGGGAAACAACAATGCCTGAAAAATGCTGCGACTTTACAGAAGTGAATTTTTAAAAACTTTTTTCCCCATTGTTGGGTGTTGCCAACTTCTTGAGAACTGAACTTGATTTTTATATTTCTGGATTCATTGTCCTAATCAGAGTCAGTGGTGGCAGTGCTCATTATCAGCTGTCATAAGCAATATGGGGGGAGGTGAAAACATGCAAGGCTTGCCCTCTCTGTGCTGAAATTAAAGCCATGGAGTGGTTTAGGTGTTACATTTTGGTTGGTTGGTTGGTTGGTTGGTTGGTTGGTTGGTTGGTTGGTTGGTTGGTTGGTTGGTTGGTTTAGTGGGTTTTTTAAGAAACAGGAAACGTGAAGTCAAATGACTAAATATCTTATATAAAACAAAGTGGTTACTCAAAGCTTTTCCCTGAAATACTTTACAAACTTTTGCCATCTCTGCAAGTGTCTCTTACAAATGTTTGACTGGCAGAGTAAATCAGCTGCATAAGTGATTTTTTCATGATGGATTTGTGTAGTAATGCACAGAGTGCTCATTTAATAACTTGTATGTTCTTTTTTTAGAAAAATTCCTTAAACACAGTGAAGGTTTCAGACCAGAATCAAAACGGCCCAGAGGTGACTGATTCCTGCACAGAAGTGACTGAGACTGGGACAGATAAGAAATTCCTAGCAAAGATTTTTTTTTTTTTTTCTTTTCTCCTGGAGATTCCTCTTCTCATTATCATAATGGATTTTAGGATTTCTGTCAGAAACCTGAATTTTCACAGTCAGCATCTGAAGAACCAATGCTGTGTGTTCATTCCCACATTCAGTGATTTCTCATGGTTTTTTCTGTTTTTAACAGTCCTGCCTTCCTTCACATTGCAGGAGAAGGGGAGAGTTTAAGTAGACAAAAAGGGGAGAGGGAATAATTCTCTCTTTAAACATTGTATGTATTACTGACAATACTGTTTTTCCCATGACAGTAGCTGGTGAGTGATCACCCCCTGCCTTTATTTGACCTAAGAGCCTTTCCTTATTTTTCCTCACCCCTGGTGAGGGAAGTGATGGAGCAGCTTTGGTGGGCACCTGGTGTCCAGCCAAGGTCCATCCACAGCCACACAAGGCTCTCAGGATTTGTTGTATTTAATGACAACACAAGTGCTGGAAGATAAATTACAGTTAAGTGCTCCACAGATCACAGGTCTTTAGAGGATGGATGCAAACAAAATGCTCACTAACAGAATGATCTCATAATTTATTAAATAACTGTGGGAATCATCCTCAGAAATGTAATATGCCTTCCCAACATTTTAAGGACAGTCACTTAACAACTGTTGTTTTTAAGAAAGAAAATTGAGTTCTCATTTGATCTTAACACTGGTTACATTTCAAAGCAAAAGGGAATGTATAAAGAAAAATGGTTTTTATCTAAATTTTTTTAAAAAAAATATATATGGGGTAATACCATATCATTTATTCACAGATTTAATTTAACATTTCCAAAGGCTTTTTGGTTTTTTTTTTAGTGACATTTGTATTAAATTTTATCACTTAATAATTTATATTTTTTTTTTTTAGTAATTTTGAGTCAGAAAATGAAGTCTCAAAGCATTTTCTTTCAAATGGGAAGGGTTTGTTCATCTCACAAACTTTGTTGAAGAAAATAATTTTATGGATAAATGTCTCCACCTAGAGCTTACCTAGAAAAAAAAATTCTTAATAAATCACAGTTTTGCATATAGTGTATTTAAAAGCCCACATTACAATGATTTATCAATAAAAGCTTCCCTTTTTAGGATCCTTCATCATTCTTCTTATGAAATGTCATTTTCACAATCCATTCTATACATCAGCTGAGGCATTTAGAGATATGAGGATTTTATGTTATAAAAGGCATGTGAAAGGCTATTTTTACAGTTTGCTAATAATAATAATAGAAGAATAAGGGGTTTTTTTAATTCATCCTGGAAGTATCTCAGGTTTCTCATTTCCTTTGCTTTAAAGTTCTACTCTCAGTTTCAAAGCCAACGGGTACTTAAACCATGGTTCCCAATTAATAACTCCACTGGCTGCAGCTCTTCAGTGCTGCCACTGGTTTATACAATGAGAAATCCTTTATACAATGAGTCTGTCCCTGTGAGCAGGGAGGTTTGTTCTGGGCTCTAACCACTGAGGAGAGAGAGCAGCAGCCCCTGTGAGGGGCTGGAGGCAAGAGCAGGGCTGGCAACCCAGAAAATGCCTTAGTTAGGAAAGACTCTTAGGTGAGGCTTAGGCAAGAGTGCAAGAGTAATTAATTCAACAATTCTGCATTAATTAATAGAATTGTGCAAACAAACATGTCAGGTAAATCAGGAACAGCTGGACTTCACAACCAGAGGCAGAGAAATTCCTCAAAACTTGTCAATACTTTGCACTATAAATAGTCAGAAATTGTAAGTTCTCTAAAGCAGTCAATAAATCAAAATTGTGTGCTTTCACCTGGTCGTGTCAAAGACTGGTTTTGCTTCCTGGAATAATAGCTCAGAGTGTTCTTTTTCTTTTTTCAGATGAACAATTGTGAGAAGTATTGCCCTAAGCTCTGAGCTCAGTTCCCAGACAGCTCATTTGCAGAGTGCCCTTACAAAGTTTGTGCTTTTGTTTTTAACAAAGTGAATACTGTTTATTTTAATAGTCAATTTATTAAAACTTCTAGACAGGGCAGTGAAGCTGACTCAGCATGAGAGTATGAAAAGGTGCAACTGCAGTGGCATTGAAAATATCAATAACTTCCTTTAGTTGACAGGCACAGTGATTATTGCACCAGAAAAACAACTCAGAAAAGGCTTCTGCTGCTGGGGTCTGACCCTGGAACCCTCCCTGACCTCCACTGGACACTCAGTTCTTCCAAATCTTGTTTACTGGGATTTAATGAGTGACTTTTAACTGGAGACAGATGAGACTCACACATAAACATAGCTTGGCTTTGCCCATGTAGACTCCTTATTTAACTTCTTATTTAACTCCTTATTTAACTCCATGCCTTCTACACTGTGACCACTTCTTGGTTTCGTGATATTCATGTCACATTAAACAAAAATACATTTGGTGTCACCAACTGCCTGTTTAGCTAACTCAGGTCTATGAATGGGAGTGTCTATCAGGCAATGTAAAAATATCTGTGTCTTCTCCACAAGGCATTTAGAGTGGCCTTTTTATCTGACCTGAATTTTCAGGACATGCATCCTCCAATAACTTCCTTGATGTTGCAGTTGTTCAGAAAAAATAGTTGCTAAGGCCCTAAGAAAACATGTCCAATGCTCTTAGAGCATACATTATGTTCAAGTATCTTATAAAACTATTTTTTTCTCTAACCTAGAGATTAATAACCTTATTAATACATGTCACCTTAAAATGGAAAATGGAACATATTCTCTGCTTCACCCTGTGCTAGTACCTGTTATTACCTTTTTCCAGTCTTGCTCTGGACTTTGCTTCACTGCATTTTGTCAGATCCTCTGGAGAATCTGAATAAAACCAGCAACCCAAGTTTGCATTCCATTTTCAAGGCACACACTTGTAGCTGGGTAGGACACACAGTTTTTGTATTTTCAGGTGTGGGTTGGTGTTGCCAGTCTTTCCCATTCACAGTAATAAATGGCTTATGGCTATTTCAGATTAACAATATTATTTCCTATTTTAATCCCAAAAATATTAAATCCTTGGAATAAAATAAAACACTTCTTTTGTTGTGTAAGGGCTTTTTTTTTTTTTTTTTTTTTTTTTTTTTTGTCTGTGGAGGAAGATGGGCATGTACAGCAAGAAATTGAACCTTTTTTAAAACAGATGTAAATACTGGGGGAAAAATTGTGTTGAACCAAATCAGGAGTTATTATATTAACCTGAACTGACTTGACAAGACACAGCACTTTTAGAGCTGTTAAAGTGGAATACACCAGGAGTTCTTTAGGATGAGGTGAGGATTTCTAGAAATTACTTTTGCCAGATTTTCAAACTCCCATTAAGATTTATACCTCACTCTCATTAGGTCTCTTAGCACTGCAGGGCTCTCAGATATCTCCTTTGAGCAGATGAGTTAGGCACACATATCTTTATTCCAAGGCATCTTTATTTTTTCTCTTCTGGCATAAACACAGTGTGGGTGTTAGCACACTTATTGAGATCAACCTGTTTTATTTCAGCTGATGGGACCTGGGCAGGGCCAGGAGCAGCAGGGACACAGGTGTGACAGTGCTGGCTTGATGCTTGGACTTGATGATCTTAAAGGTCTTTCCCACCTAAACTATCCCATGATCTGCCTTGCTGTTAGCTTTTTTGCTGTGTTACATACAGCCTTCATTACCAGTTACTTATTTCAATCCATTAGCTCTGATTCTTCCCAAATCCCATAACAGGCTGTGGATTTACTTCTACCATCTTTTCCCAGATCAAAAATCCATTTATTAGCAGTCTTAAAGCTGCTTACCATATTCCCTTTCATTACCTGCTCTGCAGTGGTGATCTCTATGGCTGGAACACTTTGGTACAAACCACAACCTCTCCAGCAAACTGTGAAAATGGCAATTTTTAAAGCAGATCATTGCTTGAGCACAATCACAGCCATCTTCCCCAGTGCTGAGGACATCACAGTGTTATTCTCTGGGTACCTGCTGAGTTGCTCAGGGATTATTCTGGAGAAAAAGCCTGAGCCTGTTTTGGTTTGCCTGCTGGTACCAGAGGGAAAAAAATTAATTTACTGTCTTTATTCTTCTATTTAAACTTTCAAAGCATTAGTACCCAGTTTGTTCTTTACATCTCTGTCTTTTTGGGAGGGGCTGCTCTGATGGGAAATGGGGACAAGTGTCTCTGCCAAGCACACACTCCACTTGTTTGCAGTCAGGAAAGGCACTCCAGCCCTGCTCCAATGTTTTGTCCAGCCCCACTCTGCTGAGTGCATTCTTCTGATGCCATCAAGGACATCACAGCACATCTCCAACTCGATGATGTTTGCCCTTTGTTCAAAACACTTTTATTAATGCCTCTTTTCAGGCTATACACTTCTCATGTATTTGCATCACATTTTCTGTTGCTGGCAATGAGCTTGTCACCCACCTTGGAGATCAAAATTCATCCCCCAGTACCTGTGGCCTTTCTTTTTTGAATCATGTCTTTGTTTCTGTCAGATCCCTGGCTTCTGTCCCAGAGTTAAATTAAAAATTAACAAACATCCTATTTGCTTTGAGTTTCTCTGCCACTCTGCTGCTCCTGCCGTGCTCTCCATGGCTCCTGTAAAAAATTGAACATAACTTGAAGCCCTTCATCATCCCCATCCTCCTGATCTTCTGCCAGCCCACCTGCTCAGTGGCTTCTCTGCTGGCTGGCAGGCAAACCCCAAGGTTTCCCAATCTTCTGGCTTTCTTCACACACCTTGCTCCAGGATTGTTGAAACCCTTGAAACTGAGAATTTTGGGTTTGCTGTGCTGTCAGGCACTGACCCCAAAAGAGCACTGCTTTTGACCTGAGGCCTTGGAGAAGGCTTCCAAAATTGAGAAATAGGACTTAGAATCACTGGTATGCAATTTGAATAGAAGTGTGTAGTGTCACATGGTGGAAAATTTAGAATTTAAGGTTTTAGAGTATAATAATATATAGAAAGCAAGATGGAGGTTTTAGGGTGGATGTTTCTTTCTTCTTCACCTTCTTCTTCATGGGTCTAGGTGGGATCTTGTTTAATTGGGTAGAAAATGCACTGCGGGTCACAGGTGTTTGGTTATTGGGTTAAAAGTAAAAATAATTTATGTGTCCATTCTTAATTGAACAATTTGGCCTTTAAAAGGCCTTTTGTAGAGAGAGATCCAAGCATTTTTAACTTGTTAGTTAGAAGTGCTGTAGCACTCACTGTAACATAGGTAAGAATTAATAAACATCTGAGTGCAAACACGAAATTCCAGCTCTTGAGCATTTAATCCCATCTCTGGCAGAAGAAAAAATATAAGATAAAATGTGATACAGGATGTTCCTGCACTTTGGCTTTTGGTCTGCATCACAGCTCCTCAGCTGGGGCCCTAAGGGGCTGGGCTCAGCCTTTGCCAGGTTCCACAAACCTGCTGAGGCTGGCTCACAAGTTCCCCTTCTCACTGAGAATTCTGATACTCACTGATTTCCCTCTTCCCTACATGGACACTGGGCAGCAGGCTCTTGGGAAGCAACCCAAAAGCCACGCTGTGCTTCTGTCCAGTAGGACTCACCAGTTTTTCCTCCCTTGAAATAAAAAACATCTATTTCAGAGCATAAACTTCCTTTCCCTCCTCACCTGTTGAGACCCACACCCCACCCAATATTTGAGTGCTGCATTCTGGAGTGATCTGACAAAATAATTCCTGCTGTTCCCACAGCAGGAACCTCTTAGCTTGCATTTCCTAAAGGATAAAGATGAATTCCTAAATCTTCTTGAAGCAGGATGGATGGATTCCCATGGTGCCACTGAATTAAAGCCATAAAAGTAGCAATTTTATGAGGGAAGGAGCCCAACAGCCATCTCTGCTAGTGTGGACTCAGAGAAGTCCGTGGGATTGCTTTGCCTAAGGCAGCCCATTTTCTCTGGTGGATCCAGCATGTTTGTCTCCAGAGCTGCTAAGCTGAGGCATTTCAGCTGCACTAAATGAATTTTTTAAAAGTGCAGGTGAGCAATGAAAAGGTATTTGGTTCCCAAGGAATATATTACAGGAGAATGTGCTGTTCTGAATTCTGTCTCCTGGCAAGCTCCATGTAAATAAGAAACTACAAATTTTTCTTCTCATTTTGTCTGTCTAGGGGAATATTTGCCACAAATAAGAGGTGAATTGAACTGAACAAAGTTTTAAAAAACAGCCTTTTAAAATAAAATTTTTACATTCAACATGGAATAACACAACCCTGCATCTGTTTTATGGAGCAAAGGATTCTGTGTTAAGCTTCATAACAGCTTATTAAATGAGACAGCCAGGTATCCAAGGAGATGGGATTGAAAATAAAGGTTTTTTTGGAGAAATTTTTCAAGCAGCACAAGTGGGTACCTGCAGTAAAAATTCAGCTTTCAAAGGACTCATTAGTGCAGCATAGGCTGCCTGGCAGGAAATATGGCCATGCACCAGTGAATGTTTTAATAAGGTTAATGAGATTATTATTATTTTTTAAAGTAACTATGATAACATAATAATGCTAAAGCATTTTTAATGACACCTGTTAAGTGTGGCTGCCAGCACCACGTGAGACACATCTCACCTGTGCTCGGAGGAAAAAACAATTCCTCTATAATGAAAAACTGTCCCAGTGGTGCATTAGCACAGGCTCAATGTAAAAGACAAATTACTCAGTTAATGGGCTTGATGTTCATTTAGCCAGGATGTACCAGCACATGTGATGGTGCTCTCACAGAACAGCTGGGCATAAAAGGAACTTGTGTAGACTCAGTTAAAAAGTGATGTCTGCACCTGATGCCAGAGGTTCCTTTCATACCCTCATTTCTCATCCCATCTCTCCAGAACGTGGTTCTTTCCCCAGCAGGCACAGTTTGAGTGTGAAGAATTAAGGCTCCTCGTTGCCTTCAAGCATCCTAGTGTTAGGAGGGATTACTAATTAGGCCATTTGTAGCTCTTCACAGATTGCATCTCTAAGGGACAATTTCTTTCATCACAGGTATGTGATTTTTTTCGATTTTGAGCAACCCAGAGGTCATCCCTACAATGAGCACCTCTGATTCAATGCATTTTTTGCATAGATCTGAAATCTGAATTTCAATTAGAGACATTAAAAGCACATCAATGGATGTGCATGCTGGACCCTAAACATCTCTGCTCTGCTACTTTATCTTTGCTAAGACTTCTTCATATCTTTTGCTATCTGTGTAAAGAGCTAAGGAGGAGACAATTCAGCCAAAGACACAGAAATATTCAAAGAAATACCAAGATCCACAGAAAAATTAATTCTGAGGGTATTAAGTGCTTCAAACAGGCTATAATTCTAAAAGAATCATTAAAATAGAGATGATTTAAAAGATGGTTCTGTAAATCCATGTTATATGTGAATTCTGAACCTTTAAGAGGGTTCTAATCTCCCCAGAATTGTGGGGAAGGAGGCAGAGGCTGGGTGCTGTGTCTCCCAAATCCTAGGCTAAAACCAGGGTAAACTTTGCCTATCCCTAAGCAAACAGCACTCAAGGAATATTGAATTACTGAAGCAAAAGAGAAGCTCTACTTCTTATGCTGCTTAGGATAGTTCTCCAAAATCCTTTGGAAGGTATCTCCAAAATCCTTTGGAAGAACTAGCATCAATCACAAGGACTCTTTTGAAGTGGATTGGTGTAGACAAATAACACAAGATGCAAGGGCTGTAAAATTTAGAGATCACCAGTTTTGCTAAATGTGTTCATATTCTGGATATTTATATTTAGTCCATAATTACACCTCAAACTGTTCAGCAATAAATGTCCACCAACCCCTGAAAAAACAAGCAAGTTTTTACCAGGCAGAATTACTGGTTTTTATTTTCTCCTTTCTTTTTGTAAATTAATTAACAGGTTAAAAATTATAAAAAGGGAAAGTTAAGCAGATGAACTGTGGACAACCCTTGAAATTGCTCAGAACCTTTGGTGAACAGGCAGTTGAGCAGCTATTGCTTGAGAAACAAAAGACAATTGTTATAAAATTAGTGATTGCTCTCTGAGAATCCTAATTTCTGGGGCCATTCAATAAAAAAAGAAAGAAAAAAAAAAGGCTGGGAATATATGTCTGAAATTCCTGACACATTTCTGGTACAAGCAAGAGCTCTGTTAATGCCATGACAAAGACATTCCTGTCTTTGATGGAGCCTGCAAGGTGTTGATGTGATGGTGAAAAGTGAGATGAAGCCCCAGGCAAAGCACTGCAGTATTTCACAGAGTTTTACTATGCCCAGGAAATGCCAATTTTGCCTTAAAACTATATAAATACCTTTAATTTATAATTCTACTTTCAACCACAAGTCATGTTAAAATTAAAAATAAAAATGAGGAAAAGTTTAGCATTTGCCTAGGGGAAGTGATTTTGAGAAATTATCTTAATAATTCTGCATTACTTTGTGGGATTGTGTTTCTGTCATGAGCTGCCCATCAGGTACCCAGGCTGTGAAAGAAGCCACAAGTATAATTTCCTTCACAAACAGAAATAAACTGCAGTAATTGTTCCACCCCATTGTAATTTTCTACTGAGTGACATAAACGGTGCTGTCATTTCTCTCAGTAGGTCATAATTGCACTGTATTTCATGTGAAATTAAAATGCTGACTGCAATGTCAAGGGTGCTGCATTCATGAGCTAAATAATTGAAATGGTCTGGATTTAGTCTGCAGATGGGAAGGGGGCACATTCCTGCCTCTGCAGCCCAGGCCTGTGACTGACTGCATTCTCTGGACTATTCCACTTCATCCTTTAGCATTTAAAGGATGAGTTTTAATTCTTTAAAAAATAAGAATAGATTTCTTGTTGATCCCAAAGCTGTCAGATGGACACAGGTACAAAGCCAGGCTCTGAACTCTGGTGACAGTGACAGGCTGAGGGAATGGCTGGAGCTGTGCCAGGGCAGGTTTAGGTTGGATGTCAGGAAAAGGTTCTTCCCCCAGAGGGTGTTTGGACTGCCCAGGCTCCCCAGGGCAGTGTCCCAGCACAGCCTGACAGAGCTCCAGGAGGGCTTGGACAATGCTCTGGGCACAGGTGGCATTGTTGGGGTGTGCTGTGCAAGGCCAGGAGCTGGATGCAATAATTCCTGCTGCCTCCTTCCAGCTGAGGGCATTCCATCACTCTATGCTATGATTCCAGTCCTTCCAAAGCTCCTTTCAAATTAACCCCTCTTCTCTATAAATTAGGGCAGCAATTCCCAGCAATTCACAGGGAAACTGGAACAGGCACAGAGCCCAGACAGGCAGGCACAAAACTTGCACTGAAATCACCATTTCTGCACTCAGACCAACAAGGGTTTGAGTTTCTCCTGGCAGCCCCTGCAGAGCGTGCTGAAATAATTCAAGTCCCTCCTCTCATGGGAAAGCCTCTGTCCAAACTGTGGGAGAAACAGGACTTTTGGACAGTAAATTAATATGATCATGCAGAAGCTGATTTATTGTTTACTTTTTAGTTTTAATTATGCATTTTAAGACTACTGCTTACATGATTATGCATTTTTTGGTTGGTGTTTTTATGCTGTACAAGCTCTTTAGGGATGATGATTGGTGGTTGTTTAGAACTTTACTGCTTACTTTTATTTTGGGGTTTTTTTAATTTTGGTATTTTGTTTTTCAGCTTTTTTTTTATTATTATCTATTTAGTAATATTTATGTTTCAGTGGTCTTGAAGAGTTTTAACAAGTTGTAGAAAAACACTTAAAAATGGCTTATTTTGTGCACTTGTTATAAACATTGGTTTAAACTAAGAAATATACAGAAAAACAGCTAAGCTTGTGAAGAAACAGTAAAATATGTAGAAAAACAACTAGGCAGCAAAATATGGAGGAAAACAGCTAAATATAGTTTATTACTACACCAAACCACTGAGCACTGGTTTATGTGATTATTGTTCATCAACAGGGCTTCAGTGAAGAGACCACTTCTCTAATTCCTGTGATTTCCAGTGTGAGGAGCCAGACAAACCAGAGGGAGGAAAGACCCACAATTTGTGCCATAGCAAAATTAGAAGCAAGCTCAGGGTGCTGTGCTCAACTCAGAGTTGCACCCAGCTCCAATTGTTTTGTTTTATTGGAAGGGACATATTTGCAGTGTTTGACTTTTTCTCAAGTAAAGCACTCAGCCAACTGCTTGTTTCTTTATTACTTGTGGAATTGTTTATGTATTAGCAAAAGTATAAGTTACAGTGAGAAGAAAACCACAGAGCTAGTAGATAAATTTCTGGGGGGAAAAGTCCATGAATAATTCAAGCAATGGGACTCAAATTTTCTTAAAACTTGTTTCTTTTTTCATAAAGGGAGGAAAATTAGTTTCACATGAACAAAATCCAGCTAACAGCAGTAGTGGGCAGTTTTGGATGTGAGAAATGACAAATGTTGAGACTGACAGGTAACACTGGGAAAAAAGGCTCTGAATTAAAATGCTTTGCTGAAGAAAGATGAATGCTAACATAATGAGAAAAACAGGATAATTACTGCATAACAAATATTCATCTTGGCTTAATCCAGTGCATCCAATAAATATGACAAAGAGTTCACAGGTAAAATAACTCTACAGTGAGCTCTTGTTAGTTAGATGATTAGTGATTCAGAAAATATTTCCTGTGAGAAGATGCTCACACCATCAGTCTGCAGATGTGGAGTTCAATGTAGTAAGTTTGGAGCCATATGAATTTATTTTTCAACAAGCATCTGCTAGAGTTGGGATGAAAATCCTGTGGGGACTCAGAGCATCACCACATTGATAGCTCAGAATGAAAGCTAATGACAAAACTTTCTCTTTTAAAAAACTCATTTGATTATTTTCCCCTGTGTTGTGGCAATATTTTACTTTATGTTAATAATTTATTTCACCTAATAATAATAAAAACTGCTCCTTCTGCATTCTGTTCTGTGCTTTAGGGATCTGGTAAAAATTATGCTGGAAAAATATCTATTTTAACAGAGCAGCAGTCATATTCCAGTAGCCATGAGAACTTCTTGTGCAGGTCAGCACACCATTGTGCTAAATGTCATATGCCAGGAGTGGAAAGAGATCCCTACTCCCACAAATTTTATGGCTGTAGCATTTGGCTGCAAAATAACTGGTATAAAAATAGGTGACTTTTCTTCCAGCTCCCTAGGCCTATCTCCCTTTTATTAATGTCCAGTGTTTAGAGCTTTACATGCCTCTCTCTATCCTTCACTGATTACACAGTTCATGATCCCCACATAGAAAGGTGCTAAGAATAAAAGGAGGTTTAATCTGAAATTAATTGCATTTCAGAAAAAAGTTTTTCTCAATATGTTTTATTTAATTGAGAGGAGATTAAACCATGTATAATAAAGGACCAGAATACTTTGTAGGCTACAAGAAACATAATTCCTTCTTTAAAACATTTTTTTCTGTCTCTTTTTCATGAACAGTTAATGAATTGAAGAGCTTACCATGTTATTATTATTCAAATCTTTTTGAGAATGATATTGAGATTAGAAAAGATGGACGAGATAGAAATGTCTGTCTTTTTTAGTCACCCAAAGTTAATTAAAACAAACCTGCCCTGCTATCTGCCACCCAAAGTGTGCTGTGGAAACAAGACTAATGCTAACAAAGACAAATTGGCTTGTCTTGCTAAAACTCCTTAGGGTTAATTAAAAAGCATCTTATTCTTTGATGAGAGCTCCAGCAGAGATGGGTACTTTCCCCCTCGTTCCTATTACACATTTTCTGATGATTTATGATAAGATTTCAGAACCAGGAAAGCTGAGATTTGTATCAAAGAGAGGACAGCTTCTGCTTAGTGTAGGGAAGGAGCAGGACAGAGCCCAAGGTGCTCAGAGAAGGGAAGAGACAAAGCTACAGCAGCTTGAGGCAAAAGCTTGTGGAAATGTGAACCTGCCAGATTCAAACCAGCTGGGCCTGGTGCTGGAGCAGCCTGGATCCCAGTGGGAGAGGATCCATGGCAGGGGATCTAGATGATGCTCCAGCTCAAGCTGTTCTGTAACTCTAGAGGTGTTTTTCCATTCCCTTTGGGTCTCCCTGGCAGCGTGGCAGTGCATATGGCACACCACAGAGAAAGGGGGTGGGTGATCGTGGCTCTCCTCAGGCAAAGTGCAGGGGCTGCCACATCATTCTGGAAATGTTTTCAACCACAAAGGTGATGGGAAAGTGGCCTCACTGCCCAATTAGACATCCATGGCAGGAGCCAGAACTGCTCAGCCAAAAAACTGTTGTTTAGTCTGGAAGCATCTCCATGTGTCCATCTAAATCATCATCTGTTCTGGACAGGATAATGACGTTTAAATTAGCCCTGACAGGTGTCTGTTTGAAGTGATAGAAAGGGCTCAGTGAAGGCTATGCAGCACCACCTGAGATGCCTGGTTTTGTGTTGCATCACCACAATATTTGGGAAGGGTCCCTGAATATTCAGCAAACCTCACACCTTTTTTTTTTCTGCAATCTAAAAGCAAGTATTTCTCTTCCTACCTTGCACAGGATGTAGCAAAACCTCTTCTGCTTTGTATTTAGAGCTGTACACGTTGGAGATTGTTGTTCTACCAACTGAGGAAGGTAGAACCAAAGTCTTCCCCAATTTATGGTAAATGAGAAGCTCAAGAATCCCTTCTAGGTGATAGCTGCTCAAGTTCTTGTTCCAGTTCTTATGTAGCACCAAAAGCCCCCAGGACACAGGAGTCTGACTGCAGGAACTCTGATGTTGTGTGAAAGGGGAGTGAGTTCACATTCAAAGGTAACATCCAGCACCTGGCATGAGGTTCTCCTGTGAGCACATTCCAGAATAAAATTTGCCTTTATCATATTCATATTGTTAACCAGATATATTGCACAACATTTCATAAACCAGCTGTCTTTCCCTTACACTATTGGCCAATCCAGTCATGTAACTCACCACTGCAGAAGATCTTAAGCACCACTTCATGTTTAATATCTGACAAGAATGCATGTTTATATGCCCACTGATAATATTACTATTATTGCATCTCAGGTTAACATGGGTCTTAAAGAAAGTCAAAATTCAGTCTTCAGGCCTTATAAAAAGCTGAGGTACTGAGGATAAATGTAGAGCTTCCTAATGAAGGGTGTTTTTTCTCACTTGCTGAATGTGCACTGCAATAATTGAAAGACAGGATAGTTTGCTCATCAGGGCTGCTGCCACAAATATTAGTAAAAACTCTTGACACTAGTTTTATCTCTACAGTGGCCTTAGAAGACTGTTTAGCCAACCTCAGTGAACAGTATTTCTAGTGAAAAAGGTCATGCTTCAAATTTTAAGGCTAGGTCACTTCAGATTGAGCAGAGATATCTTCATCTTACACATAGCACAACAAAATATGTGGATGTGTTTATTGATTCGAGTGTTCAGTGTTGTGACTTTTAAAGTGTTTGTTCCTTGAGAGACTCAGGTTATCCAGGTTCCTCTCTTGAATCTGATCCTCAGAATATGTGTCACTATGGCTGCTTTTTGGAAAGCCTCATTATCTTTCCAAACAAACGTGCTTAAGCTCTGTCTACATGTGATTGATGGCACTTGAGTGAAGCTGTATCCACCACCTCCAGAAAACTTCACAAATCAATCTTGCTGTAATTTTAGCATACTGCTTCCTCATTGAATTTTAGAAATCTGTTAGTCTGAATGAAGGAGACTTCATTATCACTGTGAAGAGTAAGTCAATGATACACATGAACTTCATTCATAACAAAGCCAATTGCTGATGAAGAGGAACTGAACTATAGATGATTAATCCTTTTCCAGCGGCTACTTTTGGCAGACATGACAATTTTTCATACCAAAGAGCTACCATTTTTGCCTTATTTAATTAATCTTAAGTCATGTACAGGGAAAATTCAGAGTCCAGTGAAACCAGCTAGAGGATGCTGTTTATAATGGTCCTGCCTGTGGGCACAGCTATTCATCTTTGCAGTTATGCAACTCATGTGTCATTTTTCATACTTGGCATTGCAATTTATTTTCCTTTTGTTGTTTAATCAATTTTCAGTTAAACAGAACCCTTTTTACAATCCAGAAACAAAACTCCTTTGAGAGGGAACGAACTCTTAAAATATGCAATAAGGTGTGATCAGCCTCCTGAGGTCAGCAGCTTATATTTTAAATCGAGAAGTTTTTGTGAATCTCACTTCCTAAAGGAGGTAAATTCAGAATTACAATCTTTTAGTGTCCTGTGGGGTTTTCTATGCACATTACATCTAGCCTTATGGCAACAGGTCAAATTGGTCAGCAGATTTAAATCACCCCAACCTAATCACCCCACGCTGATAGTGCCTTGGGTTGAAGTTGCAATTACAGACAAAATAAAGCAGTTTCTCCTTTCCACTGCTTGTGAAATTCATTTATTCCTTTTTACACCCTTAGCCCCTGCTAACAGATTTCCCCCTTAGTTCTCCTTCTGTTGGCAGCAAGTATTTGACAAACAGAAGTCAGTCTCCTGGTTATATACAGATCTGGATTTATCTTTGGCTCTGATAAAAATTTCTTCCCAAAGGTCAGATTGTTCAAAATCCTCCATTTTTGAGAGTCATTGGATTTAATCTAAATTCTTCTGTGTGTTCTCTATATATGATATTTTTTTAAAAGTGTTAAAATTATGCTGAGTACAAAAAAAAAAAATCACAAAACCTTGGAACTGTTTTTGATCCTTGATTGTCAACCTCCATTTGGTATTAAAAATTCCATTGGCAACCCAAAGAGATGTCTTCATATTAAATCACCAGTTTTATGCTGAAAACTGGCACAGAAATTGGAGGGAACAGGCAGACCCCAAGTTAACCTCTCAAATTGCTTTTTTTTTATTTTGTGGATTTTTTTAACACTTTTAAAAATAGAAATGATAAAATATACCATGAAGGACTGTAGGTTGAGGAAAAGTAATAAATAATTCAGCACCAGGGAAAGAAAATCAACTGTAGAAAGTCCTGAGGGCATTTTGTTATAAAGCACTTGGCTCTTGCAAGGGTGAGCAACACACAAGGGGTGCAATTAGAAGAACTGGCAAGCAGCCCTTCTATTTGCAGGTTTTACACTCTCAACTTGCTGATGAATTCCATGGATGGTTCCAGGTGAAGCTGAGTATTTCCTTCATGGACTGTGTCCCACAATTTCTGTGCCATTTCTGCCAGGACTGCTGTCATCTCAGGTACCTCAGATTTGATCCTCTGAAGGGAAGTTCTGTAGGATGATAGCCCAGCAGGGAGCCCAATCAAATCCATTTAATATGCAAGGACAGAAATTCAAAGCCAAATCTCTATCTCAGCTGCTTTTTTTTTAATTTCTCTTTAATAAAATAAAGATGATCCAATATATTTAACATAAAGTGCATTAACTTCCTCTTGACTGCCTCTCTGTGAGAGGAAGGATTTGTCACTCCCTCTCTTTGTAGCCCATTAAGACCTTTTAGGTTTAGAAATAGGGCAAAAATAGATTGGAAGTGAAAAATGGAAGTGTGAGAGAATGTATTCCCCATTTGTTATGATCCAGCAGAGTAACCACAAAGTCTCATCCAGACAGCAAGAGCCATCCATGGCAGCTGAGCTGAATAGAAGAGACAATATTTTTGTCATTTTCCTTGCCAGGAAACCTCCCTCTCTCCTTTTCAGGACATTCTAAATTCTTTCCTGTCCTGAAAAATCCCATAAGGACAAAATTTGCTCCTTTGCATTGTTAATGCTGATGCTTTTGGCAATGTCAGGCAGAAGGTCAGTGAGGCTGTAAAAGTGTCCAAGAACCAAAGTAGGGCAACAACCAAGTGCCAGGGAACCACCACCTAAAGAACACTCCTCTCTATATTTTATCTTTTATTCCAGCTGGGGTGGAAACAAAACACAAAGAATACAGAGGAAATAGGAGGGGAAATACAAATGAAAACTGGAGGATTTTTTTGTTTGTTGGAGTTTCTTTGAAAAGGAGAGTGGGAGAAACCAACTGTTGAAAATCTGAAAAATTGTTTCAACTAATTTTTCATTCCCATAAAGAATGTGCATTGTACTTTAAGCAACCCAACTCTGTATTTTAAAAAGTCTTTATTAGCTTATGATTCTTAGAAGAAGTAGGAAAAAAAAGCCAAGCATATGAGAAAGACTGAGTTGAGAAGCAGATGGCTTCTGCAGGAGTGAATAGATTGAAAAATGTGCTGGGAGAGAACAGCTCCACAGATGAGGCAAGAAGTTTGTGAGATCTTCTGAAAGAACACAACAGCCATAATTCAAAACACTTACAGGGTTTTTATTACAACATATAATTGACTGAAACACATCATGATTTATTTCACCATGCCTTATAGTTAGTACATTTTCTGAAATTACAAGCGAATGAAAATAAAACAAAACATTATCTTAGATTGAAATGTGGTATTTTTTTCAAGAACCAATTAAAGCTTACATTTAAAATATTTTCAGCTTAAACGTGTACTCTCCTAAGGGAAATTTCTCCTCTAGAATGTCATTATTTACTAATGGAGTTTCATATTTAAATAAAAAACAAAATAGTTTTTAGCATTTTGTTTTTCCCTCCAGCATCTACAGGTTTAATACTATTTATTTTCATCTCATTTTGCTTTTAGAGAAAGAAGACGAGTGAAAATAGGGAGGCAAAATAGAAAATAATGTAAAATATAAAACTGAACTGTTTTACATTTCTGGGGAATTAAAGTACTTCCACAAGGAAAAACTTCACAAAAGAGAGTAGGAAAATACTAAAGAACATTAAATTTTAAAAAAAGGCTAATTTTAACATTGTCAACCAATAGTTATGAAAACAAATATAAAAGCTTTCAAAATCTAAAAGGCTGTGGGTAGTAAAAGCTCAGTATTGTCACTGGGTTGGAATGTGGCTTTCCCCTTCTGTACAGCTAGGACAGTCATGTGAAGAGCAACAGCAGTAACAGGAAAATCCCAGGGGACCTCCCTGAGTGCCTGATTATGCACCTTGTTGGGGGGAATTGTGATTTTTATCCATTTCTCTTTTTACTTTTACCATGGGGAGTTCAGTCTTTAAAGATTTGTTTATGCTTAATTACTGCTGCATCCACACTGTATTTGCTGGAATGGCCATTTCTGCATTTCTACCTCTAATTCTTGAAGACAATTGTCAAAGATGTTCTCATTTGAAGCCTAAGCACAAGTGCAGCATGTCTTAAATAAAAAGAGAATTTTACCATCAAAGAGAAACAAAGAGAATTTCATATCTGCCCTGCCTCTAAAGCTGAATCATGTCTTTTATGAGACAGGGAAAGTTTAACATCAGCTTTTGAGAGTTTCAAGGACAAAAAGACATTGATATGGCCCCTTATCCGGGGGTGAATTTTCTTCTTAGCTCAGCACTGTCTGTAAAAATAAACAAAACTGAAACATTAAGCAGAAAAGCAATGAGGAAGAAAATTGTTACTTTTGAACAACAAATAAGTAAGCACACAGTATTACACCTAATAAATTAGCACCAGTGTCAATGAAAAATAAAAATAACATTTTCAAAGGACAGCTTGTCATGTTCTCATGACTCAGAGATTGTTTGTTTTTCCCCTTTCTACTCCCCCCTTTAATTAATACATTTGCTTCCAAATAGGATCCTAGCATTAGGAAAATGTCACACCATATGTGTGTTTATTTTTTGCTCAAGTAATTATCATGGTGTAAGATCTCTCTTTTGCTTTCTCCGCTTGCTGAGACAGAATGTTCCTTCAGAGGATAGAACAGCCTCAAAGCAGCTGCTCCGGCATCTGAGGCAGAGAAAAAGTCAAATCTTCATCCTCTTATCCTTGTGCATGCAAGGACCTCATGGGGGACTGAGGGGGGGCTTCCTTCAGGTGGTCTCTCCATGAGATTTGGAGACTCTGCCTGTGTTGGGTTGATGTGGCCAGAAATGTGGATTCTGTCCCCATCTGCTGCAGCCGGGTGGGGCAGTGCCCCTGATCTCCTGGCACACATTATCTGCTCATGGGCCAGCTTTAAACCAGCTGGGCAATCATCTTTATCTTTCCACAGCCCATCCTCCCTCCAGGAGATATCTCCTGTTCATGGCCAGTGAGTCCCAGGGCATGACTGATAAAATTCCATCATCCCACTGGGAGATGCTCCAGCCAGGGCAGGAGCCAAGCCTTTCCTACCCAGATAAAAACTGAGATTTTGGACACCAAGGTACCTTTTTCCCACTGGATTCCAGAGGAAAGCCAGACCTTTGCACATCATCCCTGGACCTTCAGAGGAAACTGCACCTTCTCCAGGAGCACTGCTCCAGCTGAGCCACATCTGCCCCTGCAGGAGGATGCAGCCACCATGGAATGGGACTGCTGCCAGCACCCTGCCTGACTGACGGGTGTCAGCTTGGATTCTGACTCTGGCAGGGTTTGGGATTGTTCTTTGTAATACTGCATTTCTATTTTAATTTTCCTAGTAAAGAACTGTTATTCCTAATTCCCCTATCTTTGCCTGAGACCCCCTTAATTTCAAAATTACAATAATAATTTGGAGGGAGGGGGTTTACATTCTCCATTTCAAAGAGAAGTTTCTGCCTTTATTGGCAGACACCTGTCCTTCAAACCAGGACACTGCCTCTGGCAGAGGTGAAAAGCAGGCTCCTGTGGTGAGATGCAGAGCCCCAACAAGACAAGCAGCATCTCTGAGAGTTTCTTTTGCAAAGAAATGCCTGGCAGCCCGGGCACATGAGCACGGAGAGCTTTGGCACTGGCTGCTCTTTTGGAGAAAAAGCTGCTGGGATTTTGGCACTAATTGTGTCCAAGCAACCTGGGTGACTTGGAGCCAAAGCACTGCACTAGCCCAAAACTGCCCTCTGGCACTGGGATGGTTCTTAATGCTTGCTTAATATTCCTGGGGTGGAATTTTCTTCTTCATGGCTGAATATCACTTTTTCATCATACCAGTGAGTTCTGCTGTTTTCTCAGTGGTCCAGCATTTTTCTGTTATTATTTCTGTCATTGTAATCTTACTTCAGTTACTAACACCATATCACACCCTGGAATTGTGTCCACAAAGCAGAAATCTCTCTCCCAGAAGAGAGGTCATGTAGAGGGCCCAAGGATTTTCTTACTGCTGTTAGTTTCTACCTGATCACTTCAAGATGGTGCCAAACATGGAAAATATCTTGTGCAGGAGGATATTATGTGACCCTTTTGTGATTCTAGACATAAAGGGAAATACTCTTGATATCAAGTTGGACATTCAGATGCTGGGCGATTTTAAAGGTCTTCAGAATATCTGCAATACTTTCAAATTTTATTCTGTCATGCCTACAGTTCTTCCATTTTCAACAAATTTACAATTTCAGAGCTCAGAAAGCAGCAAGAGACACCAGAAATAAAAGTCAAAAATCTTCAATCAGAACCACTTATATTATAATAGAAAGAATAATACAGGGGAGGGAAAAAGGACCAAATAACATTCATTTCCCTTTAAGACATAGGTAAAGAGTTCTTATAACCAAAACAAAACTGCAGAGAGGATGTAGTCCTCTGGTTATTGATTAAAATATGACCTTGTTCTTTCTGTATCTAGAATTAAACTTGCAGGATGCTGCTCTCCATTTGGATTTTCATTCTATTTTCCAAAAGCTATGGTTGATTTCAGTTGGATGGGGCTTTGAGAAACCTGGTCTAGTGTAAGGAGTTCCAGCCCATGCCACAAGGTTGGAACAAAATGATTTTTAAAGTCCCTTCCAACCCAACCCATTCTGTGATTCACAGTTTTGCTTTCCCTTTCATCCTTCCCTTCCATGACACCTGAGTTTAAATCAAGCACAGAACTATAAGCAATAGCACATCACTTATGTAGCAGCACATAAACAAAAGCAGTGTTTCCCAGATAATTTCAGCTCTCTCTTGACTGATCAGCAGTTGGCAAAATCAAACTTTGAGCATATTTTGAACCAGCACAGATGCTTTTCATATTTAATGAAGAAAGGAAACTGTTCTCAGACTGTTTAATTGACCTCTCCATCTGGGTCACTAATCATCTTTGAACATTCCATGTAGTTTGAATAAATCTGGATGTTCTGCAATAATCCAAGATCAGTCAACGTAAATAAAGCATTTCATCCCAGACCTGTCCTGGGAAGACATTTTCTTGAGGAATGTAGAACATTTGGGATTCAGACTGCAATGTTTTCCAGCATTCTTTAACTTGAGAATTTAAACCAAGAATTACCTGCACCCTAATGTAACTTGAAGTAATTAAAAAGTCTATGAAAGGCAATATAAATAATCCCATATACTCACTCAAGCACCCTGGTTTTTTATAGTGGGCTTACCAGCATGGCATAAAATGTAAGCAAAACAAAAAGTAGGTGAAATTTGTTACTTTTTTTCGCTTTAACATAAACTCAAAGACTTCAATCTTGCTAGAATTTATGCATGCACTTATCTGTAAGCACACGAATAATCCTCTTTATTTCCACAGCAATACTCATCTGCTTAAACTAAGCCTTAAAGACTTCCCACAGAAGCCATTTCCAAGCACATTTTGGAAGTTGTGTCATGAGCAGTGTAACTTACATTTAATTATAATGGAATTGCATTGCTTCTCTCAGAGATGAAGCTGGTGCTCTGCACTCCAGGGAAAACAACCAATGTACATACTCATTTATTTATTTTTTAATGCTCTTCTGGCACCCATCAAATCACTGGAAATGTCAGTGTTGGCAGATGTGACCTGAAATCCACAAGGAAAAGATTTTGGGGTATTCCCCAACAAACATGGAGTGCCAGATAGAGGTGTTTTGGACCAGGAAGAATTAGACAGTGTATCAGCTTGAGCTGGATTCAAAACAGGTCTCTCTCTATTTCTGCAGTTTTACCAACAAATTAAATCCATGCCCACAGTGGGTAAGAATGAGGTTTGCCCCAGTTAAGAGCAGTGAACTTATGAACAGAACCAGGCTCTGCATGAGTGTGACTGTCCTTCCTCATCTGTGTAAAGAAGGCAGCCTCCAAGTATTAAACTATGAAACGATTTATAGCACCCTGCCAATTTAAGTGAGATGGGGACTTGACTCTTAAAACCATTCTAGCTTGCATGCAATAAAATCACACAGTACATCCAAAGTTCAGCACAGTCCTGCAGTGCATCCAAAGTGTCTGCTTGATCTGTGGGGTGAGCCAAGCACAGCCATGGGCTGGGGCTGTAAACCTGGCCTGAATTGATTAGACTGAGAGCACCTCACTTTGTCTTTTGCATGTGGTTTTACTCACAGAGCCACAGCTTTGCTCTGCACAACAGTGGGGTCAGTCATGCAGGACAAGAAATCCCTGTAAAAATGGCTTTGCACACACAGCCACCAGAGGAGGTCCTCAGGAGAATCAGGCAGTCACAAAATTGCTGGAGTTGGAAGGGACCTTAAAGATCTGCCAGTTCCACGCCCCTGCCATGGCAGGGCCACCTTCCACCATCCCAGGTTGCTCCAAGTCCTGTCCAGCCTGGCCTGGGACACTGCCAGGGATGGGGTGGGAAAGGGACATTTTGTCTTGTTGCCACCCACAGCACTGCAGATTCCCAATCATGAACAACAGGCCAACAAAATTAAAAACTAGAGAACCAGCCAGAGCATTTTGCACATTTCTCTTTCCTCATATCAAGAGACCTGCAAGTGTTTTTCCCAAGAAGTGCTTCCAGCACAGGCAGCTGTCACACTTGGCAGCAAAGGAATTTGGTTGAGGGTTCCACATGCTCCTCACAAAGATCCTTTCAAGGCAGTGTTTCCCAAACCCACCTTCCACTGGGATGTGGCCATACAATAAGGAGAAGATGCTTTGAGCAATTGTTCTTCCCCATTTTTTCACCTTTTTTTTACTGGTTTGCAGATCAGTATATTCATTTTCATGCAGGTCAATATATGGTAATTCCAAGATGACTGAGAGGACACTGGCTTTTCTGACTACTTGCCAATGGTCCTTGCAGCTTTCAGCTAAAAAGTTTGACCCAGGAGGAATAAATATTGACAATTTCACCTGTGGAGGTTTGACCAGTTATAAGCCTCCTTCACATCAGTCTTCAATACACAGGTCTATAAAGTCACCCCTATTTCCAAAGTTTATTTTCCTAGCTTATTAGGGCAAGATTCATATTTCAGTTGCTTTTCTTTATTAAAAAATTAATAATTCCTAAATGCATATTAGTGTGACGATAGGAGCCATATGGAATTTCATGTGAAATATTTATAACTTCCTCTCTCTCTCTTATTCTTGTTACTAACAGAATAGAGAGAAATGGAAATCTGGGGAGAAAAAAATTGTATCCTCAAAAATGGCATGTGCTTAACATCAAAACATTTTAATTGAACTTCACATTACAAAAATCCAGATGGTCCATATTCTGTTCAAGCCTCAGGGGGACTGCAGCATGTTACCATGTGTAAGATGCATCATCCCCTTCCTCCTCCTGGTTTGTACAGAGGACTTTCAGACAAGATACCACAGGCTGGCAAAATCTGAATTTCACAGTCTCTTAGGGATTCAGGGGAGATTTCAGGGAATGCTTGAGGGATTTGGGACTGTCATCCCCTCTTTTTTGAAGACTGAGTCCATGCAGTCTAAAAATCACTCACTGTCTGGGCTGAGGCAAGGGATCTAGATTTCAGTGGATGCAGAGCTGCCCTGTCTGACCTTCAGCTGGAGAAATTCAGTTCCATAAACACACCACATCTGCCTCTGGCCCCATTTGCAGCCACCCAGGGTCTCACCAAGCACAGGCAACTCCTTCTGGTTCAGACTTTTGCCTTTGAAATGTGATTTTATTGTCCTCTTGCAGGCTGCTATCACCCTGCCAATGGTACAATGCCCCAAAAAGTAAAGGTTTCTTTACTGCCCCAGTTGTGATTAACCCCAACACCAGTGCACCTTCCATGACATACAGGGACTAACCCACTGCTCTTGAAGCTCCTGATGCAAAACTGGTGGTAATTCAGTTACACTGCATAGCAGTTCCACTTACATAAACATTGCCATCTTTGTTTTTGAGATTGATCTCAAATTAAATCAGATCTGGAATGTATTGAAATTTCAAGCAGCCCTCACCACTCCTCAGGAGACCATCACCTCCCACAGATTTTCTTATCTTCTCCTTAAAAACAAATTATTATGCCTTGAATCACAAGACAGGCCATAAAGTGCAAGTTCCTGACTCGTTCTGAGGAGCAGAAGGAAGGTAGGCATAAAGTTGGTGACCCCAAGATAATCAGAACAATATTCAGTGTCTTCTGGTCCTTGCCTATGATCACTTTAGGTCTACAAATAAGATAAATTGCAAATGCAAGGTTTGGTTCACATGAACACTGACATCAGACACACCAAGCTCTTGTAGCTGCCAGCTTCCATAAGAAATGACAGAACATTTTAACAAGTGACTGAGCAAGCTGCAAAGGGATCTGGATTGGCAGGTTGATGTGTGGAGAGTGATGGGTGGGGAAGATTTTGAATTGAAAATACATTAAGCTCACTGGTGCAGGAGGAAGTTTTATGCTTTCAGGCACATCTTAAAAAAAAATAAAAAAAATTAGGTAGACTGAAAGTAACCTGGATCCAACACCATTTGTGTTTGACCATCATCAGGGTGAAATTACAGCAAATAGCTACCAAGAAACAAATTTTCATGATTCTTGTTTTTCACTTCAATGATATGAAAAGGAAAATTTTAAACAAAGCATCAAATAAAATTTAGTGATATTGTCCTAGCTTGAGCAACACACATGAAAAGCAGGTTCTGAGGCTGTGCTTTTTCCAGCAGGCTGCCCTTTCCATCAGGACTCTAAGGACATTTCCCCTTTGTCTCCTCAATATTTACATTTCTTACACCACTTGCTGGAGATGTTGCTAATGGAGCAGAACAGTGAGCTGGGGCAGGGAGCTTCTGTGGTGCTGGGGTAAGGAGATAAAGGATAAAACAAATTAAAGAGGGGAGCATTCCAGGGAAGGAAATGAGAAGAACAACTTGAGGAGAAGGAAAATATCTTCTCTGCCATCTTTTAGAAAAGGGAAGAGAGGATGGTGCCCAGAGAGGGAGCCAAGCCCTCAGAGGGGCTCTGGAGACAAAGTTTGTTGTCAAAAGAGACTGGTTTTGGTGCCAGCAATCCCATATGGGGGATGCATGGATAAAAGGAACTTGATCTTTACCTTTTGGTAATGTCAGAAGGTGGATTAGGTAACTGATCTTAAATTTTAAAAATACATGTCAAATGACATTTAGTGACATTATGTTACATTTTAAACTCAAGCCATGACCATAATAATTGTAAGGTGACAGAACTGTCGTGGCTTAACAAAGTGGCACACTTCACCCAAATCCTGGTCCTCGGGCACACCCTGAGCCCAAGGCAGACACACAGAAAATTGATTTATCTTTGCTCACAGGGACGGAGGGTTAGCAGGACAAGGAATTATAACAGTGATTGAACTCCTGCAGGGCTTGTGAGAGACATGTTGTTTTGCAGAAAGCATGTTTTCAGAGAGGTGTTGCCTTCTTGGATCAATGAGTCTTTTCTATTCTGTTTTTCACATACTTCCCCATATAAAGTGCAGTGTTTCTTTAAATAAATCTCTCTCTTGCTTCTCCATTACCTGAGGAACAATTTTGCATTATCCTTTTCACCACTCCTATAGCCTTATAATGCAACAATTGGAGGTTCCACCGAGATAACAACAGAAATGGATGCTGGAAAACATGGGAAGAAAAGGGATAGATGAAGTGACAGAAGTTTGTCCAGCACTCACTCTTAAGTACCTGCAAGTGCAGTTGAGACCAAATTAATTCACAGAGTGAATCCACAGAGGGCATTGCCACTCCCAGTATGAGATCTCAGCAGTTTGCTTTATTCCTGTGGCACAGTGGTCAGCCACATGTGGTGTTTGATAAACCCTTCACTAATCCTGCTCTCTTTGTTGATTTTCTGCTGCACCTGATTCTCCTGTATGATTCAGGAGTGATTGACGAATTTTTTATTTATTTATGTTACTGGTATTATGGATGAATTATTGCTATTTTCCTGATTGATTGTTTCAATAATCACCTCACTATAAACACATACCAAATATAAACACACACACTATAAAACCCACCCCACCCCAAGTATGCCCCCATGGATACCTGGAATTTGAACTGTAAATTAAGCCACCATGGCAGAATGTGAGACAAGATAAAGGTGGTACCACTGTCCAAGTGTCATCTCTAGACCTGGGGAAGGTTAACAAAGCTGGAGGAGACCAATATGCCTCTGACAGTGCCCACAAAGAATGCAGAATTTGTGGGCCATGAGGGAAGCAAGTGAGCTGAAATCAGTTTGGATTGGGTAAAAGGTAATTCTGCCAGGGGGAGACCACAACCCACCAGCTCCTGCTCAAGTCAAGAAACACACCAACTCAAAAAAAAAGAGAAAGACAGAGCAAGGAGAAAAATAGCATTGAAAGTGAGGGAATCATTTAACCAAAAGAATAAGAGAGCTGTGTGGCTAATTAGCATTCCTTTATTTTCTAAAATGTATAAATAGTGAAAAGTTTTGAACTTCCTTGAGACCCTCCAAATCAAGAAGTTCAGGGTGAAAAAGGACCAACAGGACACCACTGGATTCACAGGTGAAATATGTCTCTCTCACTCTGTTTCCCCCCTCCCTCTCTTTTCCATTTCTATCTCTCTACCTCACATTTACTGTTAAATAAAATCTGTATTATTGACTTCCAGACACAGCCTCATGTGCACCTTCCAGCAGAGGCATCTCTCAATAACTAACAATACCCCTCAGAGTTCATTTTTAAAAAGGACAATAAGGAAACTGAATGGTTTGTTTTGGAAGGGACATTTCAAGGTCATCAAATCCAAGCCCCTGCAAGGAGCAGGGACATCTTCAACCAGGCCAAGCTCCTCAGAGTCCCATTCAACCTGGCTTTGAATGTTTCCAGGGATAGGGAACATATCACCTCTCCTGGAAAGTTGTGCCAGTGTTCTGCCACCCTCTTTGTCAAAAATTTCTTCCTTATATCTAATCTAAATCAATCCTATGTCAGCTTGAAGCCTCTTGTCCTATTGCTACAGGCTCTGCTAAAAAAAATTGTGCCCCATAACTTCTTTATAAGGTTAACATGTTTGTTTTCCTCTCTCTGTCTGCTTTTCCCATCTGGTTTGATACCACTATTTATGTCATTTTAACAGCCACTCTCCTCCCCCTCTGCACTGCATAGATTTTCAGGCTGGGAAGGAAAACAAACCCTCTGTAAAGCACAGTGAACACTGCCACAGCACCACAGGTCTCCCCAGGCTGAGGAGAACTTCCTCAAAAGGCAGGTGCCATATGGAGCATATTTATCTCCTGGTGCTGCAGTCTTTGCTGTGCCTCCAGAACACAGGGGCTTGGAAAACATGAGCTGCTCTCACACCTGTTTTCCTGCTCCATACACACACATGTGAATATATTCAAGTGTAAGCTTTAGGGGACTGCTGAGGAGCCCTAACAGCATGAGGCATTCTGCTCCCATGAGCAGAATGAAAGGCAGGCTGCTGATTTGGTGAAAAAGCCAAAAATATCCCAGTTATTAATAATTATGAATCACAGGGAGAAGAGTGAGAGGGCACAGGCTCCTCAACTGCTTGCACAAGTCACACTCACTGCTAGTAGGGGAAAATGAGCAAAAAGTCAAGAGCAAGCAGGGAAAAGCAGAAGGAGAAGCAAACATGGCAACTGGATTTTAAGGGCTTTAACTGAGGAAGTGGTGTCCCAAGGTTTGCTGTCCTGGACCTGACCTGGCCATACCAGAGCATATCTGTGCAGTAATTAGCTGGATCACCATCCTTTCCCTCCCAGCTGGTTGCCAGAAGGCTGCAGAGTCCTGAGGCCAGGCATTCTGAGTCAGACTGTTGGATTTGCTGCACGGCCTGAGCTGCACACGTTTCAGTGCAGCTGCCCCTCTGCCTTCCCAGGGCTGAAGGAACTGCCCAAGGGACCCACAGGGACCCACTTCAGCCCTGAAGGAGGGAAGGATGCAGCTAGGATGGAACTGTGCTTCAGCAGAAGAAGCTGGAGGGTGCACAGACACTCAGGGGTTGGCAGACACTCAAGTCCCTGGCAAAGGGGCCAGTGAGGAGTCTGGGTTTGCTGTGGGTGTCTTTGTCACACAGAAGATGATGGGTGTCTCTGGTCCCTCATTTATTGGCTTCATGACCCTGTGAAAGCCATTTAAACATAAGAAGGCTCATCCAGTTCCCCTCCAGAGGGCTGTCCTGAGGATAAATCCATCAGAGAGGTCAAGGCACTCAGGGCCAGGGCTGTTTGACTGGAAGTGATGGGAATGAGGAGCCCCACATAAACTCTATAACCACACACACAGAGAAATACAGAAAGCAATGATCCTGAATCACAAGTGATGGTGAATATTCCACTAGCCAGGCTTTTTTCCTGCTGAATAATGTCAGAACCTCCTGCAAAGTGGCTGCTTTCCCAGAAAGTTCTCCTGGCAACTCTGGCTCTTTCCTAAATTCAACCCCTTCCTGAGATAATACACAGGGATGCTCAGCCCTCTGAAATCTGCCTTCATGGGCACGATCTTAATGGATGCAATAAGAAATGCTGTCCTGAATGCAGCACATGCACAGAGAGTGTGTTTCCAAGGCATTTGGAAAGTACCATCCATAAAAAGCTGGAAGTGACTTGCCAGATCAAGCTATTCCACTGTGCCACAAAGCCATGGTTTAGATGGAAATTGTCATCTGGAGTATGTGTGGTGACTTCTATGCAGTAGCAATAAAGCTTGAATCAGAGATATTCCCACTATTTGCAAATTCAGCTTCTGTGCAGAGTGGAGATTGCAGACTTTAACATCCAGTTCTTAAAATTCTGTACTTTGACCTGCAGTGCTTAAGCTGATGAAGACCAGTGACAGGTAACATTTGAGCAATTAATGTTAAAAAGAACAAAAAGAGAGTCTTTGAACAGGCAGTTTCCTCAGCATTAGCCTTTTGAAAATGGCCCAGCAAGCCCTTAAGGGCACAGGCTTGAAAGGACAAAAGTATCATCACGATCAAAAGTGACTGTGACCTCTTCCTTCTTCACATTTCAGTCAGTAAAGAGAAAAAGGGAGCACACACCAGTCTTGAGAGCTTTTCCAGGCAAAACACAATGTCCTTCTCTGGCTGAGCCATTCCCTAAGCTGGGTCTCCATATTTCCAGGGATCCTACACCTCTATCAAAGCCAGTTTTTGCCCCTATCTGACTCTGCATATTTCAGTGTAATAAAAATAACTAATGGTCCAACTCATCTAACACTGAAGTCAGAGGGAGAACAAGGAAAAATTGGATAAAAGACATGAGATACTCCATCTTCAGAGTGGTGTTTTATTACCCTTTGCTCTCCTGGTGAGTCTAAATCCTCATGCATGAGGCCCATGATTACACCCAGTGGGGAAATTCAGATTTATGTTAGCATAGAGAAAGAAGACCAAGCTATAATTTGTATCATGTGGCATAACTATATTCAATAAATGCAAAAGACTGCAGGATCTGACCCCTTGTTAAACAGAGTCTATACTTCTGTCTTTTAAAACCAAGGAGAGATCCATTATTAATGAAGAACAAAGACAAAACTCTGAGCAGCTGGTGCATGCACAAGCTATCCTAGAATAGGTTCCTAACACAGGTGAGATGAATTCTCTTCTGGAAGCTGATTTGAGGAACCTTTTTTAATCCCAAATGCATCAGTGCCAGCACTCAGACCACCCACATTTATTCCTGGGAGGCTGGGTGTGTGGATTTTTGTGAGCATTCACGAGTTGGACAGGAGTCTGAGTGACGTGATTGAACAGGGATATCAAGCATGCAGCACTGCAGATCCACAGCTGCAGGCAGTCACGATGTAATTTGAGTTAGCATCCAATTAGCAGCCCCCATCCAGCTAGGACATGAGCAGCAGCATTTCCCCGAGTGTCAGCTGCCTGTCTGCAGCCTGTGGTGCCCACTGAAGGCAGAAATGCTCTCATCAAAAGAGAGGTCAGTCTCAGCAGAGCACACAGGAGATCTTATCTAGCTCTCTCTCTGTTGGAAATCAGCACTAATTTGGGGAGAATAAGGTTTATCTCACCTGGCAATTTGTAATTACAACATCATGGCTTGCTGACAGTCTGCTCTACCACTAAAGATGTTATCCTGCAGTCTTTGCAGGAGAGACAATTTCCAAAAGGAAACTCATCCCAGCAGCCTGAAGTGCCTGTACCAGGACAGCTTCTCTTTCATCAGCCTAAAAGGGCAGCTGAGCTGCAAGAGCTGCTTTCAAAGGAGGCTAAAGTGGGGTAAGATGCAACTTCCAAACAGAAACTCCTTGTTAAAGTAACACTTAGCACTTCTTAGTGCAAAAGCACTCCTGATCAAGCATTGCCAAAAAACTAACTTTTGCAAGTGTGACTTAACTCTGATGATGGGATCTCAAGGACACTGCATCCCAAGGCACTGGAGTTGATGTTTATGTATTATATTACAAGACCTCTGTTGTAGTGGAATTATTCTCCAGGTCCAGCCACTTAAGGATCCCCCTAATCCTGAATTAATCCATTCTGCTGAAACCAATAGTATTATTCAGGGGAAAAAAATGCCTGAAGTTTTTATTTATGAATAAGCAGCTAACTAAATAAACATATAAATAACTGGGCTGTGCATATGTATTTTAACACTCAAAGATCCCCCAACAACAGGTTTGATAAAGAAAGGTCGTGCCCATGTGAAAATGATATTACATGCTTGGAAGCACTGACACATTTCTGAATGTCTCTAGTGCAGGAACTAATGAAAATAAAATTCACAATGGTGGGAAAAAAAATAACATTGTCCCCTAACAAGCATAGATAAATACTTGTTTTTCTACACCAGAATTCACCTATGACATCTCATAATTGGAACAGGAAGCCCTGCAATGGCAGCAAAAATTACAGCAAAATCTGTCATGCCTTGCTGGTCTGATACCTTTGGTCTCTTAAATAACACTCCCCTTAAAAGTGACAAACTGAGTTGTTATGTGCCCTAACCACTACAACTATTGCTTAATTGGTCTTCTAACTGTACTTTTGATAGACCAGTAATTGTCTCCAATGCTGAGATAATGCAGAGAAGTAATGCTGTCACTCCTCTAGTGTTATCCCATTGTTCTTCATCACAAACATGTTTAATTTGCCATACAGCATATCTTTATGGATTTTTTTTAATTGGTTATTCATATGGCTCTCTGAGCCCTGTTAACAGCAACCTTCACACAGTGCTTCCAGTGCAAAGTGTTAATGAAGAGCCAGTGACTGAGTGCATGAAGCAGACAAGGCTTCATTTGTCTCATGTGCTACAGGGAGATCAGTTTCAGCAGGGACAGGAACATCTCTGGAAACCCCACATCACCCCAAAGCATCTATAAATTCACCCACAGCATAGAAAGAGTTGTCTGATTCTTGACTGAGGAATTTCTTGCTTTCCCTGCTTTGTGATTAAACTCTCAAGGACCTGCACATCACACCTTGGGTCTATCAGAGCTAATAACTCCAATTTTGGATATTCTCTCTGCCTCAGCTGGACCTCTTGCAGTGGTGGGACATCCAGCCCGGTGGCTTTTGGTGACAGGTGAGTGTCTGTGCAGCTCCTCCTGCTGCTGCACAGAGGCATTCATTCCCCTTTTATTTTTGTAAATAAATGAGCTCCTTCTCCTGCTCAGTGTTCCCCATCCTAAATGCCATGGGCATGCCACAGAAGGTCAGGGTAACCCAGATTCTTGTTAATAGATCCCTTGGTGTGAATTAGAGTGAAATTCCACTGAAAAATCTATGTTTGTAAAGATACACTTGCGTTAATTGTAGAACAATTTGATTACACAGGAAAACAGGTATGAGGCCATTTGGTGGCCATTTCAGCAGCCACTTCTCACAGGACAAGTGAGAGATCATTCTTGTCTTTTTGGCTGATAAATCAGTATATTGGACACTTTGCTGAGGTGTGGAAGACCCAGCTTCACATTCTTCAAAACCAGTCAGCAAATCTGCCTGGATGTCTGGTAGAACACTCACTGTGATTTCAAACACTGAAAGTCAGGCTGGGACTGCAAAACCAAACATGACTCACTGGGAAAAAATAGGTGAAAATCCCATGCCAGCTCAATTTCCTCAGATTCCACAGGATGGAGTCCTGCTGAAATAGGAGCCAGGCTAAAGCAGCTACCCCAAAGCACCTGAGTAAAATTCTCTCTCCAGAAGAATAAAGGAGTTTGTGAGGGAAAAAAAGGAAAGGATGAGAATAAGTCGATTTAGCTGGGCGCCCTGCAGAATAAAAGACCTCCTAGTACTTTATTTCTGATACAAGACTTGGGTAAAATAATGGAGCCTGTGTCATTCTGGTTTTAATATTGTGCACCCTTTAAAATGTAGATGAGAATCTACCTTTTCAGAAAGGTCAGCTGTGACTCAACCACTATTTTTATGTTGTTCTGCAAATTGTTACAGTGAATCACTGTGTACTTCCCCTCACATCCATAGACATTTTATGTTTCTTCATCCCTTGTCCCCCAAAGTAAAAGCAGTCTAGACTGAGAAATGCAGTGGGTAATTTGTTCATTTTATGTGGGAGGAAAGCAAAAATACCTTAGTATTGTGAAGAGCATCTGTTTTCCTTAAGCCAAGGTTTCCTATGGAGCATAAAGGTCAAACCAATTTGATTTAAGGAAATTTCTACCACCATTAATTTCATCTGCCTTTTGCTGCAAACACTTGAGTGAGTCAGAAGAAAATCTGACTAAAATGAGCTCACCAGAAAGTCTGTGGGCTGCTGCTGAGGTGAATGTGAAACATCCTGAGCCCAGCTGAGCTTTAGGAAGGAAGTTTTTCACAAATATAAAGCATAAAAACACATTACAATATTTGAGTAACACATTATTAGTCAATGTGCCATTCATGTATTCTGAGATTACCACATTAAAATTATATTTTCAGGCTCAACAGAACCAGTTGTGGGCAACATCAGTCATTCCTGTTTGATTTCAGAGAGAAAAAAATTATTTGACTTTTTTTCTTTCTTCAGTTCTTGGTATTCAACTGATATGTGCCAGATAGGAATGTGCAAGAAGGAATGTTAGAGGAGCATAAAACAGAATTGATTGTTGAGAAGCCAGTTCTACTCTATTATAATCCCTATATATATGCATATATATATGGATATATTTTTTGAATCTATATATTTTTATCTTGACTGTAATCACTCTAGTTCTCTTTTTAAATTCTGTTTATTATTTTAAATTGTGTTTATCATCTTGAGAAGATTTCCTCTCAGGCTACTGCAAATATAAAATCATTAATATGTGGGAGTTTTAGGTATGCCCAGTGTTTGAGCTTGTGTATTTACCCAAAGAAAATATTTACTTTTCTTGAGTATTTACACCAATAAAATTGGAACCCACAATGATCTTATGCAGTGTCTTTAAACACTAAGAGGCAGACAGCCAGAAAGAAAGGATTGATAGAGTGCAGTAATTGCTGTGATTTAAAACTCTGGAATAAAACACGTGGCCTAAGCAAAGCTTTCCTTCTCCTGAAAAGAAATATTTTATTTTTATTGAATAGAAAACCCTCAAAGTTCAAGGATGTATGGGTACGTTACCTATATTTGATTTATACTTCTTAAAATAGCCCAGCTGTAAAGCTTGCCGATTTTGTGCATCCTAGACAAGCACTCACTAATTTTTATTAAATTCACCCTGTGTTTACAAAACCTGCATAGGAACTCAGGGAAAGTTTGTGATTTAGATGACTGCATTAAGGAGAGTTAAAAATGCCATTTCATGTGCTTGCAGACAGGATGGAAAGGAGGGGCAGTGAGATAGATAAAGATTAAATCTTTAGCATCTCGAGAAGAACATCCTGTGCCTGTTTTCAAGACCAGAAATGCTGGATTTGCTTAAGGTGTGAGTGACTGAGCAAAGTCTCAATAGGAGTCTCAGAAGAGAAAAAGGTTCATGGATGAGACTGATTCTGATGCTGTGTGAAGATTTGTGGTTCTGCTGTTTATATTTCACATTATTCTGGCAACAATCTGAAGGATGAAACAAGTAAAACTCCCCCAGATTCCTTCACAGGTTGTGGCAAATATGACACCTAGAGAAACATTTGTAGTCATAAGCTCTGTTTCTTACTAGAGCAACATATTTTGACAGGTTTTAATGCACAAAAACTGGCTTTTGGGGTCTTTAACTGATTGTAGTAGCCAACCCTTAAACCTCTGCTATTACTTTTTGTAAGTGATTCCATTAACATATGTTTGCCAGTGCTAACTACAGAGAATACATGGGTAATACCAATTAGGAGAGAGAGGAAACTGAAGATTTTCTGCTGTTAAACTATTCATATTATTTATTCTGTGCTTTACAGTAGCAGAGATGGAGGCACCCTTGAGCCAAGCACTGAGCAAACAACAAACATTAGACAGTCCTTGCCACACAGGACCATACCAGCTAATTGAGCAAGGCTGACATGGAATTGGACAGGCAGCTGATGTGAAAACCAAGCCTCAGGTCACATCACAACAGAGCCATGTTTAGAGCCTAAATGCCATCTTTTATGTTATCAGCTGCAGCCACTGAGCCAAAGGAGCTCCTGCAATGGGGGCATGGAAAGCAGGATAAATCATTAAAGGGTTTTGTGGTGTTGGGAGCAATTCTCACCAGGAACAAGATGGGCATCTGCAGTGCTGAAATGATCTGTTGTAGAACATAAAGCACTGTAATGACAGAAGGACACTTTCATTGCTGGGCAAAAAGAAAAAAATTAAATCATAAAAGTGAAATTGAGGGCATGTTTATATCCGGAGGAGCGAGGCTTGATCAAAAGTAATTAAGATCAATTCTTCAGGTATTGTCACTAAACTGTTAGCAACAAGAGAAAGGAAACACGTTTTAAATGATGCTATAATTCATAACATTTGGTGGAGGTTGTTCTCTTTTAACCTAAGCCATTCAGTTAAGAGAGGCTTACAATAAAATGGAACAGATTCATCCATCATTAATCAGATCAATCCCAAAGAGAGTGCCATCATTTGGAGTGTGCTGTACGGCAATAAAGCACAGTGACATACCAGAATTGACAAATATTATTAATCATTTGAAATGGAACATAAGGTGGTGGCAGCTGCATCTGTGATCACTGCACTTAAAATGCAGCATTCCCCTTCCAAATGAAAACCAAATTGTTTGTCTTTGACAAAGAGGTCTCCTCAGATGCCAGTAGCAGCCTTTCAGCTCTGTAGGTGACCATGCATTAGCTGGGGATCCATTTCCAGAGCCACCCTGCAGGCTGTGGGTGGGTGCAGTGGGTACCTACAGAATGAACTGGGGAGGGAAAGCTGAGGGGAGAAACCAGTGAGGACAAGTGTAATCTCACAAAAGTAGGGCTCCTGTAAAATCAGACTGAAAATATTAGCTCTAGCCTTGAAACTAGGTGCCTTCATGCCTGCTCACCTTCAGGACCCAAACCTACAGGTGCCTTGTCTCTGGACTCTGATGTTCTACATGACCAAAGGATTTCTGTTTCTGTCTAACCAGGAGCTTGGATTGGAATTCCTTAGGTGTGGAAAGCACTGACTGTTTGTGTCTCTTCTGCTCAGAAATTAAACACCTGCTAGGCTGAGGGGGAGCTCTACAGCTAGGAAACTGCAAAGAATGTGAAGGGAGAAAAACTGCCCACAGTTCCTCAAAAAACAGGAGTGAGGAGGCACACCACACTTTGGGGTGGCAGGTTTGAACTTCAAACAGGAAACTGTCATGCTTTCCACACAGTGTAAATTTAAATTGTGGAGCCTCCCCTGCTGCAGGTCAGAATTGGGGTAAAAATGGGCAAAAGGGTATAGGAAGCCAAGCAGGAGAAGTAAAAGTGATAGTCCAATGTCCATACCAGAAATCCATGGTACCAGTAACTGAGAACTGAAAGAGCACGTGAAGAGCAATCTTTTATATTTTTTTTCTTCCACAGCCACAGTTGATGGTGTAAAGGGCAGGATATGGGGCTGGGTAGCTCAGAAAAACTCTTAATCTGCTCTGGTCTCCTTTTACTCCCACAGGAGCAGAGATGTCTTTTCCTCACAAAGAATTTTAACATAATGGAAATGGCCAGCACCACTCCTGCAGCTGACTTTTGGTTCAGAGATTTTGCCTCAGTCTCAGAAACTCTTCAAATCACTCTGAAAATAATGGGGAAAGTCCACATTTAACTTAGATGAGGCAGTTTATGGCTCACTTCCCTTGGGAAGAAAATGTTCAGAGAATAGGAGCTATGGTAGTGTACATCATTAAAAGTGATAATATTGGGCAGGAGCTGGAGTGATTCCAGTCCATACAAGTACAAAAAATTCAGAACATTGAGTCTCAGGTTACTGACTCAAACCAGAAGTAATGACAACTGCAGTGAGGGTAGGAAATAATCACTCAGACTTAATAAAACCAGATGCAGTGTTATCTTTTTCTCCTTTTATCTGCTCAGTTTATCAAAAAAATAAATTGTGAAGGGACTTGCAGCTGAATCTGAAAATGCCAGTCATCAAAGAGTTGTCTAATCCAGCACAGAAAAACTTCAGAGGAGCTTCAGGGTGGTGGAAGGTTCCTCACCAATACCTCTCAGCAGTAAGGGAAAGCTTGGAACAGTGAGGGTGATTAATTCCCTGAAGCAAATTTCCAGGGAGAGAGGCAGAATGTCCCTTAGCTGAAGGATGGAGCCATTTCTAGAAGATTTTCTTCAGTGCTCAACAGATGAGTAACTGGGTGAACTTTATGGCCTGAGTGTGTAAGTTACAGGAGGTCAGACTAGATGATATAATGGCTCTAAAATCTGTGAGTGTATTAAAAATTTATTAGGAGATGGAAGTAATAGCAGCATAATCCTGAGCCACTGCTGTGAGCAAGATCTAAATACTGAATTCAAGCCTCCAAGCTTCCACATAAACATGAGCCAGCATTTGCTGCAAGCACAGCAGCAAAGCTGATAGTGAAGCAGCATCTTCTGAGGGCACTGGCACTGCCTCTTGCTGTAAAAGTTTTCAGGTGTGGTCTTGGCTGAGATCCTCAGGCTTTGCTGTAATGTGGGTGATCATAACAACAGGATGGCTCTGCCTGTCCCCTCTGCACCCCTCCTGTGCCCCTGCTCAGGGCAGGCTTTGAGGCTTGAAGGAAGATGCCCAGGCAGAATGATAGAGATAATTCTTGTGATTCCCAGAATAGAAAAGTGACCTCTAAAACACAGCCTTCTGCCCAAGCACTGCTCCCTTGGGGTCACCAGGGCAGAAGAGATAATGCTTTTAGGATAAACAGCTCTTCCCTCCTCTTCATCTGCCTGGTGGAGGTCTCATGGTGCAAGGGAAGGTTGTGATCCTTGCAGAGGGGGAGGAAAGAAAAAGGGATTGCCCTGAGCTAGGGAGGTCCTGCTCCCCACAGAGGAAAGGACAGAGACCCAAGCCCCACACTCAGCACAATTAAGAATTGCAAGGAAAGGATCCCAGTTTTCCTGAAGGTGAGGACCACAGCCTGCCCAGAGAGGGGGTGGCTGCCCCACCCCTGGAATGTTCAAGGCCAGGCTGGATGGGACTTTGGGTAACCTGTGGAGTTGAAGATGTCCCTGCTCAGAAAGCAGAGTAGGACTAAACAGCCTTTAAAAGTCCCTTCCAGCCCAAACTGTTCTGTGACCCTGTGATGGCCTGGGCACTACTGGAGAGAGTAAAGTTAACAGTGGAAGGTTTGTAAATATACCTCTTTGATGAGGCACTTATAAAGCAGACTAAAATACAGTTTTCTTGTCTTTCACATGTCTAATTTTTTACCAATCTGCCTCTGAAGTGCCCCTGAGTGTCCCCATGCAAAGACCTTCTCTGTTGGGCTTGAAATTCTGCACTGGGGAACTATGGTGAGAGGCAAAATAAACAAGTATGTCATAATGACAACAGCAATTTAAAGCAGGTACTCAAAAACAAGCTTGCACAACTGAAAGCCACTTTTTAACAATTTTAAAATGTCAAATTCCTTCTGACATTACAGCACAAATACAAAAGATTGGACCAAATCTTCCAATTTCTTTCTCTTTGAAAAGCAGAGAAAAACAAATTCCCTGTTTGTGTCCCTAGTACTGAGAGAATTACATTTGTATATTTTAAAGAACCATTATCTGACCTGTTATTCTTACATGTAAATGTCACAAAATACCAGCACACAAACTGAAAAAATAATTTTGTCTCATTCTGCATCTTTTATCAATAAAGAACAATGGGTTTTTCCTCTCTCTTTAATTACACTCATAGCCATCTGCCTTACACTGTGGATAAATATGAGATGAGCACTACTGAATGGCAAGCAATAATACTTCTTTACAAATTATGATGAATAAAGAGGAAGATGAATGTGTACAGATAGTGTATCAGCCTAATGGACTGCTTTCCAGCAGATATTTTTTGTATTCTTTGCTCTACTGCATGTAAAATTAAATCTCCAGTTCTGTGCCACAGACACTTTTGCATGAGAATAAATTCATTTTTTTTCACTGAGGAAGAGACTGGTTCAATTAAAGGACAAGCTGTCCCCTTGAGCCTGAGTATTTCCAAACTGTGAACTCTTTGGAGTTTTTATCAAGATGATCCAGTAAGCTTGTGGTGCTTTGTAAAGTTTTGACAATGATTTGAATATTGGAGTTCTGACTGCAAATCTCATCTACTCTCAACAAAACAGAACCACCAACATGACAAGAAAAGAACTCCTGGTCAGTGAGACCTTAAATAGTACATCTTATCATAAAATCCTCTTTTTGGACATAGCAGATTCCAAGTTAGAAGTAATTAGATTTTTTTTTTTTAAATCTCTTGTTCTATGATTTATTTTTTTTTCACTCTTACAGGAACCTTTTGCTAATCCCTCCCAAGCTTTTACTTTTACAGTCAGGACACCAAGAAAAATACACACAAGTACTTGATATGTATTCAAATACAGGAGTGTATTCAAAGTCATGATAAAATTTCATAAAATAACGATTTTCTTAAAGAAAGGAGCGAAATCTTAGCTTTGATCTAAAATTCTGGATGGATGTGCCAAATATGAAGTATTGAAATCCAGTCCTGCTCCAATCTTTAGAGCCCCAAATTTACCTGACTTTATTTCAGGCTGTAAAGTGAGAGCAGTTTGGGGGAGCTGTCCCAAGTTCTCCGGGGGGAAAAAACAGAAAATATGAACAAAACATAGTTCAGAGGGTGAGTCAGATATTTAAAACAGAGATGCAGCCCTGTAGCAGGGCTCACTTTTCATATTCACTACAGAGGAAGCTCAGAGTTACCTTTCTTCTCATGGAGGAGGTACATTTTGAAATATTGGTGGATATCAGGGTTTTCTGAGTATGCTTACCTTTTTACTTTTCTATATGAGCAGATTACCTGAGGTGTTGCTTCTAAAATATACCACAGACCTGAATATACCACAATATACTGGTGATAAAAAGAACCTGGGGTGGGATTCTTTGTACCCAAACTGGGATGTAGGCACTCGTTCTGACCCTCACAGGACATACCACAAATTCAAATTCAAATTTTGAACAAATTCAAACAAATTTGAACATCATTCAAAGCATTGAATTTTGAAC
The DNA here is from genome assembly GCA_034336665.1 of Luscinia megarhynchos. Classification (NCBI taxonomy): domain Eukaryota; kingdom Metazoa; phylum Chordata; class Aves; order Passeriformes; family Muscicapidae; genus Luscinia; species Luscinia megarhynchos. Next base: position 5,165,006 of record CM067566.1, read on the forward strand.
AAATTCACAGCATTCCTGCATGCCTCCTGTCAATTACTCCATATCTAGTTCTTATTTTATCATTTTATAGGTCATGAGCCCATTTCTCACTTTGTGTAAGTCCCTCTTTTTCCATTATGTGGAAAAAAAAATCACACTGGGTGAGTGTCTCATGTAGGTAGATGACCTGCATTCTGTCACCTACTAGGGATCTGTGCTATTGCTGAGCTGAACTTTGTGCTTGAGGAAGAAAGGGAGCACTCAAAACCCAGTGCCTGAGGAACAGGGGCAGGGTCTGTCCCACCCTGCAGTGTGCATCCCTTGGGATGGGCAGGACTTGCTGTGGTTAACTGGAAAGGCCAAAGGAAACCACACAGGACTCCTCTGAGCAGCTGTTCCAGACAGAAAAGCGAGGGTTTGTCACCTCTGAGGAGAGTGTTGGATCCCAGAAAACTGGGATTTTTGAGCTTTCTGTGCTTTCTGGCACTGTACTCCCTGCTTTGACCTGAGGCCTTAGAGAAGGCTTCCAAATTAGAGTGATGGAGTTAAAATCACAGGTGAGTAGTTAAATAGAAGAGTGTGATTTCACATAGTGAAAGGTTTCGAATTTGAGATTTTTATAATATAGTAATAGGTATGGGACAAGATGGAGGATTTTGGGTATTGTTTCCTTTCTGTGTTCTTCCTTCTTCTTCATGGTTTCGGGTAGTAGTTTTTGGTTGGAAAATTACTGCTGCACTGAGAGTCATGGGAGTTTAGTTACTGGGTTAAAAGTATAAATAATATAGGTGTTATTTCTTTATTGGACTGCTTAGCTTTAAGAGACTTTATAGCTTGCTAGATTCACCTCCATTTTGCTCACTTTTAGCTGCTAGCCAGAAATGTTGCAGAATTCTCTGTACTTTTGGTAAGATTTAATAAACAACTATCCTGGTTTAAAGGACAGGTGTCTGCCAATAAAGGCAGAAACTTCTCTTTGAAATGGAGAATGTAAACCCCTTCCCTCCAAATTATTACTGTAATTTTGAAATTAAGGGGTTCTCAGGCAAAGATAGGGGAATTAGGAATAACAGTTCTTTACTAGGAAAATTAAAATAGAAATGCAGTATTACAAAGAACAATCCCAAACCCTGCCAGAGTCAGAATCCAAGCTGACACCCATCAGTCAGTCAGGGTGTTGGCAGCAGTCCCATTCCATGGTGGCTGCATCCTCCTGCAGGGGCAGATGTGGTTCAGCTGGAGCAGTGCTCCTGGAGAAGGTGCAGTTTCCTCTGAAGCTCCAGGGATGATGTGCAAAGGTCTGGCTTTCCTCTGGAATCCAGTGGAAAGAAGGTAACTTGCTGTCCAAAATCTCAGTTTTTATCTGGGTAGGAAAGGCTTGGCTCCTCTCCCTGGCTGGAGCATCTCCCAGTGGGATGATGGAATTTTATCAGTCATGCCCTGGGACTCACTGGCCATGAACAGGAGATATCTCCTGGAGGGAGGATGGGCTGTGGAAAGATAAAGATGATTGCCCAGCTGGTTTAAAGCTGGCCCATGAGCAGATAATGTGTGCCAGGAGATCAGGGGCACTGCCCCACCCGGCTGCAGCAGATGGGACAGAATAAACATTTCTGGTCACATCCTGTATTGCAGCTCAAGGCAACAATGAACCCCATTCCTTTTCAGGACAGCTCCAGAGGCTTCTCCCTCCCTTGGGGTGCCAGGCACCCCAGCTGTCCTTGGAGCAGTCAGTGGCACAGGCTCAGGTGTGCAGGAAATGTCTCTCCTTGTTTTCCCCCATCAGGAAATCCTGAACTCTCCTGCTGGACATCAGCCTGCAGCGAGCTCTGGTTTGGTTCTGTCACTCACTGTGCTTTTCACACAGCATTTCATTTTGAGAAATTTAATCTCCTCTTATTTCAAACACTTGTAACTTGATTTAAAAGACCTTCTACCAGTATCCTAAGCACAGTGTATTACTAAAGCACATTATTGGTTTACCAGAGCCACTTTACTCTCATTTCCCTTTTCCTGTGAACTCTCATATCAATGGTTCCAAAATACCACAGCTACGTTATTGTTTTCCCTCAGCTCTGTGCAAGAAAGACAAGACCATGTCTGTACATCTGTACATCTTCATTTGGGAAGATCTTTTGCAAAAAATAGGTTGCCTTAACTATAATTTCAGAATTAGCTTTGACTTACTGTAGATTTGTTTTATTTTTTGGTTTAAGTTTTTTGTGTTTGTACTGGAGGAAAAGTAGAAAAAACCCTCAATATTGATTTCAAGTCTGGAAGCTTTTGGCTGTGGTGAATCTGCCTTGCTGGCTGTGCACATATGAAGTGGAAGCATCTTCAGAACCAATTTTTAAGCCTGTCTTTTGTGCTTTTTTTTTTCCTTGGATATCATAAGAAAAGAAAATGAAAAATGGAGATAGGCCTCAAACTACAAAGAGGGATTTTAAATTACTCTCTGTTCTCTCTCTCATACATCTCATGCACCAGCATCTGAGGAGCCAAGCACAAACAATAATAGCAATGGTGCTTTTTCCAGGGACAAGGCATTTTGCAAATATTAATCTAGAGAGTAAAAGAAACAACAAAAACAACTATTATTGAAGGGGAGAAATGAATATAAAACATATGTATAGGAAAGTTAAGTCATTTTACAGGGACATTGGAAAAGAAGTCTTAAGGAGCATCCTGTATCAGGATTCATTCTCTAGTTCCTCATCATAATTTTTCTACATGAATTTATACAGATTTTCCTTAAAAACAAACAGGCACTGGGACAGTTTGCTCAGAGCAGCTGTGGCTGCCCCTGGATTCCTGGAAATGTTCCAGGCCAGGCTGGATGGGGCTTGGAGCAGCCTGGGACAGTGGAAGGGGGTGGAACAAGATGATATTTAAGGTTCCTTCCCTTAACCCAAACCATTCTGTGACTCTACAATTCTACATGACATGAGAGAGGGAAAAAGGGACATTTGCTCACAGAAAAATTGAGGGTTGCACAGAAATGTAGAAGTACTTAATCATCTCAGTATTTGGAGAATTTCATTGTACTGACACTGGGTGTTTGGATCATCTGATTAGTTGCTTCTCTATTACAAAATGGAGAAAACAAATAAAGTGTAAAATTCACCTGTTTTCTGCTCAGCTATCTAAATTTTAATAAAATCAAGATTAGTAGAGACCTGGGATTCCTTAGTTAACACTCAGAGAGTTCTTGCATTTTGCTCACAATAGACTGAAATATATACTGAAAGTCAAGGTAACTCAAAAAATATCCAAACACTTTTCACTGTATTCAACAAAAAGGCTGCTTCAAGGAAAAGCTTTGAGTCTGGTCTTTAAGATGCTAAAAATAAAAATTTTAAAAAATGTCACATAATAAAATAACTTTGGTTTGAATATATCCAGAGGAGGTGACACAAATTACCAAATCCAGACTTAGTCAGCTAGCCTGCTCTCAAATCTTCACCTTGCTGGTCTTTTACTCTACTAGGTCAGTTTAATCATGCTTTAGGTGAGTTTAATAAAGCACTTGAATAAAAAGTTCTACTAGCAAGTCCTTCTGCAAATGTTATTTGTTTCTGACGACTCTTGAATCAGAATTCTTCTATACAGAATATGTTTCATCTGATTATACTGAAACAGGTCAAAGGAGAGAGAATTGAAGAAGCATTAACTTTTTTAAACATAATAAAACTCCATCCTCTAAAGCTTTTCTTATTTGGAATGAGTTTTCAGTTTTCCATTCCTAGGAGATTATTCTCACAAGGTCATCTAGAATTTGTGGACACAGTCAGAAACAAAAACAACAACCATTTTTGGTAACTTACTTGGCTGTCTTGCTTACAGGCATTTACTCCCCAGATTTTGTTATGGGCTAAATTCTGTTCACAATTTTGAAACTGGCAAAGGTGCAAGAGCCTTAAAGTAAAGGAGGGCAGGTTTAGATTAGATATTAGGAATAAATTCTTTGCTGTGAGGGTGGTGAGGCAGTGGAATTGATTGCCCAGAGAGGTTGTGGACTCACAATCCCTGGAAGTGTTCAAAGGATGAGTTGGAAGGATCTTGGAGCAGCCTGGGACAGTGGAAGGCGTCCCTGCCTGTGGCAGGAGCTGGAGCAAGATCATCTTTAAGCTCCCTTCAACCCAAAGCACTGCTCCATCTTCTGTGATTCTTTGCATTGATGCAAAGCTCAGCTTGTCTGAGCAGCTGAGCAATTTGCCCTGATTTCATTACCCTGTGATTTGCACCATGATCAGGACTGAAAGCAGAGAAATATGGCAAGAGAAACAAGCAAGGCAAAGCCACATAGAATTTCAGAAAGGTGCTTAGGTGCTGGTTCCTGGCTAGATGATGTTGTTAATGAGCCAACCAAAAGGTCTCTGGAGCCTGCAATAATTTACTCCACAGCTCCAATTTTCAGTGAGGCTTCATGGCTGGGACAGAAGCATTTCACAGATGTCAGTTTGGGAGTCATTAATGTTGGAAAATGGTCACACTCATCCCTCCCCCCAGATGGAGCCTGGGCACCATAACTGTGTTACCAGCTTCGTGCATTCTCACACATAATGTGCTTTTATCATAAAAACAAATGTAGCGTCCAAAAAAATAAAACAGTGTTTTATTCACAGCCTGTTGGGAACCAATTTAATGCACCAGAGGCCTGAAAATGAAGCTGTAAAGTGGCACTGGAAAGGCACAAGTGTGCAAGGCAGCCACTGGTCTGGCACTGGTCTGGCACTCAGGGAGCACCAGGGGGAGGAGTGGCTGACACAGGATGGGAGAGGCTGCTCTGAGAACTTCCACAAAATCCTCTGTGTATAGGGAAAGGGCATTTCATCAGAATAATGGGACTGTGAAGCTGAAAAATCCCATGAGAAAGAAAAAAAAGAAAAGTGTTTTGGGGACAAATGTGTGATATACATAGGAAAGCTGGAGCATCCTAAAAATCCTTAGCTCAGGATGAAGGAATTCTTGATTATTCCATTTCTGGCTGCATTAGTATATAGCTTAGGAGGTCTGAAAATCAACTCTTTTTTTGACTGTTTTAATTTGAGTCTGACTCCCAAAATAAAATTTCCTATTCTTAGGAAGTTGTGTGAGCTGAAACAGGAAAGAAGTTCTGTAAGAGGCAATCTCTGCATACAGCCAAGATATTTTTCCAATGGCAAAATATTTCATTTTTTATCTTCCTACAGCTAAAATCACTGAATAATCTAGGGAACAAAAAACCAAAAAAACAGCCACTTTGCTATTATAACCCATGAAAAGTGACTGACTGTGAACATCTAATACAGCAGTACAGGAGAAAAAGTTTAAATTCTTTTTTGGTTATTGACACACACACTCAAATAACTTTTTTACATGGATATTTTAATTGCATCAATAATATACAAATATCTGATTTCCTCTATCAAGACAATGCCTGTAATGTACAGGATTGTCTGTAACATACAGAATGGAACACATTTAATGCTGTTTAATACATTTAGTACACCTAAGAACATAACTCTTTCATGTTAGAGATATCACTATGATTTAATTATTGTAAGAATAAGTAATGAATTATTGCTTTATCAAAGTGATAGGTGCCTTTCCTTCCTGCACATTCTCATTCCTGAATTCCCCTTCAGTGCTCTGCAAAAAAAAAAGAAGGTGCTTTCAAAAAAACCATTCACCATGAGAGTTAAAAGTAAGGAAGGCAGAAGGAAAAAAATCTGGTGGCAAACTAAAGAAAATAAACTTCTATGAGGGGAAAGAGTTTCAGTATCAGTGTCTGGTGGAGGCTGTATTAGCACTTGATAAAGTATTGCCAAAAAGACTTTGTGCCTAGGAGATTCAGCTCCATTTTGCTCACTTTTAGCTGGTAGGTAGAAGTGTTGCAGAACTCTCTGTACTTCAGATAAGATTTAATAAACAACCAAGCCCGAACATGAGAAAATCTGTCTCCTTTGTGTTTTTAATCCTGGCTCTGAGTGAAGGCAGAAGCAAACTTCAGACAAGCACTAATGAGGTGGTGCAGACACCACATGTACAGTAGGGAACAGAGGGAGCAGGGAGCTGTGTTGTTTTCCTACCTTTGTGCCTGGCTTCAGACAAGTCCTTTTCCCCATCCCTGCCTTTCTTCCCCATCTCTGACCCGGTGTTATGGGAATAAACTCCTGGAGCCTGCTCCTCAGCCAGGGCTGACCCTGAGGTCCAGCAGGAGCTCAGCACAGCCGAGGTGCCTAATCAGGAGCCAATTTTCCAAAGGCTGTTGAGAGTCTCTGAAGAGAGGTCACAAGAATTCATATCTGCTTGAGGGGACTTCAGTGATTGTCTGTGCCCTCCTTTCCAGGCACTCCAGGGCAGTGCAGCCATGTCCCAAAAGTGCATCATTTCTGCAGACCAGGGGAGCTGCAGGTGTTCCAGGGTGTTGTGCTGGTGCTCAGTCTCCCAACACACAGCAAGCTTCCAACGTGAAATACAAGTTTTCAAAGATTTATAATGCACACGAACCCACTGGGCTTCCCCACCCTTTCCAGAATGGAGCTCTCATCCAAAACTGACAGGCATTGTGCTCCTCTGGATTTAATAACCATTAGCACTAGCACTGAGAGGTTTTTTAAATTTCCTCATGTTTTGTTAAAGCAAATTAAAAAATTATTTCTTACTGTTTGCATTTGTGGAAAAGGCTTAGCCATTTTTCCTATGTCCAAATAAAAAAGCAGCTTGAATCAAACCATTTTGCCACCATGTCTCAAGTCTGGCCAAGCTTAAAAAGGCAAATTTTATGAACTTCAGTAAGGGAAGCATGAATTTTATACCATCACCTGAATTAAGCAACAGGGCCAACAGATGTGGAAAATCCACTCACTTTGCCTGCATTCCCCTTTGCTCTCTCTCACCCTTTAATTTTTAGCACTTATTAATTTTTCATTTCATGCTAACATTCCTAAGCAATACAATCTGCTGGAGCTGAGATTTGCTGGAAATTGCTCTGCTGCCTTCTCTTTCCCATTTGTATAGCCAGATGAATCAGATACTATCAATTGATTAATCAACATGTTCACTTGCTCTCCTCCATAACTGCAAACACGGGAATGAATATTTATGAGACTGTGTAATTAGGCACTTGATTTTGTAAATCATCTGGTGGAGCTGTCAGTGAGCTTCAGTTTGCAGATAGGCTTCAAGTCTTACGTATCTTCATGAAAGAAATTATTAATTTCCACAACAAGGAATTGGAAGAAAATATAGTTCTGTTATCAGGCATCATTTACAAAATTATAATTATGGTGTTGTTTGCTACATACTTCAGCAAAGATCTTACAGACATGGGCTGATGAGCTAAAGGAGGAGAAAAATCAGGACATGGCAGCATCAAGATTTAATCTGAGCTCTCTATGTGAGAATGCTTCAGTTTTGTTATCCCCCTGAATGTAGAAGTTTCTTTTTAATAAAAATTCACATTTGCTCTCTTAATCCTCCTGCATTTCTACTCTTTTCTGCTTCTTTTCCTAATCTGGGTTTTGTACCAAGTTGCTTCCAAAGTCCAAGAGTGACCAAGTAACCAACATTCCTGTCTCTCTTTAAACCATCTCTTCAAATATCCCATCTTCTGTTCTCTTCCTCACTGATGCCAGCAGCATCTTTTTGATTTCTGTGGTATAAATGACATTTATAGGGCTCATAGATTTTTTTATTAGGCCTGAAGTAAGCCACAAGAAGATTGAAATATGTAATTAATCAAACAAATTGAGGGAAAATATTCTAATTAATATATGTATATATATTCTTATATTAATGTTTAAATATTATATATAAATATTGATATATTAATATTTGCACATTTAAATTATATATGTACTCCACATAGATATATATTTCTAGTGAATCATAATTACTCAGGGGAAGTATCCATCCTATGTGATCTTTCTCTATCTTCATGAAACTGAATATACTCACTGTCTAATACAGCCTCATTGTCTAATTTGATTTTTATTTTATGACATTTCATAAATGAGTAAGCAGCAATAGTCAATCTGAATCAAGAACAATTACCCTTGAGATGTGAAAAATTCAGAAAACTCCTGAAAATTTTTCAACTGGAGAATAAATCAGACACGAATGCACAAATTTTAGTGTTCACCTGTACTGACAAAGTGGAATATAGAACCTAAATCCCCTGAAGTGTGTGAGCTCCCTAATGAGGAGCAGGACTAAAATTTCATTTCTAAAAGGACTCCTTCAAACAGTGCACATCTGAATGGAGTCTCAAAGCCACAAACTTGATTACTCCTTGACAAGTGCTCCAAACCACAGCAGAGCAGAAGGCTGATGAGATCTGACAAGTGCCATATTTATGGAAATGCAAAATCTTTACTGCACTGACATCCCTGTCACCCAAGACAGATCAAACATAGAAGACAATTGGCCTGCAGCACCTAAATCGAATATTTAATAGCTATTAGAAGGAACTAAGCAGGCAGGACTTGCACTGCTGACAGCTGCAGGAGTCCCACCCCTTTATTATGAATTTAACTAGTCTGGACAAGAAGCCAAAAGGCTCCTAAATTTTTTTCTTTCCACAACTGAATTGGGTAATGCACCATTTCATTTCCAGAGGCATATGAACAGATTGACAAATCCACTGACAAGTGTGACCTGCAATAATTATGGAAAAGAGAAATTCCACAATTGAAATGTGGAAAAACTGTGATGAGCTCAGTCATAATTCCAATGATTTAAGTTTTAGCTTTCATATTTTCCAGATTCTGTACTGCATTGGTATACAACTCTGAACTTCATATAAAGTGTTAGCAAGTTCTCCTCCAGGCTCACACAAAACAATCCTTTTCCAGCCCCAGAACCAAGGACAGCACTGCAGCTTCAGCCCCAAAAAGTGCAAACAGCAGCGAATTGAGGAGAGAATCTGGGAGGATGGGACTGCAGAACCTGGAGCTGGAATTGGACAATTAACCCCAATATGGAAATGGACCAAAACTTATAAAAGTGTGAAAACTCATGGCTCAGGTTCCATCTTGGGTGCAGCCATGGCTGGGCTCTTGCACTGCCCAAGGTGAATCCTTAGAAGGCCTTTTAATAAACACCTGCTTTATTCCTTTAACTCACTCTATCCTCTGCTCTAGGTAGCCTCTCTAGGCATCAATTCCACTGTATTATATTTAGCAAAGTGTAGGGATGTTTTCATCAGACACTTACGTTTTCCCCATCCATGTGAGAGCAGCAGAGAGGGTAAGTCATTAATGCTGAGGAGACCCACTGCTCACATTACAGCCCCAAGCAGTTGGGTTCTCTGGGTATTAGCTACCAGTGTCTCAGTCTTTTAGCAGCTTATTGCCCACTAAAGCATTCCCCCTGGTGTGCACAGCAGCACACACACAGGGCAATAAACCATGTCTCGTTCTGCAGCTCTCTGTGCATTCTTGTAAATACAAAAGCATTCAGCAGAGCATCCAGCAGCAGGAATTATGTGGCTGACATTCTGCTGCAGGAGGCTGTAAATCGTGTGTTTGCACAGTGATCTCAGTGAGACAAGTTGATTTAGTGCTTTGCAGCTGCTGGATAGTCAGGTCTCACATCACAGGTCCCTGTCCTGGAAGTGCCTCTAACATTGCTCATCACGGAGCCATGGAGCCACAGAGTGGTTTGGGGTGGAAGGGACCCTAAAGATCACCTTGTTCTGAGCCCCAGCCACGGGCAGGGACACCTTCCACTAAACAGGTTGCTCCAACCCCCATGCAGCCTTGCCTTCAACACTCCCAGGGATGGGGCATCCACAATTCCTTCCTAAAGAATATCCTTTGTAAAAGTGTTGGGCAGTGTTTAAATCCAGCAATAATAAGTAACCACAGGAGCTGATTTTTCCATCTTCTCATTTCTCCCTGGGCAACCATTAATCTCCTGTCTCAAAGCAGACACTGGCTGCTCAGGAATGAACCAGGAACAAATTAACACACACAGTGCAGCCATGCTCTCAGAATGAGCCCAGCTGGACGTGCTCCAGCACAGGAGCAAAGCACCTGCTGCATTCAGAAGGGACTTGCTGAGGTGCTGTGCTGACATTTGCACATTTACCCTGGCATGCTCATTCCCCTGCCTTGCCTTCCTGAGCTGAGCTAAGCCCTGCCATGCCCCAGCTCTGAGCAGGATGAGCTGCTGGTGTGTCTGCAGGGCTGACAGGATCTGCCAGCCAGGTCAGTGTGGCCATCATCCCACCCTGATGGGCTCCAACCTCCTCCTGACTCACTCTGCTATTTCTCCTGGGTGTTTCTGAAACAAATTCAAACGTGAGAGAGCTGTGTCTGTTATCATACAAAAGTGATGGCATCTGTGGAAAGGACAGAGTCAGGCTTTTCTAGAAACCAGAAAAAGGTGGTGTTTTATTTGTCTGCTCATCTGCCTGTTTTTAAAATTTTAGTGTTTTTTAAATGTTGCTCATTGAAGTGAGGAGAGGGGAGGGAGCACTGGAGAAGGGCATGAAGGTGATACTGAATACAGATAAATAGGAAGGTTCAGGCTGGATATTAGGGAAAAAATCTTCACTGAAACAGTGGCAAAATGGTGGAGTCATCATCCCTGGAAGAGTTCAAAAAACGAGCAGACATGGCACTTTGTGATATGGTTTAGTGGGTAGGGTCATATTCAGTTGAAGGCTGATGAAGTTGGAGATCTTTTCCTATTTTAATAACTCTATGATTCTAAATATATTTGTTGTCTGGAAGTTGTGCCTCATTGAGACAGTCTGAATGCAGGAAGGGAATAGAAAAGCCACCTCCCTGAGTGAGTCAAAGCAGGGGCTGGGTTTGTGCATTCACCCTCCGGGGCGTCTCCCCTTGTTGGCACCCCGAGATGTGCAGCTCAGCACAGCTGCTGGAGGCAAGGACTGGGAGCAGAAAATCCTGAAAATTCAGAGGCAGCTGTTCCCTGGCTCCCTGCAGAGAGGACTTCAGGAAGCTCCAGGGACGCCAGACACGGGCTGGACCCTGCCTTGTGCCCAGCATGGGGCAGTGGGGTCTCCCTGCAGCCTGCCATGCTCATTCAGCATTTTCCTGCCAGATTTTCCTCCACACAAGGACAAACAAGGTTAATGCTTGGATGGGAAGCACACAGAGATGTTTCCAAGGGAGCAGGGCAGATCCAAGGTGGGGCAAAGGAATGTACAACAACCCTTACAGATGGGGGCTCTGGAGAGGAGGCAGAGCTGGGGAGGGACAGTGGAATGTCACCACTGCTGGCACTCAGACTGCTGGGATGCAATGGGAGACACCCAAAGGAGAAGGTGAAAGTCCCTGTGTCTCCTTTACAAGCTGAAAAGAAGGAACATTCCAGCACTCGAAATGGATTCAGGCTTTGAAGCTCATTCCTTCACCTAGGGGTTGGGTAGCTCAGCTGCCCTGGGGACTTTCAGGATGCTGGGGAGGGACTGGTCTCCATTTCAGCTTTCTATCCTAGAAACACACATAATTAAAGCAAATTTTGCTGTGTGCTATGTCTTTCCACTGGAGAAAACTTCAGTGACTCACTTGAACAAGAGCCTAGGTGAATGCCACTGTGTTTTCTAAAAGAGTTTTTGTGTGTGGAGGCACTTTAGCTGTGGTTCCTTCCAGTTATATTCAGTAAAAACAGTCTGCCTTGGAATCTTCTGAGGAAGCCTTTGGATACTGCACCTACCCAAACACTGATTGGATTATTTGGGGTTTTTTTTTCCTTCTAAACTCTGAGAAAATCATCCTGTACATATTAACTTAATTTCCATATTTGCCTTTTTAAAGATTTCTAAGCACATGGTGCCAAAATTCCCCATCACATTATACCTGGTCATCAGCCAGGAGTCTCCATAGGTGCTTGTGCTGTATCTGCCAGCTCTGGCCCATCTCAGCCACCACAGGGCATATCAAAGCCTCCCAAACTCAATCTATATATTTGATCCGTGACCAGTTTTTTCATTAGCTGGCCATATGAATTGTTGTCAGGTTTTATTCTTATTTTGTGCTCTGACAAATAAGCTTTACAGAATGTTTCTCTAAATCTTTGGTAATGCTAGCTAAATATTCAGAAAGAGGAAGGGGGGATACAGTGTGCAGGGGAGAATTACCATCTTAATGAGGTTTGTCTCATTAAAGAGTTTCACTCAATTAGTTTCACAGATTTTACTTCAAGAATAGGAGCACAGAGCTCTACATATCTGTAGCTAATTTTGGCTTATTTAAAACTTAGAGACCAACCTGCCAAAAATTATTTAAGTGGAAGGATGGTAATGAATGTGGTCTTGGATCTTTCAAAAATGTATGGTTTTGAATCAGGAAATTAGATGAAAATACATTGTTGATTTTATTTAAATAAGAAATGTGTAGGCAATTCCCCCAAGCAAAATGTGATCACTTCAGCATAAAACACTATTTGTTATACAAAGACCTTTGGTGTTCAGACATTTCAGAATTGCATTATTTCCCAAAAACTCTGCGTGCACATTCTGCTCTCTGCCTTTGCTGACCTATGATAAAAGCTTGTCAAAGGTCTTAGGCTGCAGTGCTGTCACCTGCTGATAATGTGGAGGTGTCACCTGCACACAGAGTGACATTTTATCTGGCTGAACAGGGCTGCTTCTCCTGATCTGTCACTTCTTGTTGTGTGGGTTTTGTCAGATTTCCCCACTCTACTCTCTGCACCCCTCGGATGGCACAGGACCCTCAGAGCTCAGCAAAGCTGCTTTAGGGACCAATTGAGAACAAAAACATCTTCAACCACATCCAGCAGTGCCTGGTTAGGAAAAGGCTCCCAAAACAAGGGAAGTGTACAGAGCTGCTCTTCTCAACACCCTCTGGCAGTCTGAGATTTAGGGATTTCAAAAGCTGAGGAAGCACAGTGTTAGAAGATCCAGGAGACTTTCTCCAGATGCAGTTGATTTTTTAACCCATGTGCAATGTTTGCAACTAAATGAACTTCACTGAGGGGCTTCCTCACGTGCTAAAAGAGATGAGGCTGATGTGCTGTGAATATGACCCACTGCAGTGGCACAAAGTGAGATATTCTGGAGTGGTTCACCCAGCGAAGGTGAAACTGAGGTGCAGCTTTTCTGCATGTGATACATGAGCTAACCAGCCCCCAGCTTGTGTCCCAGGTCACCCTGCAGTGTGCAGTGCTCTGAAAATTAGAGGGACTGCTTCACCTCACCAGGCTCAACACCTGCTCTGCCTGGAGAACAATGGGCACCTTTAGGAAGTGACACAATTCGCCTTCTCTGGCACACCTCCAGAATCCCTGCTCCATCAGGGAGCCTGTGGCAGGCTGCTGCTCAGGCTGAGCTGTGTTTGCTCAGGTGAAACCCCTCTCCCCCACAGCACATAGCTCAGCCTTCAGGTGGAGCAGGACACCAGAGGAGCTTCGTGCCTGACCAGGAACCAGCAGCAGCAGCAGGAGCTCTCCCACTGGCTGCCTGCCTCAGCTCAGCCTCTCCAAAGCCCTTTCCCAGTAATTTATACCCCTATGGAAAAATTCCCTCTCCCTCCCCAAGACATCCTGAGATACTGGTATACTCCAGATTTTATATTAATCTTAATTTTAAGGAGTTCTGAGGCTTAAATGGTTGATTTAGATATTTTTCAGTATCAACATCTTTCTGCAAAATGAATTGCCTTTAAATCTCTTGGGGTTGTTGGTTTTATTTTCTTGAAAGCAATATTTGAAGGGGAGAAATAAATAGTGGAGTTTTTTTGGTTTGTTTTTTTTTTTTTTTACTTCAACTTACTTAGTTTTAAAATGAATTTTTTTGAAATAGATTTAGAATGAGAGAACCACAGAGTGGTTTGGGTTGGAAGGGACCCCACAGACAACCTTGTCCCACCCCCTGCCACAGGCAGGGACACCTCCCACTGTCCCAAGGCCTTCCAGCCTGGCCTTGGACACTCCCAGGGATCCAGGGGCAGCCACAGCTTCTCTGGGCACCCTGTGCCAGGGCCTGCCCACCCTCATAATAAAGAATTTTTTCCTAATATCTAACTTTTAAAAGTCCACTTGAAGCCATTCTCCCTTATCCTGTGTCTACATGCCTTTTATAGATAAAGAAATCAGATTTTTTTTCTAAAATAGAAAGGAAAAAAAGCCCTTAAAAAAATTTGTTTGGGTACAATTTTTGTATTTTTGGTGTCCTAAAACCAAACATAAACTAACAAAATAATAGCTTTTTTTTCAAAAAGATAGCGTGTTTTATATTCCTTAATGGAAAAACAGCTTGTTTGTCACAATGCAGTTTTAACTCCACCATGATTTTCAGTAAAAATCAGTGTTGATACAGAAAGTTCAACTATTTTTAGTGGAACAGTTCACAGTCTTTCCTGTTCATCACAAAAAATGTTGTGCAGTTTAGCTTTAGTCATATTTTAAATTATACATATTTGAAATTCTGAGGTGAAACCAAGCTGCTGTTTTTCATGTTCAAGATATTCAAGATAAACTATGAAAAACACACACAGCTTTGCAGTCAATCACAAAGAGATTTTATTTTAATTTTTTTTTAATTTTAATTTTTATTGCATGAAAAGGACAAAGACCCAAGTGGGGGAAAGCAAAGGAGAAACAACCATTGTAACCACTGCAATGAAAGCAGAAGGTATCAGTAAATGAGGTGGGAAAAAATAGCCCATAATCCCCATTATTAAACACAGATTGTAAAGACCAACAGGTGACATCCATGTTTAAAAAACCCTCTACAAACAGCAGGGGACTTGTGAATAAGGCAAATGATCCAGTTGCACTGGCAGGACTGTGAGCAGGAGTCAGTTCATTAACCCAAAGACCCACAGTGCTGCAAAATCAGATTATTGTTGGCTCTGCCATTCATCAGCTCCTCTCTGCCTTGAACTGCTGCTCCCACACAGGAAATAATTGCAGATTTACTGAGGATAAAGGGATCTGGGGGCCTCTTGCTCTTCTTGCTAACATCAGCATGTCCCAGCTCCACTCAGCACAGAGCACCCATCAGGTTCTCTGCTGAGAACCTTTTTAATTGCTGGCCTTTTTAATTACTCAGGGCCCACACGTGTTCTGCCAACGACCTGATTCCTCATAAAACATTTCTGAGAAGATCTTCCTTCTGGAAAAATAACTCACAAATGGATCTCATAGCATCCCAGTGAGTGAACTGGGCAGTAGATGTTTTTGGGATGGAAATAAACAGCAGGTTCCTAAGAATGAGGGCTTGGGACAGCATCCCAGAATCATGCATGTGGATTAAAGAATCAAGAAATAGGCCAATTTTAAGATTAATCTTGCTAGGTTTTGACTGTGACTGCTGGTGGTACTTCAGGGTTTGGCACTGTGATCATGAAAATCCCTTTGAATCTCTATGTTTCTATTTTTTTTTCTGCTCTAAAGCCTTTCCTCCTACCTCACCAAGAAGGCAGAGTGAGGCAGAATGAGGAAAATTATAGCATATATTACCTTCTCTCTTCACCACCTCACTAAAATTGTCATCATTTCCCAGTGTGATTTTAAAACTTTAAAAAAACAAATTAAATAAAGCTGATTTTTATCAGCCCTTCCTTCCTTCCTTCCTTCCTTCCTTCCTTCCTTCCTTCCTTCCTTCCTTCCTTCCTTCCTTCCTTCCTTCCTTCCTTCCTTCCTTCCTTCCTTCCTTCCTTCCTTCCTTTTTAAAATTTATTTATTTACTGTTAACTTGTTTTGATCAACTACAAGAACAGATGCACTGTAAAGCACTGATCTGGTGGCTGGTTAGCAGGACTTATACTGCCATCTCACTGGGCAGGACAATGATGCAATCTTTCTCTTTTATCAACAGTGAAATAGATATATTGCTCCTGAGAGCCTGGAACAACGTGGAGAAGCATGGAGTGAGCCCAAAAAACCAGGAACTCTGTCACTCCAGGGTAACCCAGGATCTGAAGTCTAATTTAATATCAGAAACTCAGAAAATAAGGATGGCAGTAATATTGGGCTGAGCTCTGTAGGTATTCATTAACATTTGGCATGCTTTGTCCAAAATCCACTCTTCACCCTCTGTGAATCCCAGGCTAAATGTTGAGTTTTGGGGGTTCCAGTCTCTCCTGAACCCAGAGAGGGAACTTTCTTCAGCAAGGCTTGGCAGTGCATCCCCCAAATTCACCTTGCTCTCCTGGATGGAGCAAAATTCCAGCACACACAAGCCAGGTCCTTAAGCAGGTTCATCTTTGGAATTTAAAAATTCTCAAAATTCTGAATAAGAGGGGGATGAAATTTAGGCAGTTTCTGGAGGCAGCTATGCTGACTTTGCACTGTGAATCCTGAGGAGCACCCACGGGGTTCCTTCACCAGCATTAGGCACAACCTCAGCTGAGAATTGTGGAAGAGCCACCACAGGAATCAGCCTTTAAAACATGACAGACATTTCTGTGATTGTTTGACTACAGCCTTCATTGTGTTTTCTCAATATACCTGAAAACAGAATGTTGTAGACAGAACACCAGGGCAGAATGTTTTGTTTTAACATTTAACAGGCTTGATAATTTGCTTTGAAAATTTTGGTGGTGTGTGTAGCAAAGCAGAGTTTCTCAAAAAAAAAAAAAAATCTACAGAAATTAGGCAGGTTTGTCATATTCCATCACAAAAGGGGCACCAGGAATTCAGGTACATCATGCTCTGCTGAAAAACCAGTTTGTGTTTCTGGGCCAGAGCTGTTGTCCCAGCCCACCTGAACCTCTGGTCAGGCAAACTCTGTCTCTCAAGGAGTCATTAATTTATTTATGAGCTTCATGGGCATTCAGTAACCATTGTCAGCTTCCAAATCTCCACCTGCATCTGCTCTTACTGGGCACATCTCTTGAACCTGATAAGGTTTTTGTGGCTGTGTCTCTGTATTTTTTCCCCAACAAGTCAGTGCTTAGTCATGCCTTACAGTGTCTTATACACTACATGTTTATTTAATAGTTTGAATTACATCCCTGTAATGTAATTCTTTGTCCCCAGAAATGCATTTTTTGGCTGGAAACCATTGTGTTGTGAGGAGAAATCAAAATATGAGCATTGCATGAATTTTATTATAATTATTTTAAACACAAAACGTGATCTTAGAAACCTTAATTTGGTTTTCCTTGTGACAGCAAAACAATTAGCTCAAAAGGACAATCCAGAAAAACTCTCTGTGCATGCATTTGAAGCTGAGAAGCCAATCTGGCCCCCAGGTTTAGAGTCCTGCTCCTGCAGGGAGGGTGGGATTGGGATGCCAGGCAGCAGGGTCTGCTCCTGGCACTGTCTGCCCAGTGTCCCTGTGCAGGGAGAGGCAGTGCCAGTCAGAGCAGGCTCCCAGCAGGATCACTCTGCCTCAGAGCAGCACATGGCACAGACAGAGGCTGGAAACACACCAGCTGCCTCTGGGTGCTGCTACAGGACTTCACAGCACAGGCAGCACGTGGGATAATCTCTCCCTACATTAATTTTCATTTCTTCTCCTGGCCTTAGCCAGGAACCCAGATTGTTTTCTAGTTGTTTATTTTAGCTGAACTCATCTGCAAAGGTCCATTTCCACTGTATTTCCATTAGGCACAGATGCTATCACTATATGCCAGTGCATATTACCAAGCAATTAATCTCCAGAGTTATTATTGCCCATTTTTTTGTGGATTGTTTTTCTTTTTTTTTTTTGAAAGCAAATATTCTTGAATTCAGAAAACTATGTAAAGGCTTGGGGCAGCTTAGCTAAATTCCATGCTAAAGCCACAATCCTCTTTGGAAAGGAATTCTCTCTAAAACTACAAGCCTATGCTCCTATCTTGTGTAATTTCATCCCAAAATAAAACATCACCTCCCACAGTTAGTGTCTTTGCAAACTACCCTGGCATTATCACTCAGAACTCTCACTCCTTTGTTACCCACTGTTAAACTGAAAAGTTCTTTTTTGTGACATACACACAAGCCAGGGGTGACACAATTAAATGAATTTGTTTGTCATAAAAAATTAAGATCAGTAAGAATTAAATGGCAGACAAATTAGGATTGGCAGCCTTTTCCCCAGGGAGAAAAATATAAACTTCCTAAATTCAGTGAAGAGTTCTCCCCTCAGCTTTTGATCTACAATCTTCAATCAATATTTCCATCTTTAAAGACAGCCAGTCCAGAGTTACACTCATATTTGTGAATATTGCTCTCACCAGGAGAGCAGAAGCATTTATATCTGCTGCCACCTACTTCAGACATCTGCTCCACATCTCTGTCCTTCTCCACCCCTGTGCCACCCAAAGGTGGCAACTCAGCACTAAAGAATTCATTTCCTCATTTCCTGGACCTGCTGTGCTGTCCCATGCAAAGTTGTCCCCACCCCAGCTTCTCTGCCTGTGCCTCCTGGATTGCAGCCACATATAAAATATTAAATAATACACAGTCATGTTAAACACCCCTAGATTGCTTCCAGGCTCTACTCAGCTTCTCAATCTACCTCCTGCTCTGTCCCCAAAGCCATCAGATGTTCTCACCTCCCTTCCCACCAACAATGAATCCAAAAAGCAAATATCAGAGGAAACCTTTCTCTTATGGAAAAAAATAAAAAAATTAGTCAAGTCTTGAGGTCTCTCAGGATTCCCCTCAAAGACAACAATATTGAAACAGCTTGACTTTGAACTCTGAACAACCTGGGCCTTTTATTATTTTTAGTACTACTCATGCACTTGCTTGTCATTGCTGTTAATTATGCACCCTGAAAGCACTCAGAGTGTCTCACTGCTCTGCAAGCACACGGGGTGAGCCACAACATGTCCCTTTGTGCTTGTAGTGAGGGCTTCTGAGGAGGCTTAG
Source organism: Luscinia megarhynchos (assembly GCA_034336665.1). Classification (NCBI taxonomy): domain Eukaryota; kingdom Metazoa; phylum Chordata; class Aves; order Passeriformes; family Muscicapidae; genus Luscinia; species Luscinia megarhynchos. Next base: position 5,183,765 of record CM067566.1, read on the forward strand.
CTTCAATTTGTCAGTTCAAACACGTTAATATTCAGACACTGCCATGGACATTGTTTGTCTCTCTAGTTGATACCTGTTCCTGAACCAGCAGCAGAAAAGACAAGCTATGAAAAACATATCCAAAATGTCACCTTTTTTATTATGCCACCATTCTGATATAAAAGAAATGCTTGACTAAAGGAACATGCATTTTTTTTCATCTCTAATTAAAACAGTATGGCCACAGGATGTACTGTAACTGCACTATCACCAAACAGCAGACTGTATTTGGAAAAGGTTTCTGAGGAAAACACAGTACTATCAAGAAGCTAAATAGAATAGAACAGGTCAAAAAAAGCAAATGGGCAAACAGGCTGAAATAAGCCAATGAAATACACTGCTGTGAGGACTGTTGATCAATTGTTGATGTGCTTGAAGTTCCAGCCTGGATCAGACCCCTCTACTCCAGGCTGGGGATTGTCCCTGCCCTGCACACCACCAGTGCCCTGGCCTGACTTCTGCTGAGTGGCAGAACTCTCCCAAATGAAGTGAGAAGTGCATTCCATAAAGGGTGGCTTTGGCAATAGCTGGCAGAAAGGGCACTGAAGGGCACTGAAGCCCACTGGTACCATGGCCAGGGAAGAAAACTTTATTTCTGGTGCTGAAGAGGCTGGGCAAGACAAGAGCCTTGATGGACCAGTGACATAAACCTGGACACAGAGCAAAGGGAGGCTTCAGTGTGTGCCTGGTGCCACTTGAGATACCTTGGGGTGACCCAGCTGGCTTTGGATGCCTCTTTGGACATTCCTGGGTCCTGCCAGCATGAAGATATCTCAGGTAGCCTGGAGCACCTGGACAGGCACCAACCTATGCCTGTTTAAGCAAATCAAGCCCATAATCACATTTAAGCAAATCTGAGTCTCCAGCTTCCCCTCCCTCCTCTTTTCAAATGGTCTAAAGGAGGTTTCTTTTTATCTCAAGGATTATATTCAGTTATAAATCACATATACCAAAGGTCCTGGATGTAGCCACTCCAACTCAGGCTGAGCCAAGGCTCACTTATCACCCTTGCATTAACAAGGAAAAGGGGGCACAGCTGCCTTTAGTGCAAACAAGCCCTGGGAGCACACCACAGGCTGCAGGGCAGAGACCCCAGGGGCAAGACCTGACAAAGTGCCACCAGCCAGAATTCATGCTGGCAGCAGGAAATGGAGCTGCCCAGCCCAGGGCTCAGGGGGATGAACAAATGAGAAAGCAACAGAGAGGCAAGGACACATGGGAACCACTGCAAGTGCATTATAGATGAAGGATATCTGCACTAATGATAGCTGGGGACTTTGTAAAAAAGCAGTCCTACACCAGAACATTAATGATACAAGAGTCTATCTAAAGAAATCTTCCCAAACAAGAAGCTGGGGGATTGGATTTGAAAAGGGAACTCATTAAGAGAAGCTTCCCTTACAAAATAAAGTAAAAATAGTTCCAGGCTTTCTTTGGAACTTGGCACTCTCTCTGTTATAGGCACTGAGGAGGTGATTTTTCAGACTGACTGTAGACTTTTGCAATGTAGATTTGTACACTTGGGTGAGCCCCCACAGGTTCCCACAAACCCACCAGAGACAACTAGGCACTTCATCTCACTTTAAAGCACGTTGCAAAATATGGCAAATTAATTGTGCCCTAAAAATGTCTCTTTTTCTTCCCATTCACTGTGAAGAGATCCTTGGCTTATTAGCTGAGACGATGAGATGATCAGCACACATCCACACTGTGAATACCTGATGTTTATGCTGTATAAATGTTACATGAAATGTTTGGTTCTGTCAGCTGTATATGACAGTTTCACACTGTGGGCCAGTGCTGTATGTTCCAGGAGTGCATTTGGATTTTGGGATTCTCTGCAGAAGTGGGCAGCAACGGGACTTTCATCAAAGTGGGATTTTCTTCAGCTCACACATTGTTTGAGATGTGTGTATTTTTCCCTTGTGTATTGAGACAAAATGAAGGTGTCTTCAAGTTTTTCATTAGCCTCAAGGAAAGTTAATGTGAGGTAGCCTGTGGTATGCCCTTCCAGGATCTTATTATAAATTAAATTCATTTTGACCCCATTTATCCTAAAAGGGATAATGCCACCTTAGCTGGGGGTGAGCATCTCTGCCTTCAGGGAATTTGTAGTTCATTGGGACAGGGATTTTTACATGGATTCTCTTATCTCAGAGGAATTGTCTTGTCTTCCTGTTGCTGTGTGTCCCACTGACACAGAAGGGTAAGACATTTCAGTGTAGTTAAGTCATCATTTATGTGGAAATAATCTCATTTAACTGGACATGGAATAGTAGTGAGGTCCTTGTCTATTGAACACTGAAGGAACAAAACAACTCCCTTAATTCACCAGATGTTTGAATTGTTAAACTGAAACATCTCACCCTTGTGAATGTAATAACATCAAAAAATCCCAACCAGTTTTTAGCTAAAAAAACAAACAAACCCCAAAACAAATAAGAAAAAACAAAACAAACACAAAAAGCCAACCAAAAACCAAAAAAACCAACCAGACAAACAAGAAACCCCGCCAGAGACAGACAAAAGTGCACAAACAGAGGAATGTACAAAGTGTGATTGGTTTGCCAGTTCCTTCAGGCTCCTTTTTTCTTGGGACATTATATGCAGCTCATTCTTCTCAATGAGATGCTGTCACTAAAGCAAACCTCAAATTATTATGTTTCAGTCATTTATTGAAGAAGGAGAAGAAACCAATATTTAGCCTTCAGCAAGTCTTCTGGAACATATTTAATAACTGCTGATTAAATAGCAATGGAGACTTTCAAAGACAGAATTATAGAAGGTACAAATCTTTAAAAAGACATTAAACTGCTGCTTCCTTTCAATCTACAGAAGCAGTTTTGATTCCTCTGTGACCCAAAGAATCACCAAAAATCATCCCAAATCATCTAGAATCATCCCAAAGATTCTAACCCAAAGACTCATCAGGCTCTGAACTGCCAGCCCTGTGTCCTGTCAAATTGCTCCTCAAAGTCCTTTAATGACAAATTTCCTAAGCTCATGCTGGTGTGTTGTACAGACCTGACTTTAAAGGGCAGCTTTACCTAACCAAGCCCTTAAATCCTCAGCCAGAGGAAAGATGAGATCAGCAAACAGCTGGCCATGTCCCAATATTTCCAAAACACTATTATCCTTGTCCAGCTAGACTTGAACAAAAATTAGAGTTTTGTCCATTTTCTCATTCCCATGTTCTCATTGCCCATCAACAACTCAACAGCATCTCATGGGATCAAGCCACGTGCCTTGAAGTGGAATTCTTTCAGGATACAATTATAAAGGTCTAAAATTTATGGACTTTTCTTCCCACTAACAAAACAGATTATTCAATATTATTTGATAGCTGTTAAAAGAGTAATTTTTCCTCTCAGGTTCTCCCCCTTCAACTTAATCTAGATGATAAATTCAAAACTAGGAATATTTAAGATGTGTAGCTCAAGCCAGTGTGATTTTTTTACTATCCTTTATTTTTAACAGTAAACAAACAAATCTCACATTTTAAAGAAAAAATAAGGTAAGAACCTGCTTTTTCAGCTTCACACATGGGAATTAATCAGGGAAGACAAGAAAATTAGAAAGGAGTGGAGTTGCCACAGGTCTCAGGGCAAGGGGAGTAAGTAAAATTGCCAATGTGGAAAAGCCATGTGGCAGTTCAAAGGGTGAATGACATTTATTTAGGTTTTTCCTGGGAGGGATCCAAGAAGTTCCATGAAAAACTGCATTTTATTCCTCCAGTCTGTTAGACAGGAGACTGTTGCCTTTCCAGCAATTTCTGAAATATTTTGAGCTCCATCTGTCAGTAGAGTTTAGAAGATGTCCTGTGGGTGCCATGCAGCTGGGGGCAAGAGGAAATTCTGGAATCAGGACAGAGGAAAATTAAGTTGAGGGGGAGGTTGGGATGGTGCCTACAGCAGGACCAGACATGCTGTGAGGTCCACTAATTTCTCTCACTTATTTCAATAAAGTTTCACACATTATGAAAAGGCTGGGTTACAAATCCCATCTGTTCTCTCCACCTTCATCCCCTCCAGTCACACATCACATCTAACCTCAGTCAATGAAAAAAAAATTAAAATCAGCAATTAAACCCTCTGTCTCATCTGAGATGCCTCCTGAAGAATGGATTAAGTCATGCCCCTGGATGCCTCTGTTCCTCTCCATTTCTGGAGCACTAATAGCAGAACACAGAAGCCAAAGCCCAGGAGAAGCAGCACATTGAATATCAAGTGCAATCTGCTCCTGGCAGATTGTTGTGGTAGCTCTTGAGTAGCCCTTACAATGCTTTCTCCATTCTCCTTTCTCAGCTGAGGTTAAAAATATCCAAAACAAAACCAAAAATTATGAGAATTAAAGGTTGTAGGCAAGAAGTATTAGAAGCAAAGAAATTTACACCTCCACAGTTAAAGAATAACCAGATGACATGATAATGTTGGCTGCAAAACCTTGGAGGACAAAGATCTGGTGAGCAATTCTGCACAGCTGTTTGTTTTATTTATAAAGAAATGAGTGTCCTTTCAGCTGGAGCCATGTGAATGCTCTGGTTCCAGTCTGCAGATGCAAAGAGACTTTCACATCATCACAGTTTAATCTCTAAAGCTCAGAGAAGATGCATCCCTTACAGTCTGGCCTAATAGCTTTTATACTGCCTTCTATCTTCTTAAAACTGTTTGAAAACTCAGTATTCTTTCTTCTACATTTCATAAATCAAAGTGCATATATGTGTGTATATATATATATATACATATATATATATGTTTGAACTATTTTGCTGTATTTCCCCATAATTGAGTTAAACTCTTCAAAAATGAGTTTTTTCTTCTGCTTCTATTTCTTTCCTTCTGCTGATGGCTCCCAGAATTATCCCAGTTTCCAGGTCCTGGCTGAGGACCAGCACTATGAATAATGATTCAGGGACTGGTTCATGCACCTTGACATTACAAATGGGTTTACTCAGAGATATTCCAACATATCCTGCAAAGATAATTCCAGATCAAAGAAGGTTCAAGGAATTCAAAGCTGTTAAATATAATTAGAAATCACTTGAATGTGTTTTCCTGTGTTTTTCACATCTGAGTGGATTTGTCTGGGAACAGCACTCTGAACATGGCTGGGCAATACCAAGGATGAACAAGGGTTTCAAATAATTTTCTTTTCTATAATTACTGCCTTGAATAACTTTTGCCTGTTGGCACAGGGAAGACATTCTCCTTAAAAATATTTTTAGTATGGTTCCTTGTCTTTCTTCTAGAACTTCAGAGCCTTTTTGTGGTGTGTGCCAAGAAAAACTGATAAAGAAAGAATTTATTTCATTAAGCAGCTGTAGAATTACAATTTGGAAACAAAGAGGAGAGAATAAAAATGGGAAGGCAACTAACTCCAAGAATCAGATTGAATTTTGAAAGGATGGAACAGCCTTAACATAGAGCATAGGTGATGTATGTCAAAGTTTGTAATAATTTCCAGACTTTATGTCACTAGACTAGCAAAAGTTCTAAAAATTTATTTAGTGCAAAGTCCACTAACTAAGCATTGAAAAGCTGCTGGTCTGAGCACCTGGATAAGAGGAAAATGTAAATCAAGATTGATTTCTGTTTTAATGCTGATGCAGTCACATAGCAAAGAACAAGACTATGGAGATTGGAGTATCCCCCCAAGAATTTCAAGTGCTGGGATGGAAAAGGTCTGAATTGATTCTGAGCCTAAAAGGGCTATTCATCATGGCAAAAGAACACTCCTTTGAAGTATGGAAATACAGAGGACATTTATCAATAAGAAGCAGCAAAGACTAAAAGACCAGAGCTTTGCCTCTTCTTTCTCCTCCAAGGCAAAAGAAAAAAGTCAGGAGATGTTAACCCCAAGGCACTTGCAGTGGAATGTGACCTCTGAGAAGTGGAATGCATACACCTGAACAGAGTGTCTTCATCTATATTAATGTGTGCTCATCACACAAGTATCAGCTTTTTATCCTGATAAGAATTTAAGCAGCGTGTCTTTGAAGGTACTGAACATGCCAGAACAACAGTTTCATTGAAGGAGGGATAATACAGAATTAATAATCTGATTATCAGATCTGACTGGTCTCTTGCAGCTTCTGGGAACTCAGCGAAGATCAGGAAACTTCTGCTCTGGGAGCTGCACAGATGCATCTTAACAGGTGACAAACAAATAATAGAAGGGTCACAGATTAAACACCTGAATGCGATGTAAAATAAAATCTAGTTTAAGACTTTGAAACAAATCCTGTGATCACCACCTCAATTAAGTGATTTGGAGAAACTACTAAGCCAATTCAGTAAACAAGGGAAAATATTGGTGGAAATCTATAAATTGGGCGTGACTTTTGTCATGATTGTTTCTTCCATTTCTGAAGTGAAGGAGAGAGGGAGAACATCCTGTGAGCTACAGAGATTTTGGAAAGAGGATGTGGGTGGCGAGATCACTGTCCTTTGAGAAAAGCACAGTTTTAATTTCAGTTCTGAGAGAAGCACAGAGATTCCACCTTTACCTCTGTTTTCTCTCCCCTCGTGGTTGTTTTTCAGCTGCCAACGAGGAAAACTTCTCTGAGTGAAGGGCTGGCAGTGACTCATGCATCAGCTGAATGCACAGCAGCAATGTCAGAGCCACTGTGCACCTACTGTGCCTCCAGGGCAGCATGACACAACTTCATTTCCCAGCAGAAAGCTAAAGTAAATTCTAATTCACCAAATAAGAGCAAACACAGTTCAAATGCCCATGTGCTTCACCTCTGTGCACATGGGGGGATTATTTCATTATGGAACTGGAGAAAGGTTTGAGCTGGAAGGGAATTTAAAGATCATCTAGTTCCACTCCCTGCCATGGCAGGGACACTTTCCACTGTCCCTGGTTGGTCCAAGTCCCAATGTCCAGCCTGGCCTTGGACATTGCCAGGGATCCAGGGGCAGCCACAGCTTCTCTGGGCACTCTGTGCCAGGACCTCACCACCCTCATAGAGAGTAATTTTTTCCTAATATCTAACCCAAATCTCTCCTCTTTTAGTTTAAAACTGCTCCCCTTGTCTCCTCTCAGACATGTGAGCTGGTGGGGCATCCTCTGTGATGGGAAAGGGCTGCAGGCTGGAAAGGGCAGGAAGGGGGGTCTGAGTGTCAGAGGTGCAAGTGGCAGCTTCTGCAGGTGTGTTCTTTTATCCTGTGACCTTTGCTGCTGACAGCTGAGAAAAGGGTGAATCAAAAAAACACTGTCCACACACACACACACACACAACTTCAGCATGTGCCTGCAGCTTGCATTGCTTCCACCCACACAATGAGATTTTTCCTAGGGATTAAACCTGCTCCCATGTAGACCCAAAATGTGGCATTGCAGACAATTTTATCTGCAGAAAGGGCTGATCCCTGCATATCCACAGTGCTGGAATCTTCCCATTTCCATGCTTCAGGAATTTAACAGGTCAGGAACTAGACAAACATAGCAAAATTATTCCCAGTGAGCAAACTCCTAAAAAATACCCAGAAAAAACAACAAAAAAGAGAACAACTCTCTACAAGTCCGAGCAGGAGCATTTATAAGCAGATCTCCTTTAACATACAGAGGTTTTTCTAGATTTTTTTTCTTTCTTTCCTGACTACACAGCTCACAGGGGTACAGGCTGCAGGACACAAAGCTGTGACCAGGTCCCACTGCTGCCCTGAAGGACCACGGGCTGAGAAAGGCTGGAAGCATCTCTGTCTCTGATGAAGCTGCTCCTGGATGCAGGACAGAGGAGAGAATCTCAGCAGAAAATGGAAACCACTGTCCTGTGACAGGAAGGATTTCTCAGACTGTGTTATTTTGGACTATTTTTGTTGCTCAGTACATACATGCTGTTTTCAAGTCTCCTCAGAGCAGCTAAAGGGGTGAAAATTGCTTTCTAAGATAAAACATGTATCTCGTATCTCTAATAGCCTTTCTCTGTGCTCAGGCCACTACAATATTGCCATTGTGGCATAAAAAATTCAACCCCTGTTTGCAAGATGTTCATGCATCTTTTAAATTACCTCATTGACCAAATTGTGGAGTGATGGGAGAGCTTGGTGGGTTTGTTCCTACAAGTTCTCTTCAACTCCTTATGATCAGAAGGAAATGTATATGCAGCTGGAATTAGGAGGAGGTTACTGTGCACACGTGGAGCAGAGCATCACCCACGAGTTCTGCTGTCCCTCTCAGCCCTCCCTCTGGCACTGACACTTACAAATGTCAAGCTATTATTTTTCCATGGCTCAGGAGGAATGTCTGTGGTTGGATAAGCTCAGGCTCCTTCCTCTGCTCTTGCAGCCCTAACATCAGACTGTCAGCCCCCCAAATTAACCATGATTGCTGCCTGCCTCAGCACCAGTGCCTGCTGCCACCCCACACCTGTGCTGGTGGGATGCTTTAGGAATGCCTGAAGAGCTGAATCCCTTCTGTCATTAGGGTACTGGTTTTTTAGGTATTTTTTAAAACCCTGAGGTGAAAGCAGCAGCTGGGAGACAGCTGCAGGGTGCCAGGTGTGTGAGCATCCTGTCCCTAACAAACTCAGCCAGCCTTGGCAGAGTCTGAGCATCCTGAGGCAGCTGCCTCCGAGGCTGGAGCTGGGGATGCATCACCAGGCACTGTGCTGGGAGATACAGCTGCTGAAGCTCCTCCATCTGGGAGTGGGGTTCTGCCTGCATCACCTGTCACAACAACATATCAGCACATGCTAAATAGGTCTCTCTTTCTTCCCCCTAAAGTACTTGAAGATTAGTAGCCAGATATTCATGTAAAGCTATCCAAAATTGTTTGATACATTGGATTAGTTTTGATCTACTTTATTTCTTGGTTATAAAATATTTGGGAAAAGCCTTAGCTCCTGCAGATGGGATTTGCAAGCAGGAAGAAATTGCTCCCAGTGCGTGGCACCAGTTGGGTATTTTTCATTCTGGCAATGAGGCAGAGAGAACACAGCTAAGTCCCAGTTACCTCAGCAGCTGCTCTGCTGCCTGACACAGGTGCAAATTGCAGAGGTGACTGGTGACTCTGAACCATGCACTGATGGCAGGAATTGCATTTAGGATGTCTCAGCGTGATATTTTGTGTCATATTTTATAATGTAAACTGATATGGTTTTACTGATTGTGTCAGAGCTGGGCCAGTCTGGACTGATGGAGGATCTGACCCAAATATATATGTTTTAATTCATCCTGAGCTGAAACTCCTTAGGACTTTGGAAAGATTCATTGGGGTGTTTTCACTTGCATTGTGTGAAGTATGTGTCCATGTAGACAGGCCAGAGCTATTCATCAAAAAAACCTAAATAAAACATTACTTCCCCACTGGAAAACAAAATTTCATCTCAACCACATGCACAGAAAAAATGTCAATTTCTGACAGGATTTTTCACCAGAAAAAAAAAAAAGTGCAGAAATGTTTGTCTGCTTTCATCAGCTCAGTTATTCTCAGGAGCTATGGTTCCAGGTTTCTTGTGATCTCCTGAGTACCCAGCCAAGCTGCATCTTTCATGATGTCTCATTGCAATGCCCCAGGAATAGGCACGCCTCAGATCTAGATCTTTCAAGCTTTTATTTCTATTATGGTGATGTGTGAAAGTGCCAGTGCTGCCCCCCTGAGATAGTGAAAATGTCAAAAAAGACAAGAGGCAGAAAGTGAATATATGACAAACAGCCAGATGAAAGGGAGAAGCAGAGCAACAGCCAGAGCAAAGAGTTTGCAAACTTACTTCAATCACATGTAGGCAGAAGCTCACTGTTGTGAATCACAGAAACATATTTAATAGAAATAGCAAAACACATCTGCTGTCCCTTCTCTCCCACCTCTATCCTCTGCCTCGTGGGGATTTTTCTGTGGGGATTTTAACAGAGCTTTCTCTCTGGAGTTTCAAAGGAAAATGAAGAGCAGTCAGTAAATAAGGATCTCTGTAAAAGAAGCCTCTTCATTACTGGATGGCTCATGGTTAGTGACTATAACGTGTAGGCAGCCAGGAAAGAATGAAAAAGTTCTCAAAAATTGTTTGGAAAAAACATTGAAAATTATATGGAGGAGGCAGAGAGTTTGTCTGGTGATATGTATGAAAGGAGCAAGCAAACTCCCACCTTCCAACCTGAATGTGGGGCAGGAGCTGCTTCACCCCTGGCATGCAGACTCCTGCCAAGTTCACCCCTGCTGGAGCTGGATGGGGAGTGAGCCTGGGCACAGGTGAGCGTGGAGCAGGGCTGGGCTGGGCTGTGTCCTGCACTCCCAGGGCTCTGCAGCTGAGTTGCCCTGGCACTCAGCTCCAGGCATCCCCAAGGAGCACTGGGGTGTGCAGCCAGGGAAGACAAGGGGCACCCTCAGACAAGGCTGATCTGGTCACACCCAAGCACAGTATTGCACATTCACTGCGTGTCTGAATTTCCATCACAGCCACCAGAGATGGAGGACACGATTCAGCAGCTGGAACAAGATTCTGGTGTGATTTAAGAGGCCCCAGTCCATGATATGTGGTCTCCACCACCTGCTTTAGAAGGGCACAGCTCTCTCATTAATCCCTATATCATATTTATTAGTCTGCACAGATGTCTCACATGTGCTGGGAAGCTCAGGTTACACCAGGCAACACCTCTGAACCTGAATCAAGCTTGCCAGGCTTTCTCTGAGCCAGACCCTACCTGTATTAACCAACCAAAAGTGAACTCATTTCTGGTGGTCTGTGAACAGCAGAGGCTCAGGTACATTCTAAACATCCATCAATAAACACTACAATTGTACAATCTGATGGTTTAGGTGTACAAAATGCAAGTTCCAGCTCTGCAGAGATACAAAAGCTGGGAAAGAATTAGAGTGGAAAAGGGCAATTCATGTCTAATAGGCAGGGCTAGTTGAAAGTTCCTTGCCTTGGGTACCCAACCAACACTTCAGGACATTTCTAGCAGGAATGAATAGAAATATTTCACACATAGACAGCCCTTGTGATCAAGCACAGCAATAACTCTAGAGGTGTCAGGGTCATTTCTCACATGAAGAGGGACATGCAAATGTATCTAACCAGGACAAGTGTGAACATGTGATGGTGTTTTGGGTAGGGTTTTTTGGTTGGTAGTGGTTTGGTGGTTTGGTTTGGGGTTTGTTTGTTTTATTTGGGGGTTTTTTGACAAGGTTTTGGGGGTCTTTTTCTTTTTACTTTTGTTTTTTAATATCTTATAACTAAGTTTTTTCCTCTTACATATTTCCAAGGGCTTTTTAAAAAGGAATTCTTTATTTCCATAAGCTCAGTAACAGTGAATATGTAGGGACTAATTCCAAAGCCCATTTCAATCAGTGACTCTGTCCATTACCTTCTGAGCATCAGGACCAGAGACAGTGAGAAAAATTCCTGAGTGCAGTGTCAGAAGAACAAACATCTCCAATTCCTCATTCTTTGCATTCGAGTTCCCAAATTCATCACTTTTTAAAATTCCTCCAGTTACCTCTTCAGACATTGTTTGTTGAGAAAAAGCCCAACCCTGGTTTTCAGCGACATCTTTGGTGTCATGGGGAGATCTCTGCTAGAAAATGAAGTGCTGATAATTCTACAAAGCCATTTCCTTTAACACATCCTCCCACCTCCTCCTACCCACTCCATGTGTCTGCTTCATCCATCTGTTTCATCTCATGAAATTCATGGATCATGAGCTCCCTGGAGCACGTCCAATTTTCTCTGCCTCTGTAGTTCAACATTCACATTTTCCCATCCTGTAGACAGGCATAAATATTGTGTAGTGAGCAGTTTGCCTTGTTTCCAATTTCAGCATGTCATACCCTGAAAGCTATCCCTTGTTCAGGATGGCTCGTGGGTTTATTTATCAATTAATACATGGCATTATGAACTTTGAATCCCCCACTGGGTGAATTCTCAATGCATGCTTTTACTGCTGGTGCTGGGCTGTTCAATAATCCATGGGTAAAATTGAATCTATGAAACTGAGGGCTCAGCTCAGGCCCTGCATCCAGAGGGGTGAAGGGTTTTGCACTGCTGGGGCATCTCAGCCTGAATATTCAAATGCATCTTCAGCAGCCTCTGCAGGGACACTCCCTCTTGCTGAGGTGGCAGCACTGTTAATTTGCCTTTGAAACTTGCCCTTCAGCTTAAAATCCACCACTTTGAGGTAATTACTCCAGTACAAGAGAGTATTCATATAAAGCAAGCAGAATATGGCAAGCAGACATGTTCTTTTCCATTAAAAATGGAAGCAAGTGTAAGTGGGAGGTGTTGGCCCAGTCTGGCCAAGGATGTTACAACCTGCAATAATTAAAAGCATTCTTTTGACCTTTGTGGAAGAAATGTACCAGTCACTCCTATTGATTTTACAAGCACAGAAGTCTTGGTCTAAAGTGCAATTTTAATTTAAAGAGGCTCTCCCATTGCAAACAGCCTTGGTAGTGGTGGGAGGATGTGTGCAAGAACTTCAGCAATAAATTTCTCAGGCTTTTACCCTGGAATTTTATTTCTCTTGTTTGTGTTGGAGTCCCTGCCAGGGTGTACACCCACTGGCAGCCCTGAGAGAGCAGGGCAGAGTCAGCTGAAAAACATGAATATGGAGATTTTGATCTGTGACACTACTTTAAAAGAAAATCAGAGAGGGTATTTAGCTTGAATCTGGCCTTATGGGTGTAGTGAACTGAAGCTATCATGGTTTCTGCTGAATTTTTTGACTGTTTTATTTCCAGCAGCATTTCTGTTTCCTTCCTTTGTGTTAAGGCGATCCCACGAGCTCCCATGTTGCTAATCCAATCGATTCTGTGAGACAAGCACTGAGCTTTGCAGCTGGTGGAAGGGCACAGACAGGCACCACCCTCTCTCCAGACAATCCATAACTCTCCACAGCTCAGACTGAGCCCCAGCCTGAAGGAGCTGCCAAGTTCATCCCATGCTCTCACTTCCTCTCTCCCTCGGAAACAAAGGGAAAACCAGGAAGGATTTTGGAAACACATGGGTTGTTCCAGCTGTGATGACCTGATCCAGGTAAAAAATACTGAAAGTTACCAAGCAGAGATCAAAAGAACCTCTTGCTGTTCAACATCCAGCTGCTCACTGGAAGAGGAGCCATGCAGGGAACGTGCTGCCACTCCACCCTGCTCTTTGTCTTTCTGCATTAATCTGTAATTATCTCTTTCACTGGATCTTCAGATATTTCCACGTTCTAAATCACACTCACTGCAACAAATAAAGGAAAACATCCTGGGGCATCTAGTCTTTTTTACTATTATCATTGATGAAAATCTGTCACTCAAGAACATTTACTTCTCCAGGAGTTCAATTAAAACCGAGCAGGGAGCACTCTGCTGTGAGCAAATACTTGCACAAATGAGAGATTCACCAGGAACTACACAAATGTGATGTGTGTCAAACAGCAATCAGTAGAAACCTAAGCACAAGAAAATAAACCCAGTGAAATGTAAATATATAGAATAGAAAATAAATATAAAGAAAAGAATATAGAAAATAAATATAGAAATATAGAAAATAAATATATAGAAAAGAAAATAAACAGGTTTTTTTAAGACCTTGAGCCTGAAGACCATATTCTTATAAAAAATTGCTGCTAACCTCAGAAATAAGGTCAGGATCTACTTGATTCTCTGTCAGTTATCACATATGAGTAAATTAATCTTGGCTGTCTATTTTTTTCCCTCTGCAAGTTTTCAAGCATCTCTTTCCATGACACGTTGCATTCTAGCCTTAGAAAAGCCTATGATGTGAACCCAAAAAGAGAAAAAAAAGAATTTTTTATGTGTACTCCTTTATATTATTAACATGGGGACTGGGGAAAGCAGAAACCTGAGGAAAACATCCTGGCAACTAATGTATAGTCTTCTGGTTCAACCATGGAGTGAGATCTACTAGATTAAGCACCTACACACTTCTTCTTTTCCTTGGCCCTGGAAAACACTCAGAGCAAGAAATCAGGGGGGAAAAATGGCTCTGCAAGATAAGTGCAGAAGAGAAGGAGTTTGAATGTACCAAGACAATAATGGGAAATGCAAATCACAGATTAAACTACTGCTAAAGGAGACTTCTTGGAAGTGCATAGTCCCAAAATAGGATTGTGATTAGCTGCAGTTTGAACATCCAAGAAAATCTGACAGTGTAAATAAATACTACCAGAACTCTACAATTGTCCCTGGCCATCACTGAAAGCTCTTCCTCACAAGAGCAATCACCTCGTGGTGTTCCAAGAACAGGACACTTAGTCTTCAAAGCTGTAAAAAGCACCACAGGGGTGAACAGAAATAATAAAATCATAGAATCAAAAAATTGTTTGGGTTGGAAACAAGAAACCTTTAGAGATCAGCTAATCCAACTCCACTGCAATGAGCAGGGACACCTAACATCCAACCTAAATCTCTCCTCTTTTAGTTTAAAATCGTTCCCCCTTGTCTTATCACTATCTGTCTGTGTAAAAAAACTCACTTTCCCTTTTCTTTATATCCCCTTTTAGGTGTTGGAAGGCTGCAATAAGATAACTCTGGAGCCTTCCCTTCTCCAGGCTGTAAAAGCCTGACTCTCTCAATCTGTCCTCACAGGATCCTCTCCCCAAAGAGGGGGAGGGATTTATATTCAAACACATAAAATCTCCCCTCACCCTGCAATTTACAGCCCTTTGCTCTGCTCTGGGCACTGACCCTTTATTTACACCCATTAGCCCAATTTACTGCCTGAATCACAGACGTGTGTGTCAGCAGCACCAGGAATCAGCATTTCTGTGTGGGGCTCTGTTCCATTGATCCCTGGGCTGAGCAGAAGAGGATCCAAAGCATCTCCCTGCTGCTCCTCAGCAGCTCCATGCAGTGTGGCACACTCACACACCTCAGGGATAAAGCCCTGTGGGAGCAGGGCAGTGCAGGATGCCTCCAGCTAGTGACAAAAAGTACACAACTTTGGATTATGAAGATGTTCCCACACTAATGCTAAGTGCAGGATTTCTGCTCTTCCCTAGGCTGGAGCTCTGGCAGGAATTCATCTGCAGAGTCCAAGTGAGGTTGGAAATTCGACAGGGGTGTGGAAATTGAGTTCATAATGAAATGAGGACTGTGAAAGATTCCAGATCATGGAACAAAGAAACAGGATTTAAAAGTTCAGAGAAAGTTTGTGGGAAGATTATATAGGCTGGGCTTACTGAGGCAGTGTAAAGGAGCACAGAGTGAAATATGAAATAAAGATGGTAATAATGTTGTGATGAGTCATTTTGTTTGGCCTCTCATGTCATCCAACCCAAATCATGCTCAACAGCAATGGGTGAGAGGGAAAACCCTCTGCAGATCTCTGTTGCACACTGCAGTCACTGACTCCTTTCCCAGCAGGTAATTAAGAGCAGATCAGACAAGCCAGCTGCTCCTTCCACATCATCTTTTGAGAGGCAACATGGACCATTTTGGGGCTGGGGATTCTGCCCTCCACTCCAGGCTTTCTTCAGTAGTCAGTGGAGAGAGATTTGCAGTAAAGCAATGGACATTATCTATGTGAAAGGCTGGCAGCAGGGCTCCCTGGGGAACTCATTTATTCCTTTCAGCTGCAAGAGCCATGAAGAGACTCACCCAGAGACCCACCCACCTTTTGGGCACTGAAATTGGAGCAGGTGCCTCCCACCCAGCGTGCCTGGTATCCTTCCCTCACCTTCCTGCTCAACAACAGATGGATCTTTATCCTCTTTTTCCCTGCTTTATGACCCTGCCAAGTGCAGTTCAGAGCCCTGCCCCACTTGTGGTGCCCCTTTAGCCTGCACAGCATGGATCCTTCCAGCCCTCCCCAAATCCCATCACACCAGCGAGAATTACACTCATTACTGACTCATTTGCTTCATAAAACATGTGGTTGAAAAGCAAGATGAATCTGGGGATTCCTGATGGAATTATGCACACCTCAATGAAGGCTAACATTTCAAGGAGAATGTTGTGCTTTTTTTCAGGTTCATCTACATTCATTTAATTATTTTTTCCCTTTCTCTGATTCTTTTGTACAAATCAAAGTGGGCACATGGAACACAAATAAGAACTCACTTTATTTCATTTATATATCAATTTCTCACCTTAGGTTCCCTTTTTAGTTAATGAAAAGAGGCCAGAAAAATTGTGCCCTCTTTATCTCTGACATTTTTATTATCTCTATATCATTTCTCTGTGTAAGGGTCTATTTCCCAAATCCAGTATCAGGCTTATTTCCCAAATCACAGAACCACAGAATGTTTGGGTTGGCAGGGACCTTAAAGATAATCTCATTCCAATCCCCTGCCAAAGGCAGAGACACCTTCCACCAGACCAGGTTGCTCAGAGGTTCTTACACATTGGAGGCATCTCTGTGCTTTTTGGGCAAATCAGCAGGAAAACAAAGAAATTGGTATGCTTGGGTAAAGCCATGTTAGGAAATGAACTCTACCCCAGCCAAAAGCAGGAGAGGATTCTTTGAGATTTCCTTCCTGAGCATATTCTAAAACTGGAGGACCACTGCTGAACAACCTAGCTGCTCATTTTTCAGCTGAAGTTCAATTCTTGGATTTTTGCATTTGTATGATTGATTGTAAAACTTTGTAATTCATGCTAAGTTGGTTATTTAAAGATGTCATCCAATCAGAGGTTAAAAAAAATAAAGAGCATTGCATTTAACTAGCTAAGATAGAGCAAATTACAATCAAATATACAATTAATATATGAGTAAATCTCATGCAAGCTGAAAATAAGATGTACATATTTAAGGCAGGATAATTAACCACTGGAACAAATTACTGAGGCTCATGGTAAATTCTTTTTCATTTGGGAGTTTCTAAATCAAGACTAAATGTCTTTCCAAAAAGATATGTTCAGTTTGCAGTCATTAGGTGAGAAGCAGAATTAATGATGAAATTTTATATTCACCATATTTCAGAAAGCCAATTAAATGTTCATTGCAATCTTCCCATCTTAATAAGGATTAGTTTATTTGGATGTCCCTTTTCAATAGCAATGAAAATAACTATGAATATCATAAAAATGTTAATATTTTAATATATTATGCACTGATCTGATCAAAGTATCATTCTACTGTTCACATGCACTTGGAGTGACACATCCTAAAATTACTGGAAAGAAACATGCTATTAAGGTTCTTTTTATATGCTCAAAAAGAAAATCAAAATTTCTTTTTCCAAAGTATTTTGAGATCATTTTCATACCAATTTCAACATATAATACCAAAATTTCAATTGAGGTGGATATTCCATGTTCATTTGCTATGACTAAGCTTCAAATTCATTGAAGCACACGATGATAATAATAAAAGAAATAACACAAACACTGAATTCTGAGCATTTGGGAACCTGAGCTTGGCTGTAATTAAGGCATTTATACTTATTTGAGCTACATATTCCTATCAGGTATTGATGTCATATTGATTTCTACTTTACATACCAGCTTTAAAATAATAGAAACAAGATTTTGGTCCTATTTTGCCTTATCCCTTTCTATCTGTCAAACTATTAAAGAACAAGACAAGACCATAAATAAGAGAGCTAAAAGACTGCAAATACAATGAAACAGTGAAGGAACAAGATGGCAGAGAGTAAAGATGTTTGACAAAAGGGGTAGAGAAGGAGTGTGGGAAACATAAATATTCCACAAGAGCAGCAATAATGTGGCCAAGCTCTGTGGAGGTCAGGAGGAGGTAAAGTTTCACCAGAGAGGCTTTGACTTTTCACTGGACATGCTGGGATAGCCAGGGCTATGGGGAGAGAGGAATGGTGAGAGGCAAATTCATACAGAAACCAAAAGTTTTGCTTCATCTAACAAATCACTCATCTCTCTCAGGGTAGTTCCTTCGTGCCACAGCTCTTTCTAACCAGGTCAGGTTTATCACTGATTTCCAGCTGTGGCTCCTTACCTGGAAAAGGGAGAAAAACTTTATCTGAAGGCTTGGAAAGGGCAGGGAGATCACTCATCAGTTACTGGGAAAAACAGACACTACTGGGGGACGTCAATTTGTGACCAATCAAATCACAGCAGGGTGAGGAGAAATTAAAATAAATCTTAAAAACCCCTTTTTCCTGTCTTTTCCTTCTTCATGGGCCCAAATTCACTCCCAAATTCCCTCCCTCCTTGCCCCTGGTGGCACAGGGGGATGGGGAATGGGGAGTGTGGGCAATCCATCACAGATTGTCTCTGCCACTTCTCCCTCCTCAGGAGAGGATTTCCTCACTCTTCACTTGCTCCAGCACAGAGTCTCTCACAGGGAGACAATCCTTCATGAACAACTCTGTTGGAATCTTGAATATTGGGAGTTTTAATCTTTTTGTGCTGTCAGGCACTGACCCCCAAAAGAACACTGCTTTTGACCTGAAGCCTTAGACAAGGCTCCCAAAATTAAACTACAAAACTAGAATCACTAGTGTGTAGTTTAAATAAAAGTGTGTACTATCACATGGTAAAAGATTTGGAATTTGATGTTAGGTATGGGACAAAATGGAAGTTTTAGGGCAAAAGTTTTCTTTCTTCTTGTCCTTTTTCTTCTTAGGTATAAGTGGTACTTTTATGCCACACTGTGAGTCACAGGTGTTTAGTCATTAAGTCAAAAGTAAAAATTATTTAAGTGTTAGTTTTTAATTGGACTGTTTAGCTTTAAAAACCTTGCAACAAAAAAAACAAAACAAAAAAATACATCACCATTCCTTCATTTTTAGCTTCTTAGTTGGAAGTGCTGTAGCACTCACTGTACTATAGATAAAAATGAATAAACATCTGAGTCCAAACACAAAATTCCATTTCTCATGCTTTTAATCCCAACTCAGACTGAAAAAATAAATACATAAAAAGTAACACTTCTCCATGGGCTGCAATCCTTCAGGATCAGGCTGCTCCAGTGTGGGGTTCCCATGGGGTCACAGGTCACAGGTTCAAACCTGCTCCAGCCTGGGTCCCCCATGGGGTCTCAGCCTCCTTTGGGCACCCCCTGCTCTGGTGTGGGGACCCCCAGGCTGCCCCATGGGAGGAACCCACACAATTTTGGGATTTTTCCAGCTCCTGGAGCAGCTCTTGCCCCTCCTTCTGCACTGGCCTGGGGCCTGCAGAGCTGTTCCTCCCAAAAATTCTCATTTCTCTCTCCAGCTGATGGAGTTTTTCCCTTTCTTACACACATTACCCCAGAGGCAGCATCACCCCCACTCAGCCAGGGATGGGTCTGTCTCAGAGCCAGCTGGCACTGGCCCCATGGGCACGGGAAAATATCAGCAGATTCTGACAGAAGCCATCCCTGAATCCTCCCCTCCCAAAATCTGGCTGTGGAAACCCAACACCCCTGCCCCAATTGCTCAGCAGTCTGGAGTTTCCACTACACGAACACAAATTAGTGAGCTGCCACAGTGGGCTTAAAATGGCATGGCTTGCTTGTGATACAATTTTACTTGATAGGGGGGAAGAAAAAAATTTAATTCCACTGTTTAGTTGTGCCCAGAACAAACAGATGTAGGAGCACTCCCAGAGCATATGGGTTAAATTAGTGCCTGCTGTGTCCCAGCACCAGCATTTGTCTGATTTAGTGACACTTGTGTTAAACAGTTGGAAGAGGATCCAGGCAGCTCTGGAGGTGGTTTTCAGCTGGATTCATCCTTAAACAGCAGCCTAATAAAATTCCAGTTTTATATTCAGTCTGTGCTGAGCTGCCACCAACTTTGGGTCACCAGAGGAGGCATTTCCTGAGATGAATTGTGCAAGTCACATAATAGCTGCACAATGTCCTTTTCATGATAAAATACTAAGCAGGGCTGACATTTAAATTAGCATCCCTGCATGTTTTCCAGCTAGATAATGATATGGGTAAGACAGCCAACACCTGTGGCACCGGGAAGGATCCAGTTCCCAGGGAGCCATGGCCAAAGGTTTGTCATCATCCCAAACCATTTATGTTGCAACTGATTGAAAATAGGCTCAGGCAGTCAGAACCTGGCTGTCCTGGGAGGTGTTTTGGGTTAACAAGCCTGGGTTTAATTCTTTGAGCCCCATCCCTCCTGGGACTCAGCTTCACAGAGCTGAGGTCTTTGGTTGGCCCTAAAGCCTGGGGAGAAGAGGGTGGAAAAGAGGAGTGAGTAAATAAGTAGATAAGCAAAACCACAAAATCTTTTTGCTTCTAGAGAACGAGAGAACAACTAAAAGGACTAAAATAACTAAAAGGTCATTACAAGGACACAGAGTGATAATTTCTCAGCATTGACTTTTAGCAGTGCCTTCCTGAACCAAGCATTCCCCTTCCCCTCTGCAGCAGCAGCAGCAGCTCCAGGGTCTGTTCAACAGCTGAAAGGCAGGGTGGTTTTCTGCCAGAAATGGTAAAATCAGTGCTGTTACCCAGCATTTTCTGATGGATTTCAGCTCAGCAGTGAGGAAGTGGCTGTGTCTAATTACAGGCAGGTCCTGCACAGCCCCAGTGCCTGCCTGACCCTTCTGAGTGCAGGGGGTGGAATTCCTCCCACAGGGGGAGGCACCAGGCAGGGCTGTGGAGCTTCACACTGTATCCATTTAACCTCACTGCTGTGAGGTGCAGGAGCTGGCTCCCCTTCTTTCAGCACAGTGGGGCTCATAAATATTATTGGGTATCAAATGGGACTAAATGAATCAGCACAAATCAGCCAAGTTCCCCCTGCTCCAGCATCTATCCTGAAACAGGAGCTTGACCCTTCACCACTGCCTGATTTGATTTGGATATTTGAGGATATTTATGGCCCAATGGCTTTAACCCTCATCAGACACTAAACCAAGAATACCCACACAGAGAGTTTCACTTCTCAGCCCCCACTGGCTGTAAATCAGCTTGCTCAGTGAGTCAAGAAATCTCCCAGAGATTGTTTCTGGCTGCAGGAATCACCTTGCACAGCCCTTCCCCATAAACAGGGGGTGCCACTTGGAGAGGATGCTTTCAGGGCCATCCCAGTCAAACCAAAAGGATTTTTTGTTGTTTTTTTTTTAATTCAGACCTACCCTTTGTATCTTTCTGGCTGCCTTGTCACTGATCCTGCCCTGAGGAAAACCTGCTTAGCCTTTTTCTGCAACAAGCAGGGAGATGGCAATAGCTATCCAGTTTAAGAGAAAAGGCAGATTTCAGTCAACTCAAAACAAGGATGAAAGTGGAAAATTCTGTCACCAGTGAGTGCAGCCTGGCACTGGGGAAAGAACACGAATATCAAAGTCAGATGGGTCAAAGCACTCAGCTCTGACTCAATTATAATATATTCTTAGATATAAATCACACTTCAGACAGCCTAATCCCCTCCCAAAGTAGTGGCACTTGGAAGTGTGTCCTGGGATAACCCTGCCAGAGGAGGCAGGGCAGGGTTTGGCTTTGGGGAGCTGTGTCACCCACTGCTGGCTGTGCACTCAGCCCCTGCTGCTGCTGCTGAATCAGCCTTTTCATTTAGGCAGAGGAGACATGCAAAAATATGTGAATTTCTCTACAGCAGCACAGTGTTTGAAAATCATTATGCTGATTTAGCATCCTGACCCTAAGCTGCTCCACGGCAGATTTAGTAAATATAGCCAAACTAAAAGAAGACTGTAATAAACCATTAAGTGCAAATCAAATAGCTTGGTTAATCACTGTGTAACTGCAGTTTTATACAGCTGTCTGCTTCCCTGAATTGCACTGGGATAAATCTGCAGTGGCAGATTTGACCCTTTATTTCTGTGCTTCAGTTCCCTCCCTGTAAAAAAAGCAGGATAATATACTTCCCCAAGGCACAGGGCTGTTGCAAAGATACCTAAACTTCAAATGGTGATTCTCACTTATTAATTTGGTAATACACTACTCAAAAATAGAAGGATGCAAAGAGCTAACAAAGAAAAGGCAAGCTAAAACAAAACAAAGCAAAACAAAACAAAACAAAGAAAGAAACTCACCCCACAAGTCAGGCTGCAAGAAATGCTGCTGTTGAGCTTGGGCTGAATGTGTGTGGGAGTGAGGGCCAAAGCATGACATCTTCTGTTAATTCAATGAAAGCAATCAGCTCTCTCTGCTCAGGAGAGATAATGGAGAGCTGTACAGCTTGCTGAGGGATGTTAATCCTAAATAAAAAGCTGCTGTAGGATACAACCCTGTGCCTAGAATTGCATTAACACAGCAAAGAGGAGTCTGGATCAGCCCTGGTCTTACCCAGGGTGCTTCTTCACTCTGTTTCACAAGATTTGGTGTAAGAAGTAAGCACATGTCCCTTTTCTTTTTATATTTCAGGTTTGATCTCATGGTAGAAATTTCCAGACAAGGCAGACAGAGCTGGAAGGTACTGGTAGGGAAGGGGCAAGAGAAACAGGGAGTATGTAAAGGAAACAGGGATTATTCTTCTGAAGCTTCTCAGGAGAGTGATCTCAATAAAGTAATTCTGTGAGTAATTTCTTGCATTGAAAGTTGGAGTTAAGTCATGGACTGTGCTGGTGATACAAAGCTGGAGAGCAGCATGAATGCAAAGAGCATTGGAAGAATCACACAGGAATAAACACATGCCTTTGAAGCTTGTCAAAACAATAAAAAAAGGATTATGCTCTGTAGCACAAAATGATCTCATGCATTTTAGGGATGAAACAGGGGAATTTCTGTTCTAGGGTGTTTGAAAAGGTGTGAGTCACTCCTGGACTGAGACACCAGCCAGATGCAGCCGTGGAAGAGGCAGAGGTGACCTGCAGCTACATCACCATCAGGGACACTGAGCACTCACCTGGTGTTCTTGGGACAAGCCAGTCATCTGTGCTGAAGAAAGAGGAAATCCAACAGTCAAAGCTGCAGAAAATGTGTTCGTGGAATTGATAGGGTATTCTAGTTTATGCAAGAAAAACCCACAAAAATAAAATAGGTGACCGCTGCTCCTGTTTAACTCTAGAAAAATGAAGCCTGAAAGGGATGAAATTGCAAAGCTGTCTTTGGGGATAAACACCAAGGGGGAGAAAATAACTGCTTAAGACAAAGGACAGACCTAGCAAAAGAGAAAGTAGGTGTAAGCTGCCCAGAAATAAATAAATCCAGTCTGAAAATCAAAGGGAAATGCTTCTTCCAGCCAGAGCAGTGAGCTGTAGAAGCATTCAGCCAAACAGGGAGGAAAACCCAGCTCCTTTTAGCATAGAGCTTGGTGGATAACAAAGTGGAGCAGAATGGGTACACAAACATTTTTACAGGGTGATGAAAGGGGGGAAGGAAGGGAAGGATGTTGGGGTAACTTCAGCACTCAGAAGAAAGTCTAAACTCTCTCCTCCTTATATAAATAGCTGACCAGTTTGTAAACAATACACAAATAATCTTACTGGCAAAAAAGGAATAAATGGATGTCAGCTAATACAGATTTGTTAAGAAGAAATTATGTAAAGGAAATATAATATCTCTCTCTGACAGGATAAAGGCCAGTGGAGAGAGGAGTAGCAAGAAATGCCTCTTTCACTTAAGACTTTTTGTAATACCTCAGATGATGTCCTCATAAACAAGTGGCAGAAGCCAACTCAGCAAGAAAAAAATCACAGAATTGGTGCAAAACTGGTGGAATAATCAGGCCCAGAGAGAAGTTGTCACAAGTTTGCTGTTAAAGTGATGTATTGAGCAGTTTGTCACAGGGTTTGCAGTGGGTCTTGCACTCTTCAGTGTTTTCATCAGTGAATTCCTGTTCCATTTTGTTGCTACTAAGAAGACAGAAAAAGCTGGTTTGTGAGATGAAGAAGTGTGAGAAAAATTGGTGTGGACAAGTGCAAAATAATAACCCTCAGTAAAAATCAAGTAAGAAAGAGAGAGGATGGGATCCAGCTGCTTACACCATTTCTCCTCTACACAGTACCTTGGAGACTTTGCAGATCCAACCAGGATCAAATTAAATATGCAGGTCCTTCTAAAAACTCCAAAGATACCATATAGGTCCATATGAGACACAAATTCCTTGGCTCTTAACTATTGGAAGTGCCTTGATTCTCTAGATTTGAGTGGCACTTGTGAAGATGTAGACTATACACAGACAAGTAAAACTAGAAGGACACACAGAAGTTTACAGATAATCTCTCCTGGGAGAAAAGTTGGCAGATGTGGGGCTGTTCATACTGCTGAGGAAATGAGAGGAGAGAGAGAGGGAGAGACAGCAAACAGACTCTGCTGCAAAGAGAATAATCTATTCTTTCTGCCTCAGACAGAGCAGTGAGAATGAATCTTGAAATATATCAAAAATTACAGGCTAGGTATTTATGATAAATAATCTAATGAATGGTGAAGCATTTGAATTCATTATCTGGATGGTCTTTTTCTCTGCATCAGAGTTATTTGAAAAGAGACCAGGAAGGAAGAACATGAGTGATGATCCTGGTGAAAGATTGTGTGACAATATGAACAGCTATTCTCAAATTCCCCTTTTTCTCTGTTTTCCAGGTTCTGGTGAAATGATCTGTGCAATAAAATTTCTTGATAATACAGACAACAAGACTTGAGGTCCCAAGACCAAAGTTCACTTTGATATACATTCATCACCCTTATGTATGTTGCCCTGAACTCCTGTGGTCTCTTATTCTTGCAGGGCTTTGCAAGTGGAGTTCTGAAAGCTCAGATGTGAAGGTTTTATGTATTTTGGCAGGATTAATAAAATACAGCTATTCTTCAGCACTTAATTGTGAAAATTATTGAAGGAAGTAGTGGTCAAAGGATTATGGTATAAGAGAAAAATAATTAGTATATTTCTTGGCTTATCAAATTTGCACTAAGAAACATTTAGACTGTTTAGGACTAGGAGAATTATTACTCAGGCAAAACTTTGTTTCCAGGTCAAAGGGTGAACACTAAGTTCAGAAAACTCAGAGGTTTTGGGTTTGGGTTTGGCCTTTTTCCCTCCCAAAAAAACCCCTCAACTATCTTACAAATGGAAATACACAGATAAATGAGTGGTCATGCATAATTTATAACATTTGCCTTAACACTGATGAATCCCAGGCTCATTTTTTCTCTCCTTGTGACTGGATGCTGATTATCTGACCTTCCTCACATGAGCAAAGTGTGGCAGTGTGTGCAAAGTGTGTGACCTCTGCAGGAGGAGCTGGTGCAGCCTCGTAGCTGTGCCTCACCACCCCTCTCATCACATCAGAGGCTCATTCTGAGCAGTTTTGGGCACCAGCCCTCTTATGACTGTGGGGCTGGTTGTGCAATAATCGAGTGCATCTCTGATTGTCAAGCTTTCAGAGGTGGCAGATGCCAGTTCTGACTCCCTGCTGTCTCCAAATCCTGTACCAGCAGGAGAAAGGTGATGTCTTTCTCAGAGCCTGCCATGGGAAAGGAAGGATTTGGAGCATCTTCTACCTATTTATCTAATTCTCTTTCATCACCTCCACCCCCCAAATGCAATTCTTTGGTATAATCTAAACAAGGGAACTGAAACAAACAGCTTCACAGCATGACTATAATCTATTTAAGTCATCTTAAAGCCAGCAGATGTTTTACAGCCCAAGATTTTCAGTGCTGTTTCTTTACAAACTTCTGCTACTCTGCAGGTGGCTCAAACTAGGCCAGTGACTGCAGACAATTAAAACTTGAAACCTTTCATTAGCAGTCACCACGTCTCCAGGTCACTGTGATGCTCAAATGCACCTTCTGTCACAATTCACTCTGGGCAGGTCAAACTGTGATGGACCCTGCTCAAAGCCAGCAGAGCCAGCCAGCCATGAGCTGCTGCCTGTGGTCACAAGGAGACAGAAATAAACTCCCTGATCCCTTCTGTGACCTCTGGGTCTGGCAAAACTTAGCAAAGCCTGTCCTCTGTACCAGATTTGAGAGATGCTCCAGAAATTTGCTTCTCTCCAATGCCTGCTTGGACCCACCTGTGAGTATTGCACTGTAATACTGCCTCAGCAGCAATCTGGGCCACAGAATCCTCCTCCTTTCAGAGATTTCACATCCCTTCACACTGCCTTCCTACCACTTCACCTCCTGTAAGCTGCAATACCAATTTTCAGGGTCATTCCTGACATTCCATGGTATGTTGGCCCTTCTTACATGGGAATTCTCAGGCTCACTGAAGGATCACTTGCTGAGGGCATGCATGAGGCTCAGGTCAAGCATTACTGCAGGAAGAATTGATTTCCTGATCTAGTGGCCTCTGGCTTTAGGAATTTTAAGAGGGGCAGGGGCATGCCATGAGTCAGATTCAAGAACTCAGCCAGATCATGGCATCACACAACAATCTGCAAATCAGTTCCTGGAGTATAAGGACACACAAAATAATAATTTAATTTAGCACATGCTTCAAAATGTAGAAAGAGCAGCATAAGCCTGGTTTAAATGTTACTAGCTTCAGTATGCTGCCCACATGCAGAAAACACCAAAGCAAACCATTTTGTTTGCCATGTCATATTTAATGTAAACACCAGATACTACTTGTTTCAATATTTCATTGTGCTCTGCAGCTGTCTGAATCAGTAATTTTGTGTTCTAAACCAACTGAGCTGGAATTTATGAGTAGGTTTTTAGTAATGATCTGCCAAATGTGAAATGATTGCACTGTTGTTTAGATGAAAAAGGGGTGACCCTTTTCTCTGTGCTTTAACTCAGCCTCCTGTGCTGCCTTTCCAATGGAGGACTGGAGCATGGAACAACGATGCTGTCTGTAATTTCTCCCCCAGGCACCCCCCTGGTATTTAGATTTCAGCTCCTTGATTTTAAAAGGTCACTCAGCAAAAAGAGAATGCCACATTATTCATTCCTCCCCACCTCCGTGGCTCATACTGTCTCTCCACTTTTTGTGGAGATACAAAGAAATTAGCAGCCTGTGCTTGTTTAAAAACAGTGCCTGAACCTGAAGAACTATTGACTCTTGTTTTTCAATCACTGTGTTCTTGTATTGTGTTAGAGAGAGATCTTTCCTAAAATGCAGCTGCTCTCACCCCACCCCTCCCATCCTTTCCCAGGCACCTTGTGCACATTGCACTGAGCTCTGTGTGCCACAGCTCAGAGTCCAGAGGCACTGGAAGCCCCTGTCACTGCCAGCTGAGCTTCCCATGGCCCACTGGCAAAACAGTTCCTTGACTGGAGTCCTTGACTTCCAGTCACTGTAGGGAAAGATGCCCAGGTTATTGTAAGCCTTCCCAACATGGAAGGGATGCAGCCAAGTTATGGAGAGATAACTAAATATGCTCAGGAAGATGCTGGGTCTACTAGAGAAGCCCTTCACCTTCCTGTAGTGGAGAGATCAAACCTGACAGCCTGAGTGGGTTCATCCCTGTTGCCTTTGAATCCCAGCAGAGAATGGGCCCAGCTCCTGACCCATTCCACCCTGCTCACAGCAGCACCCCAGAGCAGGCTGGCCACGTCCCTGCTCCACCTCAGATCTCTGTGCCCTGCGTGGCACCCTCTGACCCATAACTGCTGATTGCCTTTCTGCCCATGGGCAGGGGACAGTGTGTGACCTGCTGGGACTATGCCCAGGGCACAGGGAGCCCCCTGCCCTGAGCTGGGCCTGCACTGCCTGTGTGGCACTCACAGGATGTCGTGCTCATCCTTAAAAACGTTATCTCAGTCAATATCCTGCTGCCAGGAGAGGCAGGGGGGAGAAAACCCTATGGTCCTGCTATCATTCCTGCTCAGTGCTAGCTGTAGAATTAGGATGTGTGTGTTACTGAGCCAGCTTATCTGCAGCAGCACTTCAAAACAATTTCCTTCATCTGGTCATCTTGTGCTTCAGGGCTATTCACTTATTTAAGTATCTTTTAGCAACCAGTATCACTCAGGCAGTGAGGGTGCCTGTATTTTAAGCAAGTTTCATTATTTCTTTGATATGTGGTGTAAGCTCTAATATGCTCACTCAGAGAGACCTCTTGTTGGAGATAAATCAGGAAATGCTTCCAGAGAAAACTGTCATTTCTGCTTTCTTGTCACTGGTTCTTTATTGTAATTCTTATTGTTACAGTTCCCTGCAGCAATTTCTTTACAGGGATTGCTTTCTGGTGAACTTCAGCTGCCACAGAAATCGCTCATCACATCTGCATTCCTGCATCATCTGCACCCTGCTGTGCTAAAGCTGATGGGAGGCTGAGGGCTCTAAGTGTTGCTGGTTTTCTTCAGTCCCTGTTCTCCTGCTTGTACAGTGCAGGGAAACACATAAATTGTATGTTCTTCACAAATAATGTGGTGCCCAGTACAAAACCTGCTAACCTAATGGCAAACTCCATCAGTTTTAATGGACCTAATTTTTAATTTACTCCAGCAAGAAACAGCTCTGGTCTTCACTGATGCTGACTTCAGTGGGAATAAGTCTGTGTGTAAATTTTAAAGAAAAGGGTTTGTGAATGGGGTGCTGTGTCTGTGTGGCCACCACTCATCTCTGCAGCACGATGCTGGCAGTGCCATGTGCCTGCTGTCCCCAGAGCAGGAGAGCTGGGCTGCAGCCACCAAGGACAGCCTGCAAGGGGAGGCAGTGAAGAGAGTGAATATGCCAGGACAGGCCAGAGGACACAACTCCAGCACAGCAGTTATTCTGTTCTTCAGAGCATGGAATCAGAATAGTTTGGGATGGAAGGGACCCTTAAAGGCCATCTAGGCTAAACCTTCTCAGGCTGGGTTTTAGGCTGAAGTCAAGTCAGCCTCTTCATAAGTGGAAATCTTCTAAGCTCATTTGATGTATGAGATATCCTCCCCCAAAGAGGCATTTGTCTTTTTCCACAGTCCCTTTATTCCACCCAAGGCTCTGGGTGCTGGTATTATTTCACCATCCTTCTGCCTCAGCCAATTATTCCTTTGTCTTTCTTTTTCTCATTCAAGATTTTCTTTGACTGTGGAGTGTCCCAGAAACTAGGCTGGCTGAAACAAAAGTAAAATCTACACACTTCCCCCACAAAAGCACCAAAAGACACCAAGGGAAATTCTCTGCCAGATGAATCTCCCATCAGATTCCTCATGGAAATGATCTTTAGAACAAGGGAATAGGCAAAATTGTACAGCCAAAGGGAAGAGGGGTAATAGGGCTGCTTGTTTTCTACACCAGCTGAGTGATGTACTATGGAGACTGTAAAACAGAATCCTATAGCAGATGAAATAAATCCCTCTCTGGAAAACACTTTAGCAACAGCAGAGGAAGCTCACACCAACTCTCTCAGCTTGAACAATTAGATCTTCAGTGTCTATAATGAGGTGAAATGGATCCCACACAGGAGAAAGGAGATTTCCAAGGCATAGAGGCACATTCACATCAGAGCTGTGCAAAGCCACCACTGCAGATTGAGGATAACCCAGAAAACTTAACCAGCTGATCCCCTCCATTTTGTTTCATAATTCTGGGGTTTGGACCAGCCAGAGCCAGCAAGCTACTGAATATAAAATAACTCCCTTAATTGCACCAGCTCCAGTTGGGAGTGATGGAGGGAGAGCCCAGGACGTCCCTGTTCAGATCCATGGCAAAACCAGTGTGAAAGGCTAGGCTGTTTTGGTGTGGCAGGAAATCCAACAGAAATAGGACCATTATTATTTAAAAAATAAAATAAAAAATGCTCTTTCCTCCAGAGTTTTCCCCTTCTCACTGGACTTTATGTAAGGAGCTGCTCACTCTGAACCAGAGACAAAGCTCAAGCTGTCAGAGACCTTCTGCCTGCTCAGTCCAGGGAGACATGGGAGAGACACCACCAGAATAGCAATGATGGTGCTGGAAAGGCTTTCAGCTTTCTCCTCTGAAATAAATGCCTGCCTGCTTCTTGAAACCAGCAAAAAAAAAAGTGCAGAAGTGTTTTAAGGGTCTTGTGTGAACAAGCAGCAGCCAGGAACTTCAGTATCAGCAAAGAGGGCTCTTAAGAGATCTGAGGGGTGTTCAGA
Organism: Luscinia megarhynchos; assembly: GCA_034336665.1. Lineage (NCBI taxonomy): Eukaryota > Metazoa > Chordata > Aves > Passeriformes > Muscicapidae > Luscinia > Luscinia megarhynchos. The sequence continues at coordinate 5,213,571 of CM067566.1, forward strand.
GCCCAGAGATGCAGCTCCTTCTCCTCATCCCCCAGACTGGAAGTACCTGGGTGTGAACTTGGGAATACAACTGATGCAGCACTCTATTAGATATCTAGATATATATCTATTAGATATATAGAGAGGAATAAATTGGCCAAAAATTTAGTGATATGGGTCAGGGGCAAGGGAAGCAGCAGGAGGAGAATGAAATATGGATCCCAAATTCAGGCTGAACCCAAGCACTTGGACTGCAGCAGTTTGTATTTTGCAGCCTTTTGTGGGTGACACTGTCCAGACACCAGTTCAGAGTTTGCTCCATTATCCATCAAACCTTGGTGCCCCTCCAGGCTTCAACACCTAAACATGAATCCCAGTCCACAGACACAGTACTAGTTCACAGGGACCAGAGCAAATGCAAAATACCCAGAACAAGAGAAAAACCTTCAGCAATTTCCTTGTCCTTTCCTTTTTATCAGATCCTAAATTCTTTTCCCTATTAAAAGAACTCTAAGTGTTGTGCCTTACCCTGATACAAACTTGTCTATCAGCTTCAGTCCTCCTGAGATGTGCATGATGGCCTTTCATTCCAAAATTAAAACTGGTTTATTTGCTGGAAAATCTAGTTTAATACAAGTATGACAAAAAATAAACAAAAATAAGGAGAAAATAAGCCAACTATTTGTCCTTTTTCCTGGAAAATTGACACTTCTATAGCCATTTTTAGGGAGAAAGGCATGGAAAGAGTACACTGAAAATCATAAAAAGAAGCCTGGACCCTGAAATAGGTACTATTAATCTCAGGGTTTGCAATTTAAGATTGATTTAGAGGTATCAGACTTAATAAAGGACCTCACTGCTGCACTCACAAGCCCATGTGCTCAAGGTTGAGGCAGCATAAAGAATTTCTTACTGAGTTGGGGTTATTCTAGGACAGCTGGAGGACATTCAGACAGGATCTGGTCAGGGCTGTGGATATCCCAAGTGCAGTGAGCTTGCTCCATCCTAGCAGAGGCAAGGCTGCAAATGAGCTGGGGAGGAAGAAGGTAACATAAAGAAAAGGGGCTGGAACAAGGAGTGGTGACCAATTTTGGGGAGGGAGGAGTGGAGGAATTTAGTTTAACCCCAAATTTCAGAGTTGACAATGAAAGCAAAGTGGAATTGATGGAGAAGGGTGACTGACACCAGCCTGGAGCATTTGCCCTCTCTTTGGGAAGAAAACAGGATGAAGGGAGCAGTTAATTTTTTTTTTTCTCCATGGAAGATCTCAGAAGAAATTAGTAGTTTAACAATATTGTCCTCAGCAGAGACAGCTGGAGGGCTCCTGTCAGGCTTGCTTTGTGCAGACACCAAGAGTTTTTGCAATGGCAAAGGAAAGAAATCAGTCCCAAGCCTGAGTCCTCCTGGCACCCAGAAATGCTGCTGATGGCAAATGGAGCAGGGGAGTCTCCTCAGAGAAACATGGGCTTGTCAGAGCCAAAATTATTTCAGGAAGCATCTAAACAAAGGAGGCTAGTGCTCCTCTGTGAAAGGTGAAAAATCAGACCAGCTCAGTAATATTTAAAATACATTCAGTAGAGTCTGTGCTCAGTGCAGGCCCTTCTGAAGGGGCTGGAACCAGCAGAGTCACCTGTAAAGCAAAGTTTTGTAGAGCTTGGCTCCTACAGCCTGCGGGTTTGAGGCACATCACAGGAGTTCATTTCCTGAGGACAAACACAATTCATTACCCAGATGCCTCACCCTAATACTTCTTGGTCTAATTCCATTTCAGTGAAGGCCTGAGTCCAGTGGAATTACATTGGCACAGGAAAGGAACTTCAGACTAACAGGTTTCTTACTGCTAAATGATAAAGAGGCAAAAATATTCTGCCTTTTCCATCTTTTTTGAAAGTGCTTGATCCAGAACTGGCAGAAGTCAACAGGGAGTATTTCCATGTACTTAGCAGATGTTGGATCATAACATGCCTGGGAACTGGAGCACTTCACTCATTTACCAGCCACTTCCTTATGACAGATAAAGGAACTGCAAATGTCTGAATTTATGGTGAAAGTCCTCACCAGTCGTAAAATCCAGAAAACTGAAAATCTGCAGCAGCTCCTATAAAATTACTGTAGATTAAGTTGGGATTGTTGGTTTGGGGTAAATAATCTCTGTGTTGTCTTTAGCAATTTCAGGTTTTAAAATTATGGAGCATTTTTTCCTCTTTTCCTTTCATAAACAAAAAAGCTGTTGTTCTGTAACAGGCTTTCTAGCAAGTAATGAGATGAAGGTAAAAAGAAAGTTAAATATTGCTCCATTCCCCTGGCAGCATTATTTGAATCTTCCCAACATTATTAATGTCTAAATACCTTGGAGTGAAACAACAGCAGTTTTTCTGGTGCCAAGAGGGGCTGTTTTCCTTTGCTTGCCTTGCTCAACAATGGGGAATCATCAAGGATAGGTCCTGCTGAGTGGGGATTGCTTGGAGTCCAGAGGCAGAGCAAGGAGCTCAGAGCAAGGACAGGGCTCAGGGAGAAACTCTGCAAGGTGGGTGCTGGGGTGGGCATGCTTTGGCTCTGTCCCCTGCAGGAACTCCTGTCCTCGAGGGAAAGGGCTCAGGGTTAGCTCTGTAAAACCCAGACAGAGCATTTTTTCAGGGTAAAGCTCAGGGTTGGGTCTGTAAAATTCAGCCAGAATCCTTTTCAGGGTAAGGCTCAGGGTTGGGTCTGTAAAATTCAGCCAGAACACTTTTCAGGGTAAGGCTCAGGGCTAGCTCTGTAAAATCCAGCCAGAATCCTTTTCAGGGTAAGGCTCAGGGTTAGCTCTGTAAAATCCAGCCAAAGCCCTTTTCAGGGTAAGGGCAATGGGGGTGCTGCCCAGCAAGGACAGACAAACCACCAGACTCCCTTCTCTCTGAGCTGTGCAGGTGGGGGGAAGAAAACAAAATCCTAAATTTGTTTATGCATAAGAACTGCCTGTGACAGGGGATATTTTCAAGTCCATCTTTCCCTGATTGGAAAGGGATAAATGACTGTGTGTCTTGCACCTCCCCAGGCAGCTGCTCAGCAGGCTGCCAACACAGCCTGGAACAAGATTTCCCTCATCTCCCCAGTTCAGGTCGTCCAGTGAGTGTAAGAATTAAATATTAATTGAACCAGAGACCTGTGTGAGAGAGAGAGAGGATAAGAATGCTGCCTGGAACAGGGAAAGGGGAGGAAGGGGCTGTTCTGCCCTGCCTGCAGGACCAGAACTGGGTCTGCATCCCTCCTGCAGGTGAGCACTCCAGCAGTGATGCACTCAGGTGCCCCTGCAAAAATACCCCTGGGAGGGCAAACAGAGCAAAAGCTTTGCCACCCAGCAGCAGGAGGAGCTGCTGGAATGGCTGTGCCTGGGGCAGGGCTCGGAGGTGGAGGGGATGTCTGTGAGCACAGCTCCTGGACTGCAGAGGTTACAGTGCAATGAATGCTGCCTGCACTCTGCAGCAAGGCTCTGCTCCCAGCCAGGCACAGATATCTGCAGTGCAGTGCCCTCCACAGGGAAATATTGCAGCTGTGCTACTGCCAGATACTTGGGCAAAACTTTTTAGAACTGGAAGTTTAGAAAAGGGGGGAAAACAGCTTGGTCTGACGTCAAAGTAGGGTAAAATATGAGCCAGGGGTGATCAGCACTGGGATGGGAGGTGTTTTTCCTCTAGAAGGCACTGTCAGGTTTGTGCAAGATTTGGAGCTCATGAAATTGTACACTCGTAACTCCAGGCAAGGAAATATTTTGGAGCTCACAGAGCATCCAGGCAGCAAAATGAAGGCTTGGCTCTGGCAAGGCAGACTCTGGATTCGTTGCCACAGGTAATGGAGCCACTAACACATGCCAGTCACTTGGGGGAAAAAAGGCAAGCACGGCAAACAGCTCCTATTTATAGCTCACAGTTTGGTCAGCAGCTCGTTCACACTGCTGCATAGTGCAGCATTAAACAGCCTGGTGGGCTGCAGGTTTGTCTCCGGGGAATGCAGCCAGGCTTTTGTTCTGTCAGGACTAAAAGCACACCATGCTGAACCTCCCAGGGTGACACAGAAAGGGTGACCTGGGGACAGTCTCGATTTTATGAAGATTGCACGTCTGGGTTGTAGGAACGCTGATGCAGAGAGAGAGCAGCATTTGTTAGTTGTACAGCAAAGCCTTATTATTTGTCAGGGATTTATCTGAGTGTCAGGTAGTGAGAGCTGGGAGTAACTTGATATCAGTATTGTTGCATTTAATGTGTATTTTGACTGTAAAAGAGCAAGCACCAGCACTGCCAGTAGTGTGAAACCTCACAGGCTCAGAACTACAAGGCTGCTGCCTTTACCAGCATTACCTAGCACTATCAACAGAAAGCAAATTAAGTGCATAGAAGTTAAAACTAAAAGAAGAAAGTTGATTTTATTTTTGCAGAGTTTGGAGTTACAGCTGCAGGAATTTAGGGGATGTTTGGTTGCACCAACTGTAATTTATGATGACTGTGAATGAATGAAATATCCTCTGCATTAATCCCTTCTGAAAATACAAAGCTTTCCTATGCCTTATATCTTTTCAAACTTTTGAATGCAAAACAGATCCTTAGAAAAATACATAGACAAACATAAATATGAGGTGGTGGGTTTTTTTTCTTTGATGCATCCATGCAGCATCAGTATCTATAAATTTACATTATAGCTCTACTGCCATCAAGTGATGAAAAGATATTTTAGAGAAGATATCAAAGAGGGGAGGAAAAAGGAATTTGTGTAAGTTACAGAGCTCTTACACAGAAATGAGAAATATTTAATATTCACCCCTGCCTCTTTCCATCCATGGTACCAATGGTTACCCATGGGAAACCAAAAAACTTTGTGAACTGCAATGTGAGTAGAGGCAAGGAGCTTAATTAAAGTGCATGCCAAGATTTAATTATTGTTTGTGGGTAACATAGATGAAAAAAATCCACATGCATGTCCTCCCTTATCTCTTGGGTCACGTAGCAGGGTGGGGAGCAATAAAGCAGCTTTTTGGAGCTGCCAGCAGAGCTGTCACAGCTCAGTACCATCTCCCTGCCTTTCCCTTCCCTTGGCTGCTCTTAGTGCCTCCCTACTGGAAACTGGGGCTGTTTCAGCACAGGAAGAAATATCAGATGTGGCCTTTCAGCACTTAAAGGAAGATGGGGGCTGACTTTTACTGGGGCATGTAGTGATAGGATGGGGGCTATGGTTTTAAATTAAAGAAGGTAGATTAAGACTACACAGTGAGGGGGGTGAAACAGCTCAGGCTCATGTGTCCATGGATGGGTGTCTATCACCTCTCTGATGTAGCTGAAGGTGTCCCTGCCCCCAGAAGGTTGGACCAGAGGGTCTTGGAAGGTCCTTTCCAACCCAAACCTTCTGTGCTTCTCTGACTGGGTCAGAGTAGGATGTGTCTAGAGCATAACTTACAAAGTGAGGGACAGTGGGATGGAAAGAACAAAGAGTCACACCTGGAGGGGTTTTCTGGCACACTGCTACAGAATTTGGAGTTTTGCAGTGAGAGAGAGCAGCTCAGGAAAAGCAGCTCCCTGGGGTTTCCCCACGAAGGTGGTGATGCTGCAGCCCCTTCCTTTGCACTCCAGTGAATCTCCATGGTGACTTTGGCAGCTGCCACCTGACAGGGACCCTCCAACCTCCACAATGATTTTGGCATCAGTGACAGGGAAGGGAAACTGCAGACTGCTAAGACAACACCTCGCTGCACACACATGGGAAAAAACAGATTTTGTGGGACACCAAAGGCATCTTTGCCTTCTCACAGAAACATTAAGGCTGGAAAAAACCTCTAAGACCATCAAGTCCAACCATTAACCCACTTGGTTCACCACAAAACTTGTCCCCAAGTGCCACATCCACATGTTTAAAACATTTCCAGGGATGGTAACTCCACCACTGCCCTGGGCAGAGAGGCTCAGAGGTGCTCCTTTTATTCCCAAACCTGATTAACAGCAGATCTTCAGCCAGTGTTTTGCTACACCTCCAGCTGTTGTACATCCATAGGATCTGAACTGGAAATACTCTGGGCTCATGCAACAGAATTCTGTTTCTGGAAACTGCAAATATCTCTGATCAATACAAATAAAATACAAATCTGAGACTGCTTGAACAAACCAGACTTTTTACAGACATAAACTCAGTCTTGAATAGGACTAGGATGTATTTCACAAGTTTTTTATGATTGATTGCAGGAATGAAGGAATTGCACACTTTTGAAAATGAGCTCACCACAGGTTGCATGGTGTGAAAGGTAAAGGGAGGCCATTCAAGAAGACAAAAATAAACCCTTGGGTTCAGGGCTCAGTTCCTAAGTGGTCAGGATTAGGTTATCTCTTTGTAAGACATTTTGAATTCTTATGGAATGAAAGACAAAATGCAGAAGCACAGAGCCTGGACAGTGAGTCAGGCTGCATGGAAGAAATAAATCAGAAGAGGCTCTAATGGCTCGAGCCCTCTGAGGAACTAGTGGCAAAAACAGCATTTGCCATCCAGGAGAATCCAGTGGACTACTGAAGCCAAAGCAGACGTGACAAGAGCTGAGCTAACCATTTTGAGAGACATAAAGGGGAAAAAATGCCCTAATAAAGGCAGTAGGACTAATAATGGACTCAGGATATTTGTTCCAATTGCCCAGAACTTTGTTTGGAGCACAGCATCATCCAAAGAGACATTTATGGACTTAGGCAGCTGAATATCAGTTCTGCCTGTCATGCCTCGATCGACATAAATGGAGAAGGGAAACAATGTGAACAAAGGATAAAAAAGAAGGATGGAGACAGCACAAGGCAGCAAACAGGACTGTTATTTCACACTTTCTTCTCCCATATTTTTTATTTATTTTCTGTGGGCTCCTGTCACAAGGCAAGAGTATATTTTATGAGCTAGGAGATGCTATATGCCTGAGTGAAGTTGCAAGGGGAAAAGTGTATTCAAACACTATAATTTATTATTATATATGTATGTAAACACAAAGTGATACTATGAACACACAAAAATCTGCATGTTTATTTGTACATGCATATATCAAAGAAATCAAAGGAAAGGCTGAAGGGGGATAAATACATATACACATATATCTCAATTTTATATAATTTACTTTCAACAGTCAGTGATTTCCAAAAGGCCATTTCCATGCTAGCAATGTAGCCTTTTCTTTGGAGTGCAGCAAGTTAGACAGGAGAATAAAAGTTCAATTAAGAGCCTGCTTGCTTGTGACTGATAATGGTTTTGACATTTGCAGAGTCTCCTGACAACAACGCCAGAGCAAAGTGGGGAAAAGGAAATCAAAGAACAAGTTCTTTGCAGATGGAGATGAGAGGGTTCAAACATCTGAGGCTTTGCACTCGTGGCCTCAGAAACAACCTTTCCAACCACACAAGGCTCTGTCAAACATTTCAGCTTTTCAAGGAGAGGCGTTGAACTTTCTGAATAAACCCAGCAGCTTTGAGGGGGCCTGGCTGGAAGGTGTTAAAGAAAGAGAAATGCTGATTTGACCAAGTGCCCTGATCACCACCACTGCCTCAGGCAGGGAGGGAGAGGAAGGAAATGAACCAGCTCATCACCAACCTGAGGTTTGCTTTAGATCTTGCCAATTAAAGTGATGTCCTTCTAATCTAAGATCCAGAAGGGGAATTCCCCCAGGTCAGGCTGGGGTTCCCAGCACTCTGGGCATCAAAGCTGCCTCAGCTCAAGCTCTTGACTGGGGCATGTGGGTCTGATGCCATCTGCTCTCCTCTTGAGAGTAAACACAGCTGCAGTTTCAGGAATAGCTAAGATTAAATAAAGTTCAGTGGCTCTGCCTGCCTGGGATAAAACCAGTGCTGCCTCTTTGAATCTGGCTGCCCTGTTTGCTTCTGTAATGCCTTTACTGAATAAGTTCATATTTGCCAGAGAATGTCCAAACCTCAGCCACCAACCCTTAGAGAGAATCTGAAGTTTTAGTGTCTCCTCTGCACACCAACACAAAAAGTTGACACGAAATGCATTTCAATTTGCAGTAATTTTAGGCAGAGAAGAGTTAAGAAAGATTATTTTAAAACTCAGCTTAAGGATCAGAAGCAACCAGAATTAGAGGCCCCTTCCTAATTCAGATTCCTGAGCCAACATGAGCTAATTGTTCCAGCTGATGGCTGAGGCTGGCACAGAGCAGCAGTGAGTGAAGACTGTGTGGGAAGAGTGATCAAATGACCTTGTAAAGCACAGAAAAGTGTCCTAATGCACCATGTCAGGGCTGCAGCTGGTTTAACCTGATCACTGTAGTAGGATCAAGTCCAGGCTGCTGTAGAGGTGAGGCCACCACACACACTGGGCAGTTTCCACTCCCTGGGCATGCACCACCCCTCCTGGCAGTGTTTGGAGTCAGTGAGTTAGGGGATTCTCTGAGTTCTTCAGAGAGAAATCAGAGTGCAGGGATTGAATTAAAGTCTGTGGATGGACTGAAGTATATTAAGGCACTCACACATAAAGTAGAGATTTAAGTAGAAGTAAGGTAGTAAGTTTTAGGATGAGTTCTGATGCTTTTAGTAAGTGAAAAGGTTTCAAATGCCAGAGTAGCAGTGAGAGTGAAGGTTGAAGCACTGATATCTTCAGCAAGAGGCTCCAGGCCCACAGCTGTAGACAGTGCTTAGACATAACAGATCTATAGTGAAGATATTGCTTACATTTTTCACATAGAACAAGATAGGTTGTATGCACAGTCTTATACGTAACCTGATGTGCTAAGAAACTGGAATTCTAATAGGTTAAGGAGTGGTGGTCTGAGTTTGCATCTTAGCTTGTTGGAAATCCTACATAAGAGTTTGTACTGGGGAGAGTTGTTGTCTTTAGCCTTTGGCTTTTGCCAGTGCTTCTAGCCATCTGCTCTTTGCCAGGCTTTTGCTTTGCCACTGCATTTGCCATTGCTTTTTGCCATTGCCTTTTGAGACTGATGTGCTTTGTAATAAGATGTGCTTTGTAATAAACAACCTTTTTAACTATTGGCTGCTTTGCTTATTTAGAAGATTACATGACGAAGTAGGAGCCAAGTGCTCAGAGTAGGAGCCTAAGAGCTCCAGAGTTGGTGCCTTAGAGCACCCAGAGGTCTGAGAATGTCACGTTGGAGGAGCACTGTCAGCTCGTTGATGTGTCCCTGCAGCCCCTGGGCCATGCCCTCCATTCCTGCTGCCCCTCTGCTCCCAGGAACCCTGGGGTGCACAAGCCCAGCCCTTCCCAGAGCAGCAGCTGGAGCAGAGACCCTGCCCCAGCTCGTGCTCTCCCAAGCATATTTCAGCAGGGTCAGTGTCCTCACATCCAGCGTTTATTCCACCTCTGAAACTTTATGAGAGCTCCTGCCTTCTAGCTGTGATGTTTCCCTGGAGTGGGACGTGGCTGGCAAGCAAGGAGAGGAGACCTGCTGCTGCTGCAACATGTCAGACAGATTTACCACTAGCTCAAGAGCTCCAGGCCAGTGGGTTTGGATGTGAAGAGCCAGGCTCCCAGTCTCAGAGACACAGGGCATGGTTATTTTGCTGTTTATAGCTCATTAATTTATTACCCTAGGCCTGCATGGAGGGTGCTTTGCCATGTCTGTCTTTCACATACATTTTACAACGTGACACAACAGGGCAGTTTTGGACAGAGAACGTGGAGCCATCAACTTTTCAGGTCCTTTTTAGCCAGTGGGTGGATTTTTCATCAGCAAAACACGAGTGTCTGTAGGAGCAGGCAGTACACACATCAACCACACACGTGCACCATTCACACACCAGTGTGCTTCACCCCTGTTCGTCAAACCACAAGGACCATCCAGATCTCTGCTCAGCACTCCACTGCAATAATTCAAATTGCTGGCACAGAGGACAAAGGAGGGTTTTGAACAAAACCCCAGGTCCTTCAGCTGACAAAACCAGGCTGTGCTGACCTCTCCTATTTGCTTCCCAGCCTTTGTCATTCAAGGCTGTCTAAAAAACACTTGAAGAGCAAAAAGAGAGAGAGTGAAAATGGAAGTCCTTCAACATAAGATTGGTACTCCTCTGCTGTCATGAAAAAATGTGTTCAGGAGTATTAACAAGAGTGTCTAGTAGGGTGAAGTGTTGCCTTTGTGGAGAGGAGCTCTACTACCAAAGGGTTGAAAAAGGAAGGGAAAACACTTGAATTTCATTGCTAGCTCTATCCATGCTTATAGCACCTTACTTTCTAGGATTTTTCAAAGCAAGGGTTTTCTAGGGCAAATAAAATACATAACATCCACAACACAGACAGATACATGAAGCAGTCAGACAAGGTCTGTGCTGGAAAGAAAACATTCCCAAACCAACATAGGCAGTCCAGATTCCTATACAAGCAGAAACACAGCTGCAGCTGTTCAAAACCTGCCCACAGATCTCCTTCTTTCAAAAGAAAACAAACTTATAAACAACAAAACTAAACACAATAATTTGAGTAGAACCAAGGTGTTATATTTGAGGATGTGCCTGTAGGTGCTTATGGCTTATTTTTATTTTTCTTGTCATGGGCTGTTAAAGTAAAAATCCACATGTTGGTCAACAGCAGGTGGAATTTCTACTTTAGCACAATTTTAGCTCATCAGAGAAAAGAGAGTCCAGCTTGAAGTTTTGCAGAACCATTCAAGAGGCAAAGGGAGAGGAGAGCAGCTGAAGTGGGTCAGGCTATGGGCCCCTCATTGTCTATGAATATAAACTACAAAGAGAATGACATTGAATATGGGTAAAGTCCCACAGTTTTGCCTGTTAAATGTTCACAGATGTGCCACCTTTGTGCACATTTTTGCTGTGACCAGTTTAAAGTGACTCCTGTAACACAGCTTTTCCATGAGGGGCTGCATGGATTCCTGTGCTGAGTTACTGTCCTGTTTCCACCCCTCTCAGAGCCCAGCCAGAGTGACATAAACTCTATTCTTGACTCTTATATTGAGCTACTAAAAAGGATGTGCATTTCAAAAGGTTTCATATTCTTCTGGGAAGTGGATAAACAAACACACTGGCTTGTTACAGCAAATACTTTGAACCTATTGGGATGTTCATCTTGCACAAGATATTGGCAAAACGACAAAGCAAGATGAGATCATTTTCTGAAGTTGTATCTGTCCTGGGGAATTAAAAGGAAAGAGAGAAAGAAGAAAGTTTTGTTTTCTTGAAGTTTATCTTAGTATGAAAAATGAAATTTCATGGGCAAAGCAAAGGTTTGCTTTGAGACAGCTGCAAGGGGACTACAGCTCCAAAAGACTTCAGACAAATGTGTAGATTTTAAAAATAATGACAAATTATTCATTCCTGTCAGAGAAATATCACTAGGCAAGAAATAATAGGGGCCAAGTCTTTGTCAGATTGCATCTTCTCACTAGTGCATCAAGGTAGGACTGATTCTAGAAGAGAGCACCTGGTGCTGCAAAACAAAGGAGGAAAAAAAAGAAAATACCACACACCTGTGGATGTTGAAAAGCCTTAACTGGAAAGAAAGCTTCACAGGAGTGTGTAGGCTTTGCCACAACTGACACAGAGAGAGAAAAATTAAAAACAAAAACAACCAGAAACCCTGTTCATTTCCAGTTTGCTGAGTTGGAAGGGGAAATGGTTGTTGAAGGGAGGGTTTAATTGACACATCTGGTTTGAAATCCATTTGGTGTATCTGGTAACCCCCTTCTGCACTGCCTGGGTCCCTTTGCTGTGAACACATCACACCAAGCTGGGAAGGGCTTTCCAGTGATGCTCTCACTAAAACCTTGCTGTTTGCACTTGCAGTTACACGAGGTTGGGAAGAAACACCCACTGGGCTCCACCACCAGCTGATGCAGCCATGGACCAAACACCTGCTGTGCTTGGGCTCCCAGCACCAGACCCAAACTCCACATTTCCTTTGGTCTTTCCTTTAGTTTCAGGCTCCAGCTTGCACATTCTTTGGCCCTGGATATCTGCATCCTCCTTTCACACTCCTGGAAAGCCAGGATGAGGATGGGACAGCTCAGGCCAGGATAATCCAACAAAACACAGCATCTGGCACACTCAATAAAGCATCACTGTAATTTATGTGAGGTTAGAGACTTCTCCTATTACTCCTCTATACATGTTTCATATAAACCCAGATGTAACCCTGTCCCAAAAATGAGGGATGGAGGGCAGGAGGACAGGAGAAGGAAGGTGGCCCTGTCACCCCAGACCAGCACATAAACACTGTGCCAGGCAGAGACAATTTGGGGCTATAATCACCTTGTTTGTCCCTCTTCATCTAAACCTTCTCCTTTTTCGACTTGCCAAGTCTTCTCAAACAAAATGAAAAGCAGAATTTCCCTGGATGGGTTTGCAAAGCCAGTTAGTGATACTCTGCAGATTTCCTCCTGGGTTCATACCCATAGGCAGGAATGCTCAAGGAAAAGAAAACCAAATCATAAGTAGCAAATTCAGCACAGCAAATCTTGAAAGTCATTTCTACTGTAAATGTCTGTGCATGTCAGAGAATATTCTCACAGGAAACATCACTGAATAATTTTGCATGATGAGCAAAATATGTTTTTTTCTTAATAAACAAGGAAAATCTGCTTAGAAATAATGCATGAAACTTGAGATAAATTCCTGCAAATAAGTTTTCAAGGCTGGTTGAAGTTGCTAATGGCTATGTTTGTCCAGCCTTTAAAAATTTTGCTCAGGCATCATTCATATTAGATGACCTCTTGCAGTGAGAATGCAGAAAACTCCTGAAATCCTTATCAAATCACTTTCATCCATCCCTGATATTAACCATTTGAGGCATTTCCACTTCCCTGATCTGCCTCCTACCACCTTGGAGAAATTGTTTTGATTCTTCTTCCTTTTCCTTAGAAATTATTTCGCAGCACAGGAAATAAAAAATGACAACAAATCCCACAACTCAGTGCCCACTAGAACATGCTCTTCCAACTGCAGTAAGAACCTCACTCTTGGGCATTTCTTGTGAGACTGATGGCCAGCTGCCTCAACACCCTGCAGCCTTGCTCCAAGCCATCAGTCTCACAGGCAATCAATCCTCAGAAAAAGGAAGAATAAAAAAAAAAAAAAAAAAAAAAAAGAAAAAAAGCTCTGGGCCTTGGTTTAAATAAAAAATAATAAAAAAAAGTGTTAGTGTAACCCCTTATGGTGTGATATGGATAAAGATTATGGATTGCTGTTCTGGTCTCTCCCTCATGTTCATCACGTTCCACAGCCCTGGCCAGCCCAGCTCCCTCCCAGCACACCCTGGATGGATGGTGGCCCTTCCTTTGATCTTCCCCATGTCCCTCTCCTCCTGTGGGCACCCTAAGCAGTGCCAGCCATGGGGAATAAACTTCTCCTGCTGGGTTTTGTGCAGGACACAACCCATCACAGCAAGATCCATCCTTTTACAGATCAGGTTTTACCTGGCAGCTCCCATCACCCTCAGGTCACAGAACCACAGAATGGTTTGGGTTGGGCCTTAGAGACCACCTATTCCACCCCTGCCATGGCAGGGCCACCTTGCACCAGCCCAGGTCACTCCAAGCCCCATCCAGCCCAGCCTTGAGCATTTCCAGGGATCCAGGGGCACCCACAGTTCCTGTGCCAGGGCCTCCCCAGCCTCACAGCTCCTCTCCAGGGCTGCTGCTCAGGCACTCAGCTCCCAGCTGCTTTCTCCACCCCAAGAGCAGAGTTTTGTGCTTTCTTTGCCAAACCTCACAGAGTTTAATTTAGCCTTTTCTTCAAATTAATCCGAGTCCCCTGGGCAGCCACTCTATCATTTGTCACATCAGACTCTCCCCCTAGTTTAGTGTCATCCACAAATTACTTGTTTTGGTAGCACAGCTAGAGTGAAGAGACATTTAAATGCCACCCCTGGTGTGTTTGCTCGTGGTAGAGTTTGTGTAAATTAGAGTCCCCTGGGCTCCTCACTGTGCTGCCTGCTGACCCCAACCTGCAGCTGCCCTAATAGATTCTCCCTGAGTATTTCAATGCTGCAATATAAAACCTCATTCCATAGTGATTCCTGGAATGAAAGTGCCTCAGCATCTGCAGTGTGAATCATCTGTGGGACTGCAAGCTCAGGGCCACAAAACACTCACTGCCCCAGCTGGGAGCAGCCACGGGCCTGTCCTGTGGAGAGGATTCTCCTGGGAAGATGAACCAGCCCACCGACCTTTCAGTGCAGGAGTTTAATCAAAAGTTTAGCTTTTGGGCTCCTTTGCCTGTGAACAGCAAGTTTCCCTGATTTCTTTCTCCTTTGCAGAATGAGGGTTTTTTTCCATAAATATATGGGAACAGTTCACCTGCCTTTTTCTTCCCCCTGCCAGGTCTCTGTGCCAATGAAATGCTCTCCCTCCCAGGCATAGATCACTGGCCTGACTAGACTGCTGTTATGTTAGAAGCAGGAAAATTATAATGCTGCCCTTTACTTTTCCTCATGAATTCAGGTGCAACTCACCCCTCACCTTCCCTTTCTGCCCCTTAAATTCACCTGTAAGTACCTTAAAGGAAGAGCTGCTCTAATCCAAACCCAGCAGACAGGATGCTCTCTAAAAACAACCAAACTACCAAAAACCAGAAATAATTTCAAAGAGCATCACTCTGTTTGGGAGAGCTGCCAAAACCATGTGAATGATACATAAAAGATAAAATGTCTAACAAAATCCTCCAGCGCTGCAGCGAACAGTTCAAAGAAAAGAGGCATCAATGTCCAATTACCTGCCCAGGTGCTGGACTGCAGGGAAACATCAACTTTGGGCAGCCAAAGCTCCACACAGGTATAATGGTGGTGGGCTTGCTGTGGTAAGAGGCAGCTTCCCTTGCTTTGTTCTGCTCCCCTGTGGTCACTTTGGGACCATTAACAGCACCTGAGAGAGCAGGGGTGGTGCCAGCTCTCAGAGCAAAGCAGGCAAAAGTTAATTTATCCCATCTTTACCTCAGCATCTGCTCAAGTTCACACCATTTCCTACCTGAGGCACCATTTTGTTTCTGATCTGCACCAGAACATGCCTGCCCTGAATTTTGTTGCCTGAAAGACAGGGAGAAACAAACACCTCCCTGCTTCAAACCAAGTTATAGATTAATATTTTTTACCACTGTTCTCAATCAGTGCTGTTTGCCTGGGGCATCTCCCTTCTCACTGTCCCCTCCTCACACCACACTGGAAAAGCACTTCCAGAGACTCTTCTCTCATTTGTATCTCCCTGTTCTCTCCTACACTACATGGAGCCAAGCATGGGCAGAAATAGGAGCTGGATGAGTCCAAAGCAAGCCCTAATTTGAGCCTTTAACTGCAAATTCACATCTAATGGGAGGCTCCCTGTTCCCTACTTGCATATTGAGACAAGTTGCATCTCTGGTGGACTTCTGTTATTCCCTATCCTACTTCCTACAAATCTGGCAAAATTTATATATATTTTTATTTATATATTTTATATATTTATATATTTTTATATATTTATATTTATATATTTAAATTATGGGTTTTCAAGCAATGATTAAAATAATCTGTTTCTCTGCCTATTTTGAGTTCAGCTTGACCATCACTTCCTGAACAGCCTGAGTGACTCAGAGGGGCCAGTGATCTGAACTCCCTGCTGACATTTCTTAATGTCAGTAAATAACAGCAACTTTTGTACATATTACTTTTCTTTCTAGGCAATTTAATGCCTTTATTCTTTTTGGGTCTCATCCCAGGCTGAGATTAAAAACGGGTCCAGCTTAGGCAGGTGATTAGTTTTGTGTGCATCCTTTTGCTGTGCTTGAAGTCAGATGTGCATAAAATTTGGTGATTTGGGGCCATGGGGCTCAAAGTGCTTCCTCTGACTTGCCCAGTTTCCCTCACCACAGATCTGACATGACTGCCACTCTCATCTTCACTTTATCTCTGATCATCAAACCTCTGTAAGGAAAGGTCAGTGACATTTTGCAGTGTTGCTAAATGATAACATCTCAGACCTGGTCAAGCTTGCATTAAAATGCTCTTTTAATGACAAATAGGCCATCTGCACCCTGTCTTTGAGTAAATCCAGGAGCCCACATAAACTATTTCTATTGACAGCTATAAAAATGAGCAGAGGCCAAAATCTTTCACATCTCTGCCTTTGTCCTCCCTCGGAATTACTGATTGAATGTCCCCTATTTTGAGTGAAAACTGAAATATGGATTTTCTTTTCATCATCACCACTTGCACAGCTGCATCAGTCATTAAGCTGTCCTAAAGATCTGTTACCCAGGAACTGCATGCCAGGTATATATCGTGTCCTGAGGTGAGTTGTGGCAAGGCATAAATTGATCATGAGGTTCATGCCTTTGAAACCCAAGTGAAAGAACATCAATTGTCATCAACTACAAGAATATAAATAGAAAAGATCAAATCAGTTCTGCCCTAAATGTGTTGTGCAATGGAAATATATTTTTAAAAAAAAAGCCAAACAAACAAAAAAAAATCACAAGTTAGTTTGATCAGGGACAAAAAGTTATACTTTTCAATGTAGGACATAAAATGAACAGAAATTTCTTTACTCAACCTGTCCCTTCTCCGTGTGCTTTGTACAACTGTGTGCTACAACTGAAATGAAACCTCAGGCTCCTCCTCTATTGTCCCTGTAGAAAAGTCACTGCAGAACTACAACCTTTTGGAGCTTAACTTCCCTCAGATGTCCAGGTGAAATGTAGCCACAGTCCTTTTAAAGCTTTTTGCACTGCTGTCAGGTGTTTATTTAAAACTTCTTCTGCCAAAGATTCTGATGTAGTTGCAAAGTCTCTCTTATATCATTATGTCAATATACTCTCATTCCCCTTAAATTGCAGTTCTCTAGGTTAAATAAGCAAAGCTATCACCTTTTTTTTTTTTAAACAAAGATATGTTCTCCATCACCTATTTCAATTTTAGTTAATCCTTCTTGAATATGTGTGACTAGAACTATATGTTACCATTCTGAATGAGATTTTATAGCACCACATAATTTCCTGGTTCTGCTGGAAATTCCTTCTGTGAGATATGTTCACATCTAGTTTTCTCTTCTCACTGTTTTCTTGAAGGTCCATAACCGTCTTAAAATCAACAAATGCAACCAGGATCTTTCTTTCTTCTCTCTTTCTTCTCCATTGATGATTTCCAAGCCTACAGCAGGAATTACTTTTTTTCCTCAGAAAAAATTGAAGTCTTCCTCAGTATTGCAGCCACACTAGAAAATCTGTATATGCCTGATGCCATCTTTTTCCTTTTTAATATACAAATTTTTATATTTGACAAGTGAATGATGCCAACTTTGTTAGACTTACATTAGACCCACAAGTCCACGTGTGGGTTTTGCCTGAACTCTGGAATGGAGACTAATTAGTCTCAGAATTTAATTCTTTTAATCCTTTATGCCTGCACTTAAATCTCTGATTAATTTGTTATATTAAAAAAAAATCAAGTACTAGGTTTATGTTAGCTGTAATTAGTTATAAAAACTGGAAAACTCACACTATTTACACATATAATGTGGGTCTTGCAGTATGAAGCTGAGAGCAGGTACAGTTGTCTAATTAATTACCTAAAACAGGTATCCAGGATGCTTTGGGGTGTCTCAGGGAGCTCAGACCTGGCAGATGTCATACAAGAGACCTTGGCTGTGCTGCACAGCTGCTGCAGGGCAAGTGGGGCACCCTAAAACTTGCTTAATTGTTGGGCACCTGACTGAAACTCACCCTTAGTGTGCTGATTTTAGCTTGGACAGGCAAAATGAAAGTTGGAGCTGGTGAGATCCTACATGAGATTAATTCAGCTTAGAAACAGAGCTGTTGTTTCCTGCAGAGACACTAACAGGGCAGGCTGGTGTCACCATGTTTAGGAAGGAGATCTTTGGAGGTGGCTGCCTTCAAAGTTAGCTCTGGGCAGCCTGACCTGTGCTAATTTCAGTGCACTCAGGCTTCCCTGCTTTCTCACCAATGGGATCAGCAGAGCTCAGGGATCACAGCTCAGCCAAAAGCTTCAGCCTGAGGGAAAACTCTCCCCTTGGCTCTACTACCCTGGGTTTCCAGAGCTCTTCACCTGGAGTTTGGCTTCTCTGCAGAACAAATTAGGACTTACCTGGTCACACACAGCATTGTGAGTTAGTTCCTTGCCATCACAGGAGCCTAGGTTCTAAGTTTATGTCCATTTCTCCAATTTCCCAGAGGTTTGGCTGCCTGTGGGGATGAGTGCTTGAGTTCAAAGTCACCTGGGAGAATCCAAGAAGGAAGCAGTGACTTGCAATTCACACCAAGAGAAATTAAATGATCTAATCACCCCTTCTGGCCTCAGACCCTGTGAAATCATATGAAAATTATAAAAAAGGACTTGCCTGTGTGACTGTGAACAAAAGGAAATGTTTCTCGTTCAGCTGCAGATAATGATTTTGACACCATCTCTGAACTCTTGGCTTTGCAGATGTCAGAAGCTGAACAGCTTGAGGGAGTTCTGATCTCTGATTCCAGCTTTTATCTGTGGAGGTGGGAGACAAGGAAGCACTAAGTGCAAAGCTGCCAGAAAGGGCTGCTTGAGTCAGCAACTTCCACTGTGATTGTAATTGATTTCAAGTCACAGTTTACTGGGGGAAAGCCACACCATGGCCAAGATGCACCTAACCCTGGAGCCTGCAGGAACCTGGGAGGAATGCTGCCTCCAGGTTTTCTGGGACTGGGGTCTTCAATAGAGGAAAAAATAATATAAGAAACCACTTGGTTTAATAACAACTGTGAAAAAAATGGGATTCTGGATTGCAGTGGGTATTACAAATCTGCTATCTCAACAGAACATGTGAAAATAAATGAAATGGTAACATAATTGCTCCATATTTTCTATTCTTTCAATTTATTTTGCTTTCATGTTCACTGACACTTTTTCCATGCTGTAGCATTGTGCTTTGAAATGTTCCTGCCCTGCTCCAGGAGGTCTGCTGGGGTGATGTCTCTAGCACAGAAGTCAAAACTCTCTAAATTAGTTGCTCCTTTCATCCCCTAATTAGAACCATGCTAATTTCCCTCAACATCATTATTCTATAAAAAGCCACTCTTTCAGCTCCACGTTGTTGATGCTGAGATGGAAATCAAAAGAGGACCAGTAAAGAGGACAACCACAGGCAGCAAAGTGATTTTGCTACTCTGCATCATTTTCTAGGATGGAAAGCAACAAGATTCTTCTGATAATTCCACAGATTCTTGTAAAATTCCTGCTTTCCTGGTAGGAGTCCAGAGCAACACTTGGCAAACACCAGAAGTGGAAAGTTCTTCCTCAGCTGGTCTATGCCACTGGGTGCTGTAAGAAATTTCTGCCTAAAGAGAAATAAAAGTAATCAAAGCCACATGTAGGATATGACATTGAGTCTTAAGTAGTTAGTTTCTGGTTCCTCATACTAAAGCAAGAAGAGATTTAACAGTAGATTTTCAAAGCTCAGGTTGATTTCTGAGATTGTTCTGGGATTTCTGGAATTGTTCTGTTCATTGTTGGGTTGGCCATGCAGGTATTTTGCAATACCTGTTTGGTTTTTTCTGTTTGTTCTGAAATTGAAAGAGTTATTTTAAGAACAGACCCACCTTTAAAGTTGGAATGTGGAAGGTCATAGAAAAGAGTATTCAATTCAGGAAACAAAGATGCCTATTTAGAAATTAAGGACCAAACATGCTTTAAGGCAAATGACTTTTTGAGACAAAGTGCTATTCAGTCTTTATTTATTTTCTTATTTCTTTATAGTTGCCATGAGAATATTTTAATAACCTCTGTAGAGTTTAAAATGATGCAGGTAATTGCTTAAAGTAATTTTAGTGCTATTAAAGATAACAAACCTCTTGTGTGAAATACTTTGCTAAGCAACAATCAGCAGAAAAGGGGTAAAGATCTTTTTATTGCAAATTTGAGTTCTTTTTATAGGTGAGCTGAAGTGAGAACATAATTACATTATCTATAAAATAAAAGGTGTGCAGGTATTCCAACACCCACCATCTCAGTCAGTGTGTTGGCTCGTGTAGAGAACACACCAGAATTTTAAACAGATCCATTTCTCCCATTCAGCAGCCTGTGTGTGATCTCTGAATCCACCTCCAGTTTGCACTGATAATGTTTAATTTGCAATTTATTCATCACAGCACATTCATAATACCTGAAACAGGATTCCTCCCAGATTACCTGGGAGACACTCAGAGGAAGGAGTGAGTATAAATCCTGCATATTCTGCTTCCATTTCTTTTCCTGTCCTCCTTGATTGTGGCTATAAAATCATTTCCTCCTTTTTGTCTCTACCTCATGAAAAATATGTCAGAGAAGTTGGTCTAGGAGAAGTTTGAGACTGAAAAAACAAGTCACACAAAAGCTGGAAGGCCCCAAATAAGCCATTATAAAACTTGCTTCTCTAAGTTATTATGTCCTGCTAATGAGCTGTAAGAATCCTTACAACCTGAATAAACAAACAGAACTGGCATTTTTTCTCTCTTTCAGGCGTGTTTAAGGGATGCAAGTGACACAAGCAAAGCATAATTTCACCAACTCTTAACCAGCTGACAGTCAGGTTTGCCAGGCATTGAAGTTCTGCTTTCCCACAAGAAATCCCAGTTTAAACAGATCCTGGATCTTCTGGGGTGTTGGATTTAAAGCCTGATGGGAACTGGAGGCTGGGAAAGGAAAAGAAAACATGAAAATATCAGTTTATCTAGAAAACACTTCACATTTCTGTGACTGTCAAAGCTCTGCCACCCCCTGGGACGTGCTTTAGGAGAGTATTGGCCCAGCCACTCTACAATAACTTCTTGCCAAACTGAAAATTAAGGAAGGCTTCTTCCACCTTTTTTTTGTTATGAGCCATTTCTCTCTCCTAAAACAGACCAGAAGAGCATTTCAGAGCCTGCTGCTCACAACACGAATTTACTTACTTTCCCTGCTTTTCCTTTTCCCTCCCCCTATTTATTTTTTCACCCTCCTGAACAATATTTCAAGGTGGAAACAGCTATCTTCCAAACTGCTTGAAGGGAGGAAAAAATTCTTTCTTTCCCATTCTCCTCAATGGGCAGGATTGATTTTTTAGCCATTAGCTTCCGTGAGCTGCATGTTAATAATGAGCCTGCACAGAATAATAATAATGATGGATGCTTTCCACGTGCACATGGGTAGCCAAGCATTATTTCCTTCCATAGGATCCCTGCAATGGCTCCTGCCTACAGGACCTGCCCTTTGGGACACATCCATCCCTTCCTGTGCCATCCTTTCACCAGAGCTCAATGTAGGAGGTGACATCAGTTCACAGAATTGATGCCTAATCACCATGATTTGGAGGATTTCCCTTCCTTTTCTCATTTATTTTTGACATAGGAAGAACTGTGTTCTTGTAGTTTTCCCTCCTGATCTGGTCTCAAGCAACCAAAAGGGTAAAATTCCTTTTTGGATTGCTTTGGTTTTGTATTTTGGGTTTTTGGGGTTTTTTTTTTTTTTGCTGTAAAGCTTTATCTCTGAATATTTGCCTCATGCAGATGTTCCTAAGGCAAGCAGCCCCTAGGAAAGTCACAGAGCCTTTTGTATTAAGTAATGGGGAAAAATGATAATTGAATTTTTTCAAGATATTCCTTCACTACCCTCTCCAGAAAAAAAAAAATTATCAGCCCTGAAGAAGAACTGAATAATATGTGCAAGTAATGACTCAACAGTTCTTAATTTTACAGACTGGTATTCCTGCCAAAGTGAGGAGTCAGTGAGGAATTGCTGGGTGCTCTTTCTCTTCTCATCCACACCTAAACCAGTAAATGTGCACTGGTGGATCAAGCTCAGCATCCTCCTAACTCCCTGCTCAGTCTCATTTGAGAATTACTCAAATTACTCAAATGCTGCACAGCATTATCCTGGGCAGCAGAGGGTGGGGAGGGAGCTGACCCAACACTGGTGCACAGCTCCAGAATCAGACATGCTTCCCCAAGGAGCAGCTTCTCTCAGAAGGGCTTCACTTGCTCCTGTCACAAGTGTTTCCCAGGGAGAGATCTGAGGCATAAGCCTCCAGAAATAAGGCAAAGGACTTGTTAGAGGAATTTGATCCTGAGCAGTGAAGCAATGATGTCAGTGACAAGGACTAATGGCAATGTGCCTTCACCTTCTGCCTCTGCTCTTGGAGAGACTCAAAAGGCTTTTCAGCCCCTAAAAGCTAAGTTTTAATAAAATATGAGTTAAAATAGTTAACTTTTCTAGCTGAGAAAGCCCAAAGAGGGTAGATTGATCATCACTGAAATGAATGAAGCAATGCAACACTTCCTCCCTGCTCACCATGCAGGTGGGTGCTGAGGCTGCAGGTGGAGGACAGAGCTCTGGCTGAGGTCTGGATGGCTGGATGGATGTGGAAAACTGCTAGGGATGACACAAGGAGGTGCTGAATGTATTAAACAACAATGTGAGAAGCCAATAAATCTGCAGATAGTGCTGTGGGGAGTGGCCAGATTGGTTGGGTACCTGGATGGGAACACCAGGGACCTTTTGGGGATCCAGGTGTGGCAAGGCAACAGCAGCACCTGGGGAGCTAAATCAGCTGTGCTGCAAAAAGTGAGGTTGCAAATATCAGAAACAGCAAATAACCATATCAGAAGCAGCAAGTTTGGGGGTGGACACAGCAGAATTGTGACCACTGGAGAAAAAAAACTGAGTAGGTGTGGGTTGGTTACTGGGGAAGGAATTAGGGTGAAAAGGAGGGAAGTGGGGGATCCATTGTATCCACACCTTTCCTCCATAATCAGGAAGGACTTGGGGTGTTTATGGGAACAGTGGTGGAGGAACATGGGGATGCTCCCACCTAACACCAGCACCCCTTCACAACCTTTAATGGGCAAGAGAAAGCAAAGATTGCTTTGCGTATCTTTGCCAGATGAAAATCTCTACAAAATTGAAGTATTCTGATCACTGTTCTTTTTCCACCTGTCTACCCATGCTCAGACTATCCACTCTCCTCTTCCCAAAAGGATAAATTTGAAACCTACTGCCAAAAGCCAGTGGAAGTCTGGTTTTTGGAGTGGGGGTGATGGTGTTTGTGAGGCTGCTGGCACAGGAGGAAGATGTTGTGAACAAAGTCAAGGCAGGAGCTGGATTTGGAGATCACCAGGATGTCCCACTCTGTACACCAGGCACACACTCTCACACCCCACCAAAACAAGATTCTCAGTCTTGCTAAATCATTTTTAGTAAGAGACTTCTGTTCTCCTGGTTCATTTTGGAGTGGAATTTTCTTCACTGCAATGCAGGTATAATATTCAAATATTCCCTCCTTCTTTGGGCCCTAATACACTCCCTGCTTTCTAGTGACTGACACAACCTCAAGTGCTGCAAAAACAGCAGCATTCCCAGCTTTTTGCCAGCTATAATTTACTTTACAAAGGAGCAGCTCCATGGCCATTTTGAGAGGCCTCCTGACTCTATGAGGAGACTTTGCCTAGGAAAAAATGTCAGTATAGGACAGAGAACCCATCCTACCCAAACAGGTCATGCTTTAAAGTTTGTCTTTTGTGTGTGTGTGGCTTTTTGTGCTTTTATTTTTCCCTGTGATTTTTCTTCTTAATTTTCAAATGAAGAAGAATAACCAAGTTACTAAGCAATGGGTAATAACTCTCACTTTATATCCCCATCAAAGTGCTGGTAATTGTCCCCTCCTTCCTCTGAAAATAAGACACAGAAGCAATAAGGCCTGGAGGTAAGACTGTAAGTACCAATAATTATTTTTTTCTATCCACTGAGAGATTGGACCTGACAGTCACCATTGACTTATGTGCCACTTGAGCAGGAGCTCTGGTGTCACTTGCAGGGACCTGTGGCTGGATGAGGCTTTTATGAACAGTGACACAATGGTGTAATTTACAGCATTAATCTGCAGCGTGCAGCAGGACACACACAGCAGAGAGGCACAGGAAAGCAGGGGAAATCAGCACAGCACAGGCAGGCTCCCCAAAAACCAGCTGGGCAGGCAAACCACACGAGATCCACTCTGAGAGCTGAGGAAGGCTGTCCTCACTTGGAAGCTCATTCTAATGCTGAGAGCCAAATTAACACTGGCCACTCTGCCTTTGGAAGGCAGAACTTGAGCATTTATGAAGCCACAGTAAGTTTATCAACATTTAAGTTCTTCAGCTCACTCCCCATTAAATCTTTCCACCAAAAGCCATAATGATGGCTGTCATCATCATCATCATCATTATTATTTTTATTATTATTATAATTTTATTATTATTTGCCATCACAGTAGCAGCATTTTGTGAGCAGCCAGGGGCTCAGTTGTATTGCAAAGTTTAGCCCTAACTTGCATTGATCCAGTTCTCAAACCAAAAGCCATTTCTGAGATTTTTAGGTTTTTGCTTTGTATGGGTCAAAGAACTGTGGGCTGTACTAGAGCCACCCCTCTGCAGGGAAGTTGTCATGGGCTGTTTTAAACCTACAGTTCATCTGCCAGGTGACACAACCACACCACAAATGTGGGGTCAAACTCCCTCTGCCAGGGGCTTGGGCAGCAAAGCAAACACAAGTTTCAGCCCCTGAGGCTTGAAAGAAAATGACCAAAAAACAATATGCTACTTCTGGACCAAAAGTCTTATTAGGCTCTCATGCATAATATCACTGATATCACTGATACCCGCTGTCTTTTTTAATGAAAAAATGGCCAGTTTTCTACGGTTAAAAAAAATAAAATAAAATAAGAGAGGTATGGTTTTGTCCAGAAAATCTCACTAAAAAGAGGAAGCCAACAAGCAGCTGCAGGTGGATACCAAGGTCAGGGAGATCCTTGTGGGTTCAGACTGGACTTGCAATTTCCCATTGCCTGTCAGCCTGAAGGTGTTCATGGACACCATTTCCAACCTCTTCATTTTCCCACCTCACTACAAACAGAAAGTGAGTACCACCCTCTGTCTTCTGAACTTCTCTGTCCCAAACTGCTGCACAGTCCTGTCTGGTTGTTTTGTATTAAATTTCTCCACATTTCTGTTGCACAGGATTTAGTGGGAGCTGCTTCAGAAGAGGCTGAAGTGTTGTCTCCACATTATTCCTCTGTTTTATACATACAAATTCTAACACATTACTGAATTTCCATTATGTTCTCCTATCACAAATGAGGAAGGTGGCTCAGAGCTGTGAAACTGCCCGAGGGTGTAATGGAACACTACAAGATCTGAGTTTCTCTGTTTCTAGTCCCATACTTAACAGCAGTTCACAAACAAAAGTTATTGAGCACCCAGCACCAAAAAGAGATGCTGACCTTGTCACCAATGTGTTCTTACTGTGCAGCCCTTTTTGCTGCCAGTCGGCCACTGCAAAAGGAATACCCTCCAGTCGAGTTGCTTTGAAAGCTGTGGCATAAACTATAAGTAGGTGATCACAAAAAATTAATTAAATCCCCTTGGCACCCACTGAAAAAATAATCAGTGTTCTTTTTGTAGCAGACTTGACAGGTTTATAATAAGAAATGTTTCATTAAAGCAGTAAAGCTCATTGTCTGCAAATGTTGTAAAGTAAAATAAATGAGAATTAAAACTAAATCTTTATTAAGTTTTGATGAAGATTCTGTCCTTGAGCTGTAAATTCAGGGCATTCCTCTCCTAGAAAACCACTAGGAATGATGTATGTGATGTACCACAGATGGAATATTTTCCTAGATAATGAAATCACTAAAAACTGTGGGTGAGAGTTAGAGCTGAATTTGTTCTACCTCTTCCCAGGCTGCCAAGTTCAGGAGCCCATGGATGACCTTGCATGTGCAAGGATGAAACCCAAGTTCCTCATGGCCAACAAAATAGACAGGTCCTTCCACAAGGAACTTCAATTGTTCAGGAAACCTGAGATGGAGGCACAGCTGCTACACAGAGCTGGAGTCAGCTGAGCTGTACCCTGCCCCAAAATCCACCTCTCAGCCCTGGGTAAGACCTCTCTTACCTCAAGGTGGGCAGCCATGTATTTCCAGGCACAGGTAAAGAGATAGCAAAGCATTTTAGAAAGAAATTAAATTATTCTATATCTAGAAAAGGGTGAGGCTAAAATGGGAAACATGGTGGAAAACTGGTGAGAGGATGAGATATGGATGAAAAATGATTTTTCTGAAATGAGGCTTCCCCTGCCTGGCAAAGAGAGCTGAAGGGACCTAATTCCTCCTGGTTCATAACAAGAGACAGAGAAAAGGACCCTGAAGCTGAAGGAAAATGCTGACAAAAAGAGAAATTGCTGGGAAATTGGTCATTAATATATTTAAACTGGCAATTAGAAACAACTTCCACTAAGTCAAATCCCAGCTGGAGATTAAAGAAGAGAGGAAAAAAAAAAACCTCTTTAATGACAGAGCTTCACACTCTCTGAGAGGAGGGTATGAGGTGCTGGTTTTTATTACAGACAGCTTGACACATGAGACCAATTCCAACCTCATTCTGCTGTGTTCTCCAGCACTGTCAATGCTGTCATCACCACAACTGAAAATTGAGGGCACTCAGCACCCCCAGTGCCAGATTCGAGGGCAGCAGAGAACTCCAAGGCTCAAATTTGCTTTTTTCAGTTGCTGAAAGTATTGGCTCAACAGAATCTGAGAAGTGCCAGCTGGGCAGGGCATGCCTGGCCCTTTTCATTTCCTTCAGAAATAATTTCTCAGCAAACATGTTTCCATTTTACAGTGGAGTCCCAGGAAAGTCCTGGATCTGCTGTTTTACTTTTCTCACCTGCCCATGCAAACAGAATTTAGCTGCTGCTAACTGGGGCTGCAGTGGCTCCCTTTGGAAGGATTACAGTGACAGCAGAAGAGGCTGATGAAAACTGTGACAATTCCCTCTTCCCCCAGCTGATTTGGAGCAGCAAACGTTAATGTTAAAATGTACAAATGGCTCTGCATGCAATTTTAATATGATTATCATATGAGGAAAAAGAAAGACCATCTGTGGAAGTAGGAGATCTTAATGGGAGATTTAATTGGCTTCATTTATCTAAGGGGAGATACACGTGTTTCAGGAACTCCAAACCAGTTAGGCTGACACCTTTGCTGTGCTAGAATTAATGGTTTGCTTGATGGAGGGTGCAGCACACCTGAGGGATTGTAGCTGTCATATCCCCCTCTGAACAGGGAAAAGCAAAGTTATAAATCAGCTTTATCACCAAGATGATGATTAAGGACAGAAAGTAGCATTTTAGCACAAGAAAGGGATGAATGACTGTTGCAGACCCAAAGGCCTCAGACCATAAAACAAATAACTGTGATTAAGCAGATCAAAAGTCTTTAAATTATCCAGGGCCATAAGGACCAAATTAAACCCCAAACCATTTAGGAAATGGGCTCCATAACATTTCTTGTTATGAGCATCTTGGCGGGTGTTCAAGAACCTCATTAAGAAATGGGAGAGACAAATCCACTTTATTAAGACAAAAAGATCAGGTTATTTTGCATTTCTGTGTCAGGGAGAAAGTCAGCAGCAGGGAGAACCATGGTTGTGACTGAGCACAACCCATCCAGGCACAGGAGGTGCCCAGAAGGGGCTCCAGTGCTTGTACATCCCATCTTCCACATCCACCTCAACATCACTTAACTTCTGTTGCCTTCCCTTTCCTTTTGCCTTCCCTTTCCTTTTGCCTTCCTTTTCCTTTTGCCTTCCTTTTCCTTTTGATTTACTTTTCCTTTTGACTCCCTTTTCCTTTTGACTTCCTTTCCATTGTCACTGCCAGCAGCAATTGGCAAGGGTTTTCTAATTAAACTGTGTTTCAAAATGCCATTTTATCTATATTCAAGCCTATGTAAGGGGGATAGAAGTAATTCCTAAGATCTTTTTTCCTGAAGATTTTAAATTAGTATTCATATCTTCCAGAGGAAACCAGAAGGGTCAAGAACAGCTTGTTTATTGTCCTATTTCATACAAAAGGAGATGCAGGAAAGACCATCCTGCCTAGGGATGTCTCTCAGTGGGATATTTACTGTGATGCATCAATGAAAAAGAGAAAGTAGGTGATGACAGTGCTTCCCAGCATCCCTAGAAAATCCTCTGTGCTCTTGCCTACACTCCATTTTGTGTTTGTTATACAAGGACTTCCTTGCAAAAAAAAAAAACCAGCAAAAGTAAAACTCTCACATATATCTGTTAATACTAATGTTCAAATATATGTGTATTATCTCAGAGAGCACAGCTGTTCTCTAGCAGTTTCCCTCAGCACAAGTTACCAAATTTCCTTCTCTTAAGTTACAAGAAAGGCAGAGAAATTTTGCAGTCACTGACCCTGTCTGGAGCTCTCCTTTCCAGAGGCATTGAGATGACAAGGTGAGATGTTCTCCACTGGCACTGCTGCAATTTTTCCTGAGCCTTGAGAGGTGTAGAGGTGAAACAGCAACTCAACGAGGCTTGTACACCATTTTAATCCTTCAAGTGCTCTTGGAAAAGCAGGAGCAGCTTAGGAAGGCACAGATTTGCTCTCCAGAGCCAGAGCAACTCATGTCAGTGCAGATGGAAGGAGGGGAGAGGGGACACATGGATATTCCTCACAGCATTTAACCCAGACAGATGTTTTGTGAACACCCATAGGGCAGGACTCTTTAAAGCTGTTTATACACTGGGTTTTTTCATGTCCAGAGAAGAGAAGAGAGCTTGTGAAGGAAGCACAAATCTGATGAGCAGCAGCTCAGGAAACTGGGGGTGTTTAACCTGGAGGAAAAGAGGCTCAAGGGGACTCACATTGCTCTCTGCAACTCCCTGACAGGAGGCTGCAGCCAGGTCAGTTTGTTTTCCCAGGGAACAAGGGATAGGATGAGAGGAAATGGCCCCAAATTGCTCCAGAGGGGGTTTAGATTGGATGAAAGAAAAATGTCTTCACTGAAAGGGCTGTCAGGCACTGGAACAGGCTGCCCAGGGCAGTGGTTGGAATCACCATCCCTGGAAGTGTTCAAAGATGTTCAGCTATGGCACTTGGGGACATGGCTTAGTGGTGAACACTGAGCTGCTGGCTTAATGGTTGGGCTCAGTATTAGAGGTCTTTTCCAGCTTTGATGATCCTGTGATTCTGTGTGAGCTCTGCAGCCCTGGTGGCCCAGGCTGAGTGACCTTGGTGACTTTGGGGGGGGCTGTGGCACCTCTGAAGGTAAATTCTGTGAGAGGAGCACAGGCCAGGTGTCTTGAGCTGCAATACAGGATGTGACCAGAAATGTGGATTCTGTCCCCATCTGCTGCAGCCGGGTGGGGCAGTGCCCCTGATCTCCTGGCACACATTATCTGCTCATGGGCCAGCTTTAAACCAGCTGGGCAATCATCTTTATCTTTCCACAGCCCATCCTCCCTCCAGGAGATATCTCCTGTTCATGGCCACTGAGTCCCAGGGCATGACTGATAAAATTCCATCATCCCACTGGGAGATGCTCCAGCCAGGGCAGGAGCCAAGCCTTTCCTACCCAGAGAAAAAATGAGATTTTGGACACCAAGGTACCTTCTTTCCACTGGATTCCAGAGGAAAGCCAGACCTTTCCACATCATCCCTGGACCTTCAGAGGAAAACTGCACCTTCTCCAGGAGCACTGATCCAGCTGAACCATATCTGCCCCTGCAGGAGGATGCAGCCACCATGGAATGGGACTGCTGCCAACACCCTGCCTGACTGACGGGTGTCAGCTTGGATTCTGACTCTGGCAGGGTTTGGGATTGTTCTTTGTAATACTGCATTTCTATTTTAATTTTCCTAGTAAAGAACTGTTATTCCTATTTTCCCTATCTTTGCCTGAGAGCCCTTAATTTCAAAATTATAATAATAATTTGGAGGGAAGGGGGTTTACATTCTCCATTTCAAAGAGAGGTTTCTGCCTTTATTGGCAGACACCTGTCCTACAAACCACGACAGCATGTTCCAGCCTCTCCCAGGATCAAGGGGGCACAGCTGAGATGCAATCCTGCAAAACCTCTGCCAGGACACCTGGAAATCAAACTTCAAATCCAGCATCAGACCTTGGTGCAGCGCAGAAGTTTGAAGCATTTAACCACAGACAAACCTCCTGCACCAAAATAAATATCACTGTTAAATAACCTTTAAACAGTGCAGCAGCCAGGGCTGGCACACAGAGCCCTTCCACACGGGACTGCAGCACAGAGGGGCTGTCCTGCTCTCTTTAAACTGCCTCCCAGCAATCTGCTTTTCTGAAAAACACTCCAAAACAGCCTCTGGTATCCAGATGGAAGTTTTTCTGTGTAATACACTACCCTCTGCTGCTCACACTGCTAATTGCACTGCAGCATCGAAATTCCTGTGCTCTGAGCTCTGGAGGGCAGAGCTGGTGCTAGGTGGTAATCCTGACATTAATCCTAAACTCACAAAGGCTGTGGGTTGTTAATTTTGCTGCAATCAAAAGGAAGTGGTGGCTTGTCTGCTCGTGGTAACTGGATTTATTTAGAAGGTATATCTGCATTCTATCTGAACTTTCAGGTATTTTTCCTTAAATCTACACTGAACCGGAATTTGTTTTGTGCAGAAATTAAGGGCAAAGACTTTCTGCAGCAGATTGTACTGGGAGGTTCGTGGAGCCACAAACATCAGTACGTGCAAAATGTGTTTCCAAAGTGGATTATCTGTCAGTCCAGTCCTGCTGATTCAGCACAGAACATGAAGATCATCACATCAACTATCTAAAAACAGCTTTCTTTCAGAAAATAATACAGTGAGGATAATAGTGTTGCAGCCACCCTTAGACCCATTTCTGAAGATTTCAGTGACAAGAGATTAACTCAATGCTTGGGCAGAGTCCCCTTGAAGGCTAATGAGCTTTAAATGCACAGGCAGTGGGAATTCATTCTGCTTGCTAAGCCAGGTGCAATCATAATTCTTTGTTGGTTCAGGACCATGTTCACAAGAATAAAACCAACTGAACCCACTACAGTGCTCAGAAGAATTTGTGAGGATTTCCCTTCTAATTGAAGAATTGAATTGGCTATAAGCAACTTTCATTCCATCCAACTCCTTCATCCTGATTCCTGCAGAGCAGTCCAACACCTTATAACAATGGGAATGGAAACAACTGAGAGTCTGGTATTAATTACTTGTGGGAATTGATTTCTTCTTAGCTCGATATTGACCATTTTAGGAGGATTTTTTTGTTGCAAGAGGTAGGAAAAATTGCAGGTAGGTGTGTCATTGGTTCTAGTGCCATTCTTGTGCATAACTATCTCTTTATCTCACAAGATACCATTGCCTAATGCATGCAAAAAAAATCAGGGGAAAATGTTGCTTTTAATTGGGTGAACAGGAAGATGGTCTGATCCCTCAGCCCTGACATGAGAGGCATGAGATATTTGCCATGACAAGGGTCTAAAAGCATTCAGCCTGCACTGAAATAGCTCATGAAAAGTCTTAAAATGCAACAGGACATGGTGCAAGGCCAGGCTCTCTTGTGGATTGGACTCTCTGGGCAATGCAATTCTGTGTGGCTTTGCCCAGGAATACTCAAAGCCCTCACACTGCCTTTTGTCTCCTATTCTGGAGACCAGGAATGAATTCTCATGTCTAACTGGACACTTCTTATGCCTTTTGGGTATCATTCCTACCAATTTTTGGTTTAAAGTTAATGGCAAAACATTTGCAAACAGTCAGCAGGCCTTGCCTCCTTAGGAAGTCAGGCTAAATATTCAATTAACAAACCAAACAGCATGAAACTCTACCTTGAAACTTCAGTAACTTATTAGCTTTTCCTTTGCAGGTGCTGAAGACAATTAAATTCCCAATGTTGAAGCCCTAGTCAGATACTGAAAAGCAGCCAAGCTCCTAAGGCTGGGGCACTGGAAATAATCTGTTTCCCTGCCACAACCAGAAGAAAGTTAGCAACCAATTTAAGTTTCAAGGCAAGCTGCTTTCATGTGCATTGTTCATTTATCTGTCTTTGCTAGATAGGTTTCTGCTTCCTCTCAGTCCTTAGCTCGTACAAGGCTGCCAAGGAGGAGAATGATGTGGTGTGGGGAGGAATTGGAAGGAGTCTCAGACTGCATAAAAGTGTTTGTTTTAGGGGCAGAGGCAGAGAGGCTGACTCAGGTCCACACTGCCAGATTACAGCAGTTAAACACACTCTAAGATGACACTATAAAGAAAGCCATCAGCCCACCTAACCAGGGACAAGCCACAGCAGAAACCAGGCTGCTGATGCTGGGTGGGCTGTGCCTTGTGGTTGCACTGCCAGAGAAGAAATTCAGATTTAGCTGTGCCAGCTCTGCCACCCTTGGCCATCTGAGCCCCAGGTTCATGTGCTTGAAAATCAGTCTGTGAAGGGGAAAACAAGATGCCAGCTCTCAGCAGACCACCCTGCAAAGGCCAAGGAACCAGTCTGCCATAATAATTGCCCTTCTAATAACCTCCTGTTCAAGGAAAAAACTCATT
This sequence comes from Luscinia megarhynchos, assembly GCA_034336665.1. Classification (NCBI taxonomy): domain Eukaryota; kingdom Metazoa; phylum Chordata; class Aves; order Passeriformes; family Muscicapidae; genus Luscinia; species Luscinia megarhynchos. The sequence continues at coordinate 5,245,845 of CM067566.1, forward strand.
TACCCTGGTGAGAGTCCTGGAAGGCTGACAACCCTTCACTCCCTGTGAAACCCTTTAGCTCAGCCCAGTGTGTGGTTACTCAAGTGTTTCTGTAAGTCCCTACAATTCAGGGGCTGCTGCTTCTCCCCCTGGGTGGTCTGTGACCCTCTGCTGGCTGATTCTGCTCCTCATCCATCTGTGCAGGCTTCAGCCACTTCAGCAAAGCCCTTTGGAACACAGTAGATGTTAGAGTGATTACAAGATAAACCATTAGTCATTTACTAATGATTCTGACTTCAGCTCCCAGAATATTTTTGGGTGTTTGACTAATGACTGAATTTCAGTTGGAGGATTAATTCTAGAGATATATGTCCACTCATTTTCCCCTCCCTTCCAGCAGAGGTTTTGAATCCACAGATCTTAAACATGGATGATGAGTTCCTTCCCATCATAGTACAGAATGTCTCAGGGCTAAGATATGAGAGCTATCCAAAAAGTTGGAAGGAACAAGTTTGGAAGCACCCAGGGGAGAGCAGGCAGCTCAAGGCCAACAAGTCTCTGCACAAAGGGTGAGGACACTGATCTCTGCCCTGTGGTGACAGTGACAGGAGTGGCCTGGGGCTGTGCCAGGGCAGGTTTAGGCTGGATATCAGGAAAAGGTTCTTCCCCCAGAGGGTGTTTGGGCACTGCCCAGGCTCCTGTTTCCCTGCCAGGGATGGGGTGCACAGACAGAAACAGCAGCTCCTGAGACATCTCCTCTAGGACACAGAGATCACTTGTTGGGCACACACTCTCATCAGGCCAAGAAAGTGTTTGCAAGTCTGACCTGCAGATCAGTTTCTATCCATGGAAATTTGAGACCTCAGGGTTTTTTTTTGGTTTTGGGATTTTGGGAGTGATGATGCTTTGTTGGGTTTTTTTTCTCCCCACAGAGAATTCTGGCTGGGATGGTATTTCTTAAAAATTCACCATTATTTCCAGCTGTGCAATCTGTGAACATGTCACGGTGCTTCAGTATTAGCATATGCCTATATAACATTTCTAATTAATATTGAATGTTTGGGTGTTGTTTATTTACAGAGCTCAGGAGCATGATGGCAGACCCATTTAACCACAGAACCACCAGTCAGCAAGAATATTCTTCATAATTACAGCCTTTTCCCAATCCAAACACCTGTTTCTCATCCTTTAATTTGTAGCTGCATGCCAAACACTGTCACGCTGAAATTCAGAAGAACAGCACTAAACAAACAGCTCTTCACTGGTCCTGTGCAAGCAGCTCCCAGTCTCTAAGGTCACCTTGGAGAAATAAAGCAAGATTGTGTGTCATGGATGGGAGAAGCAGGCGAGCTGCAAGATCTGCTGGCAGGGAAAGGCCACTGCAGTGAGAGTTTGAGAGTTCCACAGGGTGAATTCTCACACTAAGACCCCTTTAGAGCACGAAGCCATGTGCATGCCCCTGAGAGCAGCATGCAGCTTTCCATGATCCCAAGGACAGCCAGCAGTTCACAGATTAATTCAGGTCCTGATGCTTTGTGTGCCTCCAGCCAAACTGAATTTGGGAGAAAAACCTTTCCCTTGCTGCAGAACTGACTGCAACATCCTCATCCACAGCCACTGACCTCCTGGTGTTCCTTCATCCCTCTCTGCATCACTGCAGTGACAACTCCAGAAGGTGACTTAAACTGGAAGGGAACAGGGCTGGTGATGCCTCCAAATGCTTGCTTGGGCAGCAGCTGTGAGGTTATCACAGCTTCAGTGGGTGCAAAGCTTTAGACACTGACTTCCTAGACCCATATTCATATTAGCTCCAGATTTTCTATGCATTCAGTTAGGCCATGAAAGTATTTAGATCTCAAAGTGGAATCACCACAGCCACTGAAAAGTACTTGAGCATTGATAAATAGCAGGGAATTTCTAAATTCTGTGGTAGCTGAAGTCTTGGGTAAGTCTATGGGAGCTGTCTGGAATTTTCCACATATATTTAGAAGATATATTATCAAAGATTTGCCCTTTCATACAGCAGCTTTTGCCACCACTCCTCACTGTGGTCTGCAGCTACCACAGGAGCCACAGTGCCCTAGCTCACACCCTGTCATATTTCCATCATGCTGCAATCAGAGTTATTATAAACACAATGGGAGCTCTCAGGGTGTAAAGAATGTTTCTAACTCCTGTTTGCAAGATGAAGAGGCAACACTCAGCAAACAGAGTTAAGGTGCAAAGGTCAAGTCATACACATTTCTTCCTGAACAGATTTGTACTGGAAATGAGGAGTGTCCAGATAACAGAGCACTGATCTAGTAGAGCCAGTGAAGAAAAAACTGAGTTTGATTTTAGACCTTGGTGTGTGGACTCCTCTACTCAGCTTGGCTGTGTGGCATAAAAGCACCTTGAAGTGACAGGGGTAACAACATTTCTGCCAAGGGAAGCTGCTGTTTGTGAATTTTTTTCCTGACTCCTTCAGATTTTACAACATTTTTCAGAGGCTGGAAACAGCTGAAGTGCTGTCGTTAGCAGTAAGCAGCCAAAGAAAAGGAAGGAGAAAAAATGGAGCCATTCTTCTAACCATATGTCTGTTCCCCAGGTCTGTCTAGAGAGTGCAATTACCAATAGATAATCACTCAATTTAGAAATGTTAGACCCTGTAGGCAGCTTTCATGACTGAGCACAAGGGATGAGCAGTATTAAATAGTTACTCTGCCTCAAGAGATAATTCTCAGCAACAGTGGGTCAGAAATCGTGGCTGCAATCGAATCCAGGTTTTACATCTTGGTCCAATAAAAATATATCAGGTGCAGTTTAGAAGAGGAAAAAGAAACTTGCATGCAAGCAGACATAAACCAGGCATTTTCCTTTCACATCTCCCTGCCCATCTTTTTTTATGTTTGCTCTACATTAGAGAAATGGGAGGCTGGGACCTTTTGCCTCTTTGCTGTGATGAATTTATTGCAAGGAGGGTCCTCCTCAGAGCTCTACCAGCTCTGTGGGCAGAGGAGAGGGGCAAAGAAGTTCAACCTTCCCCCTTGGAAGCTTTCCCTATCCAGAGATGTGTCCTCCTTCTTCCCAGGTACCATCATTCCTGCTGAGTTCCAGCTTTTCTATTTTTCAGATCCTGTACTGCATTAGTTTATAAATCTGAACTTCATAGGGAGTGTAGTAAGTTCTCATCATAGTTTGGTCAGACAAAACAAACCTTTCCCAGATGGGAGCCAAGATCATCATCTCAGCCTCAGGCCCAGAAAGTATAAACCAAAGGGAATTGGGGGGAGCAAACTGAGGGATTGTGACTTTATTACCTGAAGCTGTAATTGGACAATTAACCCCTGATATGTAAATAGACCAAACCTACATCTGTCTGAAAAACTGTGGCTGTGATCCATCTAGGCTCAGAAAGCACAGTTGGGTAAATTTTGGGAATACCAAGGACCTTTCCAGGCATAATCCCACCTTGATCTTACAGAAATCCAATTGTTTTGGCCCAGATGAGTCCCACTGAAGCTCTCACACTGCATGCTGAGTGCACAATCTGAGCAGCCCTTCCCAGCCCCACGCTGCTCTCAGAGGTCCTGCAGCACCAGCACTGCTCCAGCCTGAGTCACAGCACTGCACCCACATTTCTCCTGCCCTGTGCCCTCCTTCTCCTCCAAAGGCACAGCAGATGACCAGTTTCAACACTGATGCATTAAAATGCATCTAAAGATTGGTGAGTTCCTGCCTGGAAGGGCTTTGCTTTGAGGAATTTTATCAGGACTTACATGAGAAGAGTTTGGGTGATCAGGATGGATGGATCACCTTCAACAAATGTTATTTGGGCTCCTTTCCTAAGGCAGTAAGGCAAAAAGCCTTGAGATGCATTCACTGCTTGAGCTGGGAATAAGTTTTTGTCTCAGGAACTCTTTTGACATGTACAATTCTCAGTTTGTTCACAAGACAACCACTTTCAACTTGACGTAGTTAGAAATCAATGAGCAAGGTTAAAATGACATTGTAACTCAACATTTTCCTGCCATCAATGTGACTGTAGTTATGCTAAATCCCTGGAATATGGTAGCCTGAATTTACTGTTGAGTCATAGCAGTTAATTCATGGATATTGCTCTGCCTGGTCTAGAGGTAAAAGGGTTTTTAAGAACAACACCCTGGAGCAGTTCCCCCACGGCTGTCATTCATCCTCCATCCAGCCTGCCAGGCTCTGACTGTGCTGAAAGAGACTTTGATTTCAGCAGTAAAAATAGGTAGCTGGAATTTTGCTTATTTTGTTGCTGTGTAAGCACAGCTCCCCTGAAATGATGTTGTGTGTTTCAAAGCTATCAGCTTGGCAAACGTGTCTTTAGCTTCATGAAGGAAATGGAACTGACTTGCTTCTTTAAAAAAAAAAACAGCACTCACTTATTTTTTTAACATTTTATTACTGTTTATACAAAATTAATTCATGATAATTAGCATTAATATACATGCAAGCAGCTTTGCAAGCACTTTATATCTACAGCTGCCCTGCCTCTTGTTCCTTGGTAAAAAAAACCCCCACAGGTCCCTATGAATTTGGAAATCATCTATAATTTGTGTCACTGGGTGAAGAGACATGAGGAAAAGCAGGAACTCAGACACCACGTGAGCTCATCAACATCATGTGCCTTGAATGTGTTTTGATTATGATGTAAAACTCACCTCAAAGAGAGATCATTATGATAAATTGTTTTAATTTCTTTTTTTTTTTTTTTTTTTACTCAAACCTAAGCTGAAATAACTCATTGGAGTTACACTGGGAAAAAATAACTCTCTTTTCACAACTACCATCACTGTGGTTTTTGGAGGGCAGATTTTCCAGCTTGCTTGTGCAGATCACTGAGGTTTGTATGCACCTGGATGTTAAAAGAGGAAAGGGTTTATTCTTATCTGATGGTTTCCATTAAAATCTTGCTTGTGGGGATTTTGTGAAGACCTTGCCATGTTGATTTTTCCAGAATGACTGAGAAAATTTCTCTCTGAAACTAACTGCATATGAAAGATTACATGGCTCCACTGCAGTGTGAAGTGAGGGTGACTGGATTATGCATTGGTTTGTTTCTGCTGGAAAACAGGTTTTTGTCAAAAGGAATTTACATTCTACAATGAAATCTTTTTTGGCTGTCACCTTAAAATCATTTTCCAGCAAGAAAATTTCAAATAAAGCAAATATTTTAATCTACTTTGCTTTTCAAAAGAACAGATTGCAGAGTGAAAGCAGAAGTGGAATGGAAACCAACTTTTTTAACATAAAAGTACAGGTACATGTTCTTTACTTTATTTTCCTCAGAGGGTTAGAAAATAAATAGATGTATAATAAAATGAATTAAAGCAACATCAGTAGGGTTCTCAGCATGTTTCTTAAAAGAAAAATGAAATATTGTTGTGTGTAGAGCCACATTTATAGATTTTTCTTTTTTTTTTTTGTTGTGGTCATTTATTTTGAGAGCGAGGAGGGTTATTTGTATGGTTATGGTTCTTACCAGGATTATGGCTCCCCATAAGATGGTACTGCTCCATCATACAGGGCTCTGAATTATTTCAATAGGTTTGATATAACTTTGAATTTCCCAGGAAGAGGTGGGGGAAGTGGGAATAGAAAACTTCAGCTGACTTTTTTTTCCCCTTTCAGCCCTCAGCTCCTGCTCACACATGTTTATAGCCACTTCCAAGGATGATAACTTCTTTGAAAGGGTTGCAATTTGAGCATTTTTATACACCCCAGGTGCATTGCATCTATATAACTCTTATTACCATATAACTCTTTCTAACTATAAAGCTCCTTTAGGGAGCATAATGCTGTTTGCATTAACTCAGGAGCTCAGAGCCAGGCAGGGGCACCTCGTGCAGGGCACTGCACAGGTCCACATCCCTCACTCCAGGATGAAATGGGCCCACGAGCCCTTTTTATTCCTCATCATGGCCAAATAGGTTATAAAAACATTTCTCTGCAGGAGTGGCTCTGGAGATAAGAAACGTTCATCAGGATTCCACGGGAGTGAATTTAATTTCAGCCATCTCTAACTTTGCTATTGTGCACCTGGTGCCTTCTCACGCTCAGCTTTGAGGGGAATAAAACAACAAAATTCCTGGCAATGGAAAAACCAATAGCAGGAGACAAGGGACCAAAATCTCCTTGTGCAGAGGAATATATATATTTATAGCTGCCACGTGAACATCTATTTTTCTCAGATTACACCAGAAGATGTGATAACAACACTGAAGGAAATTACTTTATGAATTTAATACTCATATATTTCCTGCAGTGATTTCATTCATCTAGGTTTGGTGGCGTTTTATGTGGGTGGTAAGCTCTGTTCTATCACTGTTCTTATTACAGCTAATAATCATCATCATTGTTATTGTAATTAATTGCCAATTTCCTCCTAAAAAATCTTCTGTGAAAACAACTGTGGAAAGATGCAGTAACAATAGAAATATAGAGGCTTTTAGGAATTGCTTAAGTGGTCAAACTGTCTGAGATCTCATGCTAAGGATTTCCTACAGCTAAAATATCTCTGACACATTTAATGGCTTTGTGCTCAGCACCAAAGGGATGAGATTGCACTCAAATGAGGAATTTATGTCCTTCTCCAAAGGGCAGCCTGTCTCAAGAGCCTTGAAAGCCTCTCAAAGCTGCCCTGGAAGGGGAGAGAGGACCTGGCTGTGATGAAACAGGAGCTGATTTTGTGAGCACTGGACACAGATTTTGGTGGGTCTATCCCCTCACCAGACTGCTAAAGGTGAAGCAAAATGCAGATCCCTCCATCTGGGGTACCAAAGATGAAGGGACACAAAGGCACAATTTAGTGACCCAGGTTGGTACCTTGGGCTGTCTGGGATGCACTGGGACATGAGAGAACCTCCTGGAGTGGGCACAGACCACTCAGGACTCTGGAGCTCTGTGCCCTTCTGTCTAATTTGGGCATTTGGGATGTCTCAGGCAGCACCTGCTCTCTCCTTTAGTCTCTGTGCCCTCCAGGGAGTTTTCTCTGATCAGTATCTCCTCAATCCATGCCACAGCCAGACCCATCTCTCTCCCATCTGGACAAAGCCAGTATCTGTAATCCCCATGCTCAGCACAAGCCAGAAACACAGCACAGGACATTTACCAGGGTCCCTGCTGTTTTTATCACTAGATAAACAAAATAAGTGATATCAACTAGAAATTATCTCTTTAAAAATGTCTGGAGTCCACAGAGAGTCTCAAAATTTGATAAAATCAGTGAGTTCTTCAAATGAGTTCTCCCCTTACTTAAAAAAGGCAATTAAGCCCCCTTCCCACCTAAAGACACCATGGAACTTGGGTTGTGTTTGACCTGGTCCATCCCATGACACAGCAGGAACACTCCTGGAGCAGGTGGCTCGCTGCCAGGAAAAGAAAAGGTCTTGAAAGAATGACACACAGGGTCCCAAGGAAGTTTTGATTTTGAGTTTAGTGCCTGAAGAAGCAGCAGGAGTGGGCTCTGATTATTGTCAGGCTGCCAGCAGGTCAGGCTGGGCAACCCAAATGAGATATCAGAAAGAAATCACAGGCTTTGGAGCCCCCCCAAAGGCTGCACTGAGCTCACCATGAAGCTGCCAGGTGTCCTTATGTTTTCAGACACAAGAAAAGCACTGGTCACTTCAGCACTTGGGAGAGCTGTCCCTGCCTAGGACAGGTCCCACTGTGCCAGCGTTTTCCCTTTTCCAGTAGTGCTTCAGACACTGACCTGTCTGCCTGGCTCCCAGTTTCATCCTCAGCTGCTTTTCCTCCCACCTCAGTGGCTGTGAGCTCTGTGACATGTCAGACATGCTTGTGGGGAGGCTGGATTGCCAGGACTTTACTCCAGAACATCCAGACACACTGCAGGATTTACAGCCCCATTCCTCCAGGCACCACACGTGGGTTTGGAGATACACTCCCTTTCCTGAGATGGGTATAAATGAAGCAAAAAAAAAGAAAAAAAACCCAAAACCACCTAGGAAATTTATAATAGTTACTCAGGAGCAGAGTAAGGAAAAAGAAATGCCAGTCCCAAGCTTGGTGTTCTGCCCAGACCCTTTTACCATTCCTGCCTTTTAATACATTCAACTTTAGCTTTCTCTGGCGTTTTGGTGAAACAAACTTTATGGTCCATAGCATCAATGGCACTGAAATATGACAGTTAATCACAGTCAGCCACCAAGCTTGCACTGGGCTCAAGTATTTAAGTCACAATTAGCAGACAGGATATTTCAGGTTCTCAGTTTAGTCAGAACATGGAAATGCTGAACCAAAGTTGATCTATGACATTGGCAGAGATGCAGCCCATTATTGTACAGCTGTATTCACCATAATTTGTCTGGTCTCTATCAAACTCTGCTGTGCTCACCAGGCCATGAAGGCAAGGGCTATAAGTAATCCTTGAATCTGCAGAGATGATGGTTAAAGCTGGGATTGCCCAGCAAATTTTGCTGTCCTGTTTCTCACACACACAGCCAGTAAAGTTCCTGAGAATGAGCACTTTAGAAGCAAAAGGAACAATTTTTGCAGTAACAGGCTCCAGTAGTGCCAGACCAGCTGTACAGTCAGCTCCCAAAGATGCTGCCAAAGCAAGAGCAAGCAGCTCCAGGGCAAGGAGGGGCTCACCCACAGATTTCTTACAGGGGAGATGCTCTGCTATTTACACTGCTCTTCACCAGCAGAGCAAACAGCCTCTAAACACTAAAAAAAGGAAAAAAAAAAAAACTTTTAACTGCCAGGGAGAACTCTTCTCTTACCTCCCTGCAAGGCCAGTGTAGCATTTCAGAGAGGGCTGCTAGGGGCCAGAGAGGATATTTGGGAGATGCCACTGGGTGGTGCAGTAACTGCTGAGGGCTCAGAATTAAATCAGATCTCCAGAGCTCCTTCAAAAGCAGACGCAGGAGCAGCTGAAGGACTGGCACAGGTGAAGCAGACAGGGCTGAAACTGCCCATTCAGATGCACATCCTGCTTGAGCTTCCAGCCTGAAGGATACTACTGGAATTATAGAAATTACACACTGGACATGGCAACCAAAAAAAAGGGATCTATGAACTGACTAGTCTCACAAAGTACAAGTCATGAAAAGAAGCATTTCTCCTCTCCCTTAAAAAAAAATTCCGAAGAAATAAAAAAAAACCCAAATATTAATGGTTGAAAGGAAAGAATCTGAAAGGTAAATTAAAAAAAATTAAAAAAATAAAAAAAAAGACTGGTTCATTTGTCTGGTAGCCAAGCTGTTTTGAATTTAACACCTCAGCTCTTTTGCCATGATCGTGGTTGTAATCCTTCACAATTACCTCCAAGTGACACCTGCTCCCATTCAAATGAATAATCTGCAGGGGCTGCCAGGAACATGTGGAGGGAGGGGAGAAAAGGAGGGATAAAAGAAGAACATAACTGAAAGGAAAGAGAATGCAACAGAACTTCTTTGGCATCTCCATGTGGAAATTGAATCCCACTTCTACATTGTCAAAAACTGAATTTGAATTTAGGTGCCTGAACTTGGAGCTGAACAAAAGTATTCTCTTCCCCTTCTGTGCCAGCTGTTCACACCATCAGATGTCTCTTCCTCTTCTGCTTCATCTCACAGTCTCCTAAAACATCCTCTAAGGAATCATTTGCTAATTTGTAAAGTTTCTAAAGAGCTTTTAGGGTCCTTAGGGGAAAAAATCAATTATTTAGTAAGTCATTAATAACCAGGATATCAATATCCTTATTCCTTATTATGAGCAGGATTTAAACTGTCCCATCTGTGGAAGCAGTGGTTCAATTACAGGTGTGCTTCTTTAATATTTTGCATGAGGGGCCTTGCCAGGCCATAGGAAAGAGAGCAGGAATGGTTTGATGCAGACAGGAGATGCACCAGAGGTCATTGGTGGCTCAAATAAATCATCAAATTTTGTGGCCTCCTGCCACTTTAGTGCTGCATCTGTGAAGAACATAATTTTCAAATCCTAGCACTGGAATTCACTTGTCCAGGGAGAAAAAATACATATAAAATGAACAAGTGAATAGGATATAAATATTTCCAAATGGAATGCCACCAAGCTGCTACTCTCACCCTGTCTTTAATCACCTGGTTCATTTAGTGACATCAAACATCTCCCTGGGAAGAGTTCAGGCTGTGTAGTCCTTGAAAAATCTCCACAAACCCGAATTCTTGGGAATCTCAACTTGAATTCTTGGGATACTCAGAGCTGGCTATCTGTCCAGCCACATGGGAACAGGGTGTTTTACCATAGAATCATGGAATGGTTTGGGTTGGAAGAGACCTTAAGGATCACCTAATTCCAAACCTCTGGACCAGGTGACTTCGAGTCTCATCCAGCCTTTGGGTAAGAGTTGAACACCCAGCTGATCTTTGAGGTCCCTTCCAGTCCAAACCACTCTCTGGTTCCATCTCTTGCCGCCCTGTAACCCCCAGACCAAGGCAGATCACTCACTTCCATCACAGAGGTGTGGTCAGGAACAAAAACTCTTCCATTTCTTCCTTGTTCAGAACCTCCCTGGAAGCTTTGGACACGCTGCTTAACAGCTTCAAAGATGGGAACCTGCTGCAAGGTAGGAAGGGTCCTCAACCCTCCAGCTCTTGAACCTTTAAACAATTGTCTCCTATTGCAAAGGACACTCTTCCAAAGTCCTTTATGGCTGTTCTGTCTCCAGAGAAAGAAAGAAATGAAATGAAAGAAAGCTCGGCTCATTACAACTATCCTCTGACAAAAAGAAACATAGTTTGAAGCTGTAAATCCCAGCACTCAGACTCTAACAACATAAAAACAATCTATCCAGCAGAAGATGTTCTCCCCATCCTGCAAGCATTATTCACACATTAAATCAGAACTGACAACGCAATCTTTTCAGCTGAGCTGTTCTCATCCTTCTTTTTTTATCATGATGAAATAATTCCCCTTTTTAACGACTTCCAAATGTTCCTACGGATGCATTATTGAAGTGACACTGCAGACTCCAAGAGGATGTGTTTGGGGTTCTTTCAAAGCAGCAAATAGACAGGATGTTAATGAATTGGAAAAGTATTAAAAATTTGTTTTGCAAAAGAGATGTTTTTAACTCTATAAACTGCTGCAACAACTATTGATTGTATTTCCACCCCAACAAGGCAGGCAGGCAGGGGCTGATTTATGACAGCAGCCCACCCTAACTATCTAACCAGATTTAATATAGTTGCCATCCCATGACACAATGATGTATACTTTGGTGGCAATCTAGAAAATAATTTGCAGGGAGTAAGAGCTTGTTCTTCAGGCATCAGCCATAAAGCTGCCACGGGAGGGTCCCCAGCCCTGTCTGTGGGACAGTGATGCAGTGAGGAGATTGCAAAGCCTCATGAGCATCTCAAATTTATGGAGAGGAGCATTTTCAAGAGACTGTGTTGTTACTAGGTTTATTTAACCATAAACCAAAGGTAACAATGTCTCCTTTAGAATGTGCAGTGTTTGCCAAAACCTCGCTTTTCCCTGTCCAACAAAAAATTCAAATGGGCCCTCGCTGTGTGAGCTCACAATGTGGTGTTTGGTCTGGAAGGAGCTGGAAGCAGCTTTCCATCTGGGAAACCAGAGACAAGGTTAAGGAGAGATGAGCAGGGTGGAGCTCCCCAAGCAAGAACACCGATGTCCACAGGCTGCTGGGACACACAGCATGGTGCAGGAGATGCCCTGAGGTACCTCCACAGCTTTGCAGCTCCAGCCACCACCCTCACTCTTGGGCTGGCAGGGCTAGAAAGAAGCACCAAATAGATTGGAAATTAGAAAAAATTCTTCCCAGAAAGGGTGGTCAGGGCAGTGGTGGAATCAGCATCCCTGGAAGTGTTCAAAAGCCACGTGGATGTGATGCTCAGGGACATGGTTTGGTGGGGACTGGCAGGGCTGGGTTAACAGTTGGAATTGATGATCTTGGAGGCCTTTTCCAACCTTAATGATTCTGTGATTCTCCCTGGAGGAGAAGCCTTTTCCTACCCAGTCCTAATTAAGTGCTTCACACGAGATAATTTCTACCATTTATCATAAGCAGAGCTAATAAATACCTTGACAAGCCATTTCTTTTCTGTGCTCCATTGCAGGTTAAATGGTTGAGCAGTTAATACACACAAGCCACTTCCCCTCCACCATTCCCCTGGTGCCTGCTCTCTTCTGCCTCTCCAACACTCCCATTTTTGGGGTTTGAGGTATTTTCTTTCATTTTTGCCATTGCTATATCACCCCCATTTGGGGTACACTGGCTTCTCCACCAAATCTCAAAATCTGATCCACAGGATCACTGATACCCCCAGAAGTGCTCCAAGCAAACTTCAAGGTGAAAATACAGAGGACAGGAGGACTGCATGTGCTTCAGGCTGAGTGACTAACACCACAGCAGGATTTTCCAGGGGAAAAAATCCATGTTTGAAGCCTCTAAGGACACCTTATTTGCCAGCAGCAAATAAAAAAATGAACAAACAATAACCCCTAAAGTTAACCACAGAAGACAGCCCCTGCTGGAAACAAGCTGAGCATATTTTCTTTAGTTGACTAATTCTTGTTTATTCTTTGAAGGCTGATGCTATAAAACTGACAATCCAATTACAATTTCCAGGCTGAAAGAATGGCTTCTAATTATATTGTTTTCCATCATTGCATGAAAGAGTGGATTAATGCTGTATGATTTCATTCCCTGTACAAAATCAGATCTCGGCATTCTCAAGTGCTTTATAAAAGTCACATTAAATAAATTATTAACTGTGTTTTTGCAACAGAAATGGGCTGTACCATAAATAGGACAAATTGAAAAATACAGATCTGCTGCTGTGTTTCAATGCATCAGAAATGAGGATGACACGGTGCATACTGAGTAAAATGGAGCTAATTTAAAATTGGAAGGAAAGCTCAGGTGACTTTTTGAAGTGTGGGAATGAGTACTTGGCTTCCAGCATCACTTTGGGTAAGTCACTTGGCCAGGGGGAGAGAGATTGCAGCTCCCAGGCTGTGCTGCAGGTGTAGCTGTCACCCCAGGTGAGGGTGTCTAAGTTTCTGCTCTAACCAGGAGAGTCAGTGATCAAGCATCCCTGAAACGTGCCCATTTCAGAGGTTCTGCTGCCTTTGCCTTGTTTCTTGTGTTCTCCAAGAACTGGATTCCACCACATGTCTAAACTTTGGGATATGGATATGGATCTTGCCTCAAATTCCATGTTTCAGGACAGGGCTGGGTCTCTGTCTAGGCTGGCATCTGTGAGCTTTGGTTGGATTTACATCCAAGTCATCTATGCTCTGGAGGAGAAAAAAATTTAGTGCCTGTCTTGAGCAAACATAACAGTTGTCTACAGAAAGATAAATAAAATACACTCAGTTAAAAGACTGGAATAATCTCCTGCCTATTGCTTCTCCTTGTAGCTAGGGCTCCAGTCAATAATTAGACTTGCAGTCTGAGAGCAGAAAAAGGGAGGAGGCACAAACCCTTCAGAGCCACTTTTACACGCACACATCTGGCTCCCCACACCCTCAGCTGCTCCCAGACCCAGCTCCTGGCCCACAGGAGCCCTGGCAGCCTCTTCCATGCAAGGGCTGGCACTTCACACCTCGAACTGTGGGATCACAGAATGGTTTGGGTTGGAAGTGTTGTAGAATTAAATATGATTAAAATAAGCAATATTTATTTTGAGACTGAGATGAATGTTGCATTTGTCCTTTACAAACAAGCTGTAGATCTGCTGGTAGATGAGGTTAGCACTGAGAATAAAAGAAACAATGGAATGGATTCCACTGATTGATGAATGGGAAAAGAGATTTGCCTTTACAAACAAACTGTAGGTTTGCTGGTAAATTAAATTGGATATAGGAAAATGAAAGAAGCAACGGGGGAGAACTATGAATTGCATAAGAATTAAAAATTTAAAGGAAGGGTTATACATTAGAGGGGAATCTCAGGTGTCAGGCATTCCGGGAAGTCTGTGCCTCTTGAGTATCTCAGCCAGTGGGGAAAGAGAGAGGGAAAAGTGGCCGGGAAATTGGGATAAAAAGGGAGGCTGCATCCTCCAAAAATTGGAGAGATCCCAGGGGAATGCCCCATGGCCTCTCTCTTTATTCAAATAAAGCAAAAAGGACTCCTCTGTCTCTTTTCTGGACATAAACCTCTGGTGTTTGTGGATTAATTTTCCTTACACGACCGGAACACGGTCGATAGCCACAATCAAAAAGGGACAGCGCCGAGCCCGGGGTCGGTGCTGGGTGCACACACAATGATCCAAACTCTACTGCTCCAGGACCCCCAAATGCTCACAAACCCGCTTTAGTTAGCACAGTTTTTATATCATTTTTCTTTGCCCAGAGCAGAGGTCGTTGTCTTCTTTCATGGTTCAGCATATTCATATGGTTTTCTTTCACTGCGTGGGGCTGGACAAAACTATAGTCCGGGGATGATGAATGTTGATGAAGGCAGGTTCAGGTTTACAGGAAGATGGAACTGAGGTGGAACTTGCAGATTTTGGTTTACTGGAAATGGGCATTCAGATGTATTTTTCTTGATGGCTCTGGTTATCTTAATTGTGGGTGTTTATCAGGCTCTTATTGCTTGTATGTCTCCCTGGACAGAGCCACCTCCACCAGCTACGTCTCTTGTCTTGCTAACCCGAGCTCTTCAGCTTTTGTTGGCAGTTATAAGCAATCCCTGTTCCTCCCTCTGCAGCTTTTGGGTTTTTAAGTTTTTATTATTTTATTCATACAGACACTGCTTACTCTACATTAATTTACAACTTGACATGAATTACATTATATCATATATCTCAGAAGGGACCTGAGATCGTCCAGCCATGGGCAGGGACATTTCTCACAAGACTGGGTTGGTTCCACTAAACCTGGTGTTGTGCCCAGCTGGCACTGAGAGGAGCAGGACTGGTCCAGCCCCAGGGGCACAGCTGACCCACTGCCCTGGAGCTCACAGAGCCTGGTGGACATAGCAGCACAGAGGATGCTTCTCTTCCAAGGAGCAAACAACTGACCAAAAGAGAAAAGAAAAAGTGAAGGCAGAGTTGCTAAGCCATTGAAGAAACAGTCTGAGCCATTTCTTATCTGTTTCAAAATAAAGACAGGTAATTTCTCTAAAGCAGGTCCCATTTGACTGCCAAACCCACACAGTTCAAACAACACAGAGCAAGAAAAACCAAGGAGACATTTCAACATCAGGAGTGCAGTAAGAACACCATGAGAAAACCAGGCAGGTTCTTTAACTCCTCTCTCCAATTCATAAAAGGATATGATCATAAATCAATTGAACACACAGAAAGAATAAAGTAGCAGTGATTTGCTTTCCATCTTTTATTTCTCCAGCACACTTTGAGTTCAGAGCAGGAAGCAAACCCACATTTTAGAGTCAAAACCTGCCACCTAGAGAGCAAAACAGCAAATGGAAAGGAACAGGCTTGGAGGCTGGAGGGGTTTTTTAAAGCAACTACCTCATAATGTTACAGATGTGCTGGAAACTATAAATTTGCTCTGCTGTCTTTTACAGCAACAAAAGCAGGTTTTAAGAGACCCTCAATTATGTAACTGCACAGCACAGACACCATCACAGGATATTGCTCCTACTCTCAGCACCAACACTGCTCTGTGTGGTTACTCATTACAGCACAGAAACAAGAGTTTACTCCCAGTCCTAGAAATTTATGTGGTTTCTGTAAACAGAGAGGCATCTCTTGCCTTTTCTTTTGAGCTCATGTACCTGCTGCAGAAATAAAATCAGATTTAATGAGTCTTTGCATGCTCTGAGGAGCAGAGAATTGCCTGGGTCTGAGTCCCGTGAGTGAGCCACTGATGGTCAGCAGGTCAACAAATATTGGGGGGACCTGGAACCACAAAAAAAAACCCCAACACAAAAAGAAAAAAAAAAAAAAACACAAAAAAACCCACAAAACCAACAGCAACAAAAAACAACAACAATAACAACAAATAAAAAACCCACAATCCTGATACAATTCCGAGCAAACTCCCTAAGGTTTTTAACTTGAGCAAAACTCTCCGATTTCCACTTCTAGGAAAATATCCTGTTTGCACCTCAAGTTCAAATGGGATGAGCTGGCAAATTCCTTTATAAAATTGAAAGAGTTTCAGCATTTCTGAGTCAAGAAATTTTCCAAAATTGTTGACATTGATTTCAGGTCAATTCAACACTAAACCAAACTCACAGAGATACAAGGAGAGGGGACATCCTGAAGTAACCTCTCCCTAACAGGTTTTAATTCCTGTATCATAGAATCACCCCCATTCAGTCACAGGGCTCCATGGTCCATCACACAGCCCAGGCAGGAATGAGGAGGAGGCAGGTAATTTCAGGATTGTGCATTATTTACCCCACACTGTGAAACACCTTACCCTCACCACTCACCCCAACCAGCCCTCTGAGCCTTGGGCTGCACAGAGCAAAGGCTGGATGCAAATCAAACAGCAATTCCCAAATATGCTCGTGCTTGTAGCCTTAATTACAGACCAACTGCACCACCCTGTGCTGGGATATAATCTCTGATAGAAACACAGTTTAATGTCTTCTGCAATAACTCAGGAAAAACAATTATTTAACAATATGGCCAGTAGCATGAATCTCATTTAATTGCTACTGGAGTGTTGCAAGTTGATATCCAAGAGACTTCTTTTTTTTTGGTGTTAAAATTTCTGTGGAAAACATCAAACCTGGACTACTCTGTCTCCACCAGCAATTTCTAGTCATCCCAAAGCTAGAAGCTGTCTCAGCACTCCCAGCTGCTCTGGGAGGAACAGCCCAAGGTGTACAACACCCAGAACCTGCTGCTGCTTCCAGGTACCCACAGCAGCACAGCTCCTTCTGCCACCCTCCAAAACCTCCTGCAGGCTCCTGCATGTATCAGACAGCCCTTCCTAGTAAAGCTGTCATCTAATCCTGACCAGCAACAGGCTCTGGGGAAGGGAAGGCAAAGGTGATGGCAAACTGAGCAAATAGTTATCCTGGAGCACAAGATTAATTCCACAGTTTTAACAAAATTGAGACTTCAGACATCACAAGTTGGACATTGCTTTGAAACAACCAGCAGAGTCAGTATGAAGTTCCTAAAATGCATCTCTCATGGCTCAGATCCTGGCATTTTCTGGCCCAGGTTAAACTGACACCTGGCTGCTACCAGAGAATCCAAATCACCAGAAAGTATTAGAGATCATCCAGGAAAAAAAACCCAAGGGGTTCTACATCCTTCTCCCTTTGCTGAAGAAAATCAGCATGGCAAAAAATTTCCCTGACCAAAATAAACTTCCAGAATTCATCTCTCAAAAGAGAAAGTGATTTACAGATTGACACCATTGTCAAGTGTAGATCAAGAAACACAAAAAGGGCTATTTCATTAAATGTTATGGGAACACCAATATTGGCAGCATTTCTTTTGCACATAAAAACTCCCTGGGTTATACCAGGTTATAGTTATTTAGATTAACTACTAGGTTATAGAGTAGCAACAGCTTTAGGGCTCAATGCTAACTTAAATTCTGCCTTAAAAAAAAATAAATAAACAATTTTCTAGATCAGATTACTCAAAATATTTATCCGCAAGAACATACGGCACAAAACAGATGTGAATGTTTTCCAAAGAGATGCTGTCATTAATTAGCTGATATTTGTCAAGTGCACATTTTAGGCAGCAAGAAAAAGACTGTGCAGACCAAACCTTTCTATCAGACAAGGCTCCTTCTCCATCCTGAGGTGACACCAGTTCCAGGTGAGCTCAAACTGCTGCCCAGGCTGGAGCAGATCCAGGCAGCTGCTGAGGAACAGCACCAGACACTGCTGCAAACCTCAGAACCAGGGCTGAATTGTTAAACCCAACCTCGGGTCTCAAGACAGAAGGAAACACTTTCCCAGGGTGCAGCAATCATTGGACCCTTATAGCTGTCTTCTAAAATAGCTGGTGCTTCTAAAAGGGCTTCCAAGGAGCAATCCCTAGCAGGAAACTCCCTCCTCCTCGGTTACCCTGGAAGAGCATCTGGCACAGGGATGAAATTTGGGCAGTTCATCATGGAGCACTGCCCATCCCAAAGGGCACCAGCACAGCACTACATGAGTTACTCTGATTATCAGGCTCATAAGAAGATTGGCTGCAATTCCCTTGACACTCATTGCTGAGGAATTGCACTCTTGCACAGACTGAGACAATTTAGCTCTGCTGTTTCTCTAAAGGGCACCCATCAGTCTTTCTGCTCCAGAATAAAACAGGCACCACCAGAAAACTGAGCAGATCTAATAAAAAAAACCTAATCTGTTGTCATAGGCTTTATCAAATGATTTACTGCTCAGTGCTGCTTTCAGCTGTCCAGTGACAGGGTGTCAGGTCCATTTCAGTAAACCATGCCAAGGTGAACAATGCAGCACCTGTGTCCCACTGATGCCAGATCATACATCAAGTGCATGAATACACCCTCAGTGTGCAGAGACAGGACCTGTCCCTTCTGCACCTCATCAGGGCTTAGCTCTAGGAGTGCAACTGTCACTACTGACACACCTGCTTGCTTCACAAAGAGAACTTCCACAGGGATTCATCTGAGTAGGAAAATAAGAACAGTTTTAAATAAATAACAACACAAGCTTTCATAACAGCACCTTTATGGAATACAAGGTTAGCTTTAAACAAGTGCCAGGTTACATGAACTTTCAGTCCTCTATATAAAGTAATCTGGGGTATAATCCATCCTGATGAAACTTGCAACATTAGAGGCACGATACTTGGGCTATATCCACAGTAAAAAAAAGGGGTTTCCATTGCAGTGCTGGGAGTGGTTAACAAGAAGGTTACCTTATGTTCTTTTCTGGAGAATAATAATATTTCCTCCACTATGTCCCATTGTTACCTGGATTTCAGAACACAAGCAGTGCAATGCTACTTAAGATAAAGTGGAAATTAGGGTAACATCAGCTAAAGACCAAATAATCTTCATACTTATAGACAATTTTGAATATATATTTTGCATGTGAAATTATATTAGTTTTTATCAATAACCATTCCATCTCTATACACAACAAACAGAATTCCTTGCCAGTAGAGGACTGCACTGTACATGGCTAATCAGCCTTGAAGAGGAAGTCTGGATCTCAGGCATATCCAGCTATGTGGATCAACACCAATCCCTTCAGATCCAGCAGCTTTGGTTGAATGGACGGAAGCTTTGGCCTATTGTTCAAAGGTACTGGCCAGCAACAAACGAGCAGCACTGCACTTCTTAAAAAAAAAGCAAAGTGTGTCATGTGCATGAAGTCAGTGCCTTGATCCTTAAAAGCAGCTCTACAAGCAACTTTACCTTAAAAAGGGGCAGTGCTTAAGTTACAAAAGATTTTGTTTATGATGACCGAAGAAACGGCTCTGCTTCAGGAATTGAAAAGATGGATCAGATTTAGTAGTAGATTTATTAATTTGCTGTGATTTACAACAGGGTGACAATGTCTGGAAACAAGGAGACACCAAAACAGGTTTAGCCAGGAGGTTTATGGCTTCCAAGTCCAATTCATTGACCAATGGCAAGTCATTGGGGCAACTGAAGATTAGCAGACAAAAAATAAGCGGAGGCCTGGTGCTGCACTGGTGTTTTGGAGAAAGTATTCCAAAGTGTCTTCTCTCACAGCAATTTCCTTTTCTCAAACTCCTGCAAAGAGCACACAGATGTTACCAGCAGGGAAAACAAAACATGTTTTGATTATTCTTCTATTTCAAATTGCTTTGTATGTATCTTAGGAAATCTGATGTTAAGAATTAAAAATTTGTATTAAAGATTAAAATATAAAAAGAATAAAGTGTGCAAGTTAGGGGAAAAGGAAACTGAGCATTCTCCCACCTCACATTAACAAGCCAGCTCAGGAAAGCCAGACTGCAATGCTGTCAAGGAACCATTTGCTCCCAGACACAGCATAACAGGCTTGAAAAACACCAATTCTGCATTAGAACCGTCAGTAGAATCCTTACAGTAAAGGACTCAAGCCAGGGAAGCAATAAAATCACAATTTTTATTTCACTATGAAAAGTAAAAGCACAACAGAAGGGAAGAATCCCATAGCAGCCTGTGGAGATGCTGTACTATACAGTCACCACAGGAAACAAAAAATACCTAACAGAGCTGAATTATGCATCTCCTCTAGCTGTGAAGCAATCCCTTTTTTGGATATGAATTAAGTAAAATGCAAATAATCCCATTCCACACCTTAGTTTTTCAGCTGCATATATTCAACTATAACTCTGAATTATATGCCAAGGCTCTCCTTCCTCAAATAACCTACTTAGGAATAATGTTGTCATACTTTTTTTTATTCAGGCTCTTTGCATCCAGAAAACAATTTCAACAACTAGAAACACTTGAAAGTAGAATGTAATGTCTTCTCTATTTAACTACGTTTACTTTTCTATAAAACAACATTAAGTAAAACTGTGTGCACATATCTTTTATGTAGTAATTTCAGCTTGTCCAGCCAATAGAGTTCTTATGTTTGAGCAAGTTCAGAGCAGGAGTATCTGGGTAAGAGATGCACTCCCAGCTCACACTCCCTCCAAAGTGGCCTCTCGCTCTGGATGAGGCAATGCCTGAGGAACCAACCTTGTAGATGGTGCTGCCCAGCTGAGCAGGGGACATGCTGACCACAACCCCTGCACTCTGGAGGGCTGCAATCTTCTCCTTGGCTCCCCCCTTGCCCCCGGCGATGATGGCCCCGGCGTGGCCCATGCGCCGGCCCGGGGGAGCCGTCAGCCCGGCGATGAAGGACACCACGGGTTTGGCGTTGGGGCCCTGCAACACAGAGAGTGGCACCTGGAGGAGGCTGACAGGGAAAGCAGCTCCAGGTGGCAAATTGTTCATTTTGGGGTTTTTATTTAAACATCAACTCGCCAGGCAAAGTTATTAAGTAGCTCACACAGAACAAAGGAGTGTGGAATACCTCCTCTCCTGATAATCGTCATAAACCAGACACAAACAAACTTTAAGTATTTCTACAGACTCATGCATACTACAAAAAAAAAAAAAAATCAATATAAACTACAGGAATAAAATTCTAAAGTTGACACTGATCCTCAGTTCACAGAACCACAGATTTGGCTGGAAAGACCTCTAAGGTCATTGAGTCCAACCTCGATAACACCCTTAATTTCAACTATTTTTATTTAAAAAAACCATGAATGTGTTTTTTTGTAACTAGAGAAGAGAGATTGAACTGAGTTCTCCTTGATGTGCAAAAGAAGTTGCCTAAGTATCAAAGTGTCTGGAAGCAAGGTGTTTTAAGACTTACAGAATTATTTTCCTTTAAAAATGCTGCTGCATCTTCTTCAGCATTTCCTCCAATCTCCCCAATCAATATGATCCCCTCAGTATTAGGATCCTTCAGGAAGACATCAAGGCAGTCAATAAAATTAGTTCCATTGAAGGGATCACCTCCAATACCTAAAAAAACCAAAAAAAACACCACCACAAGAAAAAAGAGTAACTCAAGAGAAAAATGCTGCACTTACAATAAAAGTTAAAAAGTAAATTTCAGCATGAGGGGTATTCCCAAAGGCTCATACAACAGGCAACTCTGAAGGCTCTACCCAATTCAGAGTGTGTCAAATTCCTGCTCCAAATATCTCCCCCACAATTTATAGAAAGCTTTCATCTCTGAATGTTCACCTTTTCAAACCATAAACAAAATGCTATGAACACAGCAGGACCCCAGCTCCACAATTTCGGTGTAAGGAAACTGAATTTACTTAACACACCCAACTAAATGCCAAAGAATGCCCTAATCCTTTATAATACTAAAGTTCTTGGGCAGTCTCTTCCCAAACTGACATCATATTTGCTGGCAGTTCTCTGCTCAAAGCTGGTTTTAAGGCTTTTATTAACCTGATGTGGAAATTATAAAAGAGAAGGCTGTAATCTTCACAGCAC
Organism: Luscinia megarhynchos; assembly: GCA_034336665.1. Lineage (NCBI taxonomy): Eukaryota > Metazoa > Chordata > Aves > Passeriformes > Muscicapidae > Luscinia > Luscinia megarhynchos. Next base: position 5,267,721 of record CM067566.1, read on the forward strand.
ATAGGGATCCCACCTCTCAACACAACTGCCATTCAGCAAACTCTACTTGCAAAAAGGAATTATTTTGGATTAGGCTTGTGAAGAAAAAGCAGATTAGTCTAGGTCCAACAGCCTGATTCTGGGGGAACCTACCTACACAAATAGACTGCCCCAACCCAACTTGTGTTGTCTGATGAACAGCTTCATATGTCAGGGTTCCAGATCTTGACACAATACCTGGAGGAGAGAAAAGAAGATAAACTTACCACTAACACAGCACATAACTAGAAGCAGCTGTTCTTACAGTAATGAAAATCACCTCAGTAAACAACATGAGATTCCAGGTTTTCCAGCTGTCCTTGCCAAAACACTCTGTAAGATTCTTTCTGTTTCTTGATTTTCACCTTTTGACACTTCACTGTCAATGGACTAAAGCTGCCCAGAAAGTCAATAATATTTTTATCACACTAAAGCCCTACCAGGAAAGAAAACTGAAAAGCAAATAAAAGAAAATACTTCTTATCTTGCATGTGAGTAGCTGATGCACTGGACTTGAAACAGAGTTGCAGCTCAACAGTTAACAAAAGAATTCTGTATTAATCACATCCCTCAGCATGGCAGGCACACAAGAGATCTTCCAGAACAGAAAAGTGCACAAATGCAAGTTTATCACTATAAAGGTATTTGTTGCTGCTCTACAAAATACATCTGGATTTACATTACAATATCACAAGAGACCACAACCCAGTTTTTAATTCAGGATGGGAGGTAGCACAGAGCTTAGAGCAGGGGCAAAATATTTGCATGGCTTTTGGTTCATTTTTTTCAAGTCAAAATTTCTGTTAACACTACAAAAGGAAAGATTTTCAGGATAAACAGACACCATCTTCCATCAGCTTCAAGCCATGTAACAAGGAATAAAACAACACATATATTGCATGAACAGAGGAGAAAATACACCTCTAGACTAATAATCTTAGTTTTATCAACTATTTATCCTGCTGGCTAGCTCAGATGTGTTCTAACACAGGGTTTTTCTCTTGATATGTTTGAAAAGGCCTCCCTGTTTACCACTAAGATCAGATTGCCTCAGAGAAGTTACAGATGAAAGTCCAAAGACTGTGGCTATTTTTATACCTTGCATCACAGTATATTCAGATGATTATTGGATGCCTCACAGTAACAGAAAGCTGGAGAGCACATCACCAAAGGTCACACGTCAGATGAAACCGGCAGGGTGGCAAATCTACATTTTTATCCCTTGATTCTTGGATCATCATTGAACAGATTTCCAGCAATGGCAGAGATACTGGACTCAAGATTTTAAACATTCTTTTGTACTTGATGTGCCTTGCATTAAGATTCTGATAACTTGTGACTACAACACATTTCTTGTATATATTTAGAAAATCAGAACAGAACTTTGATTCAGAAGAGAGCTCAAGGCAACATTGGTTGATGTTGCTTTTTACAGTCACAGAGCAATGTCTCAGTGGTTTTTATAGAGGGCATTAACTGCAGCCATTTAATTTTTCAATTCCAGGTTTATATGGGTACTTGTGAAAGCTGGAAGTGGAACACATCTTAGAACAGATGAGTGTTAACACATCTTCCAGCATTCCCCAGGTGCAGTCTATTCTCAAGTCAGAAGAGGTTTTGCAGCAGAGATAGTTCCTCATGCTTGAAAAACTACACTGAGTCCCTGTAGTACAACAGGATTGAACAGGCTTTCCCACAATAAACACACTTTCCATCAAAATGGAAATTGTAAAGGGCACTGCTGTGACCAAATGAAACTGGTTTCCCTGCTGACAGGCAACAGCAGCATGTGCTGTTTACAACCATATTTCTGAAGCTCTACCTAAGCATTTCAGAAGAATTTTCTCTACAGCTCCTAAACTGCATTATTTGAAAAAAAAAAAATCAAATTGTTATTTCTTTAGTTTACAACAAAGAGCTGACAGAAGTCAGAAGAAGAAACTTGCATGTAACAGGGTGGGTAACTCATTACACACAGGGGTGTGAACAATAGTGATTGTGAAAAAGTCACTGCCCTCCTGCCCTTTACCACACTGCCTGAAAATTTGGTATATTTGTCACTGCCACTTGTGATGGTTTCATAGCTGCTTAAATTATGTTATAAACTCGTCCACAGTCTCTTCTCTTTGCTGTAGTTCTGACATCACTAGAGGAGCAGAATTCCAGTCCCAAGCAGCCAAGCTATTGGAAAGAATAGTGTTGGAGAGCTTAGTGCTCTCGAATCCCTAAAAAACCCAAGTTTCCTCAGGGCTCTCCTTTGAGGATACCAAGACAATCACATTTCCTGCAGGAATTCCCACTTGCTTTGCCTCTACCATCAGTACCTAGAGTATACTATGGAAGAATTCCCAATCTGGGCCTTCAGTATTGATAATGCTAGAATTCACATACAAACTGAGAACAGACAAGCTGTCCCATTTTATCAAGCATGAGGAAGAACACCAAACTTGTGTTTTAGACGACGCATAAATATTCAAAAACTCACCAATTCTTCCTTTCTTGTGAATGTGACCAGGCATGATACCAATTTTACATTCTCCAGGCTAAGGAAAGAGTGGGAGAAGTCAGATGGAACATTCAAAGCACCACTGGGAAGAGCTCAGCTCGGAGCAAAGGCAGAGGTCACTCACGTTGATGACGCCGGGGCAGTTGGGGCCCACCAGGCGGGTCTTGCTCTGCCGCAGCAGCCGGTGCTTGACGCGCACCATGTCCTGCTGGGGGATGCCCTCGGTGATGCAAACCACCAGGGGCATCTCTGCATCGATGGCCTCGGTGATGGCAGCAGCAGCAAAGGGGGGAGGGACGTAGATGACAGTGGCTGAAGCACCCGTTTTTTCTCTGGCCTGCAAGGGACACAGCAAAAAGCACATCGCGTGTTCGGTGACAAGTCATTTAATGACAGCAAGTCATTTAAATACATCCATTCTCAGGCATGAATTCAGGATATGGATCCATTTATTGTAATCTAAGCTGCTGGATCTCAGAAACATGGGTGTTATGAGCTTTCTGTGCTTTCTGGCACTGTACCCCCTGCTTTTGGCCTTGGAGAAAGCTCCCAAATTTAGAGTGATGGAGTTAAAACCACAGGTGTGTAGTTAAATAGAAGTGTGTGATTTCACATGGTGAAGGGTTTGGAATTTGAGATTTTTATACAACGTAGTAATAGGTATGGGACAAGATGGAGGATTTTGGGTGGTGTCTCTTTCAGTGTTCACCTTCCTTCTTCATGATTTCAGGTTGTATTTTCTGGTTGGACAATTAGGGCCACATTGAAGGTCATGGGAAGTTAGTTATTGGATTAAAGGGATAAATAATATAGGTGTTATTTTCTCTATTGGACTGTTTAGCTTTAAGAGACCTTGTAGCAGCTGGATCTGGCTCCATTTTGCTCACTTCTAGCTGCTGAACTTTCTGTTACTTTTGATAGGATTTAATAAACAACCAAGCCCGAACACAAAAAAATCCATTTCCTTCGTGTATTTTTTAGTCCTGGCTGTGAGTGAAGGAAGAAGGAACTCCAGACAAACCACTAATTAAGTGGTGTAAAATTCCCACTGTTACACCAAGCAAGTGTTAAATTCTCTAAAGATGGGACACAACCAGGGAACTGAGAACTGACCATTGTCTGGAAAGGATCTGCCCCATGATCACCATTATAAATACTCTTACATAACAATTTGCTAAAAATTAATCATGCACAGCAGAATCATTCAGAAACTAGCTGCATTCATAAAGCAAGTGTACCCAGACTCTGTGAATTTCACAGTGGATGCCAAACTTGTGCCTGACCACCCTGAATGCTCCTTTTTTTACAAGACTATTTCACTCTTTGCCCAGTGACATCCAGAGCTCAAATATTTCTGTCTCCAGTGTGAGCAATGAAATAAGGAGCCCTTCAGCACCATTAAACTCTGTGCCCTCCAGTCACTGCTAAAAATTACCTCCTTCACAGAATTAAACACAGGCAGACCTAGATGAGTTTTTCCCCCTTTCCCTGGAGAAATTCCTCCAACTAGATTGGTGCCATAGTCCAATGCCTGCTGGCTGTGAAAGGTGCCCTGTGAGAGAGAAAATAAGTGAAGTTAGAAGGCACATAATAGCAAGTAAAGTGAACCAAAAAATTTGATGTTATCTATAATTCTGAAGGCAATTTACATCACTAAAATTTGCAATAAGAAGGAAAGTTTCCACTACACACATATATATAAAATCAGATATTTTGAAGAGTGCATCCACATGTTTTAAATGCATTTGGAATATGCTAATATGCTCTTTTTTTGTTTTTCAATCAGAGCACTGTAGTTTCATGCTAAAGGGTATTCTGTTGAGTGCTGCTAACACACCTGCAGACACAGCAGACATAGTTTCTTTTGCACAAGTGTGGCAGATGACAAACACTACAGTGAAATAGAAGAAATTAGCATGCTCATCCATGCTGATAGTTTTACAAAAGCAGCCTTCTCTGTCTGCAAATGTCTAAAAGTGAATCTCAGAAAATTATTAAATATCCTGAAATAAAAACAGAAATTTAATTCGTAGGCATTGATATTGAAATGCATTTGTGAAAGAAGCACTTTGAAAATGGGTGGGTTTTTGCCCTTTTTTTAAAAGAGCCTTTTACAAAGAAACCCTTTCAGCTGTATACAATATGAAAAACAAAAATGAAAAGCACTATAATAGAGATGACTCAAAACCAACTTTCAAGCTTGTGCACAAGTATTTGGGCCAAAGAATGTAAACTACAGTGCTGAAGGGATCTTCCTGATGGTGAAGGAAGTCCAGCTTCCTATCAACACAGACAAAGGCAGTATATAATCCATTTCATATACAATTATGTTTTCTGAGCAACTAACTTTCTGACTGAAAGGCTGATAGAAGAAATGATTAACAAACCTACCTGTTTGCCTGTAAAACCCTGACAGATAACCTTTGTGTTTTTGTTAACATACAGGTTTTTTCTGGATGCTGTGTAGGAGCAGTGTCGGACTCCATTCTGTTGAACTGGAAAGAAAAGAAAAGAGAGCACAAACCATTAATCCACTCCTTTGGTAGACTCTGAGCCAAAGAATGTCCTACCAAGTAAGTGCATATCAATCAATGCTTTTGTCAAAAAATCATGTTTTCAAAAGCAGCTCTGAATCCTCATTCAGTGCTTGTCATTCCAAGACATTAAACACCTGTATTATAATAGTTCACCCTATTTTGTAGATTACTCAATTTACTAGAAATTAGGAGAGGTTTCTCAGATTGAGTACTCGTTACAAGGATTCCTCCTGACACATAGAAACATCTTAAGCACTGCTTTTGTCACGTTTTTATCTTCTCAGATATTCTGCAAAGTGACAGTGCAGAACTAAAATCCCCATATCCAGAGGCTGTTACAGCACTGATAGTATGCAAAACCTCCTGTGAACAGAGCACAGACAGTAAGAGACACTGAGCCCTCAAGGGTCCCTCAGCCCAGGAAAAACCTGATGCCAAGTAAGACAGACAGCAGATCTTTTTCCAACAGATTCCTAGCTATGGCATCACTGCTGGACACACATTTGGGCTCGTGAGGAAACACAGCTCTCCCAATACTCCACTAGAGTGATTTTCAATTAGCTCTCACAACTCTGCTGCTGAGAGAAGAAAACAACACAAGACAATTGTAGAAAAAGAGCATAATGTGTGTTGGCAACAAAAAGCCAAAGATGACTGCATCTGTGCTGAAGGGAAAGGAATGATGACAGCAAATGCACAGAATGTTACCACAGAAGAAAGACTGAGATGAGAAGGGAGAAGGTTTCTGGCATAACAGAATGCACATCTAAGTTTATTACCATATGCTTTTTCAAACACCAGAGTTTTGAGGGGATCAGAACCAATTTACTCCCTGCAAGTGTTTGACATAAAACCTTAATTTATACATAGAGTGAATCTGGGAAGGGACAATCCTCATCCATGATCTCCAGTACACACACCAATATGTTATTATTTACCCCTTTAGGTCTTTTAAAACTTCAGCAACTAAGACTTAAGGAAGCAAATAGTGAACTGAAATCAAAGTAACAGATCCTGAATCATGGTCCCCAGACTGTTCTATATACATACTCAGGCACGTCTGAACAAGGGAATACTTTTTGCTTTTTAAGAAGGGAGTAAAAGCTTTTAAGGAGAAAGAAGTAAAAAAGTATTCTTATGATAAGGCACAGAATTTCTTAAGATACATTATTAAATTATTATAATGAGAGAATTTCTATGGGTTAGTAAATATGCAGAAACCTTTTAAGATCCACATACACATTTCCATGACAGAGCTACACGTCTCTCTCTTGCCAACTAAAAGTTTAGTGCTACACTGCCTTCATGCTTCAGTTGTATTCAAAGGAGTGAAGAGAAAAACCAAACCATGCCAGAAACAGCCTACACACATCAGTGCTACTGCTAAACCTAAAGTCTTTGTTCTTAGAAAGTGCTGGCAAAACCCAGGGTCTAACTCCAGCCACCTCCTGCTGTTCTCTAGAAGCTGCAGCAAATCCTCAGCTCCACACGGACACAGAGTAAAACTCCACACAGAAAGGCACAGACTAGGATGCAGTAAACTTGTAAGGCAAGTGGCAAAGTGCACTTCAGTTTAATGACCTGCAGAGATTTAACCCAAATCACAAAAAACACTGTTGCAGAACTTGTTATGCCAGAAAATACAAGACAGTAACAGCCAAAATCCATGTGAAATCCTTAAGAAAAGCCATAAAATGCCAACTGTATCCTGGGCTGCATCCAAAGCAGCCTGGGCAGGTCAAGAGAGGGGTTTCTGCCCCTCTGCCCTGCTCAGGTGAGACCCCACCTGCAGAGCTGTGCCCAGATATGGGGCCCAGCACAGGATGGATGTGGAGGTGGTGGAGAGAGTCCAGAGGAGGGCAGGAAGCTGATGAGAGGAATGGAGCTATGAGGATGCCATGGGGAAAGGCTGAGAGAACTGGGATTGTTCAGCCTAAAAAAAAGAAACCTTTGAGGTGACTCAATTCCCTTCAGTACCTGAATGAACTTATAGGAAAGAGGCAGCAAGACTATTGACAAGGGCCTGTAATGAAAGGACAAGGGGGAATGGCTTCAAAGTGAAAGAGAGCACATTCAAATTGGATATTAGGAAAAATGAACTGTACTGTGAGGGCAGTGAGGCCCTGGCACAGGTTGTTCAGAGCTGTGGCTGCCCCATCCCTGGAGTGTTCCAGGCCAAGCTGGATGGGGCTTGGAGCAACCTGGGCCAGTGGAAGGTGTTGTGTCCCTGCCCATAGAACGGGGTGGAGCAAGATGATATTTAAGGTGACCTTCCAAGCCAAACCATATTGTGATTCTATGATTTTATGAAAATATGTCTGAGATGTAATGAACAGGGTTACCAAGCTGGCTGTGGGAGGAGAGAGAGAAGCCACTGCTACAGAAAACAGTACAGGATGATCTTTGTCCTCAGCTGAGGACTTGGCCTTCCTAGGCAGGGCTGCAAGGCCCTGCACCTGCATCAGCTCAAAGGCACATCTGGTGAAGAGCAGCCTGCCTCCAGCAAAAGAGAGAGAAAACAGAAGCAGCTGGAATGCTGGTCAGGAGAGCAGGAAATCGATCTATCTGAGCCCAGCCACTCAGGCAATCCCTGAGATGTGCCTGGGTGACACCCAGCCCTGAGGACAGCAGAGGATGATCCTCCTTGGGAAGGAGCTGTTCCAGCCCTCACCACCAGTGATGCCTTGGGGAGAACACTCCAGGCTTCCAGGAGAATGGGAATGAAATGGGCCTGCAAGGGGAAATTACAAACAGGCAACATAAACTGATTCAGACCTAAGTTTTACAGTCTTTGCCCAACCACTGACAAATCCACTTGCAAAGTAAGACAGGGATGCTTGCTAGCCACGTTACCTGTCACTGAGCAATTTCAATGCTTCAAAAAAAGTAAGAATAAAATCACAGAATGGGTCAAGTTGGAAGGGATTACAGTGGATCAGCTGCTCCAACCTCCCTGCTCAAGCAGGGTCATCCTACAGCACACTGCACAGGATTGTGTCCAGATGGCTCCTGAATATCTCCAGTGAGGGAGACTCCACACAGTCTCTTTGCTGTTGACAAACTGACAAATATTCACAATTCTCTACACCTTACAGCAATTCTGCACTCCCAGTTCAATTGCTCATTCCAGATCTATTTTCAGATATTTACAACATTGCAGAAAAATGTTTTTGAAAGCTTAAGTTTGTCAATCCTCCATTTTCAGAAGACTGTATAAATATATTTTTCAAGGATAAAAAGCTTCTGAGCATTTTCCAAACTATCAAAAAAAAATTTAGGCGCTGATATCTAAACCACAGCTTAGAATTGAAGCTTTGGATGGATTTATCCTTGAAAACCATACGTGCTTCTTAGACTATTGTATGGCCTTCCTTCAGAGAAAATACAGCTGGTTCCAAAATCCTGGCTGTAGATTAGAGCCATTTGCTGGCTCCAGAGACAGGCAGCTCAGCATGGGCAAATGTCTGGAGAGCAATATATTTTTGAAGCGAATTTATGGAAAAAAAAAACTAAAAAATCACCTTGCAATCTCTGGGCTGGATGAGTCTGAGTTTCAGGGATTTTTAATCTGCTTTGCTATAGTTCTGTACTTGTGTTCCTGGCCCCACCTGCAGCAGCAAGGTTTGCCCCAGTTATCAGCAGAGGCCATGGGTCAGGATGAGGTTCTGCTCCACCTGGCACAAACAGCAAGTCCCGGGTGCAAGCAGCTGGCAATTTCAATAGTTAAGACAGATACAAGATGAGAAGGAAACAGGTGGAAAGTGGAAATGGCATGCCCAAGTTCTCAGCAGGTATGAGTCAGAAATAGAAGCCAAGTCTCAACTTCCACCCAGGACCTGCTTCACAACTTCCAAACCCATCCAGACAATTGATTTTACTACCAAAAAAAACCCCAAAATCTGGGTGCTTAGGTGTAAATGCATGCTGTTTCATGAAGACTGGAGGGAAAAAAACTTGGAAAAAAAAATGCTCTTCAGCTATGAACCAGCAAGGCCAAACTCATTGGTGATGCTATTTTAATGCTCACATCTAAATCACAGGCCAAGTTTAAAATGTGAAAGCTCCAGATGAAGTTGTAGAGAATAAGAACAAGTCTTATCAAATTCCCAAAAGCACAGGGGAAATGTTGTATTTTGTTAAGTCACAGTTCTAAGTTAACATTACCATCTCTAGCAAAGGCCTGTAATAGACTTTTAGCAAAGTGTATTAAAAAAAATAAGAGACTGGACAATATTTCCCAGGCACAATATTCATTTCTGCTCCACCCCTGTCCAGTTTGTGGTTTAAAATAAAGTTATACAAATAACAAGATGCATTTGTTTTGGCTTTTCAGTATTTTAATTTCTACAAAGCTAAAAAGTGAGTTATACTGTGGCAAGAGCCTACTTTGGTCCATTGTACAGGAAAACCAAGCAGTTATGAAAACTGCTCAAGTACCCAACCCCTGCTGTCTCAGGGGAGATTTGAAAAGCTGTATCTAAATTTAGCAACGGGGCATAAGCCTGTATATGGAACACAAGCTGTTTTACAGTCAAGAGACCTTATTAGAAACTAAGGGACAGAGCTGCTCCAACACCACACACTGCTGCTGGTTACTCTGGCATTTCCAGGCAACAAGGCCCCAGCCAAGAGCAGAACTCACTGCAGCACAAATACCTGGAAAATCCACCTCATTTGCCTCTTAAGAAAAAGAACTCACAATCCCTAGGCCTAAGCAGGACTTAAAGCTCACTTGTGTATTACAATTAACAAGCCTTTCTAGAAAAATAGCCTATTATTTATCATGGAGTCCAAACAGGAATTTACATGTTAAAAAGAATACTGATCCATTTACAAGGTATGTTAAAGCACACAAGGGTATTTAAATACCATTTACACTGAGCTTTCAGGCTCTCCTTGAGCAGCAGCACCTCTCAGGTACAAATCTCATTTAAAGCAATGCAACTCAAGCTACACTTCATGGAGCCACAGAACGGTTTGGGTTAGAAGGGACCTTTAGAGGTCATCTAGTCCAAGTACTTCCCTATTTGGATTGTGCAAACCAGGTGACAGCACAGATACTAAAGGCTGAATGTCTCTTTCATCCAAACTATAAAAAGCTCAAAACTCATTATTTTCAGGGCTTCTTGTAAGATTTCCTGTGGACACAAATCCAATCCAAAGTATCTCCTCCTTACCCATATTTATCCCAAACCAAAAGAATAAGGAAATTTGGAAACTGAGGTAGCATCTGAGGCTGCTCATAAAACAAGGCCAGTATAAAAGCAAGGTGAAACAGCAGATTCCTCTCCACAACAACCTGAGCTGGCACCTACATTGCTGGAAAACTGAAATTCTTTCTCTATTGCCCCTTGAAATAGCCACAGAACTTGGAGATGATGGAAGATACTCCTTTTCTTTTCTATAACCTATGCAAGGAGAGAAGAAAGCCTTAGAAATCATAGGAGTTCCAATGTAAGTGGGGAAAATGGAGGCCAATGCAGGGGAAACTGAGGTATGAGGAGTGCTACTTAAAATGCTGTGTCTTTTTTCCCTACACACATATCCCAGTCCCTTTATCTCCCAATCAGTTATGGGCCTTCAGCTTGCTCCTCAGAATTCCTCTCAATATTTTCTACATGCTTACTTTACATTTTTATGACCATCTCCTTTCTCCTTCCTCTGCCAACAAATGCAAGGCCTGAGGAAGACACAACAAGAACAGTTCTGGGGAGCTCCTGGCAGTGCAGAGGAGCATAAACCCATCCCCAGAACTCAAGTTACCAGTTACACAGCAGAAGATGCTCCTTGATGAACAAAGTAGTCTTCATGCTATTGAGGGATTGTCCAAAATATCTTACTCCTTTGTTTAAGAGGATTATGCACTCTGAGGATTCCTGTTTAGCAATCCCCAGGTTCTCTTCTCTCACCCTTCCCTTGCCAAATTCTTGTTAATTATGGAAACCCAGATCTGTGACCATGAAATAGGAGTTGAGGAATTAAGTAAATTAATCAGGCTGTGAAGGGCAGATGCAATGCCTACACTACACCCATCACATTAAAACAAATCTAGGACTAGTGGGAAATGACATTCAGAAAATTTTCAGGTCTTTGAACACATCTCTCTTTCCTCATCAAAGTCTCTCCTCAGTACAAATCCCCTGTTTTTGTAAGCCAACAAGCTGCTTTTCCCCAGGTATCCTCCACCAAGAATGTGAGCAGGGAAAGGTTTGTGAGTTTTCCTCCCTCCACACTGTTGATATAAAAACAATGAAGGAATTCTTCACTGGATTGTTATTTCTGCAGCAATCCTTTGCCAGGGTTACTCACATAATTACTGTAATCTTTTAATCTAAGAGCCCTCCAAAGCCTTGTAAAACATCCAGGACATGGAAGCCCTAATCCTGACTCTCCAGTCAGTTCAGATGCCCACAAAAACTCTTCAAGGGTTTATGGACAAGCACCGGTCTCTCCTGACCCTGTTCATACACCAGCAGTGCTCTGAGCTGACCTTTGAGCAGCACTCACCATTCATTGACAGATTTCATACTCCATTTCCACAACTTCCTGATCTCAACCTTAAGGATACACACCCTGCATGTTTCCTTCAGCAATGCACAAACAAAAACAAGCTTTGCATCTCTTTTGCAACAGAACACACTGGATACTCATTACAAGTCACTAAGAGAAGCAGATGCTAACTGTTAGTGAAAATATATATCCAAATTTAAAGTTTCAGCAGTCTTTAAGGGATAAAGGGTATCAAACCAAAGATTTCCAATGAAGGACTATTTCATTTTGCAGGAGTTTCTGCAAGAGACTTCATGAACAGCTGCAAAAAGACACTTCTTGAGCTACTTAGATTTCTTCCTCCTTTCTACCCCTCCAAATAATTTTAATAACTATTCCCTGAATCTCTTCCTGCTATTTGTAAAGGGAACAATGTGGGGTTTAAACACATAAAACTGCACCCAAGAGTAGCTTTGCTGGGAGTATAAATTAAACTAAATTGGAAGGTGCTACATTCCCATCTGTTCCCCTCCATCAGAACCAATTCTTATTGGGCCCAGGGGAGCCAATTCAAAAAGCTGAAGTGGCAGAAATTAACAGCATAAATAGTTTTCTGATACTGCTTGTGGAGAACAAGAGGCAGGAATGGACACCCACCTGGACTGTAAGTGTGCTACAGGAACTAGTCAGACCAGCCTGTGGTTGTGAGATCACATTACCTGACCAGCAAGTCACCATCCCACCGAGATAAAAACACTTTGTATGCAGTCAAATGAGGTAGGTTTAAGTTTGCTAATTCATTTTCAGCTACAAGAACCACATTAATGCACAAATTCCCTCGGTTTAGAGTCCTAGTAACTGCTCTTGTGCCTGGGCATACCCACACTGATCTCACAGCATGGTTTGGGCTGGAAGGGACCTTAAAGCCCATCTCATTCCAATCCCTTTTAATGGACACCTTCCACTGGGCCAGGCTGCTCAGAGCTCAATCCAATCTGGTCTTTAATGTGTCCAGGGATGGGGCAGCCACAGCTTCTCTGGGAAATTCATTCCAGTTTCCTCACCGTAAAGAATTTCCTCCTAATATCCAACCCAAACCTACTCTCTTTCACTTTGAAAGCCGCCACCCTTGCTCTCTCACTACAAGTCTCCTCTTCAAGAGCATGCAGCAAAAAAAAAAAAAAAAAAAAGCACACTGGAAAGAAAAAAGGAGAAAAGCACATAATTTTTCATTGTGATGTTTAGAACAACACATATTAAATGTTTCGAGCTGAAGGACTAGTCTCACACTGCTGGTGCTCTCCACAAAGGGAAGCCTATAACCTTATTCTCGGCAATAAAAAGAACTTTACCGCGCTGTGCTAAAACCACAGGGAATTCAAGGCGCTGCAGAGGCCTCCAGCCCTCGCAGTGACCAGCCCCAACCAGGGGCTCCCTCCGGCCCTCGCCCTTTGGAGCCTCTCCGGGGCTACAGCACCGAGAACCTCTCCGTGCCCCCACCCTGCGGCCGCCACCCTCCGCGGGAAAACTTCCCACTGCATTTACACAGCGGGGCCGGGAGCGGCGCCGGGAGCGGGCGGGGATCCCCGGGACACCCCGAGTCCCGCCCGCTGCCCGCGGGCCGAGCGCGCCCGGCCGCGCTCCGCCGTGACCTTGCCCGGCCCCTGCCCTGCCCGGCCCGGCCCGGCCCCGGCGCTGCCCGCGGCCCCCGCGGCGGGGCCGGCAGGGCCCGGCCCGGTACTCACGGCGGAGGAAGCGGCCGAGCAGGCGGGCGGCGGCGGGGCTGCAGCGAGACATCGTCCCGTCCGCAATGACGGCGGCGGCGGCCCGAGCTCGGCCCGCCCCGGCGGCGGAAGCGGCTCCGCGGGGCATTCTGGGTGTTGTAGGCACGGCGGCCGTGAGGGCGGGCAAGGGTCCGGGAGCAGGGAGAACAGAGTACGGACATGTCAGGCTGTCCTTAAACACCGCCAGGGACGGCGACTGCGAGGAGCTCCTGACTCCCCCAAAGGCAGGGAGGCCCTGCAGAGAGACCCCAAAATGGGAGGGCTGGGCAATCTCCAACCATGTGAGGGAAAGTGCCGGATTCTGCAGCTGGGGTGGGGCAGCCCTGGATGGACAGCCTGGGAATGAGGGGCTGAGAGCAGGGCCATGGAAAGGGACCTGGGGGTCCTGCCAGGGACAAGTGAGCATGAGGCAGCAGTGCCCTGGCAGCCAGAGGGACATCCCTGTGCTGGGGACATCAGGCACAGCAGCACAGCCGGGCAAGGGAGGGATTGTCCCGCTCTGCTCTGGCCTGGGGCGGCCTCACCTCAGTGCTGGGCAGCTTTGGACACCACAGCACAAAAATGACATTAAACAGTTAGAGAGTGTCCAAAGGACGGCAACAGAGATGGGGAAGGGCCTTGAGGAGAAGCTGTGTGAGGAGAGGCTGAGGCACTCGGCCTGTCCAGCCTGGAGGAGACTGAGGGAAGAGCTCAGTGCAGTCACAGATTCCTGAGGGGAAGAGGAGGGACAGACACTGATCTCTGCTCTGTGGTGACAGGGACAGGCTGAGGGAATGGCTGGAGCTGTGCCAGGGCAGGTTTAGGTTGGATGTCAGGAAAAGGTTCTTCCCCCAGAGGGTGTTTGGCACTGCCCAGGCTCCCCAGGGCAGTGTCCCAGCACAGCCTGACAGAGCTCCAGGAGGGCTTGGACAATGCTCTGGGCACAGGGTGGGACTCTGGGGATGGGGCTGGGCAGGGCCAGCAGCTGGACTGGATGGTTCTTGTGGGTCCCTTCTAAATCAGCTTGTTCTGTGACTCCATCACCTCACAGAATCCCAGGATGGGTCAGGTTGGGAAGAACCACAATGTGTTACCTGGTTCAACCCCTGCCATTGGCTGCCTCCAGAAACGTGTCCTCTAGATATAACCAGTACAAATAATTGTGTATTTGTGGGCATAGATGGGGTAGGTTGGGCTGTGGGAGTGGATTGAAAAGAGACAAAAGTATTGCTTTGAAACAAAAATAAACCAGCAAAGTCATACTCTGATTTCTTCTCAATTTATTTATTAATTGTGTCCCTAAAACTGAGGCCAGAAGAAGACTGTAATGAATGAAGCACCCAAATGTTAAACTTCTTATCAGGTATATATGTATCCCCTTAGGAGTACACACACACACACACACACACACAGATTTTATAAGGAACCCCCACACTACTAAAAGATTTATACCTGGATCCATTTCCAAGTCAATTTTTCCTTAAGCTTTCACTAAGACTCTTGTGGAAATTATAGAATTTGAGTAGATGCCAATGCATCATCATTCTGTATACAGAAACATTTTGCTCTTTTAGTGCTTTTAATAGGATCATGTAAGATGAGGGTAGGGGTTGTTGATTTGATGGTTTGGGTTTTTTTAAACCTCAGTAGCAGAAACATCTCTTCAGTCCTTTACATTCAAAGATCTTACTTTGTATAGAGTTTTTTCTTTCTAAAATTAAGATCAATGCAAGGTGTCATCACTCTAATTGTTAAAGTTTCAAGGTATGGAAATAAGCTGTACAGTATCTAATTGACCAGACATACATGGAATTGAGGAAAAGAAAACTTATTTTCAATTGTTTTAATGCAGTGGTTTGGTTCCTGTCAGAGAACACTCTGTCCCACCAACATTACTTTTACTGATTTATTCAACTGCCTAGAAAGAAACCGTTCAGCCCAGGGAGAAACAATGCACAATTGCAACACTCAGGTAGCAGTGGCAGGGGCTGCCTCACAAAGCTCAGAGCAGTCCCAGTTCTAGTGGGGTGGCCAAAGGACTGCTCATGTCCCAGGACTGCAGCCCCTTAAGCCACAAACATTGTGGTGAGCTTCCCACCAGGCAGAAATCCTTTGGGATTATATTTTTGCCCAGAAAAGCTGTGAATTCCCCATCCCTGGAAGTGTGTGAGACCAGACTTGGTGGGGCTCTGAGTAGCCTGGTCTAGAGGGAGGTGTCCCTGCCCATGGCAGGGGGTTGTACCTAGATGGTTTTTATGTCCCTTCCAACCCAAACCATTCTGTAATTCTGTGGCAGGAGTACATAATTGATCCATACAATAAACTCAGACATATTAAAAAACTCAAGGTTGTGTTCAGCCTGGCATCTGCACAAACTGCACAGTTGGTATAGCCACAAAATGGACTTTGTGGGCAGGTATTTAACAGTATCAAATATACCCCTGATTTCCCATTCAGAATCTGAAGCAGATTTGTCTCCTGGTGCTGACCAGAGCTAAAAGACATCTCATTGACAAGTGCAGGTTCCAATAGGGAGGGTTCAGCAGGAAGGCCATCCTTGGAGGGAAAGCCTGTATTTAGGGAATTGCTAAACCAGAGACAAGTTATTGAGCTGGTTTAGCCCTTACTCACCTCAGTGGTGACTCTGGACCTACATTTCTGGCATTAGCTGATATCTGATCTCTGTCTCCTAATCTTGCCCTGAATAAAACAACCCAGCAGCTTGAAATCCTCATGAATCTTGTTAGCTGTAGTAGCATCATCACCTCCTATCACTGGAACTTAAGGATGTGCAAACAAATTGGTCATTCCCCACCATCTCCCTGGAATCAAGGCAGGAACCCAAGAATGAAGCTAAACCTTGGCCTCACGTCTATCCAGCTTCCAGCAGCTAAGGGGAGCTGACCCTTCTAAAAACAGACAAGTTTGTCGGTTTCTATACTTTAATTTATAGGTTGTAAGTAAAAATAATCCCAGCATCTCAACTCTGGGAGGTGACTGGGGGAGCTGGACCACTGCTCTCCTTTCCTTTGAAAAGAGCACAGAGAAATGCAGAGCTGAGGATTCCCTCTGGAAGGACTAGCCACACTTGTGCTTTAACCTGCTTTAAACCTGCAGCCTGTGGTTTTCAGTAACAGAGCTATGGCTGAGAGCATCTGCTAAGGAATTAGTTAGAAATTGACTTGCTGGGACTTCTGTAGCTTCAGAGAGCAGAGATAAGGACCAGTGGAGAGTTATGGCAGGGAGGGTGTAGGTGGAGCAAAAAAAAGGATGATCCAGCTTGCTCTTTTTCTGTGAAGTCCCCATTATGCTTTCAGCAAATAAATTCTATATTTTGCTTCTGAAAAATCCTGCAAACTTTTGTGGTAGTGCTATTAGTATAGTTATTTGGGGGGGTGGTTTCAGTATTATTAATGCCAAATGAGAATAAAGGAGCACACAAACACTACCCCTCATCTCTAAGCTGTGCCATGGCTTGGTATTTCTAAACAGGTTGACATTTCTTGGGTGCTTCACAAACAGGAGATCGAGATTTCGGCTTGGCACCAACGGTGGTTACATCAACATCAGAAGTTCTTCAGTGGGAAGTCCCAAGGTTGGACACCTGCAGCCTGCCAGCCCCAAAACGATCCTTTCAGGTCCATCATGGCTTGGATTTCTCCTGGAAGGATGATGCTGCCAAAGACCTGTGGTGATCTTCATCTAAATAGTGTTTTTTTTTCCCTTTGCTCTGTGATTTGAAGCAAGTCTGGTTTTGTCACATATCAGGGGCTTATCGGAGCTTACTCACTTTATTCAGTAAATCTAGCCAGAAATGCTTCAGCAGCTCCAGGTCTTAGAGAAAAGCTTGACATTTGATGGGTTTTTGTAGCAGTTCACTGGGCTGCAGCCATACACCTCCCACTGCCTTTCTCCCTGCTGGAGACAGGGCAGCCAAGCACAGCGATCTGGTTTATTAAAAACACAGGTGTCAGACCTGGGGCTGCCCCACAGAGCTGGGAAAGGCCACGTCCTGCAGACCTGCTCTTCCAGATCATCAGGTTGCACTGCTGGTCATGAGGAGTGGAGCAGACCTGAAAGATGGGAGGAGTTCACAAAGGGAAGACAGCAGACTGGGACAAATTCTATTCTCAGAGACCCTGCACGGGGTTTTCCTGATGTTGGAGCAGGATACAGGATCCTGCAAAGCCTCTGCCACCCAGGAAGAAGCAGGAGCAAAACGGGATGTAAGTTCCTTGAAATGCGTATGCCAGAAAAGCCTCTGGCCATGGCTTGTCCCCCTGCTGTCAGGAATTCAGTTTGGCTGTTGATTCTTTCATAGAATTGATGCCTTAAGTTTTAGCTTCTATATTTTTCAGATTCTGTACTGCCTTAGTGTGAGACTCTGAACTTCATATAAAGTGTTAGCAAGTTCTCCTCACAGTTCAGTCAGATAAAACAATCCTTTTCCAGCCTGAGAACCAAGGACACCGCTTCACAAACACAATTCTGTTGGAATTTTTTGCACTAAAATTGATTTTCTTTTCAGGCAATGTGGGATTGATGAAGGGTAGAAATTCTCTGGAGGTTTAACAGCCCCAGAATAAAATATTAATATAGGTTTATTCCATGGCAGTCTTGCACCTAAAGAAAGAAAAGAATTTTGCTCAAATTTATTGTTACACTGAAGCTAGCTTTGTCCTTGCAAAAGTAACTGACAACATTAAAAGTACCCAGATTCTTTCTAAAGTGAAGAGTTTTATGTGAGGTTTTTATTTTGCAGAAATCTTACTGACACAGCAATGTCAGTGTGCAAAGTTCTGCAGGACCAAGTTAATGTTCTACTGAAATCATTTGCTTCAGGGCTAGGCCTTGAATGTCTACAAAATGTATACAAATGTCTAAACTAAATCCACAGGGGCTAATGCTCATTTCACATCCTTGCAGTTAAAGTTGCAGCAGCAGCAGTGAAGGCACTGCAATGGCAGCACTTGAGACCTGGTGACCACTGTGAGATCCCTCTGGCTATTTATCCTTAAAAGTATAAAATCAGCTTTCACTAAGTATACCTAATTTTCATTTTTAGTATTATTTAGTATATATTTTTCAGTGGCCAGAGAAGCTGTGGCTGCCCCATCCCTGGAATTGTTCAAGGACGAGGCTCTGACTGACCTGGTCTAGCAGAAAGTGCTGCCCAAGGCAGGGTTAGAACCAGATGGTTTTTAAGGTCCCTTCCAGCCCAAACCATTCCACGAGTCCCCGATTTTCCCGTGCAGTGTAACAGCCACAAACACCACTAGATGTCACAATGGTTTCACTGTTCGACTGCTCACTCCTTTACAGCCTTGCCTGAAGGACAACTTTTGCAGGTTTAACTGAGGAGCAAAGCACAAAAAGACAGCTAAGCATAACCAAGATTTTATCCTCAGGAAGTGCAGGGTGCTTTAGGACACACCTTTCTTGAGAAAAAAAAACATGTGTTTCTCAAATCCTTTGGTTTTGGGCTCAAAAAGGCTCTGCAATTTGTTCAATATGAAGGAAATTCATGAGCAGGACCACCCTGACCCTTTGAAACTACAGCAAAAAACTGGTGGAGAGAAGTTCGATGTGGGACACAAACAACTGTGCTGGATGCAGGAAAGCAAAGTGACCACAGGATATTATTTTTGCTTTTATTCTGAAAATTTCTCTGCTGGAAGTGGCTTTCCTGCACTTTCCCTAATAATAGCATATGGCATTTGTGTTGTCACTGTGGTTGTTGATGCTTGATGGTCCTGGAACACACAAACACCCACCCATCTCCTCCTACTGAAATAGTGAAGAAATAGCAATAGCATCAACTGAACTTAATTAGGCCAAACTCGAGGTGTTTTCTGTTGCAGGAGCTAATTTTAGATGCCAAACTGCCACAGAGGCTGGCTGTATCTCTGCCCTATTTTAGCAGCTCGTGGCAGAGAGGCAAATGATTGGAAGGTGAAGGAGTGAGCACAGTTGCTTCAGCCCGTGTGAAGGTCAGGGAAGAATATTCTTCCTCTGTTCCCAAGGCAATCTGATTTCTGTCTCTGCTGGTGTCATCCATAGGAACCTGTTCATCCTCAGGACTTGGCACTGAGGTTGCCATAAAAGAAAAATACACTATTTTTCGGAAGGGAGGTTCAAACTAATTATCTCCCACAGGCTTTTAGAGAGTTTTTCTCCCTCCCCTAAACACAATGTAGTCAGTGCACCAGCCTGTGCCATCATTATGTGCATGAAAATAATAGCAAAACTGAGGATAATTAATTCATTTATTCACTCTCTCATGACCAGTAATTGCTCCTGTGGATTCCTTTTTCACTCCAGTGACAACAATTATTGCAAACAAAACCAAAACTGAATTCCTGTGAAATTGCTGTTAAAGCATTCCCTGAAGGTGAAAAAAATATCAAACAAAAAAACCCCAAACCTAAAAAGAATAAGAAAGTACAAAGAAAAAGAAAGCAAAGGTGATTGTCAGCACCTTACAAGAAGCAGTGTACATCTTGGTGGGGGTGTTCTCACTGTGCTGAGTTGTGGAACAACTTCTTTGTGAAGGGAAGAGAAAGGGCAGACACTGATCTCTGCTTGTGCCTGGGGACAGAACCCGAGGGAATGGCTGGAGCTGTGCCAGGGCAGGTTTAGGTTGGATGTCAGGAAAAGGTTCTTACCCCCAGAGGGTGTTTGGCACTGCCCAGGCTCCCCAGGGCAGTGTCCCAGCACAGCCTGACAGAGCTCCAGGAGGGTTTGGACAATGCTCTGGGCACAGGGTGGGACTCTGGGGATGGGGCTGGGCAGGGCCAGCAGCTGGACTGGATGGTCCTTGTGGGTCCCTCCCAACTCAGTTTATTCTGTGATTTTGTGAAGATCTTGGTTTAACTTCATTCCTAAAATGGACATGAAATGGGAAAGTCCAGGCAGCTAAATTAGTTCATATCCCAACTGTCCTTCTCTAAAAGCTGAGTGCATTTAATGGGAAAACAGATTTAAAATCCCACAAAAAATAAATGGCACTTATACCTTGAGTGAGCTTTGAATCAGACCTGCAGTGGATTCCAGAGGAAGCCCACTGGAGGTGCCCCCATCTCTCTGGGAGGTGTCCCATCACAGGGCATTGGAAGCACAGGCAGGAGCCTGCTTTTCCTGAGCAAGGGGCATTTTTCAGCTCAGTGGGGTTTCTGCTTGGTTACACCACTTCAGTGGGTGCCACAGAGGAGTATTAGCTGCCTGCTCTCACACTCCACTGACACACCCAGGCACATTTACCCTCAAACTGAAATATTTGCAGTGTTTAAATTCGCTGGGATTATTGCCAGGTTTAGAATGAGACAAGCCCAGGTCCTGTAGGAGACCACAGCGAAGCACTCCTCATCATACACCTGTGTGTGACAAAGTACAATTTTGATTGGATTCACTTGTGCAGGACAAGAAATATCTGAAAGGTGAGGTTATAAATGGCTGATTCTGGCTGTGCTTCCTGCACATTGGGGTGGACTGCAGACGAGGAGGTGACCATGGGGTTAGCACTCACATCTCTCCACTGTGACAGGAACCCAGAGTGGCACAAAGGTGTCTGAACTGCCTCAGGCTTGGGCAGAGGGTTCCCAGCCTGTCTGCGTTCACTTAATTTGCATGACTTGCCCATCACAAGATCATTTATTAGAGTGGCTTCACTTAAATTCCTCTTCCTCACTTTAAAGCCATGTCTGACTTCAGGTGCAGCCTAAAAGCAGCTGAGGCCAATGAGTCTGTTCAAGCTGACAGGCTTTGCTAAATGAGCATCTCTGTTGGACTCTGTGGTGTTTCTTTTGAGATAACACCAAAATCACAGCTCACCCAAGCCTGATGCCAACTCCCTTCATGACTGGAGGGAAGAGAAACTTGGCCCATAATTTGCCCAGGAAGGAAAAAGGGAGAAAGAAGATAAATATTTTCACCCTCCCACCACCTCCCATTCTCAATAGGTAGCCCAGTTTTTCTAAATCAATCTAACCAAATCCTAGATGAAAACATTAATTATAGCTATGGATATAGCCCCTCCTCTGCCCCACATCAGCCTGGGAAGCACCCTGTGAGACCCAGGAGCCTTCCTCCCTTTGGTGAACTTCCCAAGCTGTGCCAATTGGACCAGCCCATCCTCAGGGCTTGGAGCTGTATCAGAGATGCCCCAGGTGATCATCCTCAAGACACCAAAAATTCCTTGTGCATTTTGCCTTGACTGTTTGGACTGACCTCCCCAAGCATTGCATATGTTTGTCTGGAGAAGCCTTGCCTGTTTCCACAAAACCAGGATGGTTTCAAACCATCTGTTTATCAGCAGGGTTGACGACTCCTATTGCCAGGTGAAAACTGAGAGCCCTCATCTCTTTTGTCTTCTTGGAACTGCATTGCAAAACAAGCAGCCCCATGGCTGGTCAGGTTCTCTTTATCAGAAATTCTCTTTATCAACCTGGCTGCTGGCATCTGAGTGCATTTAATCAGACCTTTGTGGGTGATGAAGGCAATGACAGGGCTGATACTGGATTTAGGGGGTGACTGGCTGCCTGGCAAACAGCCCCATCCCCAGCACAGCCACTGTCACCATCCCTGTGATGGGGAAGTAAACAACACGAATTTGAGTGTGTTGGCTGTGTCTCACTCTCCAAAAATCACCTGTTGTGTTTCTGCAGTGACCTGGCTGGTTCCCAGAAAGCATCCCCTGCTCCCACACAGGTTCCATGGAATTTTTAAGCACATGAATCTCCATATCCTCCCCCAGTCACACCTCTGCATAGAACAAGCCAGTGAATGTGTGCCATCAGGCATCTTTCTGTGAAACACCTTGATTTCTAAAACTGCATTTCACTCAATCTTTCAAAACATCTGGTCCGTACGGCGGTGGTTTCTGGTTTCATCCGTCAGCTGGGCTCGCAATGGAGTGAGGAATACGAGCAGTCGGTCAGTGCACATTTTAAAGTGAAATAATTGCGGCAGGTAGATGCGGTGAATTCAGAAGTCACGTTTTTGTTTAACGTTCGGAGGTTATGGTTCTCTGGTGTTGGCAGGATGGGCTGTCTTTGTCTGGGATGGGCACTCGTGAGGTCACCAGGGTAGATGGGGTGAATCCAGCTTTTCCGCCAGATTTATGGCGTGGATGAAGTTATGGTGAAATACAAATTGAGTGTGCGAGATTAAGTTGTTCCCGGGTCGTGTAGTCGGTTGGATTGAAAAGACACGAGGTCGGATGAGCAGATGGGTACTTGGTCAGCTAAATAGTCAAAATAAATACAGGTTTCAGAATTTTTTCGTATATATATGCATGTGTTCAAATGAAGACTAAAAGTGAATATTCGGGTATGGAATACAGGTATTTAAGTCTGTAGAGAAATTTGAGTTCAAAGGTTTTCAGTTCGAAAGTTTTTGGGTTTTCAGTTTTCGCAGCAGGTAAAACTGGATAAAGCTGGTGCACGGCTGGCTGAGCTAGCTCGGTGGATGTCGAGGGCATGGAGGCCGGGCACGGTCGGTGCAGTGAAGAGGGTCGCAGGGGATGCAGAGGGATGCTGAGGGATGCAGAGGGTCACAGAGGGGTTAGAGGTCTGAGTCTGAAGGGGTCTGGAGGGTCTGAGGGGTTCTGGGGTCTGAAGAGAGGTCTGAGGGTCTGAGGGGGTCTGGGGGTCCAGAGAGGTCTGAGAGGGATCGCGAGAGGTCCTGAAGGGATCTGAGGGGGTCTGAGAGGGGTCTAGAGGGGTCTAGAGGGGTCCTGAAGGGGTCTAGAGGGTTCTAAGAGGGTTCTGGGGGGGTCTAGAGGGGGTCTAGAGGGGTCCTGAGAGGTCCCAGAGGGATCTGGGAGAGGTCCTGAAGGGATCTGAGAGAGGGTCTGAAGGGGTCTAGAGGGGTTACTAGAGGGGTCTGAGGGTCTGAAGGGATCTGCAGGGGTCCTGGAGAGGGTCCTGGGGGGTCCTGGAGGGATCTGGAGGGGTCCTGAAGGGATCTGAGGGAGGTCTGGGGAGGTCTGGAGAGGGGTCAGAGGGGTCTGAGGGGGTCAGAGGGGTCTACAGAGGGGTCTAGAAGGGGTCCTAGAGGGGTCTAGGGGATCTGGGGGGTCTAGAGGGATCTAGGGGGTCTGAAGGGTCTGGGGGGTCCTGATCTAGGGGGTCCTGAAGGGGTGCTAGAAGGGGTCCTGGGGATCTGTCTCGAGGGGTGTCCTAGAGGGGGTCAGTCCAGAGATCTAGAGGGGTCCTAGAGGGTCCTAGAGGGATCTAGGGGGGTCCTAGAGGGTCTGGGGGTCTGAGGGGAGGGGTCTGCAGGGGGATGCAGAGTCTACAGATCGAGGGGGTCTAGAGGGGTCCTGGAGAGGGATCCTAGGGGGTCTAGAAGAGGTCTAGAGGGA
Source organism: Luscinia megarhynchos (assembly GCA_034336665.1). Taxonomy (NCBI): domain Eukaryota; kingdom Metazoa; phylum Chordata; class Aves; order Passeriformes; family Muscicapidae; genus Luscinia; species Luscinia megarhynchos. The sequence goes on from CM067566.1 coordinate 5,291,397, forward strand.
TCTGGGGGTCTGGATCGCAGGGGGTCCTAGAGGGGGTCTGAGTCTAGAGGGGTCTGAGAGAGGTCCTGAGGAGGGATCTGAGAGGGTCTGGAGAGGGATCTGAGAGGGGTCACAGAGGGGTCTGAGAGAGGTCTAGAGGGATCACAGAGGGTCTAGAAGAGGGTCCTAGAAGGGTCTAGAGAGGTCTGGGGGGGTCTCAGGGGGTCTGAAGGGGGTCCTGAGAGGGTCACAGAGGGATCTAGAGAGGTCTAGAGGGATCTGAGGGGTCCCGAAGGGGGTCACAGGGGTCCTAGAGGGGTCTAGAAGGGATCTGGAAGGGGTCACAGAGGGGGTCATGAGGGGTCAAGAGGGGGTTGCAGGGGTCCAGGAGGGGATCACAGAGGGTCTACAGGGGGTCCTAGAGAGGGTCTAGAAGGGGTCTAGAGGGGTCTGAAGGGATGCAGAGGGGGATCTAAGAGGAGGTCTGAGAGGTCTAGAGGGATCTAGAGAAGGGATCTGAGGGTCACTGAGGGGTCTAGAGAGGGGTCTGAGGGGTGCTGTCCTAGAGGGATGGAGGGGGATCTAGAAGGGATCTAGAAGAGGGGGTCTACAGAGAGGGTCTAGAGTAGGGGGTCTAGAGGGTCTAGAGGGATCTAGAAGGGGGTCTAGAAGGGTCCTGAGAAGGGATCTGAGAGGGGTCTAAGAGGGATCTGAGGGGGTCTAGAAGGGATCTAGAGGGGTCCAGAGAGGGATCGCAGAGGGGGTCTAGAGAAGGTCTAGGGGGTCTAGGGGGGTCACAGAGACAGTGCGGAAGGGATCACAGAAAGGGTCCAGAGAAGGGGATACAGAGGGGTCTAGAAAGGGGTCTGAGGGGGTCTGAGAGGGGTCAGAAGGTCTGAGAGGGTCTGGATGGGTCTGGGGGGTCTAGAAGGGGGTCTAGAAGGGGTCTGAGGGGGTCCTGAGGGGGTCAGAGATGTGCAGAAGGGATCTAGAAGGGATCTGCAGAGGAGGTCTAGAGGGATCGAGGGGGTCCCAGAAGGGATCTAGAGGGGTCCTGAGAGGGATCGCAGGAGGGAGGGTCTAGAGGGGATCGCAGAGGGATCAGAGAGGTCTGAGAGGGTCTAGAGAGAGGTCCGCGAGAGAGAGGGTCTGAGGGATCTAGAGAGGGATCTAGAGGGATCCTGAGAGGGGTCTGAGGGGATCTAGGGGGATCACAGAGAGGGATGCTGTCTAGAGAAGGGGTCTAGAGGGGTCCTGAGAGGGATCTGAGAGGGATCTGGAGGAGGATCTGAGAAGGGATACAGGGGGTCCAGAGAGGGTCCTAGAGAGGATCTAGGAGGATGCAGAGGGGTCTAGAGGGATACAGTCTAGAGGGGTCTAGGAGGATGCAGAGGGATGCAGGAGGATGCAGAGGGGTGCAGAGGGATCAGATGCAGAGAGAGGGTGCTGAGAGTACAGAGGGGGTGCAGAGGGATGCAGGGGGGTGCTAGAGGGGTGCGTGCAGTGCAGAGGGATGCAGGGGGATGCGAAGAGAGAGGTCCAGAGGGGAGTACAGAGGGGTGCAGAGGGGATGCTGAGGGGGGTGCAGAGAGGGGTGCAGGGGGTGCAGAGAGGGTGCAGAGGGGTGCTAGAGGGGTGCAGGGGGTGCTGAGGGGGTGCAGTGCAGGGGTGCAGAGGGATGCAGAGGGATGCAGAGGGGTGCAGGGGGGTGCAGAGGGGTGCAGGGGGGTGCAGAGGGGTGCAGAGGGGTGCAGAGGGGTGCAGAGGGATGCAGGGGGTGCAGAGGGGTGCAGAGGGGTGCAGAGGGATGCAAAGGGATGCAGAGGGATGCAGAAGTCTGGAGCGAGGGTCTCAGTGGGGCTGTGTGAGAGGGGTGGGCTCAGACCCTGGGGCTCAGAGGGGACAGCAGGGGCTGTCCTGTGCTGGGCACAGCCAGTTCCAGGTGGTTCTGTGGTTGCTGCAGGTGCTGGGGTGTCCCTTTGTGACAGAGGCTCTTTGTGACACGAGGGCCATGCTGTGCCCAGAGGCCACTGTGACCTCAGGGGTTTTTGAGGCACAGAGGCCGGGGTGCCACTGCCCAAGAGAACCTTTCTCAGGAGGCAGCAGCTGCCTGAGAACCTCTGCAGGAAAGCATGACAGAGACACCCAGGGGGGAGAAGGTGAATCCCAAATCCTTGCCCAGCCAGGGGCTGCTGAGCCCGAAGAGGCGAAGGATGAGCGATGGGGCAGCAGAGAGAGGCTGGTGATGGACAAGCCGTGCCAAGGCAGCACCTCCACCCCCGGCCTCCTCTGTCCCACAGATGGACTTGGAGCAGCTGCTGCTGGACCGTGGGCAGCCACAGAACAAGCAGGTGGGCAAGCAGGTGCCCTCAGCAGGGGCACAGAGCCACGTCCCAGCCCTGCAGAGCCCCTGCTGTGCCCCAGGCCCCTCGTGTGCCCCGGGGGCCAGCCCAGACCCTCAGCAGGCCGCGGGCAGCGCTGGCACCAAACAGGGGCCTGGGCCGCTGAGGAGGAGGAGTGGGAAGTGTGCCATCCCCTCGAGCCCTGCCCTGGGGAAAAGCACACCGAGCAAGAGCTTTCCCAAAGAGAACTCAACACAATCCTGAAGCTGTCCCCAGAGGCAAGCAGCAGCGACAGAGCCCCGCTGCACGAGAGCTGGAGGCACATCACCATCCGGACTGTCTGGGTGAACCCCGAGTACCCGGAGCTCCTGCGGGGTCCCCTCCAGGAGCAGCTGGTGGCAGTGACTCCCCGTGCCTCAGAGGAGGAGCTGCCAGCAGCAGGGGCACAGAGCCCTGTCCCGGGCAGCCCCTGCTGCTCCTCCTGCTCCTCTCGGGCGCAGCTGGCAGCCGCGGCCCTCGGGGGCCCGCAGGCCGTGCCCAGGCAGCCCTCCAGCCCCAGGCGGGCCCTGCGCGCGCTCCGCACCCTGCTCTGGTGCTCCTGCATGGAGGTGCCGCTGGAGGATTAGCACCCGCTGCCAGAGCAATGCAAATCCGTTCTTGGGGCAGGTCAGCTGTCAATAAATGTTTTTATATTTCCAAAGAGCTCTGGAGAATTGTCATTGTCCTTCGTTACTGCACAGACTCGAAGCAACCAACACCTTTCCTGCAGGAGGACACGCCAGTAAAGGTGCTGATTTGCCAGCAGTGCTCAGTGAGCAGCCTTGGGACCCAGATGGGTTCCAGCAGCAGCAGAGATTTGAAAATCAGTGGTTCCATGGTCGTTTTGTGGCCAAGACAGCCACCAATCACCGCCTCACCCACGAGAGCCTCTCTGGGAACAAGTAGCAAAGCACACCGGGCACCTCTCCACATCAGCTCCCCGCGGCCCTCTGGCAAGAAGTTGTCATCCAGGTGTCTTGGGAAGCTCCTGGACCTGTCTTTTCCCAGTGGAATCACCCCACAAGGACAAGAGTAGTTGGGTTGGCAGTGTCCTTAAAGAATAACTCCAATATGCCTGGTCCTGGCTGGACAATAGCATAGTGAGTGAACATAAGTGAACAATATCCTCTGACTGGTGTCCAGGATTCTGGGCACTTGCGGTGAAGAAATGTCACTTTGAGATAAAGGAGCTTGGATGAAATATTCCCTGCTGACCTGGCATATGGGAGATGTAATCAACTTTACTTTCAGTTCACTGTCTCTAGAACATCCATGATTTTTAAGGGTCAGGTATTAGATTTACTCCAGGGATAAAAATCCCAGCTAAGTAACCAGATGGGTTTTCCTCTTCACAACTCAACACAAGCCAAGCTTATCTGTGGAAAGGGAGTATGGAACTGTGCCTGCCTGGGAGCTTAAAAACATGTCCATCTGATTTTCAGAAAAAAAAAATCCTACCTTTTTTATCTTTTATACATGACCCAAAACTGATTTACTTAAAAAACAGAAAAGCCAAGAAATTGCCCAGGCAGGATGGATTAAATGATACTGAACCTCTGTGTAATGTTTTGATGTGATTGTGACTGTCACATGTGGCAAAACCTCCAGCTGTACAATCCAGTGAGCAGAGAAGATTTTTCTAATGGTTCTACAGCTGAGGATGTTTCAATCTGCTAAAAAGATTCTTGCTGACTTGTTTAAAAGTGACAAAAAGCTCTTGGCCAGCCTCTGGTGCTAAGGCAATGGTGAGGCAGAGCACCCCAGGAACTGGAAGTGAAGCCCATTGGGCATTTGTGGGTATGAATTACAGCAAAGCAACTCCTTGAGCAACTTCCAAGGGGAGCAATAATGGCTTTGGGCTGCTGGGGAGCCTCTGGAAGGAGGCTGGAAAAGGCTGTTGGTAGCCAGGGCAGCACAGGAAAAAACCACCAGAGCCTGAGCAAAACCACTCAGTGCAGCCCCCAAAGCCCCAGCCAGGGTCAGGTGCTGGCTGAGCTCTCAAATAAGGATGAAAGAAACATTTCATAAATGATAAACCACAGCCCACAGCTGACCTGTCCTGTAAGTACCCTGTCCAAAATGTGCTGATCTGTGGCAAAGAGGCTGAGTTTTCCCAAGGTGCTCATTTGCAGTGGATCATACCCTGAAAACCCTCTCAGTACAAAGTGAGATTATCTGCTCACTCTTCAATTAGACAAGATTTTGGTACATTACTTATGAGCTCTTGGATTTGACTCCTCGCTGATCTGGTCCTGCCCTCACCAAGTTACATATAAAAGTAAAGGAAAGAATTACAATATCCTCTTCAAAAAATAATACTCATTTAAGGGTTAGAGGAAGGCAGGACTGTCTTTTTTTTTTTTCCAGCAATAAATTAAGTTAGTAAGAAGAGCATCCCAGTGTACCATCTAGCATGGGGTTTTTCAATTTCATTTGTCATTGCCAAATACATTACATTGGGATTAAACTGTACAGGTTATTAAATACTGATTACAAGAAGACAGCGTGCTGTGGCAGGCAAATAAAACTTGCAAGTTACTGAAATAAAGGCTTTGAAAATGTTTTAAGGGAATTAATGTTTAATTAGAGATTTTGATCTATAAGGCATTCCGGTAATAGCTTCACTAGGAGATTACACAAACCTGTGAGACATTTATAAGTAGAAAGGATATTTGATGTAGTATTTTCTTTAATTAATCCTGCACTGGAAGGCCACCACAAGGGAATTTAGACTTTGGTGCACATTAAAAAAGACCATTCCACTTAGCAGGCACTTCAGCCTCTATGGGTTTTTTTGATTTTTTTTTTTTTTTATTACCAAATTCATATGCACGTATTTTTAACAATATGGCATGAGATGAACTTTGAATTTAGTGTTAATATTTCTAACTCAACATCCCAAGTGAATTTGGATATTGAAGTGTTGGAGGTTTACAGATCTGAGGTATTTGGCTTAATAGTCAGTTTTTTCTTCTGCTGAATTTCATCTTTCTGTTACTGACTTCCAGAAACAACATAAATCATCAAAAGCATTTTGCTTTCCAACATGATTGATAGTTTTATCTTTCATTCAGACATTCTTGTACAAAGTCTTCTGTTTTCAGTAAAAAAAATGGTTTATGTAATTTCCTGTAGTCAAACCAAGTGACTGATCCTTTACTGTTTTGCTCACTAGATTTAATGTTGATAGTCTGACATGATTTTCACAAGGCTAGAAGTGTCATTATGGAACTGTAAGAGGTGTTTGTGTTGGTAGGTGTAAAAATACACACAGAAAATCTCATTCTCTGAAAAAAAACTCCTAGTCCCTGCTACCAAGGTTATGGAGTTACAGGAATGATAAAACTGCCATTAAAGTTACTGGAAGGGGAAATTAATAAACTTGACAAGTTTTCAGTATAAAAATCTGGTAGTTTTAGATCTGAAATGCATCACCTTTCTGCTGATGTACTGAGTGAAATAAAACTGCAAAGACATTTTTGAGGATTCAAATGGCTTGATAAGTTTGAAAAATCACTTTGAAAATGAGGACATCTTTCCTTTTCCTCCTCCTTTTCTGGTGCAGCTGGACCACAGTGTCATTCCACAATATTTTTTGTTACATCCACACAGTTAAAAAAAGGATCTGACTTTATATTTGAAAGATATTAATACATATTACAGTTTACTAATACTCCTCACAGCTCATTTTTATCACTGGTTATGCTATGCTGATTTTCTCCTCATCACTTTAGCTGTAATTGTTTGGTTTAATACCCAGAGCACACATCCTCTATGCTGGCTGCTTAATTATTTTCACATCTTTTTATGTCACATTTCTCAGATCAGTAATTATGTCAGATCATAAACCCTACACTGACTATAATAACTTGACAAATAGTAATACTTTCTATATAATATGGAACAAGGTGACTTGGTTTAACAAAACACATAATTTCTTTCTAGTTAGTTTAATTAATTTATCTTAATTATTTAAACTATTAACCACAGGTTAATTAAATTGAATCTGATGCACTCTCTTACTATACTTATATTCCTTTTTTTTTCCTCCTGAATGGGACTAGTATTTCATTACCTCTGTTGCTCATTAATTTTAGTGCTGCTGTTGCTCTTTCTTGAAACGTTTGTTTCCTCCAGGGCCAAGTTAATCCATAATTCAGTGCTAATGGTAAATCTCCGTGCATTACCTACCACACACAACCCAAAAGGCAAGGGGGGGCAGGGCTGGATCACATCAGGTACCAGAACCCACTGCAGGAATGCACCCCAAATAGCCACAACCAGCCTGCCTTGGGTGTAAAGAGACACCTCCTTCCACCTGCTTTTGATAGCACTTTTTTCCCAATGCCATCTTCTAAAAATATATCCCTGCTTTTCCCAGGGCTCAAGGGAGCAGGGTGGGACAGAAGTGGCAATGCATTTCTAAAGGCTTCTGAAGGCTCTATTGAAAAGCACCTTGAAAAATCAAAGCCCAGAGCAAATGCCACAGTGAAACCAGCCAAGGTGGTAAAATCAAATTCAACAAACTCAGGTTCAGGAGCAGCTGCACTGCTTCTACCCAAGGAAGTGACAGGGAGCTGCAGTGCCTGCCCTCAGCTGGAGATCTACCACAGCATGCTCATCTATAAACTGTTACCTCTCCAAAAACATCTGTAATAATGCTGACAGCCTAGAAAAGCAAGGACCAGGGACTGGAAATACCTCTGCTGCCTCTCTTCAATCATGCTTGTGGCAAGGCAGCTGAGCAATCAGTGTAAGTGGGCTGTGCTGTGACAGGGCAGAGCCAGGGCACAAAGCCACCCAGGAGGGGATGGACTCCCTGCACCACACCTGAACGTGCTGGCAGGTGAAGATGAGGGTGGTCATGACAGGTGAGGGAGCCTGGCAGCCTCCAAGGGAAAGGACATGACCCTTCCTTAAGTCAAACCCCATCTACTGACTCTGCAAATGTGAGCTGGGGGAGCTTGCACAAGGATTCAGACACTAAATTTTCTCAAGGGATTTTAAGCCCACCCAGACATTTTAATTCCAGCTGTGTGGTACAGTGCACACCGTGCCCATAACCCACAGCCCAAGACCAAAGTCCCACCTGAGCAGGGCAATCTGCTGCAAAAGCCCCCACGGGATCTCCCCCAGCTCAGGAATCAGACCTGCCCATCTTCAGGCTAAGGAGCCCCTGCTGAGCACGGAGCTGAATGAGATCACAGCTGGTCCAGGGCCAGAAAGTAATGGTGCAGTAATGGGTTTATTGGCTTTTTGAGAAGGAGCTGTTTGATTTCAGACAGAGGAGAGTCAACAGCAGCATTCACTCCTGCTAATCTCATTTCCAGCAGCACGCTGAGTGAGAAGGCACTTGGGCACAAAGCTGTGCTCGATTGCTCTGTTTATCCAGGATTACATTAGGAGCCCAAGAGCATCTGAAAACAGCCCCTAGCCACAGCTAGGGCTTTGCAAATGACTTCTGCAGCACCAGGCTTGTGGGAAAAGAAACCCCAGTGTTTCCAGCAAGCTGCTGGCAGTTTGCTCAGTACAAGAGCTGGATTTAGATGTGCAGGTTTTAGATGTGCAAATTGAAGAGTGTCTGTTGAGGAAAGTACTGCAGATAACAAGTGTTTTCCAGGTAATTTGGTTCATTTTAAATAATTCATTTACCTTAAGCAAAAAGAAATCAAATGCAGAAGGGTGGATTTGGCCAGGGTGAGGGATTCTTGCAAGGGGAAAGTTAGCAGAAGTTGGTCTGACCACGATCTGCCCCATTATCCACAAATAAGTTACTCTGAGAACAAAATTATCACCAAGTCTGGTATAACAGCTCTTTATTTCAGTGTCTAGAACACAAAGAGAGGGCTTGCATTTCGACATCAGAACCATGCAAAGCACCTACACACCAAAAATGAGATACTGAATGAGTGTCTCTCTCCTGCTACACATAGAAAATTCAGGCAGGAAGACTCTGTTTTCCTGTGCTTTATCCTTCCACAAATCAACCAGCTCAGAGGGGTGATCATCAACCTTCATTCCAAACCAAATCATTTGCCACTGAACACTATTTCATACTGCCCTAAGCTGCTAAAATATGTTCCTGTAAACTTCATCAAGCACCCAGTTCTGCTCTTGGTCTACAAGGACAATGTCCCAAACATCTCCAGCTACAGGACAGACCTTAATCAGAGGTACTGAATTTAAATGAGAGCAGAGTTTGGCTCAAAGGATGAACGTCTCCTCCATACAGAAGCCCAGGAAAGGCCCTTATTAGTGTCCCAGAGAGGGGGATGTAGAGACCACCCTAGGCTCAGAAAATTGTCATGTGCACAGAGGACAACCAGACATCCTGAACTATTAAAAAACAGTGGTATAGAAAAATAAAAGGCATAAAATACTGAACCAAAAAGGTTCCAAATAAGGCATCAGCAGGTCCCAACTGGATGTGCTCCTGTTACATATATCACCCTCCCAGCCAGGATAGTTAGGAACGATGCATTAGGTTTGTATTTCTGACCTCCATCATTAAGCACTATGAGCAACCAGAAGGGTTCAAGTTCTCTTTGAAAAAAAAGGAAAAAATACAACCTTCAAACCCAAAACCAGGGAGCAATGTTTTTGGTAGGTATTTTTTAGAAAAGAAAATAAAAATGTTAAAGCAATTCATTGAAACGACTCATTAAAAAAAGACAACATTCCTGTAAAGTAAAAAATATATATATATAAATAGAATCTATTTTTTTGTTTGTTTGTTCATTTGCTGTTTCTTAAAAAAGACATTCAGTATCACGTCAGCAGACTCTGAGGGCTTTCCCGCGGGTCTCCTGCGACAGCCGCTGCTCCTTAAGGCAAGACGTCGTGGTTGGCACTGTCCCAGCAGCTGAGTGAGTCCTGTCAGCAGGGCTGCTTCTCCCTGACGCTGACAGAGCCGTCCTCCATCCCAAAATACACCACCTCGGCCATGTCGATGAACAGCCCCGTCTCCACCACGCCTGCAGCACGAGAGGTCGCTGGTTACCCCCCCGGGCTCCTGCCTTGCCCTGAGATTCTGGTTACTGGCATGTTCTGCCCAAGTTAATGGTTTAGTGCAGATTATACCCTCCCTCCCACCCACTTTGTCAATCTATCCTGGATTACCTGTCAATCCTACTTTGTGGCAACCCCCTGCATGGAACTGCCCCTCTGGAAATGCCCTAAAAACTCCATGTCTCAGTAGTCCACCTGAGCCAGTTTCCCCCCTACCTCCCTCACTGGATGATGCTTTTGTGAACCTTGGCTTCACCTTTCCCCAGAATTTCTCCAATTTGCTGATTTGTACCCTCCCCCTGAACCTGCCCCATATCTCAACTGTTGCACCTTTGAGTTTTGTCTTTTGCCCCCGAATTCCCCAGAGTAATAAATCCTCTTGATCCTATGCAAAGACCTCCCCCTCCTCCTTGCCTCCCCAGAGTGCAATCTGACAGCAAAAAGGCTGCAGAGAAATTGTTCTGGCCACACTCCAGGTCATTGCTCCTGGGGTGTGACCACTCCAGGCACAGTGGCAAAGTGAGTGCAGCTCTGGCTGTTGTGTCACTCGTGTCCTCTGCTCTGCCTGTGGTTTTGCTCACTAAAAATCACCAGTGCCTCCATCAGAGGTTTGGAGAAGTGTCCCAACTTCTATCAGCCACACCGGGAGCTTCTGGGAAGTCTTTTCCATGCAGCCACTCCCAGCAAAAACTCTCCAGAGACTGAGAAACAACTCCCAAAGCTCCCCCGACATTCACACTGCCCCAGCCACCACTGCTGCACCAACACAGTCACAAGAAAAGCATTTTCTGCCATCTGATGACCCGTGGGAGCAAGGGGAAGCTACACACACCCACAGGACTGGGGATCACCCCCTTTGCCTTTAAACTCACCTGAGAGACTATCCTGTAAGAGATCACCTGGCTAACACTTGTTCAAATTAAGACTTGGCAGGTCCAGTGCTACTCTGCAATTTGTAGCCCATTTGCAATTGTACTTTTGATTGCATTTAATTATGGGGTGCTCCTAACTTCTCAATGATCACTGAGATACAGCTAGAGGCCAGGAAGGTGGATAGAAACTGGGGACAAGGGCTACCACAAGCACAAGGTGCCCAAAATCCTTCTACCAGCACTGCATTTAGGCTTTAACAGCCCCATGTTTAGGTTCATCCACTTCTGGGTAGGGAAGCTCTTCTTCCCTTAGCAGGTCCATTTCTGAGCAGAAAACAGTGCTGAGATCACACCCACAGGATGGAACAGGTCCCATTATTTACTACTCCTTTCTCAACCAAGAAGAAATGCAGGGAAGAAGTTCCTGCTGTGCAGAGCAACCAGGCTCTGTGTGCCTCTTGCACAGACACAGCTCTAATGATACAGGTTTGCACAGCCATGGGCAGCAATGGGATCAGGATATGGTGGAGCACTGCAGAGGGGCAGCCCAGACCAGCAGTGGTCACCAGAGATCCCTTCCAACCCAACAATTCTGTGATGAGCACTAAGCACTACTTAGGGCAAGCAAAACCACTGACCAGAAACAATTAGAAGTTACTGGCCACTCTTCACCCAGCCTACACCCACAGCCTCTGCCAGTGTGCTGTTTCAGTTCTGGAGCCAGGACAATGTATGGCTGCTCTGTGGGGATGCTGGCATTTGTGCAACAGATCCCAACCTGTTCCTGCACGTTCTGGCAACACATGAGCAGTCAGTGAAGGCAGCTGTGTGAAGGCAGGACTTCAGGGACAGGCTTTGCCAAGATAACCAGAAAGACATCCAGATGCTGCTTCCCTGAAGTTCAGAGAGTGCCAGTGGCCCTGGGCAGACCTGGATGGTCCAGAGGCAGCTCCTGCCCAGGCAGCAGGTCTCATGCAAGGCAGGAGTCCTTGCAAAGAGGCTGTTTTGTTTGCAAACAGAGCACTCAGCCACTGCTGCTTGAGCCCAGCAAGAGCTTGGGTACACAATCCTCACAGCAAGGCCAGCAGGGAGGGCTTCCCAATGGGAATGGGATGCAGAGCTGTAAGCAGCTCCTGGAAAACAGCACAGCACAGTGCAAACCCTCCCTCCAGAGTGCACTGGTGTTTCCACTAAAAGTCCCTCTCTAAATGGGCACAAGGAGAGTAAGGAAGAGGACAGGACTGTTGTGCCTAATGGGAAACAGTGTCACCACCAACCAGCATCACTCCAGGTTTTCATGGCAAAGGCACATGGGCACAATTGTACTAATTGAGCTGACTGCTCTCTTGAGTAGAAACAAATGCAGGGACCTGCAGGAGGGCAGCAGATACATACATACATTTCCTTATACCCAGGAGAGAGCTGCCACAGTCCAAGTTACTTATCACACACCAAGCCTCAGCCAGCGTTTGGGGTTTTTAAAAAAATCACAGACATCACCTGGTATCATTTTTATAGCGCTGTTCACTTCACGCCACTCATGAATCTTGTCAAATTTCCAGTCCAGGATGAAGTTCCCATTGTCTGTCACCACAGGGCCCTGGAAGCAAACCCAGTGGTCATGGCACGAGCCCTGTGTCTCCTGATCCCAGCCAGGGACTATCACAGCCCTCACTGGGACCAGCTGTCCCCACTTCAGTGGTTTAGAGCCATCATTCGAGCAAACTGGGGCTGTCCCCACAATAAACCTGTCAGTGAAACCATCACCCCCAACTCGAGACCCTGTTTGGCAGCTCAGACTGCCCTGCAGCCCCCCAGCACCCCCAGAGCAGCAGGCCAGGCCAGGCTGCAATCCCTCTGCTCCCTGCTCTGGGATGCTGCTTTAGGAGTCACAGCCAGAGAGGCTTTCAACGAGCAGCCTGAGCACCTACACACACAATTCAGCCACCAAAGGATAATGAGGAGCAATTACACAAGATGTCACCTGCGGGACTGAAAGCCCAGATTTCACTAGATGAAGGGCCAGACCTCTGCTCCTCCCTTTGCCCAGGCTGAGGTGGTTCCTCAGGGCAAGCAGGGCTGACAGGGACACTCACTGCTTTGTTAACAGCCATCCGCAGCTCCACCACTCCGCCGAATTTTTTGGTCAGGGCTCTGGTGACAGGGACATAAGCCATGGGGATGACCTCAATTGGAACTCCCTTCTTCCACTGCTCCCCAAGCCTGTCAGATTTTTTCCTGAGGGCACAGTTTGAGGTGGGATTAGTGTTGGGCATTACACTGCTGACACCCTTAACATGACCCCAGGCCCTTTGCAAACCCCTCAGGCACAAGGCTCAGGGGGACACAGGGTCAGCCATGGGTGCCCTGCTGCAGCAAGAGCCAGTTTCATGCATGATGCCCTATCCTGTTTTGACATATTTTAGACAAGCAGAACAGGAGTTGTTTTTTCCACAGCCTCATGGCTGGAAAATTTATCCCATGCTGACAATCACTGAGCTCAGACAACAGAACTGCCACTTCCCCACAAGCTCTGCTGACTCCCTAGCAGGCCTGCTGAGTTGAAAATTAAGAAAAAAAGATAAATTGAATTGCTGAAATACTGGGAGCCAGGCTCATTTCCACCCATTCCTGCTCTCCTGTAACCATTGGAATGACAATAATGGCCTAACACAGCACCACCTGAAACCTCCCATGGAGTGAGAAAGGTATTATGAACAGTCATGTCTTCACCTGTAATCAGCAATAACAATGAAGCACTTTGCAAATCCTGCAACTATCTTCTCCTGTGTCAAGCAGCCACTGCAAGGGGGGAAAAAAATAAAAACAACCAGAAAACATCAGACTGCTTCTCACTGTGCCTAATGGCCTTGAAGCCCAGTCCCCTCCAATGCATTCTTGCTGTTTTGGTGTGGCTTTGCCCCACAGCTCATCCTCCTTTTCCCCACCCCTCACTTGTGCCCCTTGTCCCTGGCAGCCTTGGCCAGGAGCCATCTCCCACTGTGGGTGCACACACAGCCCTGCACAGGATCCTCTCCAGCCCCCCAGAGACACCCACAGGCACACAGGGATGCTCAGAGCCCACCACCAGCACTGGGACAGACAGACAGACAGATGGACAGCAAGGCTCACCCGCCACCTTTGATAAGGTTGAGGTTAGAGTCCACCTCATCTGCTCCATCAATGGCAACATCAAGCTGTGGGAAGAGGAGAAAATTGATGTGGAATCCCCTCCTGTGCAGCATCCAGGCCCTGCTCCTGCTGCAGCTCCAGGGGTGGAGCGTCCCAAATGTCACCAATGTCACCAGAGCTGGGCCCACCTGGGTGCCAGCCTGACCACAGACATGTCTGATGGGCCACCCACGGACACCCTGAGACCACCCAAGCCCCTCTAACAACCACAGGCACGTGAGAGGAAAAGAAACCCAAACTGAGAGCTGGCCTGCAAGGCACATCTCTTTAGCCTCTGGTGTTGTTTAAGGACCAGCATACAAGGTTTTCCCAGGAAAAATCTTTGACAGTTCAGCAATATCCCTGTCTCAAGCCTCCTCTTGGAGGAGATGCCAAGCACCTGGAGGCAACACAACCCAGCAGCCTTCCTGCCATCTAAAGGGACAAGAACTAAGACAGAACTTGGGGGAAAAATAAACTAAACTGTTAAAATCATACAATCATTAAGGTTAGGAAAGACTCTAAGATCATTGAGTCCAACCACTCAACAAACCCTGCCAGGTCCCCACTAAACCATGTCCCCAAGCATCAAATCTATGTTTTTTGAACACTTCCATGAAGCTGATTGCACCACTGTCCTGGGCAGCCTGTTCCAGTGCTTAACCAACCTTTCAGTGAAGAAATTTTTCCTAATATCCAATCTGAACCTCCTGTGGCACAACTTGAGGCCACTTCCTGTTGTCCCAACCCGAGTTCTCACTCATGTTCTGCAGGTGGCTGCCCAAACTCCACCTCAGGTGAGGACTAAGGAGCCTGGATGCTTTCTGAAGGAGCAGGTGAGAGGAAGGCCAGGTGAGGTCTCACCTTCATGGTCCCCCTTACCTCTGGATTTCGGTCCAAGTCACTCAGTGTTAAGCCATTCTGCAGGATCAGCTGACGAGCCTGTGCACCAAGAAGACAACAAACATTATTCACCAGTGGCAGGAAAGGAGAACAGACTCCTGGTGTCCTTCCCTGGCTGCAGCAAGGATGGAGCCTCCCTGGGAGAGCTCCACTGCTCCACTCTGAGCTCGTGGAGAGGCTGCAGCAGGAACACACAGCAAGGAGAAAATTATGTTTCCAGACCAGAGCAGTCTAACCAAAAGAAAATCCTGCTGCTGATTTGAACTAAAATGCTCAGGTGGTGCAACAGAACTCCTGGGTTTGGGTCTCTCCATACTAAACAGCAGGAGGCCTCATCAGCTTGGTGGGAATCACTTGTATCTAAGCACTAAAGCAGATAGGGAATTTTTAAATCCTATGTTGTTTCAGCTTGAACATCATTCTCCCTCACACCCATCCAGCCCTCATTATCTCCTTTGGCTAAAAAATATGAGACCAAAGAAAATAAAATATTTACACCACAGCAATGTGAAACTAACAGAGAAAATATTTTTCATATTGGAAATAAGCTTAAAAGTAAACAACAAATGCACAACTCGTGGGAAAAGTGTGGGAAGCTGCTGAAACAGCTGCTTGGTGGCTGTGATCTAGCTTCCTGCAGAGGCTGAGTTTCCCTCTAGTGGCAGCACAACACAGGGCACTCAGTCGGCTGAGTCCCTCAGCTTAAACAGGGAATCACAGCATTGTTCTGCCAGGTTTACTGACATCAGCTCCAGCCCTTAACCCAGCACTGCCCAGGCCACCAATAAACCATGTCCCCAAGTGCAACATGGCTTTTACATCCAGGGATGGTGACACCACCACTGCCCTGGGCAGCCTGTTCAGTGCTTGACCACCTTCCCTCAGATCCAATCTAAACCTCTCCCAAGCACAACTTGGGGCCATTTCCTCTTGTCCTGGTATTTGTTACTTGGGAGAAGAGACGAACCCTGACGTGGCTGCCCCTCCTGTCAGGGAGTTGTGGAGAGTGACAAGATCCCCCCTGAGATTCCTTTTCTCAGGCTGAGCCCCCAGCCCCCTCAGCTGCTCCTCCTCTCACCTGAGCTCCAGACCCTTCCCCAGCTCCATTCCCTTCTCTGGCCACGCTCCCTCAGTGCCTTTTTGTCACAGGGCACAAACTGAACACAGGATTCGAGGTGTGGCCTCAGCAGTGCCAGCACAGAGGGACAGTCCCTGTGCTGCTCCTGCTGCCACACCAGTGCTGACTCAGGCCAGGAGCCACCTGGGCACTTCTTGGATCATGTTCACTCACTGCCACCAGCACCCCCAGGGCCTTTTCTGCTGAGCCACTTCCCACCCACTCTGCTCACAGCCTGGAGCTCTGCAGGAGGTTGTTGTGGCCAAAGTGCAGACCCAGCACCTGGCCTTGGTTCATTCATCCATCCATCCATCCATCATCCAGCCATCCATCCATCCATCCATCCAGCCATCCATCCATCCCGATCCCTGCAGAGCCCTCCTGCACATCAACACTCCCACCCAGCTTTGTGTCATCTGCAGAATCTCCAACTGGTTGAATTTTCTATGTTACAAGTCATCATTTGAGTGAGATTCCCTCCTTGCACAGACTCTGCTCAAGTCCAAACTTGCTACCATGCTGCAGCTAGACCAAGAAACCCCAGTGCAATAGCCTGGATCAGCTGATTCCCCTGAATTCTACCCACTAAGACCAGCAAAGTGCATCAGGCACAGGTACTGGCATCCCAGAAACATCAGAATTAGCAGGTGGCACTCCTGGCAATGAGATATGATTTGAATAGTTTATCATGGCATTTCATAGCATGCAGTTTTAACACCCATGGGCTGTGGGTCCCTAAGGACTCGACAAAATTGAAAGGAATCAAAACCAGTGGGCTGGCATTCATCACAAAGTGTCCACAAAAGGAGACTTCAGGGATCTGGGGAATTGAAAGCATTGAAAAACACTGTGCTGCACATGCAGGCAGACCCTGAACAGGCTCAGAATCAGCAGTGTGGCAACAAGGTGGCTTGGCTGTCCCCAGGCTCTGCTTGCCAGGCAATGGGAGCAGTGGGAGTCAGAAGCAGAGCTCCCCTAACTGAGGGCAGAGTGCTGGTAACTGCAGAGCACTGACAGGAGCAGTCCCACCCGTGCTCTCACACATCCCAGTGAGAAGAGACAAGGCAAACCCAGGGCACAGGTACTTACCCTGCTCTAGCTCTACTGATGCTGGTGCATTAGTGACCTGACAACAGGGAAGGGAGGATAGAAAAGCTCACTGAAACCAACTCTTCCTTGCCAGTGACCTCAGGCAGCCATCTACACCTGTACATGGTGAAAATAAAATGCTGTTTTGCTGACCAGGGAATGCTCCACTCAGAACTGGTTGAGGTCTAAGGGACTGCAAGAGACACAAGGCAGTCCCATGGTGGGAATTTTGGCTCCTGCAGGTTTTCAGTCTCTCTCTTCCCTTTAACAGCAACTTGTTTTGTTTCACTGGTAAGAATCTCTGTGGTGTTAAATGAACTGTAACAACATTTCAGTGCAGGACAGGCTCCAGCCCATGCCTCACTACAAGAGCTTCATCAATATATTCTTCAATAACTAGTGACTTAACTCAGAGCACTGCTCCTAGATTCAAAGGGGACATGGCATTTCAGGGTGGGAGTCATTTGAGACAGATCAAAGACAGACTCTCACCACAGTCTACATAAGCAACAGAAGTACTGCTATAGGTTAATTATTTTTTTTCACTTTCTGGCCTTTGCAGCACCTTGCATTATACCCCACTTATTTAGCAACAGCTGGGAAGAGAGAGCCCTGTCAATCCCACACCTAAACAACTGCAGGGTAAGAGGATGTTAGGTTTTCCTGAGATTTTAGGATAATTCAGGTTGGTCTGTATCCAACCTCCAGGTCAAAGCAGGGTCAGCTCCCAGGTCACTCAGGGCTGAACTCACCCTGAAAACCTCACAGGACAGGCTCTGTCACACTGCCTGACTGCCCTCACAGTGACAAGACTGTGACAGCAGTGCAGTCCCCAGGCCACAGCAGGACCATGAGAAGGACACATGCCCAATTCCTTGACTGGGGTATTGCCACCCAGCCTTGAAGACCCCTCGTGTGGGCCCCACCATGTCACCTCTGCCTGCCCAAAAGGAGGTTCCCATCTCAGGGAACACAGGCAAAGAGACCAAACCCAGTTGCCAAAAGGCATGGGAGATGCTCAGAAGCTTCCCCAGCAGATCTGTATTCCACCACCTAGCCAGGTTCTGCCTCTCCCTCCAGCCCTCTCAACGTCTGGCTTGGTATGAACCAATTCCTGCAAAGGCTGCACAGCAAACAAGAGGTTAAGCCAATTTTTCTTCTGCACTTTCTTATCAAATCCAGCTGATGCATTTGAAGTTCCTGCTGAAAACACAAGAGCTTGCTATTATTCTTTACAGCTGTCAGGGCTGATACAGACTCAAAGGAGACAAAGTGTCTTCAGTGAGCTTTGCACTACGAGTCTGGTTCACCACTAAGCAGCATTTTCCTGCAGATGGGATCCAGAGGGAAGCCACACACCAACCCTGACAGAATCAGCCTTACCACACTGGCTCCAAATACAGCTCCCAGCCCTGAGCTCAGGTCAGGGTAACACAGCACCTTCTTTGTGAATCTTTCTGTAGGCTGCACCACGACTGCTCTCACCTTTGGTTCATTCACACCACTGTGAACCAGAGAGAGGCAAGGTGGCCTCCCACAGCCCCGGGGAGATGCCCTGCAGGAGCATTTACACTGGCAGGAAGCAAAGCAGGAAAGCACTCACCTGAAAGGACGTAGGGATGCAGACAATTGTCAGGTTCTCCTCCTTAACTCGCTCAGCTGCAGGAAAAAAGCAGAAGCCTTGGTTTGTTCATTGCACAAGGCAAAAACACAGCAACTTTCACTTTAAGAAACCTCAGTTCAGCACAGCCCCTCTGATTCACTGCAATTACTTGCTTGGCTTGCAAATAACTCAGTCACCTCAAAAGGCAAACAGGTGCCCCCCTCCATAGGCTGAGGCTCAGTTTCAACAGTCAGAAATGTTGAAACACCCACTCTGGCCCAGCCCAAGCCACCATGAGCCATTAACCTTTATGTCTCCAGCAGCAGAGGAGCCCCATCAGCAAATCCTCACCTGGGAAATCGGCCCCATCCCCTCTCTCACTCCATTAGACAGGTTTTTGCTGCTCTCCATGTAAACACAGAGCTTCAGCAGCTGTCTGAAAGGTTTGCTGGCTTGTTGCCCTGGGGATATCACATTAATTTATTATAGAACATTTAAATATATAGCAGGGAAAGAACTAATAAAGTACAGTATTCCATTAAATGGAAGGAAATATTTCCTCCCCAGGCTAACCTCAAATGACTAAAATCTATTACTAAGATATCATTATGGACAAAATGTTATTTTAGTAATTACAATACCCAGGCACAACCCAACAGCCCAAGAGTCAGCAAGAGCTCGTGCACCAGAGCAAGCACACAGGCTACAAGCTCTAAGGTAATGCTGCTGCTGGAAGGACTGAGCATGCAATACTTGAGGCTGGTTGTTGTTACAAGCCACATCCCAGTTCTAAAGCAATCAGGAGACATGAAAAGCCAGAATTTGCAGCCTGGAACAGCCACTCCTCTTCAAATACAATAGCCATTTATTTAGAGACTGATTCTGTGCTCAAGGAGGGAGTGGTTGCAGTTCTGAGCCAAGCCCAGAAGGCTGAACAGCAGCTCCCAGACAATGAAGTGCATCACCCACACAGAGTGGGGAAAGGGGTCCCTGCACAGTGAAGGGCTGGGCTGTGCTCAGAACTCTGCTCTGGCCTGCAGGACAGCTCTGCCCAAGGGAGCTGGAGGTCACCAGGGGACTCCCCAGACAGGCAGAGCCACCCAGGTGGGACACACTGAACTGTGCTGCCCATGAAGTGGTGGAATCCTCACACCTGGAGTGTGGATCCAACACTTGGACATATGGTTTGGTGGTGAACACAGTGGTGCTGTGTTGGATTTGAGGATCTTGGAGCTGTTTTCCAACCTCAATGATTCTATGGTTTCCCCTCTGTATCCAAGCAAGACCCCACAAGAACAACAGGGCTGATCCTGCACTCACAGCCCACCATGGCCACACAGCTGCTCTGCTCTGCATGCAAGGACATCCAAAGTTCAGCACCTCCACAAGGAGATCTAGGGCTGAGAGTGCCCTGCAAAGGAACTTTAAACCTCTGCACCCTCTGTAATGAGCCGTGACAATAATTACCCTCACACTCACTTTGCAAAACTGCATTTGCCTCACTTGAATATTTTGCTGAAATTTTCTGAATCACGCCCTGAGCAAACCCCTGCACCTGGAGTAAGCAGGTAAACCTGGCTGCAGGGTACATAAATAAAATAAATGCAGCAGTGATGTCACATTCCTCATTTTCATTACACCTCAGCAGGGCCTCAGTGAGAATTGTGTGGATGTGGGGAGCAAAACGAGCCACAGGCAAACGAGTTAAAGGAAGCAGAGCAGCTGCATGGCCCCGAGCCACACAGCAAGTCAGCACTGGGCAGAGCTGGGCAAAGCTGGAACCAGACCAAGGAGCTCAGCTCCAGTTTGTGGTGGGTGCCAGTGGAGAGAGAGCTTTTCCTGGCTGTGTGGGGAGAACAGGTGGCAAATCATTACCTCCTCAGGACTCTCAGGCAATATAAATTTGGAGCCCAACGCCCAGTTTTAACCTTCAGCTTCAAGCAGGACACAGCAGCCAGTGTCCAAGGTATCAGCTCTAAGTCAGCACACAGGGGATTTAGAGTGTTTTTCAAGTAGTTGGGGCAGATGGAAAAGGGGACTCTGTGGTGGGAGGGACAGGAAGGGCAGCATCCTACCTAATCGCTGCACCGCGTGCACAATCGTAGATCCGCTCCCGATCCCCAGAACTTGATTGTTCTGCAAGTCAAAGAGAGACAGGAATGCTGTTACTGGAGGCTCCAGATTGTCCAACTTCCCCAGTAAAACTGGCATTGTAAACACATGCAAGATGAGCCCTGTCCAGGGATGCACGTGGACGCAGCATCTCACACTCTGCAGGCAAGGGAGGGAACACGCTGTGCCAGCGAGGGCACGGCCATGGTCTGCGGCCAAGGGATTTTAATCAACTCTCCCTCTCATTAAAGGACATGTGCTTGCTAATTACCAGCACAGCCCGATCTCAGGGTGTTCAATGCACACTCACTGGTGGTTGCTGGCATTCCATGAAAGCTCTCCTGTCGGAAAGCTGTGAATTTCAGACAATACCACAGAGGAAGAAGGGGAAACAACCTCAAGATAAAATCTCCCAAGGAAGCCACACAGTAAAAGGCTGGGTTTGCTGCCAGCCATATCATTAGTAAACAGCACAGATGCACCAGCAGCCAAAGCAGAAAGCACAGCAGCTGTTCCTGTGAATAATAAAAAATGTTTTCCAAAACAGAATGTAAAGCTGCCTATAGGAGAGTCCAGCAAAACTTGGAAAGTGGGTGAGCCTGGCAGCATGTGGTGAAGAGGATGAAATTTTAACCACAGCTCCATCCTGGCCTTTCTCTGTGTATTGCCTGATTTAAGAAGGACCACTGCCCTGTGATCCATAACAGATACACTCCTGAAAGGTGCTGCAGGATGAGGGTGGGTGGGTGCACTTCTGTTATTTCTGCAAGACATGCTCTCTGCCATGTCAGTTTCTGTTTATTATCAACTGTTTCCCACTCCCTGTAAGTGACCTGCAGCCTTCTGCACTTCCCGTTTTCGGTGTACTTTGTTTTCTTTGGATGGGATCCAAAGCTTAAATTGACTTAAAGAGGCCCAGTATCACCACAGAGACTTCAGATGAGGAAGATGTGAAGACAACCAGAGATGCAGGCACAGAGCTGTTGTGCATTATCTCTTGGACATTAGACAGATCTGGAGCTCTTGCCTCATGTGCAGCAAATCCAGAGTTTGGCAGCTGTGGAAAAAGCCACACCTGCAGCACTTCAACCAGCTAAAATCTTGCTGTCACGAAAGTTTACCTGGAAAGGTGGAGTTCAAGACAGGTCAGACTTCCCCTAGGATTAGTCATTTCTCTTGCTTCTGCAACTTAAAAGCTTAAAGAAAACAGAAGTTCTCCAAAACCAGAGGCTCAGTTTCCATCCCAGTCCTCACTAACCACCATGACTCTGCAAAAGCTGGGCAGAGCAACAGGTCACTGCTGCACACCTGCAACGTGGCCAGCAGAAACACTGAGCTCCTGAGGCTCTCAGTGTCACCCACCCAGCAGAGCCAAGCAAGGCCAGCCAAGGAAGGGGCAAGCAAAGCTGTGCAGAGGCTGGCAGGACATGGGCAGTACCAGTGCTCCCAAAAGACTTGTTTTGACCTGGGGAGAGGCAGTGTCTTCTCTTTGCCCTCATTTCTGTAGGGTGGGAGAGCTTCTCGGAGCAGCTGGGTACCCTAAAGGGATGGGGAAAGCCTCAGCATTGGTGACTCCACTGTAAGGAAGCAGGAAGAGTTCAGGAGGGTCCCAGCCCAACCAGGTATCAGTGATTAGAGGTGAAGCAGCACTTTCAATCAGTCTGAACTGGTGCTGTCACTGCCTTACCGTGACTCCCACCTCTCCCTCTTCAGCTCCAATCCCAGCCAGATCAGGGGCAAAACCAACCACAAAACATCCACTTCTGAAAACAGGGGCAGGACAAACATTGGTGAGAAGCAGAACACTGAGGAGCAGCACCTCATGCAAAAAAAATTTACATTTCAAGTTTACCAAAAGCCCACCAAACAAAACCAAGGTACTGAGCCACAGCACAGCTGAGGACCCCCACGTATGGGTGAAGTGGGCAATGAACACAGCATTTTCTCAGCCAACCCAAGGGCCTAAAGACACTGCCCAGCAGTACAGAAGCCAACAAAGCAACACACATGGAGCAGTACCAGCAGCACACGGGCACTGGCCAGTCCAACCTAAGATTCCAAGGTCAGAGAAAAAGGAGCTCCAGCTAAAAGCAGTAGATAAATACAGAGCAAAGCCCAGAGTTTGCTCAGTGCTCTCGGGGCAGCAGGACATAGGGCAGTACCTGTATTTTCATTTCCAGCAGAGGCCTGCCTTCAGAGGTGTTGTGTAAACGCAAAGCCAGCTCTCCCCAAGCAGCTTACAGCTCTAAAGCCCCAAGCCTGTGCCAGCCCTGCTCCCCCAAGCTGTCACAGCCCCACAGTCCATGGCCCCTGAGGGTTGGTCATCCCAGTGTCCCCTCCAGAACTGGGGAAACTCTGCTCCAGCAGCTGCCAGGGGACAAGTGCTGTGAGTAAACACACCAGCCTAAATTTAATTTTAAGAAAAGGAAAAAAAAGCCAGCAGAAACAAGTCTTCCTCTCCTAATCCCCCCTCCCACACCCAGGTCTACATCTGCCACACAAGGAGCTGCTGTCCTGGCAAGGCAGGGATGGGTGTGAAGGTGGATGCCAAGGCAGGAGCCTCACCCAGTACCAGTCCCAAGCCCCCAGTGCCACAGATTTATGGCACAGTTAATCAAGAGAGATTTGCCCAGCAGAATCAAACCCTGGTGTCTCCCACATATCCCTGCTGGGGAAGGGAAGCCATAGCTTTGCTTTCAGAGATAACGTTGCTCCCTCCTGAGAGCTCTAATAAGAAAATACAAACATGTCCATTACAAACAACAGCTGCTCTCTGACAGTGCAAACTGACAGTGAGACCATCCAGCTCCTGGGCAGTGACTCTGAGCTCCTTCTCCACCATTCCTTGAAGCCAGCTTGCACAAGCACTGAGGGCATTACCCCAGACACTGCCTAGTTCACTTAACCAGCATCACAAGCTGGACATTGAACTTTAACGTTCAGCTGGGACACAGCCAGAGGCATTATCCTAAGTTTGCCTGGCCATAAAACAGCTCAAAGGCCAGCTATTTCACTGTAAAAGTCCAAAAGCACTGGTTTCACTCCAAATCAAAGGAGCCCCCGTTTATGCAACAGCAGCGTCTTGCCCTCCACACCTTCTTCCCACAGCCCCCCAATGCACAACTTTGGGCTTTCCTTGGGTAAGAAAGGGGATTTTTTTTGCAACTGCCAGAGCCCCCAGACTCGCCCATCTGACAGACTGATCACTTTTGGTGGTGCTGGCCTGGCAGGGGCTGGGTCTCACACAGCATGGGGCTGTGCTCTCTCAGGCAGGTACAGACTGCTCCGAGGCAGGGGGCTGCAGAACAAGCCAAACTTTCATGGGATGTAAGGGAATCCATCAGCAACTGAACCCAGCGAGGGGAGAGCAGGAAGGAAAAGGGATTTTTTTTTTCTCCCCTAACTGCCAATATCTACTTTCTTAGCAGCAACTCCTCACCCCCATTTCACCACTGCTCTTGCGAAAGCGCTGGCACAGAAACTGATAAACCCCTTCGTGACTGTAACCGCTGATCTTCCAAACCAGCCTGAGCCAAACTTCAGGCAGCTCCAGCCCTATCTGACATTCAAGGGGCTGATTCAAGCCCCTGGCTGCATTATCCCTCCCTGCAGAGGACAAGACAGAAGCTCCTGGCCAGGGACTGCTGTTCTTTGCTTGAGTGCTCAGAAATGGGGTGCAGCAGCAGCGCATGCTGGACTTGGAGAAAGGAGCAGGACCTGGCATTAGCCTGAACTGCCACCACAGCCCAGGGTGCACAGTGAAAGTTTGGAGGTGGGAGACATTACCCCAAATTCGGCATACACAGCGCTGAGCTGGATCAGCCATGAAGCTGCTGCCAGGGAGGCACACACTGGGGAAGGAAAAGCAGTGTTCAACCTTCACCTCAGCTAAAGGGAGTGGAGTCCAAAGCGAAGGAGAAAGAGGCTCAGCAGGACCCATCCGTGCACCCCAGGGTCCCTCTTTGCACCCAGGACTGTGGGACTGTTCCTGCTCCGAGTGGGGATGTATTCCCAGTGCCCCCCACTGCATCCATGCACCTCGGGGCTGCCCTGTGCACTGCAGGAGTCCGTGCCGTCTGAGCCCATTCATGGCCCTGGAAGTTCAGTACATTCCACGGCCACTCCATACACTGGGGAGTCCCAGCACTCCACAGCCTGTCCCTGCAGCTGGAGCTGCCTCACCCAGCCCTGGCTCTGTCCGTGCACCCCTATGTTCTGCGGCCGCGCTGTGTTTGGTGGGGTCCCGGCACCCCAGAGTTGCTCTGTGCACCCCAGGGGCCATCCATGCAGACACTGTGTGCCCCTCTGTGCACTGTGGGGTCCCAGTACTCCAAAGCCTGTCCCTGCACCCGGAGCCGCTCCATGAACCGCACGGTCCATCCGAGCTCCTGGGAGAGTCCGTGGCTGCTGTGTGTTTTGGGGAGCCCCAGCACCCCAGAGCCACTCTGTGTGCTGGGGGATCCGTGCATCCCGGAGCCTGCCCACGCACCGGGAAGCTCCGTGCACTTCACTGCCACTCCACGTACTGGGGAGTCCCGGCACCCCAGAGCCGCTCCGTGCGCTGCACAGATCCGCGCAGCCCGCGGCCGCCCCGCGCTTTGTGCAGACCCGACACCCTGGAGTGTAACTCGGGGCCGCTTGGCGCACTCAGAGCCCCGGCACCCCAGCCTGTGCCTGCGTCCGGGGCCGCTCCCCGCACCCGGGACCCGCCCGTGCCTCTGGAGACTCCGGTGCACCTACGGCCGCTCCGTGCGTTAGGGGGTCTCTGCACCCCGGAGCTGCTCCGTGCACCCCGAGCTCCGTCGTGCACTGGGCGATTCCACGCACCCCGCGGCCCCTCGTGCTTTGGGGTGTCCCGGCACCCCGGAGCCTGTCCCTCCACTCCGGGATCTCCGTGTGCTGGGGGCTCCGTGCTCCCGAGCCGCTCCAAGCGCCGGGAAGCTCCGTGCACCCCACGGCCGCCCCTGCACTGGGGTGTCCCTGCAGCCCGGATCCTGTCCCGATACCCCAGAGCTGCTCCGTGTTCTGGGCTGTCCCGGCAGCCCGGATCCTGTCCCGATACCCCAGAGCTGCTCCGTGTTCTGGGCTGTCCCGGCAGCCCGGATCCTGTCCCGGCACTCTGGAGCCGCTCCGTGCACCGGGGTGTCCTCTCACCTCGGAGCCGCACCGTGCACTTGGATGTTCCGTGCACATTCCATGCCCACCCCAGCATCTGTGCTTTGGGACGTCGGTCCCTGCACCCGCGGAGTTACTTTGTGCTTTGGGAGCTCCCTGCACCCCGCAGTTCTGTGCTTTGGGGGTCCCCGCACCCCGCGGAGTTCCTCTGTGCTTTGGGAGCTCCCTGCACCCCGGAGTTCCTCTGTGCTTTGGAGGGTCCCTGCACCCCGCAGTTTCTCTGTGCCTCGGGAGATCCCTGCACCCCGGAGTTCCTCTGTGCTTTGGGGGTCCCTGCACCCCGCAGTTTCTCTGTGCTTCGGGAGGTTCCTGCAGCCCGCAGCCCCTCCGCGCACTCCGGCTCCGTCCGCGCTCCCCGCGGCCGCTCCGCGCTCGGGGCTCCGAGCCCCCCGCGCCCCGCAGCACCCCGGGCTGCCTCACCTGGACGTGCTTGTCCACGGCAGCGAAGGCGGCCCGTTTCTTGGCCTCCTCTGCCATGGTGCCGCCGAGCCGGCCGCGGGAGAAGCCGCGCCGCGCCGCCGCCCGCCCCGTTCGGACCCTCCCTGGCGGCCGGGCAGCCAGGGGCGTGCTCCGGAGCAGGGCGAGCCGGCCGGGGAGCCGCATGCCGGCGCGGCCCGCCCCCGGGGGGCTCTTCCTCACGGGCTGCAGGCCTGGGCCGTGCCGGCTCCTCTCCTCCTCCGCCTCCTCCTCCTCCTCCTTTCTCCTCCGCCGGGAGGCTGGGACTTGTAGTGCTGCGAGCGGCGAACTACAGCTCCCACAATGCCCGACAGTCCCCGGAGCAACTTGTTGCACAGATGTACGTACGTGTCTAAGTACCGAGAGACCGGGTTTGCCGGGGCTGGAGGGGTTCAGGGGTCCCACCGAGAAGTGCTGGGGGAGGCCAGGCAATGCTCTCGGCTCGGGGAGGAACTGTGGCTGTGCTTCCACAGGTTTTGAGGAAGGGCCTCTCGTGGACTTTGACTCAAACTTCGGAGCACGATCTCCCTCGAAAGTAGCATCATGGACGTGAAAAATGCCAGCGGTCCTCTGAGCACATGGTAACAACCAGCACTTAGTCCTTACCCGGCCCTGCAGCAGGGTCAGGACAAAACCCCATGGAGATCTCCGGTCCTGAAGCACACAGAGCCTTTTTTTATCTGCCATAGTTTTTCCCTCCACCCTGGGTTAACCTATGATGAAGTTTTTTCTGAAACATTCTAGAGTGGCAGAGCAACCCTGAAGTCCCTCCACACCACATTTTCACTCCAGTGAGCCACATTAGCACCATTCACAGGCAGCTCAATTTCTCTCCAGGTGCAATCCCACAAAGGTGGATGAGTATTCCAGGTATTTACTCCCTTATTACTCACTCCAAGGTCAGGCCACAATTCGTAAAGAATAATCTTTTTATTTGCTCAACAGAAAAGCTGCCGCTGACTTCTCTTTTTTAATTCTGTGTATGACTGGCTTGCTTTGCTGCCAACCTCTGCGATTCTGCTGTAATTTTCAAGGACTAGAAACATTTCCTTTTGTTCTCCCAGGGCCGGCACATCAGTCCTTGAACAATGGGGTGGGATTTCAACAAAGACTCTATTATCATTGCCCGGGTTTATCTCAGCTCGGTGAGGCCTTACCTTTCTGTACAGAGCAGGTGACTGCTGTGAAGAGCAGCACGTGGTTCTATGCAGTGGTTCAGTGTTTCCTGCCAGCTGGCAACGATTTTTCCTGCAAGTTACCCATTTTAAAGTGTAAATACACACATCTAGTGGAATATGTATTCAGAGGGAATCAGACCCAAGCACTAGAAGCATAAAAACTGAAGGAGCAGCTGACTGTGTTTTGGGAGACATTACAAGAGCATGTAGTGACAGGACAAGTGGGAATGGCTTCAAACTGAGCACAGCTTTAGATTAAATATTAGGAAAAAAATTTACTGTGAGGGTGGTGAAGCACTGGAACAGGTTGCCCATCGTTTAAAGCCAGGGCTGGAAGGAGCTCTGTGCAGCCTGGTCTAGTGGAAGGTGTCTCTGCCCACAGCAGGGGGTTGAGACGAGATGATTTTTAAAGTCTCTTCTAAGCCAGGCCACTCTATGATTCTATGATTATTCTGTTCAGTATCCAAAGTACTTGACTGGAATGAAGAAGAGTCACTAGGGTTTTATGCTGACTCAGAAGCCCATCCTGGGCTTCTCTGAAGTCCCATTGTTGTGGGGAAGGTTAATGCAGAAGTGTGGGGTGATAAACCTGTTGTACCCTCACAGCAATGGCTGATAGCTTTGGCTTGAAACACATCTTGCAGTGCCTGGGGAAACACAAACATTTCCACTTCTAGATAATGACCTTTCTGTTAGCAATTTATCTGAATCTGTTGGACAGTTACAGCTCCAGTGAAAGAGAAAATCTTTCATTTATGCTGTGCTGAATCTTGCCTGTGCACAAAAAATTGGTATTGGACATTTTAGAAACGGATCTTCTGTGAATTTCAGCAAACAGCCCACAGTCCTTTTCGTACAAGCCTGGTTTTGTCTCATGCCAAAGCTTCTCCAGGAGCCAACTCTCACCCTCTGTTGCTCAGTCTGAGGAGGAGTTTGAACCTGCTTTGCACAGACATCCTACCTGTCAAACTGTGGCAATCTCGAGGTGTTAACCCCAACAAAAACCACGCTGAGGAACGAGCAGCTCAGCCCTTTCAGGCCGTCAGGGTGACTGCCTGACTCGGGGTGCTGAATTCTGCATCTGAGGCTGAAATTACACGGTAGGAAAATTACATGGTAGCTGAGATAACAGCTTGCTGTTGACAAAAGGGGAAGAGCATGCTCCTCATTCCCTTCAGCCACCATCCACATGCAGCCTGGGAACAGAGTTTATGCTGGTGCTGCCATTCCCATGACCCTGTGCTGATTCACCTGGCCATGCAGACAAGGAAAGGCAGTTTCTTCTTGCCAGGTGAGTGAGGTTAGGTCAGCCAAGCTTAATATATCTCTCTGAAAGAGAGTTTTCTAACTGGCTTAAATAGCCCTGGTCTAAGACAGAAAAAATAAAGAAAACAAAGGAGCATTCCCACCTCATGGTCCAAAGCTTGCCAAGTTTTCCTGCTACTCCTTCCATGTGTTGGCAGACAGCTGTTCTTTCTGAAAGGTAAAACAACCAAAAAAATTAAGGTCAGTTCTCCTTGACCTTTCCTGAGGAAGGCAGCAAGATCTACCAGTTGGGAGAGGGAAGGCTGTGGGACCATCTTCCATGGCAGGCTTAACCCAGGCTAAACCAGCTGGAAGAGTGCATTCCAAGCTGAGTGAAATCCTGGCAAAGGCACAGCCTCTCTGGGTAGCAGATGTGTCAATCCAATTAACTGTACTCCTCTGTCATTCATTAGGCATGAAACAGCTAAAATCCAAGACCCATGAAAGCAAAACTTCACCAACACTCTGGTGAAACCAAGTGGAAATTGAGAATTTCCCAAACTCTCTTTCTGGTTGGCAGCAGCACTCCAAGCCTACTACATCCCTGCAATTTACATTCCTGCAACCTAATATTTTATCCTGCACACTCCAGTTTGGTGACATTTCTTCTGAATAACACCTGCTTCCCTGCTTGTCTCTGGTTTGATCTGTCAGGTGAAGAATTACTCGGTTTTATTTTGCTTGAGAGAAGGCATCAGCAGGGGTGCCGGTGTGCTAATTACATCATAGGCAGCTTTTGGGAAGTCTGGATTCTCCTGGAAAAGGGAGGCACCAGGAACGGCCCTGGGCACAGGGCAGCCACGAGGTGGCACACTGGGCTTTCCCTGCTGCCCTCGCTCTCCCAGGAGCAAGTTATTCGAGAAAAGCAGGCAGATCTTCAGTGGAGTTATGTAAAACACCATTCCTGCTAACATCCATCCATCCATCCATCCTGCAAGAACAGGCTTTGATTTCCACATAAGTGGCTAGTCAGACTCAAAGTTATTGTCATATGACTGAAATAGATCTCTTATGTCAGTCAGTCAAAACAGAATGGAGGATGTGAGTCATGCTTTGCAAAAAGCAGGAAGTTTGGCTTTGTTGGCACAAATTTTTAATACAGAGAGAAAATTATAGGGCTGTATTGCCATGTTTTTCATAAGGATTCGAGAACAACGTTGTCCATCCCTTGGAGAAATGTTTCCAAAACAAGAAAAATAAGAGCTTTTGCATTCTGATTATTATTCATTATTCCTCGGTGCCACGGAATCCAGGCGGAGTCTAGAAGAAAACGTGTACTCTGGTGAAAAACTGCCAGATCCTCCCCAAAATAACAGGCTGCAGTTGGAAAGCTGCTGATCTGGGGCGGGGAGTGGGAGGGAACACAAGAAAATGAGGTCATGCTTATGGGTGTGAGAGGAACACTTGCACGGGGTGACTGTTGTTTTGCCTTAGGTATAATAAAAACATCATGACCCAGCACAAAGGTAGAAGTGCAAGTCTAGTCGTGACATATCCTGATATTCTGGAACTTTCTGAGGTCTGTGGTTATGTCTCTGAGTCCCCCAAATAACGGGTGGGACAAGAGATAAGTTACTGTAAAAAGCATGGCAAGGAATTAGATTTTCTTCCTTGTCTAGAAATATAATGGAGTTTAAAATTTAACTAAATTTACTCTTCAAAACATCACCATGCAAGAAAAATGAATTTAAATGGGGACAGGTGCAGGGGAGGGCAAGTTAGAGCAGAGAGCCAAATGTGTAAGGGAAGAATAAAAGCCATTTGGCTTGGTTTGCCTAGAGAAACAAGGAATTTGATTGCTCTTTATAAACATATAAACGGGTAGACACTCAAGAGAGAGGAGTTTTCTAAATAAAGAAAATAGTAGCACAAGACCATATGGGTACAGTAATAAAATGTCATTTAAATTACTAAAAATATCATGCATTATTTGGCATGTGGCACAAGGTAAATTCTTTTGGACTTTGTTATAATGAAGGAAGTAAAAAAACCCAAAGATCCCTGGATTGGAATTCAGTGGCTGGCTGGTGAGCAGTGTTTGTGACCTGAGTTTGCACACACCTGGTGCTCTAAAACAACTGTATTTCCAAATCATCAGAAAATAAGAGTGCAAGCATGAAGAAAAAAATTAGGTAGAAGTCTAAAGATGACAATTATGAGCTCTTTTTAAAGAATTCACTGGGTGATCAAAAAGCCACAACTTCAAAATCAAGAGAGAAAAAAATATTGACAACTCTTTTGTTTTATTAATGGACTGGAGTAGTGTGAGTAAAAGCAAAAAAGAAATGGCCAAAATGGAGAAAGCAGGAAATAAGAAAATGTTGGTATAAATGAGAAGCTGTGAGAAGCAGAGCAGTTATTGGAAGTGAAGCACATCAAAGGAAATCCATAGTTGGCAAGACTAAATCCCAGAAAACCCTAGGAGTGAACAGTACAGGCCCATTACTAGATGGACATGATTAAAATGTCAATAACAATGCAGAAGTGTTCATTGAACATTTATGATCTATGTTTGTAAAGAAGCAGGAAGATACCTGTGTGGGGGGTCACTTGACAGTGATGTGATTAATTTCAGTGCATTAGTGGCCTGTGGAGCTCTTGTCTTCCAGGGAAAACTGTGGTCCAGGAGGTTGGAAACAGCTGACTGCAGAGATCCCTTGTGTGTTGATGTTCTTCTTTAGTGAACCTTGATAGACCAGGGCAATTCTAGGAGGCTAAAAAAGTGCCAGGTTGGTGCCTGTCTTCAGGAAAGGAGGCTGCATGATATGGAGTAAATGTAGATTTAATGACATCAGATCTATGGATAATGTTCTGGATAAATACCAAAGAAGGGTGTTATGTCACTCATTAAAGAATTAGTAATGTCAATCAGAGGTCTAACAGAAATCTCATTTCATGTTTCTAAAAGGCAACAAATAATTCAATTTCCTCCAAAAGGTGTAATAAACTTTTTAAAGCATTTTTTCTTAGAATTGCACAATACTTTAATTAAACAGGGTAATAAAGCATCAGTGAAGAATATGTTAAACATTGACCACAGAGATTATTTTTTTAATAAGTGGTTATAAATCACTATTGAATAAGGCTACTTCCAAAACGACCCTCCAGGATCATATGTGCTGTGCTACACACATACATAATCAATATTTTCATTAGTCATTTGGAAGTAAATACAAAATCAGCCCTAATCCAATTTGCAGATGACATCTTCATCAGTCATACCATCAGTGGTACCATTAGGACAACAAGGACTGTTCCTCAAAATATGGTAAACTGGGTCTGGAAAAAACTGGGGGAAAACTAACTCTGAAGGGGGCAATTATGTATAATATATATAATTTATATCAAGTGTACCATAAACAGAGACTCACAGAATGACTCGGGTTGGAAGGGACCTCGAAGACCAGCTCGTTCCAGCCCTGCCATGGCAGGGACACCTTCCACTAGACCACGATCCCCAGAGCCCCTCGCAGCCTGGCCTGGAACGCTTCCAGGGACGGGGACTCACCATTTCCCGGGATGGAAGGAACACGAGTTTAAGCTACCACAGGGGCTCGCCGGGGCTGTTAAGAACCTGGCCAAAGTGCTGGGGCTGCCGCTCATGGGCCTGCGTGTGCTGGGCTGGGTGGGCACAGAAAGGCCTCGGAAGGGCGGGGTCGCCTGGGGTGAGGTCACTTGGGGTCAGCACAGCCCGATTTCGGTGTCAGGGGCAGAACAGAACAGCCCGGGGGCACACCGAGCGACAGAAGCAGTTGGGCTGGACAGGCCCTCTGAGCTGACCGAGTGGCAGCTCTGTGCGCACACGCTCTGGCGCTCAGTGCCATTGCCACGCTGCCCTCGGTGTCCCCGCGCGCTCGCTCCCTCACGGCCCGGCTCCCGCCCGGCGAGTCCATTCCGCTCCGGGCTGGGGGGAGGCGCTTTCCGCGCCCGCCCCCCCCGCGCCGGGTGGTGCGCACCGCTGGCCCCGCCCTGCCGGCGCCGAGGAACAGCCACGTCTCCAGCCCGGCCGAGGAAGGGGCGGGGCCGCGCCGCCCGCGCGCCAGGCGACAGCCAATCGGCGAGCGGGCCGGTGAATCATGCGCCCGGCGATTGGCCGGCGCGGCGGTAGAGGAGGGGGAGAGAGCGGCGTGGCTCCGATTGGCCCGGCGGGCTCTGTTGACAAACACCCAGCTCCTGCCCGCCCCCCGCCGCCGGGCGCGCCAATCAGAAGGAAACGGCGGGCTGAGCGGCGTGGCGGCGGGCCAATGGAGCGCGTGTCCGCCTCGCAGGGGCGGGTGCGCGCGGGGTGCCGGTACGTGGCGGGCGGGCGTGGCGCGGCGGGCAGGGCTGCGCGCGCGGCGGGCGCCCATTCTGTGGCGGCGACAGCGGCGATAGTGGCGACAGTGACAGCGGCGTTCATGTCCTAACGGGTGGTGGCGGCGGGCGAGCCGGGCCCCTCCATGCGGGGGCCGCGGGGCCGCAGCGCTCTGGCCGCCTTCGCGTTGCTGGTGCTGCTGGGGGTGGCGGCGGGCGGCCCGGAGCCGCCGCCGATCGATGCCGCGGCTGTGGAGGCCGCGTTCGGGCTGGGGGCGGCCGCCGCTCCCGCCGCTCTGCCCGCTGGTTCCGCGGACGTGACAGTGGAGGACGATGAGGGCGGCGTGGCCCCCGCGGCGCCCGGAGAGCAGGAGGCTGAGGGCAGCGGAGAGGCCCGGAGCGGCAGCAGGTGAGCGGGGGAAGGCGGTGACCGGGGTGGGGATCAGTGCCTGGCGCTGAAGGGGGAAATCAGAGCCGGGGTCGGTGTCTGGGGCTGGTAGGGGACAGTGTCGGTGCCTGGGGTGGCTGTTGGGACTGGGGATCCTGAGGGGGGTCGGTGGCTGGGTGCGGGGTCGGTGTGGGCGGCTGAGGTGGGTCAGTGCCTGAGGAGGCTGAGGGATGTCAGGACTCAGTGTCTGGGTCTGGTTAGGGGCAGTATCAGTGATTGGGATGGGGGTCAGTGTCTGGGACACTGAAGGGTGTCAGTGGCTGGGCTGGGGGTCAGTGGTCTCAGCGTGGAGCTGCTGGAGAGGGAGCTCGTGTCCGGTGTGGGGGTGCTCGGGGTCAGTGCCTCGGGGGACAAGGGGGCAGTGCCCAGGGTCGCTGTCTGGGGGACACGCCTGAGTCCGGGCTGGGAATCAGCAGCGGGGGGTGTCGGGGAGGGGGCAGTGCGTGGGGAAAGGGCTGCAGGGTCCCGGGGGACGCGTGTGGGGAAGGGACCGTGCAGGAGTGGGAACAGCGCTGGGATGGTCGGGAGCGCTGGAGTGGGAAGAGTGCAGAGGGGCGGAGGGAGAGTTGCGCTGTAGGGTTATCGCAGATGGAATGGTGCTTGGGAAAGCGATGAAATAAGAGTGTCGCAGGCTGGTGCGTGGGGCTGGGCTGTGGGACACGCAGGGAAGTGTCCCAGGGCTGGAGGAGAGGTGCGGGGAGAAGGGCTGGAAGGGGCGAGTCCTGTGATGGGGCTGGAGCAGCGCTGCAGGCATGGGCAGGCTGCACCGAGGGGGAGGCAGGGACAATGAGGAAAAGGGACTTGGGGACCTCACCAGCGCTGAGATGCTTGTTCTTTACGCGGTTGTTAGCAAGGAGAAAGGGCGTCTTAGTTCTTAAGCAAACAAGCTGCCCGATGTCACGCTATATGACATCTGGCCCGTCTGCTCACCCTGGTAATACCACGTCGCGATCCCTGCCGTGCCTTGGTCCCAGGTGGCAGTTCTGTGCCTGCAGTAGGACACCCTAAAGCAGCTCCAGTGTAAACTCTTCCCAATACCCGCAGCTCGCAGGTGTTCAGAGCGCGCTGTCCCTTTCTGTCACTATTTTGTTTTAAAGAAAATGCAGTTCCCCGGCGTACTTAATTGTCTGTTCAGCACAGACACTGGAGTGTGCCTGAGGGGAAGCCAAACATGCAAGGCAAATTGATGAACAAGTTTCAGAATATAACAAGGGGAAATAAAATACTTAATAACTGCGTGTGGCAAGAAGCTCCGGCAGAAGGAAGACTTAGATGAATGACTCAAGCGCTGAAATGTTACTGAGCTGATTCCAGTCTGTTTCTGAATTGGCTGAGAACGATGAGGTGATAAGCCACAGCCGGAGTTTAAAGGAAGAACAGCATGACTAAATGCCTGCTGTATTTGAAAACATGAAAGTGAATAGCCCAGAGCTTGTTCCTTAGTATGCCCAAGCATTCACTTAAAACAACAAACTGCCCGATGACTTGGCACCCTGTCTTCTTGGAGGACAGTCTCACCAGTTAGCAACAGGATCATTCTTTTGTGTATCAGGTGATCAAAATACCACCTGGTTTATTGCAATTCTACTGTATTCCATTTTTGATAGGACCCTCGTTTATTTAGCCTGGAAAAATTTTAAAAATACATTTTCTGTTTGCCTTCTAGAGCTAAGTAGAATACACTAAAGCTGTTCAATGTAGTAAATTAAGCCTGAGATTAAATGTAGCTGCTCTGTAATTGATTAGTATGTAGGAACAGATTTGCTGTCATCAAATAAAAATAGAATGGCTGCCTGGCCATAGTGTTTGCTTGCATTTCTTTATTTTTTTTAATCTGTGTTTCTGAGATCTCCACTCATCTCAGCTAATTGTTCTTCAGCAATATCCAGGCAATACAGAGGTCAATATAATGTGGAAAAAAAAGGAACAAAACCAAAACCCAACTGTCTTTGCTGTAGGCAAATTAATATAATCATCTTGGTTGGAAGATTTATTTTTGTTTTTCTATAAGAAAATAGGAGGGTTGGTGATTTGCTGTGCTCTGTACATACAAGCATGCAGGGTTTGCTGTTGGAATAGCTGCTTAGAGTTGAAGTTTAACAAACAGCCATATTTGCAATGTCCCATTGGACTTTTGAGGGTTGAGGGTTTTAGGTTTGATGATCCTTTTAAACTGAAACAGGAACGGTGGTAAATGTACCAAGATAAGTTCTGCTTTGTTTTTCTGACATAAGGAACTTACATGAATAAATGCAAAGTTTGGTGCAGTGAAAGGGTGTAGGTGAACTAAAGAAGAGTTTCTTCTCTGTCCTGTTTGCGACTTCCCTTGCTATCTTTGCCCTTTTGCTTGCAGGTAAATCATACCTTCACTCCTGTAAGGGAGAACAGCATTGTGCTCAGGCCTCTTGATCTCAGAAAGTGGGCTCTGTTCATTGCAGGGTACTAACAAACGTTTTAAGGCCCAGGACTGGTCTTCAATCAATGTATGTGCGAGTCTGCAGTAGATATTTTGCATAATTTCAAGGGGAAACATTAGCATTGCCCTGGAATAACAAGTTCTTGTCTATGGGCAAAAGAGGATAGGAACTGGTAAGAAAACATTTTCGTTCAGCCATAGAGGCTGTTTTATAGATGGTTGGGGTCAGGGAAGTGTCCAGATGTGCTTTCATAGTGACAAAGTGCAAATAAAATCTAACTCTACAACGTTAGCTTGTTCTCTGCCAGCTGCTCCAATTACTGATAACTCTTTATGCTCTATGAACTGGCCCCTTGCTTTAGTCCTGCTGTTGGCCATCTGTAAGGGGTCCAGAAGGGATTTTGGTCTTCTCCATCCCTTGGTTCACAATATATTCTGGACCAGCAGCTTTAGGCAAGGAGAAATGCAGGTCTTCATTTTACTGATGTTTATTTTTCAGGTGATGGATCCTGGGATTTAAGTAACAGCCTTATTTTGAATAATTTCTTTTAGTGTCTTTTTTGTTCTAGTCCATGCTTTTGGAGACTACTGAATTATGATTTTAGTGGTGTTGGTGATTGAATTTGGTTTTTTTTCCCCTTATTTTGTATCCCTGATGTGATTCATTCTCTGGTGAATAGTCTGCTGATTTATTGTCAACAAGTATTGACACAGCCTTGATGCTGCTTGTCTCTGTCCTCCTCCCTTCCTTGGTGTTATAGTTGTGACTTTTGGCCTAAAGCTGGGTAATGTTTTGTGTTTTCCCTTCTCAGGAGGGAATCTGGTTTGGCAGTGCTGTCAGAAGACCTGTGTGTTCCTGGAAGCTGGTTCTTTGGTCAAGGCAGTCTTTCAGCTTGACCTCAGTCAGGAAGTAATGTCGGTTAAACCAGCGATGAAAGTGTTGTTTTTTAGAAAATAAAAGAGTTTATCAGGCCTAACCAAAATAGAAACTGAGTCAGGAATTCCTCTTACTTTCAGTTCATCAATCAGTTGGCCTAAAGATGTATAAAAATATTGCTTTTTCAGTTTAATGTAATGGAATTACAGGAATTGCAGCCCTAACATCTTAAGCCAGCAAAGGCTGGCAAACAGGTGGCTGAAAGGACTCTCTTTATTCTGGAACTGTGGCTGTATTCTGCTGGTGTTTCTAAGAATTTGATGTTAGAATTGGCATCATACACTTCAGTAAACCCACAGTGGCATTGTGAGGTGACAAAAAGCAAGTCACCTGCCTCTTTATTTTTAAGCTCTGAAATATTTTCGTGAAGTAGTTCCCTAAATTGCTTTTATCATAATGTGTTAATTTAGTGCTTGATTAGACTACCTGAGCAACAGAAAAATCTCTTGTCACCACTTCATGCTCCTGATACACAAAGCTTGCAAGCACTGGAATCTCACAGAGAAAGAGAAGGGAAAATCTGACAGTGAGAAAGTGTAACACTAGAGAGAGTTGGGCACAAAATTTTAGATCTTACACCAATTAGAGTTCAAGTGAAAGGGTTTTAACTTGCTGGATTCCATCAGAGAAGAGGAGAACAGGTATTAAGATTTTAACTCATAGACAAGTAGAGTGTGCAATTAAGGATTTTATTAGAAGATAAAGAGTTTTAGCTCTTTTTCCTGGAATGTGGTATTGCTGAAGAGCAAGATGAAGCTGGAAGCAGAAATGTGGCTATTTAGTTGAAAATGAATCACTTATTAAAAAGCAGAGAGAAATGGATGTTTTCTTACACCTGTTTCTAGTTCAAAAGACAGCCACACCTAAGATTCAGATATAGCTGGGCTGATTGTGTTCCTGTGTCTCATTCGAAGTGTTTGCTCAGTGGGTGAAGCAAAGTCCATTCAACAGCTGGGGACAAACCAAGGGGACAAACCCCGAGTGCCACTGCACCAAAGAAAAGCCAGGATTTTACAGTGAGCAGAAGTGGTTGGTTTAACCAGTTCCTCCAAGTGTGTGCTGCTGGCACAAAGGCTTCCCACACTCCCCCCCTCTTTGCTTATCAGCTAAACTTAAAACTGAAGTGTGGTTACAGCACAATTTGGGTGGCTGGAGGTCAGGGTGCAGGTACAGATTCCAAAGCCGCCGTCTCGAGTGGCGGTGGAGAGGCTTAAACAGCGAGGTAACTCCTAGGGAAGGCTGAGGTTTGCATCTGGTGGGGAAAGATAATACAGAAATGCAAGACACAGAGGCATGAAGCATTTGTTACTTGAGGGAGAAGTCAAACAGGAAGAATTAGATAAAGGAAAACAATGGGAGTACACAGGGAAAAAAACATTTCACAGTGCGATTTTAGGATGTGTCTTCTCCACAGTATGGCTGCCAAAATTCCCTTCATTCTAGCTGCATTTCTACCTCTTTTTATAACCTAGTTGTTAGGAGAATCAACATAAAATTTAAGTAGACCCACTTGGAATAATATTTTTTATGCAATGCTAGAGGGTTTCAGATAAATTGCTTTACTATAAAGCAGATTGTGTTAAATATGTGTCCAAGGCCTTTAGTGTGTGAGCACTTGTTTACAGTACTTGAAAATAGTCAGTCTCCTGCAATCTGGTTTATTATTAACCCAGTCTTCATTTCTGTACAGTTGGAAAAAGTGTTTGTAATCGGCTTGTAAAAACTTATGTCTTCTACTGTGCAAATATTTGCACAATTGGTATTTTTCTAACAGTTTCTTAAACTTAACTTTTGGAGGAATGTGCTACATGGCCACCTTCAGAAGCAGGAGCTGCTATGGCATTTTTGGAACAGGTTAAAGATAACTTTATTTTTCTCTTTATTAGTAGTGTAGTGCTATAAGCATTATAAAATCCTATAAATCCTGTGGGTTACTTTAACATGTAAAATGGCCATGTTTTACATGTTTTTGTTAGAGGTGATGTAATGAGCCACGCTCCCTGAACATGTTTTTAGGTCATGATTTCAGTTTTTCCCTCCTTAAAGCAAACTAATAACCCCCATCATTTCCTCCCTAAATTCCATGTTACTACATCATTAACTTTGGACAAGTGAATATATTTGGCCAGAGCTTTACACAATAATTTATTGTCCCTTATTGTTTAAAGATTAATATATGTCTGTGTGTGCACTATCAGCCCCCTGCCCTTTCACCCTCACCTGAAACTGGCTTAATCTCCCCAGCAGTTTATTTGCAGAGTTCCTTATTCTCATTGAAACCAGCAACTATAAAGGTCCTTCTGGGTCACTAGATCCAGCCCCCCTCAGTGCAAGCAGCCTGTAAAGTGATCAAGTTCTGCTCCCTCTGCCTTTGAAGATTGGTGAGCTGCTGCAAGCCAAACTGACAACACAATCCCAGCTTTTTCAGGTCAGAGAGAAACAATCTTCAAGGGAAAAAAAGGCCCTTCAGAAATGCCTTGTCAGTGCTTTGTCTCTGATGTGTTGTTTATTTTGTTTGTTTGTTTATTTTAATACTGGAGCTCTAGCCCAACCAGAAATGCTTATTCTAATTGTACAGCTCTGTAAGAAACAAGATTTACTGAAATTGAGGAGCTTCAGGCACTGTAGAAATCAGCAGCCAGCCTGCCATGGCCCTGTATCCCCAGACATCAGGCTACTTAAAGCCCAAGCTGCAAAACCCAGTTTGGTTCCTTTGTGGTCTGCACGTGTTGGAGGTTGTTTGTAGTGCCCTGTGTGTGCCTTTGGAGGGATTTGTTTTATTCAGAGACCTACAAAATATCCCAGAAGTTCAATGTTTCATCCAAAATCATTGAAAACTTAGTTGCAACTTAATATTTCTTACATCCTGATTGGCTGGGTTAATAATTTTGGGTTTAGATTGTTTTGAAAGGATCTATTAAAGATCAGTTTGCAAGGGCCTGGGAGAAGTGGGATCCATACTGTTTGTATAAATATCTCCGAAAAGATGATCTCATTCAGTATTGTAGTGGTAACATCTGCATGCAAGAGCAAAAAGTCATCTGCCTTCCTCTGAGTCTGAACTCTGAAAGTGCCTTACAACATGGAAATTAGTTTATGACA
This sequence comes from Luscinia megarhynchos, assembly GCA_034336665.1. Taxonomy (NCBI): domain Eukaryota; kingdom Metazoa; phylum Chordata; class Aves; order Passeriformes; family Muscicapidae; genus Luscinia; species Luscinia megarhynchos. The sequence continues at coordinate 5,330,942 of CM067566.1, forward strand.
TCCAGCCAGAGACTTCAGCTCTTCTACTCCACTGTTGGTCTGGGTAGAGCTACCCACTTGAATTGCTTTTCTGCAGAATATAGAGACTTAAGGGTTGGAGTTGGATTTTACTGAGCATAAAAGACAGCTGATAGGTGAAGTTCATCCTGCTGTAGTTTTGATTGTGAATGTTTCCAACTTGCAGGTCTCTTGTCATTATCAGCACTTTGGATGGACGAATTGCTGCACTGGATCCAGAAAACAGTGGGAGAAAACAGTGGGATCTGGATGTAGGATCAGGTTCTCTTGTGTCATCCAGCCTCAGTAAGCCAGAGGTAAGGCTTCATTTCTTTCCTGACTAAATCTTTAAAAATGGAGATCTGTAATTAAAGAAATGTATCTTTCTCCCTGTTTGGTAGATGTTAAATAATGGAGCAAACACCTACGAAACTTTGTCAGTACTATTCTCAAACTTCTTTTTTTTAAGTGCTTACATCATGTTGCCATTTCAAACTGGAGTGTGTCAGCATTTCAGCCTTGGGATTGATGTACTTGATAACTATCAAACTAGATGATGTAACCGAGTTGGGGAATTGTATGTAATTGTTGATTGAAAACAAGTTACTTGTAATTTCAAGCAAATGAAAGGATCATCTGCTTTGTATTACTAGACTATGTCTTGGCAAGTACTGGCTTTTTTTTCCCCTCAAGAAAAGCAAAAGTCCTTGTGACTTAATAAATGAACAAAGGATTGTTTTGGGTGTTTTATAGTAGATAAGCAGGCTGCCTGTGAAATAGAATGTGTTAGCAATTAAACAGAGTGCTGAAGGTCACCCTGAAGTACTGAGTGGTAAAGGGTTGCATCACTTCTTGCTGATGAACTGTAAGAAGAAAATCTCAAGTTCAGTTTCTTGTTTGGTGCTTTTGGCCACCATCAGTTTCAATAAACTAGGCTAAAAATTGGAAGGTAGGTTTTTTTCCTTTTTTTTTTTTCTTTTCCTGCACAGGGGAAATCTTTAATTCATTCTCTCCTAGAATTAGGAGGAATGAAAACACCCACAAAGAGGTAATTTGTGATGATAACACACCACAGAAGTACACAGTTCTTCCCTGTCAGGGATGGTTTTATTTGATGACCAGTCCTGTATCATTTTTATATTTGCACAATGAGCATCAGAGAATGAAAGCTGAGTTCAGGATTATCCAGACTGCATGATTTTCTTGCTTGTAGTTCTTTGTTGCTATCTGTGGACATGACTCTGTTTCGGTGTAAAGAAGTCAAAGGAAAGATGTGATCTGTTGTTGTAGTAGTATGAGAGCTGCTAATGAGTATCTCAGGTTGCAGCAGTAATGTGAATGTTTGTTCTGAGTGAGAATTTTATTTGTGGATGCAGCTTTGTGAGATTTGTTCAGGTGTGTTTTTGTGGTTTAGCAAAAACATTGTAGGAAAGAACTTTTTCCCCTAAATACATTTAAGAGCAGAATTGAAAAGAATACAGAAGAGAGAACTGTAGACAGAACTGTTAAGAGCTCTATGAGGTGGAAGGTATCAGCGATGGTGTGATTCTTCATAAATGTTCTCAGTAGTAGATAAATAAAATACTGGTCTGTTACCTGCTGCTGCCAATAGTTTCTGATGACCACATGAAAATAGAACCAGTGGTTATGAAAAGCATGCATTTGAAATCTGTGCAAATATGAACTTTATTTTTTCACTACAAGTTAAGTCACAAGCCCTGGTTTTTAAAGATTTTGGGGTGTAAGCATTTCCAACGATAGAAGTGTTTTTGCAAATACAGATTTTGTCACTAAACTGTCTGTCCAGAATTTTGATATTTTTCCAATGTAGTATGACTGTAGAAACCAAAGATTGGGGTTTAGACAACAACAATTGTAGTTTGTCCATGTGATATTTAATTCCCTTCTGTGATTACACGTCAGTAGGTTGTGGCAGTCACAAAAATACATTTTTAAAGAGCATTTGTTATGCGTAGAGGAAATTGGAAGTTCAGATGGGTTTTCAAATTGTTTCATTTCTACAGCTGTGGCCAAAGACACTGAGGGATTTTGGCAGAGACTATGAGATAACTAATTTTGGAAGGAAAAGGTCATTTTGGCCTTTTAGAAGCTGTTAAACGTTATGAATATGGGCCTTTTTAGACTTCTTACTGTCATGTAAACAAAGGCTGTTAAGACAGAATTTAACAAACATGATGAAAAGTGATGAATACTCTGAATAAACTGCATTTAAATATTTAAATGTTTAATCTGCTGTCAGTAATCAGCTGGAAGACTTCATTCAGTGAATCTAGGTACTTAAGTAAGTACTTTACCTCATTAAAATTGCTGGGAAAATTCTGGTTTTGGGTCAAAATACTGATATTGGCATGTGACCTGTTGAGTTTTATTGTCTGAAACTGAGTCTTGAGGCTTTTCCTTCCTCTTCCAGCATTTTTGAAATAACAAAGGTTTCTGTGCTAGCAACCACAATATTCATCATAAAGCAGGAACATGTAAGCTGTTAAATTACATCTTCTTGCAAGAAAAGGCAGATGAGAAACTCTGTGTTACACTTGCAGTGACAAAGATATGTGTTCTTTCAGAGCAAGGCAAGTGTGTGCTGCTGGATCTGAATTGTTTTGATGAGGGTTTTTTTAAACTATCTCAAGTATGAGTATAATGAACTGTAGTTTCAAGTCCTCGTGCAAAAGCATGAATTTAATTTCCAAGTGCCTTTTAAGAATAGACATTAGATCTTCAAACTTCCAATGTTTAAGAGAACTGTAGTTAACTTCCTTTGCCTAACTGTAAAATGTCAACCTGGCTGTCTGGAGCTCGTGTGTTAATTAGGAAAGTGAGGCAGTGAAATTTCAAATGTTCCAGCAGCTCTGTCAAATGCTTCAGATCTTGAAACTACTGCTTAACACACTGACAAGTGAGATGTTCATCATTTGTCATGTGAACAGATCAATTAGAAAGGAGAGGCTGCTGAAGTATTAATTGTGTGTCTGGGTAACTAAAATGCTAAAATTCTTTCCTTGGCCCTGAACTCCAACATAAACAAATTGTGGTTGGGCTGCCAATGCTGAAAAGTTGACTCTGCAGTTCAGGCTTGTGCTTGAGAATTTAAAAACTCTGTTTCCCTATCTATTGTTTTAAAGTGGAAAAACCTTTCTCTATAAAAGTCTGGTTACAGCTCCCAAGTTTTCCTGTTACCTGCATGTAAAGATTGCCTGATGAAGTACACAGTGAAGTTACTGCATCACAGCTTTTCTAAAAGAGCTTAATTTTAATAAAAACATTTTGCTCTTTAAAATTTGGGATTATAATTAATACACTGTCCATACTTAGAAAAGAATACTTTTGGGAGAACAGCGTGTTGGAATAATGATTCTTAATTATAGTGAAAGTGGAGAAGCAGTGGGAAAGGTTCATAGCACATCGTTTGCTGATGAGAATGATTCATTCTTTTACCTGCAAGCTTTATACTAAATTACTTAATGGCCACCAGTCAGAGTTGTTTCAGTGCTCTGGGCAGAGGCTACACTGGGATGGACTTGATAAAAGCACCTGGTAGGCTTGGGTGTTACAGACTAATCTCTAAGTAAGCATCTTATTTCCTTATTTGAGACATTGAAGATCATGGGACAAAATCAGTATCAGCTCACAAGGCTGACATTTATAGCAGTCAGAGTAAACATACCACTGTATCCTGGAAAAATGGAATCATTTGATTATGCCATGTCACCAAATCTGTCAACATTCTTACTCCAATAAAGACTCTCATGACCCTTGTTATTGCATTGTGTATGTGTATATATATAAACATAAATATATCTTTTTATTGCGACAGCCACATAAAATCAACTTTTCTACAAACTTAGACATCTGTGTCATCTTTTCTGAACATAGAAGTGGCATATTTTTATGGAATAGCCTAGTGTTACATTTTTTTTCTCCAGAGAAATATGGAGAGATAAAGAAGTTTTATACTGACATCATCTGAAAACTCACTTGTTGGTGAAGTGAACCCATAGAGACTTTGAGCAGATTGTTCCTTTTTTGCTTAGAGCAGTGATTTGGAAAAGGATTTTGAAATCTCAAAAAACGCCACTAGTGACTGGGTTTAATGTACAGTATGAGTGTATCTTCTTCCTTTTTCCTTCCCTTTATCTGCATCATAAACCCTTCCAAATTTTCAGTGCTTTGGTTTCCCAAAAAGAAATACACAATTCTGCTGGGACTCACTTTAAGGTAGTGACTTGCCTGCACTTTGCTGCACTTCAGATAAGGCAACCTCTGTGCCCAGACAAGCCAGAGAAGAGCCCAAATCTGTCTTGGGTTGCTTTGGGAACACAGGAGGAAACTCAGCAATTCCCATCCTTCGACCTCTTACACTCTGGAATAAAGAAAATGCAAAATCCACATTGAAATGGGTCAGGGCAAAGCAAGAGGTCAAAATGCCCTTTGAGGGGCTTGAATTGTGAATTCTGTTATGTGCCCTCCCATAGGTTCAGGGAGGGTAAATAATTTAACAGTGTCTTTGAAAGAATTAGGAAAGTCTCACCCACCACTTACAGCACTGCTGCAGCAATATTTTATTAGTTGAATAAAACTTACGTGTTTGTTTGGTTCATGGCTTTCTATTATAGTTATTTTTCGGTTGAGTCACTGTCTGTAAATATCATCCAAGGGAAAGCTGATAGTGTTTGTCTTGGATATGGGTGGGGAACACTTAAGACTGTCAGACACTTTCAGTGAAAACACTGAAAAGGTTATTATAGCAGCTGTTAAATGCAGTGATGAATATTAGGAATTTATATTAATCCTGCATAAAATTTTTCTAACAATTCACTGGCCAAACAAAAAGGAGATTCTTTCCAAACTACACAGACATTCTGAGAAAATATCTTTGTTCTGAATTCTGCTTAAAAATGAAAACCTCTGTCTAGTTCACTGTTAGTAATTTTAACTCTTAATCCTGGGTGCATCTTAAAACATCTGGAATGGGCCGGGCCAGCAACAGAAACAATCTTTCCTGTTTAGCACTTTGGAAGAGTCTCTGTGCACCATCCAGGCAGCTCACAGGAGGTTCAGACTTTCATATACAGGATATAGCAAGTTGGTTCTCTGAAGTGTTCAAGTTTGTACAAAAGGATTTTAAAGGACAGTTTTACTCAAAAAAGAATAAAATTTTTAAAATATCTATTCATGCTGTAAAATTACTTTCTGGCTGTAATATGTTCTGAGCAGTTGTAAAGCACTGAATTGCCACTCTTTTCAAGCAGGCAGAATGTAAATCTGTGGTCTGGTTATTGAGGTGACTAAACTGGGGAAATTATGTTTCCTTGTAAGTAAACTGGTATAATTTTAGCTGTCTGAAAGAGTATTCTAGTGTCCTGTAGTGACCTTTATTTTTTGTGTACTGCTGAGACTGTAGAACCACGAGAAGCTCAGATAGCTGGAGGTGTCATTCCTGTAGAGAAAGACTGGTACATCAGCTGGTTCTCAGTTGTACAGGTTCTCTGTAATAGACATGAAATTAAGCTGTGCTAAATGAAATACAAGATGTGGGGATTGATAATAGTGGTTTTGTTGTTGAAGGTTGGAGATGACCAGTTTAAAACCGAGAAAACTGTGTACTAAGATATCCCTTGACAGGTTATCAGCTGCCATCTCCATTCCACTGCAGGGGAAGGAAATGTGATTCTGTGTTGCCTGCGGGTAGAGACAGAGAGACAGATTAGTGTCGTAAATGGTCCTGGAAAAGCTCATAATGAATAAGAAGTGAGTGTCCAGAATTGTTCTTCAAAGGAAGATAAATTCTAATTGCAATTGAGGCCGAGAAGGCTTATTAAGGCTATCAAAGGGAGTGGAGCCTGTGTTTTGCAGGAAGAGAATGGATGTGGCTACTCTTTAGCTGCATGGATGTGTTGGCACTCCTGATGCCAATGGCACAAGTGGTTCTTTTCAGTTCTGTTGCTGAAAATACACACGTGTGCATGCAGAGGTGACAGGCTCGGGAAACTTAACTAGAGAGACCTGTGGATTTCTGAGTACAGCTGTTTGTTGCTTTATTTCTTGTTGCTTAAAACATAATTTACAATTCTGAAAATAAACTTCTAATGGTGTTTAATGGACAAAAAGTCATCAGCAAAAGATTAATTGTTTTAAAGTACTCTGGCAGCTGGAAGCTGTGCTTTTATAGGAAACACAACCAACTTTTTTAGTGGGAAATGGTAAACTTGAGGAAAAGGGGAATTGTTGAGAGCTGCCTGAGCTGAGTTGGTGGTTAGTGTGATGCAGCACCATCATACCATCATCACAAGCAGGGCTGTTGCTTAGGCAAAATGGTGTTATGTATTTATTGAAACTACCTATCTTCAGTCCTCTTAGTTTGGTGCCCTTTCAGTTAAAAAAACCCAAGTACTTCCTGGAGCTGCAGCTCTGTGGCTGCCTTGCTGGCACTCGTAGTTAGCGGTGATAAAGCCCAGAGGAAGTGCTGACACGTGTCCTTGCAGTGCTTTAAGGGCGATTTGGAGCATGACAGCTTCCTGCAGGGGACACGTGAGCAGCTGCAGAACAGGATGTTGTGGCTTGTGCCATACCTGAGCTCTTGAGACCAGTCCTCAGGTGATGCTCTGCCTTGAACAAAGCCAGGAAAGTTTCTGAGAGTCACTCTGTGTACAACCAGCTTTCATCTCATGCTCACAGCCATAGTCAAAATGCTCCAAATACTGGAAAGGCTTTTTGCCATCCCCATTATCTTGGTGGTTTTATTCTCTTTATAGTAGAAAAACAGAATGGTTTAGATTGGGATGGACCTCTGAGATTACAGAATTACAGAGTCCAAGTGTTAACCCTGCACTGCCAAGGTGACCACTAAACCACATCCTTAAGTGGCACATCCACAAGGCTTTTACATCTCCCCAGGCCTGCTGACTCCGCTACTGCCCTAGGCAGCCTGTTCCAATGCTTGACCATATTTTCAGTGAAGAAAGTTTTCCTTACAGTCAATCTAAACCTTCCCTGATGGAACTTGAACCCATTCCTTCTTGTCCTATTGCTGGTTTCTTCGGAAAAGAGATTGACTCCTCTCACCTGGCTAAAACTTCCAGTCAGGTAGTTGTAGAGAGCAATAAAGTCTTCCCTGAGCCTCCTTTTTTTCCAGGCTAACTAACTGCAGCTCCCTCAGCCATTTCTTGCAAGTGTTGTGGTCTGGACCCTTTACCTCCTGGGTTGAGGTAAGGGCAGGAAGAGAGCTTGTAATTTAATTGTGTATGGCCCACTGCACGTTTTTTATTGGCTGTTTAGCTGTTCTGGTGTTCACAGATACTAAAATGGATCAGCCCTAGTACCTAGACAAATACCGGTTTCAGGTAGTCAATAACTTATTTGGAATACAGCCACCCAATACACAAAACATTTATTAACATTTATAACATTATTCAGAGCCTTTTTAAACTTTCAGGCTGTACTCTTATAAAGAGTATATAAAGAGTTAAGCATTTTAGACAGTTTAGCAAATCTTTCCTCCAGCAGCACAGCCGCTGACATCTCATTTCCGAATTTCTTCTGGACTTTGTGCTCCAAAAGGAGGTAACTATTAATCTTTGTCAGACTCACTGCATGTTTCATGCACTCTTTCTTTGCATCCTTGAAAGAGGAGACTGTGATTTGCCATTCTGTTCTCCTTGTGTATCAGGCTCTTTTCCTATAGGAGTTGCTCTGTGACTTAGTTTTTCACATGGACTGTGTCCTTATCTGCAAAACCATCCCTGTCCACACAGGGCCAAGGGAAGAAACACACAGGGTCCAGCACAGATCCCTTTGAATCCTGGTCTCCTGAAGTGCCATGAGCTTCTGCCATTGCCTCTGCATGCATGTCAGATGCCCACCAAAGCCACTGTCGCATCTCTCCTCAGCTGGACAGGGGAGAGAAAAATCTGACTAAAAGGCTTGTGGGTCAAGATGAGGGCAAGGAGAAATCACTCACCAGGCACTGTCACGGGCAGAGCAAACTCACATCAGGGAAACCATTTTTATTAGCAATAAAACCAGAATAAAATAAATAAATAATAAAACCAGAACAGGGTAAGGAGTAATAAAACCCAATCTGAAGAAGACCTTCCCCCATCTTTCCCTTCTTCCCAGGCTTAATTTCACCCCGATTTTCTCTCCCTCCACCCCAGAGTGGTGTAAGGGGCATGGGGTGTGGTGACTGCAGTAAGTTCATCACACGTTCATCACATCTGCCACCCTCTTCCTCAGGGGAGGACTCCTCACACTTTCCCTCTGCTCCAGTGTAGGGTTCTTCCCACCCCTGTAGCCCCCCAATACCAAAGCCTTGCCATGCAAACCAAAATGCAAGTACCAATTTTGCCTTGGTGGCTGATGAACTTCTGTGTAGGGCCCGATTCTGGAAAGGCAAGGCTTTGGGTAATTTTTTTCCATTAATCCACTCCCTTATGTGCTGTTAGTTTCAAGGGGCTCAGTGATGGGCTCGGTAGCAGCAGCACTGGTTTGTCTTAGAAAGCAGTGCTCTTAAGTTTCAGAAGACTTGCAGTCTTATTAATAAAACTTGCCATGTAAAAGAGGGGGATGGAATAATGTCAAAATAAAGTCTTAAAGCACCGTGCAGTTGGGTTTTTTTATTATTATTAAGGAGAACAGTTTCTAAAAGTCTGTTACCATGGCAGCAGAGCAGGCTGGCATCTCTGTATCTCAAAACCTCAAGTCTTGTTTGACTATGATTAAAGTAACGGTGGTATTTCAGTTTGCTTGTCTTCAGAGGAAGGGTCTGTGTGATTGCACAGCAAACAGTATTGGGTTCCTGATCTCTTTTTGAAGCTGGGGTGGTCTGGTTAGCACACTGCAGTTCCTCAGATTTCCTGTACAGCCCTTCAGAAGAGGGCAGAGCAGGAATAATTCCTTTAAGGGCAAACTCAAGCTGAACAAGGTGCTATGCCCCTGACGCTGGAAAGGAGAGTAAAAGTCGCAAGCTGCTGCACTGCTGTCATCTGTTGCTTTTTACACTGTTTGTGTAAAAGACAGTTTTGTCAGGACCCTGGTGCTTACACCTGATCAGATTTTAAGATCTGAAGTGTAGAATCATGACAGATATCAGCTCTAGTCTTTTATTAAAAGTTCTCGGGAGGATGCTGCAGGTGTTGCTTTGAAGAGAGAGAAGAAAGGAGTTTTGAAATGAGTTCTGTAGTACTCATCCAGGCACAGGGTTACAACATCACTTTACACACTCATCATACAGAAAATACAGGCCCACAGAAGTTGAATTTATTACTCTTTTCCATGAAAAATGAAATAGAAACTAGCAGCTTGTGGAGTATGGGGGATGATGGAAGGAGAAGCAAGACTATATAGATGTAAACTTGTGTCATAAGGTACTTAAGGGAGCAGGTTTGGTCACTCGATAGATGCTGTGAATGTTGCTGGGTGAGCTGTACAGCCCGATGGTACAAATCAGCCTGAGCTTTGAGAAACGTCCCTGCTCAGTGTTGCTGTGCAGACCTGGTGTGCTCTTACAGGCTGTCACACCCCAGCTGAGATGAAACCTGTTTCTCTGATGTGCCGCCCTGGCAGTGGCACCTCTCACCTCTGCAGAGCAGGAAGGCCACCTAATCCCACCTCTGTAAACAGCTCAATAAAATACTGATTAGCTGATGTCCAGGTGCAGCCTTTCTCACGGTCCTGGTCTCAAAGAGGGTTTGGGCAATGTTTGGTGCTTAACAGGCACAGGAGGTGGTCAGGACAGGTATGCACTTTGTAAACAAGTGTAGTGCTGAGATCGGAAGTAATGGCACTCACAAGGAGGAGAAATTTTCTAGACAAACAGCAACCTGTCTGTCAGTATTTCCTGCCTCAGCTTCCTCGTTGCCCTTGAACAAGTCTCAGGTTGTTTTACTGATGTAAGTCATGGACTTCCTTTCGCACTCAATTTTCTTTTTCCTGGCTGGTTAGATTGAACAGCCTGTATGTTTTTAAGAATACTTTGCTCTCTGTTTTTCAAAAGATTGTGCTTGTGTCTGGGTCTTTGTTCTCTTAAGGAAGTGAGGATGTTGTGGGCCTTGGAGAAGGCTCTGTTTGGCCCCTTCATCCCAGTGTGCTGCTGCTTGATTAAGGTTTGCCTGTTACTAACAGTACACTGTCATCCTTGTAGTGCCCTGTGCTTCAGGATTTCTGCAGGTCGCTGGAGGCAAAACAGATGAATCAGCATCCTGAAATCTAAGGTGAAGAGGAGAAATAACCTCTTCTAATCTCTCTTATTGGAAGGAAGTCATAAACTCATGACTCTGTGCAGATAGCCTTCCTGCATGCATGACAAAAAAAAGCAGACAATAAATCAGTTCCAGACCATCCCAAACTAGGGACATCTCAAATATTGTGTGATCTATATATATCTGTGTTACCTGAAAAATCTGTAAACATATACAGTAGGGATACCTATGTTACTGCCTGTCTATGGATTTGTGGTTTTAATTTGTTTGTTTGTTTTTTTAATGTGGAGCATGCCAGCTTGCTTTCACTTTCCCAGATTTCTTTGTGCAGACTCTTGTTTCTACCCTTCAGTATAAAGCTGCCATATGCGACTTTTAATATGTTGCCTAGATTAATTTTAAAGAGGTTTAAAAGACATAGTTCTCAGTGAGAAGTAGTTTTCATAAGAGCGTGCTTGATATTGGCTTTGATCCTGTTTGTTACAGTGATCCTATTGTAGGGATAATGATAGAGGGGGAAAAAAACTGGTACCCTTATCATTTAAGATCATGTAGGTTGGTCTTAGTTAATTAATGACTGGAATGAATCTCTTGCAGCTTATAGTAATAGCAAGATTTGAAAACTACAAGCAGAAGTGTTAGAAAAACATGAAGACATAAAATCCTATTTTAAGAAAAATATTTCACTTGTGCGTGGTTATTTCCTTGGAGTTAGTAGATAGTCCAGCCCATCTGTAAACAATAATATTGACTGTTTTGGCACCAGACTTGGCTCAGATGTGTCTGCACGTGAGCAGGCTTGATTTTTGTTTGAGACGATAAAGAGCCTTAGGAAGGGGGTAGAATGTCACGCCTGCTGTTAAACAGCTCCTGGAAGCTTTAGTACTTCAGCTTGTTTTGATCTCTGTTTACACAATTTTCCCTTTTCTTTCTGTTTCTCTTCTCTCCACCGCTATAAATCAGCGCCTTCCTGCGCCGATCAACCTGCCGTGGCACCTGGCGTACGGTGCCCTCCTTTCCAGTAAAGAGTCTAGACAGCAAATTCCCTGGAAGCGTGTGCCATTCCAGATCGTTATGCCTTTTTGCTTTTTTGTGGAAGCTTTTTAGAAACTGCATTACCTCACCCGTCGGCCTGGAGATTGCGCAGCCCGCGCCGCTGATAGGGCTGCAGAGCCCCGCGCAGAGCCAATGGAGAACTTGGGCTGCAAACTCTTAATGAGCAAAAGAGCAGCGGCTCGTTCGGGGCTCCACAGTTAATGTGGGGGCTTTTTTTAAGTGTTACTTCTGAAAGACAAGCCACTTAACAATTATGTGCCATATTGCTGACCAGTGAAGCTGAACAAATAGCTATTTACATTGACAGATCAGAGGAATGTGTAAGTGCATCGTGGTAACCTACATTTTCTGTGCCAAGAGATTTGCAGCTGACTGCCTGGGTGACTCACTCCTTGGATTAGGAGATGAGGTAATGCTTTTGAGATACAGGGTGATGTCATTCCTTTACCTGAGCTGCATGCCGATGCTAGCTGCTAGTACTTTCAAGGAAAGTCCCTTTTCTGCTTCTGTTGTACTAGAGAATGAGCTGCATAATTCAGATATTGTTATTAATGTCCTTCTGAAACCTCTGGCTGAACTGCCCTTTTGAAAACAGATCTCACCACAAGTGGCCACAAATGCCTTTTGTTATACATGTATGTTGGCACCTGCAAGTGGCACATTTGCATACCTCCCCATTCTTCAAATAAAGCTTTTCTGTTAAAGGAAGACCTTCGTGGTAATCAGGTGCTGTCAGCACTGTGTCATGTAATCCATTTATAGACAGTCATCTTAAAAGAAGGTGATTTTTTCCCCCTGCTCTGTTTCTGTACTGAAATAGCTCATTTGTGATGGTTAGTAACCCAAATGTCTCACTTGCACTTAGGGTCAGTTTAACCTTATCCACTCCTACTCTGGCATTGTCCTTCACTGCAGCAGCTCTTCCTGCTGCCTGTGCTCCTTTTCCTGATGTGTTCATTGACAGTAGCTGTGTCTTTTCTCAGCTTTTCCCTCCCAATATCACCCAGGTTGTGCTGCTCCTGTGGATGCCGTCAAGGCTGGCAGCATGGACAGGTGATCAGCAGAGCTGACCAACAGTGTCACCTGTCCTCTGCAGTTTAAGGGGACCCAGGCTCTAACAGGGCGGGCAGAGAGCCACTGCCACAGAATCTTCGAAGCCATAACCTGCTTTGATCCTTCTACTGGGAGGTGTGTGTTGCTGAGACAGCTCCATGCATCTTGGAAATTCGGGTGTGGTTCCTAGAAATGCCCAGTGTGTTTGCTGGTGGAAAATTTCCTGCTTGGGCCCTGGAGCAAGAGCTTTGGGACAGGGGAGGCACTTAAGGTGACGTGTGTCACGTTGTCCCCAGAGCTTGCAGTTACCCACAGAGAGTCTTGCTCAGCAGCAATTCCTGGGCAGTTTACCCCACTGTCTCCATTCTTCACAAACCATGGAATAGTCTCCAGCCCTTGGAGCAGAGTATCTCATACTGTCGTGGGCCTTCAGACAACTTGTATGCATATGGATCATGTGCAGATCCATTCAGAGGATTTGTTAATGCAAAGTTACAGCTGCAAGGCTAAAAGTTGTCATCAAAATTATTACGGGCTTCTGAAAGAATATGTTACAGAAACATTTTGTGGTATTACTCCTCTGTATTGGATGTTTTAACTTCCACCATGGTTACAGCTGCAATTTTGGCACTGGCATTTTGGTTTTAAAAAGATGTTTTCCAAATCTTTCCAGTCTTCTGTTTCTCAAGACCACAAGGTTGCTCTTGAATATGAATGTTTATGCAAACTTTATTTGTTTGCTTTATTTGTTCACCCATCAGGTGATCTCTACAAATTACATCCCCCCACTCCCCACAAGAATATTTGCTTTTTTGTTGGTTTATTTCTCTGTGTGTGTGTAGGGCTGTGTGTGTTTATTTTTCCTCCCCAATAGTAGACCATAATGGAACATTTGTGTATCACATGCAGTGTTTTTTCCAGGATCTTTGGCCTTTATTGCCATAAGGTAAATATCTGAGAGGTAAAAACACACCTAGTTTTGCTTTGTGAAGAGCTTCACAGCTGATCTCAGGGGTTTATTTTTATAATCTCTTCAATTACACATTGTGCTCCTGAGAGGAGTTTTTATTTCAATTGTCTGTCGTCATGAGGCTTTTCAAAGCTGGAAAGCATCAGTGTTGGATCCTTTGGGGATCTTAAATACCAGCAGTGTGGGGTAACTCATCTGAATTTTCTCTTTAAATGAGGTGTGTTGCACAGTGAACAGAGGAGGTATTAGTCATGACATGCACACATCTACAACATCTGTCTTTCCTCCCTGTTGAGGTGAATCCCAACTTTGCTTAATGCTGTTTGCTTGACTCTGACCCAGTTGTTGGAGGAATACAAAGTTCCATGTTATATGAAGTTTGAATCATGCAGAAGATGTGGTTTCAGATGCTCATAGTGGCTGCAGAAATGATAACAAGGAACCTTCTGCATCTTTTGTACCACTTTGTAATATACATCTGTGCCTTGGAGTCTGAGCAGGAATATTTTTTTCCAAGTGACTAATACACATGCACCAGAAGCAGTCTTTAATTCCTAATGTGTTAAGTATCTGAATTTAATGGAATTATATTGTAGGATACTGCCCAAATGGACAGAGGTTCTGAAAAAGCACTAAAACCTCCCTTGTTAATCCACATCCTCAGAAGCTAAGATTATGTGGATTACAGTTCCTCACTGTTCTTGGTGGGCACAGCCACTGTGGCTCCACAGCATTAGTTATGGTCCATCATGCTGATAATGAGTTTCTTAATAAGTCCCTTAGTACTCACTGACAATGACTCATACTTCCAAGCTAGGATCTCCTTGAAAATCTCTGTGTAATGGATGAAATATTGTATCCCAGTGAAGATTTCTCTTCTTGCTTCTGTGTTTAGGGAAAAGCTAGGGCATTTTTAAAGGAATAGTATCTTAAAGATAAGAAATTATGAGGAGAAGTCAGATTTAACTGTCTGGAGAGACAAAAGTGAAATGTGAGCTCTGATCTCAGTAATAATTTCTCTCTCTGCTCTGCAGAAAGTTGGATATTCTGGAATAGGCATTAATTGTGGAAGCAGCCTCTGTTGTACTTTTTAAATGGCTCTCTCTTGAAGTGATCACAAATAATCTGCAAAACTTTGCACTTTAACCAGTGCCTGTCTCTTTGGAGAATGCTTCAACCCACATCATATTTTCTGCAGTTCTAGATGAAACCTGTCAACTCATCGAGCTTTCAAATGTTTTGAAGAAGTGTCACACACTGAACTGTTTTTTAGCTAAGAATAGTGAAATATGGATTTGATTTGAATGCCTGAAAGTTTTCTGTCTTCAGTGTAACTTTGAAAATTAGAACTCTGAGATTCAAAACCATTAGGACACTGGAGCATAATGCACTGCTTTATAATACATTGCTTATACAGCACTTCTGTTGTCGTTTGTGGTCTGTGTGTTTTAATAAAATGATGGTTAAATCGTAGCTAACCTTGAATTCAATTATTTTAGGTGTTTGGAAACAAGATGATTATCCCTTCCTTGGATGGGGACCTCTTCCAGTGGGACCGGGATCGAGAGAGCATGGAAGCCGTTCCTTTCACCGTCGAGTCTCTTCTGGAGTCATCCTACAAATTCGGCGAGGACGTTGTCTTAGTTGGGGGAAAGTCTTTGACCACCTATGGGCTGAGCTCCTATTCAGGGAAGGTAAGAGCCTGAAAAGGTGTTTGTGTCTGTGGCTGAGCTCTGCCTTGCAAACAGGTAACTCCTGAGGTTTAAACTGTGGTGCGGCTCAGGGCACAAAAGGGCAGAACCTGAGCTTTTGGGCTGCAGAAGGTGGCGTGGCACTGCAGTCTCCTCCTGCCTGGGAGCTCCTGCTCTGCCTCCTGTGCTGGCTTTAACCCTTGTCTCACCGTTTGCCAGCCCACTTTTTGTTCACTTTTTACTGGATTAGTTTTGTTCTGGTTTAGCTGTAGCAGGGGATCAGGGAGTGCCAGAGCCAGCACAAGGGAAGGGACAGCGGGTTTGTCACCAGAGAGCAGTGAGAGGATAAGAGGGATGACCCCTTTCTGTGGGAGGAGTTCAGCTTTATCATCTGGCTCTGCTTGAAGCAGACTCTGCAGTTCAGCTCACTGTGTACCAATTAATGCTTTCGGTGACACCTTTTTTACAACTAATTTCACATTTTTCTAAACTCATGAGAAGAGAAAAAATTCGGCATATGCAAAACTTGAGGACTTTTAGTTGTTGTTAGTGTGTTTCCTAGCAGAAGAAGTTCTCCTTATATTTTAAAGTCATATTTAAAAATTAAGTTAAATGTCAGATGTCATTGAAGTGCTGGTAGATCCTTTGTGTAGTGAAGAATAGACATTTGGTGTTTCAGAAACATTGCATTTTAAAGCAAGTTGAAAAATAGATTCAGTTAAAAAATTTTAGAGCTCCTAGTGTTTGTTTTCAACAAAATCAGTGTGGGTTGTTTGTTTTTTTTCTCATTTTCATGATACATTTTAATGTGGAATACTTTTATGGTGTGGTGTGGAATTATCACTAATGATAAAGAGCACAGACCCAAACCAGAGTTCATTAATTCCTTTTGATTTCCTCCCTGGTAGCAGAGGGCTCTGTGCACCAACAGGCTCCTCCTCCTCCTTCCTCTTCAGAGGAAGAAGTTTCCATTTCTGTTTTGATTGCTGGCTTATGCTGACAGTAGCAAAGCTGCCTCTTAGAGGAAATAGTTCCTGACTCTTCCTTCCTAAGAGTTGGGGCAGTTTCATCTCTCTGGCATTGCCTATATAATGCAAATTCTGTTTGAGATTGGAACTGTTGGAAACTGTGTGACTGTGAGAGTTCATTAAGGTTTTCTTTTCCTTTTAATAGCTGACAAGGCAAAGGGGGGAGGTTTTGTGGTATTTTATATAAGTCAGTAGTACTTCATTTGTAGCCAATAGAGTTATGCCGAAACAAATATGACATGAAAGCAGAATTATGCTGTGGGTCTTGCAAGAATGTTCTTTTGATGTCCACAGAAATAGTGTGGAAAAGAGAGAGCTCAGATTTCTTTGTGTTAGAAGTACATGCAAAATATAGTCCAACGGTAGTCAAAATACCACAGACTGTAAACTTTCTAGAACCCTTTGAAAGTTTTTTTCTGAAAAGCCGTTATCTCTTAAACCAGGCTTTTCAACATCCCCCAAGTCAAACATCTAAAGTCATGGAATTCCAGCCAAGAACAGGCTGTAAGGATTGTTAGCTTTGAAAGCTGCTGTTGATGGTATTTGTTTTGAAGTCACACATGTGAGCCTGCCTTGTCCTCAGGTGAAGTACATCTGCTCAGCCGTGGGCTGCCGCCGCTGGGACGACGAGGAGACGGAGCAGGAGGAGACGCTGCTGCTGCACCGCACCCAGAAAACCGTGCGGGCCGTGGGGCCACGCAGTGGCAACGAAAAGTGAGTCTGAGAGCTGTTCACAGCACTCCCATAGAGATGGTGAGACAGAAAAGATGGGAATCAGATCACAGCTGCTTCCCTTGTCCTTGCTCACCTTGGAGAGTTTGTCACTGCTCTGCTGCACAAGGCAAATGTCACTGTTAGGTTTGTTCTAACTGTTGCTTTTGTACAAGAGGAGACAGTTTAAAAGTCTTCTTATAATCTACTCATTTCTTCACCTACTAATGGTAACTGTCACTGGAGAGGGGGGTTATACGTGATGTCTTAAGCTTAAGTTGATACTTAAAATCATTCTTGTTGTTCATCCCATAATGTAGGTGGTCTGTTCTTTCTAAGCTGTAGAAACTGGCTCAATCTGTGATTTTTTTCTAACACTGTCACATTGAAGTTTTAATACAACAAGATTTCTGCAAAATTATAGACATGTATTTTCTGAGAAAAAAAACCCCAAACCCACTTCATAAAACACAGACTTAAAAAGCTGGTTTCTGTACATAGATACAAGTAACCGCCCAGCAACATAGTGGAGAACCAGTCATTCCCTGTTCCCCTGCTCCCTCTTCTGTTGGCAGCAGGATGTGACAGGATGTGAAATTGTAGCCTATCAGAGAGAGGTTAATGAGAACTCAGTAGATTAACAGATCAGATGTCTGAGAGGATAAATCTTGGTTTCTTTGTTTCTTGGAGACAGATATTAGCCAGGAAAGGTATGTCAAAACCATGGTATTTAGTCTTATGTCCCAGAATTCTCCTTTGTGGTGAGAAGCAGAGGTGCTTAGAGAAAGAAACATCTTTAATAAATCAACCAGGTATATACAATACACCAAACTTTTACCATAAGGATGTAAATTCTTTAAAGAGCCAGTTTGGGCTCCTGGTGGTTGCCAGACTGATAAGCTTTAGGTACCCAAATATACTCTTCAAGAAATATTTATGCCTTCATGCTGTCCAAACATGCCATGCTTTCCCCATCTGTATCTTTGTAGGTTTACAAGAATTGAAGAGTTTTTTGCTGTGCAAGAAAACTGTGCTCCTTACACATTTCATTGCACATTTGTCTTTATTTTGATGTTAACCTATGGCACATGAGCAATCCTGGTTTGATGAAGTACCTGTCAAGGGGTCTGTTTTAGGTTGTATGTGGGGTTAAACAAAAAAGCATTGTCTCTTTCTCAGTTTGAAAAATCTTATGTCTCCAGTTAAACCCACTAAATTAGTGAAGAGAAAAATGGCTTGTTAGAGTGCTGCTTCCTAACAGCTTTGTACTTTCTGCTTTCATCAGCTGCAGAATGTTTTCTTACTAAGCAGACTCAGCTGTAGTATTTGATGTAGTATTTTAATTTCCCACTTCATGCACTAAACCTTTAATGCCATTGGTCCTACTTTACCAGCTTTTTTCTCGGTTCACTCGTCATGTTGGACAGCATTTCTCAGCTTGTCTGATTTGTGTTCTGGATTAGCATTCTCCTCCTGGTACAGTTTTGTTCATTTGACAGTCTGAGAGTTTACTGTGAAAATATGGGCCAAATATAGGTAATTTAGTTTAGAAATCTTCTCCCAAGAGGACTTGGGACTTCCTTGGAATATAAAAGCTGTTTCTACAAAGGTTTTCTCTTTTTCTTTGAGGTGGAATTTCAGCGTTGGTCACTTTGAGCTGCGCTATGTCCCAGATATTGAAACCAGGGCAGGATACATTGAGAGCAATTTTAAATCATCTATGAGCAAAGAAGAAACAAAACTTATTTCAGATGTGGATGAGCAGGAAGCTATGATGAAAGACACAGTGATAAAGGTCTCTGTGGCTGACTGGAAGGTGATGGCTTTTAACAGACGAGGAGGACATCTGGAATGGGAATACCAGGTAGGGGGAGGGAATATTAAATATCACAAAAGTAGATGTTTTGAAGATGTCTTTCATCTTTGGTTTCAGGCACTGTCTTTGTAAAGGAGCACACATCTGCTTGTAATTTTTTAACTGAAGTTCTGACTTTGAGCTGCTGCATCTGTTAAAAAATTTAAACAAGAAATTTAAGCACTTTGTTTTTTATTATTCTTATTTAATAACTCATTAATACAATATTAATTTTCCAATTATCTCTCTCTCCTTCAGTTTTGCACTCCAATTGCTTCTGCATGGCTGCTTAAGGATGGCAAAGTAATTCCAATCAGTCTGTTTGATGACACAAGTTACACAGCAAATAATGAGGTACTGGAAGATGAAGAAGATCTTGTGGAAGCTGCCAGAGGGGCCACAGAATCCAGTGTCTATTTGGGTGAGACACCAGCTGCAACATTTTCTGTAGCAAACATTATTAATTTCTCTGTTGAGGTTGTATTAAAGCAAACTCTTTTTGTACTGGTAGATTTGAAGCCCATGGATCTTTTCCATTTTGATTCTGAAATGTCCATTGCTTTGTAATTTCAGTACATTGGAGATGACTAAAAGTCTTGAAACTTTAGAAAACAGGTTGACAGCTAACAAAGCAGCCTTACTGCCCATTAATTTGTACACTGATTGCAGTACCTTATTGTGAACAAAAATTCAGATAAAATTTTACATGGCTTAGTTTTCATCCAGCTGCCAGGATTCATTGGATGTGGTTTGTGACAATTTGAAATAGAAATCCTCAGATGTGTGTCTCTGGGAGGTAAATGTGCTTTAGTTTTCTAAGATTTGGTTTTACTCTAGCCTTTTTCTCTGTCTTTGCACCTTGTATCTTTCCAGTTAATGGTTAGAATAACAGATAAACAATAGCACTAGGAAGAAGCCAGTTTGTTCCAGCCTTCCTGGTAATGGCTGTATTGTGCAGCATTAACAAGGGTAGGAAGTTTGATTTAGGTCTTACTTCTGCAAATCCCAAATTCCTTCATAGCTCTTAAAAATTGCTGGCCCTTTCCTGTAGCACCAGCTTTCCAACAGTAAAAATGAGATGTCCTGAACTCTTGCTTTCCTAGAACAAAGGGAAGATATTACTTGAATTTTTTCCAGCCTAGCAATCAGAGGCAGTATCTCGGGTTCTCAGAATGCAAAGGAATCTTTTCAGAAATGTTTTTAACCATGTATTTTGACTAGGCAGTTTTATTCCAGGAGTGAAGAGAACCAAATCTGAAGGCTAATACACTTCCTTGCTTCCTTAGGTATGTTCAGGGGCCAGTTGTATCTTCAATCATCAGTCAGAATTTCTAAGAAATTCCCAAGCAGCCCAAAGGCTCTGGAGTCCAGGAATGATAATGCAATTATTCCTCTTCCCAAAATCAAATGGAAACCTTTAATCCGTAAGTAACAATTCAGAGTTTCAGTTATTACCTTAGCTCAGAAAAGACAGGACATCTTTCTGATTTCCAGTATGTCTCAGACTAGTCTGATGTTTAGCAATGAAATGTTGGATCTTCTTAATCAAATTGTTCAACAAAAAGAGGAAGAAGTTTTTTGCAGTGATGTGAATATGAGTGAATTGACTTGTCAAAAGGGAGAATTGTTAAGTAATTGTTACCTTAAAGTATCTTTCTTAATGTTTCCTTTGATGAAATTTACTTCTCATGGCCTGATTCAAGAGGCACTTTGTAAGATTATGCAATTGAAGTTCTCCTTAAATTAATGTGAGAACAGAGTTTTACAAACAATTAACATTTTATATACTCTGTAGAATAAGCAGTCTGTACTTGAAATAAAGCTCAGAAAATTTTGTCTTTTCTATGCTTAGATTCTCCTTCCAGGACTCCAGTGTTGGTGGGCTCTGACGAGTTTGATAAGTGTCTCAGCAATGACAAGTATTCTCATGAGGAATACAGCAATGGAGCACTGTCAGTTCTGCAGTACCCATATGGTAGGTGAAGTTCCAGACTTTAAAAGTGTTTCAAATTAGGTTTTATTGTCTGTCAATTTCAATAAATGACCATTTGTTTCACCTTAAATATGTGTATTTTTAAAAATATTTCATGAACTAGGATGTTATTGCCCAAACTAGGATTTCCAGATTGTGATGTAGATACAATTAGAGCCACATAAAGCACAACAAAATGCCAGGAGTTGCTACTGAAGAGCTGTTGTGTGTGCTGCTGTTGCCACTGAGAGTTCTTTGGAGTGGAAAAATCTTGGGAATTACTTTTTTCAGAATTCACTAACAGTGCTGGAGACTCAGGATGATTGTCACAAGTTTTCCATATGGAAGAAATTCTGGTTTAAAGATAGGGAGACCTAGTGGCTGTCCACAACCTTGAGTGACTGAATTTGCTTATGTGCCATTTAAAATCACGGGGCATGGAAATAAAAACACCCCATGTCTGTTAACAAGACCTATTGAGAAGCCAGAGTTGTTTTGGAGCTACCTGCAAGGTAAATCTGTGTTCTCCTTGTGTGTTTTATACACAGATAATGGTTATTATTTACCCTACTACAAGAGGGAGAGAAATAAACGTAGCAACCAGATCACGGTTAGATTTTTTGATGACACAAATTACAAGAATATTCGCAAAAAGGATCCTGTTCTCCTGCTTCACTGGTGGAAGGAAATTGTTGGCACCATTGTGTTTTGTATCGTGGCCACAACCTTCATTGTGCGCAAGCTCTTCCACCCCCACCCTTACAGCAGAGTAAGTATTTTTTTTCTGAATCCTAAGTGCAGAAGGAATTATTTTAGCTGTTTCTTTCAGTTTAGACTTGCAATGAGTAATATTAATAAGTTAATAACTAATGAGATAACAAAATGAAAAGCCTAAATTTATTGTTTAATCTGTGTGTGAAGGCTGCCAGCTGCCACATACAATTTGCTTAACTGCTTCAGCAAGCAGATTAGACTGCTGCTGACGTGTCTGGAGATATTTATTTAATGCCATATCTAGGGTACAAACCAGTCTCAGGCACTCAAGGAGTTGATTTTGTTTGTTTGTTTGTTTTGTTCTTGTTTTGGAAATCCTTGTTAGCTGCGGAAGGAGTCTGAAACACAGTGTCAGACTGATTGTAAGTATGAGCCCACTTGTGGAGACATTAAAGACAACAGCTGGAGTGATGCCAAGAACTCTGGATATGTGTCAAGGTGAGGTCTGTTCAACACAACATAAACAGGGTGTTTAATCAGTGTGGCTGCTAATATGAACTGGAGATAGAAAGAGTAGGTGTTCACCTGTTCTTACCTAGGAACTCTCAGTCCTGACTTTGCAGGATAATCAGCAACTGGAACAAAGCACTCTGTGACCCCATTACTCATAAGATATTGCAGTTATGATTAGTCTCAGAAATTCCAGAGAGTCAACAGGTTGCATGTGATCAGAAGTATTGCTCTCATACTTCTGGGCTGATATGCAAAATGGGAGATTGATCCTTGTAGGTCTTAATCAGTATTTACTCCATCTGTTCCTGTGTTTATGGTGTAAGGCAGAGAAAGGCAGTTGCAGATGGAAGCAGATGACATTTTATATACTCTGCAGAATAAGCAGTCTATACTTGAAATAAAACCTTTATTGGTTTTACAAAGGAGTTGGTTAAGATAAAAGGCTTAATAGGGGCATGTCATTATGCTCCAGAGTAAAAGTGACCATTTCCTGTACATTTGTAACTCAAAATAAAAACTGGAGTGTTTAAAATGAGGAAGAGTAAGAAAAATAATTATATTTAAGAACAGTGATGTTTTGGATGCAATGTTTAGAAGGACTAGTTGCAGAAACAATTGTTTGGGGTCAGGGTTAAAGACAAATAATTATTTAGGAAATAGTCAGCTATAGAAATGTGGGCTATATACTCAGGATCCAATAGGCATGCAACCTTGTATTCTGAAAAACCTCTTCAGTTTGTCCATTGCTTGCAGAATGGATCCTGCTGGCCTGGGATAGGCTCTGCATAAATACATATCTAGCACATTTCATAGATAGAGAATTGTTCACAGTGGGTGAGCAGGGAAAAATAAGAAATTCTGCAAGTCTTTCAGCATGTTTTGCTTGTACAGAACTACTTCAGTCATGGTCATAAATGACTTAATTTTTCTATCTGTACTAATGCATTTTTCTCCTCTATCCTCCCTCCCTTCTTCTGTTCCCTTCCTCACACCCCTCTGTTCCCAGATATCTGACAGATTTTGAACCAATTCAGTGTCTGGGTCGTGGAGGTTTTGGAGTGGTTTTTGAAGCCAGAAATAAAGTAGATGACTGCAACTATGCCATCAAGAGGATCCGATTGCCCAACAGGTAGTGAATGGGTTTGGTGGGACACAATAATAAATGAATGGTGGGATCCCATCCTACACAGAACCATCTGCTCCTGAACTGATTTCCCAGATTAAGATGAATGGCATGCTTTTTAACGGGGGGCTGTCTTAGTTTTGGCACAGAGAATCTGGCATATGCAATCCCAGCAGAGGTGACCTGCTTGGCATAGCAGATCCCTTTGTGAGGATGCTCCTGCTCCATGGGGATTTCCTTGATGAATGGAGCCTTTGCTAACAGGACCAGTTATTGTAGTGCTGTTAATGTGCTTTTCTCCTTCCTCTCCTTACCTTTCCTACTCCACCTCCTCTTTCTTTTCTCTCTCCCTCACCTACTTTTTTGACTCCGTTTGCCCATTTGTTTCATTTTCTGGTCCCACAACCCCCACCTTTTCTCTCAGTCATAGGTGGTCCAGCCATGCTGCTGAATTATCCTACCCAGAGCTTGCAGCACTTCCTTTTAGTGGGAGATGGGAGACACTGCTTCTGGAAATCTCAAGTTAGAACAGCAAGAGGGAGGGGGTAAAGCTATGAAATCTAGAATTACTTTTTTTTTTATTAATGTGGTAAATAAGCATGACTGTTTAAGATTAAAGGTTTTGTTCAGAGATTGAAGGTAGCCTAAATTCTTCCTTTCCAAGCATAGTCAAAGCTATTAAATAAAACCATCAGACTTTATTTGATCCAGTTACAGTCCCATGAAGAGAAATAAATTTCTTCAGTAAGACAGGAGGCTGCCTGCTTTCCTGTCCACAGAACAGAAATAATCCTTATGCAACCACCTTACCTATTGCCAATTAAAAAACTAATCCTAAGGTATTGCTGTATGTCTTTTGTGTCAGTGTCTTCTACATCCCAGTAGAATATTGCAGTTCGAAATATTTTTTTCTATACTTGAAAACAGTTGAGAGGAAGATGAACTTTTTCTTCTTGTTTTTGCTGCCTGTAATTATGTGAAAAGTGAAGACTAAATATTGAGCCATTATGAGCACATTCTGCTCCTCCACACTTCTAAGCTAAAGGAGTTACTCTGGGGAATTTAAGATGTATTTTTGTTTTGATGTGAAAGGCAATGCTACTGGCCTGGTGTATACTGGGGCAGCTTTGATTAAATTCCTTTGCAGAAGTTTTTGTGCTGTGCTGTTGCTTCTTGTGAGCGTGTCTCTTCTTCTGCTCGCCCCAAACCGCAGGGAGCTGGCTCGTGAGAAGGTGATGAGGGAGGTCAAGGCTTTGGCTAAGCTCGAGCACCCCGGCATTGTTCGCTATTTCAACGCCTGGCTGGAAGCCCCCCCTGAGAGATGGCAGGAAAAGATGGATGAGCAGTGGTTAAAAGATGAAAGGTAACTCATGGGGCTCTTTTTAACAATTGAATTGGAGATTGTATGTCAAGAGAACTAGAGAACTGGTGGAGGATCCAGGAAGGTGGAGAGACTATCTAGGAGAGAGATGGTTGTTAACTTAGCCTGCCAACTTTTCAATGGAACAGGTAAAAATATATCACCCTTTTGCATAAAATTCTTGATTTATGGGTCCTCTCTTGTATTAAGGTCCTTCTTTCAGCTTAGGAAACATCACATGGGTCTTAACTGAACTTGTGTAACTGAATCTTGTGGTGATTGGAAGGCTGGAGCATTACTGCTGTCATTCAGTTTCATCATTCAGTTTGGCATCTGTACCTTTGTTCCTTTCTACTGCTTTCTTCCTCTTCACTGTCTTGAGTTAGATGGACCTGATACAGTACTCCAAGAATTCAGTGGATTTATTTCAGCAGAAATACGTGAGGGATAATCAGACTGACAATTTGTGAAGCTTGGTAGAAGTAAGTTAAAAATGGAAAATTAGATAAAGGAGTTACAGAATGTGAAGAGAGAGGAAAAAGTGGTTGTATGTTGGCATTTATAGAATGAGGCCTAATACAAGACTACTGGGTGGTTTGATAATGACATCTTAACATGCCTCACAATTTTTAGAACATAGCAACCTTTATATTTCAGGCATGAAATTTACATTTCACAGCTGTAATTCTTCCAAGGCACTTTAAATAGTCCTTGCAGTGTGTGTTCCAAAGGGCTGGATTTTTTCAAACTGAAGATAAGCCTGATTGCACATTAGGAATCCAGGCAGTAGAGCTTGCTAAATGTTCCTTTATCAACACTTTTGTCTCAATGAGAAAACATTATCCTTGCTATGACACAGATGCTAAATCCTGGTTATTTGTGATTCCTACACTCGGTAGTCATTCCTTGTTGCACTATCACCCGGGTGTCAGGGGTAGCAGTTGTTAAAATCTGGCCTTTTAGAAGCACATTTCTAATGGAATGGTTGGAATCTACTACAATTTCTCCAGTATTGATCTCTCACCTTTGTCTTCCAGCACTGATTGGCCACTCAGTTCTCCCAGCCCGATGGATGTCCCATCATTTAAGATCACAACAGAGCCATTTTCAGCAAAGGAACACATTGAAATTACTGCAACTTCAGCAGAGAGGGTGAGGTCCGTGGGGATACCCTGTGGTCAGTCAGATTCATCTGGAAGCCAGTTTTCCCCTCTGGAATTTTCTGACACAGACAACAGGGACTTGCAGCACTCAGAAGATCCACTGTTAAACCTTCAGGACAGTGTCCTTACAGGCTGTGATGTAGAAGACAGTACTATCAACAGTAATGAGCTGGGACACTCCTTGGAAATTTGTTCTTCAGCTGTTCCTGTTATACATCTGAAGGAAGGGACCTCCTCCTCTATTGTGTTTGAGGATTCTGGCTGTGGAAACGCCTCTAGTAAGGAAGATAAAGTTGATGTTTCACATAATGAGAGTCCTCCTGAGGATAAAGGGAAGAGTACAAAGGAATCTGATAACAAGAAATCTGCTTCAGGAAGTCCCCTCTCTGTTTCTCCTCCAAGGCCAACAAGTTTAAGCCTGGACCTTTCTAAAAACACTGCAGAAAAAGTCAAACCCACCTCTCCAAAGGTGTATCTGTACATCCAGATGCAGCTCTGCAGGAAAGAGAACCTTAAAGACTGGATGAGCAGAAGATGTACCATAGAGGAGAGGGAAAGGACAGAGTGTCTGCAGATCTTTCTGCAGATTGCTGAAGCTGTTGACTTTCTGCATAGCAAAGGATTAATGCACAGGGATCTCAAGGTTCGTATCCATAGGTTGCTGTATGTGGGAGGAATGTGGCACTGGAGACAAAGCCTGCCAAAATAGCTGACTCCTCTCAGTGACCTCAGCATGGGTGTTAAAAAAGCTGAATTAATGTCTGTACAATAATCTGGAGGTGCAGTGCTCCAGGAAATAAACATTCATCACTTGTCACTGTAATTAAAGCTTTTCTTACAGCAAGACTTCTTGTACCTGGCACAGATCAGTGGCATTTATCCTATGGTATTTTTAATTCATGTTCTTTGTAGGGTTATTTAGTGCTGAGCTGTGTGACAAAGCTATTTTGGATTCTGTTTTACTATTTGAAATGCAGCAGATAATTGGCAATGTGGAACTTGCAGTTGGACTTGATCTTAAAAGTCTTTTCCAACTTAAATAATTCTGTGATTCTAATTCTGGTATTTTCCTTCTTTCTATAGCAATACAGCCTAAAAGGAGCAGTGTTACTCTTGATTAGAGAAAGTAAAAATTAGGTATTACTGCTCTAGGATTGAAACATAAACTGTCCTAGAGCAGAACTGTGAGCCAATGCCAGCAATCAAAATGAAGCTTTCTGAACGATTCACAGTATTTTTCATGTCTCCAGCATCCAGAGAATGAGGACTGGGAAAGGTGTTTTGCACCTCTGGTGTTCAGTATAACTGAAGTCAGGAGTAACTTGTACCTCTTCTTTCATTTTGCTCATGAGCTTCCTATGCTAGTACCTAATTTTGCTGCAACTTAAAGCACTGGAAGTGTCAGTATGTTTACCAAGTAAACAAATTTAATTGAAGAGCCCAGCTGTAGTTAGTTTTATTGGGCCAAACTCTGAGAAGTGGATCCCTTTTGCCAAATGTGGACAGTTCTGTTTCTCTCTGCTTGTTTGAGGAGGCATTAATACCCTACTTCAGATGTGTTAGTAAAAACAGGTTCAGATTCAATAATCCTCAAAGGGTATGTCAGAGTTAGAAAAACTTGTGAGCCCTTCCAAGTATTTTCTTTTCCCATCAGCATTAGGCAATTACCTTGAACCAGTTATCTGACAAATCTTTAGTGCTTGAGAAACTGACCATGAAAGTAATTAAATCCCTGTTCTAATATGTTGCTAGACATGTTAATTAATAACCTTTCTTAACAATACTGTCAGTTGTAGCCCTCTGCAGTCTTCAGTGAGCTCACTGTTCAGTAAACCTTATATAGATCTTCACTTCAAACTGTATTAGTCTTAATTAGCAGGTGTGGAGTGTTTTGTTGGAACATCTTAAAAGTCCAGTGCTGGCAGCAGTTTGAACAAGAGATTTAATTTTGTTTACTTGGTCTAACCAACTTGGAAAAAGTCTCCCTGGATGGACAACTTCCTCCTTCAGGAAACTTTCTATGCTTGTATAGCTGTTCTTGGATCCCAAAGTTTATTTGTCTGTTATGTGTTAATTTGGTCAAAACAACAGCCAGTTTATTTAATCTTTTAAATTTTATTTAATTTTCAGAAGTTCCTAGGGAAGAGATCTCATCTAATTTTGTAATTTGTCCAAGAGATTTGTCATGCAGCCCTGGTTGGTGCCAGCACTAACAAGTGAATAACCTGCAGAGTTGCTCTGGCTTGGCTACAAGCAGAGCTCAGTGATAGCAGAGGCCAGTTCTCGCTCTCATTGACACCAACAAAAGCTGGTAGAGCTGTGTGAAAATAAATTCCTATGTGGGTATATTTAAAGATCCAAGAAGTAATCTAAATATTCAAATTAACAGTGCATATTAAAATGCACTAATTAGACTCCTGCTAATCAGAGATACTGTAATGACAAGATGGCAGGAATTTATGTGGGTAAACAAAGAGGTCAGAGTTCAAATTCTTTTGAAGAAAATGAAGGGCAGAAACAAAAGTCTGTCTGTCGAGTGAATTTACTGTTACTCCTAGGATAAGCTGTTGGTCATGCTTGGCAGCTCAAAAGAAATTATCAGTTTCACAGAACTGCAAGAACGTCTTGGATATGTTTTGCACCATTAATTGAATTAAACAGAGTATTCCAGATGTATGAGAAGCTTATTCATGTCTGTGAAAAAATGAGAATTCTGACTGAAGAATATGGAGAGAAATTTCTTTGTGATAACTAAATAGAGGATGCTTATATTTGATTGTACTCTTCTGATGATTTAAATCAAAACTGTGTGCTTCTGCCTTAGGCTTTTTCTTCTCCAAAATGTGATCTTGATGGTTTATTTTTGCTGGTTTCCCCTCACTTGTAGAAACTATGTGCCAAGCTGTTCAGAGACAATCTGTGTCCAGCCAGAGAAGTACTGAAATAAACTTTCTGTTGTGAGAAGTTTTTCCCCAGGAAGCAAGACAAATCTTGATTTGTATGCTTGTTGGAAGAGAATGGAGATGGGATACAAACTCCTAAAGGAGATGTTTGTTCCTTGAGCATTAAAATTCTGATATCAAGACTTTTGACCATGTGGGTGTGCACTGAGGACTGGGTGCTCTGTAAATGCTTCAGCCAGAGCCTGGAGATGCTGTGGGTTTACAGGGCAGTGGATTCATGCCAAAGGGCTGGATGGTCATGACAGGGAAATTCAGTGGGAGATAACACCTAGCTCAGAAGGCAGTTTCATAGGCAGGATGTGGGCACTGTGGAACTGTTTCTTTAGTGCTTCCTTCAGAGCTGGCCATTGCCTAAAAAAAAAAAAAAAAGAAACCTTTTCTCTGTCTGAGTAAGTCAGATGGACTTTGAAACAGGTCAGCTTTGTAGTCCTTTATCTTGTGGTAAAATACTGCCTTCTATCTGCCTGCCTGCTCCTGTTGCAGGGCTTATGTCAGCAAAGACCATGTTCTCCCAGCCTCAAGGGTCCAGGAGCTCTGAGAGGAGCTTGCCCAGCACCACCTGCCTCTTCACAGCTTGGCCCTGTACATCCTGCTGCTTCCTTCCCCTTGCAGGATCAGTCTGTTCTTCCCCCAAAACTCTGTGTCTGTTTTTGTAACCCAGCTGGAGTGGTTGTATTTCAGGGAATAATCATTCTTTTGGTGGGTGCTATTCTGTCAGCTAGGAAGCAAATTTCTGGAAAGCCTGTCTGGGATATGCACCACTGGCCAAGGGACATCTCTGTTGCAGTGTCTTTTATCAGTAGGCTAAGCCAAGGATGGTGGTGTGTGGCAAACAAGCTAAAGGAGAGTTAAGCTAGATCATCACTGTTGCTGCCTTTATGAGTTGCAAAGTTCTTAAGCTTCTATCAAAAATAAACTTTTAATTCTGTTATGCAAACAGCTGTTCCCACGTTAACCTGCACACTTACATTGAAAAGCAGACCTTGTTCCCATTGTCTCTATAATTTAACACTAAGATGATGTGCTGTGTGCTGGTTAATAATACAGTAAACGACTCTAGCACTTAGGGATTAAAATACAAAAGCCCAGGAGATGGAACTGCCTGTGGTGTGAAAGTGTCATGTGATGGATGCTGGATAACTTCCCTGTGCTGTTCCCAGCAGTGTTGGCTCTGTGTATGTTCCTCAGCAGACCTGTGTGCTGCTGGTAAACCTCTGCTGAGTGACAAGAAATGAGCAGTCTGAGTTTCAGGATGAGACAGTGGTTAATGCAGGAGTAATTCCTTTTTCCTGAATAGTTAAAATTCTTAACTGCTTCCCTTCAGCAGTCAGTGAGTGTTTTTAACCCTGACAGCTCTTGAGTTAGAACCAAGTGTTGTAATCACTGGAACACAGACACTTGTTTGTTACTTACTTTTTCTTTTCTTTTCACCTTTTTGCTTTCTCAGCCTTCCAATATATTTTTCACAATGGATGACATAGTAAAGGTTGGGGATTTTGGACTGGTGACTGCTATGGACCAAGATGAGGAGGAGGAATCAGTTCTGACCCCAATGCCAGCCTATGCCAGGCACACAGGACAAGTAGGGACCAAACTCTACATGAGCCCAGAACAGGTTTGTGCTCTCTTCTCCAAAGCTGTATTTGTCAGTGTCCAGAAGAGCCCTGAATTTTTGGGAGCTCTAAGATCAGGTATGCCTAGAAACCACTGTAATCAAGTCACTTAAATTCTTACTTATCAAAATAGAATTTTGAGCTAAATTGAATTCCAGAAATAATTTTTTTACATACATACATATATATATATATATATAGAGATATAGAGATATATGGATATAGATATGTTAGAGAAAAAATACCGGCAAATTATTTAGACTGGATGCATTTGTTTTTCTTGCTTTTAATGCAGTATAGGAAGATAATTGTAAAATATTCCACTTAATTGAGGAAGGACTGTCTTGTGCATGAGGTTTAGATAAGGTGAAGCATTTTGCTTTGCAGCACAGAGGAGCTGAGGATCAGGACCTTGCTCTCTGGTGCTCACTGCTAAAGTTTGCCAACATTCCTGTGCAGCAGCTTTCAGCTGTGTACAGGGCTGGTGACTTGCATAGGTGGACTGCAAGGGTGTTGTTCACTTTGTAGGTAATTGCATGCAGTGAGTAGCTTGATTGCCCTGACCCTGATTTTTCCTTTTCAGATCTGTGGCAACACCTATTCGCACAAGGTGGATATCTTTTCTCTGGGACTGATTCTCTTTGAGCTGCTCTACCCCTTCAGCACACAGATGGAGAGAGTCAAGGTATGTGTGGTGTTGGGTTATCTTCATTTTGAGCACTTGTTTAAAACAGCTATTTGCTTGGTGAAACCCTGGCAAGAGGTTTCTGTCCTGTTTTCCTTGGAGAAAAGCCTTGCAGCTAGGAGAACAGCTTCTTTATCAGCCTTGTACAGACCCCCTGAATCACTGAAAATAAACTGCAGTCTTCCGAATGTGTGCAGTTGAATTGAGGCTTTAATTTCTTAACAAAGCTCCTCTGTTGTCAAGCCAATAAGAGAAACTATTGAACTACGATATCCAAGAACTCAAGCAACAAATACAATTGAAGCAGCTTTTGACTTTAAGCCTACCAGCTTGGTTTTCATTCAAGAATTGGAACCATGCTGTGCATTTTGATTATTTCTTCCTTCATTTGCATCTGCAGTGCTTTTCCACCAGAGCACTTGGTGAAAAATGGCTGTTCCTTTTCCTGTAGTAAGTCTTAGCTATGAGTCTTGCTCAGCTTCAAGCACAATCTTCCCATAACTGATGACATTCATTGCACCAGATGTGAATTTGGGATGTTTGATGGTGCATTACAGCTCTTGCTGTTAAAATGTCAGATCCATCTTGCTCAGTAACAAGTTCATGGAGAACAGGGGCTACAGCCAGAAAGGTCTCTCCTCTCTGACAACCAGTGACCTGTGCAGGAAAGAAAAGAGTCATTAAAACTTGTATTTATAAGTTAAATATGCTTGGGGGTGTTACATTCTCAAGTGAAGATGGGAGTGAGTTTAGCAGAGAGTTAAGAAACAACTTGAATATCAGCCTGACCAAGTCCTTCATCTGTTGCATTGTCTTGATTAAAATGCCCTGGCAGTATAGTCTAGAGGAGGAATTGGTGCTAATTTGAACCCCTTGCAGTGAAAACAGTTTCTCTTAATCAGTTTTACTGAAACAAAATACCTGGGGCAGAGCCGTCCTGGATTCTCAGATCTCTTGCAGCGGTGATTACAGGCTCTGCCCTTTCAGTTTCTCTCCTAGGAACAGAAACAAAGCAAGTAATGAAACCTAAATTCCATCTAATTCGAATGTTTTACTTCAAGACAGT
The DNA here is from genome assembly GCA_034336665.1 of Luscinia megarhynchos. Classification (NCBI taxonomy): domain Eukaryota; kingdom Metazoa; phylum Chordata; class Aves; order Passeriformes; family Muscicapidae; genus Luscinia; species Luscinia megarhynchos. The sequence continues at coordinate 5,362,692 of CM067566.1, forward strand.
GTTAAAAGAGTGCCCTGACTTTCCAGGATTTTCACTGTCCTTTCACTCTTTTTGCTAAAAAGAAAGCCCTGCCCTTTCATTGCCAGGTTCTGGAGTTTGGCTACTTCAGTAGTTATTTCTGAGTTACTACACTGAGGTTTTCATTGGCATCAGCCAAGCATTAGTGCTGCTTGCTGAAGCAAAACATGCTCTGCCTGACCAAGTAACCCAGCAAATTCTAGGAATTCGTGGCAACTGGCTGGAAAAAACCCAGAGGTGGAGCATGAGAGCTGCCTCTGTCTCAAGCTGCGAGCAGTTAGTCAGTAACAGTGCAATTTTATTTCCAAATGACATGCTGGGAAACAGATCACTAAATGCAGACTGAACTGACAGATAAGAAGAAAAGTTTTCTGAAGCATTTTAATGTCATCAAACTCAGTTTTCTTGAATAGGAGCTTGGCTGTTGCCCATCTTATACTTCCAATGGAGTATTAGTGAAATGAATTTTGATTTAACTTTAGAATTCTTATATTTTGTGCTCAAACTCTTGTAAAAGGAAACCATTCCTAAAAACTGAAGTGCTAAATATTGTGCTTCTGGCTGAACGTGGCAAAAACAATGTCACTAGATGGAGCCAGTGGCCTTTGTGTGGAAGAAGCAAATATCCAAGACAGCTGCTTTCCAAACAGATAAATCTTCTTATTCCTCCTAAATGTTAAACAAAGACTGGTGCTTACATTGGTAATGCAGAGACAATAATTTCATGTGTTTTAATACTGGTGTAGGCCATCTTGGGGGTTATGGGTGGTGTACAGATTTGTTGATTTTGTTCAGCTAAAGTGAGAAAGCTTATGTATAAAATTGCAGAGATCACAATTCTTGTAGCACATTTCTTCTTGTAGGCTCAATACCTAGAGAAACAGCAACTCACCTGTTCAACTAGGTTGTGATTCTTAACCACTAAAGTAACACTTCAAAGCAAAGTTATTTTTCCAGCAGGCTGATTTGTTTGAGTAATTTGCATATTTTTGAAGGACAAAACAATGCTACTGAAGAATTATATTTTGGAAAATCTACATGTAATTCTTCATGTTTTTACAGACTTTAAGTGATGTTAGAAATTTGAAGTTTCCACCATTGTTCACTCAGAAATATGCACAAGAGGTAGGTACAGCTGATGCTATTAATTATAGCTTTTTAATTAATAATTTTCACTTTTTTCCTTTGCTTTCCAATTCCTTTGCAGGTAAAAATGGAGAAACCATGTTGCTTTCATGTTACTAAGATGCATTTCTCTATCCCAGTACTTCTCTACATTTCAAAGCTGTAACATTGCAATAATGGGCACAGTGACACTTCTGTCACAGTTTTCCTCCAGGAATACATTTTTACCTGACTTCCCTTTGTCACTTGCAGTCATTCATTTCACATACATCCTGTTATGATTTCCTGCAACAAACCCATATTCCCAAAGAGAAAGTGCAGAGTTTCAGACAGGTAAAGGAGAGGCTCTGGGCAGCACCATGGCTACCTGGAATCCCCTTCAGAACTGGACCTCCCAGGAGGGAAATCACATGAGCAAATTGTGCTGTGTTCTCATTAGTCAGGTCTGTAAAGTGATGTGGTTGAAAGGTAAAGAGGAGGTGATGTACAAAACCTCCCCAGTAAAAAACTGAGGTTCTCTCAGGTGTTCAGGGTAGCTTCAGACCAGTGGCCAAATGAGGCCAGCCTTTCCTGCTTTACATCTGAAGGCTGCCTGGGAGAAGGGGCTGTGCTGTGCTCAGCTGCACAGGACACTAATTCTGATGAAATGTGAAACAAATATTCAAACTACTTGTATATTAAAGGAAAAATTCTAATGTGCCATGAGAAAGATTTAGTGTGGCTAAACATATAAAAATGAATTTAAAAGTTACTTACAAATTATGTGTCATATATTTAATTTTGATTGCAAATAACATGAAGTTTTTTATAACTCTGTTAAACCTCGAGTCCCAGTTTGGATTGCTGAATCATTTTCAATCTTTGACAGTAAAAACAATTTAAGAAATGCACAATGATACATTTGAAAATACTTAGTACACTTCTAACTCCTGAGCCAAAGCACTAACACCCAAATACCTCAGCTGAGGGTATTTTCCACTTGTTCATACAGCCACAGCTGAAGCCAGGACATGAAATGAGGAAGAGTTTACAGATTGGTTCATGTAATATGTGTTGTGTTTTCTTTCAGTACACCATGGTGAAAGACATGCTCTCTCCAAGTCCCACTGAGCGACCAGAGGCTGCAGCAATCATAGAAAATCCTGTCTTTGAAGACTTGGAGCTCCCACCCAAACCCGTGCTCAGGCAGAGGTCACGGACAATGAGCCTATCAGGAAATAAACATTCCAGACAACCAAGCAAATAACTATCCTCAGGATCACTTCTTCCACTCAGCAGGTTTCACAGGGATTGTTCAGCAGAAGGATCCTATGATGCAGAATGTTTATCTTGGAAATAGTTTACTTCAGCTTTTTTTGCCATGTTTAAGGTCTAAGACACATTGGACAGATTTTGGTTTACTTTGACAGCCAAGGAAGCCCAGTAACCAAAACCTTTCACATTCCCTTTTCTTTACCTTTGCTCTCCTAAGCGGACGGGTCCAGCTGCTGTGCTTGCCAATGTTGTGCTCCATTATCCTTTTTTGGGGGGTTTCTTGGGTTTTTTTGAAGCTTGTAAATGTCAGCTTGCTGGGTGAGTGAGAGATCTGTAACATGTAAATAGAATTAAAATACTGTATTTTTATAGAGCAAATTACAGTCTCTAAGCCTAGTGAGTGTCTATCCGGGTCACTTGCTCTTTGGTGAAATGAAGATGATTTTGAAATGAACTTTGACTCAGTTTTTCTCCCTGGTGGGTGAATTGGGAATCTGCACTATTTTTAAAGCAAAAAAGTACCACAGTTGTACATATTGTCACTGTCCATAGCCTGTCATTAGAGGAAATCATTTCATATTTCTGCACTACAGTAGATCTTAGGGAATGCATCTTATGTGGATGAAGCTGTAGAGAAGGAAAAGGAGCTTTTTGCCATTAAATGGGGGGGTTTTACAGGCAGTGGTTGGAAGAGCCATAGTCAAAATTATGTACAAAATTGTTGTGATTCTGAAAATTTAAACCTAATGAAGTCATACTTGTCGTATGTAATCTTGTAGATTTGTACTTTAAAAAAAATCAACTGGTAGGCATTTGTGTAATCTGCTAATTTAACTGCCTAATGCCATGCTTTTATTTCTCACTGTAAATATGTTAATTTTTATTTATAAAATACAGAATCAATCCATTTGGGTTGGTGGTGTACAGGATGCACTTGCTGTAATTGTTGAGTGCATTGATTATTGTGACTTCTTTCAAGTCTAAATGATTTAATAAACTTTTTTTATTTATAAGACAAAAATAGTAGTTGCTTCTGTTGGAAGCCTGCATCCGTGTGTGCTGCAGATGGCAGCCCTGTGCAGTGGGAACAGGATGGGCTCTGCATTCCTGAAACTTCCTTTGCTTCCCTGTCTCACACTGGCCACAGCGTGTGTGATGACGCAAAACTGAACGTGCTGCTTGGAAGTGAGATAGCAGCTGGAGAAAAAAGGGAGCTGAGCTCTAAACTGGGTGGATTATGGAGAAAAATCACTCACCAGAGAGGGGAGAAGGGATAATTCTTATGCTGTTAGAACTGTTCTTGGACAATTGTATTATTCTGTTTTACAGACTTAAATTTGGTAAAGTCTCTGAGATCAGTTTCCTGAGAAGATAGTGGACTCAAATCCTTCTGGAGATGACTGTACTGTGGTGTGACACTGTGACCAGCAATTAGACCGTTTGACACCCTGCAGCTTTGTGATAAGGCACAAGTAGATTACAATGATTGTCTTCCATGTCCTCTTGGATAACTCTCCTAGATACTGGCTTGTCCAGGTGAAACCAGAAAGCTGCAGTGAATATCTAATCAGGAACAGAGTTTGTGTTTAGCTGGGTTAAAGCAGGAGAGTTAAGTGTGTCCTCTTCCCTTGGATGTCCCTGTTTGCATCAGCTACAGCTGCTCAGTGAGATGGCCACGTGGAGCCTCTGCCTTCCCTGCCAGCTCAGAGATCACAGGTGGAGCACAGGAAATGAGGAATAAGGTATTTTTACTTCCTGTATATCTGTATTTGAGTGCTGCCTATTCCAAGGGCCCCCAGCATTTCAGCACCAGAGCTAGCATATGTGCTCACACCAGGTGTGTCTGCATGTTCTGGGATGTTACACTTGCCCTCCAAAGCATGGACAAGTCCTCTCCTGTGGAGTCCCTGCCCAGCCACAAAAGCATCTGGCCATGCTCAGCTCTGAACTGCCTGGTCAGTCTTTGCTTCTCTAAGTACTGGAGTGTGTTGTCCCTGTCTTTGTCCTTTATTGCTCCAGGGTTTGGCAAAGAAACACTCTTCCCTATTCTGAGAGGTTTTCCTCTGAATGAAACTTTCCTGCCAGCTGTTTTGTGGAAAACACCCAAACTGCCATAGCTGTGAGGTCACAGCCCTTCAAAGGGGGCTTTGGCCTGGGGTTCTGCTGTGCTTTGCAGCATGGGGGTCCTGTCCTGTTCTTTCACAGGATCTTGCCTATCCTTCAGCTCCCTTCCTCCCCCATAGCTCTTGGGAATTAAACCCCATTCCTTGGCCTGTTTTATCAAAATGACCTGGGTGGCAGCAGCAGGATTCCTGCCCTGTCCACCTTTGTGTCCATGGGATGCTTCTCCCAGGATAAGGTGTAGTTACTTACCACTTCATGTTGTTTGCTGGAGTTGTGGGGTCTGGGACACCTCACCCTCTCCATGGAGCCATTTCACAGGAGAACCACTGCTGAAGCCCAGGTCAGGGCTGTTTTTTCTACCAGGCTCTTGAGAGAGAACTCCTGACCCTTGTGCTGGCATCTTCAGTAGCTCAGCTGTTCCAGGCAGTTCCTACTGCATTTTGCTACCTCTGAGGACAGTCCCCTGCTACCTTTTCAGAGTAACCCTTCTCTGAGGCACTTGTGGCTTTCCTGCAGGGAGCCAGTGCTGTTGGAACCCCAGACAAGACTTGGGAGTAATAAAAAATAATCATTTCCATGTATCATTATTTTTTATGTCTCTGTGGTAGATACCACAGTGTACACAGAAGTAATAATTCCTATTAACTTCCCATCTTTGGATGGTGTCAGCCACTTGTAGCTTTGAAACCACAGTGCTCCTGGTGTTACAGCAAGTCTTTGTCATCTCCTGGGGCTGCCACATGGAATGTCCCTCTTCCAAAATTAACAAGGAAACCCACAGATAATTCACAGAAAGCTCTGAATATCCAGATGTTGCAGAAGCCAGTGAGCTGAGCCCCAAGCAACAGCCCAGGCTGCAGATTGGTGCCTCTAGGAAGTGAGCTTTGCTCCTTGGCCACATCTCTAATTCCCATACACAGAGTGGCACACATGGAGTTATTAAAGCTGGTCAAATCTGTAATGAAACGTCGAGATGAGAAGCTACAGTGGCTTGGTAAAAAACACTGTCCCACCTGACACAGATCACCAGGATGTGCACAAGTGTAAGGTCATGTTATACCATACTGGTTTGGTTTTTTTACCCAACATGAAGGTCTTAGGAAATGCTCATTAGAAAAATAATTATCCAGGAATGAATTAGCTTTGTTACTATAACAAATTGCCCCTAAAATATCCGAGTTCCTCATTACTGAAACTGTGGAAGGTGAAGAAATGCATCTTTGTTGTATTGTCCCCAGCTGTAACATTCCAGCCCCTCCTTCCCCTTTGTGTTTCCGTTGGGATGTGCTCCAGCACTTTCTGTATCACCACCTCCAGTGACTGATCCCGAATCCCTATGACTTGGGTTTGCCCTTCAGGGCACCGCTGGGCACCATCACACTGTACTCCAGGTCGGGAGCAGTCTTGGAAAACGTGGCTATGGAAACCATGTCTTCCCCAACATCCACCTGAGACCTGCGCCTGCAAAGGAGCAGCTTCTTGAGGGCGTGCTGGAAGTCCCTGTTGAGGAAGGCGTAGAGCAGGGGGTTGATGGTGGAGTTGCAGTAGCCCAGCCAGGTGATGATCTTGAAGGTGCCGAGCAGCACCGTGCTGGCCGAGTCGGTGCCTCTGGCCGCCAGCCACACGTTCAGCACGAAGTAGGGCAGCCAGCAGAGCACGAACACCGAGATGATGATGCTGATGGTCCTGGTGGCCTTGTTCTCCAGCTGCAGGTGCTTCTGCCGCTTGCTGTCGGGGTGGTAGTGGATCTGCAGCGTCTGCGCCATGATGCGCGTGGCCTTGAGGCGCGAGGCGCGGTAGATGAAGAAGTACATGCTGCACATGACCACGAAGGGCAGGAAGAACGCCAGGGCGGAAGCCACGATGGCAAAAACCCAGTTGGTAACAAAGATGCATTCTGTGCCCCGTCAAAGTCCACACCAGGGATCTCATTCCAGCCTTGCATGACGGGAAGGAAGGAAATGAGGGAGGAATAGACCCAGACCGTGCAGGTCATCACGATGCATCTGCAGAAGGAAAGAGATGCGGAGGGGAGAGAGGGTCTGAGTAATTCTGAGTTGAGAACATCCAGTACAATTCAATCCCCATGGTAACCTGTGTGGGATAGCGCTGCTGAGCAGTCCAGCAGGGCGTGGAGAAGGGAAAAAGTCTGGAGTATAGCAAGTCCAGACGTGCATATCTCTAACAATTGGGTAATTGGTCTGTAGTTGACAGGATTGGGGTCAGCTTAAGGAGCGCTCAGAGCCGGCTGAGAAATTATGAGAAAGGTTTTACAGAAGATGTTTGTTAGTATTTGAAACAGCATATAGATTTTTTTGCTTTCAGCTTTAGTATCTGGGCATTATCTCACCCTCTGGGGCCTGATGGGGATAGAGCTAATGGACACCAGATGACAGAATCTGCAAGGGGGGCCACACAGTCCCCTCCTCTCTTTGCCTGTGATCCACAAATCACAAGTGGGAAAAACAAGCCTAGAAGAGCCTGAACCCACCCTGTAAAGCACCCCGCTTGCTGCAGTGTCCTCTCTGCCCACCCTCAGATGACTTTCCCCACCCTGAAGTCCTCATTTCAACTTTTCACATGAAACTCGCATGGGAGTTCAGAAACTCTCCCTGTTTTCCCTGAATATCACTTCAGAAAAGATGGTGAGTTTAAGAGAGGGAAGACTACTGCTACATGCATCCTTCTGGGTCTCCTTTCACCTAGTCCTTAGAAGTACTTCAAAGTCCTTCCCTATCTCTGAAATTGTTTAAGGCCAAGGCTTGAGCAACCTGGTCTAGCGGAAAGTGTCCCTGCTCACAGCAGGGGGATGGAACAAGATCATCTTTAAGGTCCCTTCCAACCCAAGCCTTTCTGTGATTTTGATTCTGTGAAATGTCTGAAATGACAGCACAGGGAAAAACCTGCAGGTCCAACTCAGCCCATATCACTGGTTTCTACCCCTTTTGCAACCCTTCCTTAGCTCAAAGAATATTCTCCCAGGAGCCCCATCCAACCCCCTGAGCTGCACCCTCCTTGTTCTCTCCTGCACCACACTAGGCATTTTCTGCAGTTTTAAATGGTGAGAGTTCCTTTTGCCACATCACTGCTTCTGGGCAGCACCTGCCAACAGCTCATTCAGCCTCAGATCAACACAGGCCAAGTGACAACCCTGGAGGGACCCAAAATGAGCAGCTGCACTCACCTGCCCCGGGACATCCTTCTGGAGTAGTGGCAGGGGGTGACCACGGAGCAGTACCTGTCCAGGCTGATGAAGCACAGCGTGACAATGGATGCGGTGCAGAACATGACATCGAAGGAGATCCAGACCTTGCAGAACAGCTTCCCAAACAGCCACATCCCTGTCACCTCGTAGATGATGCTGGGAGAGGAAACAGGTGGCAGTCAGAGCTGGAAGGGCTGTTTGTGCAGTCCCTGGAGGTGTGTAAGGCCAGGCTGGGTGTGTGGGGAACTTCAGAGTTCCTGGGAGTTTTGAACTTTCTCTGCTTTCTGGCACTGACCCTCACAACAACACTGCTTTTCACCTGAGGCCTTGGAGAAGCTTCCAAATTTGAGTGATGGAATTGGAATCACTAGTGTGTAGTTTGAATACAAGTGTGTAATTTCACATGGTGAAGGGTTTGGAATTTGGGGTTTTAGACTATAGTAACAGGTATAGGACAAGATGGAGGTTCTTGAGCAGTGGCTTTCTTCCTTCTTGTTCCTTCTTCTTGGTTTTAGGTGGAACTTTTTTAATTGGTTAGAAGGTACCACAGTGCAGGTCACAGTTGTTTGGTTATTGGGTCAAAAGTGTAAATAATATAGATGTTAGATTTTAATTGGATAGTTAAGCCTTAAAAGACTTTGTAACTAGCTAGATACAGCTCCATTTTTTCTCTTCTAGCTTGTTAGCTAGAGGTGCTGAAGAACTCTCTGTATTTTTGATAAGAATTAATAAACAACCAAGTCTGAACAAGAAAATCCATCCCTCGAATTTCAATCCTGGCTCTGAGTGAAGGCAGAAGGAAAGAAGCCAGCCACTAATAAGGTGGTGCAGCTATCAGGTGATGCACTGAGCAGCCTGGTCCAGGTGAAGGTGTTCCTGCCCAGGGCTGGAACAAGAGGATCTCTAAGGCTCCTTCCAACCCAAACCATCCTGTGACTATTTCTTTGTGACTGTGCTGAGGTAATGCTGTGTTTCATCCCACAGGCACTAAAGATGGGCATGCAGCTCAGACAGCAGGGATTCATCCTCAAAGCACAACCCAAGGAAGGAGCACCCCACAGCTGAAGCATGACTGAACAAGGGCAAGCCTATGCTTCTTGCAGCCTAAGTGCCTTGAGAGAGATGCTTTGCCCCAAAAAGCTCCCCAAATTTACATCTGCACAGCTTTGTTTATCACAGCATTTTCCCAGTGCCTGACACAGCACAGTCTTTTATGATTTCTCCCCAGTTCCTATGGCATGGGACATCTCCAAGAGAAACTCACTTCACATCCAATTGAATGCTTCAAAACTAGAAAGAATTTCCACTCTTGGTTAAAAAAATACAAAACAATATCCTAGGAGGAAGCCCATGCATCTTGTACATTATGTGGCACATAAATGCCTCAGCAAGGTAAATACACCAGCAAAAAGCAGATATAGTACCAAAAATATTTCTAACAAAGTCAAGAGGGGCTTGTGAGAAGTGAGCAGTGAAGGAAGGAGCATATGGCAGCTGTAGGAAGGCTGATGCCTGTTTCTATAGCATTCAGTGAGATGCCATTTGCTTCTCCTTTTTTCAGCTTTCTGCAACTCCCAAGGTGCTGCTGAAATCACCATTGTGAGTGGATTTGATGAGTAACTCCCTAGTCCTGCAGAGCTTTAATTATCCTGTAACTTCCCAGCTTGCTGGTTAAATACAGTGAGATCAGGGCTGCTGAGCTGCAGGTGTCCAGCAAGGGAGAAAGATTCAACCTGATGTCAGAAAATAATGCCTGATCTACACCTCACCACTAAATCGACTTGTGAAGGCTGTTCCAGAGCACAGCAACTGCTGGAGGTGGATGCAGTGCTGCTGAAGGGTCCCAGCCCTCTGCAGCTCTTTGTTATGTGGGATTCCATGCAAAATTCCAAGCAAATTACATCAGAGCCTGTCCCTACACCATGGGCAGCGTGGAGGATCCCACAGCACACACATGGGAAGGTTTCATGGCTCTTTTGCAGAGGGGAAATGAGGCACTGGGATTGGAACACGGCTCAGAACTGGATTTGGGTGCTGTTTTGCCATTCCTCAGAGCCCTCCTTATCCCCAGAGATGCTGCAGAGCCTGTGGTGTGCCCTGGCCTCCCAGAAGGGGATGTGCTGCTCTTGGGCCACCCTTGCACACAGATCCCAGATGGGCAGGTGCCCAGTTCTCACCTGCACACATGTGGTGGGATGCACCTGACCTGCAGACACTCCCTGCAGCATGGGGCAATGGGACCTGACCCCTCTTCTCTGAGGTACAAAGCCTCTGCAGCTTGGAAAGGATGCTGGATAAGAAGGAGTAGTACAAGCCAAGAAAACCACACAATGAAGTCACCCCTGCCTTGCCCTTTTGCTTGCAGAGGAAAAGAATAGCTGGAAATGTTTCCAGCCTGGAAATGACAGACTGGCTGGAGTACTCAGACAACGAGCTAAGCTCAGCTGAACCACTCCTGCAAACCAGCCAAGCCAGGAATAAAACAAAAGTCTTACTCTTATGAAATTAAGACACCAAGTGATAAATTTATTTTTCCCTTCTGCCACATTTTCCTGAGCCAAACTGCCTCCTAAGATCATTTATTTGGCACATAATAACCTGCCAACTGAGGGGCAAACTGAAATCTGAAAGAGCAGCATAGATGTGAGGCCAAAGCAGTGGGAAAGTGTGAAACAGCATCCACTGTGTTGGCAGGGCTGGACAAGGCTGGTGGAGCCAGCAGGGCCCATTCCCCAGCACGTGGCCCACCAGGAGCTGGAGCTCTTCCCACCAGGACACTCAGGAGGGCACAAAGCACCAACCACACTCTGATCTCTGCTCCCCTTTGTAGTTTTTGTTGTTTAAGTAAGGCATCGCTATAAGTAGATTCAAAATAGATAGGAGGAAGGAATTTTTTATGGTGAGGTTGCCCAGAGAAGCTGTGGCTGCCCCATCCCTGGAAGTGTTCAAAGCCAGGCTGGGTGGGGCTCTGAGCAAGCTGGTCCAGTTGCCTGTGTCCCTGCTCAGTGCAGGGCTTGGACTGGATGACCCCCAAAGCTCCCTGCCAACCCAAACCAATCTATGGTTCTATGATAATTTCAGAACCTGAGCTTAAAATTCACCAAGCACAGAATTTAAGTTAGCAGCAATAGTTTTTAAAAGAACATCATTGACTGCTTTTTTTTCACCCTGACACCATGAGCTTTTAACTCAGTTTGTAATTGCTTGCTGGGATAATACTTTGCAGTGCCAAATTCAAAAGAATGGGCAGCCCCATGAGAAATGAAGCACAGAACATAAAAAGAGCTCAGCTTCCTCATATTGCCCCATGAACTCAAAATAGGGTGCAGTTCCCTGATTTACACAAACTTATGGCTGCTTTGAAGGACAAGACAGCCAGGATCACAAGCCAGCTGCTCTCTGGTTTTGTTTCACTGTTTTAGCCAGGTGGTGAAGCTCCCATAAATACAAACCTCATGCAGGGGCACCTGCCCTCTGAAGTGCCTCTTCCTCCATGAAATATAGGGGAAGCCTAAATTACTCTGCTTACACTGAATAAATTCCTTACATTCCACACGCAGGGCTAGTCCTGGAAGAGGAGCCTCCACATGCAGAGCTGGAAATCAAGCTCAGATCAGCAGCCAGGGCCCCTGTGTGGCCAGCAGGAGAAACACCCTGGGGAAATGTGTCTCCATGCATTACGAGGGGATCCAGAGCACAGAGCAGGGACAGAGAAGCACACAGAGCCACCAGCCCTTTGGGGAGCCCAGCAGTGAACCCCAGCCCAGGGACACTCCTCACCTGAAGGGCATCACCAGGCAGGCCACCAGCAAGTCTGCCGTGGCCAAGGACATGATGAACATGTAGGTGACCGTGCGCAGCCTCCTCTCCACCACGGGGCACAGGAACACCACGGTGTTTCCCAGCAGGGTGACCACGTCGATGAGGGTGAGGACCAGCCCAGTGAGCACCTCCTGGAGCCCAGCCCCTCCCCTTGCAAAGGAGGAGGCAGCAGAGGAGAAATTAGAGAGCCAGCTTTCATTCCTGTCCATCAGCATCTTCCCGCTGTTAAAATCTGGACGAGATAAAAGGGGAGAACCAGAATCACTGTAATGACGATTTGTAGGTGTGTGAAAGGGAGGATGGAAATGATATTTACACTTCATTTGCTCCAGGAAAAATCCACACACCCTGCTGTGCCTGTGCCAGCACTGTCCCGTGGTTAGCAGCCCATTAGAAGTGTCTGAAATGCTGAGGGTGAGGATAAATGTGCAGCAGTGACTGAAGTCCTTCACGGCAATTGAAAGCCCTCCTGTGAATGAAAATGCATCATCAGATGAAGCATGGGACCAGAAAAAAAAATAGAAATGTACTGAGAGCAGTGAGAGGAAAAGAAAAAAAAATTAAACAAAAGATTAAAGCAGCTGGGCTAAATCCCACTGAACAGCGTGCCAAGTCCACATAATGTGGGGGCTGGAACTAGATGATCTTTAAGGTCCTTTCCAACCTAAACCATTCTGTGGTTCTGTATTCTCATTATCATCTCTGCCACCCCCAGGCCAGCAGGGCTGTCTGCCCAGGCTGGCTGTGTCCATAACCCCTCTGTTCAGTCCCTGCTGGGCCCTGGGTGTCCTGGTGCTTTTTCTGACTGAAGTTCAGAGATTTTTATTACCACAGCTCCAGCCTCCAGTGAGAATGGCCAAGCAGGGCTGCCAGCAGCTACACAGGGAGCAGAACTGTGGAATCAGAATGATTTGGGTTGGAAGATCACCAAACTGAGGTGTCTCAGGTGCAGCCCTGACCCCAGACTCGTGTTCCCTCTGTGCCCAGGTGGGAGGTGATGCTCCCAACCCTTTAACTGGGATTTTCCCATTGAGGAAATCCACATGCTTGTGTCCACAGCTCAGTGCCCAGACTTTGACCCAGTGGTGTCACAGGTAGGTGGGAAGGTGGGAATGCTGCCCTGCAAAAACTCCAGCAGTTCAAAGCTCACTGGTGCAGCTGGGGGAACACAAAGCTTGTGGGGGAAAGAGAATTATGCACATATTTCCCAATGACAAATTGTTATATTTAAATATCATCACTTCTCCAGGGACTGGGATCTGCTTCCATAACACCCTCAGGTCAGTCCCACATCTCCAGGGCATCCTGCTGAGTGCAGTGTGAGGGTGGGCCTGGACAACATCCCTACAGCCCAACTTGCTCATCTCACAGGGGCCAGACTGTCTGAGGAAGAGTGTAAGAACAAGGCAGCAAAATGTCCCAAACATCTCTCTGTCCTCCCTGCAGCCTTTGATTAGGAATTACCTCTTAAGATGGTTTCAATGATTTCTGAATCATTAAATTGTCCTGCTTCCCCTCTGGCCCAGCAAACTTTTAGCATCCATGGCCTCCTACAGCAACAACTTCCATAGCTCAGCTCTGTGCCCTGCAGTGAAACTCTTCTTTTTGCTTGTTCTGAGCTGTCACCAGCCAGATTCATCCAGTGCCTCTGGTCCTTGCCTTGGAAGAGCCATCACACAACCCATCCCCATCCACTCCCTCAGTGCCACTGCTGGGCTCTTCAACCTCTGCCCACCCTTCCTGCTCTTCTGAGCCCCTGAGAAGGACCAAAACTCCAAACTATTCCCAGAGGTAAATGCCCTGTGGATTTTCCTATGGGCATGATCTCTGTTCTGTGCTGCTCCTCTTTCACCACCATCCCTGACACGATTTGCTGATTTGAGTGGCACTGAGCTTTCCACTGGGCTGTGGCCATCCAAAGGTCTTGTTCCAGAGCTCAGAGTCCACTGCTTTAGATGGGAAAATAGCATGAAATTCGGAAATTAAGTTCTCTCCATCTTTTTGAAAACCCCATCATTTCACAGTTGAATTCTTTCTTCCACTGTAATGCCCAATGAGTCTCATAAAAACTTCTTTCCACTTCATTAAGTCAGACATTATCCTCCATGCCCTAGTTAAATTTTCTTCTGCCTGTAAATATCACTGCTTCATGATGCACCATTTTCCCAGCTGAAGATTTCTGGAATCCCATAAATCCCAGCCCTTATCCCTGTAAGAGCATCACTGACCTCTCTATAACTCACCATGCCCTTGCCCCTCCTGCATGTCACCTCTCAGACTTTTTCACACAGGGAGTTTCCTTCTTAATTCAGGACTATTACATTTCCTTAAAACTCCCCACCATGAAGGACTATATTGAAAACCTTTCAGAATTCCAAGCAGCCTACACCACCAAGGTGTTTCTTCTCCACCTACTGATTTTTTCCAAGCATTCCTACACAACTGTGAAGCTGGACTGCATTTTCTGAAAGCAGTAGTGACCTTGTCCTTGGATGTAATCATGTATTCATGCACCTACTCATTCTTCAAAATCCTTAACTCCATCTCATCACTTCTGTTTATTTGCTGGATTGAGTGGTTTCCTTTCGTTCAAGTTAAAAAATGAAAAACAAAATTAAGAGAAGACTCAAGCTGTCTAGGAAAATAAAAATAAAGAAGGAAAGCTCTTCCTCACTGGAGCTGGGAGTCACTGACTGAGACCTGAAGCTCTCCTGCTCCTCCAGCACTGAGAATAAGCAGGTTTTTGGGAAATCATCTCATGCAGCCCCCGGGCCAGCACTGCTAAAGGTCTGCAGAGTGTCTTAAGTATCTCAGTCCTAATGAAAATGTTCCTGGGACAACATTCCACATCCTGGTAACGCCCCATAAAGATAAAATAAAAGATCCAGTCTCCAGCTCCCCCATCATTGACAGAAAGGAGGATAATCTGTGCCATTCTTCCTAACAGCTCCATGGGATGTCAGCAGGCTGGAGGAGCCCCTGTGGAACAGCTGGATTTCAATGCAGCCAGGTTTCCTGGCAGAAAGAATTGTTCAGGCTGTTCTCCTCCAGGGTGTTCACACAGACAGCTCAGGGACACAGAGTGGCACATGGGAGCCAGGCTCCAGAACCCACCTCTGCAAGGGCCACTCCCTACTCCACAGCCATCTCCCATCTCACCTCCCACACCTGCTGGTGTCCTCACAGCTCTGCTACTTCTACAAGATCTGCAAAATGCCCTCTGACCCCACCTTGAGCTGAACCCTGACCAGTTTAAACACCTGAGTGCCACCCAGTGAGCCCCAGGTTCTCCCAGGAGAGCATTCAGGATTAGCATAGGCTCGTCTGGCATGAGCAGCAAAAAATCAGGTTTGATGAAAAATCGGGGTTTTTTTTTAGAAAATTTTAAAAAGGTTGAATTTTAAAGTTTAAAACTTTAAAGTTTAAAACTTCATATTTTTTAAAAAAATCACTGTCAAATTTTTGTTCATGGGTAGATGAGAATGATAGGTGAGAATTCTGGATTAATTATTTGGGTTTTTGTAGATGTAACATTGAGACAAGAAGGTTTTGAAGTCACACCTTCCTGCAAAGAATGACTGTCCCCACACAGCCATTAAGTTTGTGTCAGCGTTAGAATGACTCTAATTAAAGCAGATCATCACTCACACTGCTCAGTGAGCACACACCACCCTCAAACTTTGAGCAGAATTGGGACACAGTTATTAGAATTCCTCTTTGCAAGTTCTCTGTGCTCCTCAAGTGCCATCTCAGCCACCAGCCTGGGTTGAAAGGTCTCAAGTCAAAAACCCACAGCAGGTTCTTTAGTGCAGGATACATCCACGAGTCTGACAGTGCACAAAACCAGCAGGCAGATGTGCCCACACTCACAAAACACTAGGGAAACACACTTGTCTTTTTTTTCTATTTATCAGCAAAAGCCTGAGGGACTGGAAATAAGGCTGTCTTTATTTGACATCCATTACTCCAGCAATAAAAATCAAGGGATGATGGATTCTTGAAACTTCAGATTTGAGCCTTGAACTCTAATTCAGGGTACAGACAACAGGATTCTGCTGCTCCTGATCCCTTTTAAGACTCCCCAGGCAGAATCCCTGGAAGCTCACCCACAGTCCCTGTCACAGCCAAGGTGGATGTCTGGATCCTTTTGCCTCTGACTGAGAATCCAGCCCTTATCCAAATGTGCTAAATTAAGTTAACTAAGATGTGCTTCTCCCAAACCACCTGGAAAACTGTTAACACAGGAAAACAGAGGATACCATCTCACCCTCTCTATGGAAATTATTGGGACAAAGCAGGACATGCCATCTTTCTCAGGGATGCACTTCCTCAGCTTAAAATATTGGCACTTCTAAATGCTCCTGTGAGCTGCAGCAGCCCATGTGGTTACACTGCTCAGATAGCCCAGAGTCTTTCTACAACATCAGTCTTTCCTGTAAGAGCCTCTTAAACCAAAGGGATAAATGCCCTGTTGTACCATGAAGTGGGATCTTCCCAGATTTCCTGGGGATCTCAGATGCCTTAGGGTTTGCACTGTTCTTTTTTGGATATTATAGTTCTAATTCCTTTCAAAAAGCTGATGGGTTGGATTCTGCTCTGAGGCTGCCTGAGAAAAGCAACTCCACCATCTATGTTCCCCTTTAATATCCAGAAAGTTAGAACTGATTTATTCAGCAGACTAATCTCAACCTAAAGGTTAATTTCATCAGTAAAAGGCATATTTTGATGGCAAAGGAGGGGGAAAAAAACCTCTGCAATTTCAAGGCTGACTGCACTTTAAAATCTTAGAGGAATGATGAAAACTGGAAATACATTACTGGGAATACACTTTGCTGTCAGGCTCTGCTGCTCTGCTGAATCAGGTACAAACCAGCAGGGAACAACACCTGTCCCAGGGCCTCGCACACCTTTCCCTTCTCCTCCCAATGAGAAAACTGCAGCACTCAGTGGCTGCTGAACAGTGTGAGCAGTTTGCTAAACCCTGCAAGGCTGTGGGTGGCGATGAAGGGGGGGGGAGAATGCTGGGGATGTTTCCACCAGCACAGCATCCGAGCAGGTCCTGCAGAGAGTGAGCCTTGCACTGACCTCCCTTGTCTCTCTATCCAACTTTCCCGTTGCAAGGACAGCATTTCCCAGGGCGCGACTTCTTTCCATCCCCAAACCAGCACAGAGCAGCTCCCACAGCCTCTCTAGGAGCACGGTAAGACACAGTATCTTAGCTAGGGAAGGGATGGCAGAGCAGCTCGCAGTGTTGTGAGCCCGGAGCGTGCTGCTCTCCCCGCTGCAGGGCACCGCGGCACCGGGGTGCGGATCCCTCCCCTCGGAGGTGCTCCCAGCCTGGCTGCCTGCAGCTGGCGGGTCCTGCCAGGACACGGAACCGCATCCACAGCCGGCACAGCGGGTCGGGATCAGCCCCCGGCAGCTCCTCGGCAGCCGCAGAAAGTGTCCGGCAGCCGCTGCCTGCTCCGGGGAGAGAGGAGAGACCCGAGCGACATCTCAGCGTGAAACTCGAGGCGAAGTTAAACCCGCGCTGCCAGCACTGGGCGCTCACTGGCCTCAGGAACTGAGCCGGGGCGCCAAAACCCAAATCCTGCGGAGGCAAACCCCTCACCCTCTGGGGAGCAAAACTCCCCACTCCCTGCAGTGCAAAAACCCACAAACCCTGGGGTGCAAAACCTCCAAATCCTGGGGCGCAAAAACCCCAAACAAACCCTGGGGCGCAAAAACGCACCAAACCCTTGAGTACAAAGACACTACCCCGGGGTTCAAATCACAGCCCCGGGGTTCAAATCCACCCTGGGGACAAAAGCGCCAGCCCCCGAGGGCAGCGAAAGCCCAGCCCCAGGTCGGGCAAAGCGCCGAGGATGCTGCGGAGCGCATCTGCATCAGCCCGGGGAGGGGGAAAAAGAAGGGGAGAAACCCCTCCCGAGGGGGAGACAGGGTTTGAAGGGGGTGTCCCTCGGGCAGGGGGTTCAGGAGAGCCTGCGGGGCGGGGAGCAGTAGTGGGAGCCGTGCCCGGGGATGGGGATGAGGATGAAGATGAGGATTCCTCCGGCAGCACTTACCGAGGCAGGCGGAGGAGCCGCCCCCTCTCTCCTCCGCCTCGCTCCAGCGGGGAAACCTTTCCTTCCTTCTTTCCTTCCTTCTTTCCTTCTTTCTCCCTTCCCTCCGGGATGCGGGGCTCCGAGTGCAGACGATGCTCGCTTTCCTCCTGCTTCCAAACCAGCCCTTCCCACTCTCCTCGGCAGCTACGGGCACACGGCCACCTGGTGCATGAAAACAGCAATAAAAAACAAGAGGCGTGCCGTGGGTTTGGCTCCCCTGGTGCCAAACAGGGGGTTTTGTCCATGAAATAAACGGAGAAATCGCGGCTGGAAGAGGAGCCTGTGCAGGGGGGTTGGTGCGGTGCCACCTGCCCAGCGCCTCTGCCCTGTCCCCGGGTCTGGGCGGGCTGGGGTGGTGCTGCTGGATTTTGGAAAGCGGGCAGTGGGTTCTTTAGGCGGGTCGGTGGGACAGCCTGGCTGAATGGGTGCCTGGAAAGGAGAAATCCCAATCCCAGCTGCAGCTCTGGGCTCAGGGTGTGACCAGCATCTCTCGGGTGCAGCTCAACCGGCAGAAAATGAACACGGCAAGAAAAGCGGAAAAAAGAAAAAATCTGGTTCTTTGAGTGCTGGGGTGAATGTCACACGCAAAGATGGGCATGTGTAACCCTCGGCCACAGCTCCTGTCCTAAAACAACCCACAAACAACCCCCGAAGGCATCAGCTCTACACACTGAATTGCTGCCATCACCACGTTGGTCTCCCTTCCCCATTGTTTGCCAAAGATTGTTACAAAGGTTTTGACCGCCGGCTTCACCCACCACCAAAAATGACGCTGGAGAATTTTTTTCAATGAGTGTGGAGAGGAAATCTCTCGGTCGGGGTTGATGGAAAGTAAAGAAACTCAGATTCACTGTCCTCTCCCTGGAATAGCTCTGCTCCTGGCTGGCAATTGGCCTCTCAGGTTTCAGGCTTGATTTTGATACTAACAACCAAACTGTGATGGAAGAGCACGTTTGGATGGTTCTGTGTCATATCTATTGCTTCAGAAACAGCAGATTGCCCTTTGAACGTAATAAAATCTACCTTAAATTATGGATTTTCCACTCCAGGAAAGGAAGGAAAGGAAGAAGAGAGAGAGAAAGACCAAAAGAGAGAGAGAAGAAGTAAAAGAGATAGAGAAAGAAATAAAGAGAAAAAACAAAAAGAGAAAGAGAGAAAGAGAACAATTTGTCACAGCCAAACACAACCTCATCCCTGTATTTTCCTTTAATAAGAACAAACAAAGCAGGAAAATTAAGGCATGTGTGAATTTCTGTGAATTTAGATTGATTTCATTACTTTAGTCAACATAAACTTCCATGTGATTCTGAAAAAATCAGCCTTGACAACTTTGCTGTAAATATTTTAAATTATTGTGTTTAAAGTTGTCTTCTAATTTACATTTAATTTTTAGAAGTTTTAATTAAATTTGAAATTTGAGCAAAATATTTTGTTTCTGATCAAAAAGAACAATTTTCAAACCTGAAGAAAAGGTTCACCAGCCTCTTTGCAAGCTGAGCTCTTGAAGCCACTTTCTGAGTTCCTTTTTTTTTCTGATCTCCATTAATGCCACTGAGCCAAACAGGAGCATCTGACCACGGAAGATAAGCAAAGGGGTAGAAGTTTTATTTAAAAGCTTGTACCAAGCTCTTTTATTTCTCCATTTGCTGGCAAGCAAACATCAACAAATAGAGTTAAATTATATATATTATATATACATTTTATATCAATTGTATTTTGTACCATATTAATACAGTAAAAGCATAATAAATATATTAAATTGCAGAAACAAGAAAAAACCTGAAGTTTTTAATAATATCTAGTTTATGGTGGGGTTTGTTTTTTGTTGGTTTTTTTTTTTTTTGATAGAACCTTCCTGAAACACACTTTTCAAAGAATCTCAGAATGGATCTAAGGTCAGTTCCCTGCTGTGGACAGGGAACCCCCCAAAACCTTTTTGTCAGGGCTGGTGGGTCCTGGCTTTCCTGTGGCTGGGCCCTGCTTTGTCCTCCTGGATTCCAGGCAGGCTGTCAGACTCCAGTAATTGAGTTTTTATGGAGTAGAGAATAATAGCAAAGGCCTGCAGCTCCTCCAAAGCACCAATCTCAAAAGAAATGACAAAGGAGGGAGATAACAGCAAGAAGAGGTGATCTGGACAGAGTGCTGCAAATGCTGTGTCAGGCACTCATATTAATGCCATCTGTGATCAATTCACCTGTCAGCATGTCACAAACCAGAAAAAAAAAAAAAAAAAACATGACAAAATTTAACATTTACTGGAAATTCAAGTACATTGTCAAGCACAGATTCCTGGGATGCCATCTCATGGGTTGCTGGGGTTCTGGTTTTGCATTATATTTTCAATGCTGCCTGGAAAGGGGGGAACGAGGCTAAATGGAGTTTATTCAGCTTTCTGACCTTTACAACAAGGAGGGTAATAGGAAATGTTCATTTCAGAGCCCTTTGCATATCAAAAGCAGCTTGATCTTAAAAAACTTGAGAAGCAGTAGAGCTGTTTGTGCAGACACCAAGGTACAGCTCCTAAAATTGGCAAATAAGGTGGTGCAGGGGCTGGAATACTCAGGAATGGTTTGAGGCTTCTTTTACACTTGACAGTCACTTGGAAAGCATTGTTAAATCCCTTGGGAAGGAGGGAAGGAGCTCAGACCACTGTGTTTTGTGGTGCCAAGTAGAAGGATACAAGGAATTTTGGTGGGCTTTAGACCTCATGGTTCAGCAGTGGCAGATAACCCCACCATGCACAGAGATTTACAAAATGCACAGAGAAAAATGGATGAAAAAGGCCTGTAAATCACATGGCATAGGGCAAGGAGGACCATAGGAGTGGCAGTTTTGGTGTTTTCTTTGCCTCTGGAGGGGGAGCCTGTCCTGACAGCACTGCCTTTTCTCCAGCCCCTCCTTAAGGCAGCAGCACGAAAACAAGAAGGAAGAAAGGAGCATTTGCTTTCCTGTCTGTCTTGGTTTAGCCAGGTGTGAAACTGCACAAGCAGCTGTCTGGACTGTTAAACAACTCTTTCCTAAGCCTGCTGGCTGACAGGCTTTCTGAGCAGAAGCCTCTGCAGGTGCTTGCTGAGCACTCCTGTGTCAGCCCAGGGCCCAGAGGCAGCTGTGTGTCAGATGTGCCCTTCTCCTGGTTTGAGGGACAGCCCTCTGCCAATAAAGGCAGAAACTTCTCTTTGAAATGGAGAATGTAAACCCCCTCCCTCCAAATTATTATTATAATTTTGAAATTAAGGGGCTCTCTGGCAAAGATATGGGAATTGAGAATAACAGTTCTTTAACAGGAAAATTAAAATAGAAATGCAGTATTACAAAGAACAATCCCACACCCTGCCAGAGTCAGAATCCAAGCTGACACCCGTCAGGCAGTCAGGGTGTTGGCAGCAGTCCCATTCCATGGTGGCTGCATCCTCCTGCAGGGGCAGATGTGGTTCAGCTGGAGCAGTGCTCCTGGAGAAGGTGCAGTTTCCTCTGAAGGTCCAGGGATGATGTGCAAAGGTCTGGCTTTCCTCTGGAATCCAGTGGGAAAGGCTGCTCTGGTGTTCCAAATCTCATTTTTTCTCTGGGTAGGAAAGGCTTGGCTTCTCCCCTGGTTGGAGCATCTCCCAGTGGGATGATGGAATTTTATCAGTCATGCCCTGGGACTCACTGGCCATGAACAGGAGATATCTCCTGGAGGGAGGATGGGCTGTGGAAAGATAAAGATGATTGCCCCAGCAAGTTTAAAGCTGGCCCATGAGCAGATAATGTGTGCCAGGAGATCAGGGGCACTGCCCCACCCGGCTGCAGCAGATGGGGACAGAATCCACATTTCTGGTCACATCAACCCAACACAGCTCTGTGCCAGGCTGCTCTGGCCCTTGATCACTGTGGAATTGCTGCAGCCACAGCCCAGGCAGAGCAGCTCCTTGGACACACCATCCCTGCTGTGCTCCTCTTTTCCAATATCTTGTGTGCTGCACTGTCTGAGGCTTCTTGTGCTTGATGAATTCTACCTGACAATTTCTCTCTCCATCTTCCTTCATCAGGCCCCATATATTTATATTTTCTTTTTCAGGTGGGATTTGTGAACTTTCTACTTTGACATAATCACTTCTCAAATGAGAGATTGCTCCTGTTGCCTGTGGCAGGCTCAGCTGTTCTGATCTGCTTCCACTTGCCCCTCAGACCCCAAAAGTGGTCTCTCTTCTTTCCAATGGATATGTAGGGGCTATACATTCCTATTTTTTTCCTATCTGAACAGTATGCAGTTTATATTCTGGAAATAAATAGTACAGGTATTCCCACTAGCTTCCAGCAATGTTTATGCTCATACACTTTTAAGCCTGCAAATACCTCCCTGTCTCTGGGTGTGCCTCAGCTGAACTGCAGCCTCTGTCACGCTGCTGAAAAATCAGGATCCTCCCCACCATCAAGGGAACTAGAGAGACCCAGAACATTCTTGGCGAAATCCATGGGAATTACTGGAGTCTGAGATAGGTCATTAGACATTTATTATCATCACAGTCAATAATTCAAGGCAGTAAGATGGTTATATAGTTATAGAATCATATAAAAAAATAAAAGAAAAACAATCCTCAAAATTGAAACTGGCTCATGAGAGCTGGTGTTTGTACATAACAGGAATTTTGTATGGATATGCTCAATTGCAGGGCTGTAGGTACTGAACTGAGTTAATTAGGATGTGAAGTTTTGTGTCCAAATTTTGCTCTGCCGTGGATTTTTCCTTGAGCTAGAGAAGAGCTTGAGGCTCTTAAGCTCTAGAAGCACATTCAGACAAAGAAATGAGCCCAGCTCTGCCTTGTGACTTGCAACAGCAACAGCTCCTGAGTGCTCTGAATGTTTGAGATCTTGAGTTCTTCAGCTTCACTTCAGCCACACTCTGGTGTCACTCCACACTGGAGTGAGCAATTCCAGCTGAACCTTCATCCTGCCTGGGGAGACCTTGGACTTCATCCCACAGAGGGATAATAGGTCTGATGCTGCCAGACCCCTGTCCTCTCACACAGAGACATCCTATAATTCAGACAGAGCTATCCAAGGCTGGCAGGGAACTGTCCCTGAGTTCACTTGAAAGCAAGAATGGTTTTTACAGCAGGAACAGCTGTCAGGCATCAGGAGACTCTCTGGGAATTCTGGATAACTTGCACTGGAGTGTGCACACATCTGCTCCACAGTCTCATGGAACTGCTTGCTCACATCTCTGAAGTGGCTTGTTTATCTCCCTGTAGCTGTTGGGCAGATAACTTTTATTTGTGTGGGAGATCCCCCAGAAATTTGGTGGCACTTCTAAGCAAAATGTTCTTCCCTGCACAGGGCATGTCCCAGTTATCAGATGGTCAGGGTTTCACTATGGTCACACTCCTTGCCCTGAGGATTGCCATGCTGTGCAAACAGAACCCTTTGTCCAGAAGGAACCTTAGTGTTTTTAACTTACACTGAAACCCAGTGAGTAACATTCCCCAAAGTACTCTCTAATTATGGGCTCCTCCATTCCTAAGCATCCAGATTGGGCTGGGCTTGCAGCAGGGCTGTACAACTGAGCTTGGTGTGTGCTTTGAGCTCTCGAAAATTCAAACTCAGAAAATTCAAGCCCAAGAGGTATGAAAACACTCAAGCTGAGTCATCAGAAATGAGTGGACATTTTTAAAGCCTTCACTGCCTGCCAAAAGCTGCACAATGACTCAATGTCTTGGTCTGAAGCAAAACCTCTGGCTCTGTGTGTTATCTAGTTAGACCGTGTCAGATGTGAGGGTTGGAGAAAATTATAAATTTAGTCAGAAATGCCACTGAGAAGACACCAGAGATCTGCTGCAGGGCCCACCAAGGGGAGTTGCAAAGGCTTTTGTTGCTCTTAGAAGAAAGGACACCATTGATACACAAAACAGTGTCCTGAGAGAGAGGAGAGCACTGAGCACACACAGACAAAACCACTGGAGGAAAAGACTCAGGATATCCTACATGCTGTATCAGGGCACAGAATCTATTTGAATAGCTGCCATATTTTAATTGCTTCCAACAATCCCGTTTCTTGGCTCTGTTGTGTATTTCTAGCAATAGTGCTGAAATTATTGTATAACTCTGAGAAAAAAAAGAAGAGAAACTTATCATCTAAACCACTTGTCAGGCTGAAATAAGTTGCCAAAGAAAATTTTCTTTTTCCTTTTTATTGTTCTCCTGACAAGCTGGACAGGGGCTCTTTTCTCTTGTGCTGCAAAATCTAATTATATACATACATAAAAAAAGAGACAGCACTAACCATTTGTCTCGCATGACTCACCACTCTTTGCAAATGTCATAAATGCTGGCAAGCAAACCACAGTCACAGAACACATTAGTGCCTCACAAGGCTGCCTGCTTGATTACAGGCTGGCTAGGATTGGGCTGAGTAATTGGGAGAAGATGGGAGGAAGATTTCACTGGACATCTGGGATTACTGTGTGCTGGAGGCATGGCAGGAGACAAACCACTAAAAACAATCCCAGTGCCTCCAATGGCAATCCCTGTTGCAGGTTGATGTTATTTGTACAGCCCAGAAGAGATGAAGAAACAGAGCCTTTATTTTAAATAAAGGGCTGTGGAACCTGTTATTCATTTATCATTTGGGCCTCCTGTTTTAAAGGAAAAAAAAAAGGAGATGCCTCTCTGGAATACATCTTCATGGCCACCTCCTGTGCAGGAGCAAGGCTGGAATCCCTGGAGAGGTTGTGCCAGAAGTTGTCCCAACCCTGGAAGTGTTCAAGACCAGGTAGGATGATGCTCTGAGTAACCTGGTTTAGTGGCAGGTGTCCCAGCCCATGGCAGGGGGCTGAAACTGGCTGATCTTTAAGGTCCCTTTCAGCCCAAACCATTTTATGGTTCTGTCAGGGCAGAAGAGCCACAGAGGAGTGCCCTGGGCTGAGCAGAAGATGAAATCATAAGAGTAAATCTCAGTCTCAGAACATCAGACAGGATAGATCTGCAATACACAGGTTTTAATAAGTAGATAACTTTCTTAGAAAGCAAAGTTACTTCTGAAACCGTGGAGAAACTCATCCTTTCAAAGTGAGACAGGCAGGGTATTTTAAGAAACACAGGTTTTCTTAAATGCTCTTCCTCTAATTCCATGGCACAGAGCTGTCCCAACAAGAGCCAGTCTCATTTCTCCTTTCAGGAAAGGGAATGAAATCCTGAAATCACAGCACAAAGTCTAACAAACCCTCGTGGAAAGGAGATATGGTGAAATAAAATGTGTTGGAAAAAAAACCTGGAAATTTGGAAATGGGGTGACCATGATGAAATGGCCTCAGATGACAAGAAGTGCAGTGAAATGGACCAAAACTTGCTAAAATTACTCCAAATAAAATCCTGAAATCATGGAAGAAAGGGGAAAATAAAGCCAGTTGAGAGGTTACTAAAAAAATGAAGTGGTTAGAAAAATAAAGGGAAAATTCCAAAACCAAGAGAAAACACTAAAAGTGAATGGGATGACAAGAAGTGCAGGGATATGGACCCAAGCTTGCCTGAATCAATGAAATGGCAAGAAATCCTTCCTTTCAGGAATGGGAATGGAATCCTGATATCAGAGGACAAATTCCAACAGAAGGAAAGCTTAACTTCTAGGAGTAATGCAGAAGGGGATTTCAGAGCAGGGTGTAAAGTCGTAGGGAATAAATTGCAAAGGAAGTGTTTGGATGCTCTGCTGTTTTCTGAACGTGGCTGTCAGACACCAGGGGAGGTCACAGGTTTGCCATGATGGCAGCACAAACCTACATGTGATGGGAGAAGTGAGCTCTATGGAGTAGTTAAGGATGCTGCAAGGAAACCAGGCAGCAAAGATCTGGGGTTACAGAGTGTCACTGATTTGGGCAGCATGGGAGTGCAGGGGTTAGGGCTGGCACAGGGACAGTGAACACGGCAGCACAGCTTTCTGTCTCATCCAGATCCATTACCTTTTAACTCTTCTGCAGCCAGGATCCCTGTCTCAGACTTGGATCCAAATCTCTGAGCTAAGGCACAGAGAGAAAATGTGCTGGGAAGATCTGTGAGTCTGAATGGATTTTCTTTTTCTTTTTCCACAGATAGAAAACAGCTCCCATGAATTTGCACTGTGTTATCCATACATCTGGAGGTAAGCCAGCCACTGCTGCCTGATCACTTAATCTCTAATCATTCTGTGTGTGTGTGGAATGTGTCCCTTGGAGTAGCAGGCTCATCCCAGGCCTCTGTCTTGTTTGTGCACTGTGTGTGTGGTGTGGCCTCAGGGACCCTTCAGAGATCTCTCCTCTGCAGATGAAAAGCTGAATAATTGTATTGTGGGCCCTTTCAGCTGACAGCTTTGGATTCCATATGCTGAGTTCAAAGTACTTATTCTTCAGTGGAAGAAGTTTACTTCCATAGCAGTTTACTCTTACTTTTTCAGGAAAAGGGAGATTTGATCTGTATTAATGGGAGCATCTGAGAGAAAGGGAGGCAACTGAGAAGGCACTTTAAATGCACAATACTAGGGACCTGCAAGGTATCTGTAATTACACTTGAGTCAGTATGGGGTCTGTGTCAGGAAATAAGGCTCAGTACTGCAGGTGCTAGACAGAGCCCCTGTGGGGTGTTCCATGTTCTGTGACATTGCTTATAAATGCCAGAAAAGGAGCAGCTGAGGAGTGGAGATGTTCCCTTGCTGCACAGGCTGCTGCAGGGCCCCTCTGAGAAGATTGCCAAGTTCTTTCTCATGGATGGGGATGTGGAAGAGATCAGCAGATATGTATGTATATTCTCACTTCTTAGAGTTCATGAAATTTTTCTCAATACCCACAGCTGGTAGTGCCTTTCTTGCTCAGTGCACTTCATTTTATCTTCCCTTTTTGGAGTCGATTCTGCACAGAATAAATGAAGAGGGGAATCAGGAGATTGAACAGACAATGTCAAGGTAACCAGACACAAAATGAGGTGTCACAGAGTCCAGGGCAATCTGTACAATTGTGGCCTGGCTCATGAGAAGACCATACGGATATGCAGAGGGCAGGTAGAACACTGTGATGGGAAGGCTGAAGGGATTGGGAGGGTTCACAGTCCTTTCCTTATCCTGTTGCTCTTTGTCCTGGTTTGAAGGACAGGTCTCTGCCAATAAAGGCAAAAGCTCCTTTTTGAAATGGAGAATGTAAACCCCCTCCCTCCAAAATTGTTATTATAATTTTGAAATATTAAGGGGCTCTCAGGCAAAGATAGGGGAATTAAGAATAACAGTTCTTTACTAGGAAAATTAAAATAGAAATGCAGTATTACAAAGAACAGTCCCAAACAGTGCCAGAGTCAGAATCCAAGCTGACACCCGTCAGTCAGGCAGGGTGCTGGCAGCAGTCCCATTCCATGGTGGCTGCATCCTCCTGCAGGGGCAGATGTGGTTCAGCTGGAGCAGTGCTCCTGGAGAAGGTGCAGTTTTCCTCTGAAGGTCCAGGATGATGTGGAAAGGTCTGGCTTTCCTCTGGAATCCAATGGAAGAGGCTGCTCTGGTGTTCCAAACCTCATTTTTTATCTGGGTAGGAAAGGCTTGGCTCCTGCCCTGGCTGGAGCATCTCCCAGTGGGATGATGGAATTTTATCAGTCATGCCCTGGGACTCAGTGGCCATGAACAGGAGATATCTCCTGGAGGGAGGATGGGCTGTGGGAAAGATAAAGATGATTGCCCAGCTGGTTTAAAGCTGGCCCATGAGCAGATAATGTGTGCCAGGAGATCAGGGGCACTGCCCCACCCGGCTGCAGCAGATGGGACAGAATTCACATTGCTTACCACATCAACCCAACACACTCTTAAAGCTTCCAGGATTAATACTGATTACACACAGAGTGGGGTCTTCAGAAAATTTGGACCCTCAGGGTAACTTCTCTTTATTTTGCTTGCTGTTTGCTTTCTGAGCCTTTGGCTGGCTCAGTTTGTACTTGCTGCTGTGGATCTCCTTGGAAAGGATAAATGCAGTACACACATGGTACTATTTTAGTTCTGTAGCATTTAAACACATCAATGCCTGCTGTCCCTTTAGAACTTGGGGTGCATGACAGGATAGATCCCCCTGGCAGTAGCTCAGAATGCCCCACAGGTACAAAGGAGCTCCAATATTTGTGAGCCTCTGAGTCCAAGAGCACTGAGAGGGTTCAGCAGCCATAGATCTGTTACTGGATGTGCTGATAGAAAATATGCAAGTTAAGAATATGGTTTTCCCTCTGTTAGAGAAATATTGTATTATATTAGCAGAAAGCTTTTCCATAGAGCCAAGTGGCAGAAGATATTTATGTATTTAAGATTGCAAATGGAATTTTCATTTAAGTTATAAAAAATCCATGCAAGATGCCTGAAATCCACTGCCTTCAGGCTGGTGGAGGCTGAAACTGCTTAAGCTTTGAGCTACTGTTAGAAAAATATGACTGGAAGCCCTCCCACTTAGGAGCTGCTCAGCTCTTAGCAATGACAAGGGAATTTATCACTGAAATACCTCGAGAAAGGCAGAGTAAGAACTGGCTGAACACTGTCAGGTCCTGAAAGGCATCTCAGTGGTTTTGTAGTTGGAATAAATGATGGTGTGTTTTCCTGCGTTTTCTGCTTGCCAGGGAACTGAGAAGTGCTCAGGGAGAGGCTGTGTGTTACAGCACACAGGGCCGGGCTCGTGGCCACCCCAGGGATGCAGTTTGGGTCCATCCCAGCCCCACCAGAGCACAGCAGCCATCTGCCAGGCGCTTTCTAGCTAAGCTGTGCTCACTGTTAGAGCTCAGACTATAGAGATGTAAATGAAATAAATCTGTGCACAGTTCATTGTCCTCCTGTAGCAGTTGGTGGTTTTTACCTGGAATCTGTGACTTACCTCAGCTGCCTTTGTCTTATGAATTAACAAATACTTGTGAGGGAGGAAAGAAATGTGCAGAACATGTTGCCTAGAAATTGCATGGAGTAAATCAAATTGTAGAACTTTAGACTGCCCAAAGTCATGTTACTGGGATGTGAATTCAGAAAGTAAAGGCCAAGGTGCTGATTGGAGCTCCTCAGGTTGGAGCAAGTGTGGGATTTCCAAGTACAGTTTATACAGTTTATAGGAAAATGGTTAGGGACAAGACAGTACAGAGGGCAGAAATAAAAATAATTCCAGGTTAAGAGGTAGGAATTAAATGACAGTTGCCTTCCAGCTGCAAATGAAAGTTCCTTGAAACAGCAGGTGCGCCTCCAAGTGGAAGTATTGGAATATTAAATAATCACTTGCACAGCCCCTGTGGAAAAGAGGTGTTGCCAAACAGATTCTCCAATCCCCTGGGTATGTCCATTCTTCCTCAAATAAGCCATTTTTGCCAAAATCTGATGTTCAAGAGTGCCTGGGGGGGAGGGGCTGCAGTTCCTGGTTGTGTCCACAAGGGGCAGCACTGCCTGGGGAGGGGCTGCAGTTCCTAGTTGTGTCCACCAGGGGCAGCACTGCCCGGGGAGGGGCTGCAGTTCCTGGTTGTGTCCACCAGGGGCAGCACTGCCCGGGGAGGTGCTGCACTACCGGTGTTTGTCCACAAGGGGCAGCACTGCCCGGGCAGGTGGGGCTTCAGTGCAGGGAAACGGACAAAAAATGCTAAAATTACTCCTAATAACATCCCGAAATAATGGAAAAAAAGAAATAAATAGAGCCTGTTGAGAGGTTGGTACAAAAATGAAATGCTTAGAGAAATAAAGGGAAAATTCCGAAACCGAGTGGAAACACTAAAACTTAATGGGATGACAAGTAGTGCAGGGAAATGGATCAAAACTTGCTAAAATTACTCCAAATCAAATCCTGAAATCGGAGGACTAAGTCTAACAAACCCTCTGGAAAGGAGATATGATTAAGTGCAATGCCATACAAAAAAACCCAGGAATTTGGAAATGGAGTGACCAAGATGACCAAGTTATTCCTAATAAAATCCTGAAATCATGGAAGAAAGGGATAAATAGAGCCTGTTGAGAGGTTGGTAAAAGAATGAAATGGCTAAGAAAACATAAATCATGGGAAAATTCCAAATGATGCTCATTGAAATCACAGGATTTCATTCCCTTTCCTGAAAGGAAAAGATCTGAAATCAGAGGACAAAGTCTAACAAACTCTCTGGAAAGAGAATATGATGAAATAAAATGTGATGGAAAAAAACCCAGGAATTTGGAAATGGAGTGACCACAATGAAATGGCCTCAGATGACAAGAAATGCAGTGAAATGGACCAAAACTTGCTATAATTACTCCTAATAACTTTCTGAAATCACGGAAGAAAGGAAGAAATATAGCCTGTTGAGAGGTTGGTAAAAAAATGAAATGGCTAAAAAGATCATGGGACAATTCCAAAACCCAGTGAAAACAGTGAAAGTGAATGGGATGACAAAGAATGCAGGGACATGGACCAAAACTTGTAAAAATTATTCCTTATAAAGTCCTGAAATAATGGAGGAAACGAAAAAAAAAAAATCAGTTGAGTGATTGGTAAAAAAATGAAAGGGTTAAACAAATAATGGGACAATTCCAAAACCAAGAGAAAACTCTAAAAGTGATTGGGATGACAAGAAGTGCAGGAATATGGACCAAAGCTTGCCCAAATGAACACTGAAATAGCAGGATTTCATCCCCTTTCCTGAAAGGAAATCCTTCCTTTCAGATTTCATCCCCTTTCCTGAAAGGAAGGATTTCCTTTCAGGAAAGGGAATGAAATCCTGAAATCGCAGGACAAAGTCTAACAAACTCTCTGGAAAGAAGATATGATGAAATAAAATGCAATGGAAAAAAACCCCAGGAATTTGGAAATGGAGTGACCACAATGAGATGGCCTCAGATGACAAGAAGTGCAGTGAAATGGACCAAAACTTGATAAAGTTATTCCTAATAAAATCCTGAAATCATGGAAGAAAGGAAAAGCCTGTTGAAAGGTTGCTAAAAAATTAATTGGTTAGGAAAATAAAGGGAAAATTCTGAAACTGAGTGAAAACACTAAAAGTGAAGGGGATGAGATGAAGTGCAAGGAAATGGAGTAAAGGTGTCCAAATAATTCTCATTGAAATTGCAAGATTTCATTCCCTTCCCTGAATTTTACAGTCCTGTTTGAAAATGCATTCACTTGCTGTTTAATGAAGCACAGCACTCAGCCCCTTTCACATGCACAGCATTTCCTGGGCCAGGGACAGCTCCTGAGCTGTGAAATATTTGAAATATGTGAAATGAGTGAAATGAACTGAGCTCTTTCCAGGCGCCTGGAACACGGATTTTATCTCACTGGCTGACATCAGTGAAGCCTGATTTTTGGAGAAGTTTCACAGCATAAAATGACAATTCAGAAAGAAACACTCATGTGGACAGGGAGATTTTGGACAGGAACAGAACTGTGCTCTGAGTGTTTAAATGTGAGACCATCCTATGTTGTG
Source organism: Luscinia megarhynchos (assembly GCA_034336665.1). NCBI lineage: Eukaryota > Metazoa > Chordata > Aves > Passeriformes > Muscicapidae > Luscinia > Luscinia megarhynchos. The sequence goes on from CM067566.1 coordinate 5,393,730, forward strand.
TTGGGAAATTTTGCTCTTTACAAAAGCTGCATTGTGCTTTTTTTCATTTGACAAGTATATCTGTGTTTTATTTTTACCTTTAATTAGGTATTCCTTCAAATCTTATCACTGCCCACCCAGAGCAAGTGGAGTGGCATAAATACAGACAAGATGTAGAGTAGCTTGTGCTGAAGAGTACAGCAACAGCAAATTAATAATCTCTTTTTTTTTTCCCAGGCATTTCATCTTGAATCCAGGAGAGGACTTGTTTACTGATGTGATTCATTAGTTGAAGAGTAAAATATTGACTGGCTAGGTTATTATTTCCCATTTTATTATGGATTTTCACTTGAGAATCTATAAATTGTTTACAAGACTTGAAGCATGAACCAAACACTTTTTTTTTTCGCAGCAAATTGTGGCTGCCCTATCCCTGGCAGTACTCAAGGCCAGGTTGGATGGGGCTTTGTGCAACCTGGTCTAGAGGAAGATGTTTGGGATTTTTTTAAGAACATGATTTCCCTTCTCCCATACCCCCCAATAATTTACCTATTAAAATTTTTGCATATAAAATCATAATTACAGTTAAAAAATACTTTAGAGCTGTATAAAAAACATCCCTTGCCACTATACTTTCACTAAGTTACATGCATTTGCATGTAAAAAGCATCTCACTGCTTGTCTTTTTAAGCTTAATAAAACCTGGAAAATACCTCACAGCTCCACGGGTGGAAAGATGATCAGAGCAGCCAAAGCCCTGCTGTTCCACTGGGAATGGTGGGATAACTGCTCATGGCTGAGTGCACACCTGATCTGAATGTCCATGGAGGGGTTTGCAGAAACCAGGATGTGTTTGAACCAGCAGCAGGAGGAGCGTGCTGCTCCTCTGTGATGGGAAATCTCTCTGGAAATGCTGCTTTGCTCCAGAGATAAGTGAGCCCCAGGGAGATTAAAGCATGTGCTGGAAATTAGGTGTTATTCTCCAAGGATTTATCTTTTGGCGTGGTTTGTGAATATTGGTCGTAAAATCTGGGTGGCAAGAGGAGGGATAGAATGTGAAAGCAAGGCCAGGGAAGGCAGATGGAAAAATGGAATGGTTTTGGGGCAGCAAGAACCACTGCACATGTTGGTAGGTTGCTAAGGGCACCTTAGCTTAGGTGCTCATGCTGGCAGCTCTGCTGGGGATGCCCAGCTGTGCCCAGCTGTGCCCAGCTGTGCCCTCTGCCACCCCACAGGTGCAGCTGCTGGGTCTCAGGAGGAGCAGCAGGGAGGGAAACTCATTTGGTGTGTTGTGATATAGAGAAGGCTGAAGAGAGGAAAATACATCTTGTCTGATCAGATGATGAACTCCTTAGAGCTGGATTACAGAGCTCTTCAGGAGCAGGACAAAAATCCATCCCATCAAAACCTCATCTTTTCCAGGAACAGATATAAAGAAAGTGGGGAAGGGAATGAAAATCCTCATCACTGATGAGGACAATTGGGGTGGGGGGTGAGAGTATGTGCACATTGCCCTGCCAGACAGCCATGCCCACCCAGCAGATCTCTGTATCATCTCACTGCTTCCTCATATTTGCTTTTTTTGCCCCTTTTCCCCTGTTCTGCCCACTCAGTAATTCTTTCCCAGGAATTCACATAGAACAGTGCACCAGGTGCTGTCCCTACCCAATAACTTAGGAGCAAAATCCAAAAATTAATTTCTGTTGACAACTGTGTCAGATTGATTCCTAAGAACCACTTAAACCCTCCTCTGCCAATAATAATCTGTGTGCTTCCCACTGCCTGCTCTGTAATACTAAAACTCATTTTTGGTTGTTCTGTTTATCATGTCTGGCTTCATACAGGCTGTATTTGTTTATTTGACACTGATTTGTGGTAGATAAATATGACCTATGCCAGAAAAATACAGGTTGGATTCAAAGAATTGGTATCCAGGTCATTTATGTTAGCAGCTTGACTGAATCAGTTTCAATCAAGGTAAAGAAGTAAAAACTGAATATGAAAAAAGGAACCAGGTATAAACAACAACACAGGTTATAAGCTGCTTTCATTTTTTTCTCTGCTTTTCACAATTTTCTTCTCTTTGTAAAACTGTATTTTTCTGACCTTTATGGTGAAGTTGCCACTCACGCCCTTTAGATCTGATGCCATCCATAGGCACCAAGCTGGCATTTCCCAGACCAGGGACATCCAAAAGTGCAGGTGAAGGCCAGAGTGACCTCCAGGCTTGCCTAGGGGAGGCACTGTCCTGTCTGGGTCTGTGTTGGGTTGATGTAACCAGAAATGTGGATTCTGTCCCCATCTGCTGCAGCCGGGTGGGGCAGTGCCCCTGATCTCCTGGCACACATTATCTGCTCATGGGCCAGCTTTAAACCAGCTGGGCAATCATCTTTATCTTTCCACAGCCCATCCTCCCTCCAGGAGATATCTCCTGTTCATGGCCAGTGAGTCCCAGGGCATGACTGATAAAATTCCATCATCCCACTGGGAGATGCTCCAGCCAGGGCAGGAGCCAAGCCTTTCCTACCCAGATAAAAACTGAGATTTTGGACACCAAGGTACCTTCTTCCCACTGGATTCCAGAGGAAAGCCAGACCTTTGCACATCATCCCTGGACCTTCAGAGGAAACTGCACCTTCTCCAGGAGCACTGCTCCAGCTGAACCACATCTGCCCCTGCAGGAGGATGCAGCCACCATGGAATGGGACTGCTGCCAGCACCCTGCCTGACTGACGGGTGTCAGCTTGGATTCTGACTCTGGCAGGGTTTGGGATTGTTCTTTGTAATACTGCATTTCTATTTTAATTTTCCTGTTAAAGAACTGTTATTCCTAATTCCCATATCTTTGCCTGAGAGCCCCTTAATTTCAAAATTATAATAACAATTTGGAGGGAGGGGGTTTACATTCTCCATTTCAAAGAGAAGTTTCTGCCTTTATTGGCAGACACCTGCCCTCCAAACCAGGTCAGGGTCTGACTGGGAGCAGTACCTGGGGCAAAGCTTTGCTCTCTGCTTTTGATCACTCAGGCTGTGCATCTCTCCCCTTCCAAAATCAGGAGAGGCAGCCCAAAGAAATCACAGCTGGCAGAGGATCTCCAGGAGTCTTTGGGCAGTGAGCTGGAAGTGGCTGCATTTTACAGAAATTCATAGTCAAAAATTAGTGCTTACCTATCAAAACTGTGGCTGAAGCAGAGTCCTTTGGTTCTGAAGGCTGAACCCCACATTATCCCAGGAATAAAATGAGGAAAACAACCTGAAGCCATCACCACAGACAGCAAAGAGTTCCAAGCAGCACAACCAGGGTGCTGCCAGTTTCAGCTGTGCTGCTCCCAGCGATGGGCACGTCCTGGGGAGGGTCTGAGCTCTGCTCCCGTGAGACTGAATTTAAAGCATTTTACATTCTCTGCTACATTAACTCTGAGAGATAAGCACCTTCCTGCAGCTTGGGGATGAGTCAGACACGGTGATGGGTGTTGTGTGAAGGCAGGGACACCTTGCACCATCCCAGGTTGCTCCAAGCCCCATCCAACCTGTCCTTGGACACTCCTGGGGTTGGGGCAGCCACAGCTCTGAAAAAAAAAGCATTGTCCTAGCAACAGGTCCCTTTGATGGGTCATCAGATCTTATGTAAATTCATCAGGTTTTATGTAGATTATTGCAGAAGATTAAGATGCACATGAAGATGCTTTTTTATTTTAATTTCGTTTCTTACTTTTTTTTTAAATGTATAGTTCATATTGCTCATGTTGCACAGAGCATTGATGAAGAGCACTGTATCCTTTTTTAATGTCCCTTTTTAATTGGACACCCAGGGTGTGCCAAAAGGCTGCTCTAATTTAAGCAATTTTAGTGCTTTCCACTGAGGTTGCTGCTTGGGAAATGCTACTCCATTTAATAGAACAAAAAAATATCACACAGAACCCCACTCACCCCCAAAAAACCCCAAATAAAATACAAAATCAATTGTTGAGGAACAGAAAACAAAAAGGTTTCTGGCAAAAAAAAAGACCCCCATGCAAGATCAGATTCCTCACCACTGCCCAGCTGAGAATTTTGCCTGTTGGTGCTACATGGTGCTCTGTTGAAAGCCTTTATTTTTTTGGTAAAAGGAAATCCTGTTTTTCTGGCTTGTGCTTGTCATGATGGCCCCAAGGGAGCTTTGAATATTCATTACTTTACCAGAGTTCAGAAATACTTAGCACAAACCAATTAAGTTTTTAATTAAATGCATTAGAGGGAGAATCTTGCATATTAAATTTCTCTCTTTTTTTTTTTTTTTTTTTTTTTTTTGAAGAGACACAGCAATCAGCAGAGTTTGGCAGGCCCTGCATTACAACAAGTTGAAGCCCAAGAACATTTTTAACCTTCTCTTTTGAATTGCATGACTCAGAATTGAAGTTCATGGAGCAGAACCTCGCAACCCCATTTCCTTTTCCCAACGTGCTGATTTATGCACTGACCATATTCCCTAGCTTCCTGTGACAGAAATGCTGTCATTTTAAAAACAAGCAGCTTTTCATCTGTGGGCATCACGCTTCTGTGCATTGCAAGGCCAATATCTGCAATTCTGTTAATGTAGGAGCTGCTGCAGTAATTGATCTGTGCCAGCACCCAGCGCCACTTGAATAATAAATCCATGTTTTAAACAAACTGGTCTAAAATCTACAGTGAGCTTGGAAAAAAAAAAACCAACAACAAAAACACTGGGAGAGCCAATAAAGAAAGATATGATAAAATAATCTGTTACAGAGACTCCTCTGTGCAATGTCTTGGGAGGGAATTTAGGTGTGGGGTGTCTAGAAGAGGTGACTGATGATGTTGGTTTAAAAAAAGAAAAAGGATCTTCAGTCTTATTGTTTTGTGCTTACCCAAAACACACAAAATCCCACACCACTGGGACAGCAGGATACAGAAAACTGCCATTAGTGGGATGAGTCTGAAATCTAGTTTTTCATGCTGGTTGTTAGAGGTAGGAAAACTTATTTGCAGTCTTCATAAACTTGATTTCATGTGGGGCTGCTGATGCATTTTGATAGAAAGTGAAAAATGACACTAAAACACAAAAATACTTTTAGTTTGGTTGGAAAATAAATTGTGTACAGTGAAAAACAACAAGTAAAGATGGGACTATTTTATAAAGATGAATTAATCTCAGGTGAAATTGCTTTTCTCTAAGACCAAAACTTTAAGAACAAAAATAAAGGCAAAATTCAGGGCTCATATCTTCTCAAAGAAGAAAAATGTCTGTATTTGGACATTTTCTAGACTCCTCAGGTGGAGACACCCGGCAGCACTTCTTCACTGGCTCATGGTGTAACATAAAAAATGAAAATATGTTACTGCAGAGCAGAAGTGTGTCCTCAGAGGTGGGGAATGGGCAGCAGAGCAAACCCACCCAAAACTCCACCCCAAGGGGCCCAGGAGAGCCTGTGAGCTTCCATCAGAACAGAAACTGTGTTGACTGGCTTTGAGTCTAGGATTTAAACAAGCAGCAATTCTCCGTGCATAATTTGTGTGTAATTTCACAGCGACAGTGTCACCCCTGGCTGCTCCTTCTGAAGTGGCATCCTTCTCCCGTGACTCACCCTCATCCCGTCAGGGATAAACGTGGAATAAATAAACTGTGGCGAGAGGCAATCTATATTTTTCGTTTCAGGCTTCAACACATGAAACACAGCCTGTTTTACCCTTACAGCTCTCTGTTTAGGAAAAAAAAGAAAAAAAAAAGTCTGTTTGCATTCTAAGTATTTAGTTTCCTGTTGTTCACCATCCTCTGTCCCTCTAGATGGGGGCTCATTAGTACTTTTTCAAGTTGGCAAGAACACTGGGAAATAGAAAACTGGAAGAAATTTTTTTTATAAATTGAGAAAAAAATGTTTTAATTTTTTAAAATCTGATAGCAGCTAGAAACTTGGTTTTGGTGAATAAATGAACAGAGTTAACTTTTCAGATGCTCTTCCACAGCTACCCAACTGTCATCTCCTCCCAGACATGGCTCTCACCACCAGATCCCAGCATCATGCAGATGAGTGCCTAAAAGGCAATAATGGTGTTGGAAAATGGATTCTCTGAGCATTTCTGCCCATCTTTCCCAAAGAGCAGCTTGCTGCCACACTCAGCAGTTTTCCAGTGCTTTGCAAGCTCCTGGATTGTGGTGGGAGCTCAGGGTGAGGAGGAGCAGAAGGGTTTGGATCCCCATTCGAGCCTGGTTCCCAGCCTCTGGTCAGGACCAGGTCCTGTTTGGAAGGTCATCAGTCCCAAATGTGAATTATAGAATTAGTCATCCCTAAAGAACAATCAGAATCCTCTTTCTTTGTTGAGATGATCAGCTCCCTAAAAACCCTTCCTACCAAACCACAGGGAACACATGGATTTCTGAGCCATAATTTGGACTTGTGACTTAAATCCCTTTATGGCATAGCCTATAAGTCACAGGGATACTTTGGAAAGAGACCCACATTGAAAAAACACATTTTGAATTATTTTTAAAAAAAAGTTTTTCTTTGTTTGGTTGTTTTTCTTTTTTCTTTGCCTGCAGAAACCCTTTAGCAAATACATCTGACAGTGCCTGCCAAGTGTGGTCAACCAGGGATGAACAAACATGGGGAAAAAACTGCTGGAGCCCACAGGGCTCCTGTAGGCACTCAGAGAGCTGCTCATGAAAACAACAGGAACTGTACAGCAGGACTGACCACAGATCTCTGACCCCACTCCTCTGTGCCTGTGTAATTGGCATATCTTTATATATATAGAAATATATTTTACACACATCATTATTTATATTTATAATATTTATAATATTTATAATATTTATAATATTTATATTTTATATTTATATTTATATTTATATTTATATTTATATTTATATTTATATTTATATTTATATTTATATTTATATTTATATTTATATTTATATTTATATTGTTTTGTTTTTGGTTGTGGTTTTTTGGTTTTTTTGCACAGCCACAGAGGCATCCACTTCATCTTGTAAATACCCAGAGGAGGCAAGCCATAAGTCTGAGTAGGGATGCATCAAACATGTAAACCTTCCTACACTGCTCTGTGTTGTGTTGATGTGGCCAGAAATGTGAATTCTGTCCCCATCTGGGTGGGGCAGTGCCCCTGATCTCCTGGCACACATTATCTGCTCATGGGCCAGCTTTAAACCAGCTGGGCAATCATCTTTATCTTTCCCACAGCCCATCCTCCCTCCAGGAGATATCTCCTGTTCATGGCCAGTGAGTTCCAGGGCATGACTGATAAAATTCCATCATCCCACTGGGAGATGCTCCAGCCAGGGCAGGAGCCAAGCCTTTCCTACCCAGATAAAAAATGAGATTTTGGACACCAAGGAACCTTTCTTTCCACTGGATTCCAGAGGAAAGCCAGACCTTTGCACATCATCCCTGGAGCTTCAGAGGAAACTGCACCTTCTCCAGGAGCACTGCTCCAGCTGAACCACATCTGCCCCTGCAGGAGGATGCAGCCACCATTGAATGGGACTGCTGCCAACACCCTGACTGACTGACGGGTGTCAGCTTGGATTCTGACTCTGGCAGGGTTTGGGATTGTTCTTTGTAATACTGCATTTCTATTTTAATTTTCCTGTTAAAGAACTGTTATTCCTAATTCCCATATCTTTGCCTGAGAGCCCCTTAATTCAAAAATTATAATAATAATTTGGAGGGAGGGGGTTTACATTCTCCATTTCAAAGAGAAGTTTCTGCCTTTATTGGCAGACACCTGTCCTTTAAACCAGGACATGCTCTCACCTGCCCTGAAGGCTGTTCTTGAAACTCCTGGCAGGAGCCAAAGTCCCCAGTGAAACCTCTGACCCTCCTGGTCCTTACACCGTGTCCCCTGAGACTCCACTGGTGACCTGCTGCTGCTGTGTCCAAATTCTATCAATTGTACAACACAATTCTGAGAAGCCAAAACCCTTCCAGCAGTGAAACACACCTGTGTTGGTGACCATCACTGCTCCACACCTGGGAGCAAGCACTTCTGCAGTAAAAAATTGGCCTGAAGGCCAGAAAAACCCTGAGAATAAAGTTGAGCTGCGCTGAAGTTCCCAGCTCAGCGTTAGACAAAACCACTGACACATGGCAGCCTCACAAAATAACCCAAAACCTCTTTAATATTTTATGCTCAATAAATATTAAAGTTTAATATTTTGTGCTCAGTATGGAAAGCTGAAGCTTCATCTTGCCCTTGGCACAACAAATGGACTGACTGGAGGAAGTGCTTTATAACTGCAGAGTGCCCAGTGACCTGTAAGAGGTTTCTGCAGCATCCAGGTGCTGCATCCCTGGACATGGAAAGGGAGGGAAAATGGAGATTTCATCAGCCGCCAGTGGAGATTTGTGTTCAGCTGGATAAATCCCTGAGCTTTCCTGAGCAGAAAAGTGCTGCTCCTTGTCGCAGCGTGCTGTGCTGTGTGGCCAAGGCTGGCAGAGCAATTCCTGCTGAGCTGGGGGTGAAGGGCATGCAGCAGCTGGGGTGCTGCTGGCATTGAGGGGTCTCCCCACGCCCCATCCGGGAATGCAGCAGTTAAATATGCTCCATCCCATGCTGTGTCACACATGATCATCCTGTCTCAGCTCTCTGCAGCCTCTGCTGCCAAAAGCGCCGCGGTGACGCAGGCTGGAGGAGATGGGTGTTAATTACTCTTAAACACCTCTCAATAAAGGCCTGGAGAGCATCATAAGATAACAGGGGTTGGCTCACAGTACGAGGTACTGCACAGAGTAAGGTGTGCAGCCAGAAGGTGCCAGCTATTAAAACCTGAACTCCCAAAGCTGAGCTCTTCCAGGAGCTTGCTTGGGCGTTAATCAAGATTAAAAAGTTGAATTAATGAAAGATTTGTGATAGAAGAATGGCTGATGGTGACAGGGTGCAGGATGGGATTGATTAGGAGGAGCTGTCCCCTGGGATGCTGTTTTTCCTGCAAACACAGGGTTGTGCCTGTAATCAGGCTGAGACACAAACATGTACATTGAAAGAGGTGCAAATAAAATAATGCTCAAATCCAAACCCTGGCCACAAGCCTGGGCAACCAGATCTGGCTTTTTACCACAAGAATTGTCACTAATCCTCTACAGCAGCTTTGTCTCCATGAGTCATGGGCTAAGCACAGATTCAGTTCCATCCTGAACAGTTCATCCCTGCTCAGTGCTTCAGCTGATTTCCCTGGCCCTCTAATTTAGCATCATAGAAATGCCTTCAAGATTCCTTTCAAACCGTTTTCCATGGTCTGGTTAGATGTGGAAATAATACATTAAATAAAGATAATTTTAAAAACCCCCAAAAACCAACACCAAATGAAGCAACCCCCCAAAAAACAGCTTTCAGTTCTAACCCCCTAGACAAGACTATTTATTATTTATATTGGTCAAAATTTTGAGTGATCAAGGGATGAAGGAATGGGTTGCTGCCTTCTCTGAGGGGAAAACACCCCAAAAAATGGTGTTTGAATAGGAAAATATCTATTACAGGGTGTGCAGTTACTGTGGAAAATGTGAATCCAGGAACAGCTTTATGAGGGTGACTCAGACACTGGTCATCCCCAGAAGAGTGGTCAAAGCAGGGAGGAATGGAGTGGCAGGAAAGCACCTGCATTGCAGAGCTGCCGTGACTCAGCTGAGTTTCATCTCCAGCCTCAGATTTCTGTCCTGTCGTGCAAGTCCCATGCCCAGGAGCATCCCAAATCCATCCAGTCTGTCTTTCCCTGCCAGCTGCAGTCCTGGGAGTTTGGGGCTCACATTCAGGAACTTCTCCCTTCCTTCCCAGAGATGCAATTCTGGGGGAAGAGAGGGTCACCTTCAATGCAGTTTTCATTCAGGATGAAAAACTGTTTTGGCCACAAAACTATTTGAAAATTCAGGTGGGTTTCACCAAACACCCCCTGCTAGCATGGGTAGGATTGTGTTGATTAAAGGGGCAGATGACTCTCCCCTGGAAAAGGTGGATAATCCAATTGAGTCTAAAATTAATGGAAAAGGAGGGTTACAATTTTCTAAAATCCCAAGTATTGTCTTTTCTCCACTTCCTCTGTTTTTCAATCTTCTTCTTCAAAAGACAGAAATCTGCCAGTGAAAGGAAAAGGCCTGACTCCTGTTCAACGACTATTCCCACACTTCTTTTAACCTAGAGCAACTTGCTCCTGAAACCACAGAGCACCCCAGCCTTGCCCTCACCTGACACCTCACACTCCTGCCAGCCAGGATGGGCTGGCTCCCACCCTGCTGTCCTTCCCCTCTGCCTGGGATCTCCAGGCTGCTCTCCATCCCACAGAGCCACAGCACCAATGGTCTCCCTGTCTCACCAGGGTGACCTCCAGAGGAGACTGGAGTTAAACAACTCTAAGGATTTCAGAAATGTTGCTTGGATGCTTTCCCTGCAAACACAGTACTGGGATCAGAAAGAATTGTATGAAAAACCAAAGAATTTGAGCTGGCATTGCTCCTCCTGGCTTGCACAGCTCCATTTAGAATATAAAAAAGCCCATTTATTTTGTATTGGGCAAACAGTAAAATGGCACAAAACAACACTGGGTACCAACCACTTCTTTTATGTGCACTGGCTGGATTTCAAGGCAGAAGTGGCCAGGCACAGGCTCAGAGAGCATCTAATTCCCCAAGAACATCAGCTGCTGCTCAACTCTTCTCTTGCTTTGCACCACTTCTTGGTTTCTTTGCTCGTCTTGAAGCAATTTTTCCCACCTCTCAAGATTCCCACTCCTCCAAAAGCCTCAATGGGATGTGAAAAGGTTTGGGGTTCTGTTTTGAGCCAGTGCCCAATTTTTGAGGGTTCTGTTGTTGTGCCATCTTTACTGCCATGTCACACTTGGCATTCAGCACCAGTCTGGGGCAACAGCATCACATGAACAAACCTAACTCAGCACCAGCACCTTACAAAGCCAGGGTAAGGCAGAGTTTAAACCTGCAGGCTGGTATTTGTAGCAGCAAGACTGGGTTTCTGGGTTTTATTGCAGGAAGCTGTGACCACTGCTGGAAACAGTGCAGGGGAGGCAATGGGGAGAGGGAGCACTTGCAGCTGTGGGACTGCAAAGAGTCACATCAGGGGTCTCCTCACTCAGATTTTTTATTATATTTACTTCTAATCTTTTCCCCCTTATTTATTTTTTACAAAGTCTGAGCCTCTTGAAATAAGTGGAAACCTTTCCAGGGAATGTAATAGCCTTTGGGTGCAGTTTTCAGGGTGTGTGAAGCCAGCAGCACAGTGAGAAATGCAGTGGGATTTATCCTGCAGTGCAATACAGCTGATCTGGCACACCAGGTAAGGTTTTTTTTGGTGACAGCTGAATTGAAGAGGATGTAGGTGGTTGTAAAGGTGTCCCATCAATCACAGAATGCTTTTGAGGCAGTTTAATTGAAATAAAACACTGAAGTGCTTGTTTTCACTTTTTGTCATTATTTATGTCTTTCATATTCACATTCCTTGGATAAATACAGTGAAATCTCACAGTGTGAACTGTGGTGGAAAGTGGGAGCAGTGGGCAGGGGCTGGAAGACCCTCACATGTTGATTAGAGCAGGAGCTTCCTGATGGGACTGTTTGCCCTGATGACCTGATTAATTAATTGACTCATTATCAGCAGCTCACCCAGGAGACATCAAACATCACCATGAAAATATTTTCCCTTGGTATCCATCCCATAGAGAAATAAAATCTACTTATTTTTCATATTTCTCTGGCATTATAATTTTCCTGCTGAGTAACACATGCAGCTGGGTGTTTCCAGCTGGCCATGGGAGGATGAGAACTCTATTTGCAAATGTTACAGCACGATCCATTTAACAAATTTTGTTTAAAGGGAAATTTTTTATATAGGCTTAATTTGATGTAAGAGTGGCTCCTCCTAAGGGGGATAGGCCTGGTTGGATGTCACCACTGTTCACAGGGAAAGCAGCAATGCTCAGGTCTACAAAGGCCACACGATCCAGAACACCTGAGATGTGTCCACTGCACCTGCAAGATAAAGGAAAGGCTCAGGCCACCCAAAATACAGGTTTTTTCAAGGTCCAGTGACCAAGAAGATGGAGAGGAAAGTAAAACCTGTTGGGTCAGCATGACCCTGGACCAAAACATTTTGTTTTGAGCTCATGAAAGGAGAACTGAAAAATAGGGGCAAAATCAAAATATATTACAGAATATGTTGCTTGTAATTTAAAAATAAAGTAGTAGTAGTGGAAAATTCTAACAGTTTTACCAGCATGGTTTATATTTGATGGAGGCAAATCCATTGAGCAGCTTTTAAGCTGACCACAGAATAAGTTGGAAGGGACCCACAAGGACCATCCAGTCCAGCTCCTGGCCCTGCCCAGCCCCATCCCCAGAGTCCCACCCTGTGCCCAGAGCATTGTCCAAGCCCTCCTGGAGCTCTGTCAGGCTGTGCTGGGACACTGCCCTGGGGAGCCTGGGCAGTGCCAAACACCCTCTGGGGGAAGAACCTTTTCCTGACATCCAACCTAAACCTGCCCTGGCACAGCTCCAGCCATTCCCTCAGTCCTGACAGCTGTGTGTTTCCTTCCAGGCGGAGGAGATCTGAGGCAAAGCACTTGGAACCCACCTCTGAGCTGAGCACAGGCCAGGCAGGTGCATGCAGAGGACCTGTCATCATCACATAGTCATTTATAGCTGCAGTCATTTATAGCTGCAAACTCACTTTTAACTCACAGCAGCATCAGATGGATCTGTACACCATAAATGGAGTCATCACATCTCAGCAATACTCCTCCTTTCATTTTCTACTGGATGATTCATGTAAGTTTTTAATCAAACCAAAGAAATCCTCTTTATCTAAGCAAGCTCAAATAAAGGCAGTGAAGAACTTTTTAGTGTCTATGAACTCTTATGAAGGTTATGTCCCACCTTCAAGCCCAGCTGACTGTTCCCAAACACTAACAGCACCTGAGCTACCACAGAAACAGCATGGAAACAGGCATGAGGCCAGCTGAGTCTGGTTGGAAAGTAAAAAACCTGATTTTAGGGAAATTGAGAGGAGTGGCTGGCATTGCTTTTGTTCTGGACTGCCAAGCCATCACAATAAACCTTTCACACTTCTCACTGTTTGTCCCCATCTCTTTTGAACTCCACCATTTGCCCAAGAAGGTGCCATTGGAACCATACCACTCAAAAAGAATTGTTTGGCCACCATCCCTTGACAAAAATCAGTTTGGCAAAACATATTAATTGGCAAGTTTTTGCTTATAATTCCTGCTCAGGTTGGTGGCTGGGCCAGGGGCAGGGCTGACCTGGCTGCAGCAGATGGTGGATCTGCATCATTAACTCCTGATCTGTTAACATTAAGCACATGCTAAATGATTTATTGCACAATTGTGAGTTGGGTGGTGGCCATGGGAAGAGTTTTGTCCAGAACAGAAGTTGATTGCTCAGTGGTGGGGCTGAGGACCAGCCCTTGAATGCCCTTGCAGCCTGCAAAGATGTGGTGGCATTATTTGGCAGAGCTGTTTGCAGAGCAGAGAAGGTGTACCAGCATTTACTGCAGGTGCTGCTCTTTCATTAATGTCACATCATACCACTGAAACCCCAACCACCAATGTTTTGTTCTGCTGGGCTAAATTAATCCTCTAATTACATTTGCAAAAGCACCTCTGAAAATGTGTGCCTGTTACAACACAAATCACCAGTTCTTCCCAAGCATGCTCTTCCAAGGAAGCTGCTGTGGGATTTCTGCCTGTTCCCATGCAAGGTGCAGGCAGCATCAAACACATTTGAGGGCTCAGTCATTCCTTGGTGAGGCAGATGCTCTGTAGTGGTGGCCAGAATGACCACAGACATATTTTAGCCTGTCTTTCAGCACTGTGAAATTCATCTAGCCACTCAATGAGGATGTTTTGCAACTCTGATGTACAATGAGATAATTTGTGGAGAGTTCTGGAAAGACTCAAATTAGCAAAAGTCATCAATGGATTAACCCATGATAATTTTGTATTAGTTTTTGCATAAAGGACACACGAAGTAAATTAGAGTTCAGTCAGTGCTTCCATGCTGGGAAAAAGACAAAATTAAAGATGGAAAATGCTACTTCAAAATTCAAGATGAACCCAGAGCACCCTTTTCCCTGAACAGACATCTCCATTATGAATCCCAAGGAAGACAATTGTTTTTAGCAGGACCAGGCAGAGTGTGGGATCCTGATTAGAATCAGGATTCTAATGACTGAACAGCCAAAGGAGTTCAGACCAAGTGTTCCACCTCCAAAATGAGAATTTCCCCTTCTACCCAGGAGGTGGCACTAAGGCAAAAAGCATCACTTCAGCCTTACTAAAAACCTGGTTTTTCTGAAGCTGTACGTCGGGGAGGAAAGCTGCAAATTTTGCATTCACTGGGCTGTGCTTCTTGTGATGGGACCAACGGAGTGTCCTGAGGGGGAACATGTTTCTGACTGTCCTTCTCATGGCTCCAGTGAATTCTCACCAGATCAGAGCAGCCTCTGTTCTGGACACAGGGAAGCACCAAATACTCTGAAGACCCATGCTTGTGGCTCCACCATAGCAGTAAAGAGCCATCAGGATCCTGGAAAACATCTCCCAGTCTCTACCAGCCACTCCCTGACTCATGCCAGGCTTGTTCCTCTGTGCTGTTTCAGGGGTTTTCCCTTTGTTACTACAGTAAAACCTGGTTGCTGCAGAACAAGGACTGAAAATGGATGGTGTTGAGGCAAAGCCTGCATTATCTAGAGATTCTCACCTCTTTTTGACCCCATGCTCTTCAGTGTGTCACTCACATGAACAGGATCCACCCACTGAACAGCCAGAGCATTGTTGGACGCAATTTGAAAACGAAAACTGAAAACCTGGTTCTGTGTCTGCTCCCTTGTGCCATCTGGATCTATTTGCACACAGCCTGAATGTCCCCTGCATGCAGCAGTGACTCCTGGGGAGATGTGAGAGCCTTTTGGTGTGTTTGAACTGCCTTGGGACCATCACAGTTCCCATTCCCAGGGAGTTGGGATGGAGGAAAAGCACCAACAGCAATCACTGCCATGACACACAGACCTGTATTTGGAAGGGGCAATGAGGGGATGGAGAAACAAAGGCTTGAAAGGAAATTTTGGGAAGAGAAATGGCAGGAGGTGGGGATGCCAGAGGCTGGATCCTGGGTGGGGGCTGAACTGTGAGTGCAGGTTTCAAAAGCTGCATCTCTAAGCCTGGTCTCCAAATCTGGGAAGCACCTGAGCAAGGATGCTGCCAGAAAAACCAGTAAAGACATTTATCCCCAACATCAGCAGCTTCCTTCCTTCTTCCTGGCACAAACTTAAGGACCCCTTCAGCAAACCCAGCATCCATCTGCCTGACTGAATGCCCTCATCAGTGGTCCTGACAGGGTGTAGGACAAACCCAAGATTCTTACCCAGGCATGTTTTTCCACCAGTGGTTGTGATTAGAATTTAGCAATGTCTTTTTTCCTAGTGATATTACCTTGTATATGTGCTCTGAGCACTCACCTAGACACAGTGCAGCAAGACACAGCAGAGCAATGTGGAAATCAGTTTGGGGAGCCCAACTCCAGCATGGGGAGACAGGAAAATGATGCTTTTTCCATAAGAGAAAATTATCAGCAAGGCCAGGGGGTTAATTTTAAGTGGTGTAAAAGCACACATTTCCCTTAAGAACATTTCAATTTTCATGGTCTTGATTTCCTCAAAGAAGTCAAACTCTGTCTCCTCTCTGATGTAAGCAAGTATTTTTCCCTATTTTTTAAGTTAAAAGTAGTTTCATTGTTTCTGTCCTCCAAAATTGCCACTGGTCTGCTACATTCAGCTACAGTGGGAATCCCAAATATTGCATGAGCTGTGGTCAGCAATGCCCACACCAGAGCAGCTTTGAGAGACACTGGCCCATCCCAATTCCCTCTATCATCCTCTTGGAGCTTGCCCTGCCAGACATCATTCTGCTAAACCCTCAGAGCTCAGATGATGAACTCCTTGGGGCAGGGACCAGCATGCTGCTGTCAGCAACAGGTCTGGGATAGCTGATATCACTGTAAAATAGTTATTTGTTCTCATTATTTTTGACATTCTAGCTGATAAAGAGGTCTTTCTTATCCCTCAATACTGCAAGGATGTCCTTTGAAAGGAATACCTTCTAGGACTCAAGGAGAGGTTTCTCTGCACCACCTACTCTGGGATCATGTTTGGCATCAGTTTAGAAGACCCGTTCAGATCACTAAAGCCACAGCAGAAGGGCTGTCAGCCCTTTCCAGTCTGGGCTCAGCAGCTCTCCATTGCCATCTTCAGGCTGGGAGCAGCCTTGATCCTTCCAGAAACGGAAAACTCAATTCCCATTCACCCAGCATTAGCTGCAATTGAAAACCTGGAGCAAGCTCTTAAATGGAAAGGAGGGGAAGGAGCTCTGCAAGGCTGGTACTCAGCTGCCCTGGATCACACGGGTATTTCCCTCCCTGTAAGTGCACCAGGTTTTAGAGAGTAAATTAACACCAACAATGCTGTTTAACACACACTACTTCTTGCTGAGGGTCACAGTTTTATCATTAAGTTTTCTTTAAAGTACATAACTTGAAACTGCCCCAGTGATTTTAGCTCTGTAGCCTCCACTGTCCCCTCAAAATCTCCTGGGAGATTTTAATAACAATTTGCACTTAAAGAGGTCTTTGCTGAACATTTCACATCTGACAGACATGGTGTTGAGTTTGGTAGAGACGAGGTTTCCAAGGCTTTCTTTATTGTCTCAGATGATGAATATCACACAGGCAGCTTGGAGGGCCAAAGAGCTGTAATCATAGAACAACATAGGTGACATATCCTAAAAGAAATCAGAAAAATGTGGAGTAATGTAGGTGACCTGGAGCCCAGATGAGGCTCCTCAGACCCAGCATTGTCACCCAGTGAACATCCCCATGCCATTCCCCCACCCTGCCAATCTCCAGTGTCTGACCACCCTCACAGTAAAAAATATTCTCCTAATTATATCTGGTTGGAAAATCCCTTTCTAGGAACCCACAAATCACAGAATGACAAAATGGTTTTGGTTGGAAGGGACTTTTGAAGGTCATCCTACCCAACCCTCCTGCACTGAGCTGAGACAAATGCTGCTATTCATTCCAGCAGCCAAACTCTCAGGTCTCATGGTACTTTGTACCAGCTCCCACAACTGTTTATACTTTTCCTACTGGGATTTCCCTGAAACCCCATCTCCCAGAGCCAAGAAGGGTGATCCTGACCCTGTCAGCAGCACTCAGTGAGCAGACACCCTCCAGCGCGGTGTCCATCGAGCATCCTTCCCGAAGGGCAGCCACTGGCCAGCGATGGGGGAGGACCAGTCCAGCCTCTTCAGGAGCATGCTGTAGCTGTCTGCATACTCAGTAACCCAGCGGCTCCTGCACACAACACAGGGGAGGGGATGAGGAGAGCACCTCCACCCTGTGCTTCCCGTTCTGCAGAGCTCAACCACCCAGCCAGGAGTCTGCACAGAGCGAACAAAAGCACCTTCAGATGGGATGGGGCAGAGGGGGAGCAGCCTGTCTCCATCAGGAGCAGGGCAGATGCTGCAACACAGAGCTGCCATCAGGATCAATCCCCCACCTGGACCAACCACTACACAGGCACAGTCTCCACCCCACACATAACTCCAGGATCACAGATTAAAATCTGCAATGCAGAGCTGAAATATGTGTGTTAGGGGAAGGTGGGGGGCATGAGGCAGCAGGGAGGAATCGCCTTTGCAGAGAGAAATGAGGGCTCAGGAGCAGTTTATGCCTGTTTGGTTCATAGTGTGCAGATGAGTCACGCTGCAAACAGCCCCTGCCCTGTTTGATTGGAGAGAGCCCTGTCCCAGGGGAAGCCTGGGCATGGAAATGATGAGACATGCTCCTGCTCCAGCCCCATGGGGATCTCCTCTCCACGGGGATGAGGCTGTCCCAGAAGCTGTCTCCCCACTCCTATCAACCCCTCTGCAAAACTTTTCAAGGAAAGGCTGGTCAGGCTTTGGAAGTGGATTTGTCCCCAAGGGAATTTCTTTGGGATCATTGCATACTATGGACAAGGAGAAATATACTTTAGAAACACCTTCCAATTCCAAGCAGCTCCAAAGCCTCCCTGACCCACTCCAGCAGCCCCACTGCCAGCAGCCTCTCCTCCCCATCCCACTTCTCCCTTACTCATTGAAGCGGATTTCCTCTGGGAAAACAGGAGAAGGCCTTATCTCCTCTGTGTAGAGCCCAATAGGGATTATTTTCTGGGGCTGGTAATCTTGCTTGTAGACACTTTTCCACTCAAGGTCAGAGGAGTCTAGTGAAAGAGAGTCCAAATAATTTAAAGATTTATTTTTTATCTCTGTCTCCTATATTGCACAGTCTGAGTATTCCCCCTTCCCCTGAGCTCCGTTGGCTGTTTGTGCCTCCAGCACTCCTGTGGGAGTTACCATGATGAAGGGATTAACCAAGGCAAAATGCAGGAATTGCTTCCCTGGTGTAGATAAGGTCATTCAGATGAGATTATTCAGCCCTTATTTTCTATAGCCTGTGTGAGGGAAGCCACACAAAGCAGACCTGGAAATGGTATCTTGTGATCTTCCTGTCTGGATACTGACTTGTCACCTGGTATAAGTTTTCCCACACTGCCTATTTTCTTTTCCATCCTGCCACTCATCAGAGACTAAACCAAGGAAGAGATTCATGGCTCACTTAACCCCTAATTGAGGACCATCACATCTGCTGTGATATCTTCCCCAAAAATCCCTGTGGGAGCTGGTTTGAAGAGGTACCATCTCCCATCTGACTCTCCAGAGATGTCTTATCTGTGTGTTAACAGCTTGGTGTGTGTCCTTCTGATCAAACAGATCTAACTGGGCATAAACATGAAGGGAGGACACACAAAGAAGAGCTGCCCATTGTAGACAGATTTTCTGGGTATTTTTAAAATGACACATTCCTATAATGGGTCATTGGTAAATTATTTCTGTTGTTTTCACTGAGGCTGAGGCTACAGGTGTCTCACATGCATGGCCTTGTCAGGCTGTTAATGGCACCCAGCAGCAGCTCCTGTCTTATTATTTTTAGGGAAACCACATCAAGCAGGGCAGTGGTCCATGGGATGAGCTGTCTGGAGTTTGGGGTGAAAGAAACACCATTTACAACACTCCAACCTCTTCTAGAAGATAACTGTTTTTCTCTGCCCTGCCTCTCCCCACCGATGGGCAGATGGTTACAGGGGATCTGTGGACCCTTCCTGTGTCACATTTACTCTCCCCTCCTCAGTCTCTTCTGGAATTACATTAAAAACAAAACCAGGCTGAAGGCCACCACTCATTCTCATGGGGCAGCTGCCACAGCTTCCATCCACTGACCTGGCATTAAAACAGATGATGATAGGTTGTGGTCTTTGTTTTTTTCAGCTTTGTACAGCCTTTCATGGTACAAATCCTGGGCATATTGCTGGTAGGTGAGCAAGCCTGAAGTTGGCAGTTCCCTCAGTGCCAACAACTCTGAGATGTGGGAGGAGAAGAAGGTGAATTAGTCAGGAATCACCATCAATTACTCACCCAAATCCTACCCTTTGGATAGGGTAAGTTGGAGTGCCAGCTAGCAAATTTCAGGGCAGACCCAGTCACTTCAGCAGAGCTTTGCTGAGCTGCATCAGCTTTGGTGGTTCATGACCCAAGCAGGGGAAGGGTTTATGTCGGTGCAAAGCAGGTGGAAGGAGCCTGCTGTCTCCACATTGCCCTGCAGTGCTAAAAGGAGACCCTCTGCAGCAGGTTGTGTGTGAGAGGGAGAAAAACTGCACTGCTGGGACACACTGGGGCAGAGCAGGAAGGGAAAAGCCCACAGGACTTTTGTCATTAGCATAAGACTGCTTCAGGTGGGCTTGGCAAGGTGATTTTTGAATCCCTCAGATGTAAGTGGAGTCCACATGGAGACACTTCTGTCTGAGCTGCTTGTCCAGAGTCTCCTCCTATTGAGTGGAGAGACAAACCCTGCCAGGGCTCACTGCACCTCATTGTCAGGTGGCACTAAGCTACAGGAGAAGGCAGTGTCTGTGCTCCCCTCTGATCATGAAAGGATCCAGACACAGGCATCCCACACTGGGAGAAATCAGCTCAGGGAACAGAGAGGACATCCCTGGCCATGTCTGCTGTTTGCTTCTGGAGCACTGCTGAGCAATGACACCCTCCTCACTCTCAAGCAGCAGCTCAGAGAAAAATCCCCACTGCTTTAGGATGGTTGAGCACGGCTGAGTGGTATTTGGTGACCAAACCTTTTGTATTCCTGACTTCCATGAGCACCTTAATCCATGCAAGCAGCTGTTAAATAGTGTGGCTGAGGACTGGCTGCCATCCCCCCCCTTGCTGAATTTGTTGTCAGTCAGGTACCCTTAGCAGAAGGAATTTGAACCACCCAAACCCCTCACACCCAACCAGAGCCCTCTTGGTCTGCATCCCCCTCTATCCCAACAGAGCTGTGAAGATAAAACCCTCTCTAGGAGTGGCTCTTCATGCACCAAGATGTCTGTAAACCCCCAGCTCGCTACACCCGTGCCCTGAGCTGGCCTGGGGCTGCGTGTTCGTGGTGACAGGCGCTGTGTCCCCGTGCGAGCCCCGCCAGGCCCAGCCCACTGCTGCCATCCGTGTGTGTCCAGCAGCACAGAGCAGGGGCTGGGGCTGGCAAAGGCCCTGCAGGCAGCCCAGCCCCAGCAGAGCCAGCATCAGGGGTTACCCTCGGTTCCAGGCGCCAGAGCAGGAGCTGGAAGGGGCGGGCAGCAGGACAGGTCGTGCATCGGCTCGGCCAGAATCTCCAGTTTCCCCGCCCGTCTGGGTGCCAGGCCGGAGGGCCAGCACCCTGGCAGGTAGCACCTGGGCAGCTGTGCCACTGGAGGGTACGAAGGGTTCTGCAGGAAAAAGCCCCTGTGAATGGAGAGGCTGCAGCTGAGGAGGGCAGCTGCTAAAGCATCCTCCAACACCCACCCACAGCAAAGCCTGGGCTTGGCTGGGGTCAGCATCCCTGGGCAAGCAGCGGCCACAGAGCAGCTCTGCGGCTGTCACTGAAGTACAGCAACCATCCCAGCTCCCTCTGTCTGCCCCTCTCACAGCCTGGGACTCTGCAGGGCCCGGGGTGGGCAGTGGGAGGGAGGGAGAGAGCCGTGGCCAAAGCAGTGGGAGAGGAGATGGCTCCAGGGTTCATGCCAGGGAAAGAGGATCCTGCTGTGGCTGCTGCCTCCAGCCTCTCCAGCTGCACACTGCAGCTCCAGATGCTTTTTAGGGCTCAGAAAGGGATTCTCCTGCTGTGAGCTCCTCCAGGCTGCTGGGCCAGCAAGGACCATCCTCTTGTTTGTCTGTTGTTGTTTTGGATCTCTGAGAGTTTCTGTTTGTCCCTCAAACTCCAGGGCTCCCAGGGCAGCCCCCTAGCATTTTTCCTTTGCCAGGCTGACAGCAGGGCAGGTGGAGGCTACAGAACTACAGGAATTTCCAGTGTCTGGGGGCTTCCCCCTCTGAGGATGGTCAGAGCTTCTCCTGAGGCATCTCCAGAGGGACAAGAACTTCCAGGAGACCCTGGTGATGATGGTTTGCCAGCCAGTGCTTTCTTCCTTAACCCAAGGAGTTCCTCTTCCCCTTGGGAGTGGGATAGTGCCCAAAATGTCATAGATGAAAACATCACAGTTGGTTTACCCTCTTAAACAAGAACAAATCCTATCAAGGCCAAGAGGGAAACCTGGGCCTCCCAAGTACCTCATCACCACTCTACACAGTGGGACAGTTTTCTTTGGCAGGCTTTGGGAATTAATAAAGAGCCAAAAAGAGCTGCAACCCAAGAGAATCAGTCACAGCTTCCTTCCTTCCTATCTCCCAAGCTACACCATCATCCCCACAGGATGCATGCAGCCTTCCAAAAGTAAAATTTAAATGAAACAAATAAAGGAAAAGGAGAAAAGAAAAAGAAACTGAGATGCACTGCTCAGAAACCGCTCTCCAGCAGGCAGGGGTTAAACCCTGTCCTGCCAGCCAGGCTCCTGGAAGCAGAGCAGCCACCTAAGGCTGGGGCTGCCTGGGAAGCCCTGGAGAACAGCAGGAGAGCCGGGCAGCAGCACTAATGAGGAGAGAGAGGAGAGGAGAGGAGAGGGAGAGGAGAGGAGAGGAGGGAGAGGAGAGGAGAGGAGAGGAGAGGAGAGGAGAGGAGAGGAGAGGAGAGGAGAGGAGAGGAGAGGAGAGGAGAGGAGGAGGAGAGGAGAGGAGAGGAGAGAGAGGAGAGGAGAGGAGAGGAGAGGAGAGAGGAGAGGAGAGGAGAGGAGAGGAGAGGAGAGGAGAGGAGAGGAGAGGAGAGGAGAGAGAGGAGAGGAGAGGAGAGGGAGAGGAGAGGAGAGGAGGAGGAGAGGAGAGGAGAGGAGAGGAGAGAGGGAGAGGAGAGGAGAGGGAGAGGGAGAGAGGATGCCACTCTCCCTCACCCAGGCAGGGATGGCAGCGCTGTCCCCACGCAGCCCCTCTGCTCTGCCTAGCACCCTCACAATGATTTCTCTGCTGTTGCCCTCCCCTTTTCCTCCCCAGCCCCAACTTTTTCCCCTCTCCCGTGAGCGAACGAGCCCCAGGCACTCCGAGCATGCCCCCCGCCACCTCTCCGCAGTGGCCCAGCGCAAACCGCAGCTGTCCCCACCGCGCTGCCACAAGCAATTAAACCAGGGCAGGCGGAGCGAGGCAAATCAGATTAAATAGCTCAGGGGGTCGCTCGCACTGCAAGGAGATTAGGGAAAAAAAAAAACACAAAAACCAACAAGCCCCAGCTTCCCCACAGAAGTCTTCCCAAGCCCGTGTCAGGGCACGGAGCCATCTCCATCCCGAACGCAGTCCCGGGATGGGTCCGATCCTGATCGCCCTCGGCGAGCGGGGGCCGAGGCTCGGGCACGGCTTCAGCGAGCACTCGTTAGTGCCCTGACTTAATGAGCGTAATCAGCACCGCTCCCCACCAGCAGCCTCACGGGGATTTCCGCAGGAGGGATGGGGCACAAGCCGGGGCGTTGGGGCGAGCGGGGAGCTGCTGGTGGCGACCAGGCAGGGCAGCAGAACCCACCCTGTGCCCCCATCCCCGTCCCCAGCCGGGCCGAGGGGAGCGGGGATGGGGACGGGATGGGGATGGGATGGGATGGGGATGGGGATGGGGATGGGGATGGGGATGGGGATGGGGATGGGATGGGGATGGGGATGGGGATGGGGATGGGGGATGGGGATGGGATGGGATGGGATGGGGATGGGGATGGGGATGGGATGGGGATGGGGATGGGGATGGGATGGGGATGGGGATGGGGATGGGGATGGGGGATGGGGATGGGGATGGGGATGGGGATGGGGATGGGGATGGGATGGGGATGGGGATGGGGATGGGGATGGGGATGGGGATGGATGGGGATGGGGATGGGGATGGGGATGGGGGGATGGGGATGGGGATGGGGATGGGGATGGGGATGGGGATGGGGATGGGGATGGGGATGGGGATGGGGATGGGGATGGGGATGGGGATGGGGATGGGATGGGGATGGGATGGGGATGGGGATGGGGATGGGGATGGGGATGGGATGGGGATGGATGGATGGGGATGGGGATGGATGGGGATGGGGATGGGATGGGGATGGATGGGGATGGGATGGGGATGGGGATGGGGATGGGGATGGGGATGGGATGGGGATGGATGGATGGGATGGGGATGGGATGGGGATGGGGATGGGATGGGGATGGGGATGGGATGGGGATGGGGATGGGGATGGGGATGGGGATGGGGATGGGGATGGGGATGGGGGATGGGGATGGGGATGGGGATGGATGGATGGGGATGGAGGGATGGATGGATGGGGATGGATGGATGGGGATGGGGATGGGATGGAGGGGATGGGGATGGGGATGGGGATGGGGATGGGGATGGGGATGGGATGGATGGACGGATGGATGGGGATGGATGGGGATGGATGGATGGATGGGGATGGAGGGATGGATGGATGGATGGATGGGGATGGATGGATGGATGGATGGGGATGGGATGGATGGATGGGATGGGATGGGATGGGATGGGGATGGATGGAGGGATGGGGATGGATGGGATGGGATGGGATGGGGATGGGGATGGGGATGGGATGGGATGGGATGGGATGGGGATGGGGATGGGGATGGGATGGGGATGGGGATGGGGATGGGGATGGATGGGGATGGGGATGGATGGATGGATGGGGATGGAGGGATGGATGGATGGGGATGGATGGGGATGGATGGATGGATGGGGATGGATGGATGGGGATGGATGGGGATGGATGGATGGGGATGGGGATGGATGGGGATGGGGATGGATGGATGGATGGATGGGGATGGGGATGGGGATGGATGGATGGATGGATGGATGGATGGATGGGGATGGGGATGGATGGATGGGGATGGGGATGGATGGATGGGGATGGATGGGGATGGATGGATGGGGATGGATGGATGGATGGATGGATGGATGGGGATGGATGGATGGATGGGGATGGGGATGGATGGGGATGGGGATGGATGGGGATGGGGATGGATGGGGATGGGAGATGGACGGATGGATGGGATGGATGGATGGATGGGGATGGATGGGGATGGATGGATGGATGGATGGATGGGGATAGGGGATGGATGGATGGATGGATGGATGGATGGGGATGGATGGATGGATGGATGGGGATGGGATGGGGATGGGGATGGATGGATGGGGATAGGGGATAGGGATGGGGGATGGGGATGGATGGATAGGGATGGGGATGGGGATGGGGATGGATGGGGATGGATGGGGATAGGATGGGGATAGGGGATGGAGGATGGGGATGGATGGATGGATGGGGATGGAGGGATGGATGGGGATGGATGGGGATGGATGGATGGGGATGTGGATGGGGATGGATGGATGGATGGATGGATGATGGAGCAGGAAAATCGTCGATGCGATGCTGATGTAGTGATCCAGGGATGGGAGGGCAGCGCAGCGAGGACAGGAGGCAAACACAGAAGCTACTAAGCCTCGGGGGAATCCTTCAAATATACAAACCCAAAATTCTCCCTCAGAGCTCAGGAGAGCTGCTCCTCTGGGCCACCCGGGGCCAGTCCTGCAGGGAGATTCCTTTGCTCAGTTAAGCCCCAAGCAGGGCGGCTGGGAAGGTCCTACACTCTTTTGGCAATGGTTTCTTGGGCTCTTTCTTGTCCCAGGATTTCTCTTGCAACAAACACCTTCCTCCTGCTTTCCTAAAACCTCCTCTGAGTGCCCAAATGGCCCCAGGCAGAGCACTAACACAGAGCTGCCGAAATACTTTGATCAGCTGCTGAGGTCCAGTGTCACTCAGGTTAAATCAGCACATGCTTCCATCTTCTGTTTCAGTAACATTTGCTATGTGCTTATCACATATTTAAAGAGCTGCCTAATGTCAATATTCATTCTGCAAAGCCATTGGAGAAACTATGGAGGAAAACTCTGCCAGGGGATACAAAGCCAGTGACACCTGCACTAACACCAGAAATCCCTGCAGTGCAAATTCCTGGAGGCAGGGGGAGGATTTTAGGCAGAGAGCACCATCTGTGTGTTTTGTCCCTCAGCATGCCCCAGGAGCACTGCTGGAGCCAGGAAAGCTGCTGAGATGAGCCTTCAGGCTGGCTCCAGAGCTGCTTCTACGAGTTATCACTAAACGTGATAACTCATCAGTGCATGGCAAGGGCTGGGGGAGGTGAGCTCTGATTGCAGGTGTTAGTGTGATCTCCACACTTGCACAAACATATCCACCACACAGAGGTGGCTTGGCAGGGCTGCACTGCCATGTCCCTGTGGTTTGGGACACTGCAGCAGCACACAGCACCTTAGGGAGGGCTTTGTGTGCCTTGCTAACAGTCAGCCACCTTGGGCAAGGATATATTTTATATTCTCAGTAACATTTCACTTTTTTTCCCCTCTGGGCTTCCCAGACCAGTGTTTGTCCTTGGCCAGGATGCAGAATTCCATAGTCATCAGTTCCTGTTATCTTCTCAGACCAGCAGACCCAGCCAAACCCACTACTGGAACACCAGTGAGGGTGAGAGCCTTGTGTGTACTTCACCTTCCATGGCTTTGCATCCCTCATTATCTCCATGGTGAGCCGGGAGCCTGGACCAGAAAAATCACTCAGTTAAAGACCAGCATCCCAGGTCTTGTCCTCCACCCCACCTCAAGAAATAAGGGAACTGGAGACCTGAAGCTGGCTAGTGGCAGGAGGAAGGGTGTTCAGATGGGGCAGAAATCCTCAAATTGGCAGAGTGTGACTGATTTCAGCCAGCTTCAGCAAAGTAAAATATACCCAAGCAGGACGTACACGTCAGGGGGTGCAGCCTGTGGGAACCCAGGAGGGGTGAGATGGAGACATCCCAGCACCAGCAACCCCCAAGTCACCCAGAGGGTGAACAGGTGTGACCCCTCCTGGGGTCAGGGAACATCAGTGTTGGGATCCAACAATGCCTGTGTGGTCACTGTGTTTCCAGGGTCAAGGGAAATCTCCATTGTGACACCACTGAACTTCAGAACCCTGGAGGAGGAAGGGGAGCCTGAGGGGCTTGGTGGTGGTTCTTGGAGGCAAAGGCACCCAACAATCATACTGGGGAGCTGTTACCCACGTTTTCAGCCACAGCCAGCCCTGCTGGGGACACACAGCCAGGACAGGCACAAAGCCTGCCCTTTGTGAGCTCTTGAAATCTCTCCCACCTCCCCCCTGCCAAATCCTGCTAAAGAGGTGAGCAAAAGGTGGGGAAACTGAGGAGAAAAGGACATTGCTTTGTGGGTGTGCTGAGCAGAGGAAAACAGCATCCTTAGCTGCCTGCATGGAAGGGTGGGGAACACTGCAGAACTAGGGCAGGCAGGGAGCTCCACTTGGACTCAGAGGGTGACACTGAACTGTCCCCTCCAGATGCTGCCATTCTCCTCCTCTGATGAGGCAGCAGGGGATGCTCAAATGGAGTCCTCTGCCCCATGGATAGAGAGGAACACCACACCAGATACACAGAGCAGTATTTAGTCTTTAAAAATCACCAGCCTTTGACCAGGTTTGGATGCATTTCACCCAAAAACTAATCTTACCTAATTTTGGGTGTACACAAGGAGGACATCTCCCACTGAGCTCATCCTTCTTGACTTCCTGGCTCATTTAGGACAATTCATGTGACCAATGCAGGCACATAGTTGGGACTGAAATAAATCCAGAAACCCAGGTTTGGTGAGCTGAATCTCATCTAAGAGTCCAATTTCTGTAGCTGCACATGAGCCTAGTGCAACCACTGGTTCAGAAAACGAGATTCTCTGCCACTACAGTGATGCAAATAGTGGTGAAAGCTGGTGATGAGGCAGGGAGATGAGATCTCAGCTCCAGGAGGAGAGCCAGTCACAGATCTGTGTTCACAGGCACTGTTGGAATGAGCTGAACTCCACGAGTTATTTCTCTCTGCACATTGTTACTACCAGTGTGCAAATGGAAGCCCAAGGATGCTCTGGCAAGGGTTGTGTGCTGCTGACAGCTCTGCACTGGTGTCAGGAAAGAGGAGAAGCCTTTTGTCCTCACTGCATTTTATGCAAATTAATATTGGAATAAATAACGCTACAAGGAAAGAAACTATTTCCAGAAATGTGAAACTCTCATGTTCTCCTGTGCTTATATTAAAGGGATTACACTCCATTTCCTTCTTAATACAGCTAATGCTCTATGGGAAGCCCTCAGGCCAGGGATTAAAGCACTTATTCAATTAATTAGGAACAAACTTCTGCCTTAAAGTCAAACACACAAATATCAGTAAACCCTTGAGAGTATCTTCCTTCCAGGGCAGAGAAAATGGATCCTGTTTCTGATGTTGAAGAGACCAAGCCTTCAATCTAGAATTACCAAAAATAAAAAAAATTAAGAAGAATCACTTTTAAAATATCACTATTCTGTAACACAACAGAGTGAAAAAAGGACAGTCTCATCGTCTTGAATTCAGCATTGGAAGCCCCATAGTGGGGAGCAAAATCAGGTCCTCCAAGGATAATATAAATGAGATACAATTTTAGGATGTAACATTGCTAACCAGCTCCAAGCTGCAGGCACAGCAGTGTTTCGGAATATTTGAAGTTAGGGATGAAATCCCTGGCCCTGGTAAACACAAAAAAGGAAAATGCTTATTCAGTAGGATCTGAATTTAACCTAAGGTGTCTGATTCATTACTGAGATAGGAGACAATTTTCAAAACCTGGCTCCAAATCCTAATCTTTCTTGATGATAGCTTGATCCTTCCATCTTCTCGCAGGCACAGCTCACATGAAATTAAAAGGCATTTTGCCAGAATAGTTTATGCAAGAGCAGCCCACTATTGCTGTTCAGTTTCCCATTTCTTCCTCCCAAATATCAAAAGATGGGGCTGATAGTTGCCAGCATAATCCCAAATTAGAAGTGGATAGGAACCAAATTTGCAGCTCTCACTTTGCCTCCAAGAGAACTTATTTGTTAATGCAGATATGGAGAAAGCTGTGCCCTGCATGGCTGCTCTCTGTGTAGCTGTCTGCACATCCCTGAGACAGAAGACAACCCTGAAGACCAAACAAACATCTGCAGGAGGAAATTACTCTTAAATAATTCGTTTATTTTCACAATTCTCCATGGAAACGATGGCTCAGGTTCCCAGAACCAGGAGCTTGAACCATTCACCTGGATGGCAGTGCCCCTGTTTCTCAGGACAGTGACAACTCCAGATATCCAGGAAGCTATTCAGAGGGTGCTGGTGCCTTTGGCCTCTCCACATTGTGCTACATGCATATACAAAAGCAAAGTACAGGTCAGCCAACACCAGAAAGTTAAAGGCAGACATTTATGGGTTTGAGTAGCACCTTGGGAAAATTTGCCAGTGGGCCCAAATGTGTGATAGCTGAGCTCAGATCCTTTAAAATCACGTAGGAAGAGTTTAAGTTAGAGTCAAGGACCTCAACTATAGTGTAAAACAATGAGATTTGTGTGAGATCCTGTGCAGATCCTTCCTGGCATCCTGCTGGTCATTCCCCCTGTGCTCAGAGCACCACTGGAAAGTGGATCTTACAGTCTCAGTAAGACTGCAGTTGCATATAGGACATGATGCAGAGAGAAATTTCACCTCAGTTTGGCCCTAACTTACCATTTTTGCTGTCTTTTTCCACCTGTGAAACACAAGAGTTCTCTCTAGGTCTGTTCTGCCCTTGTGCTAGTCACCATCTCAGCTATTAACAATTCCATGCACAAAAACATGGCCAAGGAGGACACACCTCCCTGTCAACCCAGCCCCTGACAAGTGCTCCTTGGGCCAGGAAAATGATTCATTGCCCCCACGAGGATGTTGAAAGAGGGAAGTGATGGGCAAGCAGGACCCCCAGTGTGTGGAAGAGGCAGGGTGTAATCTGGGGATCTCCATTCAGGTCATCACCACCAGGAGACAAAGTGCAAAGAGGGGACTCTTCTTCAAGGGATGAGTGTTGACAGCCTGTTCTGTCAGCAGGAGGTCAGCCACCCATTTGGGTGTAAAAACATGAACTTTCATGGCAGTGCAGCAGTCCAGCATGGGCACGTTTCCCATGGAGTTATTTATTTCATCCTTCTCTCCTGCTTGCTTGATAAAGTTGTGGGGCATTTATGACTTCTTGTGAGCAGAAACAAGCAGCATCCTTCAGCCTAAATCTGAGGCCCCTGTTGCTCTCTTCCAGCCACCTAAAGCACTGACAGGACTGAGCCCTCAAAGCCAAACTCCTTGCTGCACAGACACTCCTCTGTGCAGAAGGGCAGCTGGTGCTCCAAATCTTTGGGCAATTCTGCTGTAACCTGCTAAAACAATCGTTTGTCTCAGATAATCCCCCCAAAATCATCCATCAGCAGAGGATGGCTGAAATCTCATCACTGCCTGTGTGATGTGTCCTGTGATATAAATCATGGCATATTTATGCACCTGTGTAAGGCAAATACATATGGGTATTGTTGGAGAGCCTAAATCTGCTCCCTAATGCCGTTGTTTAAACAGCCCTTTAACCACATCACTTTTCTCCTCGTTAGGTTAAGTTGCTGGAGGTGAAAAAGTCCTTCCAAAATGGTTTTCACTCACTCACTCAGTCCAAAGTAAACATGCCTCTGGGACCATTATGTGTATCAGGTATCCGAGGCTTTGTTAAGAGCTTGCCTGTTAGGTAAATTCTGCTCCTCTTTCTCCTTGCAAGAAGCAGGTTAAAATTAGAGACAGGCTCACACGAGTAAAGCATTACAGAGAAGCATTAAAAGAGCAGCATTACAGAGAAATAGGAAAAACAGACAAAATTCAGAGCAGCACACACAAGTGACCCGAGTCTGGGGAGTCTCTTATCTAATGTAACTCTGGCTACAATATGACTCTGGCTTGACTTATGCCTGTCACTTGTGATCACATTCATCACAGATCTCATGGTCTGGACATTTTCACCAGCAGTCACCCTATGGGGCTAAGAGCCCAGACTAACAAGCACCAGCCTTTGCTAACAAGACATAAGGAGGAACTGTTCATCTTTAGCACATCATGAAAACCCTCCAGCTGTGTGCCCACTGGCCTGGAGGAGCTCCTGGGCTTTCCATGAGTGTCACTACACCCACATCTGCTTCTTAAAGGCAAGTCTGGCCTTTAAGGGTAATGACCACTCTGAATCTGCTCTTCCAGACCCATCCACACTTGACTGCAGTGAAGAAGAGCTTTTCCATTGCCTGCTCCAAGCTTTAGGCTGGCTGTGCCACTAGGGAAGATTCTTAGAGCTGTTCATCTGATCTAAACTTGTCGGGGAGAATAAAGAAACCACCTGCTTCCAGTGACAGCAAAAGTAAAGTGAGATCAAACAGAAGCAGGAGGAGAGAATTTAAGCAATGCAAGAGGTGGCTGCATGTCATTTCAGAAGTCACCTTTTGTCTTTGATCTGTGCTTAGGAAGTGGGCACCTCCTGGATCAGATGGCCAGTGCAGAAGTGTGCCACCAAAGCCATCTCGCCTTGAAGTCTCAAGTGTTTGCTTTCCCCAGGGATCCTCCTTCTGCTTCCGCTGCTGTGTAAATCATCTGCCCTAAGATTTCCTTTAGAAAAGCCAAAAAACACAGGTTAGGGAGCAGGGAGCAGGACTTGTGTGCTCCCCAAACGCCAGGATCATTCACTGTGATGAAGCTGAGGCTTCTCTTTTAAAACTGTATTATACATGCACAGGTAGGTTCCCTAGAGATCAGGGAATTATTATAAAAGCTGATATGCAAATAAAAAAAGCCCTGTCCCTGAAAAGCTTATAGTCTGAACACATGAGACACATCAAGACTTTGACTGGAAGGATTCTTAAGACAAAGCACTTTGAGACAAAGCAAGCTACAGATCACACAGAAAATCTGTGGCAAAACTGTGGATAAATCCCACTTTGCTGAATCCTCATTCTGCTCTTAACAGCCCCTTGGAGCATTGCCTGGGCTTTGCTAACAAAGCATTTGTTTCAGCAGCACGCTTTGGGGAAATAAAACACTGTGCCATTTTCACATGGCAAGAACATGCAGCATCTTTCTGAAGGCCAAGATTCATATCAGGTGTGAATGCAGATATTCACCAACCCTGGGCATGCAACAAAATAAACCCTCTGCATTCAGTTTGTTGATGCCTTCAGTGAGTGTTAACAAGTGGAAAAATCACGGGGAAGAGAGAGCCTGGTCTCAGGTTACCCCATAAATTGGTTAAGGCTGCAGAGGGGATTACAGTCCCAGGGCCATCCTGAGCACGGAGATGTCATTACGGCAAAATCAAAGGTAACCGTGGGGCTTGGCAGGCAACTGTCAACAGCCACGGGAAAGAGCCAGCCTGGGAAGGAGCTCCACGTCAGGATGAAATTCAGTCACCTTTATTTTCATTTCAGGTGAGGGGTCAAGCAGAAAAGCTATCCCCAGCGGCCTTTATTTACAGTTTTCAAGGGAGCGGCTGCTGAAGCATTTAGAGGAAGAAGGATGAACCTGCTCTCCCCTCACTCAGCCTGATGACAGACAGGGGATGCTGTAATGGCACACGAGCTGGCAAGGAGCCTTTTATGAATGAAATGGAAGTGGTGCTAATGAAGTTGCTCACAAAACTCCCAGTGACTCGAACGGGGCCAGGATTTCATCTGTAATATTTGCAGGGAGCCCAAGGAAATTATCTTCCCACCAGGACACTCTCTGCAGCACAGGAGCTCACTCCCAGCATTGCTAACAACACAAGAGCTCCATAAGCAGATTTCAAGGCATTTTTAAAACTTTTTCCTTTTACATTTCTTCTCTCTATCCTCCCTAGTCAACCAACCTGAATTCCTAGAAAACTGCTGTTATACTTTTTCCTTCTAGACCTTTTGAAAATTTGCTATAAAAATCTTGCAAGGTTTTTGTATTTCTCTGGATCTCTTGCTGCTGAATGAATAGAGAAGCTATGAATAGTTTTGTGTTGCCAAGTCAGAGTAGCTACATCCATGCTTGAAAAAATACCATGGACTGTTCTGTGTTCTGAGCTCACATGCACACAGCCCAGCCAGCACTCCCAGTAACAGACTGGTCCCATGGAAACTGCCCACTGGAGAAGTTTGTAGCCATGCCTGGGGATGGGAGAGTGCAGTAAATCCCAAAATATGCCTGGTCCCTGCTAATAACTGGACAGCATGGACTACAGCAGGTCCCTGCCTGGGCCCATGGCACAATCCTGCTCAATGCAGCAGTGGAAACACAGCCACTGAGTGTGTCCTGGGCATCCAGTGCTCTCCTGTGCTGCTGCCAGGTAACTGGAAGATGACTTGCAAGGGAGCTTTAAGTCCTCACAACTTTCAGGTGACCAGCACGGGGAGGAGGGGGTGATGGAATCACACAAAAACCCCACAAGGCACAACTCCCATTCCTCCATGGACTCTGGGCTGCAGCCAGGCCCAGAAATCCCCACCCAGACAATGAAACAGACAACAAAGTCCGAAATTTCTCCTTTTCCACTCAGCCACTGAAAGCCTTCCTTCGCCCTCCCTCCTCTTTAAAGACCTAAACCCAACCAGCAGCCAGTTTTGCAAGGGTTAACCAGCATGAAATGAATGTGGAGAGACAGTCAGGGACGGTAATCACTTATTATTTTCAGGTAATATGCTTTATCTCCGACTAATCTCCTCATCTGGAGAAACACTCAGAGCAGACAAGAGTCACTGAGGTTATCTCTGATGATGGGGCTCCACGGGCTGCTGGCTGCCAGGGACCCAGGAGAGGCCAAGGAGAGGACTTCAATTATGGCCTGAACTATGCTCTGCTAGCTGAAAGGCCATTGTTTAATCTACTAGAAATCATCTATTTTAGCAGATAAAGGGATTACTTGGGTTTTCTTTTCCCCAAGAACAGCATGTTATTCCAACTACTAATGGAACATTCGGTATTTAATTAAAGAAAAAGCACGGGGAGAAGCAACACAGGCATCAACATCACTTCTGGGGAAATTCAAATTGATTGTCACCCTTTGATGCTGCTCAATCACCTCTATCTCACTCACCCTTCCTACAACCCAGATTAAATCATCTGGTTCTCTCCATCCTGAACTTTTTTTTTTTTTCCCTAAGGGATCCCATCCAAAACTTTGGGACTATGTGATGTGAATTCACAGCTCTGCAGGAATCTCCTGACTTGTAACGAGCCAGACTACACTCTCCTTGTCGAGAGGAGAGCGTGGAAATTTGATTTTGCCTCTTGCACACATTGGTGTTGGCTGCTCTCTGTCAGGGCTCTGTCTGCCTGGCTCTTTGGAGTGACCTGGGGACACAGGTCCCACGTTTGGAAACTCAAAGTGGCTTCACAGCTCGTGGATGAACTGGAACTGCTGCATGCAAAAATCTGCTCTTTGTCCCTTTTCCTTCCCAGGTCCCTTGTCTTTGCCATCTCCATTTTCAGAGATGTTTGCCCTTTATTTTGTGTCCCACAGACTAATGACCACAGAGGGCAGTTACAAGTCATTCTCAAGTGCTCCTCTGTGCTCAGCAGGTATGGGTTCCTTTTTTTATGTCCTCCAGCCCTTCCATCCACAGACTGTGGGCCCAAAGGGTCTGTGGGGGAATATTGAGGCAGGTGCAAGTGCAGGGCATAAGGGTCCACATCCCTGTAGAGAAAATTGGAAACAACAAAAAATCCAAATGAAAAGCAATATACTCCTTTCTGTTAACATCTGAATATTAATCATCTCCTCTTAACAAAAATAAAGAACAGGGTATGTGCAAAGAGATCATCCATCCATGCAGCAGTCAGAGCTTCCTCACAGGGATGACTTTTTGCACATCTTTCTGCTGATTGTCCCAGTGCTGGCACACTCCCAAAATTGGTGACACTTCATTGCAAACACCAGCTGCCTTTTTGTGTTTCCACCTTCCCCACCATTCGTTTCTTTGCACACAAAGCAAGGACAGGGACCAACTAAGCAGCCAATTTTCCACTTCTTTTCATGGCTGTTCCAGTTCATCTGCACCCACAAGTGCCAGCTACATCCTGCCTCAGATCTCGGTGAGGGATCTGCTGCTGCCCTGTGTGGTACAATGTCTCAGACAAACAGGGCTGTCCATCTTGTCCACCCTGCTCCTGCCTGTCCTGTAGCTCTCATCCTTTCTCCCTTTCCTTTTCCAGTGCTGGCCCATGCCAGTGTCTGATCTGCACCATCCATCACGGGACCAGCAACCTGACTCTGCATGTCTGATGAACCAGCACCACTGCAGGTGGGATCATCCTCGGGGTTTTGATCTTCTGCCTTTGCCCAAAGTCTCTGGTGGCTGGAACTCCATCCTTCTCTTTCTACAGGCAGCTCCAGAAGTTGCTGTGAATTATCAAGTCACCCTGTCTGCTACCAGTCATTGTGCTGAACCAGTTGTTCAGCTTGTTCTTGACCAGCACTGCTGACCTCACCCCTTCATAATGTTCTTCAGCAGCTTCTTACACATATCATATAGCCTAGGGCACTCCACACACCTATTGCAACACACCAGGTCAAATGACTTTTGAAATTGTGCAATTGAAGAGATGAAGTGCTTCTTGATCTCTCTGAACTTGCCAGGGATCAGCCTCTTGCACTGCTTTTGCTGTACTGTCCCTCTTGCTTTGTGGAAATGAATTTACCTTCTGAATGGACAGCAAGGAGCACAGTGAGGAATTTGTTTGGGTACCAGGAAACACAACATTTGGAAGGTCCCTTGTGGGAACTCACCTACTAGGAACCCTTTCCCTTGTTTAAGGGATCTTTTCTTTCCTGATAACATACAGGTGCCTGGTTGGGACAGTGACCCATGCCACAGCCACATCAATCCATTCTCAGCCCCTCAGAATTCTTCCATCTCCTGACCTTTAACAGAATTGTTAAATGGTTACATAGAATTATAGAATGGTTTGGATTGGAAGAAACACTAAAGATGATCCAGTTTCAACATCCCTAGCACAGGCAAGGACATTTTCTATTAGACCTGATGGTTCTCAGTCCCATCCAACCTGGACCTGAACACTTCCAGGCATGAGACAGGTTCTCCAGCCAACCTGTGCCAGAGCTCACCACCCTCACAAAGGATTTCTTCCTAATATCCAATCCAAACCTGCCTTCTGTCAGTTTAAAGCCATTCCCCCTTCTCCTGTCATGCCATGTCCTTGTAAAAAGTCCCTCCCCAGTTTTCTTGTAGGTTCCCTTCAGGTACTGAAAGGCTGCAATAAGGTCACCTCAGAGCCTTTCTTTTCTCCAGGCCAAACAATTCCAATTCCCTCAGTCTTCTTTGCACCTTTGCTAGCAACATCTTCTTGTCAGCCTGCTTCTGAAGCATTGTAATCTCCCAAACACTGAGAATCTCCAAATCTCTTGATGGGTCATCTTTAAAAAGTCTGGTAATATCTCCCCCATCTTTTCAGCCTGTCCTTCTCTGAAAGCAGGGAAATCTCTCATTAATGAAGAAAACCCCAGGGGAAACCCAGGTCTTGATCTTCCTTTCTTTGTTAAATTTTGTCTTCCCAAATGCCAACCAGAGCTTTTCAGCTCTGTTGCCTGCTTTGTTTTTGCACTTGCACTTCTTTTTGCTTACATTGAGTCTGCAGAGCCTCATGATAGACTTGCCACTCTGTCCTGGTTGGGATTGCCTTTGGCAGAGTGTGCCATGTGCCAGTCAGTCACAAATGTCAGTCACTGGGCACATGAGTGGTTCACTCCCAAGGTCAGGCTTAGGCACACCTTGACTGGCAGCAAAATCACCTGAAACTCTTCAAAGAAATCAAGGAAGTTCTTCATTGCCATCAGTCATAGGAGCCCAAGGAGCTGTGAGCATCAGGGAACCTGGTCCACAGCCCTGAACTGAAAGGCTGATTGCTGTAAGGTGACAAATCTTGAGTTTACCAGGTTTGGTTTTTT
Source organism: Luscinia megarhynchos (assembly GCA_034336665.1). Classification (NCBI taxonomy): domain Eukaryota; kingdom Metazoa; phylum Chordata; class Aves; order Passeriformes; family Muscicapidae; genus Luscinia; species Luscinia megarhynchos. The sequence continues at coordinate 5,430,113 of CM067566.1, forward strand.
ATGAGTGATTCCTGCTGATGCCTCTCATGTGCTTTGCATCACTGCTTTAAAACAAGGTTTTTCCATGCAGTGTCACTCCCTTGTCTGTCCACCTGATCTTCAAAGGCACACAGGATTATGCTGGAACATTTTTAACTGGCCCAGTAGCAGCAAGATTTTACCCAAACTGATTTCAGACTCCTGTTTCTGCTGGCCAAAGCTTCCATTAGCAGCAATCCTTTGGCTGGACCACTTCCCCTCATCAGACACTGACCAATCAGATAGCCAAGAAGAGTGAACAGACTTCAAAAGGTTTCTTTGCAGTGGCCTTTACAGTGTCACTGTGGTCAGCTGTCTCTGTGTGACCAGCTGAATTGAGCCCCTTCTCTCTGTCCTGCCTCAGTTCTGGCCCCTGATTCTTGCTCTGACTTTGTCCTTTGTCCTCCAGATCTTGCACAGATGTTTGTAGACTACAAACAAGTCACCCATAATATTCCCCTCCTGTAAAGTAATTAAAGAGAGTTCCTTGAGAAGCTTCAAGGCATAGCTGCACATTGTGTGGTTGTATCTGCTCACAAACAGTCACAGTTTTAACTGGATAATAAACAACTTCATCCCTGTTATTTTACCCTGGTACTCATGATTTTATAGGTGACATCACAATTTCATACAGCATCGATATGGAGTTATTATAATTTCTTATTCGTGTGCCTCATTCACCCCAAAAGCACAACAAGGAACAGCTGATTGTTCTCAAGAACCATAATAACCTTTTAAAAACTATTAATTTTTGATACAGATTCCATCACCTCTTCAATATCACCTTTTTTTCTAAATGTGTCCTGCTTTTCCACATCAAAAGACACCTGCCCATTTGTCCCTGTTCCCAGGCAGAGATAGCTCTGTGTCAGTGAACAGTTCTCTTCCTTATTGAACACTCCATAGCCTCAATCTTAGACTCCTTCACAACTGGCAAACAATAACCCTTTATTTCCCCCCTAAATCAATGAAAAACAGAATCATGAACCAATTTCCACCAAATTTCCCTGACAAGAGACTCAAGGATTCATTTTTCATAGTGAAATTCTGAGCTCTTGGTTTAACCAGTTGGACCCACTTAATTTGCACCATGGTGATTTTATACCAGTTTGCAAAATCCACCTCCAAGATGGAACTAATCAAACACTTTCAGAAATCAGTTACATCAAGAGTTGCTCTCTCTTGCTGGAGAACAGCAGCAAATTAATTTCACAAGGTCTATTTTCTATCTACACACATTGGCAACAGTTTCACTGCCTCCCTTTAAGAAGAAAACTAATCATTAATGAAGAGATGCACCCATACATTTCTTGCCTTCAACAGTGAAGGGATGAAAGTCCAAGCATCACTAAATCATTTGTCCAAAGCTTTTAAATAATGAGCCAGTATCAGCTTTCTTAGTGCTCTAAAATCCTCCCAGTGTCCCAAAATGAAAAGCCAGCACTAATGGCCCATGCAATATGTTCCTGGTTCAGAGAGTTCTGAAATCCTTGGCTGTGAATTACCAGGATTGGCTGATCATAAAGTATTTCATTTATGTGGTTGCTATTTAGCATAATCTATAGTTATTAATGGAGCCCAAAATGCTCTTTTGCCAGCATCTGAAACTAACACACTATCTGATTTTTTTCTGCCCCAGACAAATATGGAAAAGAAATACTAATTTAATACTCCTCTGTTGCCTTGTGGTGGTGCTGATGGCAGCCACTGCCTTTATCTACTAATAGTTTTGATTATTTTTACCCTAGCTGACCATATATTTATGTTTTTCTGTTTCTGCTCCAGAGTGGAGGTGGCTTATTCAGATTAATTAGGACCAAAAGATTTTGGCCTTTACTTTACCCTATAGGAGTGATCACTACAGAATAACCAGCCCAGAGCACCAAGCTCTACTTCAAATATCCTATTACACACCCACAAAAAAAAAAAAAAAAACATTTAAAAAGCACAGAGATGTTTTATTTCAGCCAGGTAAATTTCTTGCTTTAGGCAGGAGGGAAGAAGCCTCTTGCTTGACATTCCTCCCAGAAAAGACACAACCCAATAGCACCAAGTCAGGCACACATCATTGCCAAGTGGACACTTTTACTGTTGCCAAAAAAAAAAAAAAAAAAAAAAAAGGATTAAATTCATGTGATCAGAGAAGGATTTTTAAATACTTTTTATGAATCTTAAGCCCAAGGACAGGCTGGAGGAATGCAGGGTGCTGAGAACTTCTGCAAACGTTGTTTCCAAACCCCTGGAGCGTGTGCTTAACCCAGCCACAAACAGGTGACTTCCTTCTGTCTCCCACCAGGTTACTTTTCCCCAAAAAACACAAAAGTCAGGCTCCTTTCCCAGTTTTGGTGAAATCACTTTTGATACACAGAGTTACTGAAGCCTGGCCACATGCCTCAGTCCCTCAAAACTTTGAAATTCCCACTTGCAACTGTCTCACTCCCAAGGTGTCTATTTAATCCCACTTTTATTAGGAGCACAGCTCCGGGTAGTTTACAGGGGTCACAAACAATGAAGCTTTCATCAAAACTTGGGCTAATCAGTCACTAACAAGCTCTCACTCAGGAAGGGGCTAGGCAGGCCCAGCCTAAAGCTAACCTGAGGGGATAAGAAAAAAGGGAGGAAAAAAGGATTGGGAAGAGGGTGTTCTTCTCAAATCGGATTAGTGCCCCAGCCAGCCACAGAAACACTTGTGCGAGCACAGCAGCCAAAAAAAAAACAGTGAGAAGTGGACACAGAGCAGACACTGCTCCTCTCAGCCAGGGGGTTTGCTCCCAGCAGCCCAAAGTGCTGCAGAAACTACAGCTTGTGATGAACTGTGATTTACTCCTTTGCTTTGTGGCCGGGTCTAGGGGCTCCATGACACTCACCAGCATAGAATTGCACTGAGAAAATATCAGTATAAACAATCCAAAATGCTAACCCTCAGTTTGCAGCCTGCAGAGTTTAACAGAGACCCTGAACTCAAAACCAAACCAAGCCTGCTGTTGGTAACCTGAGGCACCTCCCCAGGAAATATCACAGCCTGAAAAATCAAGAAAAGGTTTGAAAACCTCTGATCTTATCATAAGGCAAGCTGGCAAAATTAGATGGCCAGAACTCCAGTCCAGTAGATGACTAGATACAGAGAGGAAGGAATATGCATCAATCTCCTTAGGTAAGGGATAAAAATTACTTTTACCTGTGTACACATACACGGAACACCCTTCCCAAATTTACAGCAGTGAAATATCTATTGGACACCATCAGATATTCCTTGTTAGCCATTTGCAGGACAAATCAGGGGCTGAGTAAAAAAAAGAAATATTCTTACAACATATTAATAGTGAGAAATAGGGAGGAATATGCTTGGCTCTAAGGAAGGGAGGGATACTAGATCTTAAATTTAATTTGAGCTGCTCTTAGTCAATTCCTTATTGCTCTTGAGGGTGGAGACCCTGGAGTACTTCAAGAGAAAAGATAATTATTCCATCTTGCCTCTGAGGATGAAGAACTCATTCCCAATTTCACTGATTGATCTGGAGAAAGAAATAAAAGAATTTTTACTGAGCAGATTTTATGTGGACCATGGAGTTTCCACCTTGCTCCTTGCCAGCCCCGGGGAAAAAGCAAGAATGCAAATGCAGCCAAAATAAAACAAACTTGCAGAAATCTGGAGCCATTGAAGGGATCCTGGTTTCTCTGTCCTCCTGGTAAAGCCAATAGAAGCCAATATGGGCTGTTGTCTTCTGTTCCCCCAAAACACACCCTGTGCCTAGAGCTCAGCATCCTGGGGAAACGGAGAGAGATGCAGGTGGGTGCAGGTATCTGTTCCCACTGCTGGGCTGGGTGCTCAGCTCTGAAGCACTGTCAGGTTTCGTGTTCAGCTGCACACACACCTGAGATCCACACCAGGGAAGTGGAGCCTGTACCTACATGTTCAGAGGAGCAGGGCTCAGAGGCACAGCCAGTGTCCTCCTGCAGGGGTAAAAGTGCTTGCTGTGTGCACAAGGACAGGCACAGCCCTAAGCCACCTCTGGGGACAGCACCAGGCCAGGATGGGGAGGATCTTGCTCTCCTGCAGCACTTGGGAAGCCGTGAAACATTTCCAAGGCAGCTGGGTGGAAAGGTTTGCACTTAATCCCAGCTCAGCCCAACTGGAGCTGCCACGGGCTCCTCTACCCAGCACGTCACTGCCCACTCACAGAGCCAACAAAGCTGCTGAAACCCAGCCCCAAATCTGCTCCCAGTGATGGACAGTAGCCTCGGACTCTTACCTTGGAACTGATTTCAGTTTTGTGCTTTGCCATCTCTTGCCAGCTCCCCGGTGCGTTTCTCCAAGGCAAACGTCTCTCAGAGCTCTCTGGAAAAAAGCAGAGAGGCAGAGAAAGCAGAGTGCTGGATCTCCTCATGCTCCCCTCATGCCTTGGCAGAAGGGAGCAGCAACAGGTCTGTACTGAGAGCTGCTGATGTTTCGAGGCAACACTGCACGCTGCTTGCAGGATAAATGCATTAAGAAAATTAAATGTTTTTACAGCCGTCACACCATCAAAGCTTTATTCTCTCCACTCTTTAAATTAAGTGTTGGTTTGCATATCCATGCCATTCCAGCTATGTAATAACCTCTCTAAAGTTATTTTTGTTTCACATTCCTTACTATTTGGTAAAGCAAGCTGGAGTTTTCTGAGGACACGCATTTTTATTAGAGCTAATTCAGCATTATTTTCTAACCCGTTTCCTTTGTTGGAGGCAGAGGAATCAGCTAAGGGAAGCTCGAAGGCAGCACCCTGTGCCTGTGAGGGAAACTCGCCATAGCCGGGCTGTTCCTCTAGATGGCTCTGCCTTTGCCCAAAAACATCAAATCTCTCGAGCAAAAACCTCAATTTCCAGCGATACGGCGATACCGCTGACTGCTCCTCTCCCTCCTGCAACGATCGAGGGGCTTTTGGCCAAACGGATAAACAGAGATTTGTTGTAATTTTAGAGAATAACATTTTCGGTTTAGCTCTTCAGACTCAGAGGGAAATGCTTTCCAAAAGTCTACCCGTTTCTTGTTGTTTAAATATCCTTTTTATATGAGATTTTCCCATAAACTGCTTGGTTTGGATGCCTGTTGTCCCGTCAGGCTTCAAACCGGCATTTTCCAGCACGACCCTGCTCTAAAAAAGATGAGGAGCTGTTGTAAATCTTAAAGAGAAGGAAGCTGAGAAGGGAAAAGGCATCTTGTGAAACATAATGAAAACTTTTCTCCTGCTGTTCTGGGTATCCAATACACACCGAAAGCTCTTTCCCCAAGGGATGCAAAGTAAAATCAGCAACAGCAACAGTGACAGCAACAAAATAACAACAGAAAAAGAAAAACCACGCATACACACACAAAACCCCAAGAAAACAAAAAAACTCCAACAACCCCCTCCAAACGCCTCTCTTTATGATTAAAGGAGAAAACCCCAAATCCTAATTCTTTAATCCAATCACTTTAAAGCTATTTGCTGTCTCAAGAAACGTTTGTTAACTTGTTTTAAAACGAAATACAAAGTTGAAAATCCTTCGGCTATTATATCCCTGCTCAAACCACACAGGGGATGAACAGCTTCGCTGGTTTATGCGTGCTTTTATAACTATTTCATGGAAGACGTAAAATGTGAAGACTTTTCCCAAAAGTCCCAAAGACTTTTCCTCTCTGCCCCAAATTCTGCTGTCAGACCAAGACACCCGGCGCTCGCAAAGAGCACTTCGTATATACACCAGGAAAGGGCATTTTCTGGCATTTTCACCCACAGAAAACTGAATAAAAACTCCATTTAAGAACGGGGGATGAAATGTACATCTCATGTACCCGCTATTTAGACAAAGTCTCTAAACCCTCCCGCACCACTGACCGTATTTTTGTTGTTACACGTGTGCTTTGCCCCGGACCAGAATATTTGCCGGAGCTGGCCCCTGTGTAGATCCCGGGTGTCGGGATCGTTATGACCACCGAGAGCTTTTCTCTGCAAAAGGATGCGCTTTCTGTCAGGCTGCCCCGGAGCACTAAGGCGAAAATAACTTTTATTCACTAGATTTCGTCCCGCGCCCTCCAGCCCATTCTGCCCGCGGTACCAGCGAACACGCTAGTGCTGTTTGTTTGTTTGTTTGTTTGTTTAATTTCGGGCAATTCCTTATTCAAAGCAATTCCTTATCCAAAGCTAATGGGCTGCGATCTCAGCTCTGGCTGTTGGGACACGGGCGGCAAAACTACGCTTCAAGATCAGAGTTTAAGCGAATTCCTCCCTTGGCTTTGCCGTCGGGGGAACCGCAGCGATGCTCATCCCGCTCCGACCTCAGCGCCGGGGCCGAAGGGATCGTGGGGGGATCGCATCCGTGGGAAAGCAGCACGGCATCACCGGGGCAGCGCGGACAGCTCCGGGGAGGGGGCAGCGCTGCGGGGGCGACCGGGAGAGACCCCCAGGTCGGGGAGAGGGGGGGACGGGCACAGCTCGGGGGGTGGGTCCGATGGGGGATGCTGCCCCCGCGCTGCCGGGAGCCAAATCCCTGGCGCCTCCCGCAGCTCCCCCGCCGGTCCCTCCCCCACGGCCGCTCCCGGGGCCCGGCCTTGCCCCCCTCCGCCTCCCCGGCCGCCGCCGAGCCGCGCTACTGGCTGCTCGCAGCGCGCCGAGCCGCCCGCCCAGCCCCGGCCCCGGCCGCGGGCGGGGAGTCGGGGCGCACGGCTGCGCCTATAAGGGCGCCGCGCCGCAGCCCCCCGGGAGATTTTGGTCCAGGGCCACCGGGGCCGCGGGGCGGGGGGTGTCGCCGGGAGAGCAGGGAGCGGGGGGGAGCGCCGGCCGCCCTGCATGGCCAGGGATTATGAGCGCCGGTGAGTTGCAGCAGGCGCAGCCCAGAGCCTCGGCGCCGGCGGCCGCCCCCGCGCCCCCGCAGCCCCGCAGCGCGCAGGAAGCCCCCGACATGGCCGTGTACTGCAGCGAGAACTTCAGCGTCTATCCCCCAGCCCAGCCTGCACCCGCCCGGCGCCGCCGCCGCCGCCGCCGCGGCCGCCGCCGCCGCTGCCGCCGCCGCCGCCTCCTCGGGGCAGCGGGCGGGCGGCTACGCGCTGGGGGACTACGGGGCTCCCGCCAACGCCGGCTACCTGTGGGGCATGAACAGCCCCGCTCCCTACCTGCAGGGCCCGCCCGGCGCCGCCGCCGCCGCCGCGCCCTTCCTGCCGCCCGCCTCGTACGGCTGCTCGCGGGGCGGGCAGCTCGTGGGCTCGCCCCCGGCCCCCGGCTCGCCGTCGGCGGGCGGCGCGGAGCTGAGCTGGCTCAGCCTGGCCAGCCAGGAGGAGCTGCTGAAGCTGGTGCGGCCGCCCTACTCGTACTCGGCGCTGATCGCCATGGCCATCCAGAGCGCGCCCGAGAGGAAGCTCACCCTCAGCCACATCTACCAGTACGTGGCCGAGAACTTCCCCTTCTACAAGCGCAGCAAGGCCGGGTGGCAGAACAGCATCCGCCACAACCTCAGCCTCAATGACTGCTTCCGCAAGGTGCCCCGCGACGAGGACGACCCCGGTGAGGTGCCGTGCCGGGCGGGAGGGATGGCTGGGCGGCGGGGAGCGGCGGGGGGACACCGGCACCGCCGGGAGAGAGGGGCGGCAGCGTCCCCTGTCCCCTACTAGTCGGGCTCTGTCCCGACATCGCGCTCCCGTCCCCTCGGGGCCAGCGCAGGGATGGGACCGCGTTTCTCCATCCCTTCTGGTAGGATGCTGTGATGAGACCGCGCTCCCGTCCCGTCGGGGCTCCCCGTCCCCTGACCCGGGCGCTGTGCTGTGCCCGTCCCGGCCCCGCGGCAGGTGTAGGCGGGGGCCGCCCTGCCCAGCCCTCGCCCCGTCCCCAGCAGCCCGGGAGCGCCGGTTGTGCAAGGTCCGGCTGCTTGGGCCCGTGATTCACGGCTGCCCTCCCTGCCCGCCGCTGTCCGGGCGGGCCCCGGGGCGCAGCCGGTGCCGGCAGTGGGCGGAGGCGCGCCCGGACAGCGCCGGTCCGGCCCGGCGGGGCTGGACGTGCCGGGCTGGAGCCGCTCGGGACCGTGTGGGGTCACTGCGCCCTCCCGCCTGCGGGCAGGAGGCGAGTGGGGACAGCTGATGCCACCTCAGCATCTCGCACCGAGGCTTGTGCGAGGGGCAGCTTCTCTGCAGCCCCCGCAGCTCGGTGCTGCTGGCTTGCCGTGGAGTGCCTGAGTGTGCCAGCCCACTCTCCATCAGCATGTCTATGAGCCGCAGCCCAGGCACTGCCGTGCCACCCACTGCTGAGATGGCTGCGAGTGCCCCAGCTCCTGTGAGGCAGCCAGAGCAAGGGGAGCCCCTCTTCACATTCTCTTTAGCTAGAGGTGCTGATCTGATTATACTCTGGTATGGGGAGGTTCTCCTCTTCTGTGTGGCCTTAAGGTTCCCTTGGGCATTGGAGGGATGGAGGTGGAAGTGTCCTGGAGACAGGTTTTGGATCCATGTGCTGGACAGCAGAGGGAGGAGGAGCAGGTGCAGGAGAGATGTGGGTTCTGTGCCAGTTGGGCAAGACATGGGTGATGCTATCTGCCAGCAGCAGGGCTCACTGTCACAGAAGTTGACGTTCTCTCCTGTGTCTCCTGTTTTCCACCAGGCAAGGGAAACTACTGGACCTTGGATCCCAACTGTGAGAAGATGTTTGACAACGGGAACTTCCGTCGCAAGCGCAAGCGGCGCTCCGAGCCCAGCGCCCCCGCGGCCGCCGCGGCCGCCTCCGCCCTGGGGGGCCTGAAGGCCGAGGAGGAGCGACCCATCCCAGCCACAGGCAAACCGTGTGGGAACAGCCCACCCCCAGAGCTGGAGCCCTCACCCTCTGCCAGGGACCATCCCAAAAGCTCCTCTCCCTCCAGCATCATTTCATCCACCCCCAGCTGCCTCAGCACCTTCTTCAGCGGCATGAGCTCCCTGAGCGGCGGGGGCAGCCGGCTGACGGGGGGTCTCAGCAGCGACCTGCACCACAGGAACTTCTCTGCTGGACAGCTGAGCAGTGGCACTTTCACCCCTTCCAGCAGCTCTTCTCAGGAGGTGCCTTCCCCAGACCAGCTGCAGCGGGTGGCGGGACCTTCCCCTGCCTACTACAGCTCCTTCCACCCCAGCAGCAGCAGCCAGGGAGCCCAGTACAACCACTACTACAACTTCACAGTCAACAGCCTCATCTACACACGGGATGGGACAGAGGTCTAGGGTGCTGGGGCAGCGCTGCAAAGGGAATGGGAGTTGGACCGTGTGCTTTTGCAAACAGCATTTCAACGTGGACACTTCCCAGGAGTTCTTCCAGGACTACTGATCTTCTCACCTTTCAGAATAAGAACACCCCTTGAGCACCAGCAGAAGGCAGATGCAAAGCTTTTTTCCCCATCCGGGAAAACGTTAGGTGGTGTAGATTGTTTGCCATCTAAATTCTGCAAGCGTGAACTGAATTATTTTCAGAGGTTTCTAATCCTGAATGTAGAACAAGAAGTTAAAAAACCATAGCCATAAAGTGGTATTGGCAAGAGCCAAGCGTAGACATGCAGTGAGTCTTAGAAGAGAGCAGGAAAAAGAAAATGAAGAGATTTCTTATGAAGTGCCTTGTACAATGTGTTAAAAAAACTCTTCCACCAGCCATTGCCTCTGTAAGCCCTTGCTTGTGCCCTGATCCTGCAATATGCAATGCACGGGGGAATATCCTGTATAAACACCCACCCAAAACCTCCTCAAACACATGGAGGGTCTTCCTGTGTCTGGCATATTGTACAGCAGGGCCATGTCTTGTAAAACAATCTTCTTCTTCTGAGCTTAGTACCAAAGATAACTCTAGCCACGCAGCTTTAGCACAAGAATAAACACTGGGGTATTTTTATACATATTTGTACGTAATGTAACTCTTCTGTACATACGTTTCTATGTGGTTTTATATTTGTAAATTATGCTCTGGAGCTGTACTTATTTATAATGTGTTTTAAACTTTGTTAAAGTTTATTTTACTTTGTTTCCCCTCTTTTTGTTGTTTTATTTGTTTTGAAATTTTTGTTGGTTTTGTTTTTGTTTTTAGTGTATTACTGAAACTTTTCAGGCTGAACAGCTGTTGGGAATAAAATATTAACAATTGTTAGATATTGGCCTGCTTGTTCATCAGTATGTTTGAAGTACTTTAAAACTCTGTGGGAGGCAGGGTTCTTTTTCATATCGTTTGAGATAAAAGGTGTAAAAATTTATGAAAAATTTCATCTGCGCAGTAGGGCAGAAAAAACTTGCTTTGCTCCCCTAAGAGACACATCTGAGCTGGTGTGCAGTTTCTTGGAGTCACTGTGCAGTGTGGGCACTCTTTCGTGTTTGTTTGTTTTTCTCAACGGTCTGAATCACAACTGTCCTTTTTCAGCCCGATTTGGTAAAAAAAATAAAAACTTGCAAGAGTAAAAGAGGCGGGACTGGTTCCAGCGCGGTGCCAGCTAGCAGGAGGCTCAGTCCCTTTTGCAAATCGGTTTCTCTGTTGGGATTGCACCTGCTTGCACTGCCGGCCAGTGAAGAGGTGGGAGCAGTCAGCCCGAGGGCCAGGCAGCGCTGCTGGGAATCCTTCCTGATTCCCTGCTGCTGGGAAAGGGGAATCCATCACCCATCACCCATGATGCTAAACAATCAACCCCTCATTCCTGCCGTTTTCACCAGCTGTTTGTTGGGGGCTGTGTGCAGTCAGAGCATAAATTTAAGTGTCTTCATGAGGAATGTAGCATCCACAACGAAGTTAAGCATGAAATTGCAGCTGTTTAACGTGCAGTGATTTAAGGCCATCCCTGCAGGCTATTCAGAAACAAAAGTGTTGGCAGCGCCTCTGCACTGGCTACCTGCAGAACATACAGGGCAGTGATGCAAGACAAACCGCTGGCCTGATCCAAAATATAATGAAGGCATGACGAAACATCAGATGACTTCCATGTGCTCGGGATCGGGAGCAAGGACTTGCCCCGGCACTGGCCGGCCGCCCTTTGTGCAATCGCTGGGACCGGCGGGCGGGTGGCAGCTCCCGCCTCTCCCCCTCCCCCGCGCCCCTTCCCAGCACAGATACCATCTTCCTGGCTTTAGGGGTAATTCCTCCCCGTTTTAATTCCGTCTCAGGTGATGCAGTGGCAGCGATAATGGGAGGGAAAGGGCAGACTAACACTAGGAGAAGAACGAGGTGGTCAGTCTTGTCCTGCTTCAATCCCACCAGGTGTGGAATAGCTTTATTTGGAGTTTGGACTGCTGAGTTTGATCTAAGAGCAGTTGAGGGATTCCCAACACCTCTGAAAGATAAAGATCCAGTCCCTAAGTAAGCCAGGAACTGCATACTTGTGTATCTAAGTGACCACTGCCCCCTTCTCCACACTGCCAGCCTGCTCTCAGACCTTAGCAAACCTTGAGCCCATGCAGGACGCTCGTGTGTGTCCAGCTCATGTTCTTCCACTCAGTTTTTTTAAATTTACCTTCTTCCATCAGCTGTATCTCTGCAGGCATTACCCATAAATGCCTGAGGATGCAGAACCAATGGCAAGTTCACATTGCCACTTCCATCAGCTGTATTTTTCTGCACAGCATCCATAAACTTTTGCTCCTGAGGATCCCAAATCTGACAAATTTGTATTGCAGGGTGGTCTGCACCTGGCAGCAGGTCCTCAGCAATATCCCATGGCTCAACAGGGTTTGTGCCACTTCAGTTGGCAGGGGCATAGCCAGAACCTGCCAGAGCAGAAGCAGGTAAGTTCTCCAGCCCTGGTCTTCAGGGATGGTGGTGGGCTCAAAGGAGGCTTTGGCAGCTCTGCCTGTCCCCAGTGCACCTGTCCAGCCACAAGCACCAAACCCTGATTCTTCCAGGGAAAGCATATCCTTAGCTGGAACCAGGGAATGTTCCAGCTCCTTCCACAGAGAAGCTACCCCCGGTGTGCTCAAGGGACATTTGAGAGGAGATTTCAGCAGATAGGCACCCAGTCTGCAGAGGAGAGAGGGAACGAGCTAATGGCAGCCTTTTAGATTTCCTTTTGCCATTGAAAGAGACTTTTGTAGCAAATCTTTGGAGTGGGAGGGCAAGAGGATTGAGTTTAATGAAAGGCACTTAAAAGCAGCAGGGCTTTTGTCATGGGTTTAGGGATTTGCTGAGACTCCCCGATTGAAGGAGGGGGAAGACAAAGGCAATTAGCCTGCTGTCCCACCCTGAGAGTCCCCACTCCCCTATAAATGCCAAGGCCATGCCTGCATTGGGCAGTTCTCCATGACAATGAGCCTCTCCCCAGCCCGGCTCAGGCGATGGCCCCGAAGCCCGGGGCATTGCCCACTCCCGGGCAGGTCTGCCGAGAATTGTCCTTCCTTAGGAGAACGGCTCAAACCTCAGGCTTGCACCCTGTCTGCTCTGACAGCTGTGGGGATCACCCAGTAAAATATGTCCTTTACAGAACTCCTGCTTTGGGGGAGCAGTGATTTCGTGCCGATTAGCTGCTAGCCCAGGATCCCAGCTGCTGGTCACTAAAGTTAAGCATCACACAAAATCTCATCCTTGCTTGCTTTCTCCACTCTTTTTAGGCATCCAGAGAGATGCCTCCCCACCTGTGGTACCCGCTGTGAAACCACGATTGTGCTGATGACTGCAAATACAGCTGGTACCTCTGCGACACTCCCAGCACACACCGCCCTAAAAAGGCATTCCCTGCCGGAAAAGGAGCGCAGTGCAGAGGCTTTTCGAGAGATGCCTTGGGTCGGTAGCACAGATGCTGCTGGCTCCTACGTGTGGCAGCTCTCCAGCGCGGGGTCGTTCAGCTCTGCTCAGCGCTGGCCGTATCGCCCTGCCAGCCGGGGCTGCAGGTCTGCACTTGAGCTGCTCCGCACTACAAAGGCTCTGCCAGCACGGCTGGGTCGGCCCGGCCCCCAGAGGAGACCCGGCTCCCACCAGCAAAGGGAGCGCGGTGCCGGGGCTGCCGGAGCCCCCGCCCGGCCGCGGGCCGGGATTCCCGAGGCACAGCGGAGCCGCCCGCGCTGGTTTCATCGCCCGCGACTCCTTCGCGAGTGGGGCTGCGACTACTGCCACTGCCCGTGGGCTGTGGCTTGCTTCTCCTCTGCAGGCAGAGGCTTTGATTTGCCCTGTCGCCCACCGAGTCCGTGGAATTCGGCCGCAGTGTGCTGTGCCTGTACAGGAGGCTTTATTGCCTTTTTTTTTAATGCTGATTTTCCTAAAAATTTTTAGAAATTATTCAAATTATACAGCAGTGTTCTAGGAAACTACAAGTATCCCTGCCCTTGCCCTCTCTCTATTTCTAGAGATAAAAAAAAAAAAAATCTTCATCAGACTTCTTGAGATAAAGCCCTACAAACCCTGCAGCTCTCACCTGACTGTGAGTGTGATGTACCAAAATTCGGCCCAGCTCAAAAGTGGGAGCTGGTCCTGTCAGTCTTGTTTTGATAGCACACAAAATAGGAGGGACAAAGACTCATGTTGTAGCTTGACCAAAGAGAGTCAAGATGAGAATCAGGCCTGGCTGATAGTCCTTGGGTGGCTGACACCTCAGCTAGAAAGAACTGTGCCAGATGGAGACTGCAATCATTGGGAAATTTTTGCTTCTCTTCAGTTTTTGGAGAGCAAAAAGATTAATTTTATTGCCCTGTTAGACAATCCCTTCAAAATTAATTTTTGTACCTATTTTTTTTTCTGATTGCCGAAAGAATGAAAACATGGATTTGCCTTTTCTTTTTTGTCCTATTTGGCAGAAATCTCCATTAAGCTGAATGTCAGCCCCCATTCCCCCCCCCCACCTCAACCTTTTCTATTAAAAAGAAGGTTGATGGAATGTTTTTGACCAAATTACTGAATGCAATATTCACCTGGGTAAGGTGACGAGAATTTGCCCCTCAAGGAATAACTGAAGTGTAATGTAAAACATCAAAGGTGTGATTTTTTTTTTAAACTTATACCTGAGCTATCTCTGAATCATATCAAATAATCTTCTCGTTTCATAACACCATACAATGCAGGCTAAAAGTGTATGTGATCTGCTTTGTGTGCTGCTGAATGGATGATTAAACTGTCTAACCTGAGGGATAGTCATCCAGGGCCTGCCCCAAACACAGTGAAGTCAGGGGAAAGACTCCCACTGACTTCAGAGGGCTTTGGAGCAGACCCATAATCAGCCAGGCTCTCACACACTTCAGGTGGTGTCTGTGAGACTGCCTGGGGACCCATAAAAGAAGCTAAAGATTGCACATTTGTGAAATGAGAGTTGTAGGCACCTGGCAGCTCCAGGAGAGCAGAAGCTTGGAATTGTGTCCCTGTCCACCCCAGCTCCTCAGATCATTTCCCCTTCCCTGCCATCCCTTGTGTCTGGGATTTATTGACAAAGAAAACTCTCACCACACAGCCCATCCACCTGTGCCAGAACAGTGACAAATCAGGTCAGGACTGCTGGGTAACCTGCCTTCAGACCCTTGAAGGGGTGCTGATTTTATATCTAATATAAGTAAATAGCAGAGCTGAGCCGAGCTGGGCCATTTCCCTCCCAGGCCAGTTCCAGAATAGAAGAGTGGCAGAACCCCCACCACACCCCAGCACTCCAGGTTCTCCACAAAGAGGGATCCTGGGAGACACAGGGGCTGTGCCCCAACTCCAAAACAGTGGAGGGAGTCAGAGTGAACATGGAGCAGAGCCAAGCTTGGGCTTCCTTCAGCAGAGTGAATGGTACTCAAACAGGGATAAATTACATTCCCTGTGTGTGGAAATGACATTTCCACTCATGTAAGTGTTCTTCTGGTCTAGACAATGGACATCTAGTGAAGCTGTCAGACAACAGGTTCACAGCAGACCAGAGGAGGAGGAGGTGCCTTACAGGTGATGGAGATACCCTGGGATTTCCTTATTTCAGGGCACTGGGTATATCACCCTAAAAAAAAAAAACTGGCTAAGGTAGGGCAGATAAATTGCTCTCTGCAGCTGCCTGAAGAGCTGATTTAGGCCAAGCTTTTAGATTCCCCCAGGGCAGTAATTCATGGATATCTGCAGGTATGGGACATCTGTCATGTGGGGCTGTGTATCTGGTTACAAATAGCACTGCGACCACCAGAGGTGGAAGTTTCAAAGCAAGACACAGCCCTAATCCATAGGTGAGCATCCTCTGTCGTGGGAGAGGAAAGCTCCTGCTAGGGAATTTCTTTGAGGTGGAATAGGAAGTTTTGACGAGCTTTTTTACTTTACTTATTTTATTCCTCTTCATACACTGCTGCAGTCTGTGCAAGAACCTTCCAGCAATGCAACATGATCAGTGTATTCTCTCTTGCCTGCTGCTAGAGCTGCTCATGAAGTGTAAAGCTTTTGGATTTAGTGACCTGCTGAGCCACTTAGATGCTCACAAACCACTGGGTTGGAAAGGGTGCTCCAAGGGTGCTGAGGGAGCTGGCAGAAGAGCTCACCAAGCTCCCCTCCATCATTAATCATCAGTCCTGGCTAACTGGGGAGGTCCCAGCTGGAGGTGCCAATGTGGCACCAATCCACCAGAAGGGCTGGAAGCAGAATCCAGGGAAGTACAGGCCTGACCTGTCAGCAAGGTGATGGAACAGATCATCTTGAATGGGATCACACAGCACATACAGGACAGGCAAAGCAAAGGTTTTGGAAAGACAGGTCCTGCCTGACCAACCTGATCTCCTTTTATGACCAGGTGTCCTGCCTGGTGGATGAGGGGAAGGCTGTGGATGTGTCTACCTGGACTTGAGCAAAGCCTTTGGCACAATCTCCACAGCACATTCCTGGGAAACCTGGCAGCCCAGGGCTTGGTTGGGTGGCACAGTCACTGTCCCTGGAGGTATTTAGGGGAAGATTGGATGTGGCACTCAGTGCCATGGTCTGGTTGACACGGTGGTGTTCAGTTATAGGATGGACTTTATGATCTCAGGGTCTTTTCCAACCTAATTCTGTGTTTTTCCAACCTGTTTCTGTGATTCTGGTTTCAGGGAAATAATGTTTCTTATTTACCCAGTCTGCTCTCTTATTTTTCCAGAACAAGTTGTTTGTGAAGGGCAGCCTGGCTGCAGATGGCAGGAGGTGAGAGCTGAAATTTGCAGCTCCACTGTCCCCAGCACCTGGGGCAGCAGTTTTGAAACTGAACTCAAATCATTATCTGGTCAATAGCATCAAAACTATCAGATGTCTCAGTGGCAAAATGTTGGCCAACCTTTGTTGGCAGCAGGACTGAGACAGCTGTGGTGAGATGCCCTGGCCTTGCACTGCTGAAGCTTCATTAGGACCCTCCTTTGGACCAGAAATCATCTTCAAGTGCAGGGAAACAGATTTACATCCTGGTTAGGAAATGTGAATATGTGGCTTTCACAAGCAAAGTGAAAATAAACCCCAATCTCTTCAGACACAGTTCTCAGCTCATGAGAAGGGTAGGGGGGACTTTGTCCCTGCTGGCATGTAAACCCATGTGAGCTGGTGGGGCTCTGTAGCTCAGGCAGTGTGTGACTAAACATGGGCAGAGTTTGTCAAAAGGTAATAATAGCTGTCATTCTTTGGTAAGGAAAAAATTAATGTCTTCCTCCTCTCCAACATTTGCCCCTTATCCTTGGCAGCAGGTGGGGAAGCAGACCTGACAAGAAACCAAGGAGACCCTTGAAGGAATCAGGGAATGTGTTTATTGTAATGGAACAAGGAACAGTATTTATTTTCACCATCCCAGGCAGGGAATATGTGAGCAGTGGGAAAACCACAGCAATGAGCATGTCATGAATGTTAAGGTCACTTAGCATAACTCTGAATGCTGTTTTATTCCAGACAGCAGCTGCTTGTCACAGTGTGAAACCTCATTCCCTATCCTGAAAAGGTGACAATCTGAAGAGACAAGTATGACTGAGGAAGTGTTACAGGCCCTGTTTTACTGCAAGGGGTCAAGGAACATCATGGGAAAGTGATTTGTTAAAGGTCACACAGTGCTGTGGCAGAGCCAGGTGTCAAATCCAGGCTTTGCACTGCCTCCATCACTGCACTGTCCCTGCTGAGTCAGCCTGGAACACGCTGGCATGGCTCCAAACCCATCCTTCCTTCATGCTGTTACAGGAAAGCAAAGAATCCCAACATTTCTTGCCTAAATCTTATCTGTAGTGGCTTTACACAGAGGCATGGGTGCTGCTGGGGAAATCCAGGAAACCCTGCAGCATTTAATCTTCCTCCCTCCAAACCCCACAAGTGACCTGCACATCCAGACACTGGTTCTCTCCCAAGGGATTCTTGTAGGATGTAAGACCTGGTCTTAACCACAGGACAGCTGGAAATATGCTAAACCTGCCATAAATAATACCAGCAGCTGAGAACTGCAGTGATCAGAAACTTGTGATCCCTTTCACTACAAATCTGCCCAGGTTTTGCAGTGAGAACATTTAGTTTGCACACCACAATGTTGGAAGAAAGGGTTAAAATGCCTTATGAGCTGAATCCTGCCCTGGAGATCTGATAATCTAATTACAGCAGTTCAGGTCCCTTCTCTACCCCCAGTGCAAACCTCTTTGCATCCAGGAGTGATACCAATCTGATTCCACCCAGTTTGAGCTCTCTCCAAGCAGCAGCCTTGCTTGCACTTGTGCAGCTCCATGAAGACACTGCAATGCTCTAAGAGCATCCATTCTTCCTGGTCCTGGGGGTGGAGGGAAACTTTCCTCCCAGTTTTTGGTGGACAGATGAGATCCTGGACTCTGGTGAAATGCTTTGGATGCAGCAAAACTGCATTCCTCCTTGCCACTAGCAATCTGTTTCACTAGAAGTAAAAGGATGCCCAGGGTTTCTGTGAGGAGGGTGCTGGAAGCAGGAGGAAGGATGACTTCTGAACTGATCTCTTTTCCTGGCAAAGTCACCATGACTGGATCCTCAACTGCTAGGTTGGCTGAATAAATCTAGGAAAAGATTTCAATTTGCAGCAGAGGAGCTGGCCCAGCTGCCCTTCATGTCAGACACCCAGGTGTGGCTCTCTCCCTGGGCTGTCCTGACTGTGCACAGCCCATTTCCCCTGCTGCTGACAGGACCTGGCCACCTCACTCACGTACAGACCCCCAGCTGCAGACACCTGTGATCCAATGTCTTACCTGCAAGCTGCATCCTGCCCTCCCTCCCTGCCCTCCCACATGCCTGGCTCTCACATCCTCACCAAAACTCCCCAACTTTTCTAACAGTGGGATTGGTTTCACCAGCTTCAGGTGTTTCCAGCACAGAATGTCAGATGTCTACATCTGAGCTAATCACCCTTGAACTGATAGAGAAATTGGGGTGGTGCACTTTTTCTTTTTTCTTTTTTTTTTTTTTAGGTTTTCTTCAGGAATGGATTAACTTGTCCCTAGATCCCTACTGCCAATGGAGAGATTTGCTGTAGGTGGCACAGTTCCCTCTCCACAATCAAGTAAGTGTGATTAAAGTAATCAAGGACACAAAGGGCAGGGAAATAGTTGTACTTCACCAGGCCTGGGCTTCAGAGCATGCAAGGTGGGAGATGTGGAGGGAAGGAGGGTTAAACAGGGTAAGACAAACTCATCAGGAGCCATTCACTCACTGCACTGCCCATGGATGAGGTCCTTTTTTCCTTTTGCTCTGAACCTGCAGGAGCCACTGTGTTCCTCCAATTGTTGAAGGAATGAGGCCAAGTCCCTCTTCTGATGCAAATTCCTTTGGATGCATCCTGCCATTCACAGTATGGACAACTTCATTTTCTCTGAAAGCAGCACAGGGAGCCACGCTGGGCCCAGGGTGGCTGAGTGACACCGAGAAAGGGAATTCAATGGCTGATTGTGAAATGCTGCCCAAGCAGGGAAGAGGAGCAGCCCACATGGACCCTCCTAACCCGGGAGCTGCTCCAGCTGTCTCTCACTGGAAGGATGCAGCCAGATCTGCCCAGTGCAGGTTTTCCACTGGCATTGCTGCTTGGACTCTGTCAACACCAGCCCAAAGAAGTGAAGGGAAAATCTCCCTCTTCCTTGCCAGGTGCCAGTGGGGCAACTCTGTGTTTTCCTCCACTCTCCTCAAGGCTTTCAATCCTCAAGAAGACCCTCCCAGACTATCCTTTCACATTATGTTTTCAAAACCTGGGGTAGAAAAATCAGGACTGGGCACACCAAATCACATTTGGGCTTAAAACCCTTCTGGGTTTAAAAAGTTTTTCCAAATATTAATTGCATTTCTAATCCTAATACCTGTATTGAAATGTGTTAACTTCAAAGTCTGTTAATTCTTTAGTAGTCTTACATTGAAATGTACTGTATTCTTTAGTATTGTATGTATTGTATTAATGTACAGTATTCTTCAATATTCTTACATTGAAATGTACTGTGTGTGTTAATTTCAAATTATTTTCTTTTGCCATAATCTTTTTCAAGTTTTCCTGCTCAGGCAACAAATCCAATTAGGTCCATGCATGTTAGTGGAGAGCCAAATTTAATTTTCAGCTCCAGACATTCTTTTCCTTATTTTTCTTTCTTTTTCTTTTTCTTTCCTTTATTTTTATATTCTATTTTTTTCTCTTTCTACTTTCTTTGCTTTTTCGGGTAGTTTTTCTTTTTTCTTCATCATATTCCTTCCCTTCCCTCTCTGATCCTTTACAGGAGTTACACCAGTACCTGGACTCTGCTCCTCTGCACGTTCCCCTTTCTTGTGTAGGCTGAAACTGCTGGAGGTAGAGGTGTGGCAGTGATGTTTGATCTTATTTCACATTAAAACTCTCCCATCCAGGGCTGATCCCCCCACGCACTCCTTCGCCTTGAAGAGCATCCTACTCTGTCAGTGCTCTGCAGGAGCCAACAGGCAGGGGAAGGTAATGCTGCTGTAAGTGGGGCTGGCAGGATCAGTCCTGGAGCAGGCTGCCATCCCCACAGGGCATGAAATCTGCAGCCTCCTCCAAAATGAAGGTGAACGTGATGGCACTGCCTGTAGACAGTTCATGCCTCAAAGCATATTCTGGTTCCAGCTGGGGATGAAACCTCACCAGAGCCAGGATTTTGCCTGGAAAAACTACACAGGATACTCCCTCTGAGGAGCCTGTGTTGTCTCTATTCCTAGGAGGGCAGAATTAGGCACCAAAGAGCACCTTAATCTGCAGCTTTTGTCTTCCCAAACGCAAATGAATGGGAGTTATGCGGTGAGTGATTATATAAAGCACAGAGGCACTTGCTGTGTGTTAGGGACTAACAAAGATGACTCAGGTGTGAGGAGCCTGCACTCCCTGAGCTGGCAGGCAGGCTGCAGGATTGTCACTGATGCACTCACTGGGATCTAAGCAAATCCTTCCTCTGAGTCACTGGAGTGTTACAAACACTGAAGGGTTCTCTCACAAAGTGTTTTGAATGTCACTAGATGGAAACAGCATTTCAGACCCCTTTTCTGCTGCCCATCTCTGTGCCTGGTCATTTATTAGCTCAGGTCTCACCTCCAGGAGCTCACAGGGACACCCAGTCCAGCCAGGCAAGCAGCCCTACTGCAGACATCTCCAGGGAAAGCACAACCCTCTCTCAGTCAGGTCTCCCAGAGGAATTCTGGGCACTTATCCCATGATGGAGGAGCCAGCAGCTCAAAGGAGGAAAGGCTGGGAGCAGCAAACCTTGGAATGCTCTTTAGTTGGCATGTCTGGGCTGGGGACAGATCATGGAATCACAGATGGTTTGGGTTGAAAGGGACCTTAAAGATCACCCAATTCCAGCCCCTGACATAGACAGGGACACCTTCCACCAGACCAGGTTGATCAGGGCCCCATCCAGCCTGGCCTGGAACACTTCCAGGGATGGGGCAGCCACAGCTTTCCTGGGCAACCCATTCCATGTGTGTCTCACCAAACTCACAGTAAAGAATTACAGATTTAAGTGGAAGAGAAATAAAATCCTCTGCCTGTGGAGAGTCACTCAATGGGCAGTATCCATAGCAGGGAAAGCAGGAAAGGTCATGTCTGTTCCCAAGGCATGAAGAGGTCACCCAGCCCCATCTGACCACAGGAGTGTAGCTGGAGCAGCCAGTCCTAGGCCTGGTCCCTGTAGTGCCTTCAAGCTTTCCTCTGAACAGGTTCCTAGTGGAGGCCTCCTCTGTGGTGCTTCATGGGCTGCTCACTGGCCAGTGGAGGAACCAAATTTTGGCTCCTGTGGTCACAGGTACCGGCATCACCCCTGGTGAACACCCAGAGACCAGTGCTTCTTCAGCCCCTCTTTCACCAGCAGGTTATACAGGTGTACTTGAACATGGAAAAGACATGGACAGCTGTAGAAAAAAAATCACCAAACACCTTTTACAAATATCAGGGAGTGAGTGACACACTCAGAGATTGGCAGACAAGCCAGAAACATGACCAATATCTAGAGCTGTGAAGAGTCAAAGACAGGGATGAGATACAGAGGATTGTGTTTGTAACTATGAAACTAAATACAATCAGTTGAAGTAGAGTGGTTGCTCCCCAGGTCCTCCATTTCTGCTATTTGTGGTAATTTTAATGACAATATTTGCTAGAGACACAAAACAGCCCACTGGGAGAACACTGAAGGTTTCCAAGGGAAGAGTGGTTTGTGTACCTGCTCCTACGTCTCCAAATCATTTGGCATTTGACATCACCTCAGTGACAAACAGCCTGCTGTATATCTTCAGCTTTCTGAAGGTCTCTGGCTGTTTTACTCTGCTCTGCTGCACCCATTCTGAGCTCAGGAGCTCTTTCTCCAGCAAATTGGGATGTCTGGTAAAGCCTGGTGATGTGCTTTATGATCATTGATCCATTTGTCTCACCAGGTGCTTTATCAGGGCACTTCAGACTATGGGGAAGGACAATATTTCCCCTCGACATTAAAGGGGTAAATTCTTGTGGAAGCAAGAAGGACTTGCATTAAAATTACTGGCAGGGATCATGCAGGGTGGTGTCTTCATCAACTGGAGTGGCTCCAGCACCTTCCTGAACTGAGGGGCCCAGAGCTGGACACAGCACTCAGAGTTTGGCCTCACCAGTGCCCAGCACAGGGGGACTATCACTGCTCTGGTCCTGCTGGCCACACTACTGCTGACACAGGCCAGGGGCCATTGGCCTGAATGGCCACTGTTGACCAGCCCAGGTCCTTTTCCACAGGGCCACTTTCCAGACTCTCAGCCCTTGGCCTGGAGTTCTGCAGGAGCTTGTTGAGGCCAAAGTGCAGACCCAGCACCTGGCCTTGTTCAACCTCAGACCATTGGCCTTGGTCCATCCATCCATCCATCCATCCATCCATCCATCCATCCATCCATCCATCCATCCACCCATCCACCCATCCACCCATCCACCCATCCATCCATCCATCCATCCATCCATCCATCCATCCATCCATCCATCCATCCATCCATCCATCCATCCATCCATCCATCCATCCATCCATCCATCCATCCATCCATCCATCCATCCATCCAGCCTGTCCAGATCCCTGCAGTCCCCTCCAGCAGATGGACACTCCCACCCAGCTTGGTGTCATCTCCAGACTGGCTCCCTTCCCCTCACCCAGATCATCAATAGAGATCAAGCAGAGCTGCCCCAGAGCTGTTCCCTGGAGAACACCAGCTGTGACACTCCCCAGCTGGATGTGGTTCCATCCCCACTCCCCAGGCTCCCTGGCCTGGCCATCCAGCCAGTTTCCACCCAGCAAGCTGTGCACCCATCCAAGCCATAAGCAGCCAGTTTCTCCAGGAGAATATGTTGGGAAGGGCTGTCAAAAGATTTCCTAAAGTCCTGGTAGACAACATTCACAGCCTTTTCCTCTTCAGCTTAGCATATCACCTAGTCAGAGAAGAACATCAGGTTGTTCAAGCAGGACCTGCCTTTCACAAGACTGCCAGAGGAGTCACTGCTACCTCTAGACTCTATCTCAATTTAACTGAAATCCATCTTGGACATTTCTTTTTGGTGGGTTACCTCGACAGTGACTCTGTCCTATTCATATCAGGCATAGTCCTAATTGTGGAATATCTCAGCTGTGGGTCATGGCAAGGTGGCAGTGCAGTGCCACCAGCATCCCAAATGTCCTGTGGCTGGATGACACCTGGCCACTGTCAGTTCCCACAAGGACATGTGACATAGCCTGGACGTAGCCTGGACATGCGCCATGGTGGCTGGGTACCCACATCTTCCCCTGCTCCCATGTCCTGCCACCATAAACACAGATAATCCCCAGCTCATGCTCAATCAGTCCTTGTGAAACCACTTCATGGGCTTGAATTTAAGCTCTGCTTTATGACCGAGGGAGCACAATCCTTGCAAAGCCCCAGTAATCATAATACGTGGAGGCAGAATTGATACATGTGGGCTTTTTCTATCACTCAATTAAATGGTTAGTTTATGCAACATGCCGTCTTTTTGAATCAAAGCTGGGTCACTGTTAGGCTGAGGTAACATTAATTATTTTTCCGCTTGTCGGATCCCATGAAAAGGATGTGAAAATGGCCTGTTTATGAAAGAGTGCGGGCAAAGGCTGTGAGCTGATTATGTCAAACATATTCAAAGCTTCCTCTGCAAAAGGGATTGTGATCAACAAAGCATAGCCCACACCTGCACCCATTTCACAATGAAAGTTGTTAGGACCATGAAGCTACTGGGGGAAAAGAGAGGTTGCATTAACCCCTTTGGGGAGAGGGATCCTCTGCTGCAGGACTCACACACATACACAAAGTTGCTTTTCTTAATCCCTCGAGGGGATCCCAAGAACATTACTCCAGGAGCAAAACCAGTCTTTCTCACCTAAGTTTTTCTATGCATTGGCTTTTCTACCTGGATGGAGCCATCAGACTGATGAATTTCCTCCTGCTCTTTGCTGAGCTCCAAGGGAAGTTGCAGAGAAGAGCTGTCTGTGCTGAAGGTGCAGGAAAGCAGTGCAAGCTCAGCCCCCAGTCCCAAAAGTTCTGTTCAGGGCAATCCTGGCACCCTCAGGGCAAGTGCCTATCACAGGGATCACACTGCTGGAGTCAGGCCACCTCCTTAATAAAAAATGAATCTGCCTGGAAGGCAGGAAGAGAGAGAGGTGTGCTCTCAGGGAAAGCTGAACTGCATCCCAACTGCAGGCTAGTTACCATACCCCTTTTTTTTTTTTTAGTTACCCCATTTTCTTGCAGCCCTGTTGGTTATACTATTGCTGGATAAGATGGTCTGAATTCAGCACTGAGCCTGGCTGAGCAGGAGGTTGGACCAGAGCTGTCCTGTGGTCCCCACCAACCCACAGGTGATGCTGTGATGGGCAGAGCTGTGTCCTGATGAATTCTCATGGGGCAAGCTTGCATGTGCTGCTCTGTGGGGAAAGATGGGACAGAGCAGCGTGCCAGCATCTCTCTCCACATGCTTAGTGTCTGCTCTCCCTTTTCTCATTTGGGTGGCAAGGCTGAAGAAAACAGATTTAGAGCAAGTGTGGCCTCCCTGACCACCTGTGGTGAACCCTGGCCAGGTCACAGTGCAGGCTCAAAAGGCAAAGTGGGTGCATTCACCTGGCATTTTCCTGCAACACCCCAGGAATTGTGCAGGAAAGAGCTCAACATTCAGAATCCTGATATCTGGCCAGAAATACTTTTTTTTTTTTTTTTTTTTTTTTGGGCTCCCAGAAGGTCACAGTCCCACCTGTGAGGGAATTTTCAGCTCCTCCTGTTGGCTGGCAGAGCTGAGCCCTCCATGAGCAGATGAGCTCTATGACAAACTCCTCTGAAGCCATTTGAAGTCAACCACAGCACACAGGATCCACCCCAGGATAAGGATGATACTAAAAATTCAAGTTTCTGTTCATCCCTCCTGTGGTTCAGCAGATTTTCCTGGCTCTGTCCCCTAAATCCTTTCTGGCCCCTGTGCCAACTCAGTATTGTCTTATGGCAAGACCTGGGACAATCCTTTAATTCAGCAAAACTTCTACTGATTAATGTAAGAATTCTGCCTTAATAAGGATGCCATAGACTAATTGCATTTGTTCTAATTAATGCTCCTGAGGGGAGATCTAGAAATGCCCTGCTAAGCATCACATAATATAAAACCAGATTAAGGAAAATCTCCATCTGACTCTTATCAAGTTTGAAGTTTTCCCTGATTCATTGCATGATGGCAAAGTAAATATTCTTCTTGCAGGTATTAAGACACTTCCAGACCATGTATTTTCCCACGTATGCTCATGTAAAATAATGTTGAAATAACTCACCCTGATTTTGGAGCAAAAGTAATTGCACAATAAACCTCTAAAACTTGCATATTTTCACATCTTCAGGTTGTGTTTTGGAGTCTTTAAAGCTGAAATGCTATAAAAAGCATTGGCTAAATGCTTTTTGGTTGGGCTCTAGCCTTATGTCTGGGTCATAACGGGTAACTGGAAATTAGTAAGAAAGAAAGAAAGAGGTGTCAGTGACTTAGGTAAGAAGATGAGGTGGTATTTTTTTCCTTATCAAGTGTTCTCAAAAATACTTTAACCTTGTTTGGAAACAAACAATCAAACAAAACCTCCAAATACATAATCTAGCAATCCTCATAATTAGCATGTAGCAAGGAAAAGTGAGTTTGGTAAACAAAAACTAAGCTAAGAAACTATTCTTGATTAATATGAACAGCGGTTGCTGGAATAATTGTTTTATTTAAAAATCCTTCTTTTTTTTTCTTTTGATATTTTAAATCCCTTCCCTCAGGAGTTTTAAATAGCTCCAAATATTCAAAAGGATAAGAGGGTGAGAGCACTTTAGTTTAACAAATGCTATGAGCTCTTTTCAGAGCACAATAAAGATGTTATAAATGATGGAGAATAGTCACTATTTCATTTTAATTATGTAGCAATACCCTAGATCTCTCAATAGTATTTGTGAGGGTCATTACACAAATCAGACTATGGCTTTCTGCACAATAGTTGGTTCAATCATGAATACACCTCTTTAGAAACCAGAATTTCCCACTTGTAGGATATTCTCTTGTTTCAATTATTTATTCCTAAAACTTTAATGAAAAGCTAAAATACCATCATTTTCCTGGAAAGTATACCCTGCAAAATGTTATAAATTGAAAGTGTCAGCATGTGGACATATTTTCAATACATTTTTTCTGAAATCTTAGTGGTTTAATGCACTAAATGGTATTGTAAGCCAAAATGCTCGATTCTGATTTTTTTCCCCTTAGGAAAAAAAAAATTAAATGCTTTTTAAACTAATAACTGCTCATCACAATTTTGTGGTGAGGAAACAGCAAGATAAGACCAAACCAGCTTTTAAAGGGACTTAAATATTTGTGGAAAAATGTAAACATGAACCCTGTCTGAAGAAAATTTTCTGTTTCCAGGATGTGGCATTTACAAGCAATGCCCTCCTCTGGCTGAGAGCAGCTGCTAATGCCCAGCTGGAGCTTGGCAGCTCTGCAGCTTCTGTGCCTGCAGGCTCTCCTGCAGGTGGGACCTTGCCAGCTCCAGGCACTGTGACATTGTGCTGCTGCTCTCTGGGCTGGTGTGGACACCCGTGCAGCATGGCCAGCAAGGTTTCTTGAGCAGTCCCTGCTGCACCCACCCATCTTCTCCTCAAAATTATTGCTGCTCCTGGAGTACCAACCAAGGTGCAGCTCAGGGGCCAAACAGGTGACACTGATCTGGTGTCTGCCCAGCCCTTGCTCCATCTGAGCCAGCCCCAGGCTCCTCTGCTCGTCAGGGAAGAGAAACTGGATTTCTCACAGCCTGTTTTATTCAGTATCTGCATCTGAGTGATGGAACAAGCCCTTCTTGGCAGCTCAGGAGCAGACATCTTCCATACAGACATCTGCAATTAGGTGAGATGAGTCCTGACTATCTATCCACAGCTGATTTGGCTATTCCTGTTCCTTTCCCTTGGAAAACCACTGGAACATCTGACAACCAGCAGAACTCCCCAGGCACTGCTCATGACATTTATCCACTGTGGCATCTGGGACATCAGCACCACGAGCTGCCTTTCCTCAACCTTTTGCTTTGTGAAAGAGAGGTGAGGACTCAAACCCTGTAACATCACAGATATAGAAACTGCAGGATGTATGTAACTCCAGCTAAATTCCATAGGAGCCCAAACAGACCTTTTATGGCTTTGACATGTGTGCCCTGAATATTCACCCCCATGTTCACATCACAGCCTTGTGGAACAGCAGGGACCCCTCACAGCCTGGCCCTGAAGGTCCAGCATCACTCCACAGGTGATGTTCACAAACCCTGTCCTTAGTCTGGGAATAGGAAACTGGCATTCTGACACAAGTGCAAAGCAGGAATGAGGTGTTATTGTCATCTTGGATTGTTCAGCAGCCAAGATAACACCAACATATCAGAAGAGAGGAGAGGATGGAGATTATCTGTAACCTCTCTCCTCACCAGTGGTGGTTTTTCATGACATGTGGTTTGTTTTGTTTGTTTTTTCTTCATTGGAACTGAGTTCCAAACAGGTAGTGAATGGAATTAAAAGCTGTTTGCTTACTTTTGGATTTTAACCTGGAGGTGTATCTTCTCCACCTCTTTTTATTTCTCCTTTTTCCACATCTTTCTCCAGCATCTCCAGTGGCAGATGCAGTTTCTTCTCAAAGGAAATGCCAGCAGGACATTTAATGACTTTCCCTCTCCTCCAAGGGCTTGACTCATAATTATACATGGAAAGATACACAAGAGATTATAAGAGGAGTAGCAGGCAGCCAAAACCAAACTGATTTATGTGTAGTGTGTGACATATGGCAACATGAGACAAGATCTCTGGCTTATGGAACTCTGGCAAGACACGAGGTGCATCCTGTGGCAATGTCTTGTGTTTGCAGAGCTCCCAATTCTGCTCCTCTGTACTAGTTTCTTTTCCATTCCATCTTCAAGTCTTCAGTGAGAGCATCCCAAACCTTCCTTGGCCAGTTCTGACTCAGGCACTGCTTAGACACATGCATGGGTGAGAGCCACACAGCTTCAAGGGATAAAGCATCTCAGGGAACACTTTTATCCCATTTTCATGGACTGTAAATGCAGGTAGTGATATCACATTTATCTACCTCAGAAGGGAGTGTGAGGGCAAGTTAGTGTTTAAAGCACCATGTAGTTGTTGGTTATTTTTTCTATTGCCATGAAAAGCCAGAACATAAGAGCAGGCAGTCTGGCTCAGACCACAGCTCTGCTGGCCCAGTCATGTCTCCAACAGGATCAAGAGCAGGAGTTTTGGAAAGGGTTTTCAGGATAAATCAAGACCCTTGTCTTTACCTTTACTTGTTTCACTCTAAGCTGAAATAATTGCAAAGGATTGGCTATTGCTTTAATTGCCTTTCCTTTCCTTATCCCTCCTTTCCCTGGAAATGAGTCACCATGTGAGACAGGGAAGTCAGGAGGTGTCTGCTGCCAATGGGAAAAGCAGCTCTCAGTCAAAGGCAGCGGGGCAAACCTTCTTCCTACACCCAGGAAGGGAGTGGAAATTTCCATGGGGCTGGTGCTTGTGGGTCCCACCAGTCTTGCCTGCAAGCCCTCTACCTTTGATTCCAAGGTCTCCTCACAATGGACTTTTTAATGCATCATTCTGCCTTTGATGACTACTGCCAGATTATTTTTCTTATCTGACTTAGGAAAGATCTGACAGGATCAGTTAGCTAGCTCCAGGGTAGGTTCTTTGAAAAGCAATGATTTAGCAGGGCTTTCTTTTACCTCCTCTCGGGGTTCTCCAAACTTTCTGGTCTATCCAGCTCTGATACACAGCACTGCCCTCAGCGATGCCTGGACAGGCTGGGTGGAGATGCTGGCACAGCCTGACCCACGGCTGTAATTCCTCCCTCAGTGGGGCCATGAGGATGTGGAGAGCATCTCCAAATAGCCCCAGGACAAGAGAAAGCCTTTTTGGGCAGCATGGAGGTGCTTGGAGTTAGCAAAGGGGTAAGCACTGAGTTAATCTGCACTAAAAGTGGCAGCCAGAAAGCTCTGGCTGTGCATTCCTCTCCCCTTTTGGCCTCTGCAAAGCCCTCGGTGAGGGTGGAGGGAGAAATGATCCCCACTCAGCTGGAGCTGGATGCCCACAAACCCTCAATGCTCAGCTGGCTTCGGCTGGTCCCAAAGTTGCAGGGTTTGCTGGGATGGAGGGGAGACCAGCAGCCACCCCAGACAGCTGGGACCCTCAGAGGAGAGCTGGGGGACACAGGGTCTCAGCAGGCAGCTGGGTCTGCTCTGGGAAAGGCCACTGGAGCTGCATGGTGAGAGGTGTAGCTGGATGGAGGAGCTGTGCTGGGACCCGCGGCACTGTCGGGCACAGAGTGGCTCACGGAGGGGTCGCATGCTTGAGCAGAGCTGAGCAATTCACAGTCAGAGCTATCAAAGCAATGACCCAGCTCCTGTAACACGCTGTCTGAAATCGTGTGCAGAAACTAGAGCACTAAATTTTAGTGCCCCATTGTATCGTTACAGACAGGCCAACAATGATGTTTTACATCTACACGTCACCTTCCACACCAGAGAATCCCATTGGGAAGGTCTGGAGAGAGTTCAGGGAGCTCTGGGGGCTAATGGCATTATGTAAAATGTCCATACAGGCACACAGCAGCTCGGTGAAGTATAATCCTGCTCTCCTTCCAAAGCTGGAAAATTTTTAATGGGGGGAGATAATAATTTCACGCACTGCAGACACACAGAGGATTTTGGATTTACCAAATTTGCTGCCTGTGCCTAAGCTAATGCTCTCACGGAGACATCCCATTACTATCCAACCCAGTGGAAGGAGATGGACAAGACCATTGTTCATCTGCAAGAAGGTGGAGAGACACTCCAGTGTTAGGGTGACTGGAAAGCCCTTCCTGGAAAAAAAGGAGCTCAGGAAGGGGAGAGGAAAAGAAGCTGTGGGGAGAGGGAGGGGCTGTGGGAACAGCACAGGGCTTGCAGCAGTGGGGCTGCCTGTCTGCTGGGACGTTTGCCATTTGTCCAGATTGGAGCTGGTGATACAGCAAAGCCCTTTCTCTCTTCATTTTTTGTTAATCAGACAGATAGAGCGTTTCTTTGGTTGCCATACAGAATTCATTTCAGATCTGATGCCAGAGGATATTCGATATGAGATCTAAACAGCTCTGTGTGTAAATTCATAATGCTGTCTGTGCTGGAACACGTTGCAAGACTTTGAATCCTGCTCTATGTCAGTGCCATCAGATACACCTTAATGCAATGAGGTGTAACACGCCCAGCTAAAGAAAAGATGTGACACCCTTGCTGTAAAGCTAACAGAAAACTCGCCAAAAGGGAACAAAAATCCCATTTGGCAAAGCCTCAATCAGCTCAGGGGAAATTCAGCATTGAGGGTAAGTGCTCCCAGTGCCCAGCACAGAGGGTATGGAGGGAATTCTCAGAGCAGAGAGGGAAAGGAGGTGTTGGCAGCAAGGTACTTTAGATAACATTGCTCCTGATCTTGCCTGAGATTCACCCCCTGCTCCGAGGCTGGGAACAGCTCTCCTGGATTCACCTGTTTGGATAAAGAGCCTCCTGCCTCTGGCTCTGCACTGCCTCCCTTCCTGCCCAGGGAATTGCACTATAATCCCCACTCTTTAAAATGTTTCATACAATATATTTGGGAAAGCTTGCAGATGGTGTACATCGGCAATATGTGCAGTCCTCACACCTGGGGCAGATGTAGCAGAGCTGGGCTCCACACCTGTGGCAATCACCACATTCTCTGCCACTTCAGACAGTGGAACCCTAAGGTGTTTCAAAATGTGTGTACCCATCTAAATTTCTTCTCATGCAGGCGTGTCTGTGTGTTTGGCTGTTGCTGGAGGGGAAATCTTCTGTACATTAAATATGGAAATCTACTCATGCAGAAATCAGGGTGTTCAGAACTCTCTAGATCCAGACCAGTTTTCTTGCCCTCCTTTTCCAAGCTCACTGTCATCTGGCTGTCCATCCCACAATGGGATGTAGCACACACCCAGCAAAAGTCTTGTGCTGTGCAGATGGAGCAGGGTGCCTTTAGCAGATTCTTCATCAGGCAGCAAGATAGGAGTTGTGTATTAAAAGGTAATTGCTTAGCATGGTTTCCTGTAATTTTAATTTTAAAGTGTGCAAAAAATAGACTAGATACCTTTGGTGTATTTTATACTCATCATCTTCCAAGTGATATTTCAGTATGCAGAACAAGAAAAACTAGAGAAGAGACTCTGAAACCTGCCCAGAGAATGTGAGCCCACAGCCAATGTTCTGCAGTAGTGTGGTGATCTTCACACAGGTCCAGCACTCTCCATCATTCACTTCCAGGGGGAAGCCCCTGGTCCGTTTTCACATCTGGCCCTAAAAAATTAATTCAAGTGGTTGTAATGGTGTCAGATTTTAATAGCTTGCAGCATCCAATATTTTTTTAAGTGACCCACAGAATCATTTAATCCATCATGGTGGGGAATAGGATTTCTGACATCTGCTTTCACTTTTAGATGTGCAGGATATTTGTCTTGCCATCAGTATGGACTTCTCCATTCAGTCTGAGCATCATTCCTGTCACTTTATCCCGTAGACCTCTTGTGGGAGTGATCCTGCAAAGTGACAGCTGGCACTGAGAGGGATGGCCACAGGAAAGATGAGGTTGTGATGAATGATATGAGTGTCACTGGGAGTGACCCAACTGTTTGACACCTTTTACTGCAAAAGCAGCTCTCCAAGCCCCACAGCTGCCCTCCTGACCTGCAGCCACTTCTTTTTTATCAGGTAAATGAGGGTTTGACCCTGTTTTTCTGATGGTTCACCATTATGGGAACTTTCACACCCAGAGTAATTTTGTGGTCAGAGCACTGGGCTAATAAAGCAGAAAATTAAGTTAAGTTGTGGCTTTGGAATAGATACCTACATGCCCATGAGCCAGCTTCCCATCTAGAAAATGAACATATTCATACCTCCTTACACTATTGATTGTCTTCTGTGCTTACCCCAGAAGATCTCTGTCAGGATGGTCTTTGGTTGTAATTGAGAGGAGAACTCTAAATTGGGTCAGCCCCTGTGCCTCTTCTTTCCCTCTTCACCAGCCCTCACAGCCCAGCAGGTAAATTCCTCTACAACTGATGACAAAAATTAAATATTCCCTAAGACAAGGTCTGAAGCCCGTCAGCGTTTTGGTTTTGGGAAGTGACTGCCTACAGTTGCTGTTTCTGCTGTGACCCAGAGCTTCTGACCAGCCCAGAAATATACTCCTGTTCCATTTGTTGATCAAAATGTATTGGATTGCTAAAAATGAAAAGATGTATTCAGTGCTGGGCACAAGGAATGGACAAAGGGTCAGCCATGGAGGTGATCTGGAGTGTGAAAGCCCCTACACATAAAAGAGGAAGTTTTTTTCTGTACAAGAGAGGAACTCATGTATACTCAATGCACACAAAAGGCAGTCAATGGCTCACCTTAAGAAACAAAAACTTCTTTTCCTCAAAACTTCTCTGAGACAGTAAATGGACTCTGCCTATAATTTTATTAAACACTCTAGACACTATTACACATGCAACTTGACATATGTTGAGTTACTCTGCCCACCCTGTTTCTCACAATATTGTTAATGATTCAGTACAAAATGTACATGCATAGCACAATGAAAATGAACAGGGAAGGCAAAGGAGAATCTAAATGCAAATGGCAATTAACTTGGATGAAGAGCCATTATGATCACTGTTCAATGACCTGCAGATACCACACTGTATTCAATAACTGATTATTCCCCTCTTCAGCTGATCTGTCCTGGTTTGTAGGACAGGTGTCTGCCAATACAGGCAGAAACTTCTCTTTGAAATGGAGAATGTAAAGCCCCTTCCTCCAAATTGTTATTATAATTTTGAAATTAAGGGGCTCTCAGGCAAAGATTAACAATAACAGTTCTTTACTAGGAAAATTAAAATAGAAATGCAGTATTACAAAGAACAATCCCAAACCCTGCCAGAGTCAGAATCCAAGCTGACACCCGTCAGTCAGTCAGGGTGCTGGCAGCAGTCCCATTCCATGGTGACTGCATCCTCCTGCAGGGGCAGATGTGGTTCAGCTGGAGCAGTGCTCCTGGAGAAGGTGCAGTTTTCCTCTGAAGGTCCAGGGATGATGTGCAAAGGTCTGGCTTTCCTCTGGAATCCAGTGGGAAGAAGGTATCTTGGTGTCCAAAATCTCAGTTTTTATCTGGGTAGGAAAGGCTTGGCTCCTGCCCTGGCTGGAGCATCTCCCAGTGGAATAATGGAATTTTATCAGTCATGCCCTGGGACTCACTGGCCATGAACAGGAGATATCTCCTGGAGGGAGGATGGGCTGTGGTAAGATAAAGATGATTGCCCAGCTGGTTTAAAGCTGGCCCATGAGCAGATAATGTGTGCCAGGAGATCAGGGGCACTGCCCCACCCGGCTGCAGCAGATGGGGACAGAATAAACATTTCTGGCCACATCAACCCAACACATGATCCCACTTCAGGTCCCCTGCAGCTTTTTGCAGCTTTTACAAATAACAGAATAGTAAATCACAACTCTAAGATTTGGAATCTGAAGACACTCAAGTGCCTTTCCTGTCTGCTCTGATTACAAGTCTGCGTTCAAGCACAGAGAAACAAGCAGCTGATACTAAAAAAATATCTATAAGGAAAAACAGAACAAACCGGGATTGCTTAGCATAAGGAGGAGAGGATAGAGTGGAAATGAGATATTGGCCTTTAAATATATAAAAATCTGCAGTGGAAAGGAAGGGAATGGTCTGTTCTCCATGTCCATGGAGCAGGACAAGCAGTAATGGTGTCTGAATTCATTGTCACCATTAGGAAATATTTCCAGCAGCAAGGTCAGGATGCAGTGAGGTGGTTTTGCTGAGCAGATTGCAATGCCTACAGTACTGGACACACTCAGAAAATCTATCCAGTTTACAGAACAGACTTGTCATGTGGGATAGAGTTTTTAAAGTTCCTTGCAGACCAGTTATGAAGCCAAAAACTGATGAATTGGTTAGATACGTGGGTTTCTGATATCTCTGTACTCATTTCCCCTATAATTTTAAAATTGAAGGTGGAAGAATTCATGTCCCCAGATTGACAACTGTAATCAGACGAGGAAAAAAATAAGAACAATAACACCTGAGCATCGCAGTTTGTCAGACGAGGATATAAAAGTCAAAATTCATAAATCATGATATAAACTCGAAAGTTAATGAATCTGAAGAGGAGCCAAAGTCCTCCATTTAGTCCTTGTCTCATCAGACTGGTAAGCAAGAATGTAATCATGGAGTCCAGCAAGGCTTCAGCATGTGCGTGCACTTGGTGTGTACCCAAACATGAATATATGGGTGTTTGTGCACCCTAATTTTCAGACTTATTTTACTGATGGTAATATTGCAATAGTGAATGCAGAGCAGAATCTCTGTTTTCCAAAAATATTTGCTCTCATTCAAAAGCAAAAGTTTATTTAGCCATCCTTATGATGATGAAGGTTCCATTCAGAACAGATATGTAAACACATTTTAGTAGCAAAGCTCATCCCTGAATTTTTAACTACATACATTTTCAATTGTGACCATGTTAAGACTAGAGACAAAATGCTATTTCCTCTGATTTTTGAGATACTGGCGACATAATCAATTTACTTGTCTACATTCTCTACATTTCAGGTTATACAAAGTTAAAACTGCATGACCTATTCAGGTATGATGTAGAATTTATGGTGAACTGGGTATTTTTAAAACCTTGCATAACAGGAAGTGTGGAAAAAAATCACAGGTCTTTTGAAGCTGTGAGCATTAAAATGTCACAGGCTGCTAAGTGACAGCCACAACACACACCTGATGATAATTTTTTACTAAAATAATGCTTGCTTGATATTGCTGTCTGTGAGTTACTTATTTTTCACGTGCACAGGTAGATTTTAGAAGTCCATGTATTACTATGTCATTAGGAAGCTGACATTGCTGTACTGCTATTACATTTATTGTCACTAATGCTACTTGAGGACATGTGGGCCAACCAACAATGGGTTTCTGTGGTCCTTAATGAAGGACACTTCCTGAGCAATAGGCAGAATTTGCTCCATGTCAAAAATTGTTACATATTAGACGACAGTGGCAGCAGTAACTGCCTGTGATCATATCCCCTGAGTAGGTAACACTACACTGAGCTTTGTACAGTTAACTTGTAAACATTCCTGGGGAGGGGGATTCCTCTTGGGAGTCGGCTTTGTAACTGAGAACATTGCTAACCTTGGTTGGGAATTTATTCTACTTCCAATTCCTTCTTCCTGCAGTTGCCATGCCAAAGTACAAGTGCTTTCCACTAAAATAATTCAATCCATGGATTGCATTCACTTGTACTTACACCAGAAATTCCTCAGCATCCTTCAGATGTCAGCTGACAGCATCCCTTGCTTCCTCTCTTGGACTTGGTCAGCACCTGGTAATCTGGACACACCTTTTCCTCATCTTTCCCCCTAACACAGCCTTTGCAAGGACTTCACACACAGACTGTCCTCAGCACTGCATGTCTGAGGTCCCAAATATCCTGAAGCCTCCCAGGCCCTGGGAGCTGCTCGTGCAAGTTAAATTGATTTCAGTGCACCTCGAAACTGGCTTTGTGATTTAAGACCTTAAACACCAACTCCAGACTTCTAAACTTGAAAACTCAGCCTTGACTGCTCTTCTCTCACATTCCACACGGTGTGGGGCAGACACAGCTCAGTGGAGCTGCACCAGTGCCATTTGCAGAGCAAAGAGGAAGCACCAGGGTAGAATAATGCCCTTGGAGGTGACTTTTGCAGGATGATGACATTCTATGTGCCCAGGCTGTCCTGTTATCCTGGGAAGCAGAGCCTGGATGGCAGGTGCTGGCCAGGTGCACACAGGCCTGTGGAGCCCTGGTCACTACCAGCACTGCCACCACAGCCCTGAGAGGGCTGACAGAGGTCTGTGCTCTCCAGGGAAACTCAGAGCTCAGGGCAATGGAGCTCCCCAGAAACCTGAAATGAAGGACGAGTGTAAGGACTGCCTGAGTCCCGCGATTACTGTTCTTTTGCTAATGTGCTTCGCGCTGTTCTCTTTATAAATTACTGAATTATCCTTAGGAACAAAAGGTATTAGGGTCCTGCAAGCTTCTCTCAGTTTGTGGTAGGACTAATTCATTAATGTGGCTCCAACAGGAATGTGTGCAATGTTCTTTCTAATTGGACATGACTGGTCAAGAATGACTTGGCCTCCATCCAGATCACACTGTCACTTATGCTGTATAATAAGCTACTACTACTGGCCCATGAATCAATTTTTAAACAATCTCCAGTAATGAACTTGGACGGGCCATTGTTGTTGACAAAGAAATGCACAGTCCCGCTATTGTCAAGGGGCTCAATTATGGGTTCTTGCTGATAAAATAGAGGAGGGGGGAAATGGGGAGGGCGGGCTATGGACAGTAGTGACAGACTGAAAGAAGTGTTTCATCTCTGAGGTCCTTACAGAGGATGACAAGCCAAAAGGTCAGTTTCATAGAGGTTTAACTTGAAAAGTCTGAGGACAAAAAAGACATCTAGAATCATTAGGAAATGTGAAGTTTGACTTGCACCATTGGAAATCCTTAATATATTATTTTAACTGTAGAACTGACAAACTCTTTGCCCGCTGGGTGGGAAACAGAGGTTAAGGAAAGTAAGAGCTTTATATTTCTCCAGTGGGGGGGAATAAAAAGGTTAATTTTAGTAACTCTGGGAAGAGTCTGTGAGGAAACTGTCAGTGTTTCAGCCCGTTTGCCATTGTCCCGAGCCAGCGCAGTCAACGCGGCTGGCGGGAGCGGCTGCTGCCGGCGCTGGCTGCTGGGCGCCAGGCTCCCGGTGCTTTCCCCTCAAATAACCTCCCCAGTCACCGACATGTCAGGGCTCTGCCCAGTTCCCCCTGCCTGAACCAGCCTCATCAGCACGGCAGCGCTGCCCCAGCGCTGAGCACTGTTCAGAATTACTCGCACGTTACCGGGATTCCCTGAGCCCGGCGGCACAAGGAGAAGGAGTATCTCTGCAGTGCTCTTAGCAGCTGGGTCTGGCTGGAAGAAATACTCTTCCTAGCTGAACAACACCTTACAAAGCAAGTTTCTTGTCATCCCCATGTGGGGCCACAGTGGCCAGCTCTTTTTTTTTAAAGTTTAATAACACCATACGAAGTCAGGGAGTTGATACTGGGTTTCTTCCATCAGAACAGTGCCCACCCAAGTTAAACAAGATAAAAAACCAGCAGGGTGAAGATTTCCAAGTGAATATGTCTCTGGGCCCATGAGTAAAAACTTTCTCTCTTTCCTGGTGGTTTCATCACAAAGATAGAGGAGAAGGATGCAGGGGGGGTTGCACTAGACAATTCCACTACATGCTTCCCAGGAGGATGAGTCACTTCTCCATCTGGATAAGACACCTTGTCTCCATTCCCCAGCCACAAGACAGGACAACCTGAGTGCTTTTGAAAGGCCAGCCTCGAGCAGGAGCAGTGGGGGGACACGATGAGGAAGGGTCCAGCAGGGAATGGGGGAATTAAGCACATGCAGGAACTCCACTGGAGCAGGAGTGAATCTGGACATGCAAGGCTGATGCCTGCTCAGAGTGGAGTCTGAGCCACACCTGCTGCTGGGAAGGCTGCTGGGGCTTGTCCAGCAGATGGGCTCTTCTCACAGGATAGTCCTTCCAAAGCCCTTCAGCAGATAGGGGAGGGAAGGTGCTGGGGACACCATGCTCGGCACACCCCAGCTGGAGTCAGGGAGAGATGCCCCAGGACCACACAGGGACCTGGTGGAGCACATTGTACAGAGAGTCCATGAAGCAGCACAGGACAATCTCACATGGAAGCATGTAGCTTGGCATTGTTGGCTTTTTGTCATTGCCCAAACCCCCAGCAAACAGGAAAAATTCAGCTGGGACCAATCTGGGGAGGCTGTCAGCAGAGGAAGGTGCTGGTTAGTGGGCAGTAGGGCCTTTGCAAAGACAATTGACAGTGTTGGACTATGTCCTTAGGACATGATCCTGTGTGCTGGCACTCCTCTGAAACTGCTGAAATAGCTGGCTTGCAGGTGACTCCCAAATTTATCAAGGAAAGAAAGGAAAGCTTCCTGTCCCCATTTTCCCATCTGGCAAGAAACTCTCTAGAACTCTCCCTCCTGTGAATATACTCAGACCTGTGGTGCTAATGGTTTGTGATTCACCAGGCAGGAATGCATCTCTACATCCAAAAACTGGGCTCTGGCTTTTCCATTGCTCACTGGGATAGAGAAACAAGGAAAAGGAAGGGACTTGAGCCCAAGAAGAGAAAAAAGGGCTGTGGGGTGAAGAGTCACAGGCGTGGGGGGATGAGGACTGGCTTTCCACCCAGCACATTGACTCAAAGCTCATTTCAGTCAGCAGAGAGCTGAAGACAGCTCTTGTGCCTACTGACAGAATCCTGAGACACCATCGTGCCCTGAGCAAGCCACACTGTAGCAGGCCTGGTCCATGGGACAGAGCCAGCTGTCCCAGCAGAGGTAATTCCCACATCAGCCAAGGTCTCTGTAGGGGCTGAGCTGAGGAGAAAGGTCTTGGGAGCTGGAGCTGTTTGGGCCCTGGCTGAAAAGCCTCTCCTTGCAGAGCCAGAGACTGCAGGGGCCGTGCTCGGTGCCTGCCTCAAGTCTGGGCGACCCCGTCTGTTCCCATTAGGAGGCCCAGGCGGTAAATTGGGCCCTGAATATATAATTAAGCAAAGGGCACCATCCTGAAGCCAAGGTTCACACTGATTTGTTGTGGCTGGGGTGGGAACAGCCCTTTGCAAATCAGTCGCAGGATGTTGCTCCTAGTCAGCTGGAAACGTGGTAGCTCAGCCCCATAAAAGCTGGATCTAACGCTTCAGCTCCCCAGCTGGTTCCAGCATCCTGACCAGCACGCAATCCTGTGGCTTGCTTTTCTGCACGACAGTCTGGAAACCTTCCTTGAGAGCCTCTTGTTTGCTGGCTGCCAGGATTTGCCATGCAGATTCTTGCCAAAGGGATAATATAAACAAAGCATAATGTCAAGTTTCCCACACAAGTAAGATGATCTATTAGCACTGCACTTTGTACTAATTATTGCACAGTGGGTGGGGGCTTGTGAAAGGAGATTTATGCATTCAGCTAGCCTCACTTTTATTATTTGTAAGTACTTTTTGGCAAGGAATGAGCGAGATATGTATTTTATTGTTACGCTGTTGCAAACATCCTAATCTTCCGCACTCATTAAAACCTCATAACAAATAGTAAGAATGATATACTGCAGCCACAACCAGCATCTCATTCATCCCCAGGTGGGGGGAGGGGGTGAGACAAGAGGAGAAGGGAGGACAGGGCAAATGGGAATTTGTTTTTTTGGGCTATGGTCGCATTTGCATCATTTGGATGCAGGTAGCTGAAGGGAGGAAATCAGAGGGATGGATGAGGAAAGGTGCTGGGATACCAGAGTGGATGGGGAGCTCTGAGGTGTGAGTGTGGAAGAACGATGCTGCTGCCTCAAAGTGTGAGTCAACGCTCCCAGAAAGCAAAAGCCCATTTGTGCCCCTCCTGGCATGAAGCAGTAAAGTTGTATATCTGCTCTGGGAAGTTACATCACTACCAGGAGCAGCCAGGTTTGCAAGACCTGTGCCCATGTGTCAGGTCCTGGTATAAGAAAGAGTCTGGGGTATCTTGGGAAGGCATCTCAGAGGATTTCTGCACTGCCTGGACCAGCAAAAAGGGCCCCAGAATTTGCACAGTGCCCCAGGTGGTCCTTGGGAAATTCACTGCTGCATGCTGTACCCATGGGGCTGGTGTTGGGTGAAAGCCAACCTTTGTCTGTTGTTTTAGGGAGAAAAAAGTCCAGTGGAAATTGTTGTCACAGGTTAAAGGGCTCTGATAGCAATTCCAGGGCCTCGCAATGGTTTGTAGAGCATTTTTTTACTGCAAACCCTCAGTTAAAGATCAGAAAAGTTGACCCAGAGTCATACATGCACTCTTGGCACCTTGGAAAAGATTGCAGGAAGAGGTGAATGGAAATGTGGCAGGAAATCCAGTGAGACACAGTCCCACCTGCTCCCACCCAGACCTGCACACCACAGCTGCCAGAGCCATCCCCACCCTGGCTCACGCTTGCCTGGGTGAGAGAGAGCTGGGGAGCTCTGCTCAGAGCTGGTGGGGTTTCTCAGCATTTCCTATGCAACCACAGCCCTTCTTGCTCCACTGCTGAGTCATCTGAGGGGTTTGGGTTAAGAGAAGGATTTCCATCCCCTTCATCCATCATCTGTCCCACCCAGAATATCATGTTTTAAATAATGTCATCCAGGCTGGGCATGAGCCCAAGGCTGCTGCCAGCCCAGGACCTTTGCCCTGGGCAGAACCTGTTCAGGTGTCCTTTCTCTCTTCACCTGCTTCTTCCAAAATACCATTCTTGTTCTATCTCTTTGTATTCTCCCATAAGTTACATCCCTGAACTGACTTCTGGTCACAAGGGAGGAGAGTGTGAGACCTGGAGGCCATCTTTTTATCCCTCCAATCTCAAAACTCTTGGCATCATCTCTCTTCTTCAGTTTCAGGTAAATAAGGTTTTGGGACTGGTCAAAAACTACAACACAGAAGTTTTGAAATATTTGGGAATGGCTCCTGCATTTCTCCCAAGTTTGTATGAGTTTTCCAGTTCTTGTTGGCTTATCCCCAGGATGTTGCTTGGGGAAAGGGAAAAAAAAAACAACCAAAAACAGGTAAGATGGGAAAGGAGAGAAATGGTTGAATTTAAGACATTATAGATATTGGCTGGACCTTCAGCCTATGGAAAATGCTGAAGTATAGAACACTTCACAGAGATACATTTTGAGGTTTTTGTTTGATTTTTTTCAAAGATGTCCCTTATAATCCTGAAGGTTTCATCCCCCCTTCCTCTGGCTGAGCTCTGTTACTGCAAAGGCACCATACTCCCAGGGGTCCAGGAGGGCATGTCCCCATGTGGGAACAGAATAATCACACACCCTTGGCCTTTGCCCTGACATGGATATGGGAGGTGGAAGGGTGTCCTGCCCTGCTCCACCATCTGGAAGCACGGGCAGATTGTTCATTACACCAGAGCTGTGACATGGCTAATAAAAATGCAGGGGATTAGGTCCATATCTGTGTTGGATGCTCAGCTGGAAGAGCAGCACTGGGTGGAGAGGCTGGTTTCCCATCTTGCCATCAGCATGTCCAATAAAGGATGTTCTGGAGACAGTTTCTGGAGAAAGCCTGGCTCCTCTCCCAGGTAGGAAACAGAAGGAGAGAAACCTTGTGCCTGAGACAGGAAAAATGAGGATTAAGGAAGTTGTCAGCATTAAGTAACTCATCCCTCAGGCTTAAGTTGCCAAAACAGAGATCAAGAAATACACCCAGCAAGGAAGAGCTTGAGAAGGTCTTGGGAGCCACTAGTGTGAGCCCAAATTGCTCCATTAAGGATCAATTGCCCCCAAATGGAGGCACACTCTACTGAATGAGGGATTGCTGAGGCTGCTGCTGCTGGAAGCAGGGACCATCCACAAGTCTGCCCCACCACCCCACTGTAGTGTGAAACCCCAACTGAGCAACCTCACTTCACTTCTCCTTATCAACAGCAGCACCTCCAGCAGCTAAACCCCTGCCCAGCCACACTTGCCCATCCTTATTTGACATTTTTGTCTTTTCAGACCTTATCCTGATAATAAATTTGAGCCAGAACTGGGAAACTCCCTCCTTCAGCTGGTGTCTGCTGTAATCTGGTATTCTTTCCTGTTATCACCTTCCCCCCCATTCACCTCCATTGCAATGCAGACTGTTATCCCATCCCTTCTCCTGCCTCCCCCAGCACAATCTCCCTCTGCACGGGCTCACCCTGAACAAACCTCTTTTGTCGGGCCACCCCACACAACAAGA
Organism: Luscinia megarhynchos; assembly: GCA_034336665.1. Lineage (NCBI taxonomy): Eukaryota > Metazoa > Chordata > Aves > Passeriformes > Muscicapidae > Luscinia > Luscinia megarhynchos. The sequence continues at coordinate 5,471,906 of CM067566.1, forward strand.
AAATTAGCATCATTTGGGCATGTTGAGGCCACCACGGCAGCTACAAGCCATGATTACGGTGCATGTGGTTAGCACAGCCTGCAACATCAAACAGCATGTTTACAACAGATGTAATCCCTAATGATACAACAGGTGTATAACAGTCAATACCAGCATTGTAGTGATCAAATAGCTCCGTGGCACGTTCACATTGATCCAGCATTAATCCATCCCCCTCGGGGGCTTGGGCTGTGATTTATATGACTCACTGGGAGGTTTCAGCACCTCTTTGGCACTGCACCAAACTGCAGGCAGGGATCAGTGTACAATTTACCTTTGCAGTGAGAGGTTTTTGGATCCACGCCCTTAGCAAGCCTGGTTTGACAATGGCACTTTGAAAAGGAGGGCTTGTCAGAGCACGCAGGGGCACGTTTCTCTCAAAGGCTGATTCATGTGCTGCAGCTCCAGCCACTGTCCTGGTTTTACATGCTCCAGTGATGATGAATTAAAGCAGCAACAGGAGCACAGCCCACATCAGCTCTCACAGGCTCCTGCCCACACTGTGAATTTCCTCTGCATCCCTTTATACCTCAGCCCAATCCCTTTACCTTGGCGAGGAGGAATACAGGAGAGCATGGGATGAAAGCATACCAGGGGAAGGGAGCTTCTGAATGGGAATCAAAGGAAAATCCCAAGGCAGCACATCCAAAACCAATGGAAATACTTTTCCACCCAGTCCCTGGTTAGATTGTTACCAATTTGAGACCAAAAAACGGGTGAAATTCGAGAGAATGAAAACTGTTCAGAGAGGTAACAAGAACATCTGCAGGCACCTAAGACACAGGATGCTCACCTGGGGCAGGAGCAGCAGCCTGGCTCATGGCTCAGCTCCTGCCTAACAGGAGTCAGCCCTCCTTTGACTACTCAAGGTCCTCATTTAGAAACTCATCATGCACCTAATTTTAGTTTGCACCTCTACAGGCAATTTTCAGGCAAAGCACCAGCAATCAAATATGCACAGATATTAAATTAGGAGCTGTCTTTTAATAACGAGGGCAAAACGCACTGCTGAAGGAGCGTGGAAAGGAAGCTGGTGTTGTGTGTGCTGCAGTCCAACAAACCAGCTTCGCTTGCAGTGGTGGCAAGCTGGTAACTTTCATGAGTATTAAATGCAATTAAAGAAACAAACACTTTTCCATCATTCCCCAGAGTGAGAGATATTATCAGTTGTGGCTTTGTATTTTTACATAATCACAGTTTAAAGGAACATTTTTCCATATGTGGAAATTCCCTGTTTTCTCCTCCAAACGCTAACAAAATCCTTGCCTCTGGCTGGCTCCTCTCTCTTCATGGCTCTCTGTTATGGCACTCCTGCTTGCCCCAAGGCCCCAGGGAGAAGAGCTGGGCCCAAAACAAGCGCCAGGGGTGAACGTGCTGGAGATCCAGTCCTACACCCAAACAGCACACGTTCCCTCCGCTCGGGGTGCTTTTGAAAATTCCCCTCTTCCCCTTGTTGAAAAGGTTTTTGTGATCTCACAGACCTCCTCTCTCAGGCCTCCCACTCCAGCGAGGTGATGCAGCAGCACGTCCCACCCATCAGCACGAGCCCATCACCCAGAAACCTCCCAGGGTGAGGAGCACAGAGGGCACAGCCAGCCTGGGGAGCTCCACCTGTGCCTCTGGGGGACACCTTGGGGTCTGGATGATGATAGCAGCATCCTCCTCTGATCCTGTTAAGGGGTTGAGCTCAGCCTCTCTCCAATGGGTGACACATGGGGCTTTGGCTCCATCAGCTCAGCTGCTCTGCAGTAGTTTCATCCTGTTCACTCTTCAACCCAAATTATTTGCTGCCTTGCAGGCAGTGGGGCCAGGTACAGCAGGCATAAGGGAGGCTTGTGCCAGTGGTGCACTGCTCAGGATGTCCGTGTCTTGCACAAAATGTTTGCATGCCCAAGCTGTCTCACACACTCAGCTAGGACCATACACACACACATGGTTGTCCATGTGTCCATCTGCATCCCATTTCTGTCCAGCCACAGTCGCTGTCCCCACAGACAGGCAGATACGCTCCTCCCACATCTCCAAACCACTGGCCCCAGCACCCTTTGCACCAGGCAGTGATTTCTGGCTGGCTCACATGGCCTTTGCTGGATTTGTTTGTTTGTTTGCCACTGTTTGTGTGCTGTTTTGCCTGCTGAGCTTTTCTCTGCCTGCATTCAGCCCGTGGGCTGGCCTGCTCTGCCCTGACATGGCATCCCACTCCCTTGCAAGCCTGCAGGAGCTGCCTGGTTCTCCTGGCACATCCCCCAGCATGACCAGGACCATTCCTAGGTGCTGAGATGAGGGTCTTGGAGCATCCTGAGCTCCCCCACCACCTCACCAAAGCTCCAGTAGAGTTCCTTTTAAAAACTGTAAATTTGATGACCAAACCTTGAAGCAACAAGGGTCTGCTTCTCCAGTGGCAGCAGGAAAAAGTCTAATGGCATCAGTACACTGAGTGGGTTATGGTTATGTACTTATGGATGTTGGCTAAAGAACTGTAGAATGGTTTGGGTTATAAGGGACCAAAAATATCACAATTCCAAGCTCCCTGCCATAGGCAGGGCTGCCATCCACTAGATCAGACCCATCCAACCCGGTCTTGAACACTTCAGGGATGGGGCATCCATAGTTTCTCTGAGCAGGAGAGCTAAAACCACACAGAAATCATCCAGAAAAGTCTATCAATGCTGAGTCCATCTCAGGAGACACTAGGGGCCAGACCTTGAAATCTGTATCCATTGGGTGCTCCAAAAGGCTCATCTCAAGACATGAGACACCAGCCATGTGTCCAGGATCACTCAATAAAGCAGGGCAAGAATGAGAAACAGTCCCACCATCTCTCTGCCAAGCCATGCTGTGCCATACATGAAATTCCCTGGGGAGGGGCCAAGCTCTGTGGTTATACTGACCAGACCCACGCTGTGCTTTCACACTCTCCTGCATGCACAGTCCCAATTTTGTGTGAGACAGACAAGAAGACACCAAGGCTTTGAAGTTTGTCTAAGACCAAGGCAGTTACTGCTGTTATTTTCCATCTGGAAAGACTTTGAGGACCTATAGCTCTTTCCAAATATGTTTTCTGGGAATGTTATCATATTAGAAACCATTTAGATATAGAACATCACTGCTCATGGGAAAATCTTGTTAACATAGAGCCACCAGTGGAAGCTCTTCTTAAAAATTCCTTTCTGCTTGATAAAGGCTTTCCTTATCTAAACAGTGGTTTGGTGTCCTCCCCCTGTAGGCTGGTGTTGTGTCACAGAGTCAGGGAAGCCTCTTCCTCGAAGGCAGAAGAGGAAAGTCTAGCTGAGCTGCCTTTCCTGCCATTGTTTTGGTGGCTGGAGCCTGTAGGGCTCGTGTTCATTATCACTGCCAGGGGAACTGCCTGGGCTGCTCTGCCTGAGCCAAGGTGCTGCTCTGCTACTGGACCCTGTGGCCATGCACCCACCCACGTCCTGGAGGCAGCACCAGCCCCTCTATGGGCAACCAAATTCTTCCCCTGCCTCCTTCCACTTTCACTCTTCCTCTTCCTCTACCAGAATCAAACCAACTTGGATATCGATTATCTCTGATGTTCACACTTATCCAGACACACAGGGCTGCACATAACAGCTGCTGTTTGATTTTATTTCTAATCTCTTGTCATTTTTTTTGACCAAATCCCTTTAAGCCTCTTTTAAATAGCTCAGGGACCATGAAGGGCTATTCCCCAGCTTTGTTTCTCCTTGTGCTCTGCCTTTTTCAAGCACCTTTAAATCCTTGCCATTTTTACCCTTTCTGCTCTTGTCAAGCATTGGCTACAGCAAAAGTGTCTTCTTGACTCTCGTGGGCACCTTTGAGAGCAAGGATCTCACTGGTTACCTACATGAACCTGGTGCTTCATTACCTCTAGCTGCAGGAGCTCTAGCAAGGATGACCCTTTTCCTGAGCAGCTCTCAGCTTTCCATGTAGGATGGAAATTTCATGGCTTGCAGGCTGTGAGCTGGTCCCCTCCTGGGAAGGGGAATGCCACTGAGGCCAGGAAGAATCGCCAGAACCCGGTGAACAAAGTTTCCTAATCCAACACCAGGATATTCAGGACTCTAAGGACCCATAACAGGATATCTGAATCTCAAGCCTGGAGCTGGAGGCCCGGTGGCTTCCAGGGGAAGTAACTTTATAGGGTAGGAGAGGGAGAGTCCTATGGCTTTTCAGCTCCTGAAATGAGATGAGAGATGCTGAAAGCCCAGAGGTAGGTTTACCTCTCCACCCTCAGCCTGCATGCCTAGGCCTCTGCTCCTGGTCCTTGAGAGCTTGCTGGAGGCCAGACCTTCCTTGCAGAGGCAGTACCTCAGGACAGGCAATTCAGCATGTTCCTGCAGTGCTCCACGTGCCGTGTCCTGCGCTGCGGCCGCTGTGATCCTGAGCTGAATTGGCCTGCCCTCCCTGTGCACCTCCACAGCCCAGCTGGGCAGGGCTGCAGGAGCCGAGCCCCAGACCCTCATCCAGCCTGCCCCACTGCTGCTGAGAGCCTCAGAGCCCGGACAAGGCAACTGCAGCTTGCCTGTGCTGGGGAATACCTGCTGGGAGTACCTGGGGATGTTTTTCTAAGCCTTTCTCAGTCCTCCTCTTCCTCGCTCTCGCCGAGCTGCAAGGTGAGTCCTTGCAGAACCTGGAGGATTCTCTGCAGAGCATTGCTTGCATTTTTGATTCTGCAGCTCAGAGCCCTCGAAAGAGCCCTGCAGCCACTCAGCTCATGATGATGACTGATACCAAACACTGCTTCCTCTTACTGAGAGTAAAAATAAACAACATCCTACTGTACCCACCTCTATCCAAGAAAGCACCGTAACTGGTATTTATAGATAAACAGAGATACATTGCCTGCTGGGGTCTGCTGCAATGAATTTAGACCTGAAGATTGAAAATCCAATTGTGTTTATAAATCAGCTGTGACATGCCAGTGTCATGTCATCAGCAGAAGGCAAAGGGCATGTTTACTACAAGCAAAGGCACACGCTACCGTCATATGCATAAGCAAGTTTCTGTGCAGACAGGTTATTTTTTGCATAGTGGTTTTTTGATTTTTACATGACTTAAGGATAATGCTCTAGGAGCCTTCTTTTTTTCTCCTAGTGCAATTTTTTTTATGGTAACATTGTTTTTTCCCCTTTTGTGATTGACTGGAGGTTTTGTTAGGTTTTGTTTTTTTTAATGTTCTGAAGAATGTTTGTGCTTTTTTTGGCACCTTATTACAGACCTCAAAAAACCTGACTAAAACCCTGGCTGCTTCTAAAGCTCCTGCCAAAGGAATTCATGCTTCTCTAAATTTGCTGTTCACATTTCTCGTTCCAACTGATATTTTTAATAATAAATATGGTTACTAAGAATAACTGTTTACCACCTCTGTCAGCCCCAGTCTTTTATTTTGGACTCAGATCTCACCCTTGGGTTACCTGTTTGTCTTGAAAAAAAAATCAGCACTATGTATAGACTCTGTAGGGACTCTCCCAAGTTTTCTGGTGCCTTTAGGACATGAAGGAATTGGCCAGCCTGAAAGGTGGCATGTCACAGCTTCCTACTCGAAGATGCAATGATTTACACGGCTAAACCCAGACTTTCCCAATCCCCAATCCCTCTCCATGTATCACTTTATTTTCCCTGATGTCTCATGTCTCCAGCTCCACAGCCAGGCTTCCACATCCATCCTCTTCTATTGTGCTAGTCAAGGTTTTTTAGCTGCCTTTTTTTTTCTTTTTTTTTTCTTTTTTTTTTTTTATCCTCTAGACCAGGTCCTCTTATTAGATATGCCCTTTTCACTGACCCTGAATTATTGCTACCCATGGTCTTAGAAGAACAGTGCTGTTTGTTAGTCTAAGAGCACATGTGACTACCCTCTTCCTGGCCAACACCAGAGGTTGCACCAGAGATTTTTCAGGCCAAAAAACCAGGCATTTCAGCAAAAGCTACAGGCTCTGAATGTGATCCGTGAGGTCAGAAGAGGACAAAGGAATCATCCTCTATTTGGGGACCTGCCGGAAGACACTCATCTGAAAGACGTGCACGAATTTATTCCAGAGCATGCAAGAGTTTCCCCGGGCAGAATCCAGCCCCTGTCGGTGGCAAACATCCCGTTCCCGCTGCAATGGGGCTGCCAGCAGGAGCCGGGTTCAGCGCCCGGGATTTTTCCTGCAGCCCTCGGGAGGGAGCGGAGCCCGGCCGAGCGCGGCTGGCGGCGGGGAGCGCGATGTTAATGGGGAAGGGCATCCCGGTCCTTAGGGGTCTGGGCTGCAGGAAGGTTCCCAGCTCGGCGGCTCTTTAGGGTTTGCAACAATTTGCAGATTAGTGTTGGCACTTCCAAGGCTGGGCTGGCAGCGAGACCTTTAACCAAGACAGACAGATTCCCTGCTGTGGCACTGTTCAGCGGGCTTAAATGGAATAACGACGTCTCTCCAGCTTGGGTGATATTGGGTCAATCTTTTTCTGTTTCACTGTGTTTCCACCCCCCTCCCCATCCCCATCCCCGTCCCCGTCCTCCCCCGCCGCAGGTCACGGCGCTGCCGCTCCTCTGCCTTTGTGCTTCGGCAGCTTGGCGAGGGGGGGATCATTTTTATAACTCTTTGTACCAACGCAAGCAGAGCTAATGGTAAAAGGCAATCAAATCTTCTGCTCCAAGGCATAAGCTGGTTGCCTGCAGGGTCAGGGAGGAATTTTTGCCCTCCCTTCTCTCTTGGGTTTGGAGGCTGCTCGGCGTCAGCGCAGATTATGCCTCACCCCAAAAAACTCTCTTGTTCTTGCGATTCTCCCTTATTTTTTTGCTGAGAAAAGTAACAGAGGGAATGACAAGTTCTTATGGAGTCCCCAAGGAAGCTTCCCATTATCTCCTACAGCAAGTAGGATTGGGCGAGCTGCTCATGACTTTGCTGGTCCTTGGGGCAAAGAGTCAGGTTGCCTTTCCTCTAGGGGCTTTTGACTGCCTCCCTCTGATGTGTTCTCCCTCCATGGCACAGTGGGAGTTTTCTGCCTTTAAGTCCTTTCTTTTTAACTCCAAACCCCTATGGGTGCTGGCTCTACTCAGACTAAACATTTACGTGTGCCTGCCGGCTGGAAGCCTTGGGGTGGGGGATACCCCCACCACCACCACGCTGGCATCCCAGCCTGACCCCCTTCCCTGGGGAACAGCTCGCCTTAGCTTGGGTCAAGGCAATCCAGCAAGACACTCGGCAAAAATGCAAGCAGGCACAAGCAGAGAAACAACCGTTGGGAAGGCAGGAGTTCAGAGGTAAGCCGGCTGTCCTCGGGTAACAAACTCTGGGCCACCCACATCAGAGCACCAACCTCAGCTCCCTCCCAGCAGGAATGACCAGGGGCAAGTCTCAAAGGCAGGGCCAACGCACAAGACACACACTCACACCCACTCACACACACACACACACACTTACAAACACACATTCACACACTCACACACAAGCTCCTATTAGCACAGCCTCACAGGGAAAGAGCCAGCACCAAAGCCATCGCAGCCTCTTCTCCCAAATCCCCAGGGTGCTGGTTCTGGGGAGGATGAAGGTGCAGGATGGCTTCATTTAGTCCCCTCCTGGCTCTCAGCATCCCTTTTACCCCTAGACCCATGGAGGAGTGATCCCACTGTGGCTGCCTCCCACAAGAAAGAAAACACGCACTCGCTAAAAAGGGGGTTGGAAAATTTCTTTCTTACTTTTTTTTTTTTCCCCTTCTGTTGTGTTCTGAAACCAATAATTAAATTTAAAAAAATAACCCGACAACAATTAACGCAAATTAAGTGTGAGGTCTAAGTTCCCGGCAGAAGTTTGATTTGAAAAGAGCAAAGCAAGCAGTTCTGGTTGGGAACTCTGATAGTTTGTCTGGTGCAGATGGTCAGGGAGGCAGAGCGAGGGAAGGAGGGAGGGAAAGCGAGTGAGAAGACGTGGGGTATGAGCCGCAGATGGCATGAGACCCTCTGGAGTGGCATGTGGGCTACTGCAGAACTTTTATCCCCTCGGATTTCACCAAAGGAGCGTTTGGGTGGCTGTGGCTGAGCAGGACTGGCTCCAGCTGTCTCCAACATGCTCAAAACCTTGCCCAAAATAAGGCAGCCTTGCCCCAAAATCAGAGAGCTCCCAGACCAAGAGGAGCAGGGAGAAATGCTCATGAGTGATTGCACCATTCATCCCTGCTAAGGATCTTCTTGAGATATCGTTTTGTCCTGGGTGAAAATCCCACTCTCCTTTCCCAACCCGGCCCTCCTACCCTGCTCGGGAAAGTTTGGTGCCTTTTAGGTGCCAGCCCCTAACAAGGGGCTGTCCCCCCGTGCTGCAGCCCCCAGCTCATCCCGTGGGCACGGGGCACTCCCGTGTCACTCGAGGCACATCCGTGTCTCCCTCAGGGGACAGTCAGAGGGGCTTGTGCTGCCAGCCCCCAAAATTCATCATTCATTCTGGGTCTGGACACTAGACTGCTTCCCAGGGGATAAACCCCCACAGTCTGTCCCTGAGGATTTTTTAAAAATCCTTAAATTGTTCTTATTTCTCATTTAACTGTGTCTCTTTGTCCACCCCAAACCCTGTCCTGTCTGGGGAGATGGAGGATTGAAAGGTGCCCTTTTCCCTCCTGAGTGTTTTTCACTGGAAAAAATCACAGAACAGCAGCGACCTGCATCCCATTTTCTTGAGATTTGAGCTCTTCAGGGTGACCTTAAAGAAGTGACGGGGTGTTTTGGGCTAACGGGGCGGGGGCAGCTCAGAGCCGGCACCTGGCTGCCCCCAGCCCCCCCTGCCCTCCGCAGCCCCCTCCCCTGTCCCCCACCCACGGCCCTTGGCCGGGGAGCCTGCCCAGGGCTGGCAGGGAGAGGGAGAGACATCAAAGTCTGCCCTGGAATGTGTGTGGCTCTGCGGCGCTGCGAGAGAGATACGGAGCCAGGGATCATGAAAGAGATACTGCGATGGTTATCGCCCCATCAAATCCAGGGGAAGCTGAGCGTCAGGCTTGCCAACAATACCTGTTATTGTTCCTCCCCTGTGCGGCGCTTTATTAAGCGCTATAATCGTTTTAATATTCATGCATCTCCGCAGCCATTCCACCCCCCGCTCCCCTTCTCCTCCTCTGTGCTTTTCAACATATTCCACATTGGAAAGTGCCTTTCTTGCATTTCCTGGGAGCTCGCTTTCCCTCCGGGCAGCAGGTGTTTCAGTCCGCAGCGCCCAGGAACGTCCCTCTCCGCACCGGGAAAAGGGGATTTTCTCCTGGTCTGTTGCTGCGCTCTCCCTGCACCTCCTTCCATCCACCGCCGCCCCCTTTTCCTTCAAGTAACAGCTAACTAAGCACCAATTGATGGCATTGTTTCACCCTCAGTGGGAGAGAGAATCTTGAAGTCCTTGTCCAGGCAGTCCCTCTCTGGGGGGGTGTGTGCTGCCAGGAAATCCCCTCCATCTCCGGGTGGCTCAAGAGTGGCCCCAGGGTGTCCCTGCACGGATGCTGTAAGGCAGATGAGTTACTCTGGTGCACAGCCTTGGGAGGAGCAATCCAGGCATGGCAGGAAGGTCCCTTTGCCCATCCTTCACAGGCTCTCCAGGCTTCATCCCTCAGCACAAAAAAATAAAAATTGCTGTGGGGTGTGTCTAAGTGTGGGTACCCCAGAAATCACAAAATCACAGAATGGTTTGGGTTGCAAGGGACCTTAAAGATCATCTGGTTCCAATCCCTGGCAATGAACAGGGACAACTTTCCCTGGACCAGGTCACTCAAAGCCCCATCCAACCTGACTTTGGACACTTCCAGGGATGGGACAGCCAAAACTTCCCTGGGCAACCTGTCCCAGCGCCTCACTATCCCACAATAAAGATCTTTTTCCTGATATACAATCTAAACCTGCCCTCTGTCAGTTTGAAGCCACTCCATGCCCTTGTAAAACATCCTTCCCCAGCTCTCTTGTAGCCCCTTTAGACACTGGAAGGTGTCCCTGAAGCTTCTCCAGGCTGGACAATCACAGCTCTCTCACCCTGTCTCCATAGCAGAGGTGCTCCAGCCCTCTGAGCATCTTTGTGGAGCTGCTGCAACAGGTCCACACCCTTCTGATATTGGGGGGACACCAGAGCTAACCTGGTCCCACTGCTCCTCAGCACCAGGATAGGCCAAACCCCAGCCAAACCATCATCCCAAACCAGCCCCAAATCCACGCTCATCACCTCCATCCTCTTGCCCCATCCCTGGACTGGTGGCAGTTTGTCACGGCATCTTTCCTGTGGATGGTGACCATCATGCTCCTCACAACAGGTTCAAGTGGCAGGATGTTTATTTGGGGATTACAGTCCCAAGAAATACCTAGGACATGGAGATTTATTTTGTGGCATGCCATCTGTTCTGGGCTGGGCAGTGTTTTCCCAGGGGGTGGAGGTGCTTGTCACCGGATCCCTGGGAACAGCAGCATGATCCACTGGCTCTAAGTCCTTGAGAAAACAGCAAATCTGGGAGTTGTTTCATGGGCAAATACTGCAAAAAAGACCTTCTTCAAATGTCTGTTTAAGGGATTAGCAGCAGATAAGGGAGGAGAAGTGTTGCAGCTGGCAGGCAAAGGCTGCTGCTGGGGATATTAGGGGATAATTTGGAGAAGAGGTCCCAAGCCTGATGCTGGTCTGCTTCACTGCTCTCCTGGAGACTCACAGTGCTGTTTTCCTCCTGCCTGGCCCAGTTGTGATCCACCACAAAAAATGGGGCCACATACTGATGCACTTCCCCAGAAACCCCATCCTGGAATGGGGACAAGGTGAGGAACACTTCAGCAAAAACCAAAGTCCAGCAGCAGCCCCTCCACCTGGCTTCCAGTTCCACACAGAGCCCACTGCTTGTCCCAAAGTTTGCTTTCATTTTGAGGCACCTAAATTAATTTTTAAACTCCTTCCTCAGTTTAGCTAACTGAGTGTTTTCACTTGTAAATGAGATGGGGAAAAGTTACCTCTGAAATCATTAGAGTGAAATTAAAATTTAAAAAAAAAGATATGGTGGGATAATTGCCCAAATTTCCCCAAGTAACTTGGGATCCCTTCCAAACCCAGCTTTTTGGTTGCCATATTTGAGTAAAACCTTCCCCTGTTTGGAGCATTCAGAGCACCTGTGGTGAAGGGTATTGGGCACATTCAGAGCCCAGTGGTGGTGATGGAGGTGAGCAGGGGGACCCATGAGCTGCCAGGGGACAGGTGAGGGGACAGCAGAGCCTGCCTGGGCCAGGGATTGTGACATTGCCACACTCCAGGGACAAGCTCAGGGTGACCCATCCCAAAACAAGACAGAACTTCAAGGAGGGTCAGGTTGTGGCCCAGGGAGCGTGTCCCACCCGTGGCTGCCCAGCAGAGCCCTGGAGTGAGCCTGGTGCTGATCCCAGCACGGAGCAGGGTGCAGGATGTGGCCCCAGCTGCCCCAGCTGCAGCTCAGGTATGCACAGCTGGCTCCCTGGCAGGGCTCTGTGCTGCTGTGGAGTTCCCCCGAGTTCAAAGCTCTGCTGCTGGCTTTGTACCCCGCTGGAAGACACTTCCCCTCGCCGCCTTCCGGGTGAGATTTCATAGCTGCAGGAGAGGCCTTTTCATCATCAGCCTCAGCCTCTATTTTTTTGTTTTCCTCCCCCACCCCCCCAACTCATTTTCTTTTTTTGGTAACGATATCCTATACAGAAAGGAAACAAACAAACGAACTGCCGGGTCTCCAGGCTGAGGCAGCCTCACCCACACACAGCAGCCTTGATCCCCAAAGTGCTGCAGCCCCTGCCCATCCCGTGGGGGCAGAGGGGATTTTGCAGCTGCGTGGAGCCCCGTGAGCCCCACGGCAGAGCTCCAGGTCAGGAGGGGACTTTGCTGGGGCAGAGGGCTTGGCATCAAGGGTTGGGTATCTGTGAGGCTGGTGTGCAAACACGCCTCTGCTTTGTTCTGCTGCTCCCACAGGGATTCTCTCGGGAGCACGGAAGTTATTGGGTCTTTTTCCTTAGAAGGCAGCACGAGTGATGCTGGGGTACCTGACTGTTGCAAAGCAGCACAAACCTTAAGGGACACCAGTGGCTTCTTGGTGTCCTGTGTCCTCCTGCCCACCCCACCCATCAGCAAAAGCCACTTGCCAGGCACAACCAACCTACAGGCAAGTCTCTTAAAATTGCCACCAGGGAGAGGAGACACTCAGGAGCCCTCATACCCCAGTGGAGGTCATGCATGGGGTTCAGGAAAGCATTCAGGGATATTCCATAAGCCACCATGAAGTGCTTGAATCAGAGCATCACTGAGTATTACAGGCATTTCTGAGAGTTTTACAGGCAAAGCTGAGTCCTTGGAGCAGGCATGGTGACAGGAGAGGGTGGTTTTCTAAACAGAAAATCATATGATCATTTAGGCCTTTAGGAGATGACCTTTAGGCCCAACTGTTAACCCAGCACTGCTTAGGCCAGCACTAAACCATGTCCCCAGGTGCCCACATCCACACATCTTTTACATCCCTCCAGGGATGGTGACTCCACCACTGCCCTGGGCGGCTGGTTCTGATGCTTGACAAACCTTTGAAGAAATTTTTCCTAATATCCAACCTAAACCTCCCCTGGCACAACTTGAGGCCATTTCCCCTGGTCCTCTGATGCAAAATACCAGAATATTCCCATTGATGCTCCTGTGCCTCCATGCCCTGCACCCCACAAGGCTTGGTTGGGACGAGTCTCTTCTGGCAGGGTTTAGCTGTGCTGAGAAGCTGCAGATGTCCCAGACACAGCACAAGCCCCAGGGATGACAGTGGAAGCATGAGGTGGAGAGAGAAATCCATGCAAGCACACTAATGGACCTGGGATTTGGGAATATACCCTTTTTTCTTCTTTGTCAGCAGGTTGCTGAGCTACAAATCATCTGAGCACCAACTCTCCTTGGAGCACACCACCAAGCACTTCAAGACACAAGAGCAAATTTTGTTAATTGCTGGATGACCTAAATCCCATTCCTAAATCTGAAGCGATGTAAATCTAATTTTTAACCAACAGGATAAAGTAGCCTAAGTTTATTCTGGGGCACATGGTCATACTCATAGCTTATAGTAAATAGGTAAGGCAGGCAGCTTAGTGGATAACAATCATGTTCAGGGGTTAGGGAATTGTTCAGAGCTGTTTTGCCAAGATAAGGTTTCTGACATCCATCACTGCTCCTGTCAGACCCAAGAGTTTGTGAGCATGGTGAGAAGCTGCCTTGGTTTTGTTTTATTAAAAGGCTTTCTTGAGTTTACCAAAGGGATTTTTAGTAAATATTGATTTTGCAGTGGTGATAATCCCCTGCAAGCAGGTACTGTGCCCTATAGCATTTAAATAACTGCTGCACAGCTATTTTGGGAGAGAATTCCAGAAGTTATTTAATTATTTTTTCTATCATCTATCCATTTATCTCTTTATCTGTCTATTTTCATCTATTTAATACAAAACCAGCACACAGTCCAGGCAGGTTGCTATTCCTGCTGCTGCAGTTCAGCTCAGTTTGGTGGGAGCCACAACTTCCTGAGAGTCACTTTAGGGCTCACGATCAACAGCCTAATGGGGATTTACCAAATTACTGCTCGTTAGCAGAGCTGCATCAGGTTACCATAAACAGGGTAATTCAGCCCAAACCTCCTCCACTGGAGGCAACACCCCTAACTAGGGCTCTGCATCTCTCTGGCCCTCCTCATTTTCTCCAGGATAGAGGCAAAGGAGCAAACTTTCCTCTTTGAAGAGCTCAGGTCACGTGGGAAAACCGCACAGAGCGTGGAGGGATCTTGACATACAAATGTGCGGCGCCTCTTCAAAGCCCCAGCACAGAAGCTGTTTACACTGTAAATAAACAGACACAAGTAGCGGGTGCAACCCTTTTCCTCATGTTCCACTCTTCTGGGAAAGACAGGCAGCTCCAGAGGTGCCATGCCCGAGTGTAGCAGCAAAAAAATCCCCCTCTTTTTGTTCATTGGGTGGTGGTGGAAGGGGGTCCTCTGAAATAAACTGGGGGAAAATGGAATAAGGCTTGAAACAGTGAAATAGCAGGGCTTCATTTTAATCAGCAGGTTTTTAGAGAAGGCACACAAAGGTGATGATGGATTTGCTCCTGCCATCCCATGCCCAGGCACATCTGGCTACTCTGCCGGCATGGTCAGTGCTGAGGAGTACTGGGAAACAGGGGCAATTCAGGTCTATCCCTCCCAGATAAATGCTTTCCAGGAGGAAAAAAGCAAACTTTGGATGAGCAACAAGTGAATCATTTACTTCTGTCTGATTATTAAAAGAAAATCCAGACTGGGATGACAGGTTTAGTGAGTATGAGAGTTGCTGCTGCGGGTACCAGGCTGCAGCTTCCTCTTATGGCTACAGATATTACACAGATTGTCAGGGGGTCCTGCATGTAGGACCCCTAAAGCAGCCCCTAGTGAACTGCAGTGGGGAAGAAGTAAAGGTTTTCCCCAGACTGGGTGGGCAGAGGAAGAAAGAAGGGAAGAAAAAGGCCTTGTCTTAGGGATGGGGCATGTGGAGCTGGGCAGAGCAGCATCTGTCTCTGGGGAGAGCAAAGGGTGCCCAGCCAGTGTGCTGAGCACCCTGCAGCTGAGAAAGCAAGGACAGGAGCACGGACAGCTGCTGTCTGAGGTGTGTAGAAGGTCTCCTGTGAGTGACCCTTTCAGCTCTGTGACATTTCTCAGGGCTTTCAGACCTACCAGAGCTCTGCTGGCCAGTCAGCACCCTCACATCAGGCACTGGAGGGAAGCAAAGCATGCCTGGCCACAAAATCGGAATGAGACCTTCCTACAGGGTGTCCAGCAGCCATCAGAGCCCTGTGCTCACAGAAAGGTGTGGAGCAGCTCTGTGGGATCCAGCAGGACCTGGTGGGTTGGGTGGCACTGGCTGGACCAGCAGCCTTGCATCACCTCTTGGCTTTCAGCCACCAAGTGCACTTCCTCCTCCTGTCCATCCCTGTGGGATTAAACTTTCCTCTGCCAGGTGCTCTGTGGTTGGGGCAGGGCTCGGAGACGCTGGGTGATGGTGGTGAGAGAGCTTTAAAATAACCCAGGGTGTGGACACCTCTCTGGCAGTCATGTTCTAGAAGGGTCTGGCTTGCCCAAACCTGTGCTCTGTGTCCTTGGCCCTCAGTGGTGGGGTCCTCTGTGGTGATATAAAATCAGCTGCAGGGTCCCTCGTGGTGGCCAAGCCTGAAGGCTCCTCAAGGACCACGACTCTCCTGCAGGGCAGGGCAGAACCATGCTTTGCATGTCTCCAAATGGCAAGGCTTTGGGTCAGGCTGCATCAGGGCTGGCTGTCAAGCCTTGGAGAGCTGGGGCTGGACTAGACAAATTCCAGAGTCTTTTCCAACTGAATGATCCCATGATGTCAAGAGCTTCCCTGTGATTGCACCACCAGCTAGATGCACATTACATGTTGCTCTGTAATGAAGACATATCCAAAACTCCCCCAGACAGGGCTTGGGTCACACTGTCTCTGGATGTAATGACACCTTTGTCCCAGCCAGTCCAACAGGATCCTGCTGTAAAACAGACATTGCATGACAGAAGTGTGAGAGGGTTGATGCCCAAATCCATGGTTGGGCTTTCATCAGCAATTAGGCACCGTTGTGTCTCCAGGCATAAGAGCCTGGTGCTACTATAAACCTGAGCTTGCCCAGCCAAGCCAGGACTCACCACACAGATGTCCCTGCAGCCTGTCCTCCAAACCAGGCTGCAGCCATGGCCATGCCCACCTCTGGGTGTTTATTTCCTAGAGTTCTCACTCTAAACTATTTCTGAGGCAGGTTCACAGCACCTCAGCTGGGCAACTAAAGCTGTCCAGAGGATGAGGTGAATTGAGACTGCTGTGGGAAGAGGAGGGACAGGGCAGGGTGATGGCAGTACAGCTGGGAGAGTGGAGGTGGCTGCTCCTGCTGCTTCTGGGTGGATGATGAGCACAGGGACAGGCAGAGAGAGCTGCCAGTGGAGGGGATACCCCAACCCACACCCCAGCCATCAGCACCACAGACCCTGCAGCTGCAGGCTGGGGTTTTTCACCAGCTGAGCACCCCAGTGCTCCCATTGCTGAGTCCTCTGTGTGCCACAGTGCCAACCTCCCCGCTGACATGGGAGCACTGGTGATGAGATCCGTGTGTTTTTGTTTGTGCTCGCTTTGCTGAGGTAATTGCCAGCAAACACTCTAGCTTGATAAGCAAAACATTGGCAAGATGCAATTTCTAAAGCATCTTTAGCTAAATTTGTAGCGGTTGTCTCCAATTTGCAGTCCTGTTTGTGTCTGTGAAGAAGACACACACTTTCTCAGCTCCTTTCTCGTGTTCCCACTTGCCTTGCACAGCCATGGAGGTAGAAGGAGGATTCCCCTCGCTTTATGCAGCTTGGCTTTGACTGAATAGCTTCCAGTTACCTTGAAACCTAATCTTCTTTTGAACTCTTTTTAAGTCAGTTGCATTCTTGGAAGGAGATGAGCCTGCGAACTTGTATCATCTGATGAGAGAGATAACAGCCCTGCAGAACCTACGCCCAGTGGCAGGCACAAGCCAAAAACCATCTGCACCTGCTCACATGGAAAAAGCACTCGGGTATTAGAGGAGGTGATTTGCCTTTCATGAGTTTGGGGATGTTTATTCCATTGAGAAAGTTTCTTCTTGCTGCTCGTTTTTGGGACAACTGGCCATTGGTCCTGTAGGAGCTCTGGGACAGGCTGCAAGACAAAACAGTGCTGAATGTCTCTAGATGAAAATAATAATTCGCTTTTTGGGGTAGTCTGGTACTGTGTTTTGCAGCTAGTAAAGAAGGTTCATGGAAAGAAGCTGAAAACCTTGCCATCCTTAGATCCATAACTCCCAAGTTCTGCTCTTCCTCTTGCCCTAAGGTAGGGTTTCAGCAACAAGATGTCCTAAAAACTTTGAGTCTGTCTTCCTTGCCAGTCTTCCTTCCAGTCTTGTTTCCAACCATTGCTTGTTTCCATGTCCACCAGAGACCATAAAACAACCCCAAGGATCACATAATTCCTCAAGATCACGTGGTGGTAACCCCCATTCTAGAGGGGTATATAGAGCTCTTCCCATTGTCCCTATACCCCAGTTATTGGGTTAAGATGTGACTTTTGGGCAGTCTGTCAGGTTTCCTGAACTGATGTTCATCCCAATAGGATCCAAGTGTCCCTGACAGTGTCTGAGCTCCCAGATGCAGATCCAAGGGTTTGGATGTTCACCTTTTCTCCTTCCCACGGAGCAGCCTCACTCTGCTGTTGGCTTCGCATTACCAAAGTTCTTGCCACCAAGAGATGAACCCAAACTACCACGGAGAGACAGGGACTGCTTGAGACAGACAACCAGATCTGCTTGCTCTCACCCCTCCCTCCACCCAAACTGGCCATGAGATCAGATGGTGTCTGCCATGGAGCAGAGGAGCATCAAAAGAGAGGAGGGCTGGAGAGAGCGACAAAAGCCGCTGCATGTAACATCAGGGCTGGATGCTGAGCATGAAGCAACCAACCCACCCAAGGGCAAAGATCTGGGCCCTCAGGACTCCTGTGGGGTGCGGGGTGACGCCACCTTTTTCATGTGCCTTTTGTGCTCCTCCATGGCTTCTTGGATCCCCAGCTTCAAACACAGCTGCTTATCTCCCTGCATTACTCAGTGCTTCCCTACGTGTGCTCTAATGCATCTTCAAAGCGCCGCGCTCGCCGCAGTGAACAGACCGGTTGATTCAATTAAAGACACTTCTAATCAACAATGGCAGTGGCTGCGAGGGGTGGGGAGATGATTTGGGGCAGCTGGGAAAAAAATTGCCCTAAAATTGCTCATTGCCAGAGCCATCCGAGGTGATACCTGTAACAACTCAGAAGCCTTCTGTAAAGGTCTCACCCTCACAGGAGCAGAGGAGCCTCTGCAAGAGCAGACGTGTACTAATGGGCTTTCCTTTTATAGTAGTGTTATTCCCAGTGGGATATTAAAGAGCTCCCCCAGAGCATCTGGGCAAACAGCTAATTCCCCCGAAACCCAGGGCGGTTCTTCAGCCCCAATACGTTGGCTCTGAGCTGTTCTCAACACTCTGAATGCCAGGTGCGGGTTTCAAATTGTAACAGCGAGGGCGAGCAAGAGGAAACAACCAGCCTTTTCCCTCTCAGAATTTCTTTGGTAATTAAAAAAAGGGGAAAAAAGTGGTGAAAAATCTAAATTCTGGTTTCAGAGGGTTTGGGCAAAGTCTCAGCTGGAGCAAAACTGGGCTCTTGAGGCAAGCAGTCTCTTGGTCTGGAGAGCCCTGTGGCTATCAGAGGAATTTTTTCCTTTGTATATTACACTTTTTGAGTTTCGGCATTGCTGTTGATTTTCACCTTGCTCTCAACCACGGTGGGATGACATCAGAGCCCCCCAATGACGGGAGAGGACCCTCTTTGCCAAGCACCCCAGCTGGAACCCTAGCAGTGCGCGCTGGTCCCACGGCGGGTTTTGGGGCTGTGGGCAAGGAGGCGAGTGGGAGTGCAGCTGCCAGCAGAGCTCCTGGTGCCCACAGCCCGCTCCTGCCCACATCTGAGGCGCTGCTGGGAAGGCGAGCAGCAGGGAGGGAGTGCAGAGCAGATGCTTTGCCCCGGTGGGCTGTCTCCAGCCTGCAGGCCCGGGAAGGCGCGCCCGCACCAACGCTGCCGGCGGCCGCGCTTTGATAGCAGAGAGATCGTGCATCGGGGCAGAAACAGAGAGAGAGAGAGAGATCCAGGCCGGGAAGTCGTGTCTATCTTTGTTCTCCTCCTACCTGATTGCGGGATGACTCATCCCCTTCAAACCAGCGAGGCTATTTCTGACACGAGGTGCTACTTGGCGTGAGTAAAGATGGAAAAGCCTGCCCCATAACTTGGATGATAAAAAGGATAATAATTATGCTTTATATAGCAGACTTACAAATAATGGCTTGCTTCTTTGGCTGTTCAAGACCACACACGCTTTTTTTTTTTTTTTTTTAAAGGGGGGAGAGGTGTGGGGGGTTAATTTGGGACTTTTTTAGCTGGAACGGGAGATCTGTGTGGTCCCGTAGGCTCCTGTATAATAATTCTTTTAGCTTAATATCTTTTGATCTCCTCTAAGTTATTCATCAGCCCTGAATAACACACTGCTTGACAGTCAGAACTTTTTATTGGTGAAATGGTGCTTCATTTCACCTTCAAACAAAAGCAGGCTCGATGCTGTGCCTCCCCAGGAACCCATGGCAGGTGTCAGGTACCTTAGGAGAAATGGGATACTTAGTGGAGACAGGAAGGAACAGGAAGAAAAAGGAGCAAGGTTGACAAAGAAAGTTACAAAGGAACAAAAAGAAAAAGCTGTCCAAAAAAGATGAGAGGTACTGGAAAGATAAAAACCAGTAAAAATTTTGGGGTCTTTTTACCTGTTTAAATAAAAAATAAAAGGGAAAATAAGGCCTGAAGTGAGATACAGGTAAAGGGAAGTTAGTTCAAGTTATCCTGAGGAATCCAGTGAATGTCTGTTTCAAGTCCCACAAGCATGGAGAAAAGAAGGTCTAGAGAAAATAAAGTGATCAAGGCTGAGGAAGTGAGTTGAGATGCTCAAGCCCAGGAAACCCCATTGTCTCATCCTGCAAAATCTGTCAGGTTGGGGAAGGAACAAGTGAAGACCACCTCCAACTGAAGAACAGCCCAGGCTCCCTTTATTTGGCAAGAGAGGGAGGTGCTCTGCCCAGCTAAACCCTCTGACCTGGGATCAACAGCATGGCGAGTGCCAGAACATCTCCCAGACACCAGGAGGGACAGTGTCAGGGTTTTGAGACTTGAAAACTGCTGTAAGGCTCTGGAGTGGCACTCAGGGCACGTCTCCTCTGGAGATGGTTGGTGCTGCTGGCAGCAAGGAAGCAGTGCCCTGTGAGTGAAACATCAGCTGAAGGGGAGGAGATCACTGGTGGGACTCGCTAAGGATCAGTGCTGGAAATCATCTCACATCTTCCCACTGACTTCAGCACAAAAAGGGACACCATGTTGGTAAATCAGCCGGTCTCAAAAAATGGAGGAGGAAGAAAAAAAAGGCATAACTAGTCTGGAAAAATGCATGAACGACAATGACACCAGAAATAGGGTGGCATTGAAGAGCACAGAAGGTAAGGTGGCACACTTAGGGTGGCATTGCATTGGCCATCTGAAAATAGTCCAAACCACTCTGTAATTGGAAAGAAAAGCAGGTCCAAAACTTGAGTTTTCCAGTAGGAAGCAGCAATAATAACTGTTGTCACACACAGTGTATGAGAACATCATACAAACCAGTGTAGAAAAAAAAACTTGTGTTTGCTCTCATATGTTGTTTTCCCCGTGGAGAGGCACAGATGATGCAAGGGTGCAATGACAGTGACGTGGAGCTCCAAGGACACTGCCAGTGTCTCAGCAGCACCTGCTTGGAAAGAGATGGTCACCCAACAGTGCTGCCAGCCCTGGGACGTGGGAGTGCAGGACACCCCAGCAGCACAGCCAGCAGCTGGCTCCCTCAGGCAGTGCCAGACACGGCTGACCAGCTTGGGGCTGGGTGGTGGCACGTCCCCAGACTGTGGCATGGGATTTTGATTTTCACCATCGAGTCTAGCAGGGACAGAGTGGTGATAATCCATCCTCAGGCCTCCTACCATTGCTGCTGTAACATCTGAGGAGCATTTATTCCTTGGCAATTCTGGAGCAGGGAAGGATTCTTCCAAGGGCTTTGCCCTCATGTAATACTGTATTTTCTACTTCATCTGGACCAACCAGGACTTCAACCAAAGCCAGGATTAATGGCCAAAGGATGATATTTCCCTTCTTTTCCTCCCAGGTGCCCATGTTCATCCTGTGGGGCACAAAAAGATCAAAAGAAAGTGAAATGAAACCCATCTCAAGGCATCTGTAACAAGGTCACCTTGGTTCTGACCTGGAGGACCTGCTGCTGCCCGGCTGGAGATACCCTCTTGTAAGAGCAGAGATGCTGGGAGAGATCTCTGTGGTTTGGTGTCCACCACATGCATCTGTCTGTGCTGAGACCTGTCTCCAGTGAGAGTCTTGGGCTCAGAGCAGCAAACAGCAAGCAATTTCTGATCTCTGGGAAGCAAAGCAATAGAAGCAGAGGTCAGAAACACCATCCCAGTGAACTGTGGCAGCTGTTGGCCAGCTACCCAAATCAGAGTTCTCCTCTCCAGGTTTTAACTCCATCCTTGCAGCACAGTAGGCAGGTCAAAGCCTGCTTTGAAGCGAAACCCAGGCTGTAACCCATATGCCCAGGGCAGGCACAGGGCCAGGTTCACACCATGCATTAGCCCTGGCTCTCAGGGCTCTGTGTGGACAGTCTGGGCCAAGGCTTTGGTGGAAGACTCACAGCTGCGTGGGAAGCTCCTCAGGAAAGGGGCCAGCAGTGCAAAGGCTGCTGTGGAGCCAGGTGGCAAACGCTGGGGAGTGAACTGACCAGGACAAAAATGGTCCAGCACCGTGGGCAGGAACCAGATTTGAGATCCTGCATGGAGATGCAGCCAAGCTCTTGTGCTGCTCCCCCTGGATATGGATCTCTGGCAGCACCAACCCACACTGCCATTGGGACAAACCCAAGTGGGAAAGCCACTCAGAGCATGCAGTGCCAGCAAGAGCAGGGCCGTGCTCTGCCTGCTGACCCTGCAGGGGATTTGCAAACCAGGCCCATCATATCCATGAGGATATGAAAATGGTCGGAGGGGGAAGGCAGAAAGGCAGAACTGCTAATGTGCAGTCTGAATACAGCAATTCTGAAAGGTTATTGGTATCAATGCCTTGGTTTGGGCTGGAAAATTAAAGATGAAGAGCAAAGCAGGAATTTAGGCATGGATTAAAGAAACAAAAAGTAAATAGCAAGCAAGAATGCAGCCAGGAACAGGATGCTTTGCTATGAGAAATTACAAAGGGAGTTGAAGGCAGGAAAGAGCTGTGGGTCTGGATCTGAGTGGCAGAAGGAGAGATGCAAAGCAAATCCAGGATGATCTGGCATGCTGGCAAATGTGTTTGTGTCCTTCAAACACAACAAGATACAGCCAGGATCCTGTTCTGGTTTTCTGTGGGGAGCCTGGGGTGGTGCTGGGGCATGGGGGACTTGAACTGGGGCTTTCTGCACCTGTAAGGATGGAAGATAAACTGAGCAATGGACTCAGTGTCAAGGACAGTCCTGGTCCAGCAACCCTGAGACTCTGCTCTTGAAGGAATTTCCCCTCAATGAGGGAAATTGAAGCTATGGCTAAAATCTGCCCCTCTTGTGATCAAGAGGGACTAGAGAGGAAAGTAATTTTAAATTCAGATGAGAAGCAGATTCCTTGGCTAAAACTCTGTTGCCTTAAAGACAGTTGTTGAGATGTACTTGAGTATCCACCCTCTCCAGCCCCCAGCTGCTGCTCCAGTCTCCCATGGCTATATAAACCAGCCCTTGAGGATGTCTCAGACACACCAGCACCTTTTAAATGTCCTCAGGGGCCATGTGTGTTTGACAAAATGTGGTCATCAGAGCTGCTTAGAGGTGCTGGAGAGAGCTCATATGGCCCAGATAACTCTGGTATAAACACACTCCCAAATTTAGGGATTTATGCCTCAGTTTTGAGTGCAAACAGAACTCCAGCTGGTGAATCTTTTTCCTGCTCATTGCTGAGCTGCAAGTTGCTTGGCCATAACGGTGGCTGCTGGCAATTGGCTCTTGCACAAACATAACACAAGGCTCTTAAGCAAAGCAAAATTCATATATGCAACACTGATAAATCCTCATGAGGCACCAACGGAGCCAATGGGTCAGACAGGTCATATTTCCATACAGCACAAATCAGCTTTACTACATCCAAATGAAGGCAGTCACATCAATTTACTCCTGCTGGAGAAGTGGGCCCAAGAAACCTGATGGGAAAGCTATTTCATCTGTCATGCCTTCACTTAGGAAAGCAGGTGGTGAGGCACTTTACTGAGTGCAGTGCTCAGATGCAATATGATAAGGCACTTCCATGCCTGGAAGAAACACCAGACTAGAGAGATTTTAATAATGACTGCCTTGCAGAAGGGTCGTACTGCTGGGCAGCAAATGTCCTCGCTCAGTCTGTGCAGAAGAGCTGCATTTAATCCTGGTGCACCACTTTTCCTGCCAGACCAGACTCCTAGGAAAGAGCAATGCGGAAGAAGATGCAATCGAGGCAAGCCAGTGGAGAGATAACCCATCAATTACCCAGCGGCTCGGGATATTCCTTCAAAGGCCCATTCAATTAGACATCTGATTTGCATGTCTTTCCCATTTGCTCTAGGTACTCATTAGGGGCATTTAAATACAACCCTGACTGCAGCCCCACAAAGCCTTGGGTGGATGCTTTTGAGAACCTCATTTTAGTTTATCAGAGTTGTCAGAAGTTGCAATTACTGTAGAGCAAGAAACAAAGTGCTTTATCACCCCTTTGAATCTGCTGGGATTAACACCCCTCTTGCAAAAATAAGTGTCTTTGCAGTCTTTAAAGATCCCAAAGATCAAGATCTCAAAAGCCTCATCAGAAGGACAGTCACAGTGGCCCCCAACACTAGGCTGATGTGCAGTTCAGCTCAACATTGCCCTTTTCCCCTCTTTTTAACAGATTTATGCCCAAGTAATTGACTGCCATCCTGGTCCATTATGACTCATACCACAGTTCAGATTAAGTCAGGACCAGTTACTCTCCCTTCAGAAAGGGACCAGGACTGGGTCCTGGCTGCCTTTGGCTGCAGTATCTTGGTTTTCCAGCATGGAGAGGAGACTGCCCTGCTGTCCCCACTGGGCAGGTCTGTCCTGTCATGCTGCCCTCCCTCCCTGACCTGTGCTGCCCTGTCCAAGCCTTGTGCTCTCCATCCCAGTGTTTTGGGCTGAGCTGGCATTTCAACACCATCTGAGCTGAATTGGGATGGGAGTGACAAGTGGACCCCCATCCACCTTGGCCAGGTGCTTTTCTGAGAGTTTGGATTCTCAGATGGGGAGCACAACCCTGCCAAGCTTGGCCCATGGTTGGGAAATCCACACTGTCCCTATTCCATGTGGGCACTGGTCTCCAACGAGCTCAAATCAACCTGAAGAAAACTGCCCAGGAGTTTATTTTACTATAGGATGTAGGAGCTGAACATCTTCAAGTCTGCCTTCCCCCAGAACATTTCCCTGAAGCTTGCCCAAAGTTTCAAAGATTGCTATGGAAGGAGACGCTTGACTGCAGATTAATCCTTGAGGAAAACAGATTTAAAAAAAAAATAAAAATCACCCCTCCCTTTCTCCTCCCCCTGTCTGGCAGAGCAACACACACAGACGTGGTGTAGACACAGCTGCACCCGCACCAAGGGCTTTGGTCAGTGCCGTGTGGTATCGTGGGAGGCAGCACTGTGAACACGCTCTGGCAGGAGAAACCCTCCCAGCTTTGGCCCAGCCTTGGTCAATATTTGCCTTGAGTTTGCAGGAGACAGCCTCAAGGGTGACCAGGATTCCACACCTCTGTGTGTGCCAGCCCAGCAGACCTGGACCAGGCTCATGGTTGCACACAGCAGGACCCCGTCCCTAGGAGGGCATGGTGGGTGCTGGAAGGAGTATAAGAGAAAAAACAGGGGTGGCCCCCAAACCCCATCCAGCCTGGTCCCACCAAACCCTTTGTGCCTTTGTGCCTGTGCACCAGCACTCGAAATACAGGCAAGAAAGCAGACAGTGTTTTAAAAGAAGAAAAATCATGTTAGCCTTATCCCAGCCTTTGATTTCTGCTTGGATGTTCTTGTACAAGGTATAAAGGTAGTGTCTCTAATGAGATTACATATTATAGTCAGTCAGGAGCTGTTAAAAGGCTGTTTCTAATGGGATTAAAATGTATAGCACCCAGTTATAGCAGTAATTGCATTACACCCCTAAGGAGAGCCTGTAGTGTAAACTGAAGGCAGGTCAGGGATGCAGCACACGCTGCTTCACTTCAGTATCTCCTGAGCTGCTTCCCTGTTTTTCCTTTTTTTCCCCTGTTTTGGATGAAGAACAAAGAGAGAGAAGATTTAGCAGAGTGTCAGGAAGTGACTGGAGGCTAATCCCTCTGCTGACACTCCCCAGCACCAGGGGGAAGTAACTGAGATCAGCCAAATTGGCATATCAAAAGCCTTCTAATTATGTCACTGGTGGTTTAAGCCAATTCCTAACATTCTTATTCATGGAGTTTCCAGCACAAGAAAACCTTTCTTAATCTGAGCTACTGTTGAGCAGAGCTTAATGTCATGGATGGGTTTCTTTTTGTTGGTGCTGGGGACGCCAGGATGGCTCCCTGCTCACAGAGAACATGGCAGGACGTGGCAGGGCATCTCACAGCTCCTCCTGTGCAGCAAAATTTTGTGAGCAGGGATTTATCACCCGAAAAATAAAATCCAATCCCTCCTCCCCATACACTTGCACTTTGGTCATGGAGAGTTGCAGCAAGTGCAGACCAGTTTTTCCAAGAAATAATGCTGTGACAGGAGAGGCTCTGCTTCCCTGCATGTCCATCCAAGGTTGTACAACAGCAACCTCCACATCACCAAATCCCACCGTGCATTCACCTCCTGGTGTTAAACCCAGCAGGGTTGACACTCAAGCAGCTAGTTCAGCTCCACCTCAAAATCTGGGTCTTAAAAATGCTCTTGATCAACTCCCTACCCCAGGTTTGCATTCCTTGCTGCCACCCCAGTGCTATCAACAGTGAGGGTCCGTGCTGGACTGCACGTGGAATGCGTCCACAGCCTTGGCAGTGAGGATGAGCCAAGGACCCAGGGCATCCTGGCAGCTGGTGTCTGTCCTACCTGTTTGGCCACACACCTCCCTTTAAACAGGGACAGCCAGCTGGTTTGAAGGGTGTGAGTTTAAAGCAGTAATAATACTCGGTCCGTAGGTAGCACTTTTCATCTGCAGCTTCAAATCTCTTGACAAATATTGCTCGCAGAAGCAGAGATCTCAAAAGAACAAAGGAATTGGGTCTGTGCCCATCTTGCTCCTTTGTAATATGCAAAGAGGGCCAGAAATCACTTTGTTCATGTTAGATTTTATTTATTTTGCTTTCTAATGTATTAGAAATGCAGATTTTCATTGCCCAAGAGAAAACTGTGCATCCGTATCATGAAGCAGATACTGAGCAGGTGACACTCAAGCAAATAGGGGAGTGATTTGTTCTCAAGCTACTTAAATCACCAGCTTTTGTACTTTTCTGTTGTTATTGTTGTTACAACTCAAGAGACTGCAAAACACTTGTGAGCAAAGAGACTTCTGGTAAGAGCTTGACATGGCACTGTCACCACTCAGTGGAGATGAGATGCTGCAGCCCTGGCTGAGATGTTGAACCTGCAGTGTCCAGCAGTTCCTGAGCCTACATGGGCTGTGTATAGTGTCCAGCCAGGACAAAGGGACACCAGGGCTTTGAAAATCTTCAGTGCCCCTTACCTTTGCAAGGCTGGGGTTTGAGTCCATGTCTGAAAGTAGCTCATGGGCACTTCAAGTTTATTTTTCTGGAAAGCACCTTTTTAATCATGTAGTAAAGCATCAGCCTGTGCAGGGCCAGCACCCAACCCTTCCAGCTCTTTGAATGGTATCTGCCCTCACCCAGCAGGCACTCCTGCCTGCAAAGCCACCCTCCTTTAACCCTTCTGAGGCTGGGAGACATCTCTCCATGTCTCCAGCATCCCTGGCACCACGTGGGACCTCCAGTGCAGCTGGGGAAGGGGGGATGATTCATGCAGCAACAGCCTGTTGGGCCCACGTGTGGGCAGCCAGGGTGCCCAGCAGACCCAGCGATGTGGGCACTCCCTGGGCCCCAGATGGGAAGGCAAAACTCTCCCAACCTACGCAAGGCAGGGCAGGAGTCTGGCAGCACTCGATCAAAGGGGCTCGGGCCAGGGGAACGTGCGGAGCCCAGCGTACCCCAGGTGGCTCCTGGGGAGAGTGGGAGTGACACGGGGCTGCTGGCCATCATCAGGGCATTTGGGATAAGAGGGTCCCTGCTTGGGCAGTGGAGCAGGGATGGAGAGGGGATTGATTGCAATGGTCTTGGGGAGACAGCAGGGAGGGCAGAGATCTGAGGCCACCACGGAGGTCGCCAGCCTGTGGATCTTGGCACAGTGGATCGTGGCTCAGACACATCTAAATTTTTTTCAATTAATACTGGCTGTTTTTCTGACCCAGAAACTTGAGATGGATATGGGGTAAATGAAAAACATTCCCTCTTACATGACACAACTGGCAGGAGAAGGGGATACAAGGTTCTGCCTGTCCCAATCCCATCAGTGTTTCACTGCAGGGATGTTGCATCCAGGAGCAGGGCTGGTGACAGTGGGGACACGTGGAGCCCTTTCCCAAGCACCTTCTTTCTGGCTAATACAGCAGCACAGGGTAGTAGAGAGAAACAAGCTTCAGAAGCAGGATGCAGACGCCTGGATGTTGAGCACTGAGCTGCACTGTCAGGCTCATCCCTCCATCAGCCTGCCTGACCTCCTGGGTCAGGTGGCAGAGAGAACACCCTGTTCCTGCTGAGAGTCCTTCACAAACCTTCCCTCCTCAGCCAGAGCCCTGCACTAGGGCTCAAGCAGAAGTTACTGGCAGCAGGGGATTCATTTCCATGCCTTTCCCCTGGGTAAGCTGGAGCAGAAAGGAGCCACGCTGGCTCCAGAACCGGCTCCCTGGAGATGCTGATGGGCAGAGCCGGGAGCCCGGCCAGCGGCTGCGTGCGCCAGATGCACGATCCATCCCTTCCCTGGGCTCTGTCTGCCTCGCCTCCCCCAGTCACAGCATCACCTGCCTGTTTATACGGGAGATTTGAAAGCTGTTACCTCCAACTCTTTTTATACCTTGGTCTAATCTAGATACTGTTAATGATATTTACTTTCAAGACGCTCACCTTAGATTGGCTTTTCAACATCTAAATTAAGCGTTCCATCCCAGTCTTTGATATCATGACGGCACTTCAGCTACCTTTGATCATATCTACTAAGTATTCTCATTAGTAATCAACATTACTTACTTAAAATAAACACATGTTTTCTTGAAGCTTTGTGGTTACGCTTAATCAGCCGCAAAAATTCCCCTTAAGACGGTTTGTATCATTCAAGGGCATTTGCGTCCATAACCCTAAACAACAACCGTAAATAGTTGTTGTTTTCCCTGCTCTCTCCAAAATGCTGTCTGCAGAGGTCTGACTTTGCAGTGAAAGGATTTGATATCTGTAGCATCCCCGCCAAGCAAACCGCTGTTCGATACTGGTGTAAACTGCATCTCTGGGAGAACAGCTGCTGGCAAACTCCATCCCTGCCATCCTGGAGCACAGGGCAGGAAACGGCTCCCGTGGTGCTGGGCCTGACCCCTGACTTCCCAGCAGTGGCAAAACCACCCGAGTCAGGGCAGGAGATAAGTGGTGGTGCTTTGGATGGGAGGCAGGTACCGCTGGCTTTGCACAGTGCCTGTGCCCTCAGACCACACTCGGTTCAGACAATGCAGGCCCTTACAATAAAGGTCCCTCTGACATGCAGGAGATGGTGAGAGGCTTAAATGTTTCGGGTGGGGTGTGTGACTCAGCTGCTATTGCTGCACCCTGGGCACATAAACCCTGCCTGGCTCAGGGTCCTGCATCGGCACTGCTAATGAGCAGCTTGTGTAGGAGCAGCCCTGACTCACTCACCCCTGCCTGCACTTGAGGAAGTTCCCAGGAGAGGCAAATAGCTGCCTCCCTTCTTCTCCCAGTTCTGAGTATGTCCCCGTGTCCCCTTCCACCTCCTTTCTCTTGTTCCCACCTTGTTCCCCACCTCCTCCCTTGGGAACCCTATCCTGGTGTCCCATAACTTGGAGTGGCCCCAGATCACCCAAATCCATGGCAGCTGCCCATGCTGAGGAGGCAGCTATAGTGATGATTTCCAGGATTTCTCCATCCCACCTGTCCCCAACGGGACAGGCCCACACCACCTCCCTGCCTGACAAACACAGAGGGATTAGGAACACAAACACCCCTGCTGGGGGGTGATTTTTCAGGGTCTAAATCTTTCCTGCTGCTGATAACACTTCCTCCAGCTTCACCCAATCCCCTTCACCCTTTGATGTCAACTGGAGGCACCAGGTCTAAAACAGCCACTGCTGTTCATTAGACCTAATTAGTCCTTAATGCCCTCCTAAATCCCATTTTAAAAGGGGACCATTCAGCATGTCCAGGGCTGAGACAGCCCTGGCTGAAGGCAAAGTGCAGGGGTCTGCGATCAAAAGGAGGGAGAGTGCTCACCAGGTAATTCAAGACACAGGGATTTGCAGGCTGCTACCAGCTCTCACAGCACCAGCTCACACTGGTCAGACTGGGCAGGAGGGCAGGCAGCATCCCTCACAGCTGGAAGCAACCAAAGCCATGGATTCTTCTCCCTGGAGGAATCTCTGGTGTTTGGGATCACTTGTGTCTCCACTGAGAAGCTGCTTGCTGATGGAAGCAGGCACCATCAGCAAGGTGAGGAAGTGGAAAGCGTCTGAAGGCTTGGGCAGTCCAGGAGTAGTGCATCTGGTCTGACTCTCAGTAGCAATGTTTTTCCAACCAGATGTATTTTTAGAAATGTGTTGAATCAATCTGTTGAATCAGCACCTCTTGGGGGCCATCCCTTGGCTGGGGAAAGGAGAACATCTCCCCCTTCCAACTCATCTCCCATGAATGCAAGAGGTATGAACACAATCCAAGGCTGAGTGATTAGGGCTTTGATTTTGAAAGACTCAGTGGGGATGAAATCTTATTTATCCCATGCTCCGTTACCACTCAACACCACTCCTCCTTGCCACTCCATCCCCATCCCATCTCCTTTGTGAGGCTCAAGAGATGGAAACGGGATATTCCCCAGCCTGGGCCTTTGCCTGAGCCATACAACCAACCTCCTGCCTTTAGGTCCAACTTTCTCTTGAAACCAGGCCCACGTCCAAATTAATTTTCTGTATGTGTTGTTGGAATGATTAGATCTGCAAATCAACATAGCCACAAACTGAATAATGCACCAGCGCCGAGCGCTGTCGGGGCAAAGCCCCAAGTTCCTCGTCAAGTTCAGTCCTGCAGAGCCTGTAACTAATGATTTTTCTCACTTGGCCCAGAGTCAGCACTGTGTCTCACATGCACACACAAACATTGTACGTGTGCCTTGTTAGCATAGCACGATCTGCAGATAAAGGGAGGGGGGAGAGCAGAGCACTGGCCCTGGGACACTGGTGTGACACCTCACCCGCAGCTGAGCTGCTGAAACCAGGACAAATGGCAGGGTGTTGGGACCAGCATCCCACTACCCAGCTCAGTCATGTTGTGCCACTTGCCCTTCTCCCTCGCTGGGATAGTCTGCAGGTCTCTTTTTTGCCATGTTATTGAGAGCTGGCCCAAAGCCCTCAGCTATCAGTGAAAGTCAAAGATGAGGTCTGGCAGGTCCCATGTCTGAACACCACACTCCTGGCCACATGGTCATGGATACAGAGTGTGATAGCTCTCAGAAACTCTCCAAGTGTCACCTGCTTGGATTCAGGAAGGAGAAACATATGGGAGGAATAGCTACAAGATGTCTTCTACACACATAGGTTGGTCCCCAGGGTTTATTTGCTGGACCCTGACAGTGTCCTCTCCTCACAAATTAAGGTTTCCATCCACACTCACATCCATCTCCAAGCCATAGGCTTCACCTCTGGAGGTGGGCTCTCCCAGGGCTCACAGCCTTTCAGTGCAGAGTTCTAGCCCCATCTGGGACCCAGTGGGAGTGCTGGTGGGACTCAGGGCTGCCCTGCAGCGGGGGAGGCAGCTCTGGGCTCTCTGCCCTGCAGTCACCCTCTTGCAGTGATGGATCTGCACCCATGAGCTCTCCTGCTGCCTGGTGAGAGGCAGTGATCCCAGACTACAGGCAGGGAGGATGCTCATCTCCTAAGTTACCTCCTAGAACCCACCTCTAACACCTTTTAGCCACCTAAAACATCTACTGTCCCCAGCAAGAGTCAGGATGCCCCAGGGGCCCATCCTGGTCCATCTCTGGGATGTGTCTAGGGCAGGTAGGCTGAGCTGCCCTGTGGGTATTTTCCTGCACTCTCTGCTCAAGGAAGCCCAGAGCCAAGTGTCACCGGGGTGACATTTGCATCACTCGACAGTCAGTCTCTGCAGCACTGACTTGGAGCACAGCAGGAACCTCAGCTCCCTTTGTAGTCACCAAAGGCCCTCTGGAGGTAAAATTCACCCAGCCTGCTTGCAACTGCTTCAAGACAAGATGAACTGCACTCTCAATTCCCCTGGCTGTGTAGATTAAATCTCCATCAACTATGAAAAGAACAGAGCAGGATGTCTGGGGCTTTTACCTGTCTGCATTTAGTGATACAGTTCCCACCCCTGGTGACTGAAGCTGGTCGAGATAAGGGTTTGCATCAGTGGAGAACAGCCAGGGTAGGTGAGGGCCCCACGGCTGGAACTGAGGAGAAAGATCAGCAAAATGGGTTTCTAGGTGAAGAGATTTATCTGCCCCACAGAGATGTCCCTGCTTGGACAGGACCTGTGCTGGTGACAGCTCAGGGCAGGGAGGAGCCCAGGGGCAGATGCCAGCTCCTAGGACAGAGTGGGTGTTCAGTCCCACCTAAAGCCACCCTGGAGTGAGTGGCACCCCTGGGCTCTCAGCACTGCCATGCAGTGAGACAGACCTTCCCTGGTTTGGCCTGACCAAACTGACCTGCCACAGCAGCAAACCAACCCACCTCACTGGTGCCAGCCCAAGGGAGAAGTCATTTGTCAGGACTATCACAACGTTTGCTGGAGGGGCCTGGTCTCCCAGCCTGACATCCCTGTGTTTCAGACACATGACATAAAGCAGAACAGAAAAAATCCCCTTCCAGTGCTGAACAGGATCACTTTGTGCTCAGCTTTAGCTGTGATCTCCAGTTGCATTACCCTCTCCATTACCCTGTTCAATCAATTTCCTAATGATGAAGAAATTATAATTAAATGATCATTTTTCCATGTCATTTATTCTTGGTTGCCTGTCAGGTGTGATAACTGTAGAGGAGGTTATTCTTTATATTGCACATCCTAAACAGACTGGGACACCCTAATCTGACACCAGCAGGAGCAGCTGCATCTCTCTCTTCTTTCCCCATCCCCTGATCTGGCTGCCACTGAAAAGGAGACTCTCAATGCTGCTATTTCTACTGCAGCACTTGTAAACACGCTCCTGCAAGGTTATTTCAAAGGATATTGCCTTAGTATTAGCCCTGAGAAGGAAGTTGTGTTTAACCCAAAACCATCTGGCCCTTGCTCTATCCACACATCCCTTTCCCCCTTCCTTGTGACCATGCAGTGGCTGATCCATCTGAACACTAACCTGGCAAAGTTTGGTCCCAGCTGAGTCAAAAAAGGTTGTTCCTACAAGGCTGGGATCTTGGGGAGGCTACAAAGGTGGCCCATGCACCCAGTGTGCCAAGGTGCCAGGTGATGGGAGAGGAGCAGCACCACCCTGAGGTGGATCTCCAGAGTCAGACCTCACTCACACCAGCAGAAAGGGAAAGGAGTCCTGCAGGTGTAGCTTGTACCAGCTTGCCAGGCCAAGATGAGTGTGAAAGAATGTACCCGTGGGTACAGCTCCATGGGTTTCCCTTGGGGCCACTGCCAGCCAGACCATCGTCCCAGCTCAAGCCCCAGTCAGATGTTGCCACACACCAGAGGTTTTGGGTGAAGTCACCCATGAGAGGAGCAGCCTGGAGGACTGCTGCTCCATCCTGGCTGTGCACTGCACACATGGCCACAGGAGGGACACTCCTGGGCTCCCCAGGTAACCCCCAGCAGAGCCCATCCACCACCTGAGCATCCATCAGCCATCGTTCTGCTGCAGGAACTTGCTGGGGACCTTCTCCTCTTTCCCTGGTTTCCTCTGGGAAGTAATGCTGTACGGATGGCCAGACAGAAGCAGGACATCCAGGAGCCTGGGAAGGGCATGGCCTGCACCCACTGCTCAGTTTGGATGCCTTCAGAGACCACAGGTCAAAACCCATGTTCTGCAAGCAGAAGTCTTGTACAGACATCTTTCTGCAGGAGGCAGGGAGGGACAGTCACCCCCAGCGGTCCCAATCTCCTCTTGGGTGACATCTAAGCAGCGTCAGGGATGTGCCCACGAGGTCCCAGTGTGCCCCAGAACACAGCACGAGGGTGATGGATCCTAGCACAAGGGGCTTAGTGTGGGAGATGCTGCCCCGGGCCGGTCTCTCCCGCCCACTCGCAGAGCATCTCTCGGTACCCCGCAGCTTCTCCTCTCGATGCCTTTGCTCCGCAGAGAGATCAAAAGGGCATCCAGCCCACTGATCGCTGGGTTCTGTGTCGAAAGGCTCCCTGATTACCTCACCATTAGCTGAGCCCATTAAACAAAATCCTAAAGGTTTTACACAAAGCTGAGGTTTCAGATGAGAGGGCGAAGGAATGACTCAGTGCCTTTAAACGCCGAAGTCTTCTCCTCCGTCCTGTTTGTACAGCACCTAGCACGAGGGGTCCAGGTGCATGCCTAGGGCTCTGAAACACCGCCACAATTAACTAATAAGTGTAATAGCAGCTGTACTCCCACCAGCATGGTTTCGTTTTATTATTTAAATATTCAGTTGCGCTGGGTAGCACCTCTCGGAGATGAAGTTTAATTCAGCGCGGTGGAAAATGACCCCCCGGCTGGTCACGGCTGCAGCGCAGGCACAGCCGGGAGCCACAGGGGCAGCCCGGGTGCTGGTGAAATCAAGGATGGGGCAGGAGACAGCAGCCCCAGGGTCCTGCGGCCCCCGGAGTGCTGGGGCAGAGCTGGCAAAGGGGTTTTCAGCTGATATAAGAAGTTTATAGGGCCGATCAGGATGGTGTGATCCCTCTCGGGACTCGTCCGACTGAAATCCCCGGCTGTGGGCACCTCTCCAGCTGGCAACATCTGGGCACATTGCTCACAGCAGCATCACCTGGAATGGGGTGCAGGTGATTGGGAGCAGGGAGGGCCACAAAAACTCTCTTCTCCTCCCTTTCCACCGGGAGAGTCAGCAGCAAACGCCGATTTTCAATCCTAGAAAAAGCAGGCGATACGAAACCAGCAGCGCGGTGGTTTGGCAGCGCGGCCTGAGGTTTGCGCTGGCCATCACCGAGTCACTGTCGGGCACCGACCCCGGCGGGAAGGGCCCTCCAGGAGGACAGGGCTCCGCGGGAGGGACGCTGCGCGCTCCGCACGCCCCGCGGAGCCCCGGGCAGCGCTGACGGGGCTCTGCCGGGCCCGCAGCTTCCCCCGGGCAGCAGCTCCTACCGCAGAAGAAACAGTGCCATCTGCTGACATCCCGTGAGCTCCTCAGGGGCGCCGGTGTCACCCTGCCATCGGCGTCTGGGCCAGCCTGAAAACACCCCGCAGGTGACCCACGGGCTGGGGTGTGCAGCCTGAGACCCCCACAGACACCCAGGGTGGCCCTGTGGCTACTGGGGGTGCAGAACCCAAGCACTCCTGGGAGAAGAGCTGGAGGGGAAGGTGCTGGTCACTGCCACCCAGCAGGGTTTAATTAACCTCATATCCCTTTCGCTGTAATTAACGAACACGGTGAAACCCCTCCAACAGGCTGCTCTTCAAGGGACATCTCCCATCCCATGCAATTCCTTAGCACAGCTTTTTCCACCCTAACCTGTGGTCCTACCACCTCTGATCCTGTAGGGTGCTGGTGAGCGCTCAGATTTTTATTTTTTTTAAATGAACCCTCCCAGAATTACAAAAGCCTCAGCTCCTATACAAGTCCCTGGGAGGTAACTGCATTTAGCGTGATGGCCCCTGCTTGAAGTCCAGGCCAGATATAAGGAAGAGATTTTTTTACAAGGAGAGTGATAATGCACTGGCACAGGCTGCCCAGAGAGGTGGTGGATGTCCCATCCCTGTAAACATTCAGGTCAGGTTGGGCAGAGGTCTGAGCACCCTGGTCTAGTCGAAGATGCAGGAGAGTTTGGGCCAGATGACCTTGAAAAGTCCTTTCCAACCTGAACTACTCTCTGGATCCATAATACATTTATAGACATTATATGGGTTGGATCTGTGTTACACCAGGACCATGGCAGGAGATGCCACTGGTCTCAGGCACTGGCAAGGCAGAGGTCACTGCTCATGTCCAAAACTGCTGCGAGAAACTTCCCTGGAGCACCTTTTCCCACACAGCAAGGCCCCCAGGTGGAAAGAACCCTGTGACAAGGAGATGGTCCCACCCTGCCACCTCCCCAGGGACACCTGAGCTGCTGGGGACCAGGGAAATGAGAACCTGGTGGAGCTCAGCCTGGGAATGGCCCGTGGAAAGCAAAGCTGCTGATTTGCTGATTTTCCAGGCTGACCTACCAATAGCAAAACCATCAAAGCAAGACACATTCCTGAGGTCTGACCCAGCATGGCAAAGTCAAGGAAAGATTCCCACTGAACTCAACAGCCACTGGACTGTGGCCACAACATTCACATATAGCCAAGACTTATTTATTATTCCCCCATGATTTTAATCAAGACTTCATCCCACTGGGGCTCTGTCTCATCCTGCAACAAGGAAGTCAAATATATCCTACAGAGTCATTTTAAGACAATAGGTAACTAAATACATACATTTAGATGTATTACCATGTATGTATAAATATAAAAAACACATATATACTTTATATACATACAAATAACCTCTTAAACTAGAGGCCAGCATAAAAAACAGAGTAAACACTGTAATAATTTTAATTATGCAACATATTCTGCCTAACATATTTATTTTTAATGGCAGTCATTTTAATAGCTCTAAGGCCCTGAATTAGTCCAATATGTTCTTAACTAGGTTCACTTTAAATTCAAATGTTAATGGCTTTTCCAGAGGGTCCAGTGCCCTGGATGAGCTTGCTTCGCAGCAGTATATTCTTCTTAACATGTTTACTTTTAATAACAGGTTTAATGATGCACTTGGGGCCTAATAACCACGTTTAGTCACAAAGAGAAAAACCAGCTACAAAATACTTTCTCTAAAAACTAGGCTACAGGGGATTGCTGTGCTGCTTCAAAGCCACACCAGCCATCCTTTAATGTGCCTCTATGTGTTTTGGCTCTGCCTGCACCCAGGCTGGGGAGCCTGGCCCTGGAGGAGCAGCCCTGATCGATTTTTGGAGCTGGTTTTGGGGTGACTTGGGGACCCTGCGCTGCAGCTGAGCTGTTCAGGGTAAAGGACCACAGCCCAAGGTGGCCTCACCTCCTCCCTCCCCCAGTGCTCAGTGGTGGGTTTGAGGAAACACAAGTTTCAAAGGAAAGTGCTCCTGAGCAGAGGCATCCTGGGGCTCTCACCAACACTGCTGGCACAGACGTGCCAAAGGGAACGCGTTTGAAAAATCACACCCACCACCCATTAAAAAAAACACAACAAAACACCAAAAAGCACCACCAACAACTACAAAACCCCACCTCCTACATTTAGCTTCATGAGAGCTAGAAATACCGCCAAATTAAGAGGCAGGCAGGCGACAGCTGCTGTCTCCTTTCATGCCCAGATCAAGCCTGCAGCCCCACTCTGGGGGCAGGTGGGACCCCTGGGCACATCCAACCCAGCAGAGAGCCAGCTCCAGCTCCCCAAAAAAGATTCGGCCAGTGGTGTGGCTGGCAGGGCTTCTCTCCCCGGCTGTGTCCAGACTTGTCCCAGCCCAGAGCTGTGTCCAGACCTGTGGAATCTCTCATGCCCGGGGGATGCTCGGAGCTTCCTCCATGACCTGCGGGCATAGCACCAGCCCAACCCATCCCTCTCCATCCAGACTGAAGGGTCACCCCCCACAGGGTGTCACACATGTCCCCAATGTGCAGCAGGTCCTCTACAGACTGCGCTGGCAGGGCTGGAGATGCCCCAGGGGCAGCACACTTCTCCCTCCATGCAGAAGCATTCTGGGGCGTGCATCTTGCACCAAAAAAGCCTTATGGTTTATCCTAAATATAACCATGGCAGACTCTGCCAGGCTTCAGCTCCACTTGCATGAAAAACACTTGCAGGGCTTGAACCAGCTCTGGTTTGTCTACCTCCTGCCTCAGGGCCTGAGCAAAAAGGGAGGGTGGAATCCAATAGCATGTTGTGCATAAAAAGATTATGCCAAAGATAACCTTATTGCTAATAATAACCCTGGAATCTATCCTGTGAATAGGCCCTATTGAATGCTTGAACACAGGCATTCCTCGGTTAGGTTTTTCTGCCTACAAATATTCCACTTGAGTCTTTAAATACTAATCACAGAATTCAGACGAAGGGGTTTTTATCTTCAAAGTGCTGCAGAAAAAAAAAAAATTAAAATTAATTCATTAATCAAGTATAATTAAAGGGTACAAAATATGCCTTTTTCAAGAGCAGGGAGCCAACCAACGCAGCGTGAAGCCATCGTGGGGACTCCAAGCATCTTTCCCACCGCGAACGTGATTTTCCCGGAGCGGCGCCCGGGCAGTGGCTGTGCTTGTTCCCAGCAGCTCTGCTCAAGCTGTCTTCCTGACATGTGTTAGGCTGTATGTCTGCCACGCAGGAAATAGGGTTTGAAGCTCACAGCCAGGAGCAAAAGCTGAGATTGAGGCTTTAATGAAGCTGGGATTGAGTGGCTAGGGTGGTTCAGTGAAGCAGTAAATGCAAACACATTATCACCTGAGAACTTGCTCCAATTTCACACCAATTAACTAGGAATGAGAGAGGAGGGCTGGGGCTGGCTGCAGAGATGGCTGATAATCCTGTGAATGGGCAGAAATGGCTCGAACGCAGACGGGCTTGTGCCAAAATGAGTTTGTTAGATAACGCCAGTCCCGGTAATTTTGTCTTGGGGAGGGAGCATGTCATTACTGGAGCTGCTTTTATTAGCAAATATTAAAAACATTTGCCGAAATACAGTTGCCCGTGAGGGAAGCAGGGGTGGAAAAAGTAATAAAGCAATAGCTGATTATTTTATTCCTCTGCCAATGTGTCATATTACATGGGAAGGGAAGGGATAAATGGGAGAGGGAGAAGAGGGATGGGATGTGAAGGATTGTTGGGGCAAAGTCGGCAGCCCATGGAGGGGAATATCCCATCCTCGAGGAGCCCCTCAGGATGCTTAGTTCTGGATTTCAGGTGGGTTTGACTTCTAATCCACTGCCAGCAGATGTAGGTCTGAACAGGTCCCCAAAACTCTCCTTGGCAGCAGTGATGGGGCCCATCCCGTCCCCCCCACCCAGGAGCCAGCTCACCTTCACTGCATTTTCATATCTGAGTTGTTCCAAATTTTTTCCTTGCCATGATTATTTCCATTTTAGGAGTTTGGGTGGAAGAAGGGCAGCACTTTAGGGGAAGTGCTATTAAATGGATTTCTGTGGATTGAAGGCTAAAACAAATCCCACCTCAGTGTGCCAGGCCCCACATCACCCCTCCAGTAACTGCAGGTTTCAGTGCCTGGGTGCAAACAGCCAGATCCTCAGGATCCACACCAGCCATGAGACATCCTGCAACCAGGGGGCTGCACTGCAGCAAACTCTTGGATGTAGATGAAATCTTGTTTTCATTTCTAAAAGCATCAGTGATAAAAAGGTTACTGCAAATGCAAAGGCAAGAACCCCTTGCTGGGTTTCATGGTGACACAGCGGGCTGAGAAGATCTCAGGAGAAATCCTGTGCTGTGTGGTGAGCTCCTGGGGAAGGTCTGTGCCCCAAGAAGGGTCCTCAGGGCTGCCCCAGCTCTTCTGTGGAGAGACAGCATCCAGGAAGCTGTGTTATTCCTGAGAGCTGCCTGCCCTGCTCTCCAGCAGGGAGCTCCAACAAAATAATTGCAAGAAAGGTGCAAACTGAGGAAAAGCAGTGACTGCAATCCTCTCACTCAATATTGAATTACTCCAGGTTATGGAAGGGACAGAGATATCTCTCTTTAAAATCAGGAAAGTGTTTTCTCCAGTGATGAAGGCTGGGTAGCCAGCAAAGGGTCGAGGGCAAACCATAATATACTAAAAAAACTAAGTATGGTCCACCTCACTAAGACACAAGGAGTGTGCTGGGGCTGTTCATCTCTAAGCAAGGTGGGCCCTGGATTCTCCCTGCCCCACTGTGAGCCTGATTTTCATCATTCTGCTCACTTCAGATGTGGGAAGGAGGGAAAAGCTGCAGCTTAAATGAGCAAGGGTCAGTAATTGCCGAGCCAGGTTACAGTTGGGAGATTCTTTCCCCAGGGCAGGTGGAGTGGGGGCCAGGGGGACACCTTGTTCCAGTTGTTCCAGCCGTGGGAAGTGGGGATCTGTGCCCTTCCCTGCCTGTGGCATGCAAACCACTCTCCCAAGCAGGAAAAACACTTCCAAGTGGCAGATATCCCATTCCTACACAACGGTGCTCCCGAGCCCCGGTGCAAATCCACAGGGCTCTTCCTGTCCGCGCTCTCCAGCCTGTAATTATCTTAAAGGCAACAATTAAAACTATTGAAACACATGTGATGGGTTTAGGGAGCACAGCTTGGCTAATCCCCACAAGCATCCCGGAGGAGCGGAAGCCAGGAGTTCCCAGGGTGCTGCTGCTCTGCTGGGCAGGTAGGGACCAAGTGGAGCCGCAGGGCATCAAGCTCAGGGTGAGGCGGTGGCAGCAGCCTGGTCCCCAGGCAGTGTGGGACCCCGGGTGGCACCCAGGGGGCAGTGACCAGGCTGGGGGAGCTGCAGGAGGGTCCCCCTGCTCCTCACTTCACCTCGCCTCGACCCTTCCCAGGGTCACACAGAAAGCTGGTGACAGGAAGACCCCATCCTCAAAACCTGTTGTTTGAGCTCTGACTGCAAACTTCAACATCAAAATATTTCATCTTCCTTTTCCCATATCAGTCCAGGATTTAGCACAGTGAGTCCTGCTCCATTCCCTATGTTAGATACCAAAATAAAGCCGTGTTCAGACACAACCCTTTCTCCCCTTCCCGTTTCTTTTACTGCAGCATCAACACTGTTGTTTCATCTCATGAGCAAAAAGTTCTGCAAATACCTGTGCTGCTCTGTTTGAGGAGTCCCAGGGCAAGAGCAATGAGATGAATAGTGAGGAATTGCATGAAATAACCACTGACCTGTGCTCATCAGTTTTTAAATTATTTATTGTTCAGGATTTATTAGTTTTGTTATTTTTCTGAAAGCATCACCTTCCTGGCGCCACTTTATATGCGATTTTCT
This sequence comes from Luscinia megarhynchos, assembly GCA_034336665.1. Classification (NCBI taxonomy): domain Eukaryota; kingdom Metazoa; phylum Chordata; class Aves; order Passeriformes; family Muscicapidae; genus Luscinia; species Luscinia megarhynchos. The sequence goes on from CM067566.1 coordinate 5,512,037, forward strand.
GCTCTGCCTTCTTTAAGAATTGGATTCTAACCTGCCCTAAAAGTGCTGAACCAGCTTTGGGAGCCTGAAAATGCAGGGAACTACAGAGCAAAAAAGAGAACACAAACTCTTTGTTCTCAGTATCTCGTGATCTTAAAGTGCTCGGGGTGATCTCAGGGGTGTCAGGGCAAGGACAGAGCCACACAGGGCAGCTGCTGGCTGCTCTCTTTTCCAGCCCTCTTGTTCTGCTTTTCATTTCCCCCATAACACCTTCTTTTTTTGTGATATGGTATTTTAAATATTCCTAGAATTTGCAAAATTTCTACATTTTCTTCTTTTTCCCAAAACTGAAAAATATTTTTAACAATTTGAATTAAAAGTGAATAATTTTGCCATTAAAATACCTTTTTAAGGCTCTTTTTTCCCCAGTTTCTGCTCAAAAGAAGCTCAAGTTTGCTGAAAAGTAAAAAAAATCTTTTGATTCAATTCAAACAATTTCGAACTCCTTTTTAATTAAGTATTTAATTTCTGAATGCTTACTTTCTCTTTTTTTTCCCCCCTGCTTTTTCCATTCCATTTCTCCTCCTTTCTCATTTCTAAAATGCAAACAATTGAGAAAAAATTCCCTTCTGGGCCACTTCTGTTGCTGCTGCCACCAATAGCCCCAAAGATGCTCCCAGCCCCGTGCTCCCCTCAGCAGGGAAGGAGCCTGCAGAGTGTCCCAGACCCCTTCTTGTGTTCCCACTCCCTGTGGATACCCACCCAGCTGCACCAAAATCAAACACAGGCACAGCCATGGGGCTGAGGGACAGAAAAACCCATAGCAAATCCAGCCTTGGGTTGATAGGACCCCAAAAGGGCTGTGGCTGTTTCATGAACTGTGTGAGGAGTTACCAAGGCACAGGAGCATCACCCTGGGTGACCAAAGTGCTGCACTGCCCCAAATCAAGGATCCCCTCACAGAAAATGTGTCTATTTTATATTCTCTGTGTATTTATTACACAAATTCTACACATCTCAGGTTATAAATTACACATCTCAGGTTATAAATTACTCAAATCATAATTAAATATTTCCATCCACAAAAAAAATTATGTAAATGCAGTTGTTAAACACAGAAACTTTTTTTTTTCATGGGCCATTTCTGACCAAGGCATCCTCTGAGTGAGCTGCATCTTCTCCTGCCCCTCTCATAAGCTGCACAGCAGACAGCTATTGTCTTTCCATGTATTTATTGATTAACAACAGTATTTTAAATAAGTGAAGCCCAGTTGCCTTTAAAGGCAGAAAAATTTGGGCTTAAGTCTCATTCAGTGTTGTGGGCAAATGGGAAATTTTATTTGGTGGTTGCTTTGCATCATGTGAGCATCTGACATTTTATTTGCATTTCTAGAGGGCATTAGTCTATTTTAAGCTGGGAAAGGCAGAGGACAGCAGGGCTGGTAGGAGCTACAGTTTCCCTGAGCAGCACACCCTGAACTGGGAGATTAATACTGGCCAGAGGAGCAGCACTGGGATGGGGATTTACAGCAGTGCCTGGTTTTTCACAGCAAGAGTGAAAAAAACTGGGGAAAGCAAGAAACAAGTGAGAGGGGTGGAATCCTATCTCCAGCTACTCAGACCAAAATGTTCATAAGGCAAAAAGTTTCTTCTGGGCATGATGAATGCAACAGAGGGATGTTCAGCAGCCTGTGTAGCCCAGAGATCAAACAAAGTGATCTCCTCTGCCTTTAAAATGTATGAAGCTGAAAGATCTTAAGGGCAAATAAACTTACTTTGATTGCAGGGCTGGGATCTTGGAAGTCACATTCCTTTAATTTCCTTGAACTGGGTGCCTTCCCTGTGAAGGACATGCACAGGGTGGTGAGTTTTCAATGGAAACTGGTTTTGCCTCCTTTTCCACTTCTCTCCTGTTACAAGGAAAGAAGTGCTGAGCTCCAGAGGCCTACCTGCCTCTTCCTATGCAGACAGAAAGGGCTGGGTGTCTGTTTTTAATTACAGCCTGAAAGAACTGCATTTAAAAGACAACAGAAAGCTATTTAATTAATACTTATCGTTAGCACACATAGGAATGCCTAGCAGCAAATTGCAACAACAAAGCAATTCCTTTTTTACTTTTTTTTCCTTCCACTTTGGATAAATTAAAAAAAATAAGAGTAAACAAATTATTTGCACCACGTTTGAGATGACATTTTACAGAGTGAGAGAAGTGGGATAGTAGGTATCACCCTAGGAGAGCAGAGATGTCTAAGAGCAGCCTTCTCCATCTGCAGTTTTTCAGTCTCCAGCTCTCTTGGCCAAGAAGCTTATCTTCATCCATCCATCTATCTGTCTTTCTATCTCAGCATTTACACCGGGCTCATCCCCATGTCTGAGCGCCTACTTGTCTTCATACCTGTCCATAAATTACATGGGGCCTCTAGGGCATTATAAATAATAATTCAGCTCCCAAAGCTTCAGAACACTGTTTTAAAGCATTGGCTTATAATTCACCACGTTGTGGGCTCCTCCCAGCTCATAAATGCAGTAGAAGGACGTGACAGCCCAGTCAGTGGAGTAAGTGCCCAAAGATCAATTCCTTGGGCAGCCACGAGCTGGAGGATGGGGATGGACATTGTGACAAAGCACAGAGGAAAGCTGGATTGCTCTACTCATGGGAAAGAGCATCCTTACCCACAGCTCCTTTGGGATTATATATTCCTCACAATTCTAACTCAGCCAGAGCAGCAGCCAGCCAGTCATCCCATGTCCCCCTTTGAAGAACAGATCTCTCACTGGCACATTAATGATTGGTGTGTTGAAGCACAGCATGGCTCTGCTGGTGGATGAAGTCCCTATGGGGCACAGAGGCAGATGGCTTAAAGGGTAGATCCCACATATAGTCCAACAGATCCCAAACCACACCAGGGACCCCAATCCCTTCTTGGGCACACCAACTACAAGTGAGTTTGACTCAGGACTGCAAGTCGTGAGTTATTGAGTAGAAACTCCAGCTGAGCCATTGATCCTATTCCTCTATCTCAACACATTGCATCTCCATCCTAAGACATTACTTTCTCCTTGAGGTAGGAGTTGGGAACATGTCCCAGCCATGTCCCTCAGTGGGGGAATACAGTGTCCCCATGGAGTATGGCCACCACTATCTCCTGGATCATGTGTCGGACATGTTTGGAGTCAGGAATTTTTGCTGGAGAAAAACAAGAGCAATTGATACACAAGATTAATTATTTGACAAGCCTGTCCTGTGTTTGTGATCTGGAAGGTGCAGGGCTAAAGATATCATTAACCCCAGGCACATGTGAAGCTGCCAGTGCCTGCAGCCACCCATCAGTGTTGGGTGAGGAGGTGTCACTTTTTGTGTGACTTTCCTCCCTCCATTTTCCATCTTTTCATCAAACCAGACTGACCTTTCCTCTCAGCCAGAGGCCCAAGGATGAGCAAGCAGAGCCCCAAGCACCAGTTCTGGGACAGAGTGGGAGCTCCTGGTGTGAGAGTGGCCACAGATGCCATGGTCCCCAAGCAGGTGGTGGGACACAGCACACCCACGGGGACAGGTTCATTCCCACATCCCAGGCACCAGCCTGGCACAGGTGGCTGTGCATTGCCCTCTGTGGGAGCCTGTCTGTACTCTTTCTGCCTTGGCTCCAGGCATGGAACAAGCTTTTCCTGCTGTTCCTCTGCTCCAGAGATCACAGAGAGAGTTTCATATTGTCCTGCCCCCAAAAAAAAATGTCTGATTTGGGCTGGGGGAGACCTAGCATCCTCACCCTTAAGGGTATCCTCAGGGATGGCTGAGAATTAAACTCCTTTTCCCCCTGCAACGAGGCTGGACCCTTTACCCATCCTACTGCTTGAGGGCACAGGGATGGGAGCATGGAATGTGTTCATCACGCTTTCTGCTTGCCAAACACACCAGAATTTTGGTGGGCTGCAAGTCCAGCCCCACTCACCCCATCCTTCACAGTGCTCCCCAGTGAGGGGTTGGGGTCTTGCCAGCCAGGTTTGCAACCTCTCACTTGGGTGCAGAACTGGGTGCAATTTTGGGCCTCTCCCCTCTCACAGGGTGTCTTAAGCTATGATTAAGGGCTAAATTGCAGCCGTCCTTGGCTGAGAACCACAAGATTTGGGGAGGCAGCTGTTAAGGGTAGTGGGGTCCAATGAGCATAACATCTGCATCAGTGAAAGGGGAAGCTGATCATGGGGGTCAAATGGGATCAGGAAGTTTCTTATTGCCACCCCCAGGGATGTCCTGCACCACCCCCAGTGCAAAGCCATCCTTCAGGGAAGGGTTATTTGTGAGGATGAAGCTGTTGCTTAAATAAGAGGTATTTTGCTGGTTTGGCTCTTAAAGAAGGGTGAATAATGGCCTCATGAAACATCATTACTGGACCCTACCTCCCAGCTGCTCAATCCATGCAAGTAGAGCTGTGTGCATCAAAAACATCCAAGTGCTGTGGTTTTTACATCATTCTCAGCTAAGCTGTTTCCCTCATCCCCGTTAATTGGGATGGGGCAGCCTCAGCCTCCCACCCTGGAGGAGGCACAGGTCCCTCCTCTCCTGCAGGGTTTCGGTGGGATGGAAGGAGGTGGCTCAGGGCCAGCTGTGCTGCAGGGAGTCAAGGAAGAGGGTGCCTGAGTGCCAACAAGGCAGCTTGCAGCCCAGGCCAAGCTTCCCACTCTACCCGCACCTTCTGCAACATCCCAAGCTGAATCACTTCACAGAATTTACTTTTACCCTGTTAAATGCCACTAAACCTTCCAATTAATCTTCCCATTACAGGACTTCCTTTGATGTCAAAGGGGGAATTTTTTTGATGGCAAAGGGGGAATTTTCCCCCCTGGTATAATTATTCCCATTTTTCTTCCCCCTTTTTTAGGTACAAGAGATTCCTGCCAGATGCATGACTTGTGGAGGCAGCTCCCACACAAGGTATTTATATATTTATATGTATATGATGAGAATGTGGTATTGAAAGACCTGAAGTTTCAGGCAGAAGATAAAGGGAATTTCCCATTTCCTACTTGTTACAGTGGAAGTTGCCTGGGAAGAGTTTGAAGCAGGACTAGGACCAAAAGCTGTGAGATATAGCACTGGAAAGTAGCTCTTTAAGATAAGCTTGTCTAGGGAAAACATCTCCTATTTAACACCATCACAGAGCAAGTTTCAATGGCTGGGAACAATCCCTGGCACTGCTTAAATTACAGGGATGTGTAAAGTGGATCCTCTCCACTCTTGCATGTGCCTTCAATTGAGCATCTTGAGAGCTATTTAGGATTGCTGGGCTGAACATCCCAGCACAGAACCAGAAATTACTGGATAATGCTCAAGGAATAGGAGCTGTGGGTAGTGCTAAGGCAGCTTTCTGGAACAGCCAGTAATGATGAAACAACCAGGTTTACTCAGTTTCAATCAGTTCTTATGATTTATTAGGAAAAAGGGGATACAATTAAAGTGCTCTTTACTGAAAATGTCATGATATAGTCCAAGTAATTCAACAAGGAAGTGCATTCTTGCTAATAAATGATTGTATGGACACTCCCAGCATAAGACAGGGCTTTTCTGGGAGTGGAGAATGAGCCCTGGGAGGCATTGTCCAGCTGTGGCCAGTTGTCAGGTCTGTGTGACTATCTGCCCAGTGATCCCCCCCTGCCCTGGGGTGCAGCCTGACTCACCTGTGCCTCCCACTGCTGTGTCACAGCTTCAATCTGGCCCCGGAGCACCTGTGCCCAGTCCTGTCCCCGCTCCAGGGGACTGGACCTGGTCTCCATTGCTGTCAGGGCAGTGATTTCAGGGGGGATCTGGGGAACCAGGCCAGCTCGGAGAAGGGCATCCTGAAATTTGGCTGCAGAGGCTGGAGCCAAGCAACACCGGGGGATGCTGGAAGGACAAGCAAAGAACTTATGGTGTAAGCAAGCTGGGAGCTGGAGATGCTGCAGGAGCAAGGGGGTAGTGGTGCTCCAGCCCCAAATGCTCCTGACCACAGCTCTCCCTACCTGTGTGGCTGTGAGTAGTGGTAGTGAGCAGCCACGGCAGAGTGGGGGCACAGCAGGTACTGGTTCTCCTCCCAGCAGCGCCACATGGCTCTCACAATGTCCTGGTCAGAGGCTGAGCACGATCCCAGGGTCTCAGAGAGCTGTGGGGAAACAGGGAGCTTTGCACAGGGCACCACCACCCAACGTGTTCCCAGCTGGGCTTGTGTCACAGGCACTCAGCAAAGCAGGTGGAAATAGGGAGGCTGGAGGATGGGTTCTCCCAGAGACTGAAGGAAAAGGAGGTGCTGCTGCAGCTAAGGGATGAGGCTGGAAAAAAACATAGGGATGGAGTGTGGGCAAGGGGTTTCCACCCACAGCTGCTGTGAGTGTGAGTGGGCAGGAGCCAGGACTAAGCTCCTCACCTCTGCACTGCTAATTCCACGCTCAAAGGGAGTTTCTGAGGACTTGTAAAATCCACCTCAGTGTAACAGCTCTTTTTGTCTTTAATAGTAAATTTTTTTAGTATTTATCTTTCTACAGCACAAGCAGGGCAAAGGCTCCTCTGTGAGGGAGAGCACATAAGAAATTGGAGAGGAAAAGGCAGGATTTTCCACTCAAATCTTTGATTTTCTCTTGTATCTCTCTCTGCTTTGTGTCTCTGCTCCCCTTTGCTGTAACAGCAAGACTTAATTATACCAAACTCAGCAGACCCACTCCCAAACACCCAATTTGTGCCAGCATCCACTGTACAATGTCTCAGTGCACGGCCAAGGATAGGTAAATTTCATAATGTTACCTAAATAAATGAAATTTTTAAGTTAGTTTCGTGGAGAAGAAAGAACATTCTTAAAAAAAAAAAAACAAAAAGGGGTTTTTAGTGTCTCCATGCACACACATTGACATAAAACTTCTATTATGGCCTCACACTTATATTTTTGGCTGCATATTCTCTCTATGATTTTTTTATTCTGAAAATGATTTGGAAATCTCTGGTAGCAATCATCTCCTTATACACACACACACAGGCACAGTGTTGTGTGGGTGAGGAACTGACCTTTCTGTGCAAATCCTCCGGCAGCTTCAGCCTTTTTGAGATGTTGAATTGCTCCATCAGAGTTTTTATCAGGCGACTGTCAGAGCCTGAGAGCAGCCAGAGGATCCTCTCCACATTGTAAGGCTCCTGGGATAACAAGGCAATAGGTGAGGGAATTCAAACAGAGGGAAGCATCCCTGTGGATTCTGTGATGTCTCATTAGGGCTGAGGTCCTGACTTTGGGTTTTTCTTGGTGGAAGCCAGGGTGGGCTTTTTGTCTTCCCTTTGCTCACCTACATCCCAAGACAATCTTTGGGAACACAATGTCTTTTGAACTCTGACCTGTCAGAGCAGTCTGACAGTGACCATCAGATTAAAACAGAAAATGAAGGGATGACTGATGAATCAACAGCATGACCACATCTGTACCATCACTGTGAGGAGCCCAGGCTAATAACACACTGTGTATTGGAGAACCAGAAATATCCAGCTGTTTACTCAGTGCTGCAGATGCTGCTGTGAGTCATCCAGCTCCTGCGTGACTTAATGAGACACCCAGCTCGCTGCAGGGCTGGCAGATAATCTCCATGAATTTACAGGGCACATATAGGACCCGACTGACCTTACGGTTGTGTAGCAATCAGCATTGCAACACTGCAGTAGAACTCTGTGCAAGACCATACAGGAGGGTCCCAAACCAATTTTTCTGCCCTGCCTCATTCCTGCACATTTACAAGCACTAAGAAATATTTTCCAGGTGGTTTGGCTGAGATACCTTGTAGGGACAGACAGGACAAGGGGCACCAACTTACAGAGTCCTCACCTCCTGGGTTCAAGTGCTGGGTTTGGATAAACTCATCATAACTTTTAGCAGCTGACAGCACCTGTGACCTTTTGTCACTCCATCCGGTCCTACCTTGTCAAGTCATCAGGACTTACTCAGCCTTTTGTGTCCTTATCTAGGTGTTCTTATGGCCCCAGTTCTGTTCTTCATCTTCCCACCATCATCTCCCAGAGCCTCCCAGCCTCTAATCCAGTCTAGTCTGATTGCAGCCTGCCCTTTGCTCTAGGGTGTCCTCTGTTTTAGGAGTCCTAAAAAGATACAGGTCAGCATGCCTGGACTTCCATGACCTGCTCCTGGAGCTGCCTCCAACACTGTGCTCCTGACACCCTTTCTCCTGTCCTTGTGCTGTTCCCACATCCTTCCCACATTTCCCCTTCACCCTCCATTCCCACCAGCCTTCTGGTTTCCATTACAGAACACTGTGTTGACACCAGGAAGTTCGAACTGGGCCAGGGCACTGGTGCAAGTACCAGCCTTACCATCTAAGTAAGGCTTTTGCTTCTGTCCCACACCACCAGAGCTCTCCAGGACAATGTTGGGGCCCAGTTTGGAGGCCACATCATGCTGAGGACAAGGTTTTGGAGTGTGGATATGAACTGTGTGGCTCTTCCTGACCTCAGGGACAGAGAACAGCCCCTGCTTGGATGCAAAGACACAGTGTCTGCTGGGATTGTCCTGGGATTGCTCCTCAAAAGGCTCATCCACACAAGAATTTCTGCTTCACCTTCAACTCTTCAGGCAACATCTACCAGGAAAGTTTTCTCTGTTTTACCTCAGTTTGCAGAAGCAGTAACCTAAAGAGGCTGTGCATTCTCCATATTTGAAGGTCTCCAACACCCAAATGGACAAAGTCCTGAGCAATCCCACATGACCTCAAGGCTCAACCTGCTTTAAACACTTCCTAACCAGAGACTTCCTGAATTCTCCTCTAGAACAAATGTTCTCTTTAGCTACAGAATTATTTGTGTGGATGCTTCAGATTTGAGTTGAACAATGATGTCCCATGCAGCCATGGAGAGGGATGTGCAGAGGAATTCACTCATCTAGTTCCTCAGGAATCTCAGGGAATCTCCTCACCTGACTCTCTGTCCCCAAGATACCAAAGTCTGGCACTTGCCAACTTGTGCTACTGAAGGGAGAAGGGCTGAGAGAGGAGCCCTGCTACCCTTGGAGCTCTGAGAAGCTCCACAGGTTCCTGGCTCAGAAGGAAAGCCAAGCTGCAGAGCACAGCCTGGTGATAGAGGCAAAGGGACTTAGTGACTGCAAAGCATGGCAGTCCCTCCAGACTCCCAGATCCTCCCAGTGTGTTCAAACAGCTTTTGGAAAATCCAGGTAGCTTAAGGCCACAGAGATACAGCACCAAGGGTTTCCCCTTTGATCACTTGTTTGGAAGCAGATCCAGTCCCTGGGGATCCCAGGGTGGGAATGAAAGGGGAGGTATGTGCTTCCAGGTGTTTGGTTTCTGCACCTCCATGCCTTTTCTTTCTGAGGCCTTTCCCTGCCTGCTGGGACTTGTTTTGCTCTGAGCAAGCTGCAGGCGGCCATGAACAAGCATTTATTCTGGACTTCTGTACCCCTTTCCTAGTCTCTCCTCTTGCTATTTGTGGAGCTTTTCAGAAGCATCAACAAAATCCTTGAGATGTGATGGCATTTTTAGTCCTCTAGTTGTCACATGTTGTGGAAATGTCCCTGTCTTGCTAAGCTTGCACAGAGCAAATCCCCAGAAATCCAGCACTCAACAATGAGGGTCAGAAAGTCAAACCCTGAAAAGTGAGGGAGGAGGTGTTTGATCTACCTCAGCTCAGCAGTCTGTAGCAGAAGTGGTCAATATGAGTCACACCTCCTAATGCATCATCGAGTGGCAGAATTTTACAGGTACAACGAAGTACAAGATGAAAAAAGAAAAAAAAAATCAAAAAACAAAAAAGCAATATTTACTATTTTTGCATTTTGACCAGTTCACTACATACCTGGATATCCATGGCTGATGCTAATGTAGCCTTCACACTCTCTGCAAGTGAGAAATCTCCATTTTGAACAGTCCTATGAATGATGTCATTGCTGTTTACCACTGTAACAAGTCGAATTGGGAGACCCATTTTTTGGGCAATACAGCCAGCTAGAGAAAAAAAGTGAAAAAAATGCATGAGTAGTTGATGAAGAAACATTTGAAGGAGATTTAGCAAAGAAGTCATGGTACAAATTGATTGAGCATCTGGTTCAGAAGCAGATACAAATGATACTCCCTAGTGGACTCTGAAATATCTGACTTCAGTGGTTTGGTAGAGCACAGATTATAAAATCCAGGGATGAAATGCTCCACCTGCCATTGGAAACAGACCCTTGCTCATCTCCACTTTTGCTGGTGGATAGGCAGGGGACCCAGAGTTCAGACAAGCAGGAGATGAAAATTTGGGAGCTTTTGCCTCTCTGATGGGAAGCCTGGAAGAGCAGTGAATATGTAAAATCCTTTATTGTTTTCATAAGACAGTTCTACACCTATTTTGGGACTGAGGCAATCAAGGACTCTCATTTAGAAGGCCAGATTATGCAATTAAGAGTGGTTCTCCTGACCATGCATTACTATGCAAACCAGAGAGGACCAGGCAGGACTCCACACCTCTGTTAATGTCTCACTTAAGAAATCAGAGCCACAGCATTTTCCCCTCTTTTCTGCATCAAACACATTCTGTCCTCTCCCTAATGTGCCCATCCTCAAGATAGTTACAGTCATCATCAAAGGGTGGTTTGGGTTTTTCTGCACCTTGCAAATCATCAGTGACACCTAAATTGAGTAATAACCATACATGAGTAATAAAATATAAGTGGTTCTGAAGAAATCCTACCAGAGAGTGGGTGTTTTAATAAATAGCAATACCCAGTATCTGTAAAGTGCTTTTGGTCCATAGATCACAGCATTCTCTCTCTCTTATCTAACCCATCTTTTTTTCCCTTTACCCGTGATATTTCCTCCTCCTCCTGTTGGCACAACAATTTCCACCATTGGCAGTGGGTTGGTATCCAGGGATGGGGCACACTGAAAGTAAGCATAGAAGTAGTGAGCAATCTGCACCATAATCCTGGACCAATTGACGGAATTCAAGCTCATCAGGTTGTATTTTCCAGCAAAATCGACATCAGCAAACAGTTCCTTGATGGGCTCATCAATTTCATCGCTGTTCCCATGAGCTGTCAAAAGGAGAAAGGAAAGATTAGATCTGCCAGCAGCAGTGCATCAGGCACGAGGTATTTCTGCTCAGAAATAGGGTTGGTCTCAAGCCCTGGGGTTTGCTGTGGCCAGGAGTGTCCCGAGTTGCCCGTCTGCCCTGGGAGCTGTGTGAACCACGGCCTGAGTGGCACCCTGTGGAAGTCAGGAGGTTCCTGCAGACACAGCACTCTGGGCTCTTGCTTCTACCCAATATAAACTTGCCAGGAAGGCAAATGCTGCATCCCCTTGTGAGATGCCAAGGTGAGACCTGGATAAGAAGAGGAGTCCATGGGAACTCAAGCATCAAGTGCTGATGCCAATCTGTGGGGACAGCATGGTGGTAGGGTATGGATCACACAAGAAGGCAAGAGGGCAGAGGGAAGGCGTGACTCCAAATCCCCTTAGTGACAAAAAATGGTGCTGAATTTAGTTCAGCTAAACACCAACCACCTGCATGAAGGCAACTCTGATCTACAGCCAGGAGAAAAGGAAACCTTAAATTGCTTGGTTGTCACACTGGAGGAAGTTGTCTCCTGTTAGCCAGATGTCTGGGCATGGTGATAGCAATGACCCAGCTGGCTGCAGCTGCTAAAGCTGCAATCCCACTGAGCAGCCCCCTCAGACTTTTAGGGTCAAAGTTTTGACACAGCAGGGCCATAGAGCGGACAGTCCAAACAGCAGTGCCAACCAGCAAAGACGTGGACGTTGTCTTCAATGACAGTGGTCATCTGAAGCTCCTGTATCTGCGTGCAGAGCCCCTTGGGCAGCAGAACAAAGATGTCCACGTTCTTCTGCCCTCTCACACTCTCGATGGCCGAGCTCCCCGTGTCCCCTGAAGTCCCTGTTTCAAAGTGAGGAAGCACCAAGAAAAGCAAAATATCGCTGCGTTAATCAAATCTGCATCACTGCACTTTAAGAAAAAGATGCAGAGATGCTCCATGAGATGATTTTGGCCAGAGCAGCCACCTTAGCATTGACTGAAGGTTATGAGGCAATATCATCCTGGAGCATCTTTGGGGAGAGCTGTAGGATGATAGCTCTCAAGGTAGAGGCCTGCCCAAGAACCTTACCTCCGAGAAGTCATACTCACCCACCAGAATATTGACATGCTTCTGCTTTTTCTCCAAGAAATACTGTAAAAACTGTCCTGTGCAGGACAAGGACAGGTCCTTAAATGCATATGTAACACCATGCCAGAGCTCCAAAATGTTCAGCCCATCTTTCAGCCTGGATAGATGCACAACATTCTTGTGTCTGAATCTGCTGAAGGCCCTGTCGATCAGCTCTAGAGGGAAAATGGTTAAATGGCCTGTTAAATTAGAGGAGTGTTTTTCTGACCCATGGTTTCCTGCATCTGCTGGGTATCTTTCTACACCAAAGGCTCTCAGCTGCTGGTACAGTGACAGATATCCAACAAGTTTTTGTGGTTATTAGGAATGAACCAGCCCAGCCTCATGGTGTTTGATAACTCTGTGCTAAGTAATCCCAAGGGACATGCCACACAATCAGAAAACTGCATTAAAACGTAAAATACAGGAAACCTCAGTTTTATATCAATGTGCTCTTGAGACAGAGGTTGCAGCTGCCCTCTGGTGGAAAAGATAGCTCATAAGTGTTAAAAACATTTTATAAAAGATGTCAAGGCAAGATGCAGCAGAAAGCCGTGGAGGGAGCACCAGCAGTGAGCAGGACCACGACACCTTGTTGTTTGTCACCCCTATTTATACATAAGGGGACACAAGTGCCAGCAAGGTGACACAGGAGAACAAGTTGCAGAAAGGATCAGGCAATGGTGTAGCAGGCTCCCCAACTCTTGGGAGCTGTGAGGAGGATGGGGAAAAGGCAGGCAGGTGCATCTGAGCCCCCAAATCCTCGTGCACACCCCTGCGAGCAGCTCCCCGCTCAGCTCACCATCGAGTGCGTTCCGTGGGACCAGTGTGGCCGGGATGAAGAGGGAGCACAGCTCCTTCACCAGCTCAGGGTAGGAGAGGCTGCTCCACCTTTGCAGGGTGTCCCTGCCCAGCGAGGGGATGTGCTGGGGCATGAAGAGGCCCCCATCGGGTGCATAGCCAGAGAAAAGGGCTCCCTCGAAGTCCACAGCCCTCGTGCCTCCCCGTGTGCTGACGTATTCCATGGCTGCAGGGGAGGCACCACAATCACTGCCAGCACCCCAAAGCACCCCCACACCAGGAGCAAGCCCTCACCCCAAAACAGCTCCCTCTAAAGCTTCCCCTGCGGGCAGACAGAGCTCCCCAGGGAACAAACCACCTCCTCCCACAGGAAGCTGGAGCAGCCAGGGTCAGTGCAGGGCACTCGGGAGGGCTGCCTGGGACTTGCGCCAAGGCTGGAGCCTCCTTGTCCCGCTTTCCCTCCGCCCTGCCCAGGGAGACACTTCCTGCCGGAGGAAAAGCCCTGACAGCGCAGAAGTCGCTGCAGAAACACGTCATGTCCCTTTGCGGGCTGTCTGCAAAAGCTGGAGCTTTAAATTAAAAAAAAAAAAAAAAAAAAGTAAAAAAAAGAAATCGCTATATTTTTTAGAGCAGGCTGCTTTTGTTCAAAGGGGTTAAACTGAGGACAGGATTTGATGCAGTGTAGGAAGGGCTGAGCTAAATCCTCCAGATTGGCACATGAACGCGGCAGAGAGAGGCCCCTCATTCCCCTGAGCCCCTCAGCCATGCCCACCTCAGCCCTTGAGCCAGCACTGCAGCCCCTCATCCCCCCTGAGCCTGAGCCCCTCAGCCATGTCCACCTCAGCCCTTTGAGCCAGCACTGCAGCCCCTCATTCCCTTGAGCCCCTCAGCCATGCCCACCTCAGCCCTTGGGCCAGCATTTCAGTCCCCATGTCCCCCTGAGCCTGAGCCCCTCAGCCATGCCCACCTCAGGGTTTGAGCCAGCGCTGCAGCCCCTCATCCCCCTGAGCCTGAGCTCCTCAGCCATGTCCACCTCAGCCCTTGAGCCAGCACTGCAGCCCCTCTCCCCCTGAGCCTGAGCTCCTCAGCCATGTCCACCTCAGACCTTGAGCCAGCACTGCAGCCCCTCATCCCCCTGAGCCTGAGCTCCTCAGCCATGTCCACCTCAGCCCTTGAGCCAGCACTGCAGCCCCTCATGTCCCCCCTGAGCCCGAGCCCCTCAGCCATGCCCACCTCAGCCTTTGAGCCAGCACTGCAGCTCCTCAGCACAGCATTCCTTGCAATGCTGCAGGGAAATGGCCAAACAAGTGATTGTAAATAAATTAAACTGAGGCCACTGCTTCCAGCCCGGCCACCCTTTGCACTTGTGCTCGCAGAAAACTCCTCCCCAGTGCCAGCCACCGATGCTCCCAGTGCCACGGCAGCAGCTGCAGCAGGCCTGGGAATACGGGGCAGAGATGGAGCTCAGCTGCTTCTGCTGGTGCCAGGAGTCGGGACAAAGAGCAGCAGGTCGGAGCTGCAGCTAGGGGGAAATCTGGTTAAATATTAGGAGAGAGCTTTTAACTCTCAGTGATCGGGCACAGGGCATGGAGATCTTATGGTCCCTTCTTTAACCCTGGAGATATTCCAGTTTCAGCTGGGGAAACATGGAGACACCTGATTAAACCATGAGTTTGCATTTAGATTTGAGATGGAAGCTGCTTAAAGAAGGGTTTGGGTCAGGAAATCCCAGAAGCCTCTTGCAAGCACAATCAGTCTGGAACCCAGCTCTGCTCAGCCTGCCAACAGCCCTGTCACATCAATAGGGAAACTGAGGCAAAGGAGAGAGAGGAGACACGGGAGGGGTTGTGCAAAAAAATCCATCTCTTCACAGGGAAGGGCTGTGCATCCCCTTGCTGATTTTTCTTTTAATATAAACAGTGTTTTTTGAAGGGCAAGGTCAGCACAGGAACAATGGCTGCACAAACTCAGGACACAGCTCAGTGCTAGAGAAAGCAAAAGGACTTCAGCCCAGGCAGGCAGGAGCAGAGGTACAAAGAGTGGCTGAAAACAGCCTGCTATGAGCCAGAGCCCACATCTGCTGGAAGAGACATACCACCTGCCAAAGCACTGGAGTCTGACCCTAAATACATTGCTACTGGGGCAATGGGAAAAATCTCTCGTAGAGAGTGGTCTAATCACTGGCCTGGGCACTGGTGTGGAAAATGACTTTTCTACATCCAGCATCCTACAGGACTCTTTCTGCAGGGTCTTCAGGTAGAGGCAGTAGGTAAATTTCAGGCTCTGGACAGAGCTGACTATGGTGATGTTGCTCAAGGTTGAACAGGGCAGCTGTAGCAGAGTAGGAAGCAAACAGAAGCATTTTAATAATATATCTGAGCTCAAACAGTGGGCCAGAGCAGAGCCTACCTCTAGGAAATCAGCTAGGAAGGTAGCTACTTATCTATAATTATATAAATCATATCACCAAACTGTCTGCATCTCCCCACCATCTTTGTGCTCAGTATGCCTCACAATGTTGCAAAGGTGAAGCCTGAGCCACCCAAACCTGCTGTGGCCCCACAGTCCTCCCTATACCTGTAGTCACCAGATCCCCTTGGCACACTGGTGTGCAGTGGGGTACACACCCTGTAATGGAGATCTGTCCCCATTCTAGATGTGGATCCACGTATTTTCAGACAGTTCTAGATAAAACAGCAAGGCTGGACCTTGTTCTTCAGGGATTGGTCATGCTTCATCATCTTCCCTGGAGTCACTGGAAGCTCCCAGGTTTGCTTGGATGCTGAGTGGAGTGGCTGATATCTCCAAAACAGAGTCTCAGCTCCTCAACATGCTCCAGTGGTAGCTGACACAAAAAAACCTGCAAGTCATATCTCTGGACAAAACTGTGAAATATTAGAAATAAAGGAAATAGCAAAAGCTGCAGGATATGTAATTTGCCTCCTCTATTCTTCCCTTTCCCATGATGGTGTGCCAAGGTGAATTCAGGATTTTCCTTCCTTGCCCATGCAGAGGCAGAGCACACTTAAAGCTCATCTCAAATTCAGGCTAGAACAAGGACAGGATCAAATCCATAGGAAGAACTGCACAAGCTGATGTTTTTTATTACCAATGCAAGTATTTATTATCACTGATGTACATCTTTGCAAGAGTCACCCAGCAACCTTCAATGAGACCTCACCTATTGCCACCAGCATGGGACCTTATGCCTCTGGGCATTCACTTACCATATCTCTAATTCTTTTAAATGTGTGTTTAACTGAGTGAAATGTCTTCATTAATGCATCCATTTTTTTTTCCAAGTGAAGAGTTTACAATGAGATTGATGATTCCTTCAGCATCACACCCCTCTGGGATGCAGGAGCCCTGCAAAAAAATTACACCAGGATACCTGCTGCTCTACATCTGCAAAGGGGCTGTTACCACAGCTCTGCCCTGGGTCTATCAGCAGTGATAACTCTCATTAACAAGGTCAGTGGTTAATGCTGGGGTGCAGGGAGTGCTGATGTGGCAGTCACAGGTGAGCACAGAACACAGCCTGGGACACAAACCAGGATGGCAGTGCCATTTACTTGGAGAGATTTTCCTGTGCTCAGCCCTATGAGTTCCATGCACTAAAATTTAGAGTGGTATTTCATTTTGGGTGGAGCTCTGAGCAGACTGGTCTAGTGGAAGGTGTCCCTGCCCATGGCAGGGGAGTTGGAACCAGATGATCTTTAAGGTCCCTTCCAACCCAAACCATTCTATGATTCCATGATTCATTCTACGATTCTTTAATATTATTTTGAATTTTTAAGAGAAAGGAGGGGAGGAGTGTGCCCATGCTGCCTGTCAGGACTCATCCACTGCAGCAACAGATGAAGAGCTGGAAAATGTAATAGCCTCTAATTAACCTGGTGTTACTCACTGCCTCCATATTCCTGCTGGGATTTACAATTCTACTTTGGACCTTGCCTGTTCCTGAACAGCTCATGGTAGTTCGTGGTCTCTGAACTCAAATCACCTGCTGTATTTGCAAACACCTTTTTTTTTTTTTAAATGCATCATTTTTCATCCCTCCACGGGAATTTCCTCAGCCTCTCCACCTTCCAAAGTCATCCCAAAGCGTGATGAGGACTGAGGAAACAGAAAGACATGTATAACAGAAAAATTCAAATTTTTTCCCTGCACAAATCCATCTAAAATATCATGTCTCACCCTCGAGCGCTACAGCACTCAAAGACAAGCACAGCAAAACTCTCAGCTTTCGTGTTTGCTGAGCAGTTTTTCCATCCTGTCCTGCAAAGTGGGCCCCTCTACGTGTCCCAAGCACAAGCAACACGCTGGGTGGGTGTCCCTGGCCCATTTGCCCCGCAGAGCATCCCCAGGAGCGCCGTGGACCAGCGGCTGTGCCGGAGCCACCGGCGAGCCCCAAGTCACTAGATGGCGGCAGTGCCTTGTGTCCTGCATCCTGGAGAGATGCACATCCCTTTCCCTGGCCCCATCCAGCCTTTCCCACCGTCCCACAGGTGCCTCCACCCTGGGGTTACGGACTCTATCCCAACAAAAGCCGGGAAACGCCTCGGTGTCCTGCAGCAGGAGGGTTGGATACAAAGCGGATGCAAGAGCTCCTGCGGTGGGAAGGAGGCTCTTCATGTTCACCCATCTTCTCCCCAAAGAATCCCATCCTGGGATTTTATTACCTTCTTTTCAGCAAGATCTCTCCTGTCCCTAGTGAGACAGTCAGAAAAGGGCACACAGAAAGGGACCCCAGCTCTCATCCAGGTCCAAAAATCAAAAGTTTAATAAAAACCATCATGTAACCCTTGAGCAGCACAAAAATGTCCCCATATCTCACAGTCCTGTCTCTGCCCACAAGCTGTCTGGGATCTGAAAACTGCACACAAACAAAAGCTTTCAGACATACAAGTGACCCAGACAACACCAGGCAGCTCCAGAGAAGCAGTGACCAGGTTATTTGAGATTTTGCCATCTACTACCCTGTAGAGAGTACCTTCCAGTGGGAAGTGTGTTACATCGGCTGAGAAAAAATTAGAGGAGCTTATCACTGGGCACTGTTGAAATTATGTGTCCCTTGCCCTCTCATGTATGGAAGTGTCAGCATTTACAGAGAAAACAGAGAGATTCTAGGTAAAAACAGCAAGATTCTGGCCAGAAATCAAGGTATTTCAGTTCTGCCTTCTCAGAGGCAGACCCACACCTTAGTCAGGCTCAGAATCTACACCAAGGGGACTAAAAGAAGTTTGCAGAATTCCTGCAGCTGTGCAGACAAATATGCACCCAGAATTATTTATTTGAACCTCATGTCAAAGAGATATATGACAGAAATATATTACTGTAAATAAATTAAACTGTACACAGCTGCATCTTTGTGCTTTGTTACAGCAAGGGTGGCTCTTTCCCCCACTTTCTAAAGTCAGATCTAAATTGCCAGTATCTCAGCTGATGTGAGGCAGAACTTCCACATGGATCACCTCCTCTCATCTGCAAATGTGCACATACGGACTTTTCCACCTCTGGTGATTTTGCAGGGCAAGGAGCTGCCAGCATGTCTGCCCTTTTCCCATGTCTGAGTGCAAAGCTCTTTCCTCAGAGCAAGGTGTTTCACAACCAAATCAAGGACATCTGTGTTGTGGTTTGGTTCTTGTGAGCCAGAGTGCAGGACCCACTCATAAAGGGCAGAGCAGAAAGGCAGCTCAAGGAATTGTGCAGTCCTGGCATCTCTGGTGGGATATTGGAGAAGCTGTTACCTGGAGAAGGTTGTGCAATCTGGTTCTTCTATGCTGAAGTTTACATTATACCCCATAGCCACAGTTTTTATCAAAATCTGCAATCCCATAGCATATGGGCTCTATGATCCCCAATTAGGGGCTGGACAAGGAAGATGCTTTATCAGCTTCTCCAGGTGATTTTGGGAAAGTTGGGCTCCATAATGTGCAGAATGGGGACACCTGTGCTCAGGGAAGCACTTTGACTATAAAAACATGACAGGATCAAGTGGGACATGGACAGTGGCAATACTGGGCTTTGTCCACAGCTCTGGTCTTGCTGGCACCATAGCTGTTCCCCATGGAGCACCTCTGTGGCCCTGAACCTGGTGAAAACTCTGTTGTTGTCAGACTCCATGCAGTTCTCTGCCTCCCTTGCAGGTATGTGCTGCCTCAGCACTGACCCTCTGGCTGGTGCATCACTCTTGGGTCATTGCTTTCCCCAGCCAAAGAGCACTGTCTCCTAGGGAAAGTCTTGGGGATTATTGCTTGGACTTTCCTTCATTTTATATATAGATTGTGATTATTTGCCTCAAGGAGAGATAGGAACAGGCTCCCTCCCCATGCTTGTCTGGCTCTGAGATGCTCTCCTGGATTTGCAACCCTCTGTGAGGAGTGCTGACTGAGTCACTGTGCTTGATAAATCAGGATGAAGGGGAGCACAGCTGGACAGGTGAGTACTGACCCACAGTGACAGCCAGGTGTCCCTCCAGGACTGGAGTTATCTGACCACCTGTGGGCACTTGGAGCCTGCTGCCCTTTCCATGCCAACACACCATTCTCCTGCACTTACTCAGATGAAGGTTTCCTTACCCCACCGTGTCTCAGAGGCTCTTCATGTGCCTAGATCAGAGGGAGACATTTGCACTGCAGTGTGTGGTGGGGTTGGATGCACCACTGGTTAAATCTTCACTGGCTCTGCTTTAGGGGCTTCTTCCAGCCTTCCTCACTCAAGAACATTGGCTGCTAATGGCTCCATTTCTTTCCCAACATTTTCTTTCCTTGTACTGGCACAAACTAGTTCCATAAGCAATGAGCACCATTTTCAGTCCTTTACCCTGTCTCCACGAGCTGGGCTGTCAGATGGAGGACAGCCTCATCCCACCAAAGGCCAAGCTGCAAGGACAATATGCATCCTCTTGAGTGCATGAACAGAGGGTCCTCATGCCTGGAGAGAGGCCACAGTGCTACACCACAGATGTTGGAGGCAAGAGAACGAGAAGTGGGTGGCTGAGCCAGCAGCTTTATTCCTACTCTAAAGCAAGATCCCAGCAGCAAAGTCCAATTCTTCTGTAAGTTCTGGTCCCCAGGTGATCATTGATAAGCAGAGTTAAGGCTCTTTGCTATTAGTGATAGAGCTGCCTCAACCTTGAGGAAGCAATACCAGCCCTTTGCTCCCTTTGGTACCTTTGCAATAAGATGACAAGGGCTGAGGGCTGCCCTTCTCTGAATATCAGCATCGATGGAAAGCTTTATCAAGCAGCAGCTCTCTGCACAAGCAACTGCTTTTGGCATTTTATCAGGGCTCTGATAATGACATATCTAATCTAAACCTATAGGAAATGGAGCTTGCATGTCTGCAGCTTGGAAGTTACAGTTTGGAGGCAGGAATCTCAGCAGACTGCTAAGGCCATTTTAAAAACAGAAAAATCTGGAGAGGTGCTGTATTTAATCTCAGTGCTGTCTTGGTAACACAGCACAAAGAAAGGCAAGAGGGATGGAGAGCTCACAGCAGCAGTAGCATCTTCTCCATCCCATCCAACCTTTCGAAGCAATGCAGCTATGTGGCCTGATGAGGAAACCTTCGTTCCTCAAGGTTCAAAATAATCATACCAGAGATGTGAAAATCTGGCAGCAGACCAAGTTCCCAGGTTCAAGGGCAGCAGAAATAGAATTACCCAACAATTCTACAGGTTGAGACAGAGGGGAGCCCACCTGGGGATCTGTGACTGGCAAGCTTGTGACCAAGCTTTTAAAGAAAGTGGCAAGGGGTTTTGGGGTGTTCAACTGGAATTGCACTAGAAAAATCCAGTACTGAATCATCAAAGGTCCTGGCTTATAGCCTTCCATATTTGGGCCAAGAAAATTCTGGTGTAGAGCCCAGCCCCAGCTTCCCAAAGCACTGAGGTGCTGGGCTCACTGAAGTCTGGGGAGTCACTGGTGGGAGACATAAGAGAAGCAAGAGAGGTGATAGAGGAGAGATGCATGAAGACATTCCCAGACCTCCAAAAGGCTGCCAGGGACCCTCCCCTGAGCTACAGGAAAGTGCCTCTCCCCATACACTGCTTTGGCTGTAAAGTTATTTTTGTAGTGCAGAACTCAATTAATGAGTTTCAGTTTGAACTGGAGGAGGCAGAGATATATTTTTTTTTCTATAGGAGCCCTTAAACCTCAAAATGTGGATATAGTGTCCAACTCAACAAGGAGTACATGTAGGAGGGTGCTTCCCAGATATTGATTGAAAGTGAGAGTTAACTTGGGAATCCCAGGGAGGGGTTGAGGAGATGTCATAAAAGGATGCAACTGCTCCACTTCAGCTACAGAGGTGACAGAGCCAAGCTTCTTGGTTTTGGGAGATGTTAGAACGTGAGGCACCAGCCACAAATTGCAATTTGACGAGGTTTGGGCTGAGCACCTCTCCTTCAAGATGTGGGTCTTGGACACCCAGGATGAGTGCCCAGGGAGACAGAAGATCTGTGGTTTAAAATTTTGCCAAAAGCCAAGGCTGATCCACTGGTGACATTCTTGCCTGAGAAGTTCTGCATGTCCCTATCTCCAATTCAGGTGCAAAAAGCAGAAATAAGATACTTCAGTCTTTTTTTCTGACAAAATTCTAATTCTAATTCTGCTTTATTTTCAAAGCAACTTAAAGACAGAAATACCTGCTGGCTTCCCTCATATTGTAGCTTCCTCAACAATTTTTGAAAATGATCCATGCCTTTTCTCTTTATACAAACCAGATTCAGGTTTCAGGGTATGGACTTACTTTAATCAAATTATCAATTGTCATGGCAAATCAGGTGCATTTTATTGGCTCTGGAAAGTTAAAATTATATCATATTTTAAAAGATGCCATATTCTGTTGGGGAGATGTACAACTAGTCTGAACTTTGCTATTGAGATTAAGTTTATCTCACCTGCCATTTGCTCAGCAGGCCTGGCTCGATAATAATTACCTTGGCCAAATTTCATTCAATAAGTGTTTCTCCTTTCACTAATACAAACTGCATTTCTTTGCTAATGAAAATAAAAGAGCATTGAGCCCAACAGAACACAAAGAGGTTTTATTTTTGTCCATTGATCAAAAATCAGTTGGTCCCACTTTCCATATTTTTTAACAGTGATCCATAGTCTCCACTTCAACAGCAGCAAATCAGGAGCACAGATATGTTATAGCTATTCACAGTAAGCAGAGGAGGAGAGGATAACTACAGAAAACAACTTGGTTCCAAATGAGGTGAATTCTCTCATGAGCTGTCCATTTCTGTGAATGGAAAAATTTCTGCCCAGTTACCAAGAGAGTCCTGGACAATTATATTCCCCTTTTAACATTTGATGACTGACATCCAGCCCTTAGGATCTTCATCTCTATGCACACTGTGGGCCTGGGGACTCTGCAGTTTTTCCAAGCCTAATCTCTCTTCCCATCACGCAAAGAAAAGGGACCTGACTTGCCTGAAGGAACATCCAGAGGTCCAGGGCACGAAAATGTGGGAGGCACACATGTGCTTCCAGGTGGCCCATGGCCAGAGAACTTGGCTGACAGGAGGCAGGGATCTACCAGCTCAGGCTGCTGCCAGGACACAGCAGAAGAGGTCAGTCACCGCTGTCCCCATGAAGAGGACACTGAAAAGGGATGTGTCAGCACAGCCCCACGTGACACTGGGCTATCCACCTGAGGCAGGCATAAAAATGAATGCAGTTCCTAATGTAGCATCATTCCTGAGGGGATGAAAGGGAAAAAAAAACCACCCCAAAAGCTGTATGGAGAAATTGCTGAGTCAATCTACCCATCCATGCATGCTCTCTGAACCTGCCTGGCTCCCACCATGGTGCCTCCATGGATGATGTCCCCACGGATTTTCCCCCTTCCCAGCCAAGGACAAAGATACAAGCTGACTTTGTGAGGGAAGAGGGATTCATTGAGGCAAGAAGCCAAGCCTGAGAGTCCAGACCCAGAGGATGGATGCTTAGATGCCATGAAGCAATCTGGGACAGGGCTGGAAGAGGAGCCCAGCTCTGAGTCCTGCTTTGGAAGGAGGAATCAAGCTCAGCCTGGAGCCTGCTGCTGGCCCTTCTGATGTGGCACTTGGGAGAATTGCAGCTCCAACAGCTGGAATGCTTCTTCAGTACACGAGTGACTGTGGCTCCTACAGGAAAAGGAGATGAAAGCAGCTTGGTAGATCACTAATGGCAGCAACTCTCCATCCACACAGAACCATAGAGGTGGAACCTGATTCAAAGTGCAGTCTTCAGGTGGGCCAGTGCAAGGCCAGGAATTGATTTGGAGTATTTTTCTTAGAGGACAGCAATGTGTTTGTGCTGCTGCTACGTCTGGGTTACACCAAAGCTCACCAGCACAGGTCCAGGAGTGAGTCAGCCCCTGCCAGTGTGCAGCCACTATTCTGCTGGTACTGAAGACCCACCAGTGAGCAGAAACCCCCCAGTGTCAGGTCCAGGGGACACACAGTCACCACATTCTCCTCCTCCAGTTACGTGCTTCCAGACAGCAAACTCATCAAATAATTCGGCTCATTCCTCTGATAATGAGCCTCTTTGCACAATTATTTTTTTTAATAATTTGTTTATGGATGCCACATTGTGACTTCCATAAAATGCATTTTATGGGGTTTTCCCTGCCCCCACGTTGTAAATTGTGTTCTGTAAAATGTAGAGCAATTTATCACTGACCATTGCCCAGTTTTATGTTAATGTTTGAACATGCCCATAAAGCAATTACATCATCTTACCTCTGGCCAACTTTTAAGGCAGAAGGATGATATAAAACCAAGCTCTGCTTACCAGCAAGGCACCTTCTCTTGTGTTAGGAGCACAGAGAACATTTCCACCATGAGCTTTGCTGGAAAATACGAGCTCCAGTCCCAGGAAAACTTTGAGCCCTTTATGAGAGCCCTTGGTAAGTGCCTGCATGTGCTATGTGCTGCTTTGTGTCCTCAGATCCCACTGATTTTTGGGAGCCAGCTGTGCTGATGTGCTGATGATGCAGATTGAGACATCTCTGAGATTTCCTGGTTTTGTCTGTCACCTTGCAATTATTGGGATTTTAAATGTATTTGTGTGGACATGTGATCTCAGAAGAGAAAGCATCTCTCTCTCTGGGGCTGGGGCTCAAGAGATGATGGGTGAAGTTTTATGGCTCACAAGAAGTCAGTCCTGGCAGGTTCTGCAGCCACTGGCCAGTGAGGCTGAGTGCTGCACACATGTGATAAGCCAGCAGGACCTTGGTGGCTTAGGGGCACTGCAGATCTGCTCCATCAGGCTGTGAAATTTGAGGGCAAGCAGGACATTGCTCAGCCACTGTGCTGTGATGCTCAAAGCCTCACATCCCACCATTCACCAGAAAAAGAGTTGGTGTTTTTTAAAAGCTAAATGATTAATGTGTGTGACAGATTTCCACTTGTGTCTGTGACAGGGAATGTGGTCCTGCAGGGATCCAAGGGCTTTGCACTATTTCTGCAGCTATGTGCCAGAAGGACTCTACCTGTCAGATCACCTTCAGGCTTTGGGAGAAGACTTTATAAGCTAGTTCTGAGGAACCCTGAACCTCATTTAAAAAACACTTAGTTCCTTTATTCTGTCTTGATTTAATCCATTTTTCCTTGCCTGTCAGTGAAAGAAGGAATACAGGATTTATTCTTAGACAGGGAGGTGATGTCTGTGCTCCCAGTCAGGTCAGCAAGACATGGGACATATCTAGTTCCCACGAAAAATTCAGGATGACAGTATAATCTTTCTCCCCAGCAGACTCAGGGACATATGGCTCTTTGGGAAGTATCATTATTGTAAGGTCTTTCCACACTGCAATAGAAATTTTCCCAACTGTTGGTCCCCAAATCCTGCCACATTGATTTGTTCCGCGGCAGCAATCTGCCCACAGATGGCTCCACTGTTCACTCAACGTCTCTTGTTCCTGGGCAGGGCTCTCTGAGGAGGAGATCCAGAAGGGCAAGGACCTCAAGAGCGTCTCAGAAATTGTGCAGGATGGGAAGAAGTTCAAGGTTACTGTGACTACTGGCTCCAAAGTGGTGAAAAACGAGTTCACCATTGGGGAGGAGAGTGAGATAGAGCTGCTGAATGGAGAGAAAGCAAAGGTGAGTGAGCAGGCCCTCCTCTGCCAGGGCCATGGGGACTCAGGGACATTAAATTTCCTTTCCAGCCATTCCCTCTGCATATGAACAAAGGGACTGACCATACTACAGGTATTATGCAGAAGAAGCCTTGCATTTCTGAATCTATTTTAATAGTTGCTTTGGAAAACACTAGAAGCCGGTGTTTTAATATCCTATTTGGATAAGGGGGATAAAGATGCATTGGTAAAAGTTTTTGACAGGAAGAGTTCTGAAAGATTTGAGGTGGAAAAGGATTGACTTTTTTGTCATGTTGCAACACAAAACACATCTCTGCCTTAATTTTGTTGACTCAAAGGTAGTGCAGGAAAATCAGATAATTAATCATAAACCAATAAATCTTTCCTCTTAAGTCCCAGCAGCTGTTAGCTTCTCTGCTAGCCTTTCCCACTGCTTCAGGTTACCCTGGGTGAGATGCTTTGGCAAGGAGAGCAGTTACCACCCTTGAACTTGGGTCAGCTCCTGTTCCTGGACATTAGTTTCCAGTGGTTCATAGAATGTCAAGGCAACACCACTGGTGAATATTGCCTCTCATCTCTGCCTCACGAGAAGATGGAATTGCAGGGACTTCTGAAAGCAGGAGGGATGATCCCCAAAGAAATGCCCTGTGAAGGGGGCTATGAGAGCTGTCCCAGCTGTGTCACGATTTCCAGCATTGCTGCACTCCCTTTGGCAGAAACCATGGGGAAACAGTTATTGGAAGAGATTTAACCTCTGTACATCAGCAGCTCAAGGGCAAATGAACACATCTTATAGCTGGACAGGACAGATAAACAGAAATAAGCTTTGCTGTCTTATTTATTTGATTAATTTCATTGATCAGTGACAGCTGCCCTGGGGGTGCTGGTGCTGTCTGTAACCTTTTCAGATGTGCAGCTCAGGTGGTTGTGCAGTCCCCTGGACAAAATGCAGGGGTCGAGGTGGTCTCCAGCAATAACATGAATGCTTCTGTCTTCCACCAGGTTGTTGTGCAGATGGAGGGTAACAACAAACTGGTCACACAGGTGAAAGGGATGAAATCTGTCACAGAGGTCAACGGAGACATCATCACCTACGTAAGTGTGGAAGGGCAGTGGCTGGAATAACAGAGCTGCCTGGCCCTGGGAAGCTGCAGAGGCACTGGGAGGAGCTGGGGCAGAGCAGGTGCTTGCACACAGGCTCTGCAGCCAGGAACTGAAGGCAGTTTCAGTTCATTAGACTATGATCCAGAAAGCACTTTTTCAGACCCCAGTTCAGGCACAGCTGATCAAAGTTTCAGGTAATGAGGGCATGGTCTCACCCACCCAGAGCAACAGGTATGTGCCAGGGCTTGGCTCTCTTAGAGAAGAAAGGTGAGGCAAACTGATTCCAGTTGAGGAATGCCAGCTTATTCCTACCTGCTTTGGGGTATTCATGAAGAAATCTAAAGCCTTAAAAATTCAGTTTATAAGAGATAGACTGGGTATCAGTCCTGTTTTTGTTTGCAAGACCAGATCCTAAATACAGTTTGGAGCTAAATACCATGATGATCCTTATGTGTGCCTTTCCACTTGAGATATTCAACAATTCTACAAATTTATAAAAAGCAAACACTTTTAAATTTCTTTTTCAGACAATGACCATGGGTGACCTCACCTTGAAGAGAGTCAGCAAGAGAATCTAGAAATCTTGAACATGCCAGTTTACCGTGTAAAATGTGCCCATTAAAATAAAATTTTTATTGAAGCCTTTTCATTGTCATCAACCTCTTCACTGCTACTATAAATAGACACAAGCCTCCAAAGCTCATGGAAACAATGGCAGAAATTGGGCAACAAACTGAGCTGGGGGTGTGCTGATGTTGGGGAATGGAGCTGAGGCAGGGCACAGGCTCAGAGCCACTGAGGGACACATGCTGAGGAGTGTCCTTCCAGCCCTTTCCTGGGGACAGGTGCCAGCACCCTGCTGGGGATGCCCCGGTGGGTCCTGCACCCATGGCTGGTCTGGGCTGGGGAGCACTGGGCAGGAAAAGGGCTCTGTTCCCTTTCCTTACAGACATGGCCAAAGTGATCAGAGTCACCAGCTGGGCCAAAGAATTTGGGGTGGTTTAGGTGGAGTCAAGGAAGTGCCAAAGATCCTGTTTGGAAAGATGCCTTGGGAAAGAAACCAGCACGGGCTACCAGGTGCTGCCTTCATCCTCACACCTCTGCAGTAGGATCCAGCCCTATAGACTCTGGCCACCTCATCCCCAGCTCCTCCCCACCTGCAGGAGGGTCACAACTGCCTTCAGGGATCCAGTGTCTGTTTCACCCCAAGCTGCACCTGATCAATTGGGTTGAACTGGAATTAAACACTTCTTCCAGGGTGAAATACACATTTTTTCTTCTGGCAGGAGATGGGCTGGTTGTTCTCAGTGTAGACAGAGGGAGCACCAATGTCATCTTGTTTGGCACTTTAGGCTAAATGGGGTTTTCTGCTGCACACAGGAAAGGAAACTCTTCCCTCTTATCTGCCTTTTCCAAGGCTAGTGCCAGGGCTCCTCTCTGCCCAGGAAAGGCTCTCATATCACAGATTAACATTGATCCTCATGCCAAGAACTGAACCAATATGGATTGTCACACAGCAGCAGAGGCACCTCACAGACAAATGGAAGGGCTTAGCTAAACAGTGCCTAAAAAGCAGATGTTGGGCTCTAGTGAACTCAGATCTGGAGAAATATCAGCAAAATCACTGAGAAATGTCAAAGAGGAAAAGATCTGGTTTGGTTTTCTTCTACTATGCTGAAAAGCAGGTAAGGGATTCTGGAATAAACCTTTTCCTCTCCTGGCTGCCACGGAAAGTCTGCAGGTAATCAATTTAATTTTAAGACATATGGGCACAGAACAAATGCATTTTTTTAATCTAGAAATCCAACTTTACCCATTAGACTTCTCCTTAGTTCTGTTGGCAGTCCACTGGCAGCTGATCTGTGGAATATCCCTTTTTTCCTGTGTGCAAAATTGATTAAACACCTAAGTTAAAAGGCAGGTGTTTTAAGGCATCAAAGCTTCCAAGTCACCCTAAAAATCAGGAAGTTTGGATTCCCCTCCCTGGAAACTGCTTGTCCAGTTAGAACAATCCACACAGCCAGTGCACCAAACTATAGCAACTGGCTTCTGGCATGGCCCCATGTCCATCACTATAGACATTTTCTGATTTGTAACTAAGGAGAATAATTTATCTCATTTATCTCAATAATTTCAATGTCATTTATCTCAATTAACTTATCTTGATGTAGGGATTCCTGCATTCCTCCTAGTTAGTCTCACTTACAAATGACCCAGTTTGATGTTGCATGTGGGCCAGCTGCAAAATCATTTCCCAGCAGTTTTTCACCAGAAAAATATAATTTAACACAAAACACCATCTGTGGGTTTAGTTTAGTTTGCATTCATTGCCCACAGGTGTACATGACACTTCTTGGGACGGACTTCCCACTTCTTTCATCCCATGGACACCACTGGGAAGAAATTTATGTCATCCCAAGGAGGTGGTAGAAGACCTTAGGAAAAACAAATCAAAATTTAACAAAAGGAATTCAGAGTCAGGACACGTGTAGAGAGAAACAGGCTTCCAATAAAAATGTAAATAATTTTATAACAGTGTTTTTTGCTTTGATTATTTAATGCCTTAGTGATAGAAAAAGGGATGTTGTTTCTGCCAGGACCTCTTCTGCTTTAAGCCCTCAGAAGAGTTTTCAGGATGCTCCCCCAGCAGGTCCATGCTGTCAGACCTGTGCCACTGGAAACCATCCTTGTGGATTTATCACATTGCTGTATCATTGCTGTTTGCAAGTGCCACAGGCATGAATTGGTGTCAAGCTCCAGGTTTATTCCTTTTTGTGGAAGAGGCTTGGTGCATTCTCATTGCTGGGCTCAGGCATGATTTGGATCTTCTGGTTCTTGAGGGCAGCTTCCCTCATCTTGTAGTACATGAACTCGTTCTGCTGGAACATGCGCAGCTCCATCTCCGTCTGGACACGCATCACCTGGGGGACACAGCAGGTCACAAACCCTGTGGCACAGGGGACCTCGAAGCAAGGGAATCAAGCACTGCCAGTATCAGGCACTGTCCCCAAGGGATGTCCTAGGCATGCAGTGACTGAGGCACCTCGCCCTCGGTGTCCCACCAAAGCTGACTGGACTCAGATGTTCTGCTCCTTTCTCACTCTCATTTGCCTGAGTACTGAAGGCATCAGTCTTTCCTGCATCCAGCTTTTCCCCAGGCTACTGGGAAGCCTCATGCTCCCAAAGTTGATACAGGACCTAGAGATGATGCTGTGCAGAGCCAGGAAATTAGTCCACTTCCCATCCACACCCTGGGCCTGGCTCTGGGGTGAGGCCCATCACCGGGGTGGGGGTCACCTCAAGTGGGAGAAGAGGGTTGCTCAGTCCCACAGTTTCACCCTTTACACCCCAGGATTCATCATCAGCAGTCATTCCTAGTGCTGCATTCTAGCTGAGGATCAGAAGGAATTCTAGGATACACCTAAAATATTCTATTTTTGCACCTGTCT
This sequence comes from Luscinia megarhynchos, assembly GCA_034336665.1. Taxonomy (NCBI): domain Eukaryota; kingdom Metazoa; phylum Chordata; class Aves; order Passeriformes; family Muscicapidae; genus Luscinia; species Luscinia megarhynchos. Next base: position 5,541,633 of record CM067566.1, read on the forward strand.
GTGTGTATATTCAACCCTTTGTTTAGGAGCACAGAGATGTGCCATATATCCACTATTTTCTTCCTAAAATGTGAAGGGAGAAATAGAAATGGAGGTGCTGTGTCTCATCCTTTGCTAAACATATAGAAACAGCCAACAAGTTTGGCTATAGGTAGTAGATATTCATTTTTCTGAAGATATAAAATTGCACCAGTAAAGGTTATAGCTCTGCTATATGGGGACCAAGACATCAATACAGGATTTTATCTGGTATCCTGTAATTTTGGGGGGATAATAAAGGAGAATGCCATAAAGCAAACAGGTCACATGAAGTGAACTAGGGGCTAAAGAAATGATAAATCCCCAGCTGGAACTGGAAATAGTTCCTCACATCTGAGCAGATGTAATTCCCTGGGATCTCCACTCTTGACTCTAAGCTAGGAAATCCACCTATCAGTCATCTGAGAAAAAAGTACACTGCTGCTGAGGAGTGGGGAGTGGTAAATAAAGAAGAATGGACACCAATAAAGAAAATCAGATGGTAAACTGGGCACATCCATCACATGTAATTTGACATACTCAAATTGCAGTGACATCCATCTGAGAGCAGTGAAATCAGCCTGTTGGAGGAATGGGGGGCTCTGTCTTTTGGAACAGCAATTTCAAAGAAGATTCAGGGGTTCAGCTGCCATTTCTCATGCATATTCTGATGCAGAATAAAAGCTGTTTTTCAGGGAGGAAAATTTCCAATAAGAAAGCACATGCATTTCCCAGCAGAATGTATCATAATCTAGATAAAACCAGAGTAAGAAGCAGTCAGCACTTAATACATCTCTCAGCTCTTACACACAGTTGTTTCTATGGCTTGACTGTAACCTTGCCCAGATAGAGAGCAGAGACAAGACAGGAGGTGAAACCTACCTCCAGGTCTTTGGTGATTGGGTGGGAAGGTCCATGGGTTATCAGGAGAATGGCATAGGCTTTACAGATCAAGCCATGGCCAGCTTCAATGAGGCCAGCGTGCCAGTGAGTCACCCCTGCCCGCATCACGGCCATCCCCAGCTGCGCGTTGTTGGGATGGTAAATTTTCCTGGAAAAACATTGGGTAATTTTAGTTCAGGAGAAATCTGGCTTCCCAAAAGTGTCACTGACATGGTATTTTTTTCCAAAGAGCAGATTGTTTACTCAGGTGAAGAGCCTGTTGCAGTCAGTGCCCCTGAAATGTGCCCTTCTTAGAAAGGGGCAAGGACACATCACTCAAGGGCAGAGCTGTACAGGGAAACGAGTTGTGAAAGGTGGGGTGTGAAAAGTTCAACACCTGGCTCGGAGAAAACCAAGCTCTGTCGTCTCATGCCAAGACAACACCATCCTCTGTCAGTATTTTGGCACAAACAGAACACAGATCTGGCCCTGCAGCTCAGCTGGCACCAGCTTAACTTGACACACTTAGTGGGGTAACAATGCAACTATCACCAGTTTCTCAAAGCAGGAAGAGAAACAGGTGGTTCCAGAAACTCCAGAAATGCTCATCTCATCCTCTGCAAATACATCCCTACATCTGGGAATTTTCAGTGCCTAAGCTGGGAAAAAGGAAACTTCTCTATATCCAACTTTAAAAGCTGAAGCAGAGTTAGAAGCTGCTTGGGCTTAGCTGAAAACCTGCCCTCAAGGGCTTCTTTGGAATTTTGAATTGGCACTTAAAGCAAGAAAGGAAACTACTGAGGTCCTCATCATGGTCTGAAAAACTGAGGAACACAAAGGGGAAGGAATTTTCTGTCAGTCAATTAGCTCAGTGCCAGAGCTGGGACATGAAGTTGCTTGTCAGTCCTGCAAGGCAGGGAGATGACTCTGTCACCCCTCTGCAAAAGAACAAAATGTAAGAGGCCTTTTGGGGTAGAACTGACCAAAAAGACAAGTAATGAGTGCAAGATGTCCTCAGCAGGAGAGCGAATGAGATGATGAATTAGGCTTTTCTCTCTTCTCTACAATTTCCATTATTTTTCTTTCCATTTTTTTTCTTCTGTTAAATACTCATCAGTTTCATCATAAAACCTCAGTAATAATAAGCACATAATTTTAATGTGAGGTTCACCCTGGATCTATGTGAACTAAACCCGAATTTCTTTATTCTCACTAAGCTTTTAGCACAGGACTATATAATTAGCCAAGACAAAATCCATGTACTATTCAGGAGTGAGGGGATAACTTGAGTGACAGCCATTTGGCATGGCTTCTCTTTGACCTCTTCCTGCAGGGTGCAGGGAACAGGCCATGTCCTGCAGTCACAGCCTCTTTTCCTGCATCCAGGCTTTTTGTCTTGCTATCAGGGCAGCCCTGAGATGCTTCAGAGACAAAACAAACAGGCCAGTGGGAAGATGTTCCTAAACCATTTGCCAATTCCAGTTTAGTGAACCAGGGAGTTTGGGAGCCCTTGTGCATTTAAGAAGGGATCTCTCTCTCTCTGGTGGTACAAAAAGGCCCCCATATGAATTTCACCACCACTGCCCTGATGGGAGCAGACTAAGAAAATTATTCCTGTAACACAGTGCTTCACATGGCCTGAGCACAGAGAGCTGCCAGAAGCAGGGCACAGACGCACAGGTAGCCATCCACCATCCTCTTGGCATAGTCAGCAGCTTCCTCAAACATCTGCAGGTAGGAGAGCACCTCGGAGGCAATGCTGAGGATCCTCAGCAGGTAGATGTTGGTGTCCCCCAGCACAGGCTCCTGTTTCTTCAGGCACTCACGGCACAGCTTCACAACCTGAGCGTGGAGGAAGCAGTGAGAGGAAGGTGAGTCCAAGCACCTTTGGGCCTGAAGCTGCCACACCAAAACCCCTGTGGGTTGCAGAGTCCATACCAGTGCCAGCCTCTGTGAAGGTTGGGGAAGAGAGGATGTGCTTTGATTTGTTGAGAAACATCAGCCTAGGAAAATAATTGGTACAGCTTTCTCTCCCAGGGTTACACTCATAAAACTGATGAGGAAAAATGGATATCTACTGCTCAGGAGAAGAAAGACTGTGAGGCTGGGTATTGTCAGATACCAAGTGCCTGTAGGACTCTTATACTCCAATGCCATCCACCCAGCCTCCTGAAAATATTCAATGGAAGGAATACTCTTGGGGCTGGAGACACAGAGGTGCACTGTTCCATGCCTGACCTAGCCATGAGTCACTGTCCAGATTTCTGTTCTAGGGGGCTTCACCTTTTCCCAAAGCCAGTTAAAATCCAGAGGTCATTACTCCACCTGGAGTGGTGTCTGAGGAAAACAAATAAATATTTTCTGAGTGAGCAAAAGAGGGGGAAAAAAAGAAATTACTTGAGTTCTCTCACCCATTGCCCTTGTAGCTTGGGCTCCAAGGTGGGACATGGTTCACCCAAACCACATGCCTATCCACAGCACCCAACAAATGAGCAACACAAGGCACTGAAGAGATCAGCACAAAGACTCCTGACATCTTATTCCACTCCCAAACCCGCTGTCCTTCTTTTTGTGAGGCTATCTGGCAGAGCTGACTTGTTACAGCTGCCCTGTAACTCTTGAGTTTCACCCAGGAGCCCTGGGTTCAACACCTGTGTCAGCCAGAGGTGCTGGAACCTCCTGAACCTCCTTGTGTCATCACTACAAAAGAAGTTAGTCTGGGATGCCTCAGACATGGTTGTGCTTTGCAGTTGTTTCATCCATAAATCAGGAATGCAGAGGGGGGCAAGGCCTCCTTTCCTGGGCAGTGTGTGTGCAGCAAGAGGGCACAAGCACCAGGACTCACCTCGTGGTAATTTCCCTCCATGCGGGCCTTGTTGATCTTTCTCCAGAGTGTCCTTGGAGAGCTGGATCACCTCCTTCACTGTGTCTGCAGAGGGCTGGGGACAGCAGCAGGAAAACCAATGAGGAAAATTCATTGCCTCACACGTGACAAAATACACGGGTTGAAATCAGCTTAGTGGGATGCTTCCCACATCACCACTTCCTACTGCTGCTTGCAAACACCAGTGTGCCCCTCAGACCTGCTCAGGGCTGAAATGGGCTGCAGTGGTCTCAGTTCCAGCTCAAAAGGTCCTGCTGACTTCTGTGAGAGTGTTGCCCAGCAGGGTAGTGGCCCATGTGCCTCTGACATGCATGACTAGGTTCCTCAACTCTCCCCACCACTCTTCCACTCTGGAAAAGGGACAGAACTCACCCTGCAGCTGAGGTCACATGAGATACCAAAGAGGCTGTGAAAGCCCACAGATGGTGAGTATCAGGTGCTCTTAGTGCAGCTGCTAGAGAGAAATGAAGCTCTTGAATGAGAGATGGGTGGAATAGGAAAGATAACTGAATTTTACCTGCCCTGAGAAATGCTGCTCTGAGAAAGTTCCAAATACCCTAAGATGGCTGAGCTCAGATTTCAGCTGCACCCAGATTGGGAAATGTGTTTTCCCATACACCTCAAAGAAGTTTGTGTTTCACCACACATTTAGAGACATGAAGCACATCTAAGAACACATGGCAAAACACTAATGAGATCATAATTTGCTGCCTCCTCTTTCTTCCTTTGATACTGAAATATAAGGTGATATCCAGCACAACCATTTATCTTCTGCTTCTCCGAGCCCTTCAAATTTGCATTTCCCAGCTATTCTAGCTATCATGACCTTCCTTTTCATAAATGAGGAAATCTGAAATCAGCCCATACCCACATGACTGTGGGAATTTTTGGGGAGATCCTGGTCTGGAGACACACAGCAGAGCCAGCAGCCAGGAAAGACCTCTGGGTGTAGATCAAAAGCAGAGTCCCAACATTGCAATGAAGGATGCAAAGACTGGGAGTCAGGACTGTAGGACTGTCCTGTTGCCTTTTTTCCATACCTGGTCAATCAGATTTTTGAGGAATCTGAAATTCATCTAGTTGAGAAATCCTCTTCAAAGTTTAGTATTGAAGGAAAACTCAGAGTTTTCAGATCCATTTACCCCTATCTGTTTACAGATGCATTTGTGCTCTGATTTATTATTCTACAGTCTTATACTGAAGCTATTGTAGCTATTGTACATCAAAGCTAGTCAGATTTGGGCAGCTGTCTGAGCAGCATCCAGAGCTGGGGCATGGGGCACATCCAAAGGCAATGCTAATGTCAGTGCAAATCACATTGCTGTGCTGTCTGAGTCAAGGCTCCCAGAATAGGGACCTTAAACAGCATTTCCACAGTGGCTTTGTCTAATAAAAATCCTCCCTTGCCTTTGCTAGACTCCTAAGTTGGTTGTCACTATAAACAATGGTGAGGTTTGCTGCTCTTTGGAAGGGTGAAGGACTGGAGGTCAGAGCAGCTGTTGAGGATGGAAGCTGTCCATCTCCCATGTATTCCTAGCACTTTTTCCACACAGCTGTGAGTGCTGCTGCTCGCAGGCAAGTGTGCCTGACCTCAGCCAACGTGCTCTGTGGGTGAGGTCAGCCTGGACACCTATGGTCTGTGGATGGGGTGTATTTTTAATAGCTGAAATCATGCACCTTGCTTGCTCACAGGCTTTTTCTGCACAAGCATTTCAGACTGTGGAGGACATTCCTCCAGAAGTGAATGTTTTCCTGCTGTGTGAGCACCTCTAATGCTCACAAAAAGGGGATGGTGCATGTTTAGTGGAAGGGTCCCTGCTCATGGTAGGGCAGGTGGAATAAGATGATCTGTAAGGTCCTTTCCAAGCCAAATCATCCTGTGATTCATGGTCTCACTGTCCATTCAAGGCTTGATAGCAGGTGTTGAATGAGGGATGAGATTTTTTTATGCTGTCTACTGGAGAATGTGTTCAAAAATTGTCCTGCAGAAAGCCAGATAAAAATCCTTCTGCATCAGAGAACTGGGGTCTGGGACAGCTTTATGTTACTGCTGTCAGGATTAGCTGTAAGATGAAGTTTGATAATTTAAAGTGGGGTTATATAACAGGGTCTTTTGCACCAGGGGGAACTTGACCCAGCAAGGAAAGGGTCTCCTCTAGTCCCCTCTCCTGTCTCCCACAAGAGTGCTCCCCTATATCAGCTCGATACTATTTCTCTAAACCTTTCTGAAGGAGAGATTTACAGTCTGCAATATCCAGCCTTTCCTGGCCATCCCTCTGAAAGAAGGACTGAGCTTGGCTTCCTGGCACCTCCAGAGAGGGAGGCTAAGAGTTCTGTGCTCCTTCCCAGGCTTCTCACTGGGCCTCTCCTGGTGGCACTGCTTCTGTGAGGTCACATTTCCTCATCCCAGCTTTTCTGTTTCATCTCCCACCTGAACTGTACTGTCTGATTCATGGTGTGACTGCTCAACAGTGCAGATCAATTACTTGATGATACACTTACTGCTCTGCCTTTCTTTGCCTTCCCTTATACACTTTACAAGGCTAGCAGGAGTAGAAATCCCCAAGATAACACTGCCAGAGAGCACAAAACCTATGAACAATTATATCCTTGGGCAAAGGAACTGAAAATAAACTCTTAGAGCTGCCAGCACGCTCATAAACTGGAGCTGCTGACCAAGCAGCATATCCCACTGCCAACAGCAAGGCACAGCTTTACACACTCCTACTTGACTTGTGACACCTCCAAGGAAAAGATAGATTACTGAAAAATGAGCAGTTGAACATGTTAATTCCTTACAGTCTGCCCAAAACAAGCATGCAAAAATGTCAAGTGATGGTGTAAACCCGTTCTGACAGGCCTTTGCAAAAAGGGACTGGAAGTTCAGGCTTCCCACATTCCTGGAGATGGTGTGATGATACAAACCACAGAGTTTCAGCAGCACTCCTTAGTCCTGCCACCATGGATCACCTGCAACACATTTTTCTTTTTCTGCACTCAAAATGGAGATTCCAGTTTCTCAGGAAACAAAAAAAACCAAAACAAAAAGCCAACAAAAAAAGCCAAACCAAAACAAACAAACTAACAAAAAAACCCCAAACAAACAAACAAAAAACCCACAAAAACCCCCCAAACAAAGCAAAACAAAACAACAAACCCACCACAATCTAAATGCCAGCATTTTTCTCAGCTCTAGACCTAATTTTCCAATATTTTTGCATTCTGTCTATTGATGGACTTTTAGGTTAAAGGCAACTTCTGGAGGCATTTTTAAATTAAAAGCTGTACTCATCTTGCATAAGAAGGATTAAACTGGCCTTGAATGGTAAGCTTGAGTTGGTGTGCCCAATCAAGGTTCAAGGTTCAGTTCTGTTCTCATTTTTTTGCATTGGCATTAGTCATGCTTTTGCCAAAATCTGACTGTTTCCCTGTGCTGAGAAACCACAGTCCTAGAGACCCACAGATGCCTTGGTAGAGGAGATGCAGCCACCACTGGGTTTGGACACTGCAGGACTGCTGGAGCCCAGAAGCCTGGCAGTTTTGGGCTTTTCTGTGCTTTCTGACCCTAACCCCTGGAGAACACTGTTCTTAACTTAGGGGCTTGGAGAAGGCTTCCAAATATGAGGATGGAGTTAGAGTCATGGGTGTGTAGTTGGAATGGCAGCATGTGATGTCACATGGTGAAGGGTTTTGAATTTGAAGGTTTTGGAGTGTGGTGGTGGGTATGGGACAGAATGGAGGGGTTTAGGTGTTGTCTTTTTCTGTCTTCTTTCTTCTTCATGGTTTCAGGTAGTGGTTTCTGGTTGAATGGTTCGTGCTGAACTGCAGGTCATGAAAGTTTGGTTATTGAGTCAAAGGTATGGGTGATGTAGGTGTTGGTTCTTTATTGGACTGTTTGGCTTTGAAGAACCTTGTAACTAGCTAAACTGAGGCCTCCATTCTGCTCACTTTTAGCTGGTAGCTAGAAGTGCTGCAGAACTGTCTGTACTTTAGATAAAACTGACTAAACAATCAAGTCCGAACACCAGAAAATTCATCTCCTTCATGTTTTTAATCCTGACTCTGAGTAAAAACAGAAGAAAATGAAGACAAGCCACTAATTAAGTGGTGCAGTTGCCACATTTACACAGGACAAACCATACCTTGCTTTCCCCTGTTTTCACTGCCAGCATCAGGTCATCCTTGAGCTGTTTCTTGCAGTGCTCGCACGTGCAGTCGAAGTAATATTGCTTCTTGAGCTGCTTGCGCCGCTCCTCGCTCAGGCTGAGGAAGTCCACGTAGGACACAGTCAGCTCATCCCCCGCAGAAATCTTGCTCAGGGCCCGCAGCTCGATCCTGGGGGCAGAGGAGTGGGCTGTGCTTTGGGAGAAGCAGCAGAAGTGCAGCCACAGAGCCCTCAGGGACAAACCCTGCCCTGCCTTGCAGAGGGGAGCCCTCGCCCCAGGGCACTGCTTGGTCTTCAGGGAGGCAGGGCAGAGCTGAACAGCACTCTGGTTAACTGGATGCACAGCAAGAACACAGTGCCACCAGCTTTTCCTGCCCCTCTCCAACTCCCTGGCAGGGACATGTGAAGGTCTGAGCTATAAAGAGATTATGGCTCCATTACTTTATCCATATGGGGGCTGAACCCAGACAGCAACTTTTAGAACTTTTAGTTTGTTGCAGGAGATCTCACCAGAAGAAAAACACGTTGAGATCAGAAATACACAGCAAAATGCTGGGTTTGGATTTTGGGTCTCTTTTTAAGTGCTGCTTTGCATGCTACCCACACATCCCTGGCTACCCTCCCATATCCTGAGCTCTGCTGCCTTCAGTATCATTTTTGCTTTGAAAAGTTAAGACAAATTCCCTCTGGGTGCTGCATAAGAGATGCCCTCAGCCTGTTCATGCCTTCCACATAAAAGCTTAGAAATAATTATCTGGAGAGAGTCTATTTTTAAATAGATCATTTGACCTATTGCCACAATTCAATTGCCAGTCTCTGTTACTGAAATCTGTGGCAAGCCCCTGATGATGAGATTTGGAAAGCCAGACCTTTGTACTTGCCTTTCCCTCATGTCATTCTCTGCAAAAGGACTTAAATAATGTGGAAATTCAGAGCTATTCCCTTGCTGTTTCACTCTACTGAATCTCCCAGTTACTCTGGGCCACCTCTCAGCTGTAGGGGCTCAACAGGCACAACTGGCTGGACAGTTTAGTCAGAATGGGGAAAAAGTCCATCAAATACCAACTGTGAGGTGGTTCTTTTGCATCCACCTCCTCTCCCAACTACTAGTGAGCTCAAGAGTGTGTTTAATGTACTCATCTGCCCTGAGACGGGCCTGGGGGGACCTGCTGGCTGCCCCCTGAACATGAAGTGCTCTAGGTGGAACCCAGCAAAAGCCTCATTAAAAGCAGAGGTGGCAGAGGACTCACAGGTATCACCAGGTGCTTTAAAAGTGAGCCTTTTGGGGAGGACATGACTTATTCTGTGCAATCATGTCTTTGCAAAGGGATTGTATTTGTAAAATTTGTAATTGCAAAAATTGTAATTCTCCTGATATTCCCTTCTAATTCCCCTGGAATTCCTGTTAAAGACTCTCAGTACCAAGAATGTAGGTCTGAGTCTTCCAGCTCTGCTAAAGCTGCTGTCAAAATTCTTCTCCAAGGCTGGTCTTGATCTTGTCTGGGTGTTGCCATATCAGCAACATATTTCACACAAAATTTATCACCAAACATGCCATTGTCACGAAGGGCAGCTATTAGTTATGTCACAACCACAGGAAAATGCCAGGCAGAGAAAGGTGCAACCAGCTGCTCCAGGAGGAAGTGAACAAAAAAGAGCAATTCCCATCTGAAAAATTTACACATATAAACATTCCTGTTCACACTTCACAGGATCCTCGTTACAGTGAGCCATGCAACCAGAGAAGCAAAATTAAGCCTCTGACTTTCATGATGCCCCTGATAGCCCAAGCACCATAGGGGTATTTTAAGCAGCATCCCTTGTGTGGAGGGGATTGATAGCCTTTGGGGTAAGCCAGGAAACACATGGCATATTTTAAATACTGCAGTTAGAGACACTGGCAGCCAGGAGCACACCACTGAGCTTGTCAAGGGCTCTTTCCCCAGTGTCTGCCACGAGCAGCAGGGACCTGGATAGCTGCATGCACAGGCACAGAGAGTGCCTGATAGCTCAGAACTCAAATTGCCCCAAATAGCAACTCTAATCAGAAGTGAAACTCTTCCCCCACTTTTTTATGGTCCTATCTATAACGTACTGAGTGAGATTCAGTGGTGAAGAAGAGCACTTCAAATGTATTTCACATTTTCTTTGGGGAAAATTCATGCCTGCTTGAAATTAAATTTTAAAGACAACAGTGTCCCCTGAAGAACACTGACTGTAATATACCAAATGCCATGAGTTAAGCAAATATATTTTTTTTGCATGTATTTTTGTGATTTCTTTAGTTTGGATCACGTAACAGTGGCATCATTAAAAGGTGGAAGATTAATCATGGATTATGATAAAAAGGAATTGAAACCTACATCTCATGGTACTGCTACTGTAGGCAACACATTCCTCGGGCACAGTTTGTTGCAGGAGAAACGTGGAGTGTTTAGTATGTCAGTAACACAGTCATTTCTCATCTCCTAATATGCAAGGTTTTATTTTGGGCTGTACAAGATTAGCAAGACCTTGTTCTGACTTTCATGCTCTTGCCATGATCAGGGGAGGAGAAATGAGAAGTGGAGAGGGGAAATACTGACAGGGAGGAAGCCAAGGGACAGGGTGGGAAGGCAGAGAGGGAATTCACCCTGGGAAGGACAGTCACAGTATTATCACTATCGTTTTTATTTACTACAAAATGCAGAGTTAAGTGAGGTTTGGGTTTAGTGGGGGAAGAGAAGTTTAGAAAACAGGAAAAGTGGAATTTGGTGTAAACAGAGGGAGCCCCCTGGGGTCTTTGCATCCTTTCCATTAAACACAGGGCGTGGGGGGTACAGGGTAGTGGAGGAGAATGATGCTTTCAAGACTGACCCACCTCATCTGTGTGTGGAACATTGATCTTACAGCCTCATGACTGAAAGACAAAACAAACATCTGCAGTTTACACATGTACAAGTACAACATATAAAAAAACAATGGGTACAATGCATAGCACTGGACATTGTACTGGCAGGAGACAAGGGGGCTCCCTGTGCCTGGCTCATGTGGCACTGCATGAGAACTTCCCTTTGGATGTGCAGGACCAACCTGCCCATCACTGGGCCATAGAGCACTTGGTGGAAAACTGCCCTGACACTATGATTTTAGAAGTGGTCTAGGTCAGGGAATGTGCAAAACCTGCTCCTGACATTTGACAGGAACGAGGGGACCGGATCTCCTGCACAGAAAGGTCTCCACTGACATCAGCAGTGGTGCTCTCTAGAGCACAGCTTGAAATGGAAATCAGAGTGGGATTTCAGCCACAATTTACCTGGCCAATAACCCAATGGTCAAGTTTAAAGTCAGTAACCAGATACATGTGGGAGCTTTGACAAGCTGCCAGGCAAATAAATGCCATTCCTGTACTTACCCAGAAAGTCAGGGCTGTTATCACTGCTGGTTACCTCCTCCACTGCTGGGAGCTGTTTGGAGGGGCTCTCCCACCAGCCCACCATGGATCCAATCCAGGACAACTGGATGTCATAGTAGACTCCAACCTGAGTTTGGATCAGACCCTATTTCCCACCCAGGTAATCATCTAATTCAGTTTTGTTTTCTCTTGGCTCGTTTACCAGCTGCTTGATAAATACTGGTGTATTTTTATCAGGGAAAACCAGCAATGATAACTGAAGTGCAGAATCAATGTGTTAGTTAAAAAAAGGAGAGGCTGAGGGGAAGAGGGGTGGTTAAGTTATAGCACTAAAGTTTAGTGAAGACAGGTAGCTGTAAAATAGTAGCAGAAAGATCAGAGGAAATCCTGTGGCTGTGCAGTTTTTAGCAAGCAATTTCCCAGTTAATGTTTTGCACACACTGCAACTTTCTGAGTCAACAGCACTTTATACCTGTCATGGCTTGGAAAATGGGAAGGGCAGAGCATCCCTCCTGTGGGTTGCCTCCACTCCCAGCTCTGGTGAAACATCCCCGTATTTCCAACTGAATCTTTTTCCATCTCACTCCTGCAGAGGTTTTCTTACAGGACTTGAGTGGGAATAGGGAATGCCCAGAGACTGAGAGCATCCTGCACTCTCAGGTGACTCTGCTTGCAGATAACAATCACAACTGCCACTGAGGTCCCCTTGCTAAAGAGTGAATCAGTGATTAATTGAGATGGTACACCCTCACCAGATGGGAGTTGTGTTAGGAATGGTTATAAACACATCAGCAGACAGTGATACATAACTGATTGCAAGCTTTGGTTAGGAGAAACTCTTGGACTGTGGACTCAGCATATCCTTCATAATTTGCTGAATGGAATTACTCCTTAGCTATTTTAAAATAAGGCTTCAATATAAGGGCTGAATTAAACAGTTACTTACTATTTTAGCTACCTATTTTGAGTCTAGTTTAAAAACTCATAAGAAACCAGGGAAAATTTTTTTCCTAGTTGCTGGATTTGAGGTCAAATCTTATGTATTTGTTAGTGCATCAGATGAGAATATTTTAAATAACAGTGAGAGAAACCAGTTTGTCTTTAGCAAGAAAATACTGTTTGGGGTGTTTTTTTTCTGGGCTAGAGAATGAAACAAGAATGAATAGATTTTCTGGAACAGGGACCTGACACTGGGGGTGGCAGAGCCTGCTGAGTTGGCTGTTAGGATGCATCCCTGCTGCACCAAAGGAGAGAAATCCACTCACTTGCCATTGTTGAAGACGACAGTGCAGTTGGGCCAGCAGTCATGGTTGGCCTGGCAGAGGTTGGGGAAGATTCCCACACCAACAGCCTGCAGTCCTCTTTGGTCACTGAGGGTAAAGCCATTGCAGCTGATCTAGGCCCAAAACACAGGCAGGAAGAAACATCAAAGGAGAAAAAGCTGAAACACTCCAGCCAGGATAAAACATCAAAAGAGAAGCAATGCAGGACTCATGCAGAGGGACCAGGGCAGAGCTGAGTCAATGTTACAGAATATTTGCTGTCAGTGTTCACTTGGGATGCCTAAGATAAACTTGGTTTGGCCAAGCATTGATTTCCTTGTATTTGGTTCCTGAAAATAATTCAGCAAAAGGTCACAGGAAAATGATTTTGAGGCAATTCAAGCAGAAAGCAAAGTTCACACTCATGAAAACAGGTAGCAGTTAGAAATTAACCTTGACTGCTGCATTCAGCCTGGTCATGTTTGCTGGGCTGCCCTCAAAGCTCAAAAAAACAGCTACTACTCTTTGCAGTGAATTTTCAGAATGGCTACTTTTGCATGACATATATTCCAAGAATGAATTATTTCACTTTTCTATATGATACACTATTATCACATATGAACAGAACAGTGTTTAGTCACAAACATATCTGCAAAGAGAAAATGTGTTAAGATAAACCAAAGGAAATAATTACCCAGCTGCTGATTATTTTACCCTGTTAATAGTTTTATTTCCTTTATGACCTGATTCTGTAGTTTTTCTTGCTTCTCCACAGCCAAGCTGTGCTGGTCACTAGCACACAGGGTCTCTCTGTGTCCAGTGGACTGGATTTTCTTTCTGGTGTGGGTACCAAAGCATGCTGTGTCCTCTCCCTGTACTGGGAGTGGCAAAGACCAGCTTGTCTTGCACAGCAGCCACAGGCAGAGGGGTGAGCAGAGCCTGTGTCTCCTTTTGGCAGTCTTGGGAGCTGAGGGGATACTGCAGGGATACCCAGGGCTGGGAGCAGAGCAGCTCAGCCTGAACTGGAATTTCCCTCTCTGCTACACTGGGAACAAAAATTTGTAGTTAACAACTTAGTAATGGATATTATTAAATATATTTCCATTTTTTTATTGATTTTATTATATATATTAAGTCAATGTAAAAAAATCGAATGCACACAATATTGATAGACATAGATGTATCTACTAAAACAGGTCTGCTATATTCAAATATATTCTAGATGTATTTACTAAAAATATATTTTCTCAGCTCTCCCAGGTGCAGAGAGATGCCCGGTGGGACTTGTGATGAAAATGCAGCACCTGTGATTGAGCAAACAACTTGTCTGCACATTTAGACAACAAAATGTTTCAGCCCTTGCCCTTGGCATGCCACGATTTCCCAGTGTCAGTGCAGGTGGGGAATGGGATGAAGTCAGCCAGCCTCTCATCGGGCCAGCTGGAGAGTTTCTCCCCAAGCTGGCGTGACAAGCCCTCACCCCTCTCACCACTCCATACCACTCCGAATATGTGGGAGATGAACTGCATCCCGAACTGCTGGCAGTGGGGCGGCCAGAACTCCAGGAAACTCTCCACGTCGGCCCGCAGCTCCTTCCTCTCCTCGTCGCCAAAGCTGTCCACGTGGTTCTGCAGCTCGTCGATGGGCACCAGGCAGCCCTCGGACAGCCCGCTGCCCTCCCTCTCCATCCTCCACAGGATGCGGGCAGCCAGCCTGGCCAGGAGCACGGGAGAGAGCAAACAGCACAGAGTTCATCTCCTGGGGATGTGTGCAGGCAGACCGCTGAGACAGGCTCAGATGGGTGGTCACTGTCCCCAGCCCTCTGAAGGAAAGGGACGTGCAGGGTTTTGTCCTGTGTTCTCATCTGCAGAAGTGCTACACACCCCCAGCCCTCCACAGCTACTCCCATTTACTTGAGGATTCCTCTCATTTTTTTATGGTGGAGCCAGAATGCGAAGACAAATTAATGTATCCTATAGGCAGATTGGGGAAGAATCCATCTCCTCTTTCATTTTCCACCTACTCCCCAGTTTCCCACAACTCCTAAACCATTCAGGGTGAGTTTGCCTCACCACATTCAGAGTTTTTGGGACCCAACACCAAAAAAAAACCCAAATAGGATCACATCTCTTGCACCACTGATGTTCCTCCATGTACCTTCCCCATCTCAGGGATGCTCCTGGCCTCTCCTAAACCTTCCCCCACCTCCACCTTGCCCAAATCAGACCGCCCAGCTCCTCCTTGCCACGGGATGCTCTGTCCTCTCCCAGGTCACAGCTCTCACCTGATGTTTTCGGTGGGTGCCTTGCCGTGCCTCTTGATGGCAGAGCACTCATTTTTGTGGTTGAGCCAGGCTGCTCTCTGGCAGGTCCTGTCGCAGTAATAGGCGAACTTGCACTGCCCGCAGCGGTGCAGCCGCTCCTGCCGCTTGAAGCACGTGTGACAGATGACGTGGGTCAGGCTGCAAGGACAGAAGGACACCCTGGGTCAGCGAGGGCCAGCTCTGCCCGGTGAGGATCCTGAAAGTTTTGCACCCCTGGGCTCAAAAATGAACCCCTCAAGATTTTTTGAGAAGATGGAAAAACATCTCGCTCAGCTTAATCCTTGTGTTCTTGCCTGGTGCTGCTGCTGGAAGTTAAATGGTGATGGAATAACTGGGGCCCCTTCAAAAGGGGTATTTCATCTTTGGGGGATTCAAAACAGGATTTTCAAGCAGTATCCTACAATTGTATGCACGCAACTATAACCAAGGCTGGAGGAGGGCACTGATGAAGAAGCCTGACCTCACCCATATGCCCCTTCGTGTGTCCTGCTTTTGCTCCTGGAACTTAATTCACTGAGAAGCAGGGGGAGACACTTTGGTCTCCTGTCTAAAAAATTTTGGGACTTTCCTCTTGCTGCTAGAGAAGGTTTTTCACTGCCTGATTTGGTGTCTCCAGCTGTCTGCCTCTCTAGGCAACCGCCCACTTTATCTGGGCCTCCAGCCAGGCTTGACAGCACAGGAGAATTTAAATTCCCATCACTCAGCCACTGCTGGTGCCAGAAGGGAGGATCTCCTCACTGTAAAAAGCTCAGGAATCACAGAGGCTTCATGATCAAAGGAGCATTTATAATTGTGCACAGCACAGAGTGGGGAAACTGAGGCACAGGGAAATAAAAATATTATTGGTGATCCCTTAAGGAGGATGTGCCACAAGCAGGAATCAGACTCACAGCCCCAGAGAATCCAGCCCAAAGACTGTCCTTCCTCTCTACTATACCTATAGCTATATATAGGTACACACATACATATGCATATTTATATTTATACCTATATCACAGTACATTTAATATGCAATTTCTTTTCTCTGAAAATATTATGTGAGTTGCTGATATAATCTACCCTGTTCCTTGGCTCTTGCAGGATAAAAAGGGCCACAGATTTAAAAGCAGGATGACCCACATCAGACAAAACCACTTGCAAGAATGAGGTTTGGAAAATGAGGTTTAAGGAAGTGAGCAGTGCTGGAGGGAGCCCAGTTCAAGGCAAGCACCTGGGATGGGGCAGGGGGAAATGTGTCTGGGAAGGGGGGTGCAGGCAGCTCCACTGTGTCAAATGGAAGAGCTGGTGGGAAATGTGAGGCTGTGCTTTGTCAGCTGTCAGGTCAGGGGGGCAAAGAGAGATTGCTCTCCTTGTAAGGCAGAGCAGAGACAGAGAGCTGATAAAACCCACATGGTTACATCGAGCCAGGAAGCACAGGGAGGTATCTCACGTGGAGAATGGGGGTCCCTTCTGCCACCTGGGTGTTTTAAGGGCAGTCGAAAAGAAAAGAAAAGAAAAGAAAAGAAAAGAAAAGAAAAGAAAAGAAAAGAAAAGAAAAGAAAAGAAAAGAAAAGAAAAGAAAAGAAAAGAAAAGAAAAGAAAAGAAAAGAAAAGAAAAGAAAAGAAAAGAAAAGAAAAGAAAAGAAAAGAAAAGAAAAGAAAAGAAAAGAAGAAAAATGTCCTCCAAAAGGTGCTTCTCCTTCTCTCCCCTCTGTTTGCTCCCTGAGAACAAAGAAAAAAATACTGAAATGCTGACTTTGTATTTTGTTGTTTATTGCACAGGGAGTCCAGATTTTCCAAAGCAAACCTGCCTGGCAGAACTTACCACCAGCTCTGGAAATCCCTTGTTTCTGAGGAGATGCAGAAATGCACCAAAAATGTTGTACAAGACTTTCTGAGAAAGGAAAGGAACAGCTCCTGTGGTATTGAAACTGCAGAGGCAATTACTCACAGGTAATCTGACTGGCAAGTGTAAGAAATACTGCAGCTCTTATAAAACCATTATGGGATCCTCTGTGCCCCAAAATGGTTTCAAAGAAGACTGGATTTATTGATACTGTGTGTTATCAGGACTCCAGAGGCCTGTGCTCAAATCTTGACACTGTAAAAAAAAAATTCAGGAGACACAAGTATTTTAGATCTACTCCATAAAACCTCAACTAACATTGCTTAAGCATTTGCAAGCACCCAAATCCCCCAGGTGCCCCTTGGCAGTTGTGCAAATTCCTGCTGTGTCAGGGGAGCTCAGAGCTGGATGTCCCAACAGGGAATGAAAAGGGGGGCTCTCCCTTGGGATCTGAAGCAGCTGTCCTGGAGACACACAACACCCAGGACTCCAAGGCTTGCAGTGGTTCACAGCTCCTCTCTCAGCCCCTCTGCCATTGGAAGGTTCTCTGAATGGAGCAGCCTGAGACTAAATTCAGGTCTCTCAGCCTGTGGAAATGGTCTATAAAACCTTCTCTGTCTGGTCTAGAAAGTGTTTAACACAACCCAAAATGGTTCCAGGTATCCCAGATCTCCCCTCCAGTACAGGGAGCAGCCCAAATGCAGTCAGGGCGCTGCATGGGCAGGCAGCACTGAAATTCCTGGAGAGGACCCTGGGGAGATGACTTCTGGCACCCACCAAGGAGTCCTGGAGGTTTGAACCCTCTGGGTCTTGCTGCTCAGCTTCCCTTGCTTGCTCACAGGGACCCCACAACTGATTTCTGCTCTGTCTGTGCACAGCACAGCCTCTGAGGTGATCACTCCTTCCACACATAGTGACAACTGGTTCTCACCCTGCCCAAGAGCAGGATCCTCTTTAGTACAGTGGTGCCTCCAGCCCATCACAAGCTTACCAGGCCAGAGATTTAGGACTGGCTTAGAGGGCACTGACTGACTCACTGAATGGCTTTCTGGGGAGCCTCATGTTTCCTTGGCCTCCCACCCCAGCACCAACCAAGCCGAGCTCACGTGCTCTGGCGTTCTTAGGTGAGACACACGACTAAACTAATCCTGAATGTGCCAGCTACAGTGACAAATCAGTGACTCAACGTGCCAGCCAACAAATGCAAGGGGTAACACGGCACTGACAACTAAACCACGGCTCCTGCAAGCACAGCTTGCAGTGAAAGCACAAGAAACAAATACTCTTGTGACTGCTTGGATTGGATCCAGACAGATTAAGGTCTGTTGGACCTGCCAGGGCTGAGCACTGTCACAGAAAAGTGTTAACCTCGCCTCTGAGACATGCACAGCCCAAACATCTGCCATGCAGCACATAAAACATCTCATTCACTGGCCTGGAAAAGCCAGGTGAGATGGCTTTAGTGCAAAGAACAGAGGAGGATTTTATTGAGTAGCTGATAGACACAGTGGGTAGCTGACAAACTGTTTAACATGGCTCCATGCTATTCTGTACATCACAGATGACACACACAGAGATGGCCTAACTTACACCTAAATCCTGTTTATTATGGCTTGGCAGGGCATCTCTCTCCTCAGTCTGCTCCAGAGAACAGCATAAGAACAGCTTAAGATGTAGGCAAAGTCTCCTTGGTTTTCAAAGCAGAGGCTGTGACTCTTCATTAAAGACAACAGCCTAAGAAAATGCACCTGCTACCTAAAGATGAATTATTAGCATAAGAATAGGTTTGGTCCTCTAAAAAGAGGGTGGAACTTAGTAGTTTAATCTTTAAAATGTCAGGGATGATATACCCTAGTTTTTCTGATTTGAGAGATTTTTAGACTAATTTTTGACTATTTTATTTTCAGTCTTTCATTACAAGATTTCCCAGACTCTTCTTAGAGGTGTGGGTGAGGTTTTCTTTAAAAAGCTAGGTTTTCTCCCAGGTTTTAATTAAGCTTTTGAACAAATGAGATAATAACAAAAAATCAAATCCCAGAACATTTTTAAAAATGTGAATACAATCACATTAGCTCTCAGTTTTTATTGGTGCCAGCTCAAGGAATTTGTTCCCATAATCTTTTCAGTCATGCTGTTATGGAAAATTTTGGATTTCTTAAATCTCTAGGTCATCCCAACAACAATAACAGAGTTCACCACATTTCCTTGGAAAATTTTTTAGTACTTTTTCATACATTAAAAAGACATGCAAAAATTTCATTTTCTCAGCTTTTTATCGATGTGCAAATCACTCATCAAGCAGATCTTCAGGTGATCTTGGCTTTCCACCACATGACAGTGTTTTCCTTGACTACTGTCCCTCAAATCCTGCTGGTTAAAGAGCAAACCCTCTCTTGGGAGACGCTGACAGAGACATATGAGGCATCCCCGTGCTTACAGGAAATGCAAACTCTTACAGGCTTGAGAGCCAGCTGATGTGTCAGAGGAGAAGGTCACATACAGTGCATTGAGGCCAGGCACTGGGAATGCCATCCTCATGGAGGTGATGGAGGAAAGGAGACCTGGGATCTTTGAGGAGAAAGCAAAAGGGAGGAAGGATTAGAGAAAGCTTCTGTGAGAGGCTCAGGACCTTTGAAAATTGAAAAATTACCCCAGCAAAAGCAAAGGATCCCTTGAGAAGATTAATTTCCAACTTTCTGTTTCTACATCAGGTCAAAGCAGGCCTGACTGATGCTTTCTGAGTGATATTTCAGCTGGTAAGAGCAAGGCTGAATCAGAGATCAGGCTGTGCCTACACTTTATCCTGGGAATCACACAGAGTTCTGCACCCCTTTTCCATCAGTATTCACCATTTCCTTAAGCAGCCTGCTCTCATTCAGGTAAAGTAACAGGCTTGATACACGAGTCAATACTAAGTATACACTGTGTTAAGCAACTAAGTTACAGAATCATAAAATCAGAATGGTTTGGGTTGGAAGGGACCTTTAAAGGTCATCTAGTCCTAGTCCAACCCCCCTGCAATGAACAGGGTTAGCCTAGTGAGTCATACTCTGGCCTTAAATTCTGACTATGAGCTGGCTGGTGTTTATAGGAACCTCATTTTTCTTTGAGTTTTACGTACTTCTAGATTTAAAGTCTCTGGCACTGTGTAAAAAACTGCTGCTCAGATGACCATCATTGGGCTGAAGAGCACAAACCCTCACCAACCTTGATTACTTTAGGGGCTTTCAGGGTCCCTGTGACCTTCAGGGGCCTCCAGGGTGGGATGCAGCCTGTAGATTTAAACACCTAGATGTGCCCATCTGTACCCTCTGTGTCTGAGGAGAGATTCCACCACCAGCCTCAGTGGGGTCTGGAAAGCCATTCAGCTCCAAGGCAGATGTCTGTGTTCACTGCACCTATAGAGTTCCATTGATTAGATCAGCATTTAGCATTGGATTCACTTGTCTGGACACAGAAGTCCAGTGTTAGGCTCTGCAGGGACACCTGATGATAGAGTTTTGTCAAAGAAAATATTTCTCCTTTTTCCTAGCAAAATAAAATCTCCACATTCCCTCAAACTCAGCCTCCTACTGAAAGACAGACATCAATAAAGTGCAGTTGGGTGACAGCCTCAGGTCCAAATTACTTTGACAGCTCCTCACATGTATCTGTCTCTATCTGCATGTATAAGTCAGGCTGGAGTCTGTGCTATGATATCCAGTTGTCCTGGGTTGGATCCATAGTGGGCTGGTGGGAGAGCCACTCCAAACAGCTCCCAGCAGTGGAGGAGGCAACCAGCAGTGATAACAGCCCTGACTTTCTGGGTAAGGACAGGAATTTATTTGCCTGGCAGCTTGTCAAAGCTCCCATGTCTAACTTATTACTGACTTTAAACTTGACCATTGGGTTATTGGCCAGGTAAATTGTGGCTGATATCCCAGTCTGGTTTCCATTTCAAGCTGTGCTCTAGAGAGCACCATGGTGCTGTATCTCTGCAGAGCTGCCCCTACTAATCTCAAAAAGACCTTTGCTTCACCTGCACATCCTTTGCAGCCATACAGAAGATCACTGTGTGGCCTCTGCACCACAACTGCCTTCCATATACCTTTCTACAGCCAAATCAGGGGAAGGACTTCAAGGTCTCAGTACCCACAGACTGGGAATAGACTTCCCAAAGGACTGGGTCCTTTAAAGGACTGCAAAGTAGAGACCAGCTCTGCACTCTAGTGCATCTGTGTGGTCTTTGTGCACAAAGAAATCTGAGATCTCTGGATAATCTGGTCACATATTTGGGTAGGGCCTGAGCCAAACCCAGGAATCATTCAAATTTGAGTCCCTTTTCCATAGCACACCTACACAGTGCTTTCAGCAAGGCATGGGTGATACTGAGTTGAATTAGGATGAGGGACTCTGGATTTTGGGTTTCCTTGTGAAGGCTGAGACCCTTTTTTAATAGTGTAGACTCAACAGCATTTTTAGGTCCTATACAACCTGTGTTTTTGGGCAAGGAAAAGCACCTGCCTCTTCACTGGGCTCTTCATTCATGCAGAGGCAGCAGCAGTTCTTATAGGGTAAAACCAGCTACCATGGCCAGGTATGGATTTATTCTTGCAGGAATAAAGAATATGAGGATGCAGGCAACCCTTGAGGGTTGATTTGAGCAATATGTTCAATGGAGTTTGATGCAGCTGAATGCCCTGGGACAGCAATAGAAGGTACCTTTAAAACCAAAGTCCTAGGTGTGTAAGAGCATCAGGGTACTTTCCACAAGAAAAATGTGTGTTTGCATTGTATCTCACACCCGGGCTGTATCCTGCCAAGCTCTAATCAACAAGCATTCTAGAAATTTTGGGACTCGGTTTCACCACTGACCCATACTCAGTGCTTTGAGGTGAAATGTGTCACAGGAGGGTAAGAATCCATTGTTATTGCACAACAGTTGCAGAGAAGGGCTGTGTTTACCTTGACTTTTTGCTGCTCAACCTCTGGACCTGCCCTCTGGGAGCCCAGCTTGGGGAGGAAAGGAGGGAAGCAGGGAAACACATCTCTCCCCATCTGAGGTTTTCTCTTGGAAACTTCAGCCTAAAACACAGTCTGCAGTCTAAGAGCTGATGCAGTAATAGCTCCTGCCCTTGTCTCACAGTACACAAGTGACATTTGAAAATGCAGCAAGGCTGCAGCTCTTCTCTATGCATGGTGCAACATTTCACATAGAAGAAAAAATATTTTTAACCCACCATCGAAAGTCAAAACGTTTTCAGTGCTTTAAAAAAATAAGTAATTTTAATAAGGCAGAGGAGAGAAATAATTGTGCATAGGCACTTCTGAAGCAAATCACCACAGAATTCCAGCTAGTGACACGAGTGAAACTGAAGTACTAACTGAAGAGCTAAAAGGACACATCAAGGAGAAATGATTTTGTCACCAACTCCTGTAATTGAGCTCAGGGTCAAGACTTGAAGAACTCAACATTTTAAAGTGAAAAATGACATTTTTAATATGAGCTCTTGCAATGACATATTGAAATAAAAACTAAAGGTGTCATTCCAGCTATGGCAAGATTCATAATCATATTCACCCACTGACAGTTAAAGGACAAAGAAATGGTGAATGAAAGACACACAAAAGACTTAGTTCTTCCTCTGCCCTTTTAATATGCAATTCTCTGCTACTGCCAGATCACAGTGGCCCTGATCAGCTTCAGGTGTGAGATGGCCAGGGTTAACACAGCAGCACGACCTCTGCTTGTGCCCCAGACTTCATTAGCAGAGCCAATTGAATCAGACAAAACTCAGCTAAGCAGAATTACTCACAGCCCTGTTTAGTGTGCAGGGTATTTACTGAACTGACTGTTCTGGGCTAAAAACTCAGGAGTCTCCATGGTGCCCTTGAAGAACACTCACAACTTTCTTAAACTCAGAATTAAACCTTCAGCTGCCATCTAAGTCCTCAGTTTAAAAATTTGGGCCACATTGTGTTCTCGGTTAGCACGTTATAAGGCTGAGGAAATTTCATTTGTGTTAGAGGCTTTAATTTAGATTTGGCCCAATGGAGATCAACATAGAAATCTGTTCTTTGCTTCTTTTCTCTTCCAGATTATTTTAAGTGAATTTTCCACTGATTCAAAGGGCAGAAGTGAGCACCCACCAGCCACACCAGCAGCACAGGTTGAGTGAATGTTGTGATTAAAACAAGCAGCCGAAAAGAAAAATATCCTTGCGCCAGAAGCCTGGCTACATCAGTGTGAACATAAATTTAAAACCAGTCTCATCAAAGAGCAAAAGCAGACGTTTGTCTCCAGTTAGCTGAGCCAGCTGTAAATATTAAATCTCTTTAACAGAAACAGTGTCATTGCTGATCCCCACCAGCTCCTGGCTCGGGGCAGCGGGTGATGAAGCTGCAAGTGCAGCTGGGGAGCAGAGCACATGGAGCAGAGCACAACAGAACTCACTTTTATCACGCATTACCCGTCAGAGGCTTCAGCAAAGTCAGCCTGAGGTACCTGAATTACCCTGACTCCTGGTCAGGCTCTGCAGTGCAGCGTGGGGCTGGCTTTGTGAGACGCTGAACACGTGCAACTTTCCCTCTTTCTAAAAGGTTACAACACCGAGCACCTTGCAAGGTCACATCCTGGAAACAAGCTGCACCACACTGAAAGTGAAAAAGCTGATCTGAGCCCTGGGAAGGACATGCACTACAACTGTGAATGTGTCTTTCCAGAAGTGCTCCAATCCCTTCTCTGCTGCCATCCAGACACCTCCAAACTTTCATGCAGCCAGCCCGATGACATTTTGCAGCGAGATTACTTTTGGTCTGAGTTTTACAAGTGCTTTTCTCTTACCTGTCAAAAACCACGGCTGCATAGGCTGGCTCAGCAAAGATGACATCCCCAGGCAAGAATTCCTTCTGGGCTTTCAAACCCCTGCCTTTGCCTTCAGCTGTGAACACTTCCACTGACTCCATTCCTCCTTTGGTCATCCCAGGCACCCCAAGGATAGGGAGGTATCTCGGAGCAAGCCAAGCCTCCTGTCACTCCTCTCAGCTTGGATGTTCTGTGAGACCAGGCTTATAAAAGTCTGCCCCCAGCCCTGGCCACATGGATTTCCATAGGAGGGACAGGGGGTGGGAGCAGGAGAGGCAGGAGATCCTCTCACAATATCACCCAAACTACGCAGGGATGGGACAGGGCTGGGCTGTCTGCTTCATTAGGAAAACCCTCTCCAAAAGTGACGTTGGGAAATGTTTCTCCCAACCACAAGAAGTTGTATATATTACAACTCAGCTTAATTTATACTCTCCCACTGGAGAGGGAATGTATTCTCTTTGCAGGGTATTTTTAGCCACCACATGCTTCTGTCTCTCAGGAAGCAACAGCTGAGACAGTGGGATGGGGAGGGCTGGGATGCCTATTTCTGACCCCTGCACTCTCTGGCTTTTTCTAGAAATCAAACAAAGCTGCTTTATTTTTACCCTCAAAGAGATGGACAGCGTGTTTAAAGGCAGGGGATAACAGAAAAGCATGTGCCTTGACATTCTCAGCCTCCTGTCACCACCAGGAAAAGAGGAATTCACTTCCCAAATGCCAGTGGCAGTGTGTGTGCAGAGCAGTGTGGAAGGAGCTGGAAGGACACCAACAGACTGTGGGAGCAAGCAGGACACCCCAGACACTCTCACCATCTTGGATGCTCTAAACCTCCTTGAACCAGCAGCTGAGAGCTGTCCCCACCTCCAGTGCTCAGCTGTGGAAGAGAATCTGAGCCACCTGAGTGGCAAAGGAGAGACCAACACAGAGACCAAACTCAGGAGCAGCGAGGCCCTGGCTTTACCCTCTGCAAGCTCAGGGAGACACAAGGAAAGGCCTTCATGTGGGAGAGAGAACCTCACTGTGAAAACTGATCCCAGCCCACACTGCCCTTCAGCACTTTCTTATCATTTAATAGCACTTCACTGGGCTGGTTCCTGCTAATCTCACCCTCCACCCCAGGAAACCTGCTGCTGTTTCCCCATCTATCTCTAAGCACTGTGCAGATAACAATGATTCAAACCTCTTCCCACTTCTCTGTGCTGCAAAGAAAAATCTGCCTGGTTAGCAGGGAAAGTGAGATGCAGAGAAATAAAGAGGGTAAATCTTGTCCCATGGCAGTAAAATAAATCCTTTACATTTCCAAGGCAGTGGGAAGTATCACTGAGCTCTCTGAGACACAGAACTGCTCAGCACCTTCTGCTGAAAGCCTCTGGCAGTGCTCCTTGCCTGCAAATGAAGTCTGGTATCATAACAAATCCCTGTCTTATAGCCTGCCTGTGTGTGCCAAGCACAAACAGTATCAATCCACAGCTCCATAAATTCAGGGGGATCTGGCTGTTCATGTGGTTATGAGCAGTAATTCCATAACAACCAGACACCTCCACTGCTCCTGAGGAGGGCCAGAGCTGTCCCAGAGCCATCAGCACAAACCTCCCAGCTCATCCAGTCACTGCAGGCAATTAACTCCTACAAGCAATTACAATTTTAGCTGCAATGTGTGATAGGTGATGTCAGAACGCTCTGGTCTCATCTGTACTTCAGAGGTTATTCCCTTGGCTCTAGGCTTCTTTTAGAAACTGCCAGAAGGACTTTAGCACTTCAAAATCCGTGCTGATTGTTTTTTTCCTCCCAAACTCTCACAACTTGGAGTGTGGCTATATTGAACACAGCCATCAATCACACTAAGCACTGTTTCTGGTTGCCAGATAACAAACAAGAATAGAATAGAATAGAATAGAATAGAATAGAATAGAATAGAATAGAATAGAATAGAATAGAATAGAATAGAATAGAATAGAATAGAATAGAATAGAATAGAATAGAATAACAAGTAATATAATTATAACAAAGAAACTATCTTTTCTAAGTGGATGCTGGATAACAGGTATTCCTTCTTTTTCAATCCATATTTAGCGCAGTGAACCTACTTTGAGCTCCTAGAAAAAACATTGAATTTCAGAGCCAGCTGGAGAAGAGCACCAATTTTGGAGCATGGAGCAAAGCACCCCTCAGCAGGAGATTATTCTGTGCTTTGGGTCTGTCTGGATTCTGGGCTGGAGGGGTGAGTGGTCCCATCCTCCCAACAGAACTAACAGCACCCTCTGCTGCCCTCTAAAAATCATCCAAAGCACGATTTTATCAAATGTAATGGGACCAGCTTCGATCTCAGACAAGTCATGAATTAGAGAGAAAAAAAAGGAAAAAGCAGGAGGAATAAATCCCTGTGCCAAGCAGGACCTCCCCAGACTCATCCTGCCACTGCACTCCAGCTTTAACCATCCAATGTGACACTCACAGGGCGTCCTGGATGAAGCCCCTCTTTGGGGCAACAGCAGGGAAAACTGGGGGGAAATTCCTTCTCCGTGGGGTGGAAACAATGGGGGCTGAGGGGAATTCAGCCCTGAAGAGGGATAAGTCAGTGGGACCATGGAGGGAAGGGCTGGTATTATCTAGCATTAACTAGGCAGTTACATGGCAGCTACTAGTAATTGTTAGGCAGCTATTAAGGAGCTATTAGGAGCTGTTAGGCAGACACTGGGCAGTAACTATTATTTACTAGGCATTTATAAAGCAGCAATTAGTAATTTAGTGATTGTTAGGCAGATATTAGATAGCTACAAAGTCATTACTAGCAGTTGTTAGGCACTAAGATGTTACCAAGCAGTTATTGCAATGTTGTTAGACTCTTCCTAGTAGTTACTGAGAGGCTCTTATTGCAGTTACTGAGCAGTTACTAGGCACTTACTAGCTCTAGTAGTTACTGGGAAATACTAGACAGGTGTTACTAGCTCTGAGGCAATTACAAGGTAATTACTAATTTATTACTAGCAGTCATTAAATGGCTTTGGTCAGTGCATTATAAGCATTGACTGATAGGTTGTATAATGAAAATCAAGTTAAAAAACTAAAAACCACACACTTAGCAATGCATAAATGTGGGCTTTATTTAAAATATGTGAGACATCCATTAGCAGCAGCTTTCCCTATTGTCAGTTAAATTTAATAGTACTCTTGGAAGCAGAAATAACTCCAGTGGAATTAATCACACCCTTTAGAAAGCTGACAGCTATTTTAAGCAGTCAGCTTTCTGGGGGAAAGAATGCAAGCTCTTCAAAGGAATATATTTGGGGGAAGTTGAAATATGGTCTGGCTATGTTTAGGTTTAAATTCCAATTTTCTCACATATTTCCTAAATTGAATTGTCATGTTTCTGAACTCCAAAATCTGCTTTGGTACATTAACAACTTCAGAAGCACTTAGACCTCCAAGAAATTTCAAGGGGCTGAGGGTTGTGGTTTTTAAATCCTCAGTGTTTTAGAGGTAGCTCACACCCTTATTTTTAGTGCAGAGCTGAAAAGACTTAATGGCACAATTCTTTATAATTTTATCACACAGCTCACACATGCTCACTTTGTTTTTTGGGGGTTTTTTTGTTTTGTTTTATTGTAAGGAGTTTATTTTGACTCAGTAATAACAAGCCAAAATCCCTTGGTACCTGCAGGAATTTAGTCAATCTGTAGGTAAAGTCATGCATCCTTTTTCAAGACTCAATAAACAGCTCTCATATGTTATAAATTACTAATTTCCCCCTCTCCCTTCTTCAGCATATCTTATTCACTTACTGGAGAGGAGAAAGAGTTTGGGTACCAATTTACTGATCATGTTTCTCACCCAGTGTTCCACGAACCCATCTTAAATAGTACTGAGAGTAAGCTGGGAAATAACATGGTACAAACTGCCCTCTTGCAATCACACAGGAGCATTTTTATGTCAGAAAAGAGCTGGGCAGAAGGACAAGCACCTTGTCTTAACCTGCCCCAGAGAGTCTGCAAAGTGAGAACTGGGAGGTGCATTTCTTACTGTGCTCTTCAGGCACGAGGAGGACTAAAACATGTCAGTGTGGAAAGGGAAAACAGTCTCTTATCCTAAGGATTCTTCTTGGGAAGGAATCAACCACTCACCATAGACTTACTCAGCTTTCTGCTGCACCTTAGTCAAGTTTTGATGGTGTGTTTCAAGAAGTAAAGCACAGCTGGATCAAACCATGCTTAGATACTGAAACAAAAAATCAACTACTTGTTTTCTGAAATCCTGAGCTGTTTGTTGCAGTAAAAATTATTTGCACTTTTAAAAAGTGCAGCTTTTTTATTTTTTTCTGATAAAAGCAGAAAGCTGATTTCAGTCTGCTGCAGCACTGACAGTCTGGCACATCATGGATGTGATAGGAAGGAGGAAGCAGAGCACAGGCTTAGTCATGTGTTGTAGCCAAATTAATGCTAATTCAGTGTTCAAAGATGAATATGAAGGCTTGTAAGTTAACTCTTGTTACGGTATTCTGTGGGGGAAAATTCTTAGGGATTTAGTGATGAAACTAGATTATGGAAACATGCAGTGCCAGCATTAACAGCATTCATTTCCAAGTAGAAGCCAGTTTGGTGTTTCTCTTTTTTACATTCCCATGAGCTTTGAAAACAAAATGAAAATCACTCAAAATACATTCAGTGAGTAAACTCACTGAGAAAATGAAAATTTAATGTCACGACAGTATTGTTTCCTTGGAGAAAAGTCTTTCACCTAACTGCAGAAATGGAAATCTCACTGGTTGAGCCTCTCTTCCTCATTTGGGATACAGTGCTGTAACACCAGTCCAGTGTATTTGGCAGGGGATTTAAAGTCTGTTTGTTACCTTTGCCTACCCTTTCTAAGTTGAATTTCTGTGGATATCTGAGTGTATTTCTAGGTTTGCTGTCTGACTCCTCCTGTGCACTGACCATGCTTCCTGCTGCCCCCCGAGCCAAAAGGGACTGGATTCCAGTGCTGCTCTTTGCCTGCAGTTTGAGACACCTGACACTCTCAGCATCCAAGTTCTTGTTCATCTTTCCTCCCTTTATGGAGCAGGAATGTGATGTCCTGATCACAAGCAACAGAGTTTTAACATCATGTCATGAGAAAAGTTAATAATAGGCTAAAGCTGGGAGCATTTCCTTTTTAATCAAGTGGTAGAAAATCCTGGGGTGAACAGATTTTTTAAAATTACTTGGTTTCTGATATTTTAATTTATGTTACTATTTTTCCTAACTCGTTTATATTGCCCCCAGGGAACACTTTTCCTTGCCTTTCCTACATGGGATTCTACAAAGATTCCTCTACAATTAATGCAGCAAGAGTAAGAAAAAACAAAGGTTTGAATTTGGAAAGACATTGTCAAACTTCCCTCAAGAGGTAAAATATGCAAGTATAATAATGTTAAAATGTTCTTAAGCATTCTCACATCAGGGTTTTAGTAGCTTCATGGAATTGCTGTGACAATGAGGGGAAAAAAAAACTTTTAGAAAAAGATGGATGTGATTCTAAGATCACTATGGAGAATAGAGAAACAGTAAGCAATTATTATTTTTCAATTCATGGAGTAAGAGTCTGATGCATTATTATTAGGCAACTTGTTTGGTTTCAGGTTTTCAAAATCCACCTCAGTTATTTGCATTCTTTTAATTTATTTAAAAGGATTCAGGTTTTTGGTTAAGAGAGCCTGAAGATCCCCTTGCCTTCTCAATCTCCATAATTTCTGTCTGAATATTGAAACAATTAAGTTCTTTTTCTGTATTCACTGTTATTCACTATTATCTTAGACTGCTTTTAATTTCACTTCATCTGATGTATTGGGTACTGTGTCTTCTCTCAGAATGCACAAGTCAGAAAATTACACCAATGAATAGTATGCTGGGTTTCAAGCATGCATTTATTGTCATTATTTATTCTGCTTTAATAACAGTTTCTTTCTATTTCTTCATGCCATTTTTAAGTCACGTTGGAGGTAAGAATGAGAAGTCATTTTTATGAGAGTAAAAGTGGATGTTTAGGAAACTGTCCATGCACCAATCTTTGGTAAAGTTTGAGTGGCTTTTGGTAATTAATAAATTTTCAGTTATCCATGGCTTGTCTTATGCTGAAGAACTTGTAAGACTGAGACCAACTCAATAAAACATTACCTTGGAATCAAATTATTACCTTACAAACCTGTATCTCAAAATGTTTTTGTAAAAAGAAAAATTGTGAGGCAGAACTGCAAGTGCGACGTAAGGTGAGCATTGACTCAGAGGCAGCAGTGATGCAGCAAATACTCTGTGTTTGCTCAAAGGAGTCAAGCACTTGGTTTGAAACACCTGTTTTCTGATAAAACCAGTGAATTCAAACAAAGGTTGTTCATATCCTAACTGAAAACATTCATTTTAAGTGAAGCTGTTTATGCCAGTTCTGCTGTTCAGGGTAATACTGAAAGGTCCATCAAAGTTACATTCATAAGAATTAAGTTTTAACTCATCCCTTTGCAGCAACTCCTTTCTCCTGGGCTACCTTTTCAGGATTCAGAGATGCACAGAAGTGAAAATGAGATTTCAGACTTAAAGCCTAAATACAAAAGTACCCACAGGTGAGAATGTATATTTAAGGGTGTTGACCAAGTCTTGTCCCCTGTCTCTGTGCAGAGACATAAAATAACTTTCCAAACTTTTTCTTTCTCACTTCCCACCTCTGCCTCTCTTCTCTGTTAGGGCTCCATAGCCTCTGGAGCACATTTGGAATATAAGTCTGATTGTAAAGCAGCCCTTTATTAAATTGCCCAAGTATCTCAAATGACTACTATAAATGAATGTGTTACACACCCAAGAAGGAATACAGACTGACTTTTTTTTGCATGTGTTTTGCTTTTTTAGCATTTTGCAGGCATTTTGGGCACCAATTCTCTGTCCTAGATTTTAAATTTTTGACTCATCATAAGAGCCACAATAAATACTGTATGGCTGCTGAGAGTTGTAGTGAAAAGAATCGTGTCACAATGGGCAGCAGTAGTCTCCAGGGTCTGC
Source organism: Luscinia megarhynchos (assembly GCA_034336665.1). Lineage (NCBI taxonomy): Eukaryota > Metazoa > Chordata > Aves > Passeriformes > Muscicapidae > Luscinia > Luscinia megarhynchos. Next base: position 5,572,255 of record CM067566.1, read on the forward strand.
TTTCTTTGGCCTTGATAGTCCAACAACAGTAATATTTTGTTTCTCTTGGCACAAATATCTGCTGTTTAAAGAACAGCTTTTAGGTAGTACATTCATGGAAGTCTAGGCTGTATTTCACATTTACTTTCTAGGCACAAAAGTGAAGTACGACAGAACAGGAAGATGTTGCCAGTTTTATTGCTGGATTTTCCCTTTATGCCTGGATGGTGCCTGAACACTCATTCCCCATTCTGTCTAATCAGCTTTGACAGGTACTTTTTGCAGCCTAATTCCCTCTGAAAAGTATTTCTGTAGTGCTTGGGAAGGTTGATGGGGCAAAGCAAATGGCACAGGTGAGGCAGATGGTGAGTAGTGAAACTGAAAACTGCATAACTGCAGAGGTACCAATCTGATCAGTGGGATTTTTCACCCCAAAAACCAGAGGGAATTGTTACAGTGTTCCACACTTCCCATGAATGTGGAATTAAATATTTGAGGGATCTTTGCAATTCTTTTCCTGGGATCTTATGAGTACCTGAGGCTAAATATTTTGTGCTAAAATCACTTGCCAAGCTCTTCTTAGCATTTCAGTATAATCAGATCAATAATTCATTTTCCAGAAACTCTTATGTTTGCTGCTTCACTTGTGCATCCTTTTAGATACTTAAAATGCTGTTAATATTTGCTGTAGCTATGGTATGTCAGTGGACTTCACAAGCCATGAACTCTCACAGCATGTCTGTGGCACTGCCAAGTGCCATAAGTTCCAAAATACAGCTGAGGATCCTGTGGCAAGGACAGACCATGACCTGCTAAGAATCACATGAGAAAATATTGCCATTGGGTTCTGGTAAATAGGAGATGTGGGCTGGATTCATGTCTCCAGCCCAGAAATCTGGTTTTCCCTCTGATGTTTGGATGTTGACAAACAAATTGTTCAGACTAAAAATAAAGGGAAAACAACACTGAAAATTATTGGTTCATAATATGTTATAAATGCTTGTATCTTTTATTTTTAAAGAAATACAACTAAAATCTAATCTTATATTTCTTAAACATTTTTATCAATATCTTTTTATTAAAGAGCTGCACCTTTGTGACAATCAGTGGTTGGTCTGGTCTGCAGTGAATCATTTCTTAATGTCAGAAATTTGATCCACTCTAAATTCACACCGCCAGCACCATTAAATATTTTGGAGGCATATAAATGGCAGTGTCAGTCTGGCAGTTTTGCAGGGCCCCAGCTTTTGGTTGATTCTCTCAAAATTTTCTGATGGCATGGTTACAAACTGTCAAGTAACCTTTTAAAGGAGTTTTTCTTAGTCACCAGGAAAGATGTTTTGTGAATCTGAAAGCTAAAAACCTCAAGTCAGGCTTAATATCTGTAGAACTAGTTACACACAGGCAGTGAGAGCACAGATCTCCCCATGCTCTGTCAATTTTGTGTGTAGCAAATGGCCTTGAGGCAGAGTTAGAAGGAGAAAGGGCAGACTTGTTCCTGACCCCGCTCTGGGGGTGAGCAGGGATGTGTCATTTAGTGGCTGTGGATGTGTGTGGTGGCCTCGGGAAGGAGCCTGTAGTGTCCCAGACCAAACTCTATTTACAGCTCCCTGCCTGGTTGGGATTTAAGTGAGAGACACATCAGTTTATTCCTGAGCTTGTCTTCGTGCAGTTTGTCAGAACACCATGTATAAAACACTTCCCAGCATTAAATATATATGTATACACAAACATATATTTGCCTAAAAATCTGGTAACTACACAGAAAATAAAAAGAAAAACGCTATGCATGTTTGTACATTTTTCCCATGTGATTTGAAGCTGAAATTATACCAGTTCAGGGTTTTTAAAAGTGGTTACCCAGCACTTCTGAAGTCGCTGTGCTTCCAGCCGTGCTCAGCAGCAGCTGCTGTCCCTGTTTGTGGATCAGGGTGTCCTGGCCTTGTTTGGGCTGGGGGAAGCAGGTGGGGCTGTGCTGTGCTTGGCTGTGTGACACTGGCAAAGCTGGAGCTGAGCTCCTGTGCCATTTGCTAATGGAACAGCAGGGCAGTGCCAGGAGCTGCATCAAAGCCACTGCCAGGCTGCTCTGCCTTCCCCAGCCAAGTTACTGCTTGGGAACCCTGCCTGTTTCATGTCAGATCTGCTAATCATCATCCTGTGACCATGCAGAAAACCTTAGCAGAGTGAATCTTTAAGGGTCTGAAATGGAAACAAATGTTTTGAATTCTGTGTCTTTATTTTTGAGGTTGTTTCTGTCTTGGGGAAAATGAATTATTAGGTTTAACAGCACTACAAGTGTTAGACTGAGGTGAGAGGTTATTGTAGCTCTGCATTCATCACTGCTGACTCAGCTGTAGCAGCATAATTTTGTATTTACAAAGATTGAGTCCAAACAGAGGAACTACATCATTAAGAGGTGAGAAATTGGCTTAACGAGCAAGAGAAAAGACAACAATATGATAAGAGAACTACAATATGATGAATTTACAAAGAAGAAAGAATTATAAGTCCTTTCAGCCTTTTTACAACATCAAGGAATGAAAATTGATCTTGTAATAACAAAGAAGAGTAGTATTTGAAGCTGTCCCTAGAATTTATTTCCATGCAATTCATCAGCTACTGTAAAATATTGAGGACAAGGACACAGCAGGGTTCAGGATGGCTCCAGGAGGCACAATAGATGTTACTGGGCCAACCAGACTTTTAGTCTCTACAATCCAATCTTTTCACTACAGTGGCCAGCAAGAAAAAGGTGAACTAAACCTCATTTTAAATTTTACATTATAAAGTTTTTAGGGCTTTTTTGTAGTGTGCACTTGGTTGGGTGATGTCTGCCAAGAAGGCTGTGCAGCTCACTGCTAATTCAAGGAAAATATACATAAAGTGCTGTCCTTAATTCATATAAAGTCTTTGAAACAAATACATGCTTTCCAGTGAGAATTTATGCAAATTGAAATAGAGTGCATACTGCCCATGACAGTAACATTTCATAGACTTGTGCCTAGCTGCAATTGGCCTTTTTTAACTGGGTGGGAGGAATTTTAATGGAGAATATTGTTCCATCTACCTTTATCTAGGTTGCTGTTTTTACAGTTCAGTACACTTGAGCAAACTGCAATTTTCCTCTGTAAATGCATTTTCTGATACAAACACTGGCAATTCATGTACTTTAGGTGCAAGAAGGGCTTTTGTCTGATGGTCAGAACTTAGTCATTGCATTTTCTTGTGTGAATCAACTCAAGTTATTGTGTCCATTTTTCACTCCTCTGCTTGAAGGGGTTAAGCTGCATGAATCAGTAACAGTAGAATATTGAACTTTTTTGGATGGCTTACACTACAGAATACAGAATCTTTAGAAGATGAGCCACCATTGTATGTCACAAAAAGGAAGTTTTTATTTGGAAATTAATTCCTATACTGGAAACTAATGGCACTCCATGCCAATCAGCAGCATTTTGATACCACTTTGGCATTCCTTGTTGGGGCCACACTCCTGGGTGATAGTGCCTCACATAATGTTTAAACTGATCTTATTTTAATTAAATCTGGACTGACTAGGTTGGTATCTATTGATGCTTGCCTTGGATCAAGTATCTAGAATACTATTTAATTTTTCAGAGTGGTTTATTCCCATCAGCACTTGACAACATTTGCTGGAATTATCTTGCATCACTTTAGAGATCAGAAATTCTCTTTGTTAATGTTTAAGCCGTGGTTACACTACAACTGGGCACCTAACCAGCTCACTTTATAAACACTAGTGTAAAATCCATAATTTCTAGTGTAAAACTGCAGCAGAGACTGTATTATTTATAAATGCTGTTTATGGCATTGTGCCAGGACTCTTGCTTAGGGGATGGGATCATGGTGTGCTTTGAGTTTTACCCCTCTTTTGCAGCCTCTAACCTACAGGTTCCTTTTTTCAGGAATTGGGGCTGGTTGTAACTTGTACTCTGTCTGTAACACCACACTTATTTCCATAGTAAGATCCATTCCATAACTCCATTCTCACATGGAACAAAAATAAACACCAGATTAAGTAAGTCAGTAAGTCTTCTGTTACTATTTCTCTGTAGTTTGCACTTCTAGACTTTTTCATGAGCCCTGTCTGCTTTTAACTGATTTGAATAAGTTTGTGGGGATTTTTTTTGTTTGTTTTGTTTCATTTTGGAGGTTTTTTTGTTGTTTGGTTTAATGGTTTTAAGAGGTACTGCCTACTGAAACTGAGATTCAGTCCTAGACTTCTCACAGACCAGGGAAGGTCCTTCAACCTTTGCAGTTTTCCCACTTATTTTGCTCTCTGGGGGTAGCAGCACCTATTTTGGCACAGCATCTGCAGTGCTCAGTCTAGAAGGAAGTGGTCTGAACTTAAAAATTCCTTTTGACAAGGCAAAGGCAATCTTAATCCTGAAAAGTGCCAAGTCTGCATCAATTGTGTTGCTTTCAGGACTCATCTTACTTTTGGCATAAGATATTTATGGGATGGATGGAAGCTTTTGTACTTTCCCATTTACCCAGGAGAGGGCTGCTGACTGTTAACTGCAGAATGGATTTTGTGGTGATTTCAGATGCAGTTCTTAGAGAGTGCTGTGCAAACTAGGCTAAATATCAAAATTGCTTACATATTAAACATTTTGATAAAACAGTTTTATAAAGTTGTTAAGGTTGGAAAAGGCTTCTAAGATCATCAAGCCTGGCCATTAAAAAATTATAAGTGAAGACACAATAAACAATAAAACCACAAAAGACTGATGTAGAACTGGTGTGATTTTAAATATTTGTTTAGAACAGAATTAGAATCCCTCAAAACAGGAGTGTAGGAAACTACTATAGGCTTATCTACAGTTTAACAAAATTATTCCAGATGTTGTTTGTTATTGGGGTTTTGGTTTGCTTTCCTTTTTTGGTTACCAGTTCTAAGTGGAAAATTAGTTCCTTAAACATGGAAATTGTTGTAATGTACACATCATCTAGGAGATTTTCCTCACATATTCCTGACTTTTAAAGAATGAGAATAGCCCTGCTGAGAAGGACTTGGAGATACTGGTGGATGAGAGGCTGGACACAACCTGGCCATTTGCAGCCCAGAAAGTCAAACCTGTCCTGGGCTGCATCACCAGCAGGGTGGGCAGGCTGAGGGAGGGGATTCTGCCTCTGCTCTGTCCTGGAGAGACCCCACCTCAAATACTGCATCCAGCTCTGTGCTTCCCAACATCAGAAGCACATGGATCTGCTGGAGCAAGTCCAGAGGAGGCCACAGAGATGCTCTGAGGGCTGGAGCCCCTCTGCTGTGGAGACAGGCTGGGAGAGCTGGGGGTGATCACTTGGAGAGGAAATGCTCCAGGAGATCTTCTAGAATCTTCCAGTGCCTCAAGGGGCTACAAGAGAGCTGGAGAGGGACTTTGGACAAGGGGATGGAGTGACAGGACAAGAGGGAATGGCTTTAAACAAGAAGGCAAGTTTAGATTGGATATCAGGAAAAATTTTGTTCTCTGTTGGATGGTGAGGTCCTGGCACAGGATGCCCAAAGAAGCCATGGATGCTCCATCCCTGGAAGTGCTCAAGACCAGGTTGGATTTGGGCTTTGAGCAACCTAATCTAGGGCAGGGGTTGGACTAGAAGATCTATAAATGTCCCTTCCAACCCACACTATTCTATGATTTTATAATTCCATAATATGTTCAAGCTCTTGTGCTGCTCCCAGGACTCATGAGTGAGACCTTCAATGAGCCCAGACCTTGGAAACATCAGCTTCTGCAGGGGCTGAGGTAGGCAGGGAGAGGCAAGAGAAAGAGGGGAATTGCACAGTCTGCCTGCAGTGTTCAGAGCAGGGCTGGTGCAGAGGACCTGTGTGACACTGCACTGAAAGCTGCTGGACTGAGTAAATACAGTGAAGTTCTGAAAACTGATCATTTAAAAGCAATTTCACAAGAGGCTGTGGAGTGTCTCATTGTTTTCAGGTCACAGGAAAGCTTCTGTAACCTTGATGTGGGACTGAAAGCCATCACACTGTTGGTTTGCAGCACTCTGTGCTTCCCCCGGGGTGAGGCTTTTGAAGAGCCACCTGTGCTGAGCTGCTGTGCTCAGTAAATCTGCCCAACTGAAGCTTTCTCTTGTGGGCTGTTGTTCTGTGGGATAGAGTAGAGACCAGGGCCCTCAAAACCTTGAATTCTGTCTGATTTCTCTTACTTTCAGTTTTGTGAGTAAAAGAGGAAGGTTGGAAAGCCCTGAAAAATAATGTTGTCCCCTTTTTCTTTCTGGTTTCTTTTTGAATTTGTATTTTGTGGTGATTGCAATCTTGGCTCTAGATTTTTCCTGCTACTGCTAAGTGATAAATCTGGGGAGCCAGAACCTGAGCTGTCAAGTAGTTTAGTTCATCCTCTGACAGATAACAGCAGAAAATTTCTTGCCCAGATTTACTCCTAGCAGTGTCCTGTCAGTCACTCCTGCTCCAGGGTGGAACACTGAGTGTGGGCATAAATCCTAAATCAAAGTTTCCACAGGTGACTGACAAATCCACAAGTCCTGAACACCTGTGGGAGCCCACCTTGCACCATGTACTGCCGCCACTTGTCACACAGTTGGGCTTCATTGCAGAATTGGTGCTTAACAACACCTGGCAAAACCACAGATCCTCAGGTCACAGACCTTTCCTTCCTGCATTGACAGGCTCAGGTCCTTGCTGTTTCTGTTCTTGAGATATGAAAGTTTGAAATAAAACTAGATTCTCAGTGGGGGGATTGTGAAAGAAGTAGTACATTGTGGGTTTTTTCTCTGTGAGAGCTGTGGAGAAAACTGAAAATGTGTTTGTGTGGGAGAGGGGAGATCTAAAAGACACCTTTAAAATGAAGTAGGATTCCTTAGAATTAAGGATGAAACAGTTCCCAGCAGTGTTCTGAGCACTGACCTAACAAACAGTTGAAATTAAGTTGTTTTCCCCAAAGCTAAGTGCTAGATGTTTCCAAACCATCTGCATTATAAATTCAAGCTCCAAAAACTGAATCATAGCTATCAATAATATCAATAATCTGTGAGAAATATATTGGCTGTGATACCTCTTGAATTTAGGTTAGCTTTTTCCCTCAAAATGTTTCTTTTGGGACTGTATTATATCAGTCTATATGTGTAGCTTCTTTAGGTGATGGAAGGTGCTAGAAGGTCTCCCTGGAGCCTTCTCCAAGCTGAGCATCCCCAGCTCTCTCCTCCTGACTCCATAGCAGAGGTGCTCCAGCCCTCTGAGCATCTTCATGGCCATCCATTCACCAGATCCACATCCTTGGGCTGGGGGCATGGCCAACTGCTGTGCTTAAAAAAAATACAACAAATCACTCTGCCTTGCTCAGCTTCACCCCAGTACTGCTCCCTGTCTTGCTTTGCACTCCCCATGCTGCTGCAACACCAGAAAACTGCATTTCTGTCTGGACAAATGAGTCACTCAGTCTGGGCAAAGTGGTGTGTGACCACTGAAACGTGAGACTTCTCAGCTTGCAAGATCTGGCTCTTTTGCCTGCTTCTTAGAGGCCAATAGAGGTTTTGGTGCTGCAGTTTCCTGCAGGTCCAGCTCAGGGCACAATAGGCTCAGCTCTTGTGGGTTTCTCTCAGGCAGCACCTGGGCTCACCTTCAGGGGCAACATCTGTGCATGCACAGAGCTCCCTGGGCCCAGTAGCTCATGTCAGTGCTGCTCAGGATGCAGAGACCTCAGGAAGGCATCCTTTTTACCTATGTTGTGTGTAGTGCTCAAATTTGAGTTTCTTCATACATGAGCTCCATCCCTGCTCCATGCTGTCATGCTCAGAAGGATAACTGGGAAGCTGATGTGAAATCAATACCATGATAGTAGAGTTGTATCCTGCAAAACAGCATCAGATCCCATCAGATTTATATAAAGTCTGTGTTTTGGACCATCTCTGAATGGCCAGCAGCTGGCATTGCTGGCATTTGTGTCCGTACAAGCACTTAGAATTCTGTGAAATTTTTGGAAAACTCTTGAGATGCATGTCTCTTCCATGTTCAGTTATTCCATGTCACTCTCTGAGGATATCACAGCCTAAAGAAGGAGATGGACTCATTTCCTTGGAATTGCCCTTAAAATGTAGGGATTTTATGGAAGTGGCTTTGCTTTCAGAAAAATCCCTCTCAAATCAGATGGGGAAGGTGATGCCAGCTGCTCACTGCCTGCCTTCTGGCTTGTTTACAGCTCTTTTTAGTACCTTTTTTTTTCCTCCCTAGCTCAACAAGCGAAGAAAGTCCAACCACAGGCATTCAGGGGTGCTGGGTGCCGACCCCAGCGCTGTGTCTGTGGTGGAGGTGTTGTGTCCCCAGCCTGAGCAGAGCCAGCCCTGCAGCTGTGAGCAGGAGATGCACAGCCTGCCTTGCATCTCTCACTGTGCTCAAAGCACAGAGAAGCAGCAGCTGCTGAAGGGAAGGAGGCTGACACAGCCCCCCCAAGCTGGTGTCCATCTCTGCCTCACCCTGTGTGGCCTTATCCACTCCCCAGCACTCATCTCACAGCTGCACCACCTTTCCTTTGGATTTTACTGCTCTGCCAGCTGCCTGGGTTATGATTACTGATGAGGTTTCTGATGAAGTGGGGAGGAAGTGAGGACACACCACTGCTGTTGTGCTGGTGCTTTCTTGTTCCTTGGAGGGCATGCTGTTAAAACAAATGAACCTTTGTTTCTTTCTGGTTTTTAGCAATTTTTAATAGGCTTTCTGATGCCTTTTGCTTAGGCAAACATACAAGCAGCCATCTTTGTTGCCTTACTGCAACATTTCCTCATAGAGAGCAAGGATAACTTAAGGGTTTTTAAGGCAGATATTTTTCCCCTCATATCTTCTATCCTGCAGTATTTCAAGTAACTTCATGTCTTTCTGTTCTCTTTCCAGATACCTGTGACTCCTATCCACTTGTGAAGATGCTGAGAGCAGCTGGAGGAACAAGGGTATCTTGATTGTCCCATGCTGTAGAAGACCTAATTCTTACTCACCATTAATTACCTTATCAGTAATTACTTAATTACAGTCTTTTGTTAGCCTTGCCAAATTCAACAGTCACATTAATGAATAGGTATCTCTCAAAACTGGCATGTGTTTCAATTGTGTTTTATTTTTAAGAAGATGAGTGAACCCACGAGAATTCCCTCTGCAGGACACATCTTCAGTCATTTCACCACTCCTAAGAGTAAACTAACACCCTGCTGAGTTATTCATGGCTCTTTCAGCCAGGCTGATGTAGATCTGATCACTTCCTGAGGCTGTTGTGAGGCAATAAATCAAGCATCTCCCTCCATGCTGAGTGCTGGCACATCACAGTGTCTGAGATTCTATGAAAGAGAAAAAAATCAGCACAACCCATAGTCTGTTCCATATCCCAGATGAGCATTTTAGCTCTCAAATCAATTCTCCTTATTGTGCCTCTCAGTTCTCATGCTCTTCCTTATTCCTCTGCCTAAAGGTCATTTCTTCCATCATGCCCATATGTAACAAGTTGTGTTCAGCCAGGTTATATCACTGCACTTCTATCACTGTCCCTGGGGCTTTCTCCCTCCTGAAGGATTTGGAGTGACAGTCACACTTGAGAAGCAAGAAAAGTGATGTTAAGGAAAGTGGAAAGCAGCTGGTGCAGGAAGGGGTAAAAGCTGGAGGTGTGAAAGAAGGAAGAGAGAGAAGGAAAAGACTAGAAAAAAGCTAAGGCCAAGCTTTAAGTCTGAAAAGCAAAGTCTACACCAGAGAGTGGCTGTGGTTAAAATGCTGATGATGGTTTGAGAGGCAGCTCTGACAGAGAAATCTGCCCAGCTGGTCCTGCCCAAAGACGTATGGAATGAACCTTGATGGTCTTTAGGGCTTCAGAGGCAGAACCCCCCCAAGAAAGCTCCAAGCTTTGTTGAACGTTTTTCTGAAAATACAAGATTTGGGGATGGGAAACAAAGTCTGAGCTTTTTCTGAGCAATGTGCTCAGGTACTAGGCTAGCAGGGAAAAACCCAGGTAAAAATTCCTTCTGCACCTGATCTGAGCCTGTGTGGGATGTTTAGGTTCAGGGTAGCTGTTAGGTCCCTACCCCAGGGCTGGCTCTGGAGATGTCCCCATGATCAGATATCTCCACACTGCCACTCCCCTGTGCTTTGGAGGAGATGGAGAGTGTGTGGCAAATGGAGTGACTGCTGTGGCACCTCTGTGGACTGCAGGCCACCTTCCAAAACCACCAGGATCCTCTGCTGCACCAGGAAATCTCCATCATGCCAGGTACACAAGAGAAATAACAGAGAAGTATCTCTGCAGTCTCATGAGATATATCCAAAGATCAGCACTTACCTTGTCTTAAATTATGTGTTTGGTACATTTCTGTCCCATATGGGCATTTTTTAGACTCTTAAGAAGACCCCAGCAGGTCTGGGATTCCACCAAGTCTTCTTTTTACATCACTTTGTTCGAGTTGAGTCAAAACTGCTTCTCAGTAGCACCTTAACCCCAGATTTTCAGAATTTTATCTGAATTACTGCCATAGAGCCAAGTCAGTGGGGCTGTTGACTTGCTCACAGCCTGACACAGAGGCAGCCAGGCTGGGCTAGAGCTGAAAACTGCCTCTGATCTGCCTAACTGGAGCTGAGGGAAGCCAGAGCATGATGGATGGATGGATGGATGGATGGATGGATGGATGGATGGATGGATGGATGGATGGATTGGATGGATGGATGGATGGATGGATGGATGGATGGATGGATGGATGGATGGATGGATGGATGGATGGATGGATGGATGGATGGATGGATGGATGGATGGATGGATGGATGGATGGATGGATGGATGGATGGATGGATGGATGGATGGATGGATGGATGGATGGATGGATGGATGGATGGATGGATGGAGGGCTTCCACAGGCTCACTGTACTGCACAGAGCCCACTCTGTTTCAAAACACAGAGGATAGGGACCAGAAAATAAATCCAATTGTGTTGCCCATTTGTCTCAGAAAAGCAGGCAGGTTTGGGTAGAATCTGCTGGAAAAGCAGACAAACCCTGAATTCCTGCAGCCCCCAGGGTGCAGCCCTGTGTGTCACAGCCACAGCAATTGTGCTGCTACTGTGAAAACAGCCCTCCTTGGTTTGTGGTGATAAACAAATGACAGTAGAAGGGGGGGAAACTTCATATTCTCTAACCTTTCCCAGCCCACGTGCACACATGAGCTGGCTGTGCAGAGGGGGCAGCTCAGTGCAGCTGCAGAGGATGCACGTGCAGGGCTCTGTGCTCAGCTGAAACCTGTGTGTAGCTGCAGGAACCCCTTTCCCTATGGCTATTCCATCACCCCAGGGCTAATCCTGCTGGGCCACACTCACAGTGCATCTTTGGGACTTAAGAGTGGATAATGGGAATTTTGTAACAGGTTTAAGGGTAAAGGCTTTGTATAAAAGGGTAACTATTCACTGGGAAATTAGTTTTCATGAAACATGTGAGGTGTTAGCAAAAAAGAAGGGTGCTTTAACCAAAATAACCATGTGTTTTCTGTGAGGCTTTGTGATGGGAAAACTGAAGGGAGCAGCAAAGAGTAGAGGCGACCAGGTAATGGCTCTTTCCCAGCCAGGTGGGAGGGGTGAAAGGAGAGTTCAACCTCCCATCCCAAGGGTGAAGGGGTTGTATTTGTGGTTCTTGGAGAGGAAAAAAATGGATTTCTGTGGGTTTAGACCATGATTTATTTATTTGTTTATTCATGAGCTCAGTTATAATGCATATTTCTAAGGGGAAGTGTCTTTATGAAAGTTTTGCATTTCTTTCAAACACCTGTGCTGCAGCAACACGGTACTTCTTTGCACTTCTCATCCTGGTGGTTGTGGAAAGCGGGGCTTAAATTAATTTCTCACTTTTCACTTGGTTTCTGCTGGGTTAAAGGACTTTATCTATTTATTTCCACCTGAATTGCAAAGGGTTTTTTGTCTGTGTAACCCCCCACACCCTACCCCATTCTGAGAGAGTGCAGCACCTCTGAGATGAAATTGAACATGGGCTGGAAATAAGGTGGTTAACTTAATTTTTGAAATTGCCCATGTTTTAAAATTGTTTGAGACTCCCTATAATATTTTGAGGCTCTTTCTGTATTCAGAGGCAGAAGAGAGGCAGTGTGAGAGAGGGGAGTCAGTTTGTGAGCTCAGAGCCCCATTCTGCAGCCCAAGGCAGAAATCTTTGTCTTTGAGTGAATATTCTGCAGACAAAAAGCAAGTGAGAGATCCAGGCTTATAAAAGAGAAAAAAAAAAACATGTTTTTTCTTTTTACCAGAAAATCTCCTTCCCAGGGAAGCCAAAAGTAGAAGCCTGGGTAGTGAGTGAGAGAGAGTGATTGAACAGACAGCTCATTCTCTAACAGAAAGATTTATTGAGTACATGCACAACTAAGAAACACAAAGCAAAGCAGTGATGTCCAGGCTCCAAAAACAAGATCTCACCAATCCGCTGGCCAGACGTGCAGGGAGTCTTGGGAACCTGGAGGTGGTGCTGCAAAGGTCCATGTGGATTCAGCTCCTTAAAGTCCATGGTGGTTACAGAGTCTTCTGTTCTGCTCATTTTTTACCATCTTTCCAAGTCTTTGAGGCTGTTCACATTGCTGTCTTCAATGGGTGCTTTTCCAAGCTCGGGTGTTGCATTTCCTTCTCTTTCCTTCCAAAGACAGCATCCTTGGCTTTCCTTACCCCCATCTCCCTGGTTAAATGATGCCTTGAGCTTTAGCTTTCATATTTTTTAGATTCTGTACTGCCTTATTGTGTGACTCTGAACTGTTGGAACCCTGGAAACTGGGAGTTTTGAACTTTCTGTGCTGTCAGGCACTGACCCCCAAAAGAGCACTGCTTTTGACCTGAGGCTTTGGAGAAGGCTTCCAAAACTGAATGACAGAACTAGAAGCACTGGTATGCAGTTTGAATAGAAGTGTGTAGTGTCACATGGTGGAAAATTTAGAATTTAGGGGTTTAGAATATAGCAATATATAAAGGTCAAGATAGAGGTTTTAGGGTGGAGGTTTCTTTTCTTCTTCATGGGTCTAGGTGGGATCTTGTTTAATAGGGTAGAAAATACCACACTGCAGGTCACCCAAATGGGTGTTTGGTCATTGGGTCAAAAGTAAAAATAATCTAGGTGTTAGTTTTTAATTGGACAATTAAGACTTAAAAGACTTTGTAATGAGAGAGATACATCTCCATTTCTTAATTTTTAGCTTGTTAGCTAGAAGTGCTAACATAGATAAGAATTCATAAACATGGATTGTACTGTCCAAGGTGTACCCTCTAAAGCCCTTTTAATAAATCCCTACTTTATTCCTTTAACTCTGTCTAGCCTCTGTTCCAGGTAGCATCTCACAGGCATTGTAAGGACTCTTAAATCACACAAGAGCAGCTTCTTAACATTAGTGTTTGGGGATGGGAAGTTCAAAAACAAATTACTTATGCTAGCTTACTACTTTTGCTTCTCTACTCTGAGGGTGATCAAACAATGAAACAGGTTTGCCGGGGAGGTTGTGGAGTCTCCATATGTGGAGGTGGTCAAAGCCCAGCTGAACAGTCTTGGGCAATCTGCTTTAGGTGACCTTGCTTGAGCAGGTGGGTTCAGGCTAAAAGAAACCTCTCAAGGGGTCCCTTCCAACCTCAGCCATTCTGTGGCTCATGCCATCTGCAGGCTGCTTGGCCTGTCCTTCCCTCCTGGATGGCTCTCTGCTAACAGAGGCCGCTCCTCTCATCAAGGTCTGGCATGGCATGTGTCCCCACCGCTCAACGCCTACTGGGTTGCAGCCAACAGCGGAGCCAACAGATCTTCTTGGTGGCAAACACAGAGGCCAACCCAGTCTTGCCCTTGACTACTTCATGAGGGTCTTGGCCAGCCCTGCTCCTTTCACCTGGTTGTCAAAGCAGAGTTTCACCTGCCTCATCCGGTAACAAGTGGCTACCATGGCAAAGCACACACCGACTTGCATTAGCAGTATCACTACAACGGGGTGCAGCAGCGCGTTGAAAATGCCAGTGGCCGTGGGGGACCAGCCGAAAAAAACCTCCCACCAGTGGTGTTCTCCCGCCCTCCTAATTCGTTCCATTACCTGTTTTATAACTTTACCATCATGGTGAACTGTTATTAGGATCTTTTTAGCTTCGGCCTTGGCATTTTCTAGCAGCTGCTGCAAATTTACATGCTCTAACATTTCTTTTACAAGTGATAAATCCATCCCGATGGGGGTCGGGGTTATACTACGATACAAGGTATAGTTTCTGATTAGCAACTGGCTAGTAAACACAGGTGGTTTATACACAAAATCACAGCCTCTAATAGTAGCTACATTGCAAGCACACATATTTGAGTCGCTAAAGACAGTCTGGTTATAAGCTTCATTAATTTGCACGTATTTACACATGGTTCTGAAGCACACACAGCCTTTCCCTACGTACACTAGCACGGTTTTGTTACTGCTCTGGGGGTTAATCTCGAAGTGGCACACCCCTTCTTTGGTGTCAAAGCACACGTCACTCGCCCTAAGGGCATCATCCTCGCATATGAATCCCAGCCCCCTCTCCAAAATGCAGGCTTCCAAATCTACCGTCTCCCACCTCCCATCAGACACCCTGGCCCACATGCGGTGCTCCAGGGGGTAGACCACAGACCCGTTGGTGTTCACCCCCAGGGCCACGATGGGGTAGACCTTCTCAATGCGAGCCTCCGCCACGGTGAGGACGTGGGCAACGACCGCGTTGAGGGCCTGGTCGTGGGTGAAGTTGACGAGCCTCCACCAGGCTTGGAGCTGCCGCTCCTTCTCTGTGGCCGCGTCCCACACGATCTTTCGGATCTCGGTGGGCAGGACGCCGTTGTCCCCGTCCCTCAGGATGCCTGCAACGACACTCTGCACCCACATCTGGGCCTGGATGCAGCTGAGAGCGAGAGACACGTTACTTTGTCCGATGCCCAGGGCTCGCAACAGCACCTGATGGTCTTTCTCACTTATTTGTTCCCAGGTGGGCAGCACTTCTGACACAAGCCACTGCCCCATCCCAAGGCTGGACAGGGATGAATTCAGGGGCTTGAGGAGGTTCTGCACGCCTGAGGTGACAGTCTCCAGCTTGTTTGCCAAGACCTCAGAGTTCATGCTGTTGAGGACTCCCAGGCCAGCCCCTCCTCCTCCCAGCACTGTGGCCAGCAGGTCTCTCCTGGCCCGGGTGGCCTGGAGGGAGCGGCTGTGGAGCCATGCTAGCCAGCCAGTGTGCAGAGTAGCCAGGAAAGGGGCACAGTGTGGTCTGACAGAGGAAATATTAACAGTGGACAGAGACAGCACCACTTTCTTTAGTGACCGGACAGGCCCTGTCAACAGCTCCTGGATGTGGTTTTTCTTCACTACATAAGGACCTATTTTGGAAACAAGAGGGGGCAAGACAGCAGTGATGGAAAATTCTTTTTTAAATCTTTCGGGGCCTTCTATCCACCACTTTCCTCCAAGGCTGGGGGACATTTCTACACTCAGATTTCCTCGACACCACACCTGCAGGGTTATGATCAGGTGTGGGCAGCGTCCATAATCCTGATTATACCATGAAGCCTCTGCATCTAGTTCAGATCTATCTAGAGTTTTGCTTTCACAGAGGCAGGTCAATGGAATGATCCACCTGCGGCCGTTGGGGGCTGTGACAGTCACGGTGGTGCCATTAATTTGCGTTGGGTCAGCTACACTTTCCTGGGAATATTTAATTTCCAGTTTTACCTGGTTGCCAATTTCAACATAAGGGGCTGCACGCCATGCCAAGAAATGACACTTTGAGATCTTAATGGCTGCAAAGGAGGGTGCTGTGGTGCTGATCTTAAATTTAAAGGACAGACCCATGCTGTCATGTGCCCAGAGGCAAACCACAAAGACTGGCTGGACCAAAGTAAAATTGTACCAGCAGTCCAATTTATCCACAGCACAGATATTTTTTCTGATTTTTCTCAGTTTTTACTTCAGTGACAGAGATTTGAGTTACTCTCTGGTGAGTGGATCCATTAATTACCCTGCACCCCACTTTTATTTGCTGTCCCACCTTCCCCAGCAGTTGTGGAAGTCTGTTTGTGCTATCCCATCCCCACTCATTTTCCAGGTACACCTCTGTCCCATGCATAACCACTGTTGACAAATTCAAGCCTTTGTTAGAATTTAATCCCATGATTCCTGTATGCTTTATGTAAGCTTGGGACCAGGGCCAATCAGTCCCAATTTTTGTGTGCCTCCTAACCCTGTGCTGAGCTGTGGCCTGTGTGTTAAAGTGAGAATGAATGACGTTTTGTCCAAGGTGCTGATGGGTTGGTTGGACACATTGTGTGCTCAGTACTATGCACATACCAGAAAGCAAAGTAAATCCTGCAATCCCAAATTTGAAAGCATTTTCCCCGCAGCACAAACAGGGCTGGCGATGCCACGAAGTTCGCCCTTCCCGCTGGTCACCATCGCCTTCCATTTTCCTTTATCTGCAAAACATAAACAAGGCGGGCTCTCCAGCCCCGTTAGTTTCCCTTCCATGCTTTTAATTGTGAAGAATGGAACCATTTCTCCTGCCTTTTCACCCCTTTTCTGATTTCTACCTGGTACACAGAGGGGCTGGCCTTGTTCACAACCCTAACAGGCCCCATCCACTGGGGCTCCAGCACCTGGTTCTTCTCCCTAACCACTCGGTATTTCACCAGATCCCCTGTGTTCCACTCCATGGGGCGCAGTAGCACTCCCAGCTGCTTATCCATCTTAGGGATGCTGGTCTCCTGTGCTGAGGCGAGCTGGTGATAGGTGGCTGACACCGTCCTCAGCATGTCCTGGACCCACCTGTCCATCAGCACGCGGGGCTGCATTTCATCTGGGGGCTCCCCTCCTTGCCACCAGTGCTCCAGAGACTTCAGGTCTCTTACGGGAGGAAATTTTGGGGGAGAAAGTGTTTGAGATGCCAGAGACCCCCTCAGTGCCAGCAAGGTCAGTGGGAGCTTATGATCCCAGTCTTTCCTTTGCTGGCTCATGAGCTTCCTCAGTGCAGCCTTCAGAGGTTGGTTGTGCTCCTCTGCTGAGGCTGGCTTCTGGAAATGCCCTGTGATGTGAAGCTTTTGCTTGATTCCCAGGGCCTCGCACACCCCTTTTGTGACTTCCCCAATGAAGCGCTGGCCGTGATCTGAGTGGATCTGCTTTGGGATACCCCACTGGGGGAAGATGTGCTCTACCAGGATTTTGGCAGCTGCACTGGCTGAGTTGTTTCGAGCTGGGAATGCTTCCAGCCACTTAGTGAAGATATCACTGACCACTAGGCAGTACTTATTGCCTTGGGCTGTCTGGGGCAGAGGGCCAATAAACTCCACCTGCCATTTGCTCCATGGCCCAGAAACCCTCTGGTGGCCCAGGATGGCTTTGGCTGTTTTGGCATCAGGATTGTTGGCTGCACATGTCAGGCAGTTGCTGACATACCTCTCCACATCTTCTCTCATTTCAGGCCACCACCCAGCACCCTGCAGCCTCACCATGGTCTTGTCTGTCCCCAGATGCCCCTGCTCATGAGCCAGGGCCACCAGCTCTGTCCGGACCAGCTCAGGCACCACCCAGACCGGAAAATCTGCCCCCTCCCTCCGTGCCAGGACCAGCCCTGAAACATCTTTCCACACCTTGCACCCTTTGTACTCCCTGCTCTGCGCTAACTCCCAGAGCCTGGGGTCCTGTGCCTGCAAGCCCACCAGATCCACGCTCACCCAGTGCCTGCTGGGAGCCACCGACACTGGGAAACTCTCTGACATCTTGCTGGCCTTCCACATCAGCCCTTCCTTGGCACCTTGCTTGGCTTTGGCATCTGCCTCCTTGTTCCACTTGGCTTCCTCTGTTCCCTTCTTGTGGCCCTTGACCTTAATGATCTGTGCCGGGCACACCCTCTGCTCTGCCAGCCTTGAAAGGTACAGCAGCTTTTTGGCATAGGTGACAGGCTTGCCATCAGCAGATTGCATGTCCCTCTCCCTCCAGAGGGGCAGCCACTTCAGGGCCACACGCACCACCCAGCCTGAGTCTGAGAAGATGGCCAGTGGCTGGCCAGATGGCGTGTTTTCCAGGGCGGCCATCACGGCCACCAGCTCGGCGGCCTGGATGGAGTGGGGCAGGCACTTCCCCTTCACCACCTCCCCGGTGCCCCTGTTGACAGCAGCATAGCCTGTGTAGGGCACCCCCTCCTCGTGGTAGTTGCACCCATCTACAAACCACACAGCGTAGCCTCTCTCCTTGGCCTCCTCCAGGCTGAGGCTGCTCTCAAAGAGGGGTGCCCGCCGCGGCTTGGGGTCAGTAAGGGAGACTCCTGGCTCCTGCCCATCCCTCTCTGCACTGATCAGCACCCTGTAGGTACCAGGTGAGAGATCCCTGGGGATCTCCTTGTTGGTCAGTGCCAGCGCCCAGTTGGCCATTCTGGGGCAGCACAGGGCATCTTCATCCCCCTTTCCCAACAAGAGGTACCTCACCGGGGTGCAGGAGGTCCTCAGCAGCACCGGGGCTGACCCCACCAGGTACTCCCAGTGCTGCAGGGCCCAGGTTAGGGTTAAAACCTCCCTCTCATAGTCACTGAACTCTTGCTCGACTGGCGTCAGGAGACGCGAGGCGTGGGCAACAGGGAGCAGGCTGGCGCTGTGTTGCTGGCCCAGCGTGGCCTGCAGGCCCCTCCCCGTGCTGGCCAGCTGCAGGACATAGGGTCTGTCCCCCCGAGGGTGTGCCAGCATGGGGGCTTGTGCCACACTCTCCTTTAAGGTCTTCACTGCCTCGTCCTGCTCTGGCCCCCATTCCCAGGGGATGTTCTTTTTCAGGAGGTGGCAAAGGGGGGCTGTTTTCTCTGCATAGCCCTCAATGAACTCACGGCACAACCTCAGGAGAGCCAGGAAGGACCTCAGGGTGGTGACATCAGACGGTGCTGACATCTTCTGTATTAGCTCAACCCTCTGCTTTTCCAGTGAGCACCCTTCCTCCCCCAGGGTCACCCCCAC
Organism: Luscinia megarhynchos; assembly: GCA_034336665.1. NCBI lineage: Eukaryota > Metazoa > Chordata > Aves > Passeriformes > Muscicapidae > Luscinia > Luscinia megarhynchos. Next base: position 5,591,216 of record CM067566.1, read on the forward strand.
AAAGGAGACCTCCTTCCAGCACAGCTGAGCCTTTGTGGGGCTGATCCTGAAGCCTGTCTTCTGGACAGCCCCCAGCACCTCTGCCAGCACCTCCAGGTTCCTCTCCTTTGTCCGGGTGTGGATGAGGATATCACCAGCACAGGACAGCACGCTCTCCCGGTGGCTGACCTGCTCCCACATCCTCACCACACGGGCATGGCAGATGGCAGAGGCATTGTGGAAACCTGGAGGGACTCTGGTGAAAACAAACTGCCGTCCCCGAATTGTGAAGGCAAACTTGTGCCAGGACTCGGGGTGCAAGGGGATGGCCAATGATGGGCTGGTCAGGCTGAGCACTGAGAACCACTCAGACCCCTGGGAGATGGCTGCCAGGATGTTGGGGTACTTGACCACCGTGGAGGTCTGCATTGGGGTGAGCTGGTTCAGTGTGCTGAAATCAACTGTCAGCTTCCATGTTTTCCCATCAGCTTTCCTCAGGGGCCACACTGGGGCATTGCTGGAGCTCTGCTGCTCCACCAGGACGCCCTGCTCCAGCAAGGTTTTGACCGTGTCCCACAGGCTGTCCTCAGCCTCAGCCGGGTACCAGGGCTGAGGCTGAGGGGGCAGATCTGGCCCTTTGATTGACACCGTGGCATCAATCTGCCCACAGTCCAGCTTGCTCCTTGCCCAGACCTGGGGGAACTGCTGTGTGACCTGTTTCACCCGGGGCTCCCACTCAGGGGGGACCAGGATCTCAGGGGCTTTCACTGACATCACCCTGTGGCTTGCCGGGATGACAGGCAAATCAATTTGTGGGCAATGCAGCAATGCTTGGTTTGCCAGGTCCACAACCACCCCCATCTTTGTCAGTGAAGAGACAGCTAAAATTCCTGGCTTTCCTTTCATTTCTATTTTCCCAAATTTTTCAGACCCTTTGGCAGCCCCAATTTCAAAGGGTATGGGCCCTGTGAAGGGCACTGAGGATTTCTGGCCATTCGGCCCTGTCAGTTCAATAATTTCAGTGGTTTGGAAGATCCCAGCTCTGCTGGGAGCCATATTCAAAATTGAGTAAGAGGCACCAATGTCAATTAACATCACTTGTCCAAGCACCCCCCCTCCAATAGTTATATCAACTATCGGGCGCCCCCACAAATCGGTCTTAATTGGTGCCACAAAAAGGGGCGATGTGGGTGCCTGGCAGCCCTATTGCTGAGCCTTAGACCCCGGGTCAATCGGGGGGGAGCTGCTGTGCTTTTTGGCCTCATGCAGGGCCAGTTTTTGGAAGAGCTCCGCATCCGGCAAGCCATCAATGTCCTCCTGTTTCTCATATTTTATCAAGCGCTTCCTCAGCTCAGCCCGCCAAGGGTTAGACTTCTGAAACCTCAGCCCTTGCTGGTTCTCCTTCCCAAATCCCCCCTTGCCATCAAGATCTTTTCGGTTGTCTCCTTGCATTTTTCTCATCCCTGCATTTTGGAAAGGCATGGCCAAGGGTTTCCCTTTCTTTCCCCCCAACATGTACCCCGGGAATGCCTGCTTTTGCAGCTCAAAATTCTGGTTCAGGATCTGCTCTAGCTCTGACAGAGGCTTTTTGGCTGCATCGCCACCAGCAATCACCCGCAGTGGGGGTGTCAGCCCCACCACCAATGGCTCCTTGAATTCAGGCCTGTCAAAGTTGAGGGGGGAGTCCTTTGAGCCAGGCAGCCCAGCCATCTGGTAGAGCATCTTTTTACGGTTAACATAGGCATCGGGCCTCTCGTCAGGGTTTTGCTTCTCCTGGTGGAAAAGCACTAAGGGGTTGACCTCTGGGAAGAACACCTTCAGCACTGCCAGCTGGACGTCCCCAATGTCCTGAACATTGCCCATCTGCACATCCCCCGGCAGGGCTGTGAAATCATCCGGTCTCATGCACTTCCTCACAATGTCTATCAGGTCACTCACAAAGTTGCCGCTCTGGCACTTGGGCAGACGCTGCAACCTGGACAGCCAGTTAATCGCTGTCTCCTTTGTCAGCGGCCCCAGCATCTTCCCCACTGTCTTAAGCTGCTCAGGGGTAAACCACACCACAGCCCTGTTGGTGTCTATGGGCTGGAGTGGGACGTGGCTGACTGGTTCATCGTGGGGGACCTTTTTATCTTTGGAAGCCTCTACCTCCCCTGCTTGCAGCTGGCACACCTCCTCCCGCAGAGGAGCATAGGGGGACGGCCTGGTGGGGCCGTTAGCACCCCACACATCCTCCTCATAATCATAGTGGGGTGGATGCAGGTCTGGGCAGTCCTCCCCCTCACCATTCCCAACCGGGGTCCTCTTGCCTTTAATGGCAGCCACAATGCCCCTGGACACCCCCAGCTCTGCCTCCAGCTCCTGGATTTTGGCGTGGCACACCTTGTGATCGGGGCCAGTGCCGCGGTCACGCTGGGCGTCCTGCAGGACTGCCCGCACCGCGCTCTGCGCATCGTGGGTCTCCCCGATCCACTTGCCAACCTCCTTCTTCAGCTCCTCCGTTTTCATCTTCTCATAGCCCAGCTTGCTCTCCAGCCGGGAGATCTCCACCGCGCTCCGCAGGGAGTCCCCACACAAGCCCTGCACCTCCGCCCGCAGGTTGTCCACCTGCACTTTGAGCTCCTCCTTGGCCTGCTCCAAAGTCTGCACATTCTCAAGAGCCTCCTTCAGCAATTTGGACAACTCCCTGCCTACCATCAGCAAACCCTGCAAAGCCGCTCGCTTCTTACACTTGTTAGTGGGTTTGGGCTTTTTGTTCTCCTCTGACCAGCTCTCCCACTGCTGGCACAGCTGCTGGTACGCATCTGGGCCCTGGAAGGAGCCTGCTGACCAGATTGGGGGGAGACACTTCTGGAGCACAAACTGCTCCAGCTTCCAACTGCTAACGATGTCGCTCATCATAGCGAAGGGGACAAAATCTGAGACAGCTCCGTCTCAGGGCAAAACTACCACGACACACCAGCACTGGCAGCCCCTTCAACCCCTCCACAGAGCAAGGCTGTAACTCTACAACCCTACAACCCTGAAACCCTACAACCCCGCAGCCTGCCCCTCTGAAAAGCCCCCTGGGGGGACACCGAGCCTGGGCACAAGGGAGAGGAAGGTGGGAAGAGGAGGCCAGGGCCGAGCCGGCAGCTGGCACGAGCTGCCGGCTCCCGGGGAGGGAACGGGGAAGGGATGCGGGAGCGGGTGAAGCAAAGGAGAGACCGAGCAGGACCCCAATAATAAGATCTCACCAATCCTCGGCTGAATGTTCCGGCAGTCCCAGGAGCTTGGAGAAGATCTCTGCAGAGGTCCAGCAGATCCGGCACCTTTGAGGCAAAGGTGGTCACGAAGTCTCAGCCTGGTGATTTTTATAGCCATGGCAGGTCGTTGTTTGGGGCTGGTGACACCTGTGTTTACTTCCTTGGTGGCTTTTCCTCCTCCGTGTGCTGCCTTCCCAAGGACATTTTCGTTGTCTTTCCTTATCCTCTTCAACACTGATTAGGGAAGCTGAGATCACACGGCAGCACCTGCACTGCCCCTTATCTGTTTGGGGAGGTCCAGGATAAGTCACTAAACTTCTGCTTGCACCAAATGTCCTGAAGAGGGAGAGCTGGAGCCTGTCCTCTGACCGTCCATCCTTCCAAATCCCCCCATGGCCCCCTCATTTACTGCACACCCCATCAGCACCTGGGGTTTGTGGGGAGAGCACATGTGAAGCTCACAACTGACACATTTAACAAACACAGTCCCAGCAAACCATCCCCCAAGCACAGAACTATTTGCCAGGGAGGGATGAAATGACAGGAAAATTCACACAAGACATCATTTAGATGTATTTGGGCATCTGGTCTTTAAAAGCAGAGTTTTTCCATGCCACAGCCCAGCTCATCATACACTGACAAGGACTTTGGGGTTACCCCGTGAGATGTCAGGAGCCTCCACTGTGATATGGCATCAGCTGAATTGCAGCTGTAAATCTTCACCTGCAAAAGCAGATGGACCCCCCAACCTCACTGTGCAAACCACATCTCAGCTTGGAGAAGTTTAGAAAATTTGACCCATTGGTTTTAGGTTTGTTTTTTTTCCTGCTATTACACTCAGAAAAAGGTACCAATTGTCTCACTAAGTCAAAATGCTATCATTTTCATTACTGCTTTTACCTCTGATGAAATACTCCAGAAGATAAACCCTCCACTAAAATAAACCATTTTTTAAAATGTTAAAAAGGAAAACAACTGTTCACACATGACTGCTGGAGCCCCTGGGGAGCTTCAATCCTGCATCCCTTCACCCCCAGAGCAGCCCTTATTTCTACATGCTGCAATACTGACTTGTGTTGGACTGGCCTGGAGGCTGAGCAGCCTTCTCTGATGCCCCAAAATCAGTCCATTAAATCTAAAAAGCACAGAGAGAATGTTTTTTCCTCTATTTTTATGGTAGCTGTTTTCTCTAGCCTGGCATTTACAGCCCAGCTGCAATTAACCTCCTCTGCAGCATGGGAGTATACAGAGATGAAACCCCAGCCAGGTCCTGCTTCTTGGCTCTAAACCCTGTTCTTTTACTCCAATGCTTTGCTCCAGTCCCCCAAACAAACACTTTATTGTAGAAAATTCATAACAGGGGGAAAATTAAGAATAAAAAATGCAGAAAAGCTGGTGAAAGCACCAGAAATTAACCACAGAGTGGTGAGGTGGGCAGGATACAGGCTGGAAAAAGGAGGAGGGGCTGTTTCCCTCTAGGATGGGTTCACAGGAAGCTGGCTGGGCTGAGGACAGGGATGGTTGTCTTTAATTTCAGAAAAAGAATAAAATCCCCCTAGAAATTGTGCAGCTACCTAGTACAAACACACCAAAATTCAATGATTCCCCCCCGGCATGGCCCAGCCACGAGCCAAACACTGGTGATTAGGAGCTGCTATTCCTCAGCAAGGTCACCAACAAATCTTGCTTGTGAGAACAGATAAGATCAGCTTACACCCTTTCTTTCCTCCCATTTTCTTCCCAGGACAGCAGCCCCAAACAATGTGGGGATGTTATAAACAACAGCTGTCTCCTGCACGTTCACACAGTGCTTTGATTTTTGCCAGTGATATGCTGCCAGACAAAGGTATCCCCCCTCCAAAATGTTTTCTTGTAGGAGCAACAGCCAGTCCTGAGAACAGCCTGGCCACTGGTAAACAGCTCCACTGTGTATAAACAGCAATTTTTAAAAAATTATATTTAATCCATGTTGCAGTACACTATGCTTTTACTTTTCATGTGTCCCTTTTCTTTTCCCTAAAGCTGTTATAATGTCCTGGGGAATCATCCCAGTGTAACACCTCCATATTCAAGGTTGTAATGATGGCAAAGCCACCTTTGGGAAAAATTCTTGTCCTGGCCAGGAAGCCAGAAGTAGCTCCAGGTGACAGCAGCAGGGGGAAAAGTGGGACAAAACCATTGCAGCAGCTGGGGATTTTGGGATCAGCTCACAGACTTCATCACAGGGATGAAGGGAAAATTCATTTGCAGTGGCATTTCTAATAACAAGCACTTCCTGACCCCCCTACCTCAACATAAAAAGTGTTTTACCTCGTTCCAGGGAGGGCCCAATCTCAGTGTGATGTGAAACAAAGAGGGGACACATGAGCAGAAGATGAGGACAGCAGAGGCAAATGTTGCTGCAACCCACATCAAGGGCTCAGGTCTCAAAATGAGTCCTTAAAAACATTGAAATGGGTTTGGAAACACAAGAATTGATTTCTGCCAGGAAAGAGTTAAGCAGCAACTCAGCCCACCCTGAAGTTTAGCAGATGAGTCTTTGTGGCAAAGGTTTTGCAGCTAGCAACCCGCTTCGAGCAGGAAATTAATTTACACAGAAATGGGGAGAGGATGTGTTACAGCAGCACGGAAAAATCTGGTACAAAATGGACCAAAAGCTTACAGTGTACAAGATGCAATATTGTTTTTCCTATTCATCTGCCAGCTCAGCCCTGGGGGAGGTTTCTCTGTGCCCCCACGGGTGAGATTCCCTTTTCTGGAGAGATGCTGGGGCATTGTAAGGAACACAAGCATCTGCATGAGGGGAACGTAAAAGAAAACTGAATCTTACTTGGCAGCCAAGAGGACAGCAAATAAATAAAAATAATAAATAATTTCTATTTCTTTCCCAAACATGGAAAATATTGAAGTCTGCTGACACCAGTTCATCTCTGTAATTTCACCTCATGTACTTGTCTTTGAATCCTAAACCCTAAATGCTTTAAACCTCTTCCTCACAGACATTTCTAAGTCATTCTGATATTTTATCATTTAAATATTTCTGCCTATGAGCCACATGCTGTCACAGCTACCGAAGCAGCACATGCTGTGAGGTGGGGAGCCCCAGCAGAATTTCCTCATTTTTGTGGTTTGTTCAGCCACAAATTTGTTTGAGGTTTCTTGCTCTTGATTTCAAAGCTTTCTGTGATGCCTCACATCTCTGCTTTATGTTGGGTTCGTCTGGTGTTAAGCATTTTCCAAAGAAAAACACCTTCTGCTATAAATCCTGCTGAAGAAAACAACCCCACAGATCAAATTGCATCTTCCCCTTGTTTGGAATGGTTTTTTATTTCAACAGGGAAAAAGAAGTCAAAATTCATGCTTTTCTGCTTTTATCTTTAGGCCACGGTTCTACATTTGTAACTTTTTGATAAGATAGAAGTAGATTAAAAGAAGAAGGAATAACTAGGCGGTGAGCTAAGAAGAAATCATAATTAAAAATCAGTGAGTTTTCTTGGTTTTGCTTTTCTGAAGGGGGTTTAAGGGTAGCCTGTGAAGTGCTGGAGGAGAGCACGGGGCTGCTGCCCTGACGCACTCTTGGGTTTGGGGCTCGGCGCAGAAGAAGCTGCGGGGCTGAGGCTCCAGGTGCTGCTCTGGCAGAGGCTCTTTGGCAGCTGCTGGTGAGACATCTGTGCAGAGAGGGGCAAGGACTTCCTGTGGTGAAGCCAGTTCTGCCACCAAGAGGTGACAGAGAGAGGAGAGGGGGAGCTGGCACAAAACCCCTCCGTCACCGCGTCCACCACCATGGCCTGGCCGTGGCTCCATCTCTGCATCTGCCTCCAGATCCCAGGTAAGGACACGTCTCTGAAGGGATGAGGGCACCTGAAATCATGCTGGAGCCTCTCCTCCACCACACCCCAGCAGCAGGATGATGGAAGATTAAATATACCATCACAGTATAGATCTACAGGGTATTATTACCTATTTCCAATAATTTTGGATCATGCTATTAATAACGGTTTAGGTTTTGGTCAGCCCTGAACCAGTCAGGAATGGGAGCAGTTGGTTGCTGTGGTTCCTTCCAACTGAAATGGTCTATTCTGTTCTATTCTATTCTATTCTATTCTATTCTTTTCTATTCTATTCTATTCTATTCTATTCTATTCTATTCTATTCTATTCTATTCTATTCTATTCTATTCTATTCTATTCTATTCTATTCTATTCTATTCTATTCTATATTCTATTCATATTTCAATGCATGATGGTAGACACTACAGAGTTTTTACTGCACCCTCAGTGCAGATGGACTGTAGGAAGCTGCTAATGGAGAAGTTAAAATAGCTCCTCTTTCCACTGCCTGTGTAACACGAAGATGATAAACATCCCATCAGATTTTCTAAATCACCCAAAGACTGAGAACTTCCCAAAGGCCACAGCTGGAATTATTGTGTTATAAAACCATTCTGCCTTACAGGTTCTGATATCCTATAGATCTGTGAGGTGGGGAGCCCACTGAGAAAACCTCAATAAATGAGAGTTTGCTTTACCCATGCAAAAGGAAAAGGGACCATTTTTAAGATGCTGCAGGCTGGCTGGCCAAGCACTGTGATTCCCCATGGACCCCCTGAATATACACCAGGAAAGGGAACAGGGAGATTTGGGGTTGAAGGTATGATGGAGGTTGAGTTTTCTGCCCTGTGTTCATCCCAGCTCACTCCTGGCTTGACCACTGGCACTGAGTTAAAATCTTCCAGAATCACTTCTTATCTTTTCTGATTTATGTGACAGTGTCTCCGACATGTCAAGGATAAGGTTTTTGTGGAGAGTTATGTTTCCCATGCCCAGCAGAGACAGACCTCAGGGAGACCCTGAAGCCCTTATGTGCCAAGGCCACACATATTTCATCCCCTAAAAAACAACACAGTGGACAAAATTTGAGAGAATTACGCTTTAAAACCTTAGGATTATGTATTTTAATGATAAGGAGACATTAATGTTGTCACAGAGCCAGAAGATGTGGTAAAATGCTACAGCTGCTGTGCAACACTTGAATTTTGGCATTGCAATGTTAGCGTTCTTCTTCACTGGCAGTAATAAGGTCATTGGTGTGGGGACAGAGGAAGGTTCTGGATCCCTGTCAGTCACCAGAGCCCTCTCCTCTGCCTGTCCCATTGGGAACACAGGAGGCATCAGGACCTTGTGCCACATTAATGGCTTTAGATGTTCTTGGGTCATGCCAACCCGTCCCCACACCACTGGGTTAACAGGGCTGCATGAGGCTGAAAAAGCTGCTGTAAGCAACTTCAGGATTTTGAAGAAAAAGGAGCATTTTAAAATAAAATAGAGAGACAATAAATATGTATTATTGAGCTTTTTGCAGAGCTTTAAACACGCCTGGGAAAGAGACGGGGGAAGCAGGAGTACCCTTATCTTCAGACGGCTGTTTTCCACTCAGAGTATCTGCAGCTTTGCAGGACTGTTTGCTGAACAGCAAGGATCACAAGTTACCTGTTTTCCTTTCCACAAGGGCACATCCTCGCTCACACAGACACCCCTCACACCTGCCTGGGACAAACAAGACTTAGATAATTTCCACAGAAGCTGCAAAGCCCAAACAGGGCTTTGGCAATGCCAAAGCAAAGCTTTGAACCCCACCGCTGCCCCTCACTCCCTTTACTTCCCCACGTCTCAAAATCCCTTTGAAAAATATTATTGTCTGAAAACTAATATCAAATTGGCTCATTCTGAGATGTTTTGCACATATTTTGGTCCCTTTTTCTGCCCCTGAGATGTTTATTAGTGTTGCATCTGTTAGAAGAAAAACCTGGCAAATCAAAGGCACAAAAAAATCGTTGAAAAAGGGGTGAAATGTCTGAGAAATGAGAAGGTAAGGAGGGCAGGAGAGGGGCATCCATAAGGGCATGCAGGGATGCTCTTCCCAAGGAAGAGTTCTAAAGAGACCCTCAAAACCATCCCTCCATCCCTCTCCCTACCAGTGAACCTCCACCCTAGATGAGTGTTTACAGGGAAAAGTCTGCCTGTATAATTTGGCTTGGCTAAAACAATATCTGGGGAGCCCAAAAAGGCCTCTGAGGGAATATGGGAGCATCCTGATGAAAATGCTCCTGTTTCTCACTCATGTGACCCACCCTGGTCTGTGTGTCTGTTAAGCCCATAAAGAAAATCTGGACTTGGCATGAAAAATAATGAAACTAAAATAATAACTGGATATTTCTCTTTTTCCTTAGGTTTGTATGCATCTCTACTTTTAACCCAGAATCCAGAGCATATCCTGACCCAAACTAACAACAAAACAGAAATCCTCTGTGAGCTGAAGGAGCGTGCCAGCGTGTACTGGTACTGCTGGAGCCAGGAGAGGCAGCAGTTTGAGTTCCTGGTATTTTCCAACACACTGGGCAAAGCCACCTACGGCACAAATGTGAGCCAGGACAAGTTCAGTGTCCGTGAGGCGAGGTCCCACAGCTCCTACAGCCTGCACATCAGCCACCTGCAGCCCTCAGACAGCGGCACCTACTACTGCTCCATCTCCCAGTCCTCCCAGCTCCTCCTGGGCGCTGGGACACAGCTCACAGTGGGTAAGCAGCACCCTCGGGGCTCCAAAATGTGCCACCACAGGGCTGTGGTGAGGTCCCCTGGGAAAGGGGGGATTCGTTTTTGGTAAATTCTTCCCAATTTTGAGTTGCAAGGTTGAGGTTCTGGGGTTTTTCTGAAGAGATCTATGAGATGGGATAAAGCAGACAGCACAGAAAACGAAAGCTAAAATTTAGTTCAGCTTCATGGGATAATCCTTTTGCCATCAGCAGTTGCTCTGCTGTGGGCATGCCTTGAGCATAGCTTTGGAGCTGAGTTAAAAACACAGCTTTTAGGAGCTTTTAGGAGCCTTTAGGACTGTATCCTAAAGCACAGTGCTTTAGCATTTCCAGGGTAAGACCTGATATTGCCATGCCCTGTGTTTTTCTCATTCCCTGCTGTACTTTGGATGAGAGGCTGGATTTGTGCCCTGCTCAGCTCACAGGTCCTTCCATGCCATAATTCTTCCCCACCCTCACTCCAAGTGACAAGAGCAGCCTCGAGGCCAGAGAGCATCACCCCTTAGATTTCTGGGGTGGATCTGATGGCAGCTTTCAAGACCACCCTTCACAAAAGATACTGAAATGGGATTTATTCCTCAAAGCTCCCTGGGGAGATCCAAACAGAAATAACAGTTTTCTGCAGGTGTCATGGGAGGAGAGAGGCTTTACAGACATCTGGGTCATACAGAAGCTCTTTTCAGCCCATTTCTCTTTTGACCACAGAGCAGTAGCTGATGCAGAAAAACTAATGTATTTGAAGTGGGATTCAGCCTCTATTTTTGCAGACATTTAGGGAGACAAATAACTTATTTAACTAAGATATAAACAACTTATTTAACAGAAACGCTGCTACAACTTCTGACTCTAAAGCAGACCAAGTGCCCCAGTTTTTCAGGGTTTTTTTGCAAATATACTCTGTACCTTGAACTGGATAAGAAATCCCTTTTGGATTCTTGCAGGCTCAGAGAAAAGCTGGTTTAAGATAAAGGAGAATTGTTTTTTAACAGCTGGGGACGTATATCTGTGCAAAGCATGAAAAACAGGCTTGAAATGCAGCTTGATCAAGGACACCAATTAAAAAGCAAACAGCAGCAGGTGCTCTGGGAGGACTCGGGCTTTGCTGGATATTTTCTTTTTTTCCTTTTAGTTCTCATGATAAAACAAAATGCCTTTAAGTTTATTTTCCCTAAGTCTCTTATAACATAAGGAAAAAGTTGTCCAGATAAATCCTTGAGCCCTGATGTCTCATCTTTTCATGTAAAAGAATTGGAAGTTTCTGTAGGAATTTTCACCCTGGATAGAAACAGAAAAAAATTAGTTTTCAATCACTTTAAATTTTGAATAAATATGGTTTGAGCAGTCAGACATGCAGCTCTTTAATGACAATACTGGCATATTTTCCTGGCCAACTTTACTCAGAAAATAATATGTTCCATCATAATTCAGATACACCATAATAAATCCTGTCCTCATTTTATCAGAAAAAAAAATCAAATGTTGAGCAAAGATTAGAGCAATGTGAATAAGGAAAAGATCCAGGGAACCCTTAAAACATTCCAGTGCTATTGAAATTTGATTTTGTGCAATGCTGGTGAGATGGTGCTTGGCAGCAAACATCACTCAGGAAAGTTTGGGGATTTTCCCCACATTAGTCTTCTCCCTTCTTTACCTGGTACATTGTTTTATTAACACTTTTTAAAGCTCTTGGTAACTTCTGTGACCCTCAAGAGGCTCAGGTGAAGCTGACCCCTCTGAGTGACACAGGGGGTCACTGGATGGGGCTTGTTCCAAGTGCCAAACTTCCCAGCCCCTCTTGCCTGCAGTTGGAGATCTCTGCTGCACTCAGTGCCACACTGACCATCCTCTTTTTCTCCTTTTCCCCCAGTTGATGCTTTGCCTCTGCCTCCCAAGACCACACAGACACCACAGTCCAAAAAGCCTGTGTTGTGGATAACCAAAAGCAAAGCTGCCAGCAGGGAAGGTATGGCACTGTGTCAGCTCAGGCTGCCTAGAAAAAGGGGTTTGCTGAGCTCTTGGGCTCCTCAGGGCTCAGCTGGAGCTTGTCCTGGGGTGGGGGCCACCACAATGTCACCCTGCAGGAGCGAGTGTCTGGCTCCAGATAGACCCACTGCTCTGGATAGAGCTGACTTCTGCCTGTGGGAGGGATTCCCTGGGATATCCACAGGTTTAGGGGCCAGGATGCATTTCAGTTTAGGTTATCATGACCTCAGAGCTAAGTTCTCTGCAATGCCTTTTTTTACTGTGAGGGGCACTGAGCACCAGAACAGCCTGCCCAGAGAGGTTGTGGAGTCTCCCTTATTTAAAAATATTCAAAAGCCATCTGGACACAATCCTGTGCCCTGTGCTCTGGGATCATCCTTGAGCAGGGAGGTTGGACCAGCTCATCCTGTGATTCTGTGATTCTACAATGCATCCTTCAAAGGATACCCCAGGGTGATGGTCACATCCTCCACCTCTCCTCTGAGGACCTGCCTTGCTTTTCTCCCTTCCCCACCCCACACTCCATCCCCCAAAGCTGCTGGGGCAGGGTGGTGCCAGGTGCTGAGTCCTCTCCTCTCTCCAGGTCCCTGCAGTCCCCTTGTCTGGGTCCCCCTGGCCTCTGGTGTCCTGCTTCTCCTGCTGGGGCTGATCCCCACTGCCCACCACCTCTACCGTGAGTATCTGCCAGTATCCTGAGGGGTGCCAGCCCTGGCACAGTCCAGGAGCATCCTGAGGGGTACCAGCTTTGGGACAGCCCAGGAGCATCCTGAGGGGGGACAGCCCTGGCACAGCCCAGGAGCATCCTGAGGGGTACCAGCTTTGGGACAGCCCAGGAGCATCCTGAGGGGGGACAGCCCTGGCACAGCCCAGGAGCATCCTGAGGGGTACCAGCTTTGGGACAGCCCAGGAGCATCCTGAGGGGTGCCAGCCCTGGCACAGCCAGGAGCAGGGTGGGGAGCTCAGAGGGATCCTGGCACTGATGGATGCTGTCTCTTCCCAGGTCTGCGCCGGAGGCTGTGGCTTCGCATCCACAGGCAGTAAATCCCAGCAAATCCCAGTAAATCCCAGTAAATCCCAGTGCCTCGGGCAGGCAGGGAGAGTCCACAGAGCCTCCCCTGCACGAGGCTGAGCACTGCCTGAACATGACCCAGGAAGGACCTAGCAGGGGACAGATGTGGGCTTGTAGCACAAAACAAACATTATTTCCTGTAAAAGACCATGACTTCAATATTTTCCTTGACACAACAGCTGACAAAAGGACCAAGCTGGATTCTGCAGCATCCTGAGCACTTCTCAAAGGACACTGAGCAGGGAAAACACTATTACTAGCTCTGCATAGGGGGAAGGAACTGTGTACCAAAGGGATTCAGATGGGCTGGAACTCTGTGAGCTCCTTGGCTCTCCTCTGTGCTCATCTGTAGGACAGCACAAAAGTGATTTTTTTTGCTCCTGCTAATAATGGTTGATAAAAATTTGGTACTGAGCACTTTGAAAGCAATCAGCAGGGATGGGGCAGAGGCAGCTTGTAAAGACCCTGTGCAGGTTTATTCAATACCAAAAGTAAATATGTCACTCAGTTATTTTGTTCTGCAGGCTGGTGTCTTTTGGTCCTACTCAGTGAGTCCCATGGCCTCCAACCAAGAAAGAGTTAAAGCAGAACAAAAGCTCCAGGGATGAGCAGATCTGGGAGGGTGTCTTCTCCCATGGGAGACTGCAAACAGCCAGGAGTGGGAGAGGAAAACCAGACAAAGCCATGCACACAAGGCCAAACACTTGGCACAGCCTGAAGGTCAGCACCACCTCTGAGAGCAAACAGGGGCCCCCAGGGGCTGGCTCTGAGCCCAGGAGCACAGCATGGCCAGTGGGAGCTGCCCTGAGCCCAGCATGGCCAGTGGGAGCTGCCCTGAGCCCAGGAGCACAGCATGGCCAGTGGGAGCTGCCCTGAGCCCAGCATGGCCAGTGGGAGCTGCCCTGAGCCCAGGAGCACAGCAAGGCCAGTGGGAGCTGCCCTGAGCCCAGCATGGCCAGTGGGAGCTGCTCTGAGCCCAGCAGCACAGCATGGCCAGAGGGAGCTGCTCTGAGCCCAGGAGCCCAGCATGGCCAGTGGGAGCTGCTCTGAGCCCAGCATGGCCAGTGGGAGCTGCCCTGAGCCCAGCATGGCCAGAGGGAGCTGCTCTGAGCCCAGGAGCCCAGCATGGCCAGAGGGAGCTGCCCTGAGCCCAGCATGGCCAGTGGGAGCTGCCCTGAGCCCAGCAGCCCAGCATGGCCAGTGGGAGCTGCTCTGAGCCCAGCATGGCCAGTGAGAGCTGCCCTGAGCCCAGCATGGCCAGTGGGAGCTGCCCTGAGCCCAGCAGCCCAGCATGGCCAGTGGGAGCTGCCCTGAGCCCAGCAGGGCCAGTGAGGGAGCTGCCCTGAGCCCAGCATGGCCAGTGGGAGCTGCCCTGAGTCCAGGAGCCCAGCATGGCCAGTGGGAGCTGCCCTGAGTGATGCCTGGCTGTGCTGAGCCCCAGTGACACCCCTTCTTGCTGAGCCCCCATGACACCTGTGTCCTGAGCCCCGTGTGACATCCCTGCATGAGTGAGCCAGAAGCAGGGAAGGTCTCCCCAGGGATGGTAACAAGGCTCAGCTGCTGCCCAGGGCACTAAGGCACAGCTGGGGCTGGAAATCTGGCATCCTGCTGAGCCAGCAGTCGCTCTCAGATGCACCCCCTGCCCCACATCTGCTCACACACAGGCACCAGCACCGTGTCAGCCACAGTGAGGGCAAGGGGAAGGTGGCCCAGAGTCCCCAGGGCTGGGGCTAACACAGTCTTGGGATGAGCTTGTGGGTGCAGAGCAGCACAGTGGCAGAACAGCATCACTCTGGCCTTCCCCTCCCTCCCCTCCAGCTGCAGGGTGCTGCTGCTGCTTTCCACTTTAATACTGATTTTTGCTGCAGAGCTTGGTCTCAAGCCCAGCTGTTGGTGCTTCCCCCAAGTGATGCAGGGATGAAGCTGGCAGTGGATCATGCTGAGCCAGGATTTGCCAGGCTGTGACACTGACCCAAGCTCTCAGCTGATGACCATGGGGACACCAGCACGAGATCCCATCCCACCACAGGTGCAGCAGGGAGGGGATTCTGAGCATCTCTGACTCCCACACACCACAATTTATCCTCTGTGAGAGCTCACATTAACTAAAACCAGCATTTTCCTACCCTGCAAGAAGCAGATGGTTTTTATGATATGTACATTTTTCAGGGCAGCTGTAAGAAAACCCCTTTGAAACTTCCCATGGGCAAAGGTTTATTCTTTTTAAAAAATGAAAGTTTATTCTCCCCTCTTCCTGCAGCTGCTTTTGAAATCCCAGACTCCCTTTCTCACACTTGAGGGGTCCTGACCTTAAGGCCCACACCTTGTTCAGCTCTGTCAGCTCAGCCAGCACAAGAGATGAGCTGCCAGGGCTGAGCAGCCAGGCTGCTTTGCACACAGCAAAGAATTTGCTTAAAGTCTGAATTCCCCACAGTCTTCACTTTTTCTTTGTATTTAAAAAAAAGAAAAAAAAAAAAAAAAAGGCAGAACAAAAACTTGCCCAGACTCCATATCACCTGTGTGCAGTGAAAACAGAGAGGACAGCAGCAGCCAAAGATGTTGTCTGGCTTGCTGAAACACAGGTTTGGGCAGCTTACCAGTAGAAATTATGAAAAAATTATAGTAATTTCTATAATCATCAATAGAGTGTTTTAGACAGTAAAACTGGGAGAGGTTTTGGCAGCAGGTTTCAAAATTGTAAGAGCTGATGGATAAAAATAGATTTCCATTTCATAGGCTTTTTTTCCACAGAGCATAAATAGGCACAAAATAGAAACATTAATGAAAAGATGCTGAGAAAATTATCCAATTCCCTGATATCTGCAACTTCTTTGCTGGGATCACAATGATGATGCCAGCCAAGGGTCAGGGATGCCCTGTTCTGTCGTGGCATATTGTTTCCAACTTGAATTTTAATGGGAAAGTGTTTCTGTGCATCTCTGCTAATAGCCTGATCCCTGGATCCATGGAGAGAGATAAAGGTAGGTGCCAGCAGAGTCCATCACAGTGTCACTTCTGGCACCATGTCCTGGCACATGAGGGTCCCTAATTTATTCCTTGATTCCTTCCAATGATGGATCAGCCTTCTCCTGTCTCCCATGGTCACCATCCTTCCTGCAGCAAGGAACAGCCATACCTAGAAGGAAAAATAATGGGATTTTGAATATATATAACCCAAATGCCTTGCTTCAAATGTAAATAAACTATTTCCTTTTAAATGACTAAGGGAGACACCACAAAATTTGGACAAAGACAAAAGGACAAAGAGGGTTTTGCAGATATATGGGTTCAAGTACAAAACTTCACCTATGTTGTGCTCATCCCCACAAATCATTGGGCAAGGAATTGTAAAAGAGATCAAAAATTACATGTTGCAATAGTCTGGTTTATTATTACTATATTTCTTTTATATTTTACAGCATACATACATATATATATATATATTTGATACAGAACATGTTCTAGAACAGATATTATATATTGAATTTATACTATATAAACTATATAAAAAGAATATATATAATACATATTCTATATTATAAAAATATAATGCAGTTATTCTCTCAATGAACAGTGCAGATCTTGAAAACATTAAAATATTCAAAAGGACATAGATACTGAGCAGAAACACAGATACTTCATGCATTGCAGTAAATTGTTACAGTTCTGTAAATGCATTTTTTTTAATTGCTGGTCTTTACAGAATATCTCAGTTGTTAATCTAATATTAGAAGTGCTCAATCTTTCTTTACTCTTTTAAAGTGTTGAGTCATTTTTATGTGGATGGTCTGTGTTTTTATGATACAGAAAAAAAGCAAATCAGATCAGATGCAGTTGAAAACATTGAACTGAAAGCAAATTATTGACATGAGAGTAAAGTTATCTCTGAGTTTAAAGCTCCTAATACACAAAAAATTTTCCAGTCATAAACTGCTGAGTAAGGCAGAATAACAGAGAAAGGCTGAATAACACCTCTATTAAATTATTCAACTTGAAATCTGTGCAAAAAGAAAGGAGATACATTATCCATGGGTGCTTTTTAAATTCCTTCAGATTACCCTCACCCAGAACAGCTCTGTGCACTATAGCTGTTAATTAAATATGTTGTCCTGGCAGGAGAAATGGATTCACAGCAGGACTTCTGAGCATTCAGGTCAGATCTGTTAAATGGGAATTTCTAAATGTCTTTTTCTGTTACTGTATAAAATCAGATGTGTCCCAGAAACTGCAAGGAAATCCCAAAAAAAAAAGCCCTCTAGGAATAAAACAACTACCTCCAGGTACTGTCAGTTCTTTTTGTCCCTATTTTTCTGGACTTCACTTCAATAAGCCAAAAATAGCAATGTGTTATATTTCTGGTTTGTATATACATATTTCAAAATATATTATTCTAATTATTGTTTAATATAATGTATGGATATTACAGTATATATTATTTGCTGAAATAACAAGTACTTGTGTATATCAATATACCTATAATGAGTGCACTCAGGGTGAGCTTCTGTGGGATTATAAACAAACATTTGTTATTCCAGCATTCATTTAAGTGGAACACATACTGAACCAAGTCAAAAATAAATTTGTATATAAAAGTAAATGTAAATGTATGTAAAAATAAATGTATTTTGCTCCTCTACTACCTTGCTATGAGAAAGGCTAATTTGAGTTCATACACCAGTGGTTCTTTCACAGGAAGCAAAACTCACCCAAGCTTTAAATGTTTCCAAGATGACAGGAGCCTTAACATTCCTCCCTTAGGCATTTGTGTTTTTCTACTAAAGTTCAACTGCTCACTTAGCCTTTAAAATACATATGTATGAAGGAGCACTGCACCACACTTTTGAGAGAGAGAGTATCATTATTGCTATTTACACATTCTGATCTAGTTAATAAATTAAAACCAGATATTAAACACTCCAAAAAAAAAAAATCCCAGTGATAACATCAGCTCAGGATCTTTTCTCTGCCAGGTACAACATATCTAAGTGCTGCTGCAACAGGGATCTCATACAGCAAAATTATTTAATTAATTTACTAAAAAACCCCTAAACACCTAAGATGAATCACTCATCTGGAAGTCCATAAGCAAAGGAAACCTGATCAGATGGCAAAGCCCTCTCCATCCTCTCCCAAAAGCTCCTTGGATGGGAGGGAACTCTCAGGCAGCCAGGATGACACAGGCACCTCTGAGTCCTTCTCCTTGGCTTTTCTTGGCCCCAGCAATGAGTTTTGTCTTGCCCTGGACTGAGCCTCTGCATCAGGCAGCAAAACACTTGATCCAGAAGAAATTTGGAGAAGTTTTGCAATACTGATTTTTATTTTTTTTTCAAGGGCTTGAGCTTTGCTGGGAAAAAAAATTTGGAATTCCCTCCGCAGAGCATTGAGAGCAATGGGTGCCTCCAGAGAAAAGCTCAGGACAAGAGGAAACGGCTTGAAGTTGTGCCAGGGGAGTTTTAGATCAGATTCCTTCACTGAAAGGGCTGTCAGGCACTGGCACAGGCTGCCCAGGGCAGTGGTGGAGTCACCATCCCTGGAGGGGTTTAAAAGCCATGAGCATGAGAACTTGGGGACACGCTTTGGTGCTGCCTTGGCACTGCTGGGTGGAGGCTTGGGCTCCATGATCTCAAAGTTCCCCTCCACCCTAACCAGCTCTGTGACTCTGTGCTGAGCCCACAGGCTGGTGCCAACCACCACGGCACCCATCCCACCCCTCCCTGCACAGAGAGCTCGGAGAGCCAGCCTTACCCTGCCCAGCTGCAAGCCACGCTGGGGCTGCTGCTCCTCTTCTCTCTCGCGGTTACAGCATCCAGCCAGGAGGCCAGGCACCCAAATCTGGTGTGCAAACACCCTCCCTCCCCACAGGGCTCGGCAGGGAGGAGGGCTGTGGCTTAAGAGACATCTCTGTCCCCAGAGCTGTGCGTGGGATCTCACCCACCACACATCCTGCTGAGCCCTCCCAGCACAGAGAGCCAGGGCTGGGGATGTGCAGGCTGCATGAAATGCAGCACAGAACCATCCTGCTGGGCACAGAACCATCCCTGGCTGGGCACAGAACCATCCTGCTGAGCACAAAACCATTGTGCTGGGCACAGAACTGTCCCTGCTGGGCACAAACCCATCCCTGTTGGGAACAGAACCGTCCTGGCTGGGAACAGAACCATCCCTGCTGGGCACAGAACCATCCCTGCTGGGCACAGAACTGTCCCTGCTGGGCACAGAACTGTCCCTGCTGGGCACAGAACCATCCTGGCTGGGCACAGAACCATCCCTGCTGGGCACAAAACCATCCCTGCTGGGCACAGAACCATCCTGCTGGGCACAGAACTGTCCCTGCTGGGCACAGAACCATCCCTGCTGGGCACAGAACCATTCTCCTGGGCACAGAACCTTCCTGCTGGGCACAGAACCATCCCTGCTGGGCACAGAACCGTCCCTGCTGGGCACAGAACCTTCCCTGCTGGGCACAGAACCATCCCTGCTGGGCACAGAACTGTCCCTGCTGGGCACAGAACCATCCCTGCTGGGCACAGAACTGTCCCTGCTGGGCACAGAACTGTCCCTGCTGGGCACAAACCGCCATCCTGGCTGGGAACAGAACTGTCCCTGCTGGGCACAAAACCATCCCTGCTGGGCACAGAACCATCCCTGCTGGGCACAGAACTGTCCCTGCTGGGCACAGAACCTTCCCTGCCTCTGGGAACAGGCACAGCATTCTCAGAGGAGCTGGGTGCACACTGCTTTTCCACGTGGCAGCACCACAGCTCAGTGCCACCATAGCATGGAACCAGAGGATCATTTAGGTTGGAAATAACTCAAAGATCATCAAATCCAACCTCTGACACAGTACCTCAGTGCCAAAGGGCAATGTCTGCTTGTTTTTGGAGCACTCTCATTGATGGTGACTCCAACACTGCCCTTGGCAGCCTGTTCCAATTCTTAGCCACTCCTTCAGTGAAGAAATTTTTTCCTAATATCCAGCTGCACCTCCCTTGGCTCAACCTGAGGCCATTTCCCCCATCCTATCAATATCTGACAGCTCTTCAGGCACAGCAGGGATGAGATGCTGAGCTCTGGGGGCTCCTGAACTTACAGGCAGGGTAACAGGAAGAACTGCTGCCATTCTTCAACAAAGTCCAAGTGCAACCATCCAGCACAGAGCAGGAGGTAAATTCACTGACTGATGTCTCAGGGAGAGGTGCTGGGCTGCACTGATGCCTAGCTATGGGGTTTCTAAACATTATGCCTTAACATCAACACTGAATGCAAAATTCAAGTTGGGATGTTCCCTATCAGTCACTTTTAAAAAATTGACACACAGAATATTCCTGGAGGCTGGGATTGTATATTCCTGCCCTGAGCAATGAGCTGCAAATGACATTCCTGTTATTAAAATACATGTCTCAAGTCATCTGGATGCAGGAGAAAATGAGTCAGAGCAGTGGTGGAACAGCCATTACTAAAGTAGATGTCTCTCCTCAGGTCCTTCATTTTAATCTGACACCCATCACTGCCATAGCCAGGATAATTCTGATGCAATTGAAAACATGGGTGACATCCTGCTGTGCAGAGCCCAAGGTGACATCCCAAGGAGGTGCCAGGGGAGGGAAGCTGCCTCTGTGCAAATTCTCCTGGTCCCCAAACCTGGGTCACTCCTTGCTTTCCTAAAGCTGGAACACAAACTGAGGCAGCTGCCCAGGGTCAAACATGTTTCCTGGCCATTATCCCTTTTCCAAGAGGGATAAATGTTCTTCTGTGGAAAACCACAGGATCTGTTGTTGGGATAAATGTCCTTGTGCAGGGTGAACAGCTAAGGAAGATTAAAGTGTCCAGCATTAAAGAATGAGATAATTGGAAAATTAATAGTGTTTCAGAGGAAATGGATGTGGAGTTTTGTAACAAATGGCTTCCTTAAAATGACAGATTGTAATGAGATCTCACATTTAAAAATATAAAAATTACTGGTTTGGTTCAAAGCAAAGGTTCATCCAGACAACCATCCTGTCTCCAACACTGGCTGTGAGCAGATGGCTAAGTAATAATGACAAGAAAATCATATATGACACTCTCCCTTAATATTCAGTCTATTTTTAACTGAATAGATTTCCTGAGCCTGTTGCTGTCTATTGAGTAACCCACAATGAACCTCTCTTCAAGCATTTGTCCAGGCTCTGCATCCACAGTGTCCTTTGTCAGGGACATCCCAGAGTGGAGGATTCCTTTTGCTTTCAGCCTCACCCACCATCATCTGCTGCCCCTTACTTTCTCTATTGGAAAAGGCAGGGAATAATCAATCTCTCCCCACTCCTTTCCAACCACTCCTTACCCTGGAGACCTTTAGTGTAAATCCATTTAAATCATGTTCTCAGGGTAAAAAGTCCTAGCCATACAAAATCCATCCCAGGCCTCTGATCCTGATTTTGCCCTGCTCTGAACCTTTTCTTGCTCCACTACTTCTTATTTGAGTCCCTCTCTGTGAGATGAGGGGTGAAACCAACACCCAGAATTCAGGATTTATGCAGTGCACTGGACCATGCCTTGGCTATGGATGGACCATTGGACCATGCAATGGCAAAGCTGTGTTCTCTGCTTTATACCAAATTTCCTTCCTATCTGCTGACATCCAATTTGCTTTTCCTTGCTGGGCAAAGAGTTGATGTTCCCATGGTAGTACCTGTCTTAACCCAAATTTTATAGGCAAGTCAGGACTGGTTTTCCTTTCACACAATACTTCACAATCACCTACTCCAGATCTCACCTTCCCCTGTATTGCCCTGTATTGTCTCTATAAAATCCTTCTGCAGTTCTGTATTTACAACACATAGACGCAAAGAAATTAATGTGCATTTTAAAAAAGTTTTCAGGATTTGTTTTAGATGTGATTTGCCATTTGACCTCTGAGTCCAGCATTCACAAACAGGGAGTGCAGAAGATGGGAACAGTATTCACACATTTCTCTTTGCAGTACTGGTGGGGATCAGGCTATTAAAAGTGAAACTCAACACCAAATATAGTTTGGTTTTTTGATGGCATGAGAGCATTAAACCAGCTGCTGCTTTTTGATGCCATCCCTCCCACTCTGTCCCTTTAGATCAGGATATTGTGGCTTAGGGTTGCATCTTACAGGTTTAATTCAACAAAGGGGATTGGGGTTTCTTTCAAATAAATGCAAAACTGAGAAGAAATAAGCTATATAAGCCAGCAAACACTATTAGTAGGACCACAAAATGGATGAAGAAAGTTATCTCCAGCAGGCCATGGGTTTCCATTCTTCCAGCTCTGCCAGCAGGAGAGGTGGAGAGCAGAAATGGGAACCCTTCCTCCACTCCATTAGCTGCCACCTGCTGTGGAAATTGGTTCCCTCTCAAAGATTTTATGAGTAAAGATGCACAGCAATACCCTGCTCCAGGGAAGTCCTCCTGCACCAAACAGATGGACCCTGAGGAATCTCCACCAGGATTTCCTGCCCAAGGTCTTTGGGGAAGAAGGTCAGTGCACAGCAAAGGAGACCAGACATGGCAAGATCTGGATTGGGGGTGACAGAAGACATCAGCTGTGGGGATTGCACCAAGGCTATGAAACTCTGGAAGGGAGCTGGACCCAGGGGACAGCAATCAAACAGTGCCTTGAACCCAACAGAAATCTGATTGTGAGAATTGGAAATGAGATAATGAGACCAGTTCACCTCCTAGAACAGTTCAGACCAAAAAAATATATGTTGGAGCCAAGCAGAAAATTTGCCTTTTCTTAAGGCTATATAGAGATAGAAAAACATTAGGTTTTTTTTTTATTATTTTTTTTAAATTCTAGTCTGGATCTGTGGTATTTAGATTAGAGAGGCTGAAAACCAGCCTAACTGCAACTGGGGCACTGGCAGAGTACATTGTCACCAGTCCCCAAAAGATGCCATCACAAATTGCTGATTTACTGAATGCCAGCAGGAAGGAGCTCTGCAGCACCAAGAGAGGAAATTTCCCTCAAGGAAAACTCTTCACACATCCAGGTCTCCTATCAAACTTTCAGCTGAGGTGCCAAGAAGCCTGGAGATTATGGAGATTTTCAACCCTGTGGTCAGTTGAAGGGCTGCACTGAGGAGAGGTGAGAGCACAGGAGGGTTTGTGGTCTGCATTCTGGATTTTGAGGTATGTGACGTGCACACAGAGTACCCAGAAGAGTGGGCAGTGTTGGCCACTGAGCTGGAAACACCTGGCTACAGTGGAAAAACAGTGTGAGTACCTGGTGGGTGACTCTTGCACTTGACATTCTGCAAACCCCTTTAAGTGCTGCAGCTTTGCAAAGAAAAGGGGGGAAGCAAAGGGCTGATAAACCACAGCTTCACTTCACACCGGAAGCCTCCCGCCCAAACCTTCCCCTGCCCGCCCGCCTTCGCCCTGTGGCGTCCTCCGCCTGCGCCGGCCGGAAAGCGGCCTGCGGCAGCCTGCTCGCTGCCCAGCAGCCAGCGCGCTGCCCCGCCCCGCTTCCACCTCGCGATGGTTCGCCGCCCCGCCCACCCTTGGCACTGCTACTGCCTGCCCGCCCCTGCTGGCCCGCCCGCTGGTAGCAGGTTCTCAGATTCCGCCTGGCCGCCCGCTCGCGTTCTGCCCCACGCTGCCACCGCCCCAGCTATCCAGCCCACCAGTGCCCAGCCCTTACTCTGGCGGTGGCCTGAGAGTTTCCTGCCTGCCCTGCGTCCGGGCGTCCTGCCCTGCCTGCTCCCACCTCCTTCCTCCCACGTGCTCATGCTTCTGTTTTTTCCAACCCTGCTCCCACCTCCTGCCTCCCAAGTCTGCTGCAGCAGCGTCTCACCGCCTGACCCCGCGGCGACGCAGCCCGCCCTGCCCCCTGCCTGGCCCACGCTGCCTGCCCTGCCTGCCTGCCGCCCTGCCTAGTTTCTCCGCAGAGCCTCCCAACAGGCTTCCCATTCCCGCGTCCCGCCTGCCCGCAGCCAGCTGGCCTCCACCAGTTCCGTCTGGCCTCACTGTCTGCCCCAGCCTATGCCTCCAGCCTATTTTTTTAGCCATCAAGCCCATGATGTTCTGCAGTCTGCTTCATGCACTGCTAATGCTCATGCCTGTTCTATTCATTCCCATGTTCTGTCTGCCCAAAACACAACCTGCCTCCAAAGACGCATGTCCATGTTTGTTAAAAAGCCAAAGTCTGACATGTCCATACCCATGGTCCCAGAGCCCATCTGTCTCAGAGTTGCCTAAACTGTCCTGTCCAAAATTATTTATACTAGTGTTGATTTTAAATGACAGTTTTTTCCTGGAGGTCCTGCTTGTGTTTTGGAGAATTCCCTAATCAAATAATTGCTACTGCAACTTTATTTTTTCTTCTTTGTTGCTATGCAAAATAGAAACAGCTTTGTACCACACAACTCCTTATCACAGAAGTCAGTAAAAAAGTGATGTGTGACAGCCCTCCTGCAGCTATATCTACCAGCTGACAATAAGCTTTTGCCTTGCCTTTGGAGGAAATATTCATTAGCAGAGGAAAAGGTGGCATTACCTGGAAATCAGCTCAATCTGTGAGCAAAGAGGGCCAAGATCAAGGACAACTCTGCACAGAGAAGAGGAATATCTGGGCAACAGTTTGGTACCCTGGACTGATTCATATAAAATTTACTATTTGTCAGAGACAAGAAAGAAATTAGATATCCCTATTAAGAAAGGCAGTATTCCTTCCTGGACAGCTTCTCCCAGCACATCCACCACCACATCTCTGAGGACATGCACAGCATGCTCACTCTACAGAATGAGAACCTAGAATTGATGAATTTTTTGTCCCATCCTCATTGGCCAGCACATTAATTTCCATTTCATTTTTATTTGTTTTATATAAGGTAGACATCACAAGTCTGCCAGCCTAACAAAAACATGAATTTCTCAGCAGACCTTACAAGAGTTTTCTTCACTCACCAACATGTGTTGAAGCCCAGAGAAATAAACCCAGCTCCAAAACCATTTTCAGTGATTCAGCTCTGAGCCCCAATAGAAAAAGCATCAAACCCAGCAGCACTTAACTTCTGACAGATCCAAGAAAAAGGGGCTTTCTTTGCAGAGGGGTAATGGGAAAAAAAAATCAACAGGAAAGCCAGGAAGAAAGAAATAAATCAGACACCAGCCCAGCCCCTCATGGACTGGTGAAACTCTTGCTAGTGTGTGTTTAAAGCTCCAGAAGCATCAGCCATCCCCATGTGCAAGGGGTCACCTGGAAGGAGCAGCAAGGGCCTCTCCATTGAAGCCCACAAGGTTTTTTTTTTTTTGGCAGAGAGGAAGTGCCTGTGGTGAGAGAAGAGAGCCATGAGTTGTTAAAACAAACCAAAAGTGAACCACACGCTGGACATCGGGCACTCCCATGAAGGTTCTGCACAGACCACCTGCCCTGCACAGAGAGAGATGCAATAGCAAAGAAGAATGAAACAAGGAGGAATTGCAAGAGAACAATCAAGCACCTGAAGAACCCAGCTGTGTGCCAGCAGCACGTGTGCTTGGAGATAAATGAAATGTGCACCTATGGCATGAAACACCTGCGTCTCCCTTGCTGGGTAACAAAACAGTCTGGGCTCTGCCATCCACAGGAGACCTCTGAGTGCTGGAGACAAGGAGGCAGGATCCCTGCCGAGAAAAGCAAAGTGTGACCTGCATCAGAGCCGTGGGACTCGTCCATAACTTCTGCAGAGCTGCAGCTGCTGTGCATCCCCAGCGGGCTGTGGTGGCTGATCCTGCCTGAGCCAACAGCAGCATCACTCTGGATCTCTGGAAAACTTAACCAGGAAAGAGCTTTGATAAGAACTGATAAGCATATATTAGCCCAAGCTCTGGACAAGAAGCAGATTTCTTCGGAAATCTTTTTTTGTCATTACGGCACAGACACCGAGCATCACCTCCCTACCCAAGAGGGTCGTTATGACATCACATCCTCCCCAAAGAGCAACACAGCCTCCCAAGAGAAGGGACACAGATCATCTCAGCTCTGCTGCAGGCACAGACACCCCAGGAGAAGATGGACACGTCTCCTGCCCTGCTCCTGCTGCTCACTCTGGCATTCTGTGAGTACGGACACGGGGCTGTGCAGCCTTCACTAGGAGGGGCAAGAAAAACCCTTCCACTGAATCCAACACATTGGGTTAAATAACTGAGGGAGTAAAAAGCAAAGCAAAAAGGCTGACTTTGAGGTGTGCTCAGTAAGTTTGGAAGGAGAGGTGGCATCACCTCAGCCAGCAAAGGGCAGCCAGAGGGGTGGCTGCAGCACCTGCAATGGGAAGGGAGATTGGTCTGATGAGCGGCTCTGGAGGAGAGGGAGAAGGGTGGGGGAAAAGGGGCTTTGCAGGACGTGCAAAGGGAGTCACTTCAGAGAAGCTGGGAAGGTGGAATGTCCCTGAGAAGGCACTGGAAGGGCAGCACCCATCTTTAAAGCCCAGGTGGCTGATTGCTGAGCACCCTCCATGCACCATCCCAGCAAGGACTCCATGGAAACCTCCACATCATCCAGACACCACCTCCCTTTTCCATTTGGCCCTCCCTTTCCATTTGCACTTCCAGCCCATGCACAGGGAGGGAGGTTTCCTCAGAGAGCCCTTTGGCTCTTCCCAAGGGGCTCCAGCAAGGATTTCTCTCCTGCAGGCTGCCCTGGGGTTTATGGCCAGTCCCTTCAGATAAAGGTCACGTCTCCCAGGGACATCAGCCAGCTCCAGCTGGGACAGAGGCTGGAGCTGGAGTGTCACACTGGCAAGGAGAGTGGCGCATCCTGGATCCGCCGGGACAAGAGGGGAACCCTGCACTTCATTGTCTTCATCAGCTCCACCTCCAGGACCACATTTAGGGACCAGGAAACATCCAGACGCTTTGAGGCGAGCAAACACAAGACAATCTATTATTTGGTAGTGAAATCTGTCACACCACAGGACGAGGGCAGCTATTTCTGTGTGATGAACTTCAACCAAATGCTGTACTTCAGCCCTGGCCAGCCTGCCTTCTTACCAGGTCAGTGGCACCTTCACCCAGCCTCACTCAGCCCTGCCAACGTGCCCAGCACC
The DNA here is from genome assembly GCA_034336665.1 of Luscinia megarhynchos. Taxonomy (NCBI): domain Eukaryota; kingdom Metazoa; phylum Chordata; class Aves; order Passeriformes; family Muscicapidae; genus Luscinia; species Luscinia megarhynchos. The sequence goes on from CM067566.1 coordinate 5,618,119, forward strand.
TCCTGCCCGTGCCCTTTGTAACCAGCCATCCCCCCACAAACCCCAATTCCCTGCCTGCTTCCCAAGGCATCCTGTCACCAACCCACTGCTCCTCCTGCCAGAGGCTCCCTGCTTCCCACCTCTGCTCCTGGGACTGCTCCTGCACAAAGCAAAACACGACTGGGCAGACCCAGCATCACCTTCCCATCCCCACTTCCCCACCCCACCCACGGCTCTGAAGGGAGAAGACTGAAGCAAAATCCACCATCACCCCCTCCCTCCTCAGCACACACAGTTCCCAGAAGTGCTACCAAACTCAGGGGGCTCGGGTTTTGTGGGGATGGTGTCAGAGTGAGAAATAAGGAGGCTGCAGCTCCCTCTTGGCTCTTGGGACACCCTCCTTGGGGGAGTCCAATGAAGTTCTCCTGGAGCTGAACTCAGGAGCACCTGTGCCCTGGCAGGGGTAAGAGAGAAGAATGGCAGGAGAGATCTGTTTTATTCTATTTCCCTACGTGCTGAATTCATCCATTTCACTTTACAGCCACCACAGTGGCACCCACCACGTGTCAGCCCACTACCAAGGGTGGCACAACTGAGGATCCCAACCTCAAGACTCCAGATCCAGGTAACCTGAAGGGAGGGAGGGAGAGGGTAAGGGCTGGACTCTGGTCCACTGATACCAAGGGGGATCCTGCAGAGATTTTGGGATCGGGAGGGAGAGGGAAGATACACAGAGCTTCTTTATCACAGATGCAAGGATTAAATTCCAATATTTCGTTCGATCTAAGAAAGGCTAAATATGACATAAAAATCATGAGCATGCTTGGGAACACCAGAACATGGGGAGGGAGGGTCGAGCCTTGGGGGCTGGGGCTGCTTTTAGAGAACTTCTGCCCACATATCCTCCCTCGAGTCCCCAGGAAAATAGTTACACCAGAACTGTCTGTAGCACGAGTCATGAACACCTGGTGGACACTCCATCTTATCTATTCCTGCAGAGAGAAGAATGCAGGAAGATCGGAATTTCTTCTGTCACATCTTCATCTGGGTCCCCTTGGCCGGTGCCTGTGCCCTGCTCCTCATCGCCCTGGTGATCACCCTGGTGCTGTGCCAACGTAAGGCTCACCACAAACCCCTCCAGCTGCTCCTCTGCCCCGAGACCACAGCCCTGCCCTCGGGGAGATGCTTTGGGAGGCACGGGGTGATCAGAGCACAGCCCGTGCAGGACGAGGGACCACTGTTAAAATCAGTGTCTGTATTTTAATCCTCCCCAGTAGGATTAGGATGAGGAAGTATTATCAACTTAGAATCACACAGTCAGAAAATTATTTATGTTGGAAAAGATTTTCAAAGAAGAAAAATAGATTAGAAAGAGACAGTACTCTGTCAACTGTCTTGGTTCATAAATGGGTGTGTCAGAGGTCAAAGTCCCAGAGCCTGAAACATTCTGACCCTAACAGAGTAAATATGCTCATCCAGCAAATGCTGAGTCCCAGTAACACCTTGAGCTGGAACCAGATGAGAAACTTCATTACATTATGATCAGTGAAAAGCCCTCAGCTGCAGGTAATTTCTGCAGCAATTTCCAAGCCCTTCAGGGATGGATTTTTACCTTAGTCCAAAATTAACAGCTGGGCACTTTATTTTGCTGAATCTACCCCAAAGTGGCAGCTAAAATGGAGAAGAGCACTGTTACCTTGGGTGCATGAGACGTGGCATCACTGCCACTCACCTGCTGCAGACATAATTGCTGCTGAGGGATTTTCAGCAACATGCCAAAGTCACTGGAGACAGCAAACAAATAATTCACCCTCAGTGCTCCAGGCTGACCCTGCTGCTGCTATTCATCCTAAAGATTAATTCATAAAAATATTTAAGTGGACAGGGGTAACATGAGCTGCAGCACCACTCCCTGGCATGGATTTTCTCAAAAATAGGCTTGGTTTAAAGATATCTGCAGGGGAACACCAGCCCTACCTCACTGGAGTGTTTCTTTCCTGAGCTGTCACTTGGCACCTTTGAACTAAAACTTTTTCTCTCTTTTCTTAGAAACCAGAAGACGAAGATGCAGGTGTAAGAAGAGGTGAGTGACAGGCATTGGCATTTTTCTCTTCAACTTGGCAACATCTCACCCTCAAGAGATAAAGGAGGCAGGTGCCAAAAAACAACCTAAAAATTCTTCATCTGATAGAAGATGGTTGGGAGGAGCCTGAGCAATGACTTAAGGGCTAAAACAGAACAAGTTCTTGGGTCCCCTATTTTTGGTTTTGTTTGGGGCATTTTGTCTCTTTGGGCTTTTTGTTTGGTTTTTCAACTATTAAGTCATTGAGCTCTGACCCTGCAGCAGATACAAAACAGAAAGACAGGAGGTGTTTGTGGCAGCCCAAAAACTTTGTGCATCACCCAGTGCTCATAACTAACCACGTTTCTGTGCTTCCAATGCACCATTCCCAACTTGAGCTTGGGGATGACCACATTTCATCTCCTCCCCTCCCCAAACCATTAATTTGATTTCATTACTGCATATTCAGATGTCCCCGTGGATTACATGTAAGTTCCTGCATCCCAAATCCCCCTCTGCACCATTTTGGACTAGCAGCACCAGGCTGTTTGTTTCCCCAAAAAGCCCTGAGGAACATTGGCAGTGAGGCTGCTGCAGCCTCACACGACTCTCCTGAGAAACATCAGTGCAGATGGGAATAGATTGAGGGCTAAAACAGCCTCCAGGGCACACAGGAACCTTTTCTTTATGCTTTCCCTCCTGCCACCCCTCACCCTGAGTCACCAGCAAAGCACAACCAGACTGAGAATTGCAATTTCCTGGTTTGGAAGAGAAAATGCTTTTTGCCCACCCATGTTTTACTTCTGCAAATGAACCTCCCTACAGCTGGTTTGCTCACCTCTCCTGCTCAGCAGGAAACCACTTCTGCACTTCTGCAAGCCTTGTGCACCCTGGGGCTTGTGGCAAGAGAGACACCAAGAAGTCCCTCACTGCTGCTCAAGGGCAGCCAGGGCTGGGCTCGTGCTTGGAACAGCTGGGTTGCCCAGAAACTCTGAAACAGCATGTTCACACCTCTGGAGCCTCATTCATTGCCAATCAAAGCATCTTTAAAATCAGATAAATTCCTGTTCCTTGTTACACATCCATGGGCTCTTTAGTACAAGAGGTAATTGCCACTTAGCTCTCCAAATTAATACAGTCCCTCCCTAACAGTAGTAGGAAATGGATCCCTACAAATTTATTTTTCTTTAAAAGGCAGGTTGCATTTTTTTAAACTGTCTGTAAAATGGAACAGACTGTCATTTTCACAGGGGATATTTATTACACCCAGCACTTTCCTGATCCTCATCTGCCTTTCCAGGGGAGAAATGATAAGGAAGAGCTCTTCGTGCAGCCTTGCTTAGGAGAATGTTTGCATTTTTCACTTATCTCAACCCCTGTTGCCAGCTCTGTGCAAAGATGTTCTGTCTCTGTGAGGATGAAAACACCCTGCAGAGCTCTCCCACTCTGCCCTGATGCAGTGGGTGTAATACAGAGGTCTCAGGAAATCATCTCCTCAAGGATGCCTCTCCTTCAGCAGCCCTAAACTCCACAGAGCTCTGGTTTTACCTATTGTACCATATTTCAGTTTTGATTTAGAGAGGAAATTCCTGCTGCTCTGAGCAGCTCCTGCTTAGTGAAAGGAAGCTCTTGGGAAGCTGACAGTGCAATTTACTCCCTTAAGGAGCACCCCAGGATCCGGCCTGCGATCCTTGCTGGCAGCAGGATTCATTTTCCACCACAAACTAATCTTCCCTGAATGGGGGTGCCGAATCCCCAACTCATTAGATCAGCATAAAACTCCCAATTGATGGAGACCAGTCATTTCTCTCCTTTTGGGTGCACGTTGGCTGTCTGGAAAGCCAATCCTTTCAAACTTCTCTGCAGGAAACACGTTTCAAAAGGAAAAACTCTCTCTGAAATTATAACTCAAAAAACCCCACAAACCCTGAGCTCTTCTATCTTCATTCTTTTCTGAATGCAGAGAAAAGCTTAATGAGATGACAGGAGTCAGAGGTAAATTTTAAAAGCCCACTTTATTTTTTAATTAGTATTAGATTGAGCCATCAGTGTATCAGGTACAACCTTCTGCTGTCTGTCACCACAAGAAATGGTGGCAGATCTTTCACTTGCACAAACAGGATTTAGGAACCCTTTGCAGCCTCCTCTGGGAGGCCCCTGGCTGCAGCCCAAGGCTAAAGGAGCCTTGATTTCCTTCTTGCTCCTCTCCCATCTGAGTAACCCCAACCCTCTTCTCTCTGCAGAGCTGCAAACGGGAAGCCCCCCACAAAACCCAGGACACCAAACTAACACAGACCAGCATCTGCTCCTTCTGCCCTCTGGATCTTCTCCTGGGAGCTGTCAGCACAGAAATCCATCTCCTACATTATCCACAACGCCACAGCACCTCACCCCCTCTGCCCTGGCAGGTTTGAAGGGACAGAGGGAGCACAGACACACAGACAAGCAGCACTTCCCTGTGAGTGCAGGGTAAAAACAGCTCCCTCCAAACCCTGAGCTTCTCTGGCAATGCCAAAACCCACCTTTGCTCCCAGTGATGGGCTCAGGCACAAGAGCCAGGCCAGCCCTGATGCTGACATGCCCCAGTGAGAAGCTGATGAGAAATAAGGACAGGAGCTGGACTTTTGCTCAAGGCTGTATGCAATTTCCTCCCAAAATGCAGCCACAAGTGGAATTTGCTACACAAAGCCTTAGAAATAATTCTCCTCACTCAATACATGATCTTCTTGTGGGTACCTCTCTCCTTGGGCTTTTATTGTTTCATGTAATGGAATACAAGACTGCATTGAGAAGCTAAATATGGATTAAAGGGCCTTACTTTTGTTTTTACAGTCCTGGGGGCTAAGGTTCACTGTTCCCCTCACACTTGTTCTGCTGCTACCTCTGATCCACCTATTTCTGCAGGAGTTTGGCCTGAGTAGGGAAAGTGAGATTTGCTTTCTTTCTGAGAGAAATGCCTGAGTGATTAAAAAAACAAATCTTTGTCACTTGTTTTGGTTAAGCAGGACTTTTAACATGTTGATATTTTGGGGACATATTACAGACTACTGTAAATTCTGGTTTTTTCAGATCTGTATTTCATGTAAATATTTCCTTAGTATACTTGCAATTTAAGAACTGAGACATAAAATAAAATTATTCTAGTCAGATTCATGACTGCTCTTTCTTTCTTTCTTCAGTTCCTAGTCTCAAAAAAGCTAAAATCCTTCAGGAAGATAATAAACAAGGGGTTTTAAAAGTCTTGGCTAAAGGAAAACCCAGTTATTTATACATCATCCTGAGCTTTAGGGTGCAGACTTCAGCTTCCAGATTACCAAAGCCTAAAATCATCTAAAGGCATCTTCCCAGGCATTTGCTGATGGGCCCAGTAACACTCCCACATCCCAGGAAACTGCCAAGAAAGTGCCTGAGATAAAGAGTCTGTTATTACGCTGGAACTCTTGTCACAGGGCTGATAAAAACCTGGAAAAAAAAAAGAGTAGAAGAAACCCTTTGATAGTCTCCTCTGTAAACAAGATGGGAAGGAGAGAAAATCAGAGAAAAACAAAAGTTCTTCCAAACTTACTTGTTTGCAAGGATTAAATAAAGAACCACAAAAAAATTCAGGACTAGATAAGTGTATCTAAACAATAGCAGGCAAATACTGAATGATAACTCCACAGAACTACACATGCTATGACGAAAAAATAACAGAAAAGCCCCAACTTTGAAATTATTAGATGGTCTCCTATTGAACTAGTGTGAGCTAAACATTTTCACTGAAAATAACATATATAAATATAACTCAGAGTGTTTCTGCCAAAAGCTATAGGTCTTTGCTCATATTCTCATATCCACTTTTTCACATTTCACATCACACCACGTTCCTGTAGCCCAGGCAGAAGTGCAGCGAGCTCCTGCTCTGGCACTGACCCCCACACCCAAATCCTCTTCCAACAGATGAAGAAATAGAAGCAGGATCTGTTTGCTTTGGGAATTTTTATTTGTTTCAGCGGGGTTGTTTGTTGTTGGTTTTTTCAGAACACACCTGATCACTTTTTAAGCCCAGTGCCAAACTCAGGAGGCTCTGGGATGGCTCCTGCCTCCCTCAACACATCTTCACACTGATCCTCCAACCCAAACTGCAGGGCACAGCTCACACAGCACCAGAGACCCTCACACACCTCAGCAGCCCAGCAGCAGCTTTCCCCACTCAACAGCACTCTTTGATGCCCAGTGATATAAACACAGTTCCTAAATAGTTTTCCACAATTCAGCTGTCAGTAGCAGCACAAACAGCAGCACCTGTATTCTGACAGACCCAGGAATCAAGAGGCTTCTTGGCAAAGGATTAGTTAAAGAAAAAATAAATTAAAAACTTTACACAGAAAGATAATCAACAGGAAAACCTGTGTGTGCAAAGTTCCAGGAAATATCACTCATCCCCCTGTGCCAGTGGTCACAGAGGCAGCAGCAAGGACCTCTGCACTGGAGCACACAACAAGGTTTGGGGCAGGACAGAGGGAATCTGTGGTGAGACAAAAGAACCACAAGTAGATAAAACAAGGAATAAGCAGATCATAAATTCTGGACTAGAAACTAATTTCTTCTGAAATTCTTTTTTTCCTCAATGTTTTGCCACAGCATTTGCCAAGCACGTTTTACCCAAGACGTTCCTGACCCCCCCAAGAGTGGCAAAGCCTCCCAAGCCAAATGACAAAGATCATCTCAGCTGTGCTGCACTGTCCCCAGGGACATCCAGGAGAAGATGGCTGAGTCATCTCAGGCTCTGAGTAGCAGCCCTGATAGCAATGGAATCAAACTCAGCAGCACCTGGTTTCTGGCAGACCAAGGAAGAAAAAGAGCTTCTTTGCAAAGGTATAACAACAAAAAACCCTCACACAGAAAAGCAATCAACAGCAAAGTCAAGAAGAAGACATCAATCCAACACCAGCCCAGTCCCTTGCACTCTGGTGAAATGCTCCTTGCATGCAAAGGTCCAGAAGCATCACCCATCCCCATGTGCTAGTGGTCACCTGGAGGCAGCAGCACGGTCCCTCTCTGGTGAAGCATAAAAGGGTTTTTTGAAGAGCAGAAGCCACTGTGGTTAAAGAAGTGAACCACAAGATCTAAAACAAAGAAAGGGCAAAACACCCACTTGTGCAAGGGGCAGTTCTCAACAGGTTCCAGTTCCTAGACCAACTACCTGGCATGAAAAGGTTTTTGCTGAACAATAGCAATGAAGAACCGAACAAGGAAGCAGTGCAATGAGAACAAAAGAGAAGAACCCATCTGTGTGCCAGAAACCTGTGCTTGCTGATGAACAATACACATGGATCTACACCATGAAGCCCTGTGTCACTGTGGGCTCTGCCATGCACACGGGACTCCATGAATATGCTCAAGAGGAGGAGGCAGAATCCCTGCCAGGAAAAGCATTCCAGGGCCTGCACCAAAGGATGGGGCTGCTCTGTATCTTCTGCACAGAAGCTCTGGGGAGGGAACAGCAGGCTGTGGTGGGCTGATCCTGCCTCAGCCATGAGCAGCATCACTCTGGATGTCTAGGAAAGTCAACCAAGAAAAATCCTTGAGGTGCTTCTAAGAAATTACGAGGTTAACAGGATCCAGATTCCGGACTTGAACTGAATGCATCCTGATGTTGGGTCCTGATGACATCACATCCTCCCCAAAGAGCAACACAGCCTCCCAAGAGAAGGGACACAGATCACCTCAGCTCTGCTGCAGGCACAGACACCCCAGGAGAAGATGGACACGTCTCCTGCCCTGCTCCTGCTGCTCACTCTGGCATTCTGTGAGTACGGACACGGGGCTGTGCAGCCTTCACTGGGAGGGGCAAGAAAAACCCTTCCACTGAATCCAACACATTGGGTTAACTCGTTAAAGAGGGGGAAAATGTCAAACTAAAACTGCTGACTTTGAGGTGTGCTCAGTAAGCTTGGAAGGAGAGGTGGCATCACCTCATCAGCCAGCAAAGGGCAGCCAGAGGGGTGGCTGCAGCACCTGCAATGGGAAGGGAGATTGGTTGGATTAATGGTTCTGGAGAGGAGGGAGAAGAGGGGAAAAAACGAGATTTATAAGTTAATGTTCATGGGGAGCTTATACAGCTTATCACTTCAGAGAAGCTGGGAAGGTGGAATGTCCCTGAGAAGGCACTGGAAGGGCAGCACCCATCTTTAAAGCCCAGGTGGCTGATTGCTGAGCACCCTCCATGCACCATCCCAGCAAGGACTCCATGGAAACCTCCACATCATCCAGACACCACCTCCCTTTCCATTTGGCCCTCGCTTTCCATTTGCACTTCCAGCCCATGCACAGGGAGGGAGGTTTCCTCAGAGAGCCCTTTGGCTCTTCCCAAGTGGTTCCAGCAAGGATTTCTCTCCTGCAGGCTGCCCTGGGGTTTATGGCCAGTCCCTTCAGATAAAGGTCACGTCTCCCAGGGACATCAGCCAGCTCCAGCTGGGACAGAGGCTGGAGCTGGAGTGTCACACTGGCAAGGAGAGTGGCGCATCCTGGATCCGCCGGGACAAGAGGGGAACCCTGCACTTCATTGTCTTCATCAGCTCCACCTCCAGGACCACATTTAGGGACCAGGAAACATCCAGACGCTTTGAGGCAAGGAAATACAAGACAATCTATAATTTGGTAGTGAAATCTTTCACACCACAGGACGAGGGCAGCTATTTCTGTGTGATGAACTTCAACCAAATGCTGTACTTCAGCCCTGGCCAGCCTGCCTTCTTACCAGGTCAGTGGCACCTTCACCCAGCCTCACTCAGCCCTGCCAACGTGCCCAGCACCTCCTGCCCGTGCCCTTTGTAACCAGCCATCCCCCCACAAACCCCAATTCCCTGCCTGCTTCCCAAGGCATCCTGTCACCAACCCACTGCTCCTCCTGCCAGAGGCTCCCTGCTTCCCACCTCTGCTCCTGGGACTGCTCCTGCACAAAGCAAAACACGACTGGGCAGACCCAGCATCACCTTCCCATCCCCACTTCCCCACCCCACCCACGGCTCTGAAGGGAGAAGACTGAAGCAAAATCCACCATCACCCCCTCCCTCCTCAGCACACACAGTTCCCAGAAGTGCCACCAAGCTCAGGGGGCTCGGGTTTTGTGGGGATGGTGTCAGAGTGAGAAATAAGGAGGCTGCAGCTCCCTCTTGGCTCTTGGCACACCCTCCTTGGGGGAGTCCAATGAAGCTCTCCTGGAGCTGAACTCAGGAGCACCTGTGCCCTGGCAGGGGTAAGAGAGAAGAATGGCAGGAGAGATCTGTTTTATTCTATTTCCCTACGTGCTGAATTCATCCATTTCACTTACAGCCACCACAGTGGCACCCACCACGTGTCAGCCCACTAGCAAGGGTGGCACAACTGAGGATCCCCAACCTCAAGACTCCAGATCCAGGTAACCTGAAGGGAGGGAGGGAGGGAGGGAGGGAAGGAGGAAGGCTGGGAAGGAGGGAAGGCTGGACTCTGGTCCATTGATACCAAGGGGCATTCTGCAGATATTTTGGAATTGGGGAAGAGTGAAAATCCATACAGTTTAGCAGAGGATTTGTAGGATTACATTTCATCATTTCATCCCCCATAGGAAAGGCTAAGGATGATGTAAAAAGCCTGAGCATGTCCCATATGCCAGGCACACCAGCAACATGGGGAGGGAAGGTCGTGCCTCGGGGCCCAGATCTGCTTTTAGCCTCATCAGAGGACACAGGAAAACTTTCAGCCCCGTGTCCTCTCTCCAGTTCCCAGGAAAATGCTGGCAGCAGGGGAAGCTCTCTGCCTCAGGCACACCAGGCAGGGCCCCGGGAAGCTCCCTGGCCCTGAACTGGCTGTAACACCAGCTCTGAGCATGTGGTGGTCCTTCCCTCTTCTCTATCCCTGCAGGCAGCAGAATGCAAGAAAAGCTGGAACATTTCTGCCTTGTCTTCCTCTGGATGCCCCTGGCAGGCCTCTGTCTCCTGCTGCTCCAGCTCCTGGCCACCAGCCTCGTGCTGCGCCGGCACCAGGCTCACCACGACCCCCTGTAGGTGCTGCTCTGGCCTGAGAGCACAGCCCTGCCCCTCGGGGACAGGCATGCTCTGGCTGCTTTGGGAGCATGGGATCACCAGGACACAGAGAAGGATCCCTGTTATAGTCACTGCCTGGACACCTTCCAACAAATCCTCTTCACAGTCTCAGAGTGACCTTCCCCTCCCTCTCCAGCTCTTTCCAGTGATTTTGTACAAAGGAGGTGCAATGATCTGACTGTAGCATCAGGAGTTCCTTCCCAACAAAAAGCCATGTGTTATGCCTGGGAAGCATTGCCTTGAAAATGTATTTTCTCTATTCTGTGTCATTGAATGTGGCATGTGACACACACCCAAATTAAATGTATGAACATTGAACAGAAAGCTGTTCAGAAGACTGAGCAAAAGCATTCTTCTGTATTGCAATTCCCATAAGCTTTGTTATTCTTCCAAATTAAACTACTATGTCCTGACCCAGAGATTAATTATTTATTTCCTGTTCTACTGCTTGGGAGCCTACAGAGGACAATCCTCTGTGTGGAGAAACAGGACATGGCTATTTAAATTCCAACATGCATTTCAATAAGATTAACACATGTACAACAAAGTCCTCACTACTGCATGGAATCCCAATGTAGAATAAACAGAGAAAAATAAAACCGCAGGCAATAAAAAATACATATAATTGGGCATTATTAGCTGACATTACTAATAGTGATGCTCCACTGTGCAGTGCTGCACTAAGACCCCAGTCCTGAAGCAATATTGATCCAGGCAAGATTGATGCAGTGAAGAACTGGGAGTAGGAAATCTTTGGGTTTGGGTTTTTTCCTCATTTTGTCAGGTTTGTTGGCACTTTTCTGCAGTCTTTCATTTGCACAGGAAATCAAAAGAATTCTAAAAAAATAATTACAACACTGACAGTGGTAACTACCCCCTGAACACAGCTCCAAATCCACTGCACAGTGGAATCTTCCCATTTTTGACCTATAGTACCACTGTTAGAGATATCATGAGTTAGCATAAGCCTATAAGGAAAGGGAGTTGAAAAGCAAATCCAGCTTTCCACCTGTGGATTGTCTGTAAGATCCTACATGTTTGTGGACTGCTGTTCATCCCAAGACACCTGGGAGGTAAAACTTGTCCTGTCTCTTCTTACACAAGGTTTTCCGTCACTGAGCTCCTTAAATTTTAGTATGTTTTACAAATACACCCAACCCACTGCACTGAACTGCTCTGATTCCACCTTTGCTGCAAAAGCAGCACAATCCTCTCTGCAGGTCAGAAGGCTGAGAACCAGAACAGCTTGGGGTGAGCACCAAAACAAACCCTTTTGTAGTCACTGCCCCAGTTTCACACTGAATACCCCAAAAATGACCGACTTCACCACAGAACCCTCCAGCAGAGGCAGTGACCCAGCACAGCTCCCCAAAGCAACAATGACTTTTCTTGGCCAGCTCTTTCCTCCATACAGCCCTTTGATCAGTGTGTTCCAGCTCAGATTAGCTGCACCCAGCACTGCACCTTGGATTTAAACCTATGGCTCAAAAGAGTCTGTAGTTTTCCACCAACAGGTAGAGCTGAGGAACAATATTCTTTATATTCCACTTACAATCTGGATTTTCTTTAGAAAACCTTTGCACCCCTACTAATAAGGTACCAGTAGAAGGCAAAACCACATCTTTTGCACTAAAATGTTAAGAAGCAACTGCAAATACCAGTGCAGCAGTGAGAAGTGCCAAGAGCAACTCCACCCCTGCATGCTTACACCTCTAGCAGATCGCATAAGCTCAGGGCAAACTGGCTGGGTTTGTGGTTGAGAAGCAATGTCTGGGCAAGGAGCCTGGACTGCTGCTTGCACTAATAGAAAGAGGAGGAGTGGCTGAGCTGGAGTGCAGAGAAGCAGCTCAAGGGGGCTTGTTTGTGCAAGCAGGAAGCTGGTGCTGGACAGGCCCTACAGACGTGACAGCTTTTGGTTACAGCACATGGTAGAGGTTCTAGCCCCACAATGAGCTGACTGAGCAGGGTGCAGAGGCAAAGGCTGGAAGCTGTTACAGGCTGACCCAGGGCAAACTGGAGCCTGGCACAGAGAATGACTTCCAAAAAGGAGCAGAAGGAATGCATTTCATTTGTTCAGAGGGTGATTGTCACCTAATTGCACACTTGCTCCAAGCTAATAATGGAATAGCTCATAACTGCTACGATCTGCTATGTAACAGTTGGCTTTCACTGTTTTGTATTTGCTTTTGCCAATTATAAAAAATTTTAAGTTCTGTAGATATAGTGCAAATTCTGATTGCTTTTGTGGACAGTATAACTAAAATTGTGCAAGAAGCAAGGCTATCATAAGATGTAAAAGACGTATCACAAGATAGGACTGCTCTTGCAAAATGTATAATCAAGACAGCACAGGCAGAGAACAAAACAACATAAAAGGAGAATACCAAGTGTAAAGAGGCATCAGAAGAGCACCCCGGACTGCCTCCCTGACAGACCCTCCAAGACTGCAGCTGCGGACTTAGGCAATGCTCTGGCAACCTGAGGCAGAGTTGTGGTAAACAGGCTCCAAAAATGTGCAGTCATTAGGGAAAGTAATGCAACTGCAACAGTATAAAGGACCGCTTGCTAAAGGATTGGGTGTGCCTCTGGCTGTTGCCATCCTCCAGCACTGTTAGTTTCGCTTTGTTGATCAATCCCTTATAAAACTCCTGAAATTTTGAGGAGTGGGCTTTGTTTCTCACACTGGTGTGATCCAAAACACCAGTTCCTAAATATAGGCCCAGTAGGACTCAGTAAGAGCTTACAGGAGGCTGTAAACAACTCCAGCTCCTGTATTTCTCTACAGGACTGCTAACCTAATGCAAACTTCAAGTCATAAAGATTAAGTCACTTTCATTTCATATATGTACATTTTTGCAAACAACTCTTCCTTTTTACATATTTAGCCTTGAAATAAATTCACAGTAGTGATATAGCACCACATTACAAATCATTGCTGCCACTCTTTTTTTCAACCTCCTGTTCCAAAAGCTTTTTTCCCTACACTTCAGTCTCCCACTCCCAAAAGGAAAGGAGCAAGGGTTGGGATGGATTAAGGACCATATTATCATCCCTCCCTGCCCAAGAGACAATCAACCTCTCTAGTGGTAAGCACAGAAAGAAAAACTGTATCTTGCAGTGGGCAAACAAACCCCGCAATGAAAATCTAAGCCAGACATACTGCCTTTAACTTGGCAAGTTGGCTCCGAGTGATAAGCAACTTCAACCTTGAATTTTAGCAGCAGCCATCCTGTAAAGTGTCATGAAGAAAGATTCAATGCAACAGGATTGAGACAGGTCTAAGCTAACAGAGATCAGAAGCTGTGACTCATTACTGGTAACACAGGGATCCACTTTAGCTTCTCCATACTTTAATTAGCATCACAGAGAGGAGACTGAAACCAATACAGTGTTTCCATAGAGGAACACTGCTTTTAGGAGGGAAGATTGTAAGTTCACCCAAACGTGCAGTGCTGAGGTCACAGCAGGAAAATACGTAGTGTACGCAATGAAAAAATACTTCAGAGAGCACACGAACCACCAGAGTACAAACAGGAGGTGAGGACAGGAACTTTGTGTAAACGACAACCAAAAATGAACAATTCCTTTGAAGTTTAAAAAGGCTATATACTATTTTCCTTCCCTACTCATGGTTTGTAACACAAGTCAGACCTGGAACACCACAAGAACACATTGCAATGCATTTCCTATTTAAGGCATTTACAAAAATTTAAATTCAAGTCTATTAATAGATGTTGAACTGACACTATGAACAAGCTGCTGCTATGAAAATCAAGTTTATAAACATCCATTACTTTCAGAGCACCCATAAGTTAAACTTCATATAAGCATGGTTAAAAAATTCTTGACTTGATGCCCATCCACACCACTAATGGGTGCACTTGCTCAGAGCTACTGTTCTGACAGTTTGCAAAGAGAAGCAGCAGCTGCAAGCCCAGCACAGTCCAAGGAGTGTACAGGGTGATCTGGACACAGATGCAAGCTGAGTGTCTTTACTCCCATCCTGCAGCTCTAAAAGGCACTTGGGACACACAGGGCAACTCCAGGGACTAGTTCAAGGCTTCACAATCTGGTCACATCTCAGATATCACCGTAGCTTCAAAATACTTTTTTTTACAGTGGATATTCCCAGCCCATGAGGGACAATGCACACATACCAGATGCCAACTATAAGTATGGAAACCACACTTTTATTCACTTTTCCCCTGCAGGCATGTTCTCCAGTTACTAGAAGCATAGCAGGCAGTATCAGGAGAGGACCCACACCACTTCACAGGGCAAACTGGATTATTTGTGCCACCCAAACTGCAGAACTGCCTCCCAAATGCCCAGCACAGCCTCGGGTTATGGTGAGCACGCATGCTCCCAGCACTGAACCGTGAGCATCATCTGGTGGTGGAGCTGCACAACTGCAAGGATTTTTAATTCAACGTACAGGCAGATAGGGAAAGAATGGCAATGATCCGGTGAAAACCGTTTTTGAATTAGATATGGAGCCAGAACATGCACTAGTTGATATTTACTTGATATTCAATAACCAAGGTGAATTTCCATTTAATATCTGTTTCATCCTTGGGCTTTAAGCTATGAACATTTACTGGTGTTCACACCAGTGCTAAAATACAGTGTAACAGAGAAAGATGCAGCACTCCTACTCCAGGCTGGGTGTGTGGGGGTTTGTTATTATTGGTTGGGTTTGTTGGGTTGTTAACTACTTCATATGCCATTTCATATAGACCAAAAGCATTAAGCAATTCCAGTCAAAAGAAAATATTAAAAGCAATTTCAGCAAGACTAGGAAACCTACATGGAAAATAATATCCTCACCCGTTTATTGTTGATTTTACCACTTGGTAACGCGGCTGTTTGGAACTCAGTGTGAATACGACGTTAAGTTTTGCAGAAAATCACACACCTGTATTTTTTCACATGTATCAAACACATCTGAAGTTTAAAATTTGTGTGCCTTGACTTGCTCCTCATTTATAATGTCTCTGTAGGTTTGTCCATTGTCACTGATCCCATAAGAGTCCGACTCAGTCTCTCCAGTCAGGTGACAGACAAATTCAAAAGGTGTAGATTTCCCAAAGACGGTCTTCTCTGTAGTGCATTGTGCTAGTGCATTCAACCAGTGTGTCAGTGTTCAACCAGACAAGCTTGGGGTTGGTTGGTTGTTGTTTTTTAACTACACAATACAGAAATATAATTTTACATGTAGCTTTGCATGCCTTATGGCTGCTTGCCCTACTATAGGACAGTGCAATAAATACAAATATATGCACACTAAAAAAGATTTAACTGCCGTGATCTACGTCTCCTTTATGAGTACAAATTTACCTAGTCAACAATATGACAAATTTAGCAGAGAAAGTGGCAATGGCAGTAATATTCTACTACAAAAACAAGGCTAGAAGCAAAGTGTTCTCAAGCTACAGAAAACTTGCTACCTCCTAATATATGATGTAGGGCCCAGTTCTGCAAAGTGCAGTCATGATCAGTAGATTGCATCAGAACATGCTTTTCCCCCCATTTAACAATGAATACTTCTACAATTTATTTGGTTTTGATAACTGTTTATAAATAGCACACTATAATGACTATTAAACTATACAGCAACATGACATTTATAGCCTAATCCTGAATACAAAGTTCAAAGAACATGACTACAAAGGCCAGAGAGCAAATGTCATCGACTAAAAGCATTTCCACTTCAGAATTTATTGAATGTTCTCTTACACAAACACTTCTCCATCGTGAATCCAGAGGAACAGGATTTCCTATTCCCTCTCTGCCCCAGTAGTAGTTTAGCCACACATCACCCTTATAAATTAGTGATGGATTTCAACAGGTAGCCCCTTGGGGCTATATATTTTATATACTTTATATATATGCACATTTACTTTGAATTCTATGTAAAAGTTGAAAAAATGTTTGAAAGAAAAACTCAGAATATATCACAGCATTTTCAGCGAAAAAAATACAAATTAGTTTTATAACGACTATTCAATTTATCAAACTTTTGTTTCTGAAGTATTTACCTTTAATTATGTACACATTACAGGAAATAAAACTTTGTCCACAAACATTCTCTAAGATGACAGTTATCAATAAAATGATAGAATAATAGCAGGAAGAATATTAAACAAATGGGGGTGATCAGTTTCTGCTTTTAAAAAGTAAAAAGTCACCATATAATTAAGTACAAAAACCTGCATTGAATGACAACTGCTGGTGTAGTAACTTGATCAGGTATGGAGACCAAGAGTATAGTAAAGCCCTATGGTAATAGTATTTCTGTAGCATTTCCACTTGGTATGTATATACTAAATGTTGGCAAAGTTTCTGTAGCATTAGCTTATACAAACATAGGAGTCCTCAGTCTGCTGCATAAAAGGGAACAAGAGTGTTTTAATTCTCCTGAAATGCACCTGAAATCCAGAGCGTCACTTACAAACTGCATAATGAAACTTTTCTTCAGAAAAATATCTGTTTGGCATCTCCAGGGCTCTGTTCCATTGGACAATAGGGGCATTTTAATCTGGGGACAAAGACAACATGTTAGAACTGGGGCAATGTGTGACAACAGAGCATTAGAAGTGTTGAGTTTTCCCCCTCTAGCAAGAAACAACTGCACTCTTGAAGCCCCAACACTTTACTGGGCACCATTAAGTCACCTTTAACTGAGAGAGAACTTACCAGGCTTTTCTTTCTAGTTATAGTCTCACCTTTCACCCACAAGCCCCTGAATTATTAGATTATCATGAAGAGCAATTTCTCTGTAGTTATTATCTCTGCTTCTGGATTTGCTTGTTGCATTTTGGAATGGGTTGGCAGGGACCTTAAGGACCATCTCATTCCAACCCTGCTGCCATGGGCAGAGATACTCTCCACTAGACCAGGGTGCCTGGAGCCCCATCCAGCCTAGCCCTGCAGTAATTTTAAATCAGCTGGTAGCTTTCACTGTGGCTTCCTCAATATCCAGTTCATTTTAGTGTCTGGTTCCCAAAATACTCTGCTTTTCCAATCCACTTAGATCAGCTCCTGCAGGCTATGACTGAAAGGTCAGCCTGGTCTCCACTCATACAATCCCACCTACCTACAATATTTCTTCTTTTTGAAGAAATCAATTCTTTTTAGAAACATTGACCCATTTTGCCCCCATCTCCTATATTTGGGCATTTTTCCTTCTTCCCCCACCCACCCCTCCAGAGTTAATATTGTCAGAGCTGTGCTGTCAGTAGAACTGATAAATGAAAGCACCAGGAATGAGTGATCATGGACAGGAATGATGTAGCAGCAAGTTTACTGCTTAAAATGGCTAAAGTCACCCACAAAGGCATCCCTTAAGGCTTTTCTAACAGGGAACAGAATGCAAACATCACTTGACATTTCCATTCATAGCCTCACTTATTTTCACACTGGATTTCCCAGAATGACTTACAGCTCTAAATTAAGCTGACAGCCTCCACAGAAGCTGTATATATTCAATGCAAATAACCACTGTTCTTCCTCAAGAAAATCTGTATAGATTTCTCTCTCCCATTTCCTGCTTCCCAAAAGCCTGAAGCACCCCACAGATATCTAAGAGGAGTATTTCCACAGTTATAACTCTTCTCCTTGCTCAATTACTAAGCCATATTTCCCCCAGAGGTTTTATTTTGTTTTTAAAGAGATTTTTCATGTATTATTAACCTTGCTCCCAAGGAAAAACTGTGTGTGTAAAGCCTTCCAGTTTGAATTTAAGACAACACAATGGTGGTTACAACATGAAAAATTACTCTGCTCACTGCATTCCTTCATGCAAGCTCACTTCCAACAACATCAGAGGGTTTATTGTACTTTTCTCCAGTGCATCAACCCAGCTTATCCAGCTTTCAAGCCATTCTCCAAGATTAACAAGCTTCCACCTATCACATAATTATGGTCTCAGTTTTCCCAAAATACACTATTCTAAAGATGTGTCCTTGTCTGTATGTTGTTTGAAATAAAAGAATGGTACTTACTTGCTGCCATTAAACATTTTATTCAAAGCATCTCTGGATATAATATGACCACAGACTAATTTCATAGGTGGATTATTATCTGTTGTTTGCTGACGAAGAATGGGACAGGCAAATATTGAATGATACCAGCACTTTTTACCGAGGTCCACTTCAATCTGTGAAAGAAAGTAACACAAAAATTTATCTTGGAAATTACATTGCCAGATAATTATCCCCTTAGGTCATGGCCCTTAGTTAACAGATTTCACAAAATTCAGCTGTGAAAGCAATAAAATCCATTGTGTGGATGCCTGACAATTTCCCAGTCAAAAATACTTAATTGTTATTTTAAAATAGTGATTTATGTTGGGGATGGGGAATAACAAAACAGCATCTTCTTCCAAGGTACAAAGGCAAATTTTGTTGCAGATCTATGCCCTGGCAGGAAAACTGTGCTGGTGACCCAACAACATTTTCTGGAAATCACTGGCTGGAAATAAAAAGTAGTTTATAGATTTCATTTTACAGGGAAATTAAAAGAGAAAAAACCTGTGGATTGACTATATTCATGTTTTACAGCTTCTTGAAAGGCTCTGCCAACAGCTACATGTCATGTGAATAATGAAGTATATCACAATCACTAATTTTCAGTACCAACACAGAAGATACTTGTGCAGCACAACTCTTGCCATGAGGACAAAAATTATTTCAGAAAGGGACATGTAACAGAGAATAACAGGTTTGTGAATTCAGTAATTAAGTGACAACTACAAAAATCACACCATGTGTACCTAAAGCACCTGCTCTGACCAGTCCTCTGTTCCAAAGGTTTAACCTTCAACCAAACCTGACAATGTGACCTTTTCATGCTACTTAATCTGTCTTTGCACAATGAATATAAGGTTTCCCACCCCCATACTGCCTTAGTAGAGCACACTAGAGACCCTTCAGTTTAGAAAATGCAAGGATTCACACGTGTATTATTAACCAATTTGCCTCAGACAGCAATCTTTTTCCAAATGCTCCCTAGCTATTCATTCCTGGCTGGACAGCAAGGCAGGAATCTCACACTCAGGTTACACTCTCAGCATTACAGAAAACACAGCTGGGAGAAGAATCAGCACTCATCCTTACTCTATAAATGAATCTCTTCCAGCTGCAGTCAAAGAGGCTAACTCAGTTCACGCCCAGTTTGCACTAAATAAGTTTCCTTTCCAAATCAGGAGCAGGTCACTGGAGAGCTGCACACACTTGGTAAGAGCTATAATGGGAAACTGGGGTTTCATAACAACTGAACTTCATTTCAACTGATATAAATGAGATGTGCTGGAAGCATAATGCACTGGGTCCCAATTCCCGTGTCCCCAGATGCAGCACTAGTTCTTTCATCTCCTGTCTGCCTGATAAAGAGCCACTGCAAAGCAAGCCCTGGACTGAGCTCAAGCCTAGCTAGGGAAAGTTAATGTTTCTCTATGGAATCCATTTTCTTTCCAGTTATACAGAGATATCTCTGGGTAAGTAGAAAGTGAGAGCATCAGTTTCTTTAAGGTCATTTATCAAAGACCTTTTCAATACAAAAGGGGATAACAAATGAAAGGGGGAGTAACAAGCAAAACATAATGGACAAAAATAATGAAGATAATAACAAGAAACAACCTTGACAGATCATCAAGAAACTGCAATCAAAGCTGGACTTTGCAACAGACACAAATCTAAGCCTGAGGGTCTCTGAGGAAAGGGGATCAGTAGAACTGTATAAACTGCAGGAGGAAGGACACTGCTGTGGTACAGCTGGAAAAGGGTGTAGAAGGGGCTAGGAGGGCCATGCTGAATTGAGGATCCACAAGCACCTGTTTGCCTGTGAATCTGGGTGATTCCTCACTGCCTTCACTGGTGAAGGCCAATCATTTCAAGCCAAGGAGAAGGAAGGGATTTTGGCTGTCTGTACTAGTGTTTTAGGTGAGTCCTGTGTGGGAGCTGCTGAGGGCAGTGCTGTGTCTGGGGCAGCCTGTGTGGCTGGTTGGGTCAGTGTCTGGGTGTGCCTGTGTCTGTGAGCCCCAGGGCCCTGTGCAGCAGAGAGCCCCAAGTCCCAGAGCTGCTTGAGGCAGTGGCCATGCAAAACATCCCATAACATGCAGCACAAAAGAAACCTGAAAACAGCATTTGCCATTAGAAATCTGCCCCAGGGGTAGCTCAGCACCCACTCACCGGGAGTTCATCCTTCTGGTTCCAAACCCCTGTGCACTGCCTCTGCTCAATAACTGCCTTGATATTGATTAGAGCTGGTAGTGCTACACAACCTGCTGAAAAACTGCAGAAAAAGGACATGTTAATATAAGGTGCACGTTAGGAAACATTTCACATTTCTATTTTAAAGGTTAACTAGGACACAAGGTTTTTGTATTTTTTCATTTACATCTTGTTATACTTGGAAGGAGCTCAGAAGTACAGACAAGCAAGAGTTTTGGGGCAGGTTATCAGTTATCCATGTATTTTAGGCTGAGGTCCTCAGGTACTACATTTTGGACAGAAAACAACAGTTAATCCCTCCTCTGAGATTCATAATTAATTGATTTCTTCTACCACCTCTACTTTGATTTTGAGCTGTACAGGAGGAAGACATCACTTTAGTTTATACAGGAGGTTGCTCTCAGCTATGGTGCAGTACGTGCAACCTAAGTGTTTCCATGTAATCCACAAGAACACACAACCCATAATCCTTTAATTGCACATAATTACCATGTAAAGAAACATGTCTTTCCACCTTCACCTTAAAACCAAGAAAAGAAATGCAGAAAAAGCAGGTAGGTAAGGAAAAGAAGGAAACCAGGGCCTGTGACAAGAACAGCAGTAAAAACTGCCCAAAATCTCTGTCCCAACAAACAGTTCAGCCTTCTCTGGGATTTACCCACTAGCAGAACTTAGCACATTATTTGGAAATATTTCAGTATTTTACAAAAGAAAGTATGACACAGTTTTCACAAATTAACAGATTATTTGATGGATTTAAGTCTAATGACAATGCTGGAAATCACCAGCAAAAGAAACAGGATTTGAACTTGCTACCAGTCTGCTCTGTTTGTTTGGCAGATTACTTTACTATTTGTGCAAGTTTTATTGTCTACATAAGTCATGCCTTTTCTCTGTGTGGATCCCTTGACTAAGCTAAGTTTATATATATATAAACTATCTCTCACCTCCAGCTGGCCATTTTAACCCTTACACTTTGCTTTTTTGTTAATTCAGCCCTGAGTTAACCCTGTGAAAAGTCTAACAAATAGTATTTGTGTGAAAACATCTCTAAAGAGCCCTTACAGAATGAAAAACCCAAGTAAATAGTAAATTCAAATTCCTGTAGTCCTTCAAGACCACTATCCAGAGCCTCCACAACACAAGAGTTTTTTCCACTGTCCTCACATAATAACACAGGCCATGAGGCCTGTACAGGATTAGATAAATATTGCAGAAGCCAATCAGCATTAAAAAAGTGCCTGCTACTCATGTTCCAGAAAGCAAAATATTTTACAGCAGGGATTTCACTTCAAGCTTGTTTAATTCCTAAAGGATCTGCAGCACTCCAAGGTCACACCAGTTTAGAACAGTCTTGTTTATGACAAAAGCATCAATACCACCTTACAGTAAACACATCTCAGAACAATCAATTCCACAACAGGAGCAGAGCAAATGTCCAACCAGACCAAACATCAGTAGCAGGGATTTTCCACTTCACCAAAAATCTTTTGGCCATTTGATCTGAAAACTGCATTGCAGCATCAGTGCATGAGCAATGAAAATCTAAAGGACTGCTATTTATCTGAATGAAACAAGAGGAAGATGAAAACCAAAACCCAGAGATTTAAGCTCTGAATACCTATAAAACACTCCAAATAGAACTTGAAAGTTTATTGTCTGAAGTGCTCCCTTTGTTGTTTCTGTTGTATTTTGTGACTGAGGTACAAACAGGAAAAGTAGAAGGCTTGACAATGTGAGAGCTCTAAATCAAGCATAGAAGTCTAACAATTGTGAATGGAAACAGTAAGAAGAAAAAATAAAGCCAAAACAAACAAACCAAAAAAAGAGGAAGTGAAGCTTCTGCTAAGTACCAAATCCAGCCTAGAAAGATACATATAATTTATTTACCATTTAACATTTTGAATTAAAATTAAAACATCAGGGGAGTATACTGGGGGAATTGACATGCAAAGGCTAAATAGCAGCTAATCTGTTTTATCTTCAAAGAAACTAGAAGGAGATTAGGTTGGGTATTCTTCATATTTCCAACAGCCTCCTACAGATTTGCATTTTGTCAGATTAGTTACTGAGCTTAAAAGTGCCTCTTTCTTCTTTGCAGAAGAGACCCAGCAGACAATCTGGAAATTTTAGCAACTGAAACCGCAACATAACTGTTAAGCATTCTTCTAGGAAGAAGACCAGTAATGTGTGGATTAAAAACCAAAATTATTAAATGCTGATGGAATCATGGCCACATTTTCAGGGTTATTTTCTCAGCTGAACAGCAGGGACAGTTGTCACATTTGTTGTGGGAATAACTGGCCGATTGCCATCCTCATCTTTCACAGTTATGTCTAAACTATGGAAGATAAATTTCATCCAGGAATGCTTCCTCTAGAGCTGCAGTGGTACAGGGTAAAGCCCAGCACACAGGAACCTCTGGTTTTTAATCTCTCCAGATCTTGTTAATTATAACCATACTCTATATTTAATGCAAGCTAGATCAGACTACTCAAAAGTCATTTCTTTTGTCCTCAACAAGAAACAGGAACCAAAAAAAGATCTGAAAAAAGCAAGAGAAAAGCAGCATACCTAACACTGAGAGGAGATTCAACTGAGAGGCCCAGGAGAGCACAGGCATCCCTTGTGAAGATGTCACAGATGTCAGCCCACTGGTTTGCATCCAGCAGGTGAACGTACGGGGAGTTCTCGATGCCTTGCCGCAGGTACACCAGGCTGCCCATCAGAACCTGGATATCTGGGAGGGACCAGGAACACCAGAGTTTGTACAACAAACCAAACATTGTGTCTCCAGCTGGAGCTTGCACGTGGAAAAACATCCTCACCTCCACAAAAATCTGTTACAGCCATGACAGCCAGGAGAGCTCCACTCCTGCTACTTTTTTGGCTGGGGAGTTGCCAGGGTGTGCTGCCTGGAAATTTGCTTCTAGCAGTTTTAGTTTTTTTTTTTTAAGCTTTGTGGCACACAAAGTACCCTAAAAAATAGGCTGTGTTGGATTCAGCTTGAGATGGTTCATTTAACTCACATGTTCTCCATTTTTCAAAAGTTTAATTTCTCTTTGTATTACCCCACGCAGCAGAAAATAGCAGATGACTATTCCAAGAACATTCCTCTGCATTTTTAGCACTTTACTCTGGCAGCAGGCCTATTCTAAATGCAATCTACATTTTATTTAAAGAGTCAAAACCCTTAAATTTAAGCAGATGTGCAAACATTTTGATATTCTTTTTAAGCCCTCTTAATAAAGAAAAAATAAGGTAATTCTAATTGTAAGGATTTTTCTTTTACATGATAAATCCAAAAAGAAGCAGCTTTTAACAAACAGAAAATCATGGAGCAAAACATATTTGGAACATGACTTATGTTTTACTACAAGGTGCCATATCCCAATGCTTTTAATCCCCTTAATGTGACCAAAAGCTTACCTTTCTGATGATTTAGGGCGAATGGCTGGAAGTTTTTTGCATACTGAAGTGCTTCTCTTTGATTTGCTGTTCCACCCATCAATAAACTAATGAAATATAATCTGTGCAGTTTAAATTCCAATGAACTGTTCTGTGCCATGAGCATCTCTCTGTTGGATACCGCCCACCTGGAAGAGAGGAGGTACAATGGGACGTGACACAGGAGTAATTAAGTGTCAGCCCACACCACATGAAATCATTGCAATTATCTATTATCTACCATCTATTTCAAGGAAAGTGTGACTGTTCCCTGAACTTCTGAGAGCCTCTACAGAGCACAGAAAATGGCAAGGCCCTTCACAAGTAATGGAGGTGCACAGGGTGCATAGAATGTGGACGATGTTAATTCTGGTGCTGCTGTAAAGGTTAAGCACTGAAAAAATTCAACATTCACTGGCTGAAAGGCAAGACTAAATCAGGCACAATATAAGGCAGAAATAGCTCAAGTCTATTGTATTTCAATTAATAGCACTCTGAATCTCAACAATTACTGACAGTTCTTCAGCTGCATGTCAAGAAGTTTGACCAAGAACATTTCCCAACATCCTCATTCACCAAACACGTTGTTCAAGCCACTATGTTTGTGTGTGGATCTGTTGCCCTGGAGAGGGGAATTGCATCTATGGGACCTCAAAAACAGAGATTATCAAGATCTCAGTGGGGGAAGGTAAATCAGTTTAAATATCATACTTTACCCTGCTTAAACCTTGCTTTCTCTGTTATTTTCAACTTGGACAATAAAAATATTTCTCATTTTCTGTGTCTCATTCACCATGACAACACTAATGTTTGGCTCCTAAATAACATGAAAGAATTCTTAAACATACATAGAGTAAAATGAACCGAAATTTTCAAAGCATTTTATACAAGTTTTTTCTTTATTATTTAGAATTTATCCATCCCTTTCTTGGTTTTTTTTTTGGAAGGTTTTTTTGATGCTGGTCTTTTTTTCTTTAATTCTGTTTAGTCAGGTCTAAATCAATCCAATCTTTCTCTTAAGAACCTCAAGTTTCAATGTTCTCCAGTACATCTGTTTCTCATTAGTGTTAATTAGTTCAGCTATTTTCACTGTGGGGGCCCTATTAAGCAAAAAGCTTTTCACTTTTTAGCAAGGAAGTGAGGAAGTCTGTGTTCCTTAAAAAAAACAGGGTATCTGAGGCTTCTTTTCAATCAATACTAAAATGAGAAAATTAAGCATTCTTACTGTATTGAGAAGGCTTTCAAACCACGTCAGCCTTCTGCATTAGGATGTAGCATTAATGAGCAAGTATCCACTTTCAATTTGTTGTGGTGGAAGTATCAGGAGTCTGACTTCACTGGCGAGGCTTTGTAAAAACACAGTAACCTTTCACTAGGAAGCAGTGAAAAATGGAGCCTTTGAACTAAGAACAAGCCCTACTGTCCCCAGTTTCAGGCAGCTTCAGATTTTCCTGAATCTCCACCAGGAAGTGAGGAGCACACTGACTAACCATGGGTGTTAAGTGGGTTTTGGGGTGGTTTTGTAAGTTTTGGGGGGCAGGGGTTTAATTTAATTGTATTTTTATGATCAGTGCACAGTTTAAACCGGGTATTATGGCAGCAAAGTTCAATTCCAGCTACAAAAACAAGAGCATGAAGTTAACAACTATACACTAATAAGCAGATGAAGGCCAAAAATTATTATAAATAAACAGGAAGACCAGTCCACAGTGCTATCAATGAGGTATTAATCTCTATTGCATCAAAAGAGCCTCCATCCTCTCCCTGCCAATATTTGCACCCACATGACAGAGTATTTCATCTTGCTGAGGTCGAGTCTATTTTTCCAAATTAGCTTTTAGGCAGGCTTTCCATTTTTAGGTCTTTGAATGGCAGCACAGATTTGTATCAAAAGAAAGCAAGCACAGAGGCAAGGCCTGAGGTGCTCAGTCTGGGACATGCTGTTCCTATTTCTAACAGGAAAACAAAAAACCAGCAAGGGAGGTTTAAAATACTCAACCTGCATATTCTCTGCAACTGTCCAAAATTATTAGTTATCACCTGTCTTCCTACCCCTTCTCAAAATGACACTCTGTGTTTTCACTTCTGAGACTCAAATCCATCTGAATTTTTTTAAAGTTTACACTGTACTTTGCAAACCACGGGTACATAGGACTCTCTTGAGCTCCCACAGATGGGATTTAGATGTTAAAATTAATTTAACAAAGCCTATTAAAGATTAAATTAAGTTTAAATCATACCCCAAGGATCCAATAAATATCAGGACCTGTGAATCCTGCTGTTTGAGAAGACAGCACCTCTTTTTCCAAATTACAGCCAAAGCTTTGAATTTTCAAGTCCTTTCCACCAAGACCTCATGTGGGGCCCAGCCTGGGCTCTGAAGGGCCAGAATATACACTGAAAAATAACTGGATTTTCCCTTCCCCATCACCAAACTACAGTCAGTATAGTCACTGCAAATTAATGGGATCTTGCAGGCATACAGAGATTACACAGCTCAGACTGCAAGGCCAGACTAGGCCTCTACAAAAGTCAATTTCCACATCCCACAAGAGAAAACAAAAGTTATGGCCAGTCACATTCTATTCAAACCTGAAAGGTCATATTTTTAAGTGTTGAAATTTGTATCAGAAAGAAAATCTGGATCACAAATATGGTTATTTTTTTCTTTTTGAGACACAAATACTAATTTCCATCACCTCAGCAGGGCTTTCAAAGTCATTAACCTGACAACTCCCTTCCCATGGCAGTGACCAGGAGCCACCTGTGTTTGTTTTGTTTCCAACACAGTGAAGTTGAGCACAAGCAGAGAGTGCTGGCAGAGCCAGAGAGACTGGTTGCCTTTTAATCCCAGCTTTGCACAATTTTGCATGGATAAAACCTGCTATACTCCACTTCCTGGTTCAGGAGACTGTAATTAATCATCCTTGTGTGACACTTTGCTTCAACATCACTGTCAGCAGCCTGACCCTGCAATGGGCCAGTCTGGGGCTGCTTGATGCTGGAGCTTTATTCACTAATGCCAATTTTAGCCCAAGGAGCACAATGCCACTTTCTCTGTCATATGGAGGCCATTCACACAGCAGTGGTTTCTTATTCCTCCTCCTGAACACTCGTGTCTGCCAGGAAATAAAAGAGAAATACCTTCACAAGCATGAGCAGCTCTCTGGGATAACTGGGCAGTTAATGCACTGGTTACCTCCTCAACCAGAGAGTTCAAACCATGGTATTTTGTCACATGTTGATCATCCTCCCCAAGAGCCATAGTTTTTACATCAGCAGCACCACTGCAAATAAGGCCCCTCTGTACCCAGCAGCAGCCAAGAGAGGCAGACAGCTTTTGCTCTGTCCAGTTTAAACAGAATAAACATTATACACAGAAATAAGATGGGGAGGGGGGAGACCAACACACAAACTGTGCTGACAATACACCCTATTGTCTGCCCATTCAGCTGGAAAATAAAAATTCCTTTGAGGGACAACCATGCCTTCTCCTTTGTTTGAAAAATATTTAACACATTGCAGAAACTACATGATACAACTCAGCAGCAATGAGTAAGGCCTAAAGCACTGCAAACTGGAGCTGAAATGAATTTAGAGATTTCAAGGGAACAGTCATAACAGCAAGTTACTGTTCCTCAGGGATTATCCTTCACAACAGCTCTGTTATTATTTGAACTACAAGATATATGTGGTGTAGCTGACAGTAAATCTTGTTTCAGTTGTAATATCAATGTTGCTTCCCTTCAATTAGCCAATTTAAGAGCAATAAACCACCCCAGCTTTCCACCTGTGTAATTAGATTCAAAGACCAACTATTTAGGTCAAACTTTGCATGACCCAGAGGCATTACCCAGGATTTAGTCGATGAACATCAGGGTTTGAATATCAGAGTGTCCCTGCACTTAGTTTAGATGCCAGTAGGTGCTCAACTGACACACCTATGTTGGTTCATGTAAAAGGGAAAAGAAAATGTTGTTAATATGAAAATGTACTTAACTGAATAATGCACAAAAATTTAGGTATATGATTATGTTCTGGAACGAAAAACAAATTTTGAATTTGTTTTGGTTTCACTGTTTTTATTTTTAAAAGGTCACTTTAAAGTTGATTAGGCTGTTTTGTTTGGTTGGGGTTTTTTTGTGTTTTAATTTTTTTTCTTACTTTTGAGATCAATCTAAGCTTAGAAAAGTTAAAAAAAAAAAAGGATCAGGGGGTTTCTCATTATTTTCTTCAGGAGGAATCTCATTAACAAGTGCCACTGTCAGCCCCAGGCTCTTTCCACCCTCTGGTCCCTTGTCTGGACAGGGAGGGTGACTGGAGGACAAGCAAGAACTTTCATCCCAAGTCAAGTTCTGCTCACCCCAAAGGCTTCATGATACCCAACACCTTTAAATAAGTCCTGGTATCCCTCATAATGGAACCTCTTAAAATAAGGTTCACTAATGATCCAGTAGAAGGTCAAGCACTATCACTGGCTAACAACACTTCCTCCAAGTGATGTTTCTTCCTTAAAGCAGTACCACAAGTGATTGAAGTGAATCCTTATTCTAAAAAGAGAATCTTAGTTAATCACTTCCCATGGAGAGTGACACGGGATGGAAAAGGAAAGATCCACTCAGTAACTGCCCCTCTCAAAGGACAAGCAGGGACACATCAGAATATACCAAAGAGAGTATTGAAAATGAAACACTAAAGAACTTTTAAAAGCATTTTCTTTAAAAAATGAGGAAAATAAATGAGCAGACTCACTCTAGTGCAGGTCTCAAAACTCTAACTTTTAATGCTTCCAATATTCGATTTAACTCCACAAATGGTTCTTTTTGACTCTGATCTATTGATAGACCAGATTCCTGAAAAGAAAAAAAAAAGGCACTTTTTAGTTAAAGCATGAAAGAACAATGGGTCATCTGATAGTTTAAATATTCACCTGAAAGTCTCAAATGAGGAAGCTGACAAAGCTTCACTTTCCTCAGTGGATAACCTTCAACATCCACACTTGTTACCTGACAAAGTTCCTCGGCTACATCCAGCATTCCCTGCCTGAAGAAGTGCTCCACCATCACCTCATTGAGGATCCTCTGGCTGTCAGCCTGCCAGCACCCATCTATCCCCACGCTGCTGATGTCCGAGTCAAAATTCTGAAACACACAAATTAACAGTTAATGGGCTGGAATAAATCACCCCACGTCATTTTTCTTTAATTATGCAGGGCACCTGTGGCTCCACCCTGATGCCTTCTGCCTATTACTCAGTTTGCCCTCAATTATCTCCAAAGTGAAATAAATATATGTCAGCTTCCTTCATTACCTCCTGTGTAGGAAGAAGAAGAAATCTCTTAGCTTGCTTGTTTCAAGTCTGAATATTATGCATTACAAGGAATTACACCGACAAATTACAAGTCTAGCTAGAAAGTTGGAAATCTAGTTAACTAATAAAGGAGTTTCCAGCCCATGATGCATTTCTGAAACAAAGTATCTGCATAAATGGCTTTTTCCATATGTGAAAACTGAAAATGTTTAGAGAACAGAAAACAAAATCACCTACACTAGAATCAAGATAAGAGTCATCAATGCATCTCTGTCAGTACAGTACACTAAATTGAAAGCAAAAGCTTTAACTCAATTTTTTTTTTACATATCTGGGGTGTAAACAATGATGAAAAAGCAAAAAGTCACTTCTCCCCACACCCAAACAATGAAATTCAAATCTCTGATGACACCAACATCCCAACAACAGGATGAACTTTGAAGACCCAAGAGATCTTTTTCAGATCTAACCCAGATGATCCTAGTGCCATTTATTTTTAGGCCAGTGGCCTACGGACATATTCCAGGAATAACTAAAGAGACTGTCACGCTGACTCCTCAGTAACACTTGGCACTGCTTGGCACTCTGCCTCTTGGCAGCAGGAGAGCAACATTTATTCTAATCCAAGATATAAACCAGGATTTTGAACTGCTAGCATGTTTTAGGAGCAGGGCAAGCAGGTTAATTTTAATAAAAATCCTCACCCACTGCTTAAAACAAGCCTCTTGCAAAATAAAGTCTAGAAGTCAGTGCATTGCTTGCTGCCTGATCTGATGACTTCAGCTCTCTCCCAAGAAGGAGCTTCAGAAATCAAAAGTTCAGTGAAAACAGTAGCTTCAGCTGTGGCTCTGTGGGGATCCACAGCCCTGCACAACATGGGAACACCAGCCTGACACAAACACAGGCTTCTGTCACAGCAGGCAGGGCAGATAGCTGGTGCCAGCTGGGTGTTATCTCCCCAGCTTCACACTGCACCTTCCTGTTACTCACCACTTACTAATTTCCTTCATCAGCACCTCAACGTCCCCTTTGATGCTGCTCTGTGTCATCATGAAAAAGGGGCAGCCTTTTCATCCCAGAACACACAGCTCCAAAACCACTGCTTCCCTCAGGGCTCTCAGCAAACTTTCAGTAAAACATTAACCTTAATCTAGCAAACTGACTTTTCCATCTTTCTGAGACGGTGGAGTGAGGTAAGTATTTAAATTATTGCCGTTGATTCATGTCTCACATTTAATAACATTTTCACTTGGGTGTCTTAACCTGTAAGCTCCTTGTCAGGCTGTTCAACTCTAAGGCATATCTTGAAAAACTTAAGCATCCTGAAGACTAAATAATACTTATAATTCTTATTTGTGCCAGCCATTCAAGTCCTTAAAGGTTCACCACCATTGCTGACTCTGCTCTCAGTGTCCAACCACCACCAGCAGGTAACACAAATCCATTAACAAAGCACTAAAGGATATGAGACAGGATTCAGAATGCACAAGCTTGTTTCTGTTACCTAGCTTGCAGTGTGGAGATCATCATTGATCTAAAAATAATTGACTAGAAGTTATTCTTCATGCAATTCCAAGTCCTAGCAATGATACAACCCCCTAAGCAGAAATTGTATCTTCTGGACTGTTACCAACAGTAAAGCTGCACCTATGCCTCAAACATTATCACATCATTCTCACTGCTTAGGGGCAAGAGATGGTGGCACTAATTAGCTCAATGCTCTCACAAAATGCTCATTTTCTCCTGAAACAGCAAACCTACCAGCTTTGTGAATCTTTACAAAACCCCACCATTAGGTCTTTTCAAGTCCCATCATTCATCCTAAGGATCTCAGTCATTCTCTGACCAGCCCAGTCTTGACCAGGTTCTCATTCCAATATTTTTTTTTCAGTTTGTTTTAAAATATTCTGAGGTCTGTATTATATGTGATTCTACAGCTCTGCCTCCTCTGGGTCCCGAGGAGCTTCAGGAACTGACTGCACAGATTAGAGCGAGTGACTGCCACATGTCAGAAAAAATTATCACTTGCCTGTGGCTTATATATTTCACAACTGTCACACATGCAGGATCTGCTGGTGACTGCAACCCTCAGTTTTGTTTTGTAAATGCTAACAGTATGCTAACTGACAGCACGTGGGGTTTAATAAGATTTCAAAAGTTAAAAGAATTTCTGTAAGTTAAAAACTCCAGAAAGCTTAAAACCTGAAAAACACAAAGGAACACATCTTTTTTAAAAGCTTAATTAGCAAGTCTAGGGCCAAAGTGTACAGTATTATGTGCTAAATACACCAATGATACAATGTACCAATGATACCATTACAAATAATTGCCAGAACATGACGACTTCAAGATTCTCACAAACACAAGATGAACCTTTTTAACCAACATACAACCCCTCCATGTTATTGATAACAACAGGATATGAAGAGGGATGATGATTAAAGACAGTTTTATTCCACAGTTACTCAGCTGAGATTACTTCGTGCGTTCCTCCCTTCTGAATTCTTACCCAAAATACAAACAAAACATTTGTTTATCTTCTCTGTTCAATCTGTTTACACGTAAAGCTCAACTTGTGAAGACCTTGTATTTACGTAGCCCCATTCTTCACAGCAACACAATTAAATGATGCACAGTAAAGGTTTTCAGTGTGTTCAAATACAAGTTTTTACACGAAATGAGCACTAACTTTAGGCAAAAGCTTGCTTTCCCAAAACAAAGACTGGATTAAAAAGTTGGCCATATAACAGATACAAAATTCATTGGGAAAATGGAAGGAACTACCCTTTATTCCACTTACTTTCCTAAATGAAGGCATTTAACCACTACTCAGACAGATTTCTCCTAGCGGGATAACATTTACATGCTTTGAGATGAATTCAAATCATTCCAGAAGAGTGATAGATTTACAGGGATGCTGATGAATGAGCTACCTGATAATAACTTGCTGAACAACGGCGACATGATGAGTTCTGGAAGCAGAGCAGTTGCCAGTACAATACAGAAAAAAATGGATGCAAACGTTTCCTTTCAAAGGAGAAAATGCTCTTTGGAAGAAAGGCTAGCCTTTCATGGATCAGAAGCATGCAATCCACATAGGACTGCCATGAAAAAAGGTTTAGCTTATTAGATAAACTTTCCAAGCAACACACAAAGCTCTGGCATTTCAGACTTTAAAGTATTTGATGACAAATTTGAACTTCATTTTGCTCTAAGGGTTTCTGTTTTCAGAGTGAACTCTGCAGGCAGCCAAGTCAAGGGCCCATCCAAGTTCACAAGCAACAACTACAATAACTTAAAAACTGACCAGAAAACTTTTTATGAAGGTATAGCCCTGTCCCAATACAGGAAAAAAAAATAAATTTAACCTGAAATTGCCACTGACAGACAATACAGCAAGTTCTTTCACAACCCAAACTTGCTAAATAGGAAGTGTATTGATTCTACATGCAACAGCAGCTGCCATTTGGCTGTGTCACATGAAATGGGGACCTGTATTAGCATGTTTCCCAATCTCAAACCAGGCCATTTATCTGTGCCTGAGCAGGCACAGTTAGTAAGATCATAAGCACTGTTTTGGAGATGTTAATCTGTCTGTGAAATAAGTGAGGACTTACATGTGACAGAAACAAAACTCCAGTCTCATGAATCAAGGCAAGAGCTGTGTGTGCTTTCTTAAATTCCAATGACTATTTTATTTTGGAAGCAGCAATATTTTGATCAGAATGTGTTGAGAATCAATTCACTACATCAATTACACTTAATTACTTCTACTGGTTTAAGCTTAAGTATGTTATGGTGAAGGGATGGAGAAGGGCAATTCCAGTTTGGTGCCAACAAGGATTTTGCTGGCAGGTTCCAAGTGTATTTTGAAGCAGCACAGGGAAATTGCATTAGGTACATATGGAAGATTTGCTCCAAATGTTACAGTTCAGGGAAATGCTGAATTTCACCTGGATTTAAACATCACACATATTCATCTGACAAAATGGCCTAGACTTTGGGGTATATTTTAAAGTAGGCCCCTTAAGATACTACAGTTGGGGAAAACTAATTAAAAAATTCCACCAAGGACACATTCAAGGATACAATCCTAACTTGTGCTCTGAACTTCACAGAATAACACCCTCTGTTACAAGCAGAAGTGGGGATTTGTGCAGTTCCCACTGTTTTTAATTTTTTTAATGCAAACATCACAGACAATAAGTGAGACTGAAAATCCAGAGGAACAAGCACACACAGCCAGTTGAGTTAATTTCTGAAGAACTTGCTGAAAAAGCCCTTCTGACACTCAACAGGAACAGAGCAGATTAATGGGATCCTTTCTACTATTTTACCAAGCAACATATTTGAAATTTTAAAAATTTATTTATTTACATCTATTATTTTTCAAATAAAAGCACTACATAAACTCAAAACAGCAGGGCACAACACTGGAAAAACTATTTCCATGACAACTGTAACAGCAATTTGGAGATTAGACTCAAACCTAAGCTTCATTATGCTTGCAACCATTTTCTTTGGCTTGTAAGAAACACCATCACTAATTTTTACTGAACACTTACACCCTCTCCATACAACCTGGGGCTGTTCTACCTCAGAAAATTTAAATGAAGAAAGTGTGGCTAAACTTGGAAGTGTTTTTGTACAAAGTCCACTTGCTAAATCAGAATTGGAAAGTTTAAAAACTTAGGACAAGATTACACAGATTTAATTCAGGCTTCAAGCTGGTAATAGGGATGGAATTTTACTCTAGTTAATTGGTTTAGATACAGCAGCAAGGATTTGAGACAGATGCATCCTTAAGCTTTGGATAACAGTGACATGTGGATTAAAGCCATTAGTAAAAAGTTTGAACACTCCTCAATGGTCAGTCAGATATAAACAAATAATATAAGTTCCGTGGACATTCTGCCTAATAATGCAGCATTATGTACTTTGTTTCTTCCTCGCATTATTGTTACATTATGTTTTAGCAGATTATCCTTACTACCAAAGTTTAAATGAGATTCCCAAAGGATAAATCAGTGCTGTGTACTGAACAAATGTTTAGACCCTGTCAGAGTCAGATTCTGTGAAGCTATTACAAAATGTCCTCAACAGCAAGTATCAGACTCCCTGCACACAGAACTATTTTTATGTGAGAGGGAGAAAAGCATGGCCTGAAATCATACATGTAGCACCATTTCAGCATAATTTCAAACAATTGTTAATATTTACCTACAAAAATAGGTACAAAAATATTCATATCCCAGTTACTGCTGAACCTGAAACTCAGATTTCTCATATGTAAAGCACCAAAGGTAAGCTGCCCTATCTTATTATTTAGGCACAGAGACTGTGAGATGTTGAATCTCCTCTTATTGCTCATTAAGAGCATTGCTGTAAAATTAAGCTCTCAAATCCAGTAACATCCCTGAAAGAGGTACAAAATGCCTTTCTTAAAATTTTTTCTGGTCTTACAGAATCTTACAGAATGTTTTAGGTTGGACCTTAAAGGTACTTTGTTCCAACCCCCTGCCATGGGTAGGGTCTTCCCATTGGACCAGATTGCTCAAAATCACTTTGAACACTTCCAGAGATGGGGCAGCCACTGACACTGCAAAGTGGCACTTTAGAGTTACCTGCTACTGATAATTAACCAGAAATATATATATACACATATATGAAAAAACAACAGTATTTTTTACTGAAATAGACATTGAAGAAAACATTTTGCTAAACTGATAAAACACGAATTATTTCTATATCCTGTAGTATCTATAGGGTATGTTCTGTAAGAAATTAGGAGATTTGAGCTGTCCCAGAAGGAATAGGCTGTCTGCAGTGAGTTCTGAAAGCAAGTACTGTGCTGCCCACTGGCTTGCCTCTGCTTCTTCAGCTGACAGAGTATTTAGTTCAGATTAATTGTAGCAAAAATCTGAATTTTAGGAAGCAGAGCACACACCACACTTGTGCTATAATGTGATAATGCAGTCAAAGCACAAAATAAATACCTTATCAATGGCTTTTCCAACTCGGGATACGCTGCTGTGAATGTCTTTGTGATCTGAGGCCAGTTTTTGGACTGTGTCTTTTATTCTTTTACAACACTGCGTCATAACAAGCGAAATCGTCCCCGACAAGTCCCCATCTTGATCTAGACAAAAGAGAGGAAAATTACCAACTTTGTTACAAACAAATGGCAATGTTTAATCTCTTAATATGCAACAACATAAACAGACAAAAAGTGGTATTAAAGAAATGCAATCTAGAGAGTATTTGCAAAGCAAGATCAGCTTAACTGAAGGCAGGTGTACAGGAATTCACCTGTATGAAAACTCTCCTGTGGCATTAGGAATCCAGTGGGGTGCACAGTAACACTGAACAAGTGCAACAGTTTAAAAATTTAATGTAAAGGTCTCATGTGTCTCAGTCACAGCAGATGAATAAACATCTCAAAGTAACACTCAGTTCACAAATCTCTAAGAACATAACAGAAGGATACTGAAGCTACTACAGGATCAGTTTTCTGTTAGACAGACCCTAAAGGTACATGAGAACATCATATTTAACTTCAACAGGATGCAAGCAAAATGAGGGTGCAAGCAAAATGTGGATTAAGATGGCCCAATTCATTCTTGCCCCCCAAGCCACCCACTGCTATATGAAGCTCCAGCTCCATGACTTGTGGCAGTAGCTCTGAACAGTCTCCAACTCCCCTCAATGGATGAGAAGCAGTCCATGGAGGACTTGTGGACCTCGTTATGAGATTTATTCTCTAGAAACAGTGACATTTCTTAGCTGATGTCCAACAGGTTCACTACTGCATGACCCATTCTGTGAAGAAAATAATAAACAGGCCAGGCTTACAGGCCCCTGACCACATCACAGCACTTCACAGCTTACACCCTTTGTGCCTTGATTCAAACATCACTCAGAGCTTGAGTCAGGAAAAAAATACATTTTTTTGGTGCTTTACTCCAGTTCTTTCTTCACACTTTTGATTTAAAAATACAAGAAAAATCTCCCAGTCTTACCTCTGAAGGTCTCTCTTTTCTCAAAGTTCATTCTACATGAAGAATTTTTCTTTTAGGGACACAGACTTAGCAGCCTTCCAGTGCATGGGAAGGCTAATTTAAGTGGAGAGCAGCTCAGAAATATCTCCCTAATATTCTAGACCCAAAACCTTCATGTGAAAAAACAAAATCACCAAAATATCTGTTCAAAAGAAGGATTTTATGGAACATGTGTTCACTTTTTAGGTTTGTTCCTTTTTGATTTCCTATTTTAACACATCTTTGCTTCAGCAGCGTGTTAAGAGCCCAGTTTCTGGAGACAGCAAAGGGAATCCAGAAAAAAACCTGCAATCATAGGGAGTAGACAATAATTTCACAGTCACTTTTTCTAAGCACCTTCCTTCTTGCACCCTCTGAATGCTGCTGCTGACACTGTCACACTGAGCCACCTCCCTTCAAGCCCACAAGCCCCAGCTGGGGAAGTTTCAACAGCATTTTTACAGCAGCCATGGGTTTTAAGAACAAAAATAAGCTTTATTATTCTTTTTTCTCCCTCCAGTCCCACAAAGCCAAGGTTCATCTCCTGGGCAAAAGGCTAATGGGGCTCTGTGTTTTTTTTTTCTAGCAGATGAGTGAGAAGGAATAGGACTGAAACAGTCACTTCAGTGATTCTACGCATTCCAGATTAAAATAAAAAATTCCACTCAGGTATTCCAAAAAGTTCATCTCCCAAAATTATTTCAAGGATAATCATTATTTCTTAGTTGCTATTTCATTTGTATGACAAACACTTAAAATAACATGAAGGTTCTTTAACTGTCCCATGAATTTTGCCATGGCAAAATGACCAGTCAGAGATTATGCAACACGCAAAATGGAAACACTTCCAACAAACAGAAAGGCTAAAATGCACTTTCTGAAAGCCATTAGCTAAAACCCAAACAACCCACACGGGTGTCTGCTTTTACCCCAAGCAAAGAAGTGAATTATTGGCCCCTGACATTGCAGCAGAAACCCAACTCCAGGAAAGCAATGAAAATGTCTACAGAGGAAAAGTCATCAGAGCTGTAGGTTTCCCCTCTGCACCCCCTTCTTTCAGCTCCAATCAATCTATTAGCTACTTGCACTAACTCAGCAGGAAAAATCCTGCAACCATTCCTCCTGGTAATTCAGGATTCACAGAACAGAGAGACAGTTTCTCTCTGTGATGTGTGTGGTCAATTTAAAAAAAAATTAAAGATATTGGCCCACAAACACTGGGCACAGAGCAGAGTCCAATGCCAAGTTTACTCAGCCAGACACACTTATACCATCCAAGAATATGCAATCCTTGGCTACTCCAGAAAGACAGATTTATTAAGGGAACAGAGAAGAAAAACAAACTTTGTCTCCCCATTCACTGGCCTGAGCACAGGGCTGGTCTCCCCTTAGGCTTTAACACGAAATCAGCTCAAGACATTATAACACACTGTGGTGGAGGGGAGAAGGAAACCAGTTTAGAGGTTAAAGCCGTTTC
Source organism: Luscinia megarhynchos (assembly GCA_034336665.1). NCBI lineage: Eukaryota > Metazoa > Chordata > Aves > Passeriformes > Muscicapidae > Luscinia > Luscinia megarhynchos. The sequence continues at coordinate 5,655,729 of CM067566.1, forward strand.
TAATAGTTTCTTTTTCTCCACCCACTTCCTTTTTTTATCTACTGTCTATTTAAGGTCTTTTCATACATTTTTGCTCTCAGATCTTGTCCTAACTTCTTCTTCAGCAGTGAGGGCTTTCATTTCTCTTTCTTTTTTCCTTTGAAATTACATCCAGGAGCCTGTTTCTGCAATTTATAGCCCTGAATTAGACTTCTACATTAAAATGTCTGGCTGCTTTCAATTCTATCTATTTTCAAAAATCCTCAAAAAAATCAAGATAGTCTACAAAAGATGAAAAAAACCCGTTCTTTCTAAAAAGTTACAAATAACATGTTAAAGAAAAAAAACCAGTAAGAATTTTGGCCCCTATGAATCCAGCTCACCCTCAGATACCAAATTTGAAGAGGCTCTAGATGCCTGAGGGTGCACTAACAATGTATTGGCTTCATTCTAGAGCACTTACTAAGAGAAAGCTCAGTGTGGGATGTGCTCTCTGGGACAGCATCACTTGGTAAGTGCTGAAATTATGTCCAAGGCCTTCACTGGACAGTACCAAAAACAGCTAATCCAAGCTTGGATGGAAAACCCAACGAGGACCCTGAAGGAATCATACACTAGACTCTTCTAAATTCATTACAAAAACAGTAAAAGTTCTGGGGCTGCAACAGGAATGTCACAGTCAAACCTTTACAGCCCAACAAAGAGCAACACAAGCATGAGGGCACACACAGAGCTCTCCAGGCAAGGTCAGCACCTCTGTCTGTGAAGACACATATTTCAGTGACTACCCTCAATGCCCAAACCCAGACAAACAGCACAAATAACAGCTACTGAAACACAGTTCAAAACAATGCCAAAAATACCGAGCCTTATTCCATCCTAAATAAACACCTCACAATTGGAATTCCATGTTTGCTCTCTATAGAAACTCCTGGGTACACACAGAGCAGCTCCAGCACATTCGTGCTTGTGTTCCTGCAGCTATCCACACTCTTGAGTAAGCTTTGCACCTGTATTTGCACAGGACCACAGCAAACACTTTTCCCTCCCCTAACCAAACAAAAACAAAAGCAAAGCAGCAGCACAGTTGCTCTCAAGTTTGGTCTCAGGAGCCTGCAAGTTCCTATTTTTAATCCCCGACCCATCACTTGCTTCCTGCATGGCCTTGGGTAAATCACTTCAGCTGCCTCTCCATTCCCTCCCACTCCATAAACACGGCACTACCTCCATCTCCGGGATTTCGCAAGGTTTCAACGCGCTGTGTTTACAGCCCTCGCAAGTGCCCAGCATCAGCTGTGACACAGCCAAGGCTTGTTTACGTCCTGCTTTACCCTGAACACCGCCAAACCCGGCCACAGCAGAGGAACACACAACTCAGGGACACAGGAAAAGAGAGACAAAAAAAGAAATGAAAAGAAATGGGGGCGGGGAGTGGGGAAAGCAAACAGGTCAGCTCTGCCGTATTTCCTCTGTATTCCCCCTGGGGTGACCAACCCTTTGTAACCCAGCGTCAAGGGTCATGAACACACTGACCAGGGTCACGCCAGACCTGCTGACCAGGGACAAACAAACCTGTCCTGCAGCACACACGGGGCAGGAGAGCCCGGGAAGGCCGAGAGGATCACAGACTCGTGGAATATGCTGAAGGGATCCACCAGAACCATCGAGTCCGGCTCCTGTCCCTGCCCAGGACAACCCCAACAACCCCACCATGGGCCGAGAGCATTGTCCCAACACTCACTGAACTCTGTCAGGCTGGAGCCTGTCCCAATGCCCAGCCACTTTCTGGGTGAAAAACCTTTTTCTGATATCCAACCTAAACTTCCTCTGCTCCCACCTTTTAAATGTTCGCTGTAAACAACGCCCCGAAATCTCCGGGGTTAAGGGTAAAACCGCCGGCTCAATCCCCAGCACAAAACCCTCGGGGTGGGGGGATCCTTGGAGCAAGAGCCCTCCTTAGGGGGGTTCCCAGCCCAAAAATCCCGAAGTTTTGAGGGGTGTCCAGCCCACAACGCCCCAAATTTTGGGCTTCCCCTCCCCGGAGGGAGGAGCGGGACCGCGTCCCCTCGGCTGAGGGGGGTACGGGGGGGTCTCCACGTACTCTCGGTCTGCAGGATCTCCCTGCGCAGCCCTCCCGCGTACTGGATCAGCTCCTCCAGGCTGCGCTCGCAGAGCTGCCCGTATCCCGAGAACTTCTGCAGCACCTTCTCCAGCTCCCGCTCCACCGTCACGCACTGGTCCATCGCGCCCGGGCCGCGCTGCTCCTCCTCCTCCTCCTCGTCGTCCTGCTCCTCCGGCTGCCCCGCGGCCGGGCCCCCCGCGCCGCCCGGGCCCGCCGCCAGCCCCGGCCCTCGGGCGGCCCCGGCCCCGCTCCCGCGCCGCACCGTCGCCTCGGGCCAACGCACTTCCGCGCAGGCAGCGCCGCGGACACGCGGGGACCTCGCGACGCACCGCGCAGGCAGCGCCGAGGACGCCTCAGCGAGGGGCCTTCGCGCGACGAAGGGCGGAGCGGCGATTTTCAGTCAGGCGGCGCGACGGGCAGCCCTGACCCGCCGCCGGCGGGGGTGGGCGGAGCGTTTTTTCCGGTGTCGCGGTGGGATCAGGAAGCGCTTCCCGGTCAGGCGGCGCGTGGGAATCAGCCTGCGAAACGGGTATCCCGGGGGTGCTGCGGGTCAGGCAGGGGGATGGGCAGCTAAGCGCGGGGGCCTGAGGGGCGCTGTTGCCATGGTGACGCCGCGGGCTGAGGGGCGCCGGGCCCGGGACGGCTCCTGCGGATCGGGGCCCTTTGCGCCGGGAGCGGGCTAGGGCTGGGGCGGGTGCGGTGTCACTGCTGGGTGACCCCTGCGGTACCCGCGGCACAAAGGGTTCCCCCCGCCAGCCTGCGGGGAGTGCTCTCGCAGCTGCCGCAAACACCGCGCAGAGCAAAGCTGAGCAGCGCCCGGGCTGAGTTAAGGAGCCAGAAACGCATTTAACCTGGCGTTGGGTTGGTAATTGCTCGGTAAACTACTTGCTGGGTGCTGTGTTGGTCAACAGGCTGAAGTGCGATGGACTGGCAGCGACTTATAAAAATGTGCTCAAAGAGATGCCTCAAATCAAATTCCTTTTGGTTAACACCAGCTCCAGGCACATTCAGAGGAGACCATCAAGTTGATGAGAGGGATGAAGCGCTTCTCCTGTGGGGAAAGGCTGAGAGAATTGGGATTGTTCAGCCTGGAAGAGAGGAAGCTTTGAGTGACCCTGTGGCCTTCCAGTACCTGAAGGGAGCTTTGAGAAAAGATGGGGCAAGACTTGACAAGGGCATGTAGTGGCAGGACAAGGGGGAATGGCTACAAAGTGAAAGGGAGCAGGTTTAGATTGGATATTAGGAAAAAATTCTTTACTGTGGGGGTGGGGAGGCTCTGGCACAGGCTGCCCAGGGGAGCTGTGGATGCCCCATCCCTGGAGGTGTCCACGGCCGGGCTGGATGGGGCTCTGAGTAACCTGGACTAGTGGAAGGTGTCCCTGCACATGGCAGGGGCGTTGGAAATAAATGGTGTTCAAGGTCTCTTCCAGCCCAAACCATTCTGTGATTTTTTTGGTGATGGCTCTGTGAGCTTTGGTATTTGGAGCAGCAGGCCAGGACACACAGCACTCTGTGTTTTGAGTAGCACAGTACAAAGCTCCTAACAAATTTGGATAAAGTTAAGTGAAAAAACAGCATTTGGTCTGAGTCTGGGGTAGTGTTGTTTCATCTGTGTCCCCAGTGCTGGGCAGGATGGGAAAATCAAGAATTCTGTATTCTCACAAGAACACAGGACTTGTGGGATGTGTACTGTCAGTAATTGGTCAGATTTCGGCCCAAACTGCTGCTTTTCTCTGTTTTTGCTCTTTATTTGATCACAAATTATGCTTAAACACAACCACTATCTTCTGGTTTCCTAGGTCATCAGCACAGGGGTTTAATTTGTGAAGTTCTCCACTGCTGTGGGCTCCTTGGTCATCTCAGCACACTCAAGCAAGGATTCATTATTCATTTATTTATTTTGGACGTTAAACAGAGCTGGTCTTCCCCAAAGGGGCAACAATTAGCTTTTCACTGGTACAAAACCAGAAAATGCAAACTGCCTAGGAAAAAAAAGTCTTTATCTGAAGCTTTAATGATTTTATTCTGCTGCTGTAAGTTGGTTTGCCCTGATTGATGTGCGTTTTTGTGCCGTTAATCACTGTGTGTTTATGGCAGATCAAATTCCCGCAGGGGGTGACCATCAGATCCAGTTGCGGCTGCGGAAAGCCCTGATCACCTGCCCGGTGTCACAGCCGACCCCGAGCTCGGGGTTGGGCTCCAGAGCCTCCCGGCGTCCTGTCCTACCTGAATTCCTGTGTGAATCACCGCCAGATCACCCGACTGCCTCACCCAAATGGCAGGGGGTGGAACTGGATGGTCTTTGAGGTCCCTCCCAACCCAAACCACGCCAGGATTCCACGGTTAAACAGCCAGGGCTTTAGCTGAGCTGTCACTAGTGGTCACTGTGTTACAGATTCACACCTTTGGTAAATCTGCTTCCCTTTGGCCACTTGTACAAAGCAGGAAACATCTTCTCATTTAAAATTCCTCTGCCAAAAACACAATAATGTCTGGGCTGCTGCCATCTTGCTTTGAGACTCTCACAGAAGCTTTCTTTGTTCTATTTAATATCAATTACAAGGAGACACTGTTTCATATCACACCTAAAACACGTAGAGATGCACCCATGTTGATAAAGAAGCACATCAAGAATTTCTGTGTTAGTGAATTTCCAGAAATTCACAGAACTGTAGAATATCCTGAGTTGCAAGGGACCCACAAGGATCATTGAACTCCAATTCCTGTCATCAAAGTAAATTCTATTTGCAGGGCTGGCTCTTGGGAAAACTGTCAGGTTGTTTGAATATTAGTTTGCTGAACTGTTATCTTAATAAACTCGTAAAAAATGATGTGATGTTATTTTAACATGGTAAAGGATTAAGATGGTTTATCCTCTGTTTTACTGATTCCAAAATGACAATTCTTCTCTTATGTTCCCCATAGAGATCTGGAAAGTGGGTTATTGTCCCTGTTCCCAGGCTGCACAGTCAGCAACTGCTCCTAGGAGGGGATGGGGGAGGAGAGGGAATCCTTGCCATTTACCAAGGGGCAGCAGATAAAAAGACTGCAGGTTTGGCTGTCTGACAAGGAAAGGTGGCTGTCTCAGTTCTTGGGATTTGGGCTCACTAGCTCCTAAATTATAGTAATTTTTTTTTGCTGCCAGAATTATTTAAAAGCAGATCCTTGCTTTGGGCTTTTGTTTAAAGGTGGAATTTATATTCTCCATTCTCTTCACATTTGTAATATTTGCTCTCTGAGCAAATGTGTGTGACTGACTGATGACTGTTTAATGGTGTTAATTAAGTAGTGTTAACCCTGGGGTCTTTAAAAATGCCAGCATGTGTCATCTTTGTGTTCAGCCCCAATGAATTTCAATTCACTCTTAAGATATTTAGATTTTTCAGATAATTTAAACTCCCTGAAAGATTGTTTGCAGGTGACATGTCAAAGGCATTCTGAGCTACAACTGGAAACCAAATAAGAGCTACATCTAAAAAATGGAACTTTTTTTTTTTTTTTTTTCCTGGTAGGGTCAGTGTAATGCATCAGGGATGCAGAGGTGGGGAGGAAGAGAGGACCAGAGAGCCTGGGAGAGGCACTGGATCCATTTAGGTTTGCTCTGCCAGACTTTTGGTTAACTCATCACCTGCAGTTCTTGGTTGTACCCGCCCTCCATCTAGGTGCTTCAGTTTTGGCAGCTGCTTTGTTTTGGGTTGTTTTGGGGGGTTTTGAATACTGGCTTAAAATATCATTTGTACTTTCTTGAAACGACTCCGGGGCTTTGAGTTCTGGCAGATGATTGGCTTTGTCTCTGCAGGGGCCTCATTTAGCTCAGCCCATGAGCACTCGGAAATGACACGCTGGTGACAGCCTCCCCAGCAGTTGGTGTTGCAAATAGTTCAGCTGTGAGCGTAGAGGAGTAATTGTTGTGAGGTGCCTTCCTGCCGGGAGAAGTGAGGGCACCCCGAAGAAATTACAGGGGAGAATCAAAGGAATCTACTGGAGTAGGGTCTGAGCCGCTCATGTAAAACAAACAACCCAAAACAAACAGAACCCAAACCAAACAAAAAACCCCAACCCAACAATGTTTTGTAACTAAACTTAAATATACAAACTCCTTCTTCAAACTCCCACCCATTACTTCACACGGGTGGGAGTTACTTCACACTCACTTGAAACAAAAGGTAGAGAAATCAAGCAACTTCTTGTGACAAAATAAACGGAACTTCACAAACCTTCTGGAAAAGTTCCTGCGGCACTTTAGAGCTCAGAGCCTGCCTGAGGCGCTCTGACAGGTGATGGGAAATGTGTGTTTCATTGACTGTCCCCTTGCTCCACCAGCTGCAGGGACAAAGCCACTCCCTTCGTTTTTGCCAAGGGCAAAGGATTCATCTAACCGATGCTTTGCCACCTGCTCATTAGGAGATGGGTCCCGGCTTAGGCAGGGGAAGTTTCCCAGGCTGCAGTGGCTGTGAAGGAGAGAAGAGCACTTGGCCCAGCTCTGTGAGCCCCTCCAACGGGCTGTGCCTCCGGGACCTTCTGTCCCACCTGGCCCTGCCACCGGGGCTTGCTGCAAACCCAGTGGAGGTGCTGAAATCCCTTTGCATTTAACAGAGCAGCACCAGCAGGTAAAAGGTGTGCAGTCCACTTTTATCTTTTCGAGATAAAAATGTTGAAGAATAAAGTTGTATATGACAAGTGGAGGGCACAACATTTACCAGCTTATAAAGTCTTTGAGAGTAGCTACATCATCAATCCCTCCACTCTTCCCCTTTTAAGACTAAAATGAGCCCATTCCTGAAGAAGACAGTGTCATGATTTTTCTTCTGGAAGAGGCTGTGTTGGCCGTGTCACACAATAAGCTGAACCTGGGATGCTGAGTTTTTTTCCTTTTTAAATCATAAAAGCACACTGAAAAACCTGTAAATGTGTTTTAAAGGCTCTGAGGAGTACAGTGATTTAAATGCTTTCTTCCAGATCAATATTATTGTGCCTTTTTGAAAATTGATAGTACAGAATTACAGTGTGTACACTCTGGGGGGTTCTCAATGTTTTTAAAATTAAGCTGTGCTATTTTTTGTGCTCATCTGTATGAGCTGCCAATTTTCATGCAAATTATGGATTCTTAAAATAACTGAATATACAGAAGCACTCTTGAATTTCCTTCAGAGGAGAGCCTTCATCTGAATGCAGTAGCTTGATTTTAGTACGTTTTATTAGGTTAAATTGTATCTTTGCAGGCCAACGCTTCTTGTACAGCCTGGGATGGTTCTTCGAGGATGCACTTCAGCGGGGATCCATGCTGCTTCCAGTGTGAACACAGACCCAACTTAAACCCTTGTCCGAGTCGGGGTGCAGCTCCCGCTTGCCTTTGGCTGTCGCTTTGGCACAGGCTCTCAGCGCTGAGTGCCGGGGCGAAGCTGCACAGCCCGACCCGTGCAGATGGATCGCACTGTGGAATTTGCTTTCGCGCCAGCCAAGGGCTGGGAGCGGGAATGAGGAGCGGAGGGATCATCGCTACACCCAGCAGCCCGAATCCAAACAAACCGTGTCCACTAAGCTGCCCTGAAACTACCCGAACAGATCGGCCCTGCAAATACCGGCCCCCAGTTCTGGCTCTGTAAATATTTTTCTTTTCATGAAAAGCGTCGGCCGAGTCGGATCCTGCCCTCTCCCTCCCCGATATCCGAGGTATTTATATATTATTTTTCTCGCAGCAAGCGCAGCCGCAGGGTCCAAAGTTGCAGCCGGGAGCAGGAACGCGACCGCCCCCGAGCCCGGGGATGCGGGGTCGGGCCGCAGTGCTGAATCACGGCGGGGGAAAGGAGAAGGGGAAGGGGTAAAGGGGTAGAGGGGAAGGGAGGAAAGGGGAAAAAGGGGCAGGGGGGCGGTGCCGGCTGCTCACGTCACTGTTATGTCTCCGCGGCTCCGCCGGGGCGGGGACAGCGCCAGCGGCGGGCGGGAGGCGGGGGGGCCGCGGCCCCGCTCCCCTGACAGCCCCCGCTCCCCTCCCTCGCTGCCCAGCCCGGCCTCCGGCTCGGCGCTCCCGGGAAGATGTGGGTGAAGCTGTGCTGTTTGCTGCTCTACTTCCTGGCGCTCTTCGTGCTGGCCCGGGTGTTCGAGGCCGTGGCGTGGTACGAGAGCGGCTTCCTCGCCACGCAGCTGGTGGACCCGGTGGCGCTGAGCTTCAGGAAGCTGCGGACCATCCTGGAGTGCCGCGGGCTGGGGCACTCGGGGCTGCCCGAGAAGAAGGATGTGCGGGAGCTGGTGGAGAAGTCAGGTACGCGGAGCTCTCCCGTGACCCGGGGGGACGGACGGAGGTCGGTGCCCGGCCACCCCCGCCGAGGCTCCGGCCGCCTTGGATGGAGGCGCGGGCGCTGCTTCCCTTCGCAGGGCGGGTTTGGGGAGCGAGCTGCCTCCCCCAGCGAGGGGATCCGTGGAGGGAGCCCGGGCACCTCGGGGGGTGACGGTCAGAGCCCGGCGGCGTTGTGAGCCCGAGCAGGCTGCGCCGAGTGAAAGGCCTGCGCTGGACGGGGCACCAGCAGCGGCCCTTCCCTTCCCTTCCCTCCCCTTCCCTCCCCTCCCCTCCCCTGGCCCGGGAGTTCCGCTGCGGGCGGTCGGGTCAGTGCGGGTGGCACAGATGGGACCGAATGTCGTCTGCCGTGAAAAACGAGGAGAGACTCCAAATATCTGCAGTAGGCTACTGTTTACAGCTGGGGCCAGCTTGTTCCCGTGCAGTCCCTCCCGTTTGCTGGGTTTTTTGCAGGTACGGTTATCAAGATGGGCCCCAAGAAAAGCGATGATTTCATAGCTGAGGAGCAGAAGGGATGGGTACCCAGGGTTGAGATGGTTTTATACAAGGGGAACAGAACTAGTTCCTGAATACAAAAAACAGCTTGGAAAAGGCAGGGGGGCGTTTTGGAAGTAAGAAGAACCAGGTGAAGGAGATGGAGACTTCTCGGGGCTGCAGAACAGCAAGGGGGGCCGAGCAGTGGAGATGTAAGAACGGCAGAAGTGTCCTGGAAGTAAGGATGCTGCCTGAAACAAACGGGGGGAGCTGGCCCCAAGGACTGGGAGATGGGGCTGATGTAATAGCTGTAGTGCCAGCCAAGCAGGAAAATTTGAGTAGCTGCATTTAAATCAGTGATGGAAGGGCTGGTGATCCAGGACAGAGAGAAATCCCAGCAATCGGGTTAGGTAGTGAGGGTCTCATGTCTGGACAGGAGGGAGAAGAATGTAGAGCCTGCCATATAACCTTAAAAATGCTGGTTTAAATAATTGATATTAATCCTGAACATTTAAATCTAATTTGCTGTTAATGTTCATTGTTTATTTATGTTTTTATGTTGTTTATTGGCTTTGCTGCTCCAGCAGCAAAAAGCATTAGGCACTTTCACTTTTGTTTCCAATTACTTTCAGTCCTTGGCTGTCAGGTACTTTCATGATGTCATGATGTTTGGGTTGCATATGCTTCAGGGAAGTGTTTAACTCCAAACAAACTGTATTAACAACTTCTTCAAATGTCATGGAAACACTTCTCATACCAACAGGCTTTGCAGCATTTTTCTGTGGTTGCATTTTGTGTTTTTTCCCCTCTAAATTTTATGAATATTTTTGCAAACCCCTCAAGGGTTTTAGCTGTTGCACTTATTTTTGTATTTTTAAGGAAACTGGTTTTGGACAAGACTTCATTTCTTAAAGCTTAGTAGATTACTTACTAGAATGCAGGTCGTCATTAACAGTGTTTGTAATGATTGTGAAACAAAACACGAGAAGGAAATGAGATTATGAAGGAAACATAATCAGATGATTTTACTGTGAGCTCTTTACGTCGCTGCATTTGGAGTTCATGGGAACTTTTCCCAACTGTGCAAACAAAAGCCAACAGCGAAATTATTCTGCCTGAGATTTTTACTAGCAGCAGGACCAAAAACACTGGGTTTTGGTCGAGAATTAATGATTGAAATTTGGAAGTCTGTTTGAATTATCAGTGTTAAGAAATTGCTTGCTGCAAAATTGCAATCCTGTGAAACGAAAGCAAAGATGTATCGACTAAAATTGCTCTCAGCTACTGAATGTTGTTATTTGCAGAGAATGAGCCTTAGAAGGTGTTATTTTACTTCTTTGTGTGCTCGTGCATGTGTGGTGCATCTGTGTAATCAGAAACAGAGCATTTATGTCTTCTGTGGTCTGACTGAAGTCAAATTGTTCATAGTCACATCACCAGAGATAGAATTATAGTAACAACTTAAAGTTTAGCTACCTTTGTACTTAAAAGGTTCTCCGAGCAACCATGCAAATATGATTGGTTAAACTATTACTAGAATTCCTGAAGTAATCTTTCTCCGGTGCCAGTTTAATTTAATTTCTCCAATTGTCTCTTTTTCAGGAGACCTCATGGAAGGAGAGCTTTATTCAGCTCTCAAGGAGGAAGAGGCCTCTGAATCAGTTTCCAGTACAAACTTCAGTGGTGAAATGCACTTCTATGAGCTTGTAGAAGACACGAAAGATGGGATCTGGCTGGTACAGGTATATAAATTTGACCGTTTTTTTAAAATATATTTATCACACCCAAAATGTGTTTCAAAGGCGGAGTTTATGAGGGTAGTTAACTAGTTGTAAAAATGTATAACAGAGAGAGATAGTGATAAACTTTACCTGTGAGATAAGGACTAGAGGAATAAAACGGGAAAAGCTGGGGACTGCCAGAGTTCCTATACAAGCAGGAAGAAAAAAAAAAAACTTGTTATTCTTTGGATTGCTTTTTGAAAAGCAGGCATTTTAGAACCAGAAATCAAGCAGAGCAGCACACACTGAAGTACAGAGAGTATGCAAGTCCTTGGCCCTGGGTTTGTAAGAGCCTTGTAATGTGTGAAGTAGGTGCATTAGTACAGATTCTCCCAGCTGGCACAGGCTCCTGGTGCTGCTCTTCCTTTTGGTTGCATTACATGCTCAGACCCAAACAGTTTAAGCTTCTGCTTGTCTAAGGGGCTTAGAGCACTTGTAAAATCTCTGTTGGCTCTTCACAAAGGCAGGAAGAATCTCAGTCTGCCAATTTCCTGGGCTAGCAGGCTGCTTCTACAACATATTCCAGTGGCTCAAAGTTAACATTCTCCCAAACCTTTTGTGGCTGGCAATTTTACAGTCTGTTTTCCCAGGGCTGCATGAGAACAAGAGATTATTTAGGAAAATAAAGACAGACTTTTCCCAATAAGATTCTGAAGCAATTAATCAGTAACCTAAACGAAAATGTAGAAATTATTTTTCTGTGTCAACTTCTCTGTTGATAAGAGGGTATTTTTAAAGGCATAAGTTTCCTCCCAACAGCCACATCAGGTGAATTCCCCACCAGGCAATTAATTGTCCAATAGACAGCTCCTACCTGGTTTGTCTGGTCTCACTTCATGTTTTCTATTTAGCAGGAAGTCATTAAATCTTCATAATTTGTTTATTAGACCTACACAGTCACCGCATCAGATCTCACCCCAAAATAGACAAGAGGACAGATACCTTCAGACTCAGAATGGCATTTGTGTTTTGGGAAAGATATATTTGGAGTTTATTGAATCCAAGTTTGAGGTTTAAATCATACAGGAGGGCATTCTTCAAGCAGAGAGAGCGTTGAAAGGCAGTTTACATGTCCCCAAGCTAGTTGACAAATACAAGCATGAATATGCTGTGAAAAACCTTCCCTCCTTCCCGTGCAGCTCAAAAGGGTGAAATAATGATAGTTCTCTGTTGTCTCTTGCTTGCAGAATTTTACTTGTAATGTATTTTCCACTGCCATCCTAATAGCAGGTCAGATAGGCTGTGTTTTGATATCTCCAGTGCAATGAATGTTGTCATCATTCTGGGAATATTTGCACAGCTATTCAGCTGGTCACAATAGCTGTGGAAAAAAAAATTAGTGGAATTTACTGAATTATTTACTTGCTGAACACTATTTGTCTGTTTCTCTACAATAAAAACCACAAGAGATGTCGAATTTCTATTTTTCATTCTTGCTTTTTGGGTTTTCATCACTTTGAGTTTTCATTTGCTCCGTTCCCCAGCACAACTCCTATGCTGGATTCTTCATGTCCTTTCACAGGTTTTCCCACACTCTTTTCTTAGACCTCATTCCTGCAGAGCTGGTTTTTACCATCACTTCCCAGTTCTAACTCTTGATTCCCTCCCTTGCCCATCCTCCTTTGCTGTTAGGAATCCTGTGGAAACTTTCCAGCTAATTAACCAGCTCGATGCTCATGCAGGGGAACGAGGGTGAGTTTGGTGACCATGGGCAAGGTTGGAGATTCCCCTGCTCTGTTGCTGCTGGCTGGGAAGCAGAAAGGATCTCCAGATCTTTTCAGTATCCTGAGCCCTGAATCCCTGTTTTGGGAGGCTGCTACAAAGAGCAGAGGCAGAGGAGCACTTCTGCCACAGCTGGCACGTGCTGTCACTTGAGTTGGCTTGAGCACTTCATGATGATATATGAGAGGACTGAGACTTTGAAGATGATTTTTATTTTCCAGTGCATATAAATGAAATTTCTGGTGTGGCACAGGCTGGGAATGTGATAGCCATCACTGTCTGCAGAGAATCAAAGGAAAAAAGTGGAAACAATTACTATTTCTTGATATGTTTGCCAAAATTGAGGTGTGAATTTATCATTTAGAGTCAGCAAGATGAATTCCTTGAGGAAATTCAAAGTCAATACACAAGGAATCAGTGTTTTGTGGCTTTGTTTCTTTATTTTCTGGAAATCCACATGGAAAGAAAGCATCCAGGTCCAGTGGTAATTTGTTTACCAGTGTAGCTGTTCACAGCTCCTGTGCAGTGCTTCCATAGAGCCACAAACAGCAGCATGTTCTTTCTCCTATTAGCTCATGATCTCATCACCTTTCCTTTTATGCCATTCTTCTTGCTTGCCAGCTGCTGCTGTGCACTTCTTTGGCTGGCAAGGAGGGTGACTGGTAGTTTCTGGAGCTGCTTCTCTGGTTGGTTAGGGGAGTTACATGTAATGTTCTTACTTTTCCAGGCTCTGGTTAGTCTCTAGAAGCCTGTCACATCCAACAGTATCGTAGTCATTATGGCTTTTGAAAATGATCTACAGATAAAAATCCTCTTTGAAAGAAGTTAAAATCTAAATGAATGTATTATTTTATGCTACAACATAGTGGCAGAGAGAAGCAAAGGGAACTTCTTGGCATTGAAGTACGAGAACAGACATTTTGATTGTGTCTGATAGAGCTGCAAAGGCCATTATTATGGATATAAAATTCTGCAGTCTATTCTGCATCTCAGTTTCTAGTTCAAGTGGTGTAGTCACAGGGCAAGGGATGTGCCTACAGCATTTTGGTAGTGATGATTTGTTTGTTCTTCCTTTTGCTTGCATGTAGGATGAGTGATTTTCATATTTATTTGCCTTCTGAATTTTGCCAGGTGATCAGCTGTTCTTGCTAAAAAAAAAACAAAGCAGACACACTCAATTCTTTCAAAATACATAATTCAGTGTTTCTGTCTTTTCCAATAGCCCTTTAGGATGATTTACCACAGGATACCTGATTTTAAGTTTCAGTTTTCTTCTTGAGAAGCTTCATATCCAGTCAAGAGTGCAGAATAACATCAGCTGGAATGTAATAGTCCTTGTATTGCCTGTGTGTCTGTGTTAACTCATTGCAGAAGCTGATTTATTCTCAATCTCTGACTTAACTGACAGCATAATTTACTGTCCAGATCAGTGCATAGGTCACCTCCTATTCTTGGAGAAACCGCACGTAATTTTGAGGTGGTTAATTTTTGCATGCTGTGATGGATGTAGTCTTTGCCTATTTTGATGTGATTTCTCACAACCTCTTTCTCAGAAAATAAGGCAAAAAACCTCCAGATATCTTCAGTCCATATGGGTGGATTCTGAATGAGTTGTGAATTCTTAGGAAAGAGAGTCTAAGTGGAAATTCAGTTCCATTAACACATTGTCAAGTAATAAACAGAAAGTGAGATGTCTCAGAGCTAATAGAATGCAGACATTAATGTAAAAACTTATTGACATTATCTGGAATAAGTGAGCTTTTTTCCAAGCTTCTAATGAGTAAATTACCAGTCCATTTATAATTAATTTTATTTTTTACTTCTGTTTTATATATAGAAGCAGAGTTTGCAGCATAGTTGTTCATAGAAAAGGGTTCTAGGAGTAGAGTTTTTTGAACCTTTTTGTCTTTGTGGATCCCTAAAAGTCTTTCAGGGCATGCATGGAATCTTTACAGTGATACTGAGTTTCCTCTGCTCATTTACCCACTTCAGGCACAGTGGGGGAGTTCATGGGCGTCTCAAATAGGAAACCACTGAACCAAACAGACAGTTCTCACGTTCATACAACCTTACCAGTTCAGGAAATGAGTTAGAAATCAGTTTTGCCTTTGGCAAAACTACACAGGTTTTTTCCAATTCGAATGTCTGTATTCCTTATGTGGAGTGACTTGCTGAGGCTGGATGAGGACTGATTGCTCCTGAGAGCTGCCTGAATATGTGTGTGTGCAGCAGGGAAGGGTGTCTCTTAATGGGTTTTGTTCTTCCTGATGGTGTGAAGTCTGTCAGAGTGCCCTAGTGCCCAGAGCTGAGGAGCACTTGGAGTCATTGTCTTTGTGGTTGAGCTGTAAAACCAAGTTGTGACTCTTACTGTGTGTTTGAAATTATGTGCTGTTGGTATGAGCAGGTGTGCCTGACACTTGCTGTCCCAGCAATTGGTTAAAATAATGAGAGCTGGAGCACATGAGGTGTTTGTTCTGCTTTTGCCCCTCTCTGACTCATTGTCATGCCTTGTGATATTCGAACACTTTCAGTTGAGAGCGAGCTTCAAAACCTACTGAGAACAAATCTCGTTCCTGTGACCTGCTTTGAGATCTCTGTGTACCTGTCTGAAAGAAATTGAACAAAATCTGATTTAAATGTACAGAAAACAGGACAATGCTCAAGTGAGGTCATTATCATATCATGCTCAAGTACTTCAGTAGTACCAGAAGAGGAGTCTGTCTTTGCATATTGCACTGCTGCAGCAAACTCTAACATCAGCTGTGCTTTCTCAAGCCTCTTCAATTTCAGTCATATTTTTACTTGTATTTTAAGAATCTATGTTTCATAAAATAATCTTTAAAAATGCTTAGTGATACTTGGAAATTAAGGAGCAGCTGGATCTGTGATGGTTATAAAGTAGCTATTGCAATATTGATGCATTTACCCAATACACTTTGGGCTTGGATTAGGCAAGAGAGGAAAAGTGCCTTGCTGACTTAGTCTTATTTTATCAAGTGTTTGTATCTTTCTGGTTCTGGGATATTTGCTCTAAAAGTCTGTTCTTTAATATAATGACTGTGAGTACTTTAACATATAGATAAAAATAATTCCATTTTTCTAATTTACTGATTTCTCTAATTGCTTTCTTGATTGAACTCTTTGGGGGTAATTCTGTGTAATTCAATGTCATGAGAACTCTTCCAGTGCAAAAGCTCCCTATTAAATTGTCTTTTGAAACTCATCAGGACCTCAGCATTTTCAGTATTACAGAGATGGTAATTCAGACCCTGCAGTCAGAGCCAATCCTCTGGCTGGGGTTAGGTGTGGGTTAGGGAGCAGATCCATTCTGTGATGTGAAGTTGTTAAGTAGCAGGGTTACTGTGATCCTCTTGGATTCCTTTAGCCCATTAAGATGATTAATAGATTAATTGAGTTACCCTCATTGTCTTACTTGTCACTCTGACATGTGATATGTCACAAATTGTGAACATAGCTAATAGTAAGCAAAGAGGGTTTGTGCTTCTCCAGACACAGTGCTTGTTTCCCATCTGTGTTAGCTGATCTCCTAAAAGGTGAGATCACCTATGAGTGACATCTCCTATGAGCTTGGGCTTTATTTCTGTAACATTAAACAGAGTGTATGATTGAAAGGGATCTTTTTGATGAGCTAGTTCAGCTTTCTGCTAGGCTGTAGAATATGTGTTTAGAAAATATTTTGCTGTCTCTCTTACACTGTGGTTGTTCAAATACTCCTGTTGACTGTTTTCTTCTTGGAAATGTGTGTCTGACTTCTGCCTTGGGTGTATTCAGGGCTAATTTGTTCCTATTGGGCATAAATTGACATTGCCCTTTAGTTTCACTGAGTCCTGATGTCAAGCACACTCCTCCCAGTAAGTGAGGTCAGTCAACCAGTTTGTTTTGTCAGGTCTGATATATCCTGGGCTTTGCTTGTTCTGCAGCCAGTTAATATTGATGGCTCGTGTTTTCTTGTGGAGCAACTGATAGCCCCAAGCGTTTGCTCCCATTGCTGTTTCTAACTGATGAACTCCCCAAGTGTTCTGTTCATTACTGAATTCAATTTCATGTGTGACACTCTGCATTACAAGATTTGTGCAGCTCTTCCTGCATGGCTTTATAATCCTCTTTCCCACATAGATGTGCTTCCCAGTTTTATGTCTTCTACAAATGGCTTTGGGAGACTTCAAGCTCCTGTAGGAAGGGCTTTAATGGGAATATATGCTGAACTGAGCTCTAAGGTAAATCTATTAAGAAGTCTGTTAGCACCTTTCTGGCATTTTGATGTCTTTTTGCTGTAGCCAATTTCTTGCTCATTTTAAAACTTCCTTTTTTTTCACTCACTGTAAAAGCCTATCTGTCACTCTCATGTAAATTTTCCATGTGGCATAATACATGATACACTACCAAACTACAAACAAGGTGCTACATTCCCTTTTTCTCTTGAAACTCAGTTCTTTTCCTTCAGGGAAAGTTCCTCTCAATCAGGAATGATATATCTTTAGTAATTGCATGCTGGAAAGAGGTAGAAAATGCAATTGTCTCTGCACCTCTAAAACTTCTTTTACAATTTTGCATCCTATTCAACCTATCCAACTGCTGTTTTGGTGGTTTTTTTTTTTTTTTTGTTATTTGCTTTTAAATATAGCTACAAACTTGTTACTGTCCTGTCAAAATGGGAATTGATCTGAGAGGGGTTTGCAAGAGATTTTCACAAGTTCACCTGTGATCCAGTGTGCTAGTTCTAGGATGGAGATATCCTGCTTACTCTGATTTAAGTGCATTAAGTTATTTGAGTTCTGCTTTCACCTTCAGGTGATGTAGTTTCTTCCCATAAATTTGCCAACTGGTCCATGGCCAGCCACCCCTCCTTCACTGAAAACTGAGTCATAGTATTAATTTAACTTTTAAAAGAAAATTATCTTACATTTCTATCCTGTCTTCATTGTTTGGTGATCCCACTGTTTCTCCCCCTGTTCTATTCTTATTCATGTGACTGAAAATCCTTTTGGTACAACTTGTAATAGTCTTTATTATGGTCTAACTTGAATAGCTCATTTTTCCTTGTGTTTTTTTTTCCTTGCATATCTTTCTTTGATAGCTCTTCCTTTTGACCTTTTTTTCAATCCTTGTAGATTGTCAGACTATTTCTAACCTCTCTTTGGAAGTGATTGATAGGAAGAAGTGCAGGAGTTGGTAACTTTTTTTTTTCCTTACTTGAAATATAAAAGTTCTGATAGGTTTAACACGATGGGCTTGAAGAACTTCCAGGCCTCTTCCACATACAAATTCCCAGTCTCCTCAGTCACACGTTTTTAAGCTAAATTTCTTATCAAAATTCACACTTCTTAAATAAAATCTGTTTCAAGTGTTTGCAGGGTATTTTTAATTTAAACTGAAGTGTATTTTGATTGCTTAACCTGCAATATTTTCTTGGACTCCCTCATGCACAGAGGTGGTGACTGCTTTCCAAAATACAAAGTCTTGCCTTGGCATGGTGAACTCCCAGTGCTCTAAGTGGGTGTTGTCTGCAAGGAGCAGCTGCAACGGACATGTTTATTTGGATTTTTTTCCATCATGACATAAAAAAGCATGAGCTCAGAATATTTTACAAAGCTTCAGTGTGCAAAACCATAGGAGGGCTCCTCTATGTAGTTACAAAATACAGACTGCTACTTAGATCATTGTTCTTAAGTATAAATAACTTTCTCCAAGAGGAGACTTTTTCATAGGAAAGGAATTAAGCTGGTGTTAAAAATCCCACCAGTACAGGCAGGTGACAGTAAAATACAATGGTGATGGTATTTGCAACAAACTTTTGTCTTGACACTTAAAATGATGTGGTGCCAGGCAGAAGAAACAGTGAACAGGATCTGTCCTCCTGCACACAACATTAACATTCTCTCATCACTGCTTCAGAGCATGCACGCAGAGTTTTGGAAGAAGCCAATCTCTGAGTAGCTGTACCAAAGAGTAATTCAATCACCAAAGTTTAACTTCTATGCTTACTAATAAAACATAGTGGTTCCTTGCCATGTTGGATGCATTTGTCATGCCATAGTAGCTCTGAGGATATTCTGGCTTTAAGGTGCCTTTAGGAATTTGGTCTCCCTTGACTGAAGTGCATGAAAGGAAGAAGTTTAAAATACCCAAAGCTTCAGTCACACTGGATGATGTGAAGAGGCCTCAGTAACACAGCAGATTTCCCAGCTGGTTGTCTCAGTGCCTGATGGTTACATTTATCTAATCAAAAAGGCTTTTCTATGTGATGTATGTGTTTTAAGAATAACTTTGAAGGATTCTTACCCAGATTTTCACCTCCAGTGTTATTTAAACATTTTGGGCTTGGAGGAATGGGAATGTAATCTGTGACTTCAGTTGATTTCCCTATGTAGAACATTCTGCTTGGTGAATTCTTCTATTTTAAGGTTCTGAGAGGCTGCTACTTTCCACAAAGCAGATAATATTTATGAGTCTCAAAGGCTGGACACACTTTCTAGGTTGAATCTCAGCATGTCCACAGAGAACTGTTAATCATGGTGACAGCCCAACTTCCAGGGGCAAGCTGACATTTGAGGTTATTAAGTCAGAAAATGATTGGCATAAGTTTAATGGCAGGTAAACAAATATCTAACAAATGAAAGTTTCAAGATTTAATTTTAAAATATATTTTAAGTGGCTGCCAGTAAGCCTGCAGAAGCATGTGAGGTGTTTCTAAAATAGAAAATGTGACGGCTTATGGAATAGTGCATGATCAGTCATGTCATTCAAAATTACCTGTCAGCTGCAGGCAGGCAGGGTTTTCTTTTCCTTGTGGGTTTTTTTCCCCCTCCCTGTAAGGTTCTAAGTCAGAGATGAATGCTGCTTCTTTGTCATCTGTGTCAGCAGAAGCTTACAGTGAGGTAACCTGAAGTACAACTTTAATATACTGGGTGAGAACAAATTAAACCTTGGGATATATCACAGCAAGTGATCGTCCTGAAATGGCAGATGGGACACTGGAGTTGGTGGAACAGTCACATAAAGTTGCAGTGAGTCACAGGGAAAACTGGAAGGAGTCAAGATTCTTAGACTTTATCTGGGAGTTTAATCAGTTGTTTCCACTGCTCAGGAATGGCTGTTGGCAATTTAATCTGGTACCAGGTACATGCATTCCCACTCATTCTCCTTGCTCTGAGATCGTATTTCTTTGGTATATTGTAACTTCTGAGGGAGAATTGTAATAAAATGATGATCCCTTTTTTTATTGCAAAGAAGAGGAACCTGCTGAACCCCTCTCCTTTCTCCCCTTCTATGAACTGATTAATCATAGTTTTGTTATTTTACCAACATTTTTCTTAACTACCACTGATTTCAGTATCTTAACATGTCCTTAAAATGATGATGCACTTCTTTCTCTCTGCAGAAACCACATTTCTGTTTTAGAGCTTCACTGTCCAAAGACATTTACCATGATTTCCAGTTGTACATTCATACTCAGTGTCTTAAAAGAATGGGAGAGAGTATCAAGCATAACCAGCACTCTGTTTTTTTTGATACTTGCTCTTTATTTCAGGAACCAAACTGACTGTGATACTAAACTGGTATTTCCTTTTGGCAATAGGTCATAGCAAATGGCAGAAACCCACTGGTGGGTAAAGTCCACTGGGAGAAAATGGTGAAGAAAGTCTCAAGATTCGGCATACGTACTGGCACTTTTAACTGTTCCAGTGACCCCAGGTATATCCTTAAAGGATTATCCAAATCCCAAGAATATCTTAAGGCTCAGCTGTGTTCTAGCAGCAAGGCTTGCTGTGTTGTAAAAGTAGCTGTGACAGAAGGTGGCTTTATTCATGTTTTTATCTCTCCTAAAGTCTGCTCAGAATGCTCCATTACATTATTTATCAGCTCTGCAGCTTCCTAAAGCGTCGTGTGGGAAATGCATGATTAGACTGTGGAGAACATAATACAGCAGTGGAGAGGAATGAATAGAATAGTTTGGCCTTCCAGTCCAGGCATTCAGGGAGAAGAACTGTGCTTGCCTAGTACAAAGCCAAATATATCAGTTTTAGACTTGTTATATCACCATCTGGATGGGGGAAGCTCAGGTTAGCATGAACCTTGCATACAGTGCCTGCCTCCCAGAATTACTGACAAATCCTGTTCCCTGACAAATGTATGTTTATATATAAACTGGCACACACCCTTGGACAACACACAGTGTGCTGTGCAGGAGTCACTGTGTTTGCATATGATTCGAACAAGGAAGACGAGCAGAGCCAAAGAAGCTATTAATAATTCTCTGCTGCTGTAAAAAGAGGCTTTTTAAAAACATTTTGTTGGAGGCGTTTGCTTTACATGACAGGAGACTTTGTCTAGAATTCCAGTGGCATCTATGGATACACACATCTTCTACAGCTTAAGTCCTAAATGTTTACAGAAATCTCAATGTTAATCATAAGAGGAAATTCTTAGGTTTTGTAGTGCTTATGCAAAATAATCTTGTATTTGAACATCTTAAAGATTTGGCAGTGTTTCTCTTTGCATAGCTCCTAAGTAGCCTTAATGTTCTGATCAAGTACCATGTTTTAAAAGAATTCATTTTTTAAATACAAAAAACATTTTGTTGAGTAAACCCTTGTGAATAGTTTTCATCAGGTTGCAGCTGAAATTCAGAAGAATACTACATGCTGCAGTAATCAGGATACCATTATTAGTAGGGTAGTATCTTATGGCTCTTTCTAAAAATGCTACATTCAGATTCCTGGGAAGGGGAATTGTAGTTATCTAAATACATGTTGACAGACCCAAAGCACAGAGAGCTAGGTAGGATGGCAGGTGAATGAGGCTAATGGTCCCAGTGTTCAAGGTTCTCAGAGATTGTGTGCCTATTGGCTCTGTCATATTTTGATTGTTAAAGCATGCCAGATATTTCCTTAAAGGAGGACTAGATAATTGGGTGTAGTGATGTTGGTAGGAAAGATGCATGACAAAAGGGATCTTGTGAGTCATTAGATTAATCTCAGAGTTACTGTGCTCTGGACCATGACTCAGGGTTCAGCCATGAAGAGCTTCTTCTTTTAGTTATGGATTTGGGGTTTATCTCATCTGCCTGGTAGACAGTGTGGATATTTTTTTATCCGAAATTATCCAGCACCATGTGTCTGCTTCCTACTTCACTGGTTTTGTGGCCAGCTCTTTCCTCACCCCTTAGCCTGTCTGCATCCTTCCAAAATGGTCCCAGTAGGAAGTGGACACTTGTCAGCTTCATTAAAGCAGATGCAAACAGACCAGTGACTGCTCAACTTCACCCCACAGATGCTTGGCAAAACCAGGATGGAAGGAAGTACTGGGAAAGCTGTGGGATATTGAGTTACACTGGAGTGGTTTTCTTCTTGGCTGGAAGGCCAAGGAAAAGTAGCTTCTAATACTAAAGCTTTAAAGTAAAGAGTCAGCTTGTGTATTGTTCAAATCCAGTTACAAAGCATAAATGGCTGCATGGCCTTGTTTACTTTAATGACTTCTGAAAATTAACACTATTCCTCTTCCTGTTTTATGAATGCATATCTCTTTACAATAGTCCTGTAAGATATAGACCTATTGTAAGATTAAATATGCTTTCCCAGAGGATATTGGGTGCCCTTATTTCCTGCTATTATATTATAAGGGTTCCCAGGTGCTCAGCATGTCTCATTTTTGGGCTTAGAATAGAAATGTAAGGACTCAGTTCTGGGGTTATGAAACTGTAATCTAACCTGCCATTTTCTCTGTAGATACTGCAAGAGGAGGGGTTGGCTGAAATCCACCCTCATTATGTCGGTTCCACAGACCAGTACCTCCAAGGGAAAAGTCATGCTTAAGGAATACAGCGGGCGCAAGGTTGAAGTGGAGCACATCTTCAAGTGGATCACAGCCCACGCTGCCTCTCGCATCAAAACCATCTACAGCTCCCAACATTTGAAAGAAGAGTGGAACAAAAGTGACCAGTACCGGGTGAAAATATACCTGTTTGCCAACCTCGACCAGCCTCCGGCATTCTTCTCTGCACTAAGTGTAAAGTTTACTGGAAGAGTAGAGTTTATTTTTGTGAACGTGGAAAACTGGGACAATAAAAGTTACATGGCAGAAATTGGTATCTACAAGACACCATCATACATACTTAGGACTCCTGAAGGGATTTATAGGTATGGAAATAACACTGGTGAATTTATATCTCTACGTGCCATGGATTCCTTTTTGCGCTCGTTGCAACCAGAAGTTAACGATTTATTTGTTTTAAGTTTAGTTTTGGTTAATCTGATGGCTTGGATGGACCTGTTTATTACACAAGGCGCCACTATAAAGCGTTTTGTGGTTCTTATAAGCACTTTAGGGACGTATAATTCACTATTAATTATTTCCTGGCTACCAGTGTTAGGTTTTTTGCAATTGCCCTACTTAGACAGCTTTTATGAGTACAGTTTAAAACTCTTCAGGTACTCTAACACAACTACTTTGGCTTCTTGGGTGAGGGCAGATTGGATGTTCTACTCTTCTCATCCAGCCCTCTTCCTCAGCACGTACCTTGGCCATGGTTTATTAATTGATTACTTTGAGAAGAAGCGAAGGCGCAATAACAACATGGATGAAGTAAATGCTAATAATCTGGAGTGGCTGTCAAGCCTGTGGGACTGGTACACCAGCTACCTGTTTCATCCCATTGCTTCTTTTCAACACTTCCCTTTTGACTCAGATTGGGATGAAGACCCAGATTTGTTCTTGGAGCGTTTGGCCTTCCCCGATCTCTGGCTTCACCCTCTGATACCAACTGATTATATAAAAAACTTACCCATGTGGAGGTTTCAATGCCTCGGCGCCCATTCTGATGAGGAAATGCTGGAAACCTTTGCGGACAGCGAAAGCGACTCTGACAGTGAAAACAAAGAGGCGTTCAGTAGCGACAGAGATGTGTCGGAGGATGATGAGCTGAGCACGTGTCGCAGGTGCAGCGAAGGAGAGCGTGGCTGCGGTGCTGAGGCCTGTCCGTGTGCCAGCCACTATTGCCACCACGAGCCATGCCAACGCAGAGCCAGCTCCTGCAGCTCGTACGGCTCCGCAGGTGACCTGGAGCCAGACTGGTCAGCCTGGCCCTCCGACATGTTGCACTGTACGGAGTGTGTGGTGTGTCTAGAGAATTTTGCAAAGGGCTGCCTGCTGATGGGCTTGCCGTGCGGCCACGTGTTCCACCAGAATTGCATCGTCAAGTGGCTGGCGGGCGGGCGGCACTGCTGCCCCGTCTGCAGGTGGGCGTCCTACAAAAAGAAGCAGCCATACACACACCCGCAGCCTTTGTCGAGTGAGCCCCCGTCTTAGCTGTGTGCCCATGTCCTTTGTAAGCTTTCAGGATATTACTGCTTGCCTTTTCAATGTTAGTCACTTAAAAGATTACGTGGTTTGAAGTTTTAGTTTAAATGTTAGTGCAGTGAACTAAAATATACATGATGCTAACGTTAATGACAGAATCATTTGGTTGCCTTGTATGTTGAACTGAATGCAAACTTACCATACAAATAACTTGCTCTCTTCAACATCTGGAAACTTGATGCTGTTTTTGTAAGCACAAAAATCAAGCCTACAAGAGAAGCGTATTCCAGCAAACGTTTACAAGTTAGGATGTGGGTGAAATTGAAATTCTAATCGGAGACAATGGCTTAATTTAAGTGTTTCTTATTTTAGAGTCTGTTCTGCACATCTTTGTTGAAAAATGTATGTTGTAAGACAGTACCATTTAAAAAGAAATTGGTGAAATAAATTATTTTAAAATGAGATTTGTAATGTTAATTGTTTTGATAAATACTTTGTGTGTATGGTTACGGATGTCTTGCTGGCCTGATTTATCTGTGAAGACAATAAAAATATAACACAACTTTTGTGACTAATAAATCATCTCCTAGGGATGCAGGAATTCAGTGCTCTGACCCACTGGCCAAACAGAAAGCAGTGGTGTTTCACTGGGAACTAACTGCTTCCTTCATAAGTCTGCTGTGTTGAGGTGCTTCTCTGCTTGATCTGTGGTTTTCCAATTGATTACAAGCTGCTTTTCCAGATGGAGACCCTCTTCTAGCAGCTGCCTCTCCAGCACCCTCATCTGCAGACACCTAGGAAGACTTTTGGGTAGCTCCCTCTACAGCCTCAAAGTAAACTGTTGAGAAGGAGCAGAATATTGTCATACAGTGATAAAAGTGACTTCTAAAGGTAAAAATTGCTAGCTTCCAACTGTGCTGGTATTCTGAAGTTATTTCTGGTTTCTTTGATAGTTCTTTGGTGCCATAAAGAATTCAGTGTGTTGTTTTCTTTATCTTTCAATATGAAACTCTGATTTTGGTTGTATCTTTCAAAAATCACCTGGCTGAAAATAGAGAGGAATTGTTGGTTGGAAAGAAAAAGGGGGGGTGTGGAAGAATAGGAGATGATATGTAGTAGAGGAAAAGGCTAAACTAGAAAGATATTCTTCGTTGTCTCATTTCTTTCCTAAGTCTTGTCTATGTGATATGAAAGGAGAGCAATGACATAAAGATGATGATAATAAGAAATACAGCTCCCTGTTGCAGTTACAGCCCATCTCTCAGTGTCTTATAGAGTTGGGAGGTTGGTGCTCACCAAGCTGCTGGCATTGTTTCATCTGTCCAGGGTACCTGGCCACACTCTTTTCTATTAACAAATGTTAACAAATGTTTCATGGCTCTGTCACCAGGTGTGTTCCCAAGAGAATATTCATGTAATTAGCAGAAGAGCTGTTTTTAATTTACCGAGTCCTTTTTTCTCTCTCATTTTCTTTTTCCCAGGGCAGTACTGAGGCAGAGAGGTACAAGAGGCACAATATCAGCAACTCTCCCGTGGTCCAGAAAGTAATTTTTATTCCAGTTGAGACCTGCCAGTACATGCCCTGTCTCTGTCATTACAGCCTCGGCAGAGCAGTGAAGAAGCATAATGAGGGCAAAGATCATTCTGCTTCCAATTTGTGCAGCAGCGTGGCATATGTGCTTGTCATGAGCTTGAAATCCACATTGTTTCAGGATTGTTTTGAAACCTGCACTGAACTGAGGCCTTGCCAAGGGAAAGGAGAAGTTTTGTGTGTATAAATAAGGCTGTAGCTGAGGTGCTGACACACACAAGTGAGGTGCTTTATCACAGCCCACTCTAGCCTTTTGCTGGTACCTCGGCAATTTGCCAAATGCTGAGCTGGAGCAATGCTGTGTCCTTGGAGCACTGAGTGCTCGTGGAGTGCAGCTCTGCTGCTGAAGGCTGACCTCCTCACCCTCACACACAGCCCCAGCAGCTCTGCTCCCGTGCACTGGCTCAGCCTTGTCTGCAAACCTTTGTGCACACCTGCTTCAGCTGAAGACTTGTTTTAATGGCCTCCGTTGCTCTACTCATCCAGTTCTTTTGATGGATGACCCAAACTGCTGTTTAATTAGCAGGAGAGCCACTGAGGGCACATCCACAGGAGCAGGTAATTATGACCAGTAGGTAGCTGTGAAGGAAGGTTTAGTCCCCTCGTGTCTGGGTTATATAAATTGTTGTGATGCAGTTCCTGGCAATGCATCTGTTACAGAATCTTGAGCAGCTGGCGTAGTGTATTGAGAGTCCCAGCAGGACAGAAAAAGCAGTTGGATGTGTTTATTTTATGGAATGCTCGTGTCAGTAGCAGCAGAAGCATCCAAGTAACATTGTTTTCTAGATCTCAGCCCTTTTCTGACGCGATGACAGTTGAATATCGGAGAATGGAGCAAAGGAGCAAAGACTTCTGTAACAAGGTCAGCAGTTTCGCTGCTCACATGTTTTGCCTCGCAGGGCTGGGTTGTGCTAGTACTTGTGAAGTGTCTTAACTGAGATGCTAAATATTTCTAAAGTGGTGTTTTATTCTCTGATGTCTCCTGCCTGGAAGCTGGAGACCAATTGTAAACAGAAAATGTCAAACCACTAAGCTGAGGGTATTCACTTATTTGTTAGGTTTAATAAAGGTGATGGATGTTTTGTGCTGCTATTACAAAGGATAGATTTAAATAATCTCTGAAGTTCTTTGCCACTCACGATTTCATCAGTTATTGTTTTATTAGCACTGGCTTTCCCACTGCTGGTACTTAGTCCAAAATGAGAGCTCTCTTTTTCAAAGCTTATTTAGATATTTTTTTTTGCATTAGATTCTGGAGGGAAAGTTCATAAAGGTGAAAGTGTACATTTTTGTAACTCATTAAAATGCCTGTCTCCGGTAATCAAATAATCAGGGTAAGTATATTTGTAAGGTATTAAAGAGTTAGATTACATTAATAGCACCTTTTTCTTCCTAAGCTTTTGCACTCTGTGCATCACTGATTTATTTCTAATGCTCTCAGTCTCAGATTGTGCACCGGGGCGTGAAGAGATGGAATGACTGCTGGAGCCCCAGCGGAGCGGCTCCAAGCTGTCCCTGCATTTCAGCCAGGTGACCCTGCGGAGAGGAGGGCGAAGATGAGCCAGGCCTGGCTGCTGGGATGTCTCCGAAAGAGCCCCGGCAGCTGGGGAAGGGGCGGCCATCGGCCTGTACGAGCTTTGTGTTACGCTCAGGTGTCCTGCGGCATCCCAGGGGAATGACCGCACTGGGAGCCCTTGCACCAACAGGTTATGGAGGTGCTGGAGCTCCAGAGGAGGCAGCGGAGCTGGGAAGGGGCGGCACAGGGTGTGGTGAGGGGCGGGGGGCGCTCAGCTGAGGAGGCTCAGGGGGCACCTGGCTGCTCTGCACAGCTCCTGACAGGAGGGGGCAGCCCGGGGGGATCAGCCTCTGACCCCGGCAACCAGCCACAGGACGAGGCCGCAGGACGAGCTGGGGCAGTCGAGTTCAGGTTGCGCATTAGGAGGAACTTCTTGACGGGGTGATTGGGCATTGGAATGCGCTGCCCAAGGCGATGGAGTCACTGTCCCTGGAGGTGTTTAAGGAAAGACTGGACGTGGCACCCAGTGCCACAGTGGAGTTCGGTCACGGCTGGACTGGATAATCTCAGAAGTCTTTCCCAACCTGCCTGCCTGCGAATGCGTTACAAACACGCTCAGCGTGCGGGGCCGCGCTCCCCGCCGCCGCCCGAGCCCTCAGCGCGGGGCGGGGCGGTGCGCAGCGCCACGTGACCGGCGGGAAGCCGCGGGGGCGGGGCGAGCCCGCTCGGGCACCGCCCCGCGCGGGGAGGGCGGGGCCTGCGGCTCCGGCGGCGCAGGCGCAGTGCGGGCTGGCCGGCCCGGCGGTGGGGAACCCGGAAGTGCCGGGCGGTGCGGCCGCCATGGGGCTGTTCGGGAAGACCCCCGAGAAGCCGCCCAAGGAGCTGGTGAGGCGCCGGCGCCGCCGAGGCGGGGCCGGGGGGCGGCGGGGGCCGGGAGCTTGAGGGGCAGTGGCGGCAGGGCCGGGCGGCGCTGCTGTGGCGCCGGGCGGGGACTGCGGAGGGGCCGGGCTCGGCCTGGTCCTGGCGCGGGCTGCACCCGGCCCGGGCCCCGGCCCGTGGAGACCTCACAGAACCTTCCAGTGTCTGAAGGGGCTGCAGGGAAGCCGGAGAGGGGCTCTTTGTGAGGAACTGGAGTGGCGGGACAAGGGGGAATGGGTGCAAGTCGATAGAGGGGAAATTTCGGTTAGATACTAAGAAGAAGTTCTTCCTGTGAGGGGATGAGACCCTGGAACAGGTTACCCATGGAAGCTGTGGCTGCCCCATACCTGGAAATGTTCAAAGCCAAGCTGGATAAGGCCTTGAGCAACCTGGTCTAGTGGAAGGTGTTCCTGCCCATGGCACGGGAAGTTGGAACTCTGCAAGGCTCCTTCCAACCCCTTAACATTCTATGGTTCTTTGATTCTAGCTCCTCTTGCGGACACAGCCTTAAATATTAGGAAACAGTAGCTGAAATGTTAGGACTTGTAGGGGGAAGATGAGTCTGTAAACAAAGTGTGTGTTTCTACAAGCAGCTTTCTGATGTCGGTGAAATGAAATATTCAAGACACTGGTGGATTTCACTGTTGCCTTTCATAAGTCCTTACGAATGTGTTAGTGAAAAAATCTGCTGTTTGGCGAGAGGAAGATCAAATACATTAGAGATACTGGAAAAGCAGCAGGGAGAAGGATGACAGGCACACAAGTTGAAGACTTGGACAAGTGTCGGTGTCACAGATGTTCCCTGGTGCCTTCTAGCAGCTGAGTCCCAGGAGAGCAGGTTATGGTCGTTGCTTGTGGAGTGAGAGAATCAGATGAGGAATGTCCCTTTGGGAGTGTCCTTTCCCTCCCTCTGCCTGTGGCAGAGCACTGTATGGGCTGGGTCAGTCTCCTGTGCTCCTGAGTCTGGTGCAGGAGACCACAGAGAGAGCTGGGGCTGGAGCTGCTGCTCTCAGGGCTGGGGTAACACGTCAGACAGCTCTGTAACCCACACGTGTGGTAGTGCTGCACTGAGTTCTTGCCTCCTGTCTCAGGACCACTCTTTTCCCTTCCTAACTGATGAACTTGCTGTGTTTTCTAGTAGCACAGTCTATGGGCCATCTTGGACCTCTTGAAGGATGGTGCCATCCACCCTGAAGCTTCTTTTTGGGGGTGCATAGCAAGAGGACAAGGAGCAGTGGCCATAAACTAAACCACAATAACTTCCACCTTTACATGAGGAAAAACTTTATGCCAAGGGTGGCAGAGCCTTGGAACAGCTGCCCTGGGAGCCTGTGGAGTCTCCCTCTCTGCAGACATTCCAAACACACCTGGACATGTTTCTGTGTCACCTGCTCTGGTGACCCTGCCTTGGGAGGGGGTTTGGGCTGGATGATCTGCAGAGATCCCTCCCTAAGCCAATGATTGTGTGATTCTTTGCAGAAGACCCTGCAAAGGCAGTATGGAGCAGGTGTAGGGAGAGGTGACATGAGTCCTCTTGTTGTCATGAGCACTCCCTTGGGATGCAGGCTGGCATGGTGACTCCACAGGCCTAACGCTGATATTGAGAAACCCATTAATTGTTAAAAATTCCTTTCCTCCTTACCTAATTGCAGCTTTAGAAGGAAAAAGCAGTAGTTGTTTCTGCATCCTATCTGATGGGGAAACAGCACCACTTAGCTCATCTTTCAGCAGCTGTGCACAAGATACAGTCCCTGAGCAGGGCTAGAGGGAGCCATCCAAGCACTGCAGGAGGTGGATGATGATGGGGAGGGGTTGGGATTTTTGTGATGGCAATGATTTGCCCTCAATTCTTTTGTCTGCCCTCCTCTGATGTGAGATAATTTATTTATGATCAATACAAGGCAAATGTCTTCAGTCCTTGTGAGGAGCTGGTGATGCATTTCAGCCTGTCTAGAGCTGGGGATTTATTATACTTTTAATGCCATGTCTGGATCGTTTGAACTTAAAAAGTGGGTTTTCCTCCAGTGTAGTCTGAGTTGACACTTTTTAGCTTGAGTGCTTTGCTGGCTGGCTGGCATAATGCAGTGCTGTGAGAGTGATGTTTTTGTTTAGATCTGGAGTGGAAGCAGAATTGCTTCATCAGCATGGAGTTGTGCTCAGAATCTTTGCTCAGCTGAACCACATACTCCTGTTCCCAGCATTGCTGCCTTGTGCCACAGTTCATATCTGTGTCCTGTGGGAGATGGGCAGTGTGGCTTCTCTACAGCTCAACAAATTGCTGTCTCATGTAGCTGGGAGCATGAAGTAGCCTGGATGAGAGTGGGATTTGCTCCTCCTCTTACACAAAACAGGAGATGAGTTGGGAGCACCAGGGAAGGCATAAGCACCAGCTCTGCCTTTAGGGCAGTCATGCCAAGCAGCTGATTCCTGGCAATGCTAGGGATGAGCTGTGAAAGAGATTTCTGCTGTCAGAGTAAGAAGGGATTGATGACAACACACAACCAGTCTTGATTTAATGGTGTCTTTGTGCTGGGCTGTGCATCCCAGAGAAAGAAGCTGCAAATCCTGCTGTGGTTCATTGACAGTTGCTGATTGTGCCTATACATGAAGGCTTGTTCTGTGTTGGTTTGTTCTAGAATACAAATCTAGAGCAAATCTCTGGTAGGTGTTAAGTTTGAGCCTGGACAGTTGGCCAGCCAGAGCTCTCTCATGTTTTCCTTCAGTCTCTTTCCCCTGCTTTTTTCCTCTCATGTAGTCCATACTCAGAAAAGGGACCTTGTTAGCTTTCTGTCAGAGTGAGGAATGACTCAACAGGACATTATCTCCTCTGCTCTGAAGAACAAGAGGGGAGGCTGCAGTTCTGCAAGGGTTGGCGGACTTTTTGCTTATAAACCCTGGGTTTAACTAAAAGTACAGGAGCTTTCTGAAACCTGTTAGAAACTTCTGCACCTGTGCAGGGCTTTGGGTCGTTTGTGGGGATTTTTAAGCTGATTTTGTGCTTGGGCATCTCAAATGGGGGCTTTTGTCTGCAGTCAAAACATAGTGTTATTCACCATGACCCAGAGAAGAAAGTCTTTTGAGACTGGTGAAAGTCTAAATCTGTTGCTCTGCTAGACTTGTGCACTGAAGTCAACTTGTTTTATGAGTTTTCATTGCACAAATTCTCTTCACTCTGCTTCCTCAGAGGGGAAAAGAAGCTCCACTGTCAGGGCAAGTGGAGCTCCCTACCTCCTGGGTGAGCCAGAGGATCTGGAACAGAAAGATCTTGGAAGTGCCAGGAGGGAGCTGTTGAAGGAGTGGCTGTGTTTGAGCTCCACCAAAGGCAGGGGAAGGGAAGCTGGAGGGCAGAGAGACCTGAGCAAGTGGGAGGGACACAGCAGGAGGCTCAGGATGCTGAGCAATGCAAGGTTGTGCAGGTGGGACAACCATCCCTGCAGGCAGGGATGTGCAGCCTGGGGCTGGCTGGGCACCAGCTCTGCAGGAAAGGATCTGGTTTCCCATGGATAATGAACATGAGTTCCCAGTGCACCTTTGCAGCAATGAAGGCAAACGGGCCTGTGTTAGGAAGCTGTAGTCACAGTGTTGAGTCACTGTGCCTGTCAGCAGTAAAGAGGCCACACCTGCAGAAGTGTCCCAGTGAGGGCATGCAGTACTGGAAGGATCTCAACAAACTGGGAAGTGTGGCAGAGGCCATCAGGATGGAGGAGGGCTGGAACCTGTGATGCTTGGGGAAGAGAAAGCGAAGGAGCAAAGGTCTGAAGCCTCTGGTGGGATTGTAGTCAAGAAAGAGACAGGTACTTTGAGGTGTGTCCATACAGGAGGGGGGCTACAGCCACAGCTGGCCAGAGGAGAGTTTTGAATTGTACCTGAAAGGCCAGGTTGGATGGAGCTCTAAGCAATCTGATTTAGTAGAAGGTGACCCTGCCAACAGCAGAGCATTGGAAATAGATGGTCTTTAAGGTCCCTTCCAACCCAAACCGTTCCAAGACTCTATGAGGAAAAGCCTTCACCACACAGCAGAAATTTAAGGGCATTTGCTTAGAGTGGCTGTGAAGTCTCTGCCTCAAACAGTATCAAAACTCAATGGATGAGACCCTGAACAAGCTGTCTGAAGTCTGAACTTGAGCCTTCTTAGGGTAGGGGTTGGCTTGGAGACCTTCTGGGGATCCTCCTGACTGAAATGGGCAGTAGCACTCTTGGGGCTGACATCCTGTGCCAAAGTCTCCCCTGTGGCAAGTTCCCTCTGTACAGTGACATGGCTGTGATGTGGGAAGTTAGCCAGGCAGTGACTGTCTGACTCACAAATCACATCATGGAGTCACTGAAGAGTTGTGGTTGGATGGGATCTATGAAGATCTTCCTTAACTCCTTGTCTGAACTTTAAGAGCAGTGCAGTAACTGGTGGTATCTCTGCAATGTTGGGGGGTTTTATTATTTGAGTAATGAAATATTTTAACATCACTTGTAACTTGAAGCTCATGCATTTTGAAGTGCTGCTTTTGATGCTGAATATTTAAGTTACATGAAAATATCAAAGCATAGTTTTAAAGTTGGAATTTCAAGTAACTCTCACTTTCTTTTTTTAAGGTCAATGAATGGTCCTTGAAGATAAGGAAAGAAATGAGAGTGATTGATAGACAGATCAGAGGTTTGTACTTGAGTCTCATTTTTTGTTTTTACTCTCCTTGTGTGCCTTCAAGTTATTTTTGCTTTAATTGAGCCATGCTGTGGAATTTAATAACCTGGGGTAGTCTATCACATCTGGAGTAAAGGAAGATGAATGTGATCCTGGAGCCAGACTTAGTCTGTGTTACAAAATGACATTGCTGTGAAGTTATTCAAGTAAAATTTTCAAAAAAACATTAACATTTCATGCTCCCACATAATGCTCTTAAATCTCTTTGGATAACATGTATTAGACTTATTATCCAGAATTTCATCCCCATTGATTTAATGAGTGGTGTGGTATATAATTCCACATGTAGACAGTTCCACTGGCATGTACTGGTGTGAAAGTGCATGTGCCAAGCAAAAGTAGCTTGCTGTCAGCTTGGAAAAATTACAAGCAGAAGAGACGAAAAGGAAAAAAGTATTTTCTCTGTGGGTGAGTGTTTTGCTGTTAAATAATGAGCATTACACTGCTGAATATGTCTTGAAAAGCAGAGGAGTTGCTTAATATTGCCCTGCTGTGGGTTCAGAATTTGTTCTACCTGCCTTCCCTGATAATAGGTTTGTGCCTAGTTTTTGTTTTCCTTTTGTCTCGTAGCTTGTCCCTGGGGTTTGTCCATGGGAGGTGCTGGTGAAGGATATTTTGTGTCACAATCTGGTTACTAGGCGCTTGCCTGTTTGGAGTGAGGCCTTGAGGAGTACATCCTCCCTTGCTGTCCCCTTCTTCCCCAGCCCTGTGCCTCTGCAGTAACCTGGCAGGGTTTGTCTCTCCCTCTTGCAGACTTGTATGAGTTGGTTGGAGAAGATTGCTGTGCAGTACAAAGTCTGTCTTTGCCCTTGTCTCCAGTATGAGGAACAGAGTTTGTCTTTTCCAGGAAAACTGATGTACAAGAATGTGAATTTTCTTTTACTTTCTCCAGGGCATTTTGTGTGGCTGTATCAGGCACAGAGGAACTGCAACTCTGGTCTTACTAGCAAAATAATGTTTTAGAGGTTACATCTTCCACAGAAGCAAATTACTCCTGTGTTCACAACTAATGTTTCTTGAAATTTTGGGTTTCTCTTAACTTTTTGCATGCCATAATACCTTTAATGGTCTACACAGATACTAGGTTACATGGTAGTGTGATTTTTTATGTGGATGAAAGTCTAATTATTTTAGCAACTTTAAACATATCTGTGTTTCAGAGTCCTGCATTCAAAGAAGTACAACTCAGCACTAACCACCTGCCATACTGATAGTTCCCCTTAAAATAAAGTACAGAATATCTTTGTGCCAGGATTTCACATTCTACCAAGTGTCACCTATGGAAGTCCATGGTTCTGCTGGACACTTCCCAGGCTGGCAGGCTGCTTCTGAAGGATGACAGCCAAGTGCCACTGAAGGTTTCCTCAAAAATTACCCACTGTAGTTGGATTCTGCCATGCTTTCTCGTTTCAGCTGAGCCTTACATAGGAAATCCCTGCAATCTTTAAGTAAGGATGCTAAGCTGGAACCTGTCTTAGTTTCCTTGGGGAAGCTGTGCTTGATGTGTCTGAACAAGGCAACACTAGATCCACCTGGGATAAACTGAGTGGGCTTGGATCACTGGAGCACTTGGCTCACCCAGTCAGCACAGTTACTGAAATAGCAACACACTGAAACCATCTGTTGTTGGACTCTTGCTGCTGTAGTGATTTCTCTTTGTGTTAGGTTGTTTTTCAGGGCTTGGAAGGTTTGGAGAAATGAAAGGTATCCTTGTTCAGAATTGAATTTTGAGTTGATAGAGTTGGAGTAATACAGTAACTTTATGTTTTGCTGAGTTGTGAGTCCCTGTCGTGGGTGCTTTAGGCTGCTTTGTGCCTCTTGTGCTTAATAATGCTGCAGAGAGACTGGGGAGGTGATTTTGGCTCCTTGAGGAGTGTAGCTGGCACTGACCTTCAAAGATGGAGTTGACTGTTCTTGCATACTTGTGCCACTGATCTCACACTCAGCAGTTCATGCCAGTGAAAGCATTCACTTGGGTGCAGGCTGCCCTACACTGGCCTGGCTGTAGTAACACAGTACTTGTGGTTGTTTTCAGCCTGACAAAGTGAATGTTGTAATTCCTCAGTACTGCTGGAGTTCTGGTGCTTTCTGTTTCCTGCTGGAGCACTTCAGCTCGTTCTTACTTGCTCTGATATGCTGGGACTCAGTCCCATGTCTGACATTCAAATGTCTTCAAGTTTGTGGTATTCTGAAAATAATAGTGGGAAAGCAGCAAAGGTCTGTTTTTCTGATTATGATCCTACAGCTTTTTGCCAGTCCTTTAAGGTAAACACCTCAGTGAATGATACTGAGAGAATTACTGGTCTTGAGTACAGGGTTCATTAACTCCCACCTGAGAAGCTGTGTTGAAGTCTCCAAGTTGGCCTGTGCTAGAAAGCATGTGTTGATGCCTTTGTTTTTATAAAAGGGCAGCTTCTGGTTCTTCCAACGTGTAACTTTGTCTGGCATAAATCAAGAAGACTCAAAGATAAATCTGAACAGAAGCTTTCCTTGAGATAATTGTTCTTGTGGTCAATCAGCTCTTTGCAGGAAGGTGAGGAGCCCTTACTGCCTGAATTCTTTATTTACTTTAGGATAGTTTTTCTTCTGGACTCTGAGATCCACATTTCATCAGTGGCTAATTTATTGCTGAGTTTGGAAAAGAAAGGAGGTTGATATGACTCTTGCACTGTGAGTTTTTTGGAGTACCTGGCTCCTGCTGTTCACAGCAAGTGTTACCTGGCAGGGCAGAACTGTGAACAGTCACATCAGATTTTCTGGAGAAACCAATGGTATTTGAGAAGGCCTTTTTACTGTCTAATAGTTCAAATCCAACCAACTCTTTGGTGCTCATGCTTAGTTCAGTACTCCCACTTAAGCACACTCTTAAAAAAAGCTGTTGAACAAAGCCAAATGCCAGGATAGTTTGAACAGGATGTTTTAAGTTAGATGTATATTTTGTGTATATATATTAGTATCAGGCCAGTTTAATAATCAGGAAATTATTTTGAAGTTGTAAGTCAAGTCATCGTCTCAGAACGCATTGTTCTTACAGGACCTTTTTTTGCTTTGTAAGCTCTTAGTCAGCTCAGCATTGTGGGCTAATATTCTCAGACAGTCCTTTAGAGTACTCTTGTCTGCAAAGGAAATTACAGACCTAGATGCTCAGTAGTGAGAATTTTCCTCTTAAGATTTAGCTGAATTAATCAGCTGACATGTAAATCAGCCTAGAACAAGGTCTTTGAGTAACAGAGGAATCTGAAATCCAGCAGAAACAATTCTTTGTATTGGAAACACACCTCAACAAATGACTGATTTCTCTTCCATATCCTTAGGAGTTCATCAGTGTCTGCTGTGTTTTTCTGTACTCCAGATATCCAGAGGGAAGAGGAGAAGGTGAAGAGGTCAGTAAAAGATGCTGCCAAAAAGAATCAAAGAGATGTGTGTGTGATCTTGGCGAAGGAGCTGATCCGCTCTCGGAGGGCCGTGAGCAAACTCTATGCATCCAAAGCTCACATGAACTCTGTTCTCATGGGGATGAAGAACCAGCTTGGTAAGAACAAATTCTGGGCCCAAGCACAATAACTGCTCTGATAGTAGAAGTGAGGTCTGAGGTGTCCTTGTCCAGAACCAAAACCAAAAGCAGGCAGAGCTTGAATGTGGGAGCAGCCATGCTCCTGTAAAAAGCAGCTGATTCCAGTGGGCTTCAGGAGCCTGGGAAGATCCTCCCACAACAGGCCCACAGCTGTGAGGCTGCTGAAGTTCTGCCCTCTTATCCCAGCAGGCACATGCACCCACAATCTCAGAGCAGAGCCTTTTCCACCACCCCATAAACACACACAGCTTTCACACATGTATGAGCAGCTCCATCCTGCACTTCCTCTTCTGCTCATGAGGACTGAGGTCTACTAGTAGAACACACGTGTACACAATAGGTTGGTTCTTCCAGAAGCCGCTCTCAGATGCTCTGCCCAAAACTGGCCAGATATCCAGTAGCTTGCCCCAGATCTCCTGCTCTGCCTGAACTGCTTGTATCTGGTCCTGCAGGCCCCTGAGGTTTGTGCATTCCCTGATCCACTTCAATCCTTCCCCAAACTACCTTTGGTCATTCCCCTAAGATTCAGTTATGTTCTTGTAATCCCGTTAAAAGATCCATTGTAAGTTTTCCCCATGTGCAAACATGCTCTTTTCCCCTACATCCCTGTAAGGAGTCCTGTATCCCTGCAGGCAATAACCTCCCTCAGTCTGCAGGATGTTCTGAGGCTTCTCCTCCAGTGCCCTGCCTGGATGAGTGTCCCACCCTGGGCTCTGAAGTAGTCGGAGAGCTCCCAGTTTTAATTTCTTGGGGTTCCTGCCCCTCATTGTTCCCTACATCCTTGCTGGTTCACTGTTTCCTGTGATGAGCTGCTCAGCAGATGATCTAACACCTCTCCTCAGAGCCTGAGGGTTCCAGTGGTGTGAGAATCACATGCTCTGAAACTGAACTCACAGCAATTTGGAGCACATTCTTACTGTGCATTTCTAAACAGTTTCAATGCATTCCTAATATCCCTGTATCCTGGTGGAGCTTGTGTCACTGATTCTGACAGCACATGTCACAGGAGTAGAATTCATCTTGTAGATGGTTGCTCCCCTAGCAAGAGCCTGGTGGCATTTACCAATGCCTACATGGGGATGAGGGAGCAGTGTTTGATTTCTTAGTGTGGATTAATCCTTCTGCCCCTTGGCTTAAGGCCCATGTTCTGTAAACCCTCCTTGGTCCTTTGTGTTCATCCAGAACCAGCATATTTCCCTCATTCCTTATCCACATCAGAAATCTGTTGTAATACACTTCCTGCAGTGTTTTCCATAGCTGGAAACAGTCCAGCCTGTAACAAGCAGAGCAGAAAGCCTTAAAGACAGGAGAAGACTTGGTGGAGGGCAACATGCTGCTGAAATGTCAAAGCATTTCCCCCACCCCAGCACCATCCAAATAGCTTTTAACATTGGATGAGTGATAAAACAGGAGGTCACACTGTGAACCTTGAGTGTAATTTTATGATGGTTCAAATGTGGCTCCTCATGCATCTCACTCAGGAAAGGAAACTAGGACCATCCTTGCACCTTAGGGTGTCCCTGCTCCTTATTATCACTGCCAGCATCTTCATCTTCCTGGGAATGTTCTGATACACTTAGATAGGAAATATGAAGGAATCTAGAATTCAGTCTGGGGTCTGTAGTAACTTGAGAAATGATCACTCAAAGCAAGGTTTCTGTTAGTTTGTTACAAATGTGGGGCTCTTAAAAATAAATTATTAAAATGAAAAATAATATGTGCTGTACCTTCATTTTGCTTCGTTAAGGAGTGACCATTTTATATGCAAACAGGTGAGTTCTCCCTGTCCAGGAAGCTGAAAAGTTAGAAGACAGAATTCAGAAAACTTCAAAGTACCCTTAATTACTGCTTTTTGATCTTGATGTATCAATTCATATGAGGAGAGCTTATAAGCAGGAATAGCCTCTGTAAAGAGTATTGTTAAATTCAATTTAAACAAGCTTATTTTTGGCTTATCTGCTTCAATTCAATTCAATTTCAAGTATTAATATTATAGCTTACTCTTTGCTGTGAAACCATTGCAGCAGAATTGGTGCCAGGGTTAGTTTCAGTACCTGGTGTCAGGCAGGAGATCCCTGGTTTCAGCAGTCACTGCAGCTCTGCTGCTGAAACCCTCAGCAACACCTCTGGCTGCTGAGGGGCCAGGCAGGAGCAACTCTCTCCCTGTCTTTAATGAACTGGGGGCAGGTGGGTTGAAATCTCTGCAGATCACCTGGGTTCCTCATTGTACTGGACCAGTAGCTTTGCTATAAATGTGACTTTTCCAATGTGGGTATAAGTTGGGCTTTTCCAGGAATTTAGTCAAGAATAAAGAAGTGTAATGCCTGTTTATTTTTTAAATTGAATTTCCTAAATGTAAAGCAAGTTTCCGTGTAGGGAGGATATAATTTCTCTGCTTTCAGCAGTGAATGGGTTGTTGAAACTGTTCTGTGCCTCTCCTTCACAGCTGTGCTCAGAGTAGCAGGTTCATTGCAGAAGAGCACAGAAGTCATGAAAGCTATGCAAAACCTAGTGAAAATCCCAGAAATCCAAGCAACGATGAGGGACTTGTCCAAAGAGATGATGAAGGTAAGATCTGGCACATAAAGCAGACTTGGGTGAACACAGTGTGGTTGTTACTGAGCTGTGCAGTTGTTTGGGTGGCCCCTTTGTCACAGGGCTGGTGTGAGCTCAGGACAGCCTCTGACACAGGTGACACAAACAGTTTTAAATCTAACAGCAAAAGGCTGTTAGACCAACATTCCTAATAATGATTTTGAGTCAAAATTGGGAACATATGGGGAATTTATTCACCATGGACATGTTCAAAGAAACGATGATTTTCAGGCATTTATATACACTAAAAGCAGCCAACATGTTTTAAATAGACACTTCCAAAAGTCTGCCCAATTTATTGCATTGTAGAGGTGTTTTGTTTCTTTTAATTACTACCAGAACATTTCATCTGTCTTTGTTTAATGGATAACCTGAGTTTTATCCAGCTAACAGTGCTTTATTAAATTTGCTGTCCTGCTTAGACAATTACTATTGATTAAGTTTTCTGGGGGGTACAAGCCTATGAAGTGGCTCCCTTACTACACCTGCAACATATTAATCAAGTTTTCTGGGATGTATAGGGCTTTGACTCCTTAATTCTCTCAAGATACCATTCTTGTTCTATGACACCTAATTAATCTCTAGTTATATGATAACCATTAAAACAATTATTTATTGAATTTTGTTCTTCAGCTGTAGATTCTCTAAGGGCTATGAGTCCATGGAATTCCTTTCTGCAGGCACAGTGAAGTAATCTCTCAGGGTTTTCTATTGACACTTAGCCAATACAGATCTAAACTAAAACCAGCCAAAATAACACAATCAAAATTTCCTTAACTAATTAAATGTAATTAATTACAAAATTTTTAAAGAATCACAGAACTCCTGGCAAATTCAGATATAACTCACTGTTACTGGTTTAAAGCATCTAGCTCAGTGTCTCTGTGTGATGGGAGTGCTCTGATTTGAAAGTATGCTAAGTCTGTTATGACTATTACATTTCAACTACCAAAGTTGTTTTGCTTTTTCTCTTCTTACCACTCTAGACTGTTTAGTTCAAATAAGTTTATTTCTAAATAATTTTACTAAGTGCACCAGCATGGTTTGGCCAGGTTGCAGGGCTTGCAAAGGAATGTTTTCAAATGCAGATAGAAAAAAAACAAGCTGTGTCAAAAAGCAGTTTTACAGTGTGCTACACAATTCATGCTGCATGACTGAAATTTACACTTGTATTTCATGTGCTTGGAGCAGATTGGGTTCTTGGTTTAGACATGCAACAACAATCAAATAACCACAGAACTGTAGAATGGTTTGGGTTGGAAAGGATCTTAAAGGTCATGTAATTCCAGCCCCCCTGCCATGGACAGGGACATCTGCCACTAGACCAGGTTGCTCAGAGCCCATCCAGCCTGGCTGGGAGCACTTCCAGGGACTGGGCATCCACAGCTTCTCTAGGGAACCTGTTCCAGTGCCTCACCACCCTCACAGGGAAGAAATTCTTCCTACTATCTGATATAAATCTCTTCTCTTTTAGTTTAAATTACTTGAGGTTTTCAAAGTGAGAACAGGTGTCTTTAATCCTCAGTTTTCTTCCTGCTTTTCCAGTGCACCAGTTGCAGAGATGTGTGCTCAGGCTGAGGGCAGGTGTGTTGGCCACCCTCCTGCAGCAGCCTCAATCTGGAGCCCCCTGGAGCAGGGGGTGTTACATGCCTGGAGAGGCATAACCTCAGCTCCCAAGCAGAAATGTGTCTTCTTACTCTGCTGTTTCCAAGGACATCACACACTGCCTTGTTTTCTTCTGCTAGGCTGGAATTATAGAGGAGATGCTGGAAGACACCTTTGAAGGCCTGGAGGATCAGGAGGAAATGGAAGAGGAAGCTGAGGCAGAAATTGACAAAATCCTTTTTGAAATTACAGCTGGTGAGTTTGTGGGTGCTGCTGAGAGCCAAGGCCCTGCTCTGTTCAGTAAGATGCAGCAACTGAAATCTTTTATCTGTTCTGCACTCTCCCAGTGGCATCTCTTCCTTTGGTGATGGGCAGAGAGCTCTGACAAACTGGTTTCTCAGGGAATAGTGGCTGAGAAGGCCAGTGGAGCTCAGCAGGGCAGAGCTAATATTCATCAGCTGTTGTCTGTGCAGTTATGTAATTGAGGCTCTAATATATCTGTGTTTGGCTGTGCAGTGAATCTCTTAATGAGGTGAAACTAACATGATTGACTAGGTTTTGTTAGTAATGAAACCAAGAAATAAACTCTGCTGCACTGCCTTGAGTCATAGGCTGTGCTGTGAGTCCTGGCAGTAAAATGCTGTGTCTTGTTCAGGGGAAAAAACCCAAAACAAACACAAAAACCCTCTTAAAACCAAAACCACAATTTCTGCTTTTCAGCTCGTGAGGTAATGATTTACTGGTTCAGTTATTTGACGTGGAGAATGCTTAGAATGCTCCTTTCACCTGGGTTGCTTGTGATGTGGTGTGACACAAACAAGCACCAGGGCTGCATTAGCTGTACACACTGCAAGTGCAGCATCCACCCTGCTGGCACCTTGTGCCCAGCACCTGGCACAGTGCCCTGTTCTTTCTCACATCCTGAGTTGCTTTTTCCATCCCCTTTCCTGGCTGGAACAGCTCCCTTCCTCCTGAGCAGGCAGGGGGAGCTCCCAGGCAAGGAGTAGGGCTTGGGGGGCGCTGGGAGTCTCCTCCCAGCAGGGAAGGAGCACAGAGCTGGCAGGTTAGTGCTAATAGCCAACAGCCCCGGGCTGGCCCTGCCACCTCAGGGGTGTGACCTCCACGGGAAATGACTGGTTGGGTTATTTCAGATGTCCCTGAAAGCCACTAATTATTAAATGAAGAGCTGACACTTGCTAACGAGCCTGTTTGTTGTTGCAGGGGCCTTGGGTAAAGCACCCAGTAAAGTGACAGATGCTCTGCCAGAGCCTGAGCCCATGGGAGCAGCCGCTGCTGCTGTGGATGAGGAGGAGGACATCGAGGCCATGCAGTCACGGTTGGCCACCCTGAGGAGCTAGGGACAGGAGGGATGTGTACAGTTGGCTTTATTTTATTCTGTCCTGTCTTCAAAATGCAAACCTTAATGTATTCTCACTTATGTAATATATATATTTTTTTTTCTTGAGGATTTTTTTCTCCAAGACACTACTGTAATATACTTCTTGCGGAGTACAGTCTCTTCCAGTTTTCTGTTCAGCCCATGTTTCCTGTGGTGACATGGCAAGGATGGTGTAATATTATGTATTTTTAGACAAAATCCTGAAATATATTCTCATCTTCAAGCAGCATTTCTCCCTAATAGGCACTTTGGTTTAACCTGCTACCAAAAACCTCCAGCACTGTCAGATCTGTGTTTTCCTGAATGAATACAAATTTTATTAAAGCTGCTTCTAACAGTCACTGCCATGCAGCAGTTTAATTTGCATCACTTTGGCCTCATTCTCAAATACCCCCAGACAGTCCCTTTTAGTTTTGTAACACCTTTCTTTAGCACATATAGGGCCTTCACTGCATACTTTAAGAGTAGTTTTCAGTCTGTTTCAGCTCTGTATATTCACAGGAGAGCCTGGCTTAGCCAAGGCCACAGCGAGGGCAGGGCAGCTGGCAGCAGTGGGAGGGGGGCCCTGACACACCAGGCTGTTGGCAAAGCTACCCCAGACCTTGTGGCCGTGCCAAGGCCTCTGCTGCTCCAATAGCACATTTCAGGGCCAAAGGAGAGCTGTGTCTACTCCCAAGGAAAAGCTTCAGGCAAAATGGATGTCATGGCTCACAAAAGGCTGTTTGCAAACCAAAAATCTCAGACCCAAACCTGTCATTGCCACAGTATCTCTTGGCCAAAGGCCAGAGCTCTTCATTTTAAGGAAGACTTACCCAAAGAAAACCAAGTCTCTAAATCATTGTATCCCAACAACAAGGGTAGAAAAACACACAACACAGATAGCTGGATGGAGTCCAATACCTCCCCTTTTCAGCCATAAGAGCATGGGGGGGTGGTGCTGAGCACTGTTCACCTTTGTGCTCGGGGAATATCCCCAGTGCTTCAGGGCTGTGCAATTCAAGTGTTCATCTCCACCCCAAATCCAACAAAAACAGGCAAGAGGGGGTTTGTTTCTTGTGGTTTTACAAATCCAGAAAGGAAAAGTGGGTGAGAGCAGCAATAAAACAAGACTGAACAACAGCACAGTGGTAAGAGCTCAAAATCCAGATTTAACAATGAGTCTTTTCAGATCTATGTGCACACACACAGGGTGTGTGAGATTAGTGTGACTCAGCTCTCTGGGAGGTACCTGTACTCCAGCTGCCCACAAATACTCCAGCTGGCACCAAGGAAAGCAATTAACCTGCTTTATGTCATCTACTTCCAGGGAGAATGTTCAGGTAAGTGTTTTTAAGCATACTTGACAAGTTCAAGCAGAAAATGCCAAATCAAGGCACCTGAAGTGACTAGAACAAGTTATTTACTGTCAAGAGGTGTCAGCAAGGAAAGGTGGAGGGAAGCTCTCACTGAATACAGTAAAGGGCTGTTGTGTAAGCAAACCTTCTGTAAGCCAACTTCACTTAACTCTTGTAAGACAGAGACCCCTGCTCCCTGCACAGCACTGCAGCCTGTCCCCACTCCTGAGGGAGCAAGCAGGAAGTTTCTCAGAAGAGAATCCTGTCATCCAAGACAGACTCAACCGTTGATGCTGATCACAAACAGCAGGTGAAATACTACAGGGAGGGGAAGCTGCAGAGTTCAATTTGTTGCATAAGCTCAGAAAAGTGAACGTGGAGGTTTCCTCTCCTGCCTGGCTGTTCTCAACAGCCATCCTGCAATTTTCACTGCTGGGAAGGAACTGAAAAATCTCATCAAATGAGAAATTCACTTTTTCACTCATAACCTCCCTTCCTGTTTTAAGTTCTCAGTGTTTTCAGTGTTTCTCCAAATAACCCTGAGACCCATTTCAGACAAGCTGCAAAGCTCATGTGATACAGACCACAGCACTGGCAGCAGTAGTGTCAGCTAAGTTGTGCTTGGGTTAACCAAAAATAACTGAACAGGTCTGCTGCTAAATTCCATACCCTAAGCCTTCAAATGGTTCAAAAAACAGTATAAACCATTTATGATACACAGTTTTCTTTTGCATTTCAAAGTACTGCATTAAATTAATTACATTTTAAACAGTCAATTAAAGACAGGCAAGGAACAGTATCTGAAATAGAAGAATTTTTATGTAACCATTCAGTGTTAAAAACAAGAGAATCAAACATCAGTTCAAATTAAAGAGCAGTTTCCAACAGAAGACATTTGATTAAAAGTTTCTTTTAACATTTAGAAATTTAAATACATTTACCTAAAGATGGTTAACTCCCATCTCTATGTTACTATACAATAGCTTAAAGCTACTTTTAAATGCTAGTTCTATGTTAATTTGAAATCCCAGAACTGCATTCTTAACTTTTTATGCAAATTGGCTATTAAACTGAGTGATTCCATACTTCCTCCCACCCCAAAATAAATTTTAAAAATTGAAGCTTTACAATGCCTTGAATAATATTTTTCAAACGAGTAATTTGGAATAATTCCCAACAGTTCTATAGGAGGTATTTTGTACAGTTTGGAGAGCAACTCCGTATAAAGTTCTATTGCAACTGAGCATTCACAGTATGCCACAGTCCATACATATTACTACATATACATATCAGGTTTGTAAACATTGGAAGAATACACAGAACATAGTACCACAATCCTCTGGTACTGCTGAAAGGAAGATGAGGTAACATTCATATAATCTCAAAGTCCACAGAGGTCCTGACTGAGTAGGTAAAACAGCTGCCAACGCTTCTGTTTCATAGTGTGTGGTTAAGGCGCTCTACGTCACGGTCTGCTAAGGCTGGATTCGTTAGCTCTCAGTATCCCAACTGCATCTTTAACAGCGTGGTATATGACATTCTTCACCTGCAGGAGCAAAGGTAAAGGTGCTTGGTTTTACAAGCAAAAAGCACAATA
Organism: Luscinia megarhynchos; assembly: GCA_034336665.1. NCBI lineage: Eukaryota > Metazoa > Chordata > Aves > Passeriformes > Muscicapidae > Luscinia > Luscinia megarhynchos. The sequence continues at coordinate 5,700,246 of CM067566.1, forward strand.
GTTTTCCAGCTTTCCCACTTATTCCCCCTCATCCTGTGCAGGTCAGTTCAGACACGCTCATCTGCCCAACCTTCATGCAAATTACAAACTTAAGCAAACATCTGTTCTGTTTTAGTGAGGTTTTTGTAAAGGGTCAAGAGCACTGAGCATTGGGGAGTTACCTGCAATTTATCTTCATGGTTCGTATGCGTATGTGACAGATATCTAAATTCCTGAGTGAGCCAGAAGCAGTGTTTGACATGCTCTGGGGATACAAAGTCTTCTGCAACTTTAATACAACTGTACAAATTATGAACCTAGAGAGAACAAACAAGCATTAGCCACGTGCTCAAAGGGCTGCCCAAGCAGTCAGGCCCTGCTGTGTCCCTGGTGCTTGCCTGGTGTGGAGCTCCTGCTGGGATGAAAACTACATCTCCTAGAAACTGTACAATAGCCCAGCCTTGAACTCCGTACTCCTGGTGAAGGCGTTTCCTCAGCGACCGGTCCAGGTACCAACTCTGATCATGAATGGGATCATGATCTACAGGGTTTTCTTGGCCTTGTTCTTCTGCAACCTGGGAAAGTCACAAGACAGCAGGCATTTTAATGCACCAGTCTGACTGGATAGTCAAGTTGTATCTGCGGTATTCCATAGAAACGTCTGCCAGAGGGACTTGCACCATGTGTTCAGGTAGGAGAGTTGCACAAAGTTTGGATCTTTACTCAGACCTTTACCAAGGTTTCAGCATTTCTCAGGTCCCACTGGCTTCACAGACACATTGCTAATGTGGATATGGAAAATGCAAGTAATCCCAACGGACAGTGGCAAGTGAAGCAACTTGTGTTCACACTGAGAACCACTGTCACTTTCCTGTGAGGGCAGTGAGGCCCTTGCTCAGGCTGCCCAGAGCAGCTGTGGCTGCCCCATCCTTGGAAGGGTTCCAGGCCAGGCTGGACAGGGCTCTCAGCAACCTGGGATAATGGAAGGTGTCCATGCCCATCACAGGGGGCTGGAATGAGATGGTGCTGAAGCTCCCTTCCAACCCCAACCATTCTGAGATTGACTCGACAGGCTGTGACTGGAAGACACTACCAACTCTGGAATTCAGCAGGTGTCTGCCTTGAGGCCACAATCAGTCAGTGTGCTCACTGACCCAGAGGGTGCAAACCAGATTTTCAGGAGAAACAAGACTGGGAGGCACAACAAGTACCTCAGGACAGAAATTTGAGTGTTGTGGGGAGAGAATTTCTGCAAGAAGTTGCTGTATAAACCTAACTTGCTGCAGCAGCCATTTACACCCAGGGCTGTAGCCCAAAAACTCATTTGGGAGGAGATAAACAACTTCTTGTTTCTGCTCCACTAAAAGCTGCTGAAAGCCCCACACCTGCCAGCAAGTGTGATAGAAGGGACTGAGGTGTGAGACAGATGTCAAGACTCTAAGTGCTAATGCTTATCAAACTCAGTGTCATGTTTTGTCAACCTTAAAATTTGCTCTTTGTGAATATTAGGTAAGTCTGTTGCAGCCTCTCCCAGCTTCCACCAAAAAAGCCAAACTGACCAGGCCAAGAGTTGTTCAGATAATCCCATTTATCCTTTTAAATATCAGCATACTGGCTCTTTCCACTTTTAGAGCACCAAAGAAGTTTCACAATTAAGATCACAAAGAACTCTGGACCATTTGAGGTAATTTTAAACCCTTTTGGGTATGGCAGCACATCTCTACTAACCCCTAACTCCCATGAAAACTCGACACAAAACACCTCATGCTTTTCCCTTAATTCAGACCTAAATCAAGGGACGGGGGGAAAAGAGGTAGTAAGAGAGAACAATGAAGAGCACTATGTACCATGTATTGCTCTGACTTTTCTCAAAAGCATCTCACATTCTTCTTACAATCATCAAATTAAACTGCTTCTCCTTAAATCTAAACCAGCTATTTTCTTGTTCACTATGTAACATTACTCATCTATGAGAAGAGTGGGCAGAAGTAATATCTTCATACAAGGTAACTTCAAGCTTCAACTCTCCATCCTTTTCAGGCCCTACAAGACTCATGGCACAGGAGAAGTTTTGTCTAGGATACAACTCAAGTTATTTGTTTCCACAGCATCTGGGACGCAAAGGAGGAGAAAAGCCCAAAAGATAGACTTGCAAACCTACACAGCCAGAAGATGAGTTTTTAAGATGAACAGCTTACCTTCTTAAGGAACTCCCGGATTTTCTCTGTATCTTTGGCAGCATAAATGTGCCACAGAGCTCCAGGCTTTTCTCTGCTTTCAGTAAAACGCTTAATTGTCAGTTCATCAGAGTCACCATCCTGAATGGTCTTAAGCACTTCTGTGGAGAGTCAACATGAGCAGTTACACTAAAGGATCTTCCCTCTGGCCACAGAAATATCCCCCCCACACACCACTAAGACTTCACCTTCTTCTTGATCAGCCTGGCCTTTGGGGATCCCCACGTAAACCATGACATTGGCTGCATCAGACACATCCAAGTGGAGGTTTGTTGTGCCATATTTTCTGTCCTCTGGTGTTATTAAGCCTGGGGGAGGAATCAAAGTGGGGGAAAAGGAGTAGCAGATCCATTAGTGACACAAAGAAATGTTACACCATTCCCAGCAGCACTTTCTGAAAAGGTTAGAGTGCTTTTACTTCAACCAACAAATGTTTCCAGAACAACAATGTGCTTTCTATTCAGGACCTTGCTCCATCTTGTGGCTTCCCAAGGGATCTGCTGACAGGCTGATACAGAACAATGTATCTCTATCTAGCCCGTGTGATATATAAAATACATGTTTAAGTCCTGCTAGAAAAGGGTTTCTACTGCAGTTTAGGATAAAGCATTTTCAGACACAGTCTCTTTCTCACTCTAAAACAGCAGCTAATACAGGATTTACTCTAACAATCTCACTACTGGCCATGATGCTGCTCCATTTTAAATGTCTTTTGAGTGACAGCAGATGAATCAGACATGGGGAAAAAACTGCTCAAGGAGAGATTAAAAGCTAAATGAAATAAATAAAAAGCTCAAAAAGGAGAAAAACAAAAGCAATAAAGCCAAAAGTAGCAAAACAAATACATGTTGCCAGCTGCAGGAAAGGGAGGCTGTGGAGCAAGTTGATTGGAAGACTGGAAATAAACTACTATTGGCTTGAAAACACCAGGACAAAAAGATATTAAATAAAATAAATCATATCATGCTCTGGACATCATTAATACCTATAGGTGAGCCAAACTCAGGTTTTCTGATCCATGGGATTAATCAAATGGTCTACAACAGCAAGGATTCACAATCTACAATAATTTCATTACAAAGCTGGCGAATGTAACCTTTGGAGTGAGAAATTCCTTACCATAGGCATTGTACATCTTGGGGCCCAAATCTGGTCGCACAAAATAGTTGGGAAGTCGAGAGGCCAGGTTGAGTTTGCCACCTCTCCTGGTATATTCTGGCAATGGGATATTTTTCATCAGATCATCAAACCTAAGGTAATGCAGCAAAATTTAACATCAGGTACTGATAAAACCAAAACCAGACTGAAACAGAAGCTCTGTCTAGTCAAGAAGTGTCTAGTTTAGGAAGTGCACTTTTCCCTCAGGGGGTTTTGATGGACACCATGAAAAAGGAATCAAACAAACAAAGCACAGAAATACAGCAAATAAATTTAACTGCTCTGGAGTAAAGCTATTTTGTTGTGTAATCATCTCAAGGAATATCAAACAGCCTAAGTCCAAATACTTAAAAATATTTGGCCAAAATTAAGCTTCAGCTGAACTTCAGATTTCAAAGTGATCCAGGCTTTTAGGAGCAATTTTAGGTGTACACTTTACTTAGCAACAAATACCATCAACTACACAAAAATTTATCATGAAACTTGTGCAGGATCTCCCTTTATGTCAGGCATCTCTGAGAAACAGAACTGTTCACATGTCACCAAGTGCTGCTCAAAGCTGAGGCAGGTGTCACACGAGAATGTTCCTACAGTCCATTGTTTTGGGGGTGGAGCACAGAAACAGTGAACATTTCTCTGGAAATTCATACCTAGAGGGCATCATATCTCTGAAGTCTTCTCCTGGAGGCCAGTCCTTAAGCTTCAATACCATTGGCTCTCCCTCTTCCGTTCTCAGGCGACCTAATTAGAAATATTAACAAGTCTTAGTTTTTAATAGTTGTGCAACTCAGATTTAAGATAAAGAAATCCTTATCTCAGGTTTAAAATCATGTTCATTCCACAACTTTTCATGTGGAACTAAAGACATACACAAGTTCCTCTGACACCAGAGTAGGCTATCATTCTCCTGACAAACGTGTTGCAACAGGAGATGTCAGACAGACAAGCAGCCTTTCCTGCTTCCCTGCCCAAGCACCTCCTACAACTTAGCTCAAACTGGTTTGTGTTTGAGGCCAAAAGTAGCTGATGAAGCCAAACGTCTTCAAAGATAAAGTAACAGAAAAGAAAGGTGTGAGTCTTCCACCTCCCACTCTTCTTGCCCTAAGAAACTCCCTAAGCTTACAACTGATTTAAACAGTAAAGCAGATCCTTAGATAAGGACGTGTAACAAACAGATAAAGCAGAACTCCAGAAGCAATGGCAAGTGTTAATTCTCCCAGAAAACCTCAAGTTCACTTCCTTTAAATCCATTTTTACACAAAATAACCACAGTTCCTCAGCTCTAAGAAGTACCTTCAAGTTAAAACAGCAGAACCCATATAACCTATATGTGCTCTTCTGGGAAAAAAAAAGCTGGCAGATGAACCCACTTGCTAGGAAGATCTTAAATTTCCTCAGAATGCTTCCCTAAAAGACTAAAGGCAGCCAAACATACTCCTGGAGGAGAGTACTTCATGGGGATGACAGTTTTTATCCAGTCCACAATCCTAGAAGCATAAGTGTCTGCAAAGAATCCTCACCAAACTGCCCAAGGTGAGGAGAAATCCTTGAACCTTGTACAGTGCTCACAGATCCCAAATCTGTGCTAGGGCTGAATTACTGCTGCTGAGTGTTTCACCTACTGGAACAATGATTCAAAGTACTTACTTGAAATATCTTCAAAACCATCCCAGAAATCCCCTACAGTAGCTCCAGTGATGATTTCATTGGTCCTGCAGTTAACCAGGTCTACTTCCTGTTGGCCAAATTCCTTCCTGAAGGACTCTGGTCTCCAGAGGTCTGCATTTAACTTGTGATGCACTCCTGACACCATTACAGGCTAGAAAGCAAAAGAATATATTTTGAAGAATTATTAAACACCAAAAATTCTAATTACAATAGGGTAATACATAAAATACATGGAGCATCTCAATGCAGGCATTTTGCAAACTAAATGCTCTATACACCCTACCAGAATTCTGCCTTACCCTGCATCAGAGCATTCTCTGTTCCAAACTGAGGCAGCTTTTTATACAGAGCCATAATTTCAGCTCTGTGTTTAGAAATGGATTTAAATAGTAAAACAGATCCTTAGATAAGGCTGTGCAAGTGCTCATGTCACACATTTGATGAAGGTTTAACATTGCTTATCACTACAGTGATTGTAGCTGTGCTTCAACTAAAGGACAAAGTACATGAATTGCAAATAGAAGCAGGAAAATGAAAATACCTGTCCCTGCTTCCAGCACTCCCTGAAGACATTCCAATTGCTTTCATTGTTGGGATCCTGAAGACACAGCAGGCGGTTATCACATAACCAGTAGTGGGGTGTGTCAAAGCCCATTATCGTGGGCTTTATGGTCAGTCCTTGAGGCTTCTTAGGCAAGTCTGTAATGGCTCTATTTTGCACCAGGGAAGCAAAAATGTCATCAAGGATTTTGGGTGTACTCTTCAGTCCATTGTCTGTCTGATAAAACACATGAAAAAACAACAACAAAAAATTAGTGCTCTTTTCTGTTGCCTTATCCTGCAGGCTTTAAAGAAAGTATTTGCCACTTCAAAATTTTTTACCTGAGATCCAATCACGCAGAGAAAGAAACAAATGCAAAACTTTGCTGTCTAAAAATGCACCACCATTAAATGCTAGAGCCATTTCTTATATTTTGTCTACAGAATTCTGGCACAACAATTTCTGCTCTGATTTGCACCTCAGCAGGCATGGCAGAAACCCAGAACATGCAGCAGGGAACAGGACTTGCTTTATATCAAAGAGCAGAAATTCAGTTTTAGCAAAGAGCTCTTAAGGCCATCATTTTTCCCCACCACTTTGAAGTCACATCTGTAAGGTCAAAGTCCAGAAACACCTGGAGTGAAGTAATCTGCAAATGAGGTATGGGGAAGACACCACAGAAGGTTCCTCCCTCCATCTGCAAGTTCACTGGTGCTTCTTTTTTGAGTTTACAATACATGCCAGTCAATGCAGCTGTCAGACTCAAGCCAAAGGAAGTTAATCTGCTTTATGCCTTAGCTCCCAGTTCCTCATCAAACTTGCTGGTAGTACCACTAAGCTACCACTAACAGAGCACTGCAACACAGAAACTGAATTAGTCACTTTTCTCAAATGAAGATAGAATTTTACTTACTTTGACAAGCAAAGTCAACTGCCTGTGGCAGTTGTTCACAAGTTTAGAACAGAATCTAAGCCTGGGATCAAGTCAAACCTGTAGGACAGAGTTTTTCCTGTACCTTTCCTGCAGAAGAGTTCAGCAGGTTGCGCAGGAAGCCTGTGTTGTTGTTGCTCACAGGGGTCAATATTGCACTGTTGAATGTCTGCAGGGCTGCAGCTGGCTTGGCTAAGCTAGGGAGTGTCTGGAGAGGTTTATTTTCATTCTTTGAAATTGGTATGAGAAGTTTTTCTGTAATGAAGAAAGGGAAACTGAGAATACTTTGAAATATTTTTCCAGACAATATCCTCCCACATGCATATATGTATGTATGTACATACATACAAATCTCCTTCCAATACATGCAGATAAAATATTTTTCACTTAACTTTCCTCAATAAGCCAAAGTTCTTAAAATTCCATTCTAAAAACAAAACAAAAAAACCCCCCAAAAAAAAAAAAACCAAAAAAAACTAAACCCCCAAAACCCCCCCAAACAACAAGAAAAAAAAAGTATCCTCAAACTGATTTTTCAAGAATACATGCATCAATGGGATTTTAATCCAGTTTTTGAAACAGTGTGCTAACCCTGCCAGGCTTTACTCCAAGCCATTGCCATGGCCAGTTCTGCAGCACAAGCACTGAACACTCATCCCAGCAGGCAGATGACATCACTCAGCACAAGGCATTGCTGGGTCTGACCTATATTCTTCTGACAAATAGCCACAAAGGGTTTGCTCTTCACTGGTTCTGCACATACCTTTGTTTTCTTTATTCACATTTCCACTTGTTAGGTTTGAAAACCAATTTAATGAAGGAGAAGTATTCACAGAAGCAGCTTGTTTGCTTCCAAGTGCTGACTTTAAAGGAGGATCATGTGTAGTGACTTGTGGGCTCAGGACAAAACTGTTGTGTTGAAGGCCAGGCCTGTCTCCAGATGCCAAGTGCTGAAAAAGCAAAGCAATAACTTGTTTAGACAAACACACTCTGCACAAAGGGAATACAAGCAATAACATGTCCAAACTCATCCTTTAAAAAGTAAAATGGTTTAGCCCTTGAAAACATGGGATCCCCACAAGAGGTCAGCATTGCAGCTCAGGATCAGGAGAAGACAGATGAGCAGGATTTGGGATCTCCTGACTTTAGGAGCAGTCAGTCCATCACCCCTCAAGAAAAGCACAGAGAGCCAAGCTTCCCAGATTTTCTGGGATTGCTTTGGGAACCAAGTGCAGTTTTAAGAGTAGTTTTCACATTTCTAGTCATAGCTGATGCTCAGGCCAGGGCTAAGCTGGAACTCCAGTTTAGAGGACTAAAAGAGGTAAGGAGCATTCCTAAATTCTTCTCAAGGTGGTAGCAAAAGTGCACTCAGCAGCCAGGTCTGAGCTGCACCTGCCTGAGTGCAGCAGTGGCCTGGCCAGCACAGTCCAACCACAGGATTGTCCATCTCCTTTGCAGCTGATTTATCTGGTCATTTGGAAGTTCTAGGAACAGACTAACCAGAACCAAAGCTTTGCCCTGGAATTCCTGCATGACTGCTGACATTTCCTCTCTGCTCAAACAATTTTCAGCTAAGAAATTATTCTGCTCTTTTATCTGCCTATCATTACATTCTCTATTTCACATCTCACTGACTGCTGATGCTTGGCAAGGATTCTAAACACGACATAATACAAAATGCTTCAACCTTTAATGAGCTTATCCTCATACAACCAGGGCAGCAACTGGTTTAATTCTATAAAGATGTGTAGATAAATTTAATGCAGCCCTCTGTCCAGAATCACAGGAAATCTTGATTCATAAGACTTAACCCTGGTCAGTTGGTTGCTAACTTTTGATTCATAACTATCTTCCACTTTTAACAGATGAAAGGTATTTTGTCTCTTCTGTTCATTACTTACACCAAAAATCAAGTCCAACCTGCTTCTTACACTTAAGGTAATATTTATTTTCAAAACAAGGCTATGAATAAGCATCTAACAAAATTCAAATAATTTAATTCACCCTATTTCTTATGAGATACTGCCAAATTAAGCTATTAATTTGTACTGTTTTCAAAAGAAAAAAAAAAATTACATCAATTTATAAATATAAGTATCTTGTGAGGCTTCCTTTTTTTTAAAATATACAGAGAAGCAAATCTACCAGATTGACTGATCTCTCTGGCATTCTCCCCTAACTCTCAATTTCTTTTCATATTTATTTATTTTATGAATCCCAGTATTCCTCCACCTTACTTTTTTAGATGCTGCATGTACTATATCTCCAGGACCCAAGGAACAGCCTATACTTCACAACCATTTCCTCTTGTCTGTTCTTTATATTCTTCTCTTAAGGGATCTCTCAACCTAATCCCATTTTAGCTCTAAAAATCCTCACTGAGCCTTTTTGAAAGCCAGGTCAACCACTGAGGCCTCAGTGTCAAAAGTTCACAACAAGATTTTCCCCAAAACTTGAAGAGCTGAACCAGAAAGATGAACAGTGAATAAAATTGTCCCCATGTGGTGGGGTTATCACAGAGGTCAGGGCTGGCAACCTACAAAGTCAAATTAGCAGTGGCTTCAAGAACATGCAGTAGAGTCTGACACAAACTTAACTGCACAGACAGAGGCAGTAACAATACCTGTTTTGACTCCTCCTTTAGAGCTGGTTTTGATAGTGCTTTGAACTGCTTATTTGCACAAGGACAATTTGCCTTTATTCCCCATTTGGTTCTTACAGAGTGAACAATGTCACCAACATCATAGAGAGCTGCAGGGAGAGAACCATCAGTGAGCTCACATTCATCAAAACATCCAGCAGGCACTCAGACTTTTTAAGAAATTGTGTGTGTTGTGCAGATAATATGGGAATACCATTCATCATTAAACAAGAAGTTCTGCTACTTCTTTGTAAAGGTCCAAAAATCATAAAATAAGTATTAACACGCATGCTATTCCTGTCTTTGAATAATAAATTTTAAGCTTTCACTAACTTTACTACTAAAATCAAACCTCACTCAGTAGAGTATCAACAAAAACACAAAAGACAGCAAAATCCTACATCATGTTTTTATGCTAATCAAATATTTCCAATACCTTTTCCAGGAATAATTTGTGTAGGCATTAGATTCTCTGGTTCATGTACCTGCCCCTTCACACATTTAAACCAGGAGAAAGTATCCGAGTCATCATCTGTAAAACAAAACCATTACACTTTTTGTTGCTGCTCTGGAAAGCCACATTTTACTATTATTGATATATCCAACCACAGGTTCACAACCCATCCTTTTGGTTGGGAAGCCTTTTCTTTGTCTCATTTAAGGTTGCCATTCACTTCCTAGTTCAATACAGAGGTTTTACTTCCCCCTTTGTTTCAGGTAGCAACAAGCACTCCCACCTTCGTGTGAGCTTTTCTTCCTCATCCTGTAGCAATCCACGCACACCCCAAAGCCACACTTGGAGCAGACCCAGTGCAGGTTGAAGATGGTGGTGTCACACACGTCGCACATCTCGCGAACGCCACGGACCGCGCGCTTCCAGGCCACCTGTCCTGCGGGCAGGCACGGGACAGTGCAGGGTCAGTGCAAACAAACTCAGCCACTTCAAATACAGACACAGCTTGTTATGTATTGCAACTCCAAAAACTGCTTTTGCTGTTACACAGCAGTCCAAGCAATTGAGAGCAGTTTGCTTCCTCCTGTGCAGCACCAACCACTTATTCCTGACATGTGTTTGCCCAAGTTAACAAGCACACTGCTGACATTCTCCTCAGTGGAAATACCACAGCTACTCCAGGAAATAAATTCAGGTACTGCTGGCAAGCTAAGCTTAATGTGTAGCTTGCCACAACCAGCTTGTCCTTGCTCTATTCAGCAGCATGGCAGGCAAGTAGCTGTCTTCCTTTTGGGAGGTTTTATGTGTTTGTGTTTACCTGACCTTCTCAGAATAGTGAATTTTCTTCTCTGAAGCACTGACTGCTGCTCTTCAGGTTTCCTATACACTCACTCTATTCTCCCCTTTCCTCATCCCAAGCCACTTCAGTTCACTTAAAACATCTCAAACATTTGCAGCATCTTGCAAAAAATTATAAGCCCTTCCAGGGCTGTATTGTTTTTCTGTGAATCTGTGATTATGCAAGAATTATTTTAGCCTGATCTCCATTTCTTTATGTTGTGAGCTAGAAAACTAGACTAGACAAAAAGCACACACCTGCCTCCTCCTACCACCTTCCACACTTTTAACTTCTCAAACTCCTGCCCACAATGTTTCTTAATTTTAAAAGCAAGTTATGAGAGACTATGTCCTAATGCATGCCAAGAAAACCATACCAGGATCCAAGACATCTGTTGCTCCTCTTCTGAATAATGCCCATTGACTATGTATGGTACAACACTGGAATAGCTCAGAACAATTTGTTCTAAAGTAGGAGGCAAAAATTGTTTGACTACTTGCTTCAGAATTCTTCCAAGTGACACAGGTCTAAATATCACCAGCTCCATTCTTCTCTGCCTTTTAAAAACATGCACTATATTTATCATTTTCTAGGTCAGCTCTCAGATTTCCCCCAAACAGGATGAAGGTTTTTTCTCATCTTTTGAATGCCACTTCCTATCTTTTCTGAATCTTCTCCCTTTCTACTCCTCCTACTTTCTTTGCTCCTCGCTGTAGTTTGATCCCATCTCCTTTTGGAACTTGGTGGCCAAGGAACAATATGACCTAATAAACTGTTCTTTCTACACTGGTCAATCTTTTACTTCACAGGGATAATACACCTAAATTTACCATAACTTCAAGTCATGGTGGCAGAAGAATCTCCCTTTTTCCTATGCTGACTGACTGAGCACTCTCCCACTGAATTGTTCAAAGAACACCACATATTCAGACTGTAAATCACTTCTTTCCTGCCCAGGGCATTCAAAATAACCTCTATATTAATGAAAATGAGTTCCCTTACTTTCACCAGTCAGGGCAATAAAATCAAAGATGAATTAATGACATTTTGTTCCTTTCAAGTCAGTTCCAGAACTCATATGTCCTTGATTTTTAACCAGAGGATGTTTCTGGTAGCTATGCCAAGAGATGCATCCTCTGCTATTAAGAAACACCACAGCTCCCATTTGTTTAACAAATTCACCCAAAACTTCATCCTCCCAAAAGTGTTTCTGTACTCCAGTCTATACATCTCTCTGTGGCTACAGACAATTTGGTTCCACAGGCCTGAATATGTTGCAGCTCAAGAGAAGGGCAAAGCTTGCAAATTCCAAGGCAGCCCAAGGTAAGACCCCACAGTGAGTATTTCTGGCATATCGAGTCTTCCCCCTGCTTTTGAAGGGCAATCAAGCTTGTTCAGCTTTTTTTCTTCTTCCAGAAGAGTGCAGTGACTGCCAAACAGAGAATCTTTATCTAATGTCAACACTCCACAAACACAGCAGAGAGTGGCAATCTCAAACTGTGCTGTACCCTGGTTATGCACATAGAATCCAGAAAACAAATACAGTTTTAAGAGTCATTCTACACTGAGAAGTGATTATGCAAGGCTGCAGACTTCCCCATTTGTCAGTCTGCTCACATTTACCACAGAAATATTTTGATGTGGCCAAACCCCTGTGTTTGAGGGTGGTGTGCCCTGTCTATGCTAATTAGCCTCCCCAATCAGTTACCCCAACACCAGCACCTCTCTGATTTATGCCCAGCAGGGCTGCACACAATCAAGTCTAAAAGTGCTACTGGAAACTTGCAGTTGGAGGGGGAAAAAAATCTCTTACTGACAGACATTAGGTCCATCATGCAGTTACAATAAAGTAGGACCAAAGCAATCTAAGAGAACCTGTGCAAAGTAAAATCTCTATTTCATTTTCATGCCAAGAACAGATTTTGTTGTCAGCTACCCGGTGGTTTACTTTTTTTTTACATTTTGTAACAGGAAAAGTAATTTGAAAAATTGAGAAACAACTTCTGACAAAGAAGGGTGGAATTACCCTTCCCTCTCCCCCTTCCAGTGAGGAGCAGAGCTGTTGACACTAAATCACAGTGGCTCTTAACCATTCCCTTCCTGAGAAGGGGGAGACACCAGACTTATATGGTATTTTCAAACATACACAATCAATCTTCACACAAAAACTTAAAGCTTCACATAAAGCTGTGAAAACACAGATATTTCAATACAAGTTGATCTTACTGTGTGGTTCAATAGTTGACATGACTTCTTTTTCAGATATCACCAGCTGGCAGAAGTGGTCTCCAATGTTGGCAAGGATGTATTTTGCTGTGTCCAGATCTAGCCCCACAACATTTTTGGATAGAGGTAGCCACAGACTAATAGCCTCAGGGTCGTACTTATTTGGAGTTAAGAAACCTTCCTCACGCAGTATTCCATGCTTATTAAACTGCAGCCTGATGGAAAAGGGGGAAAAGGAGAAAAAGTCCTCATCACCTCAAGTGCTGTACTGGTTTAAATTCATTCCCATCAGTCAATGCTTGAGTTGTAAATGTGTGTACTGTATGCCAATGAACTTACTCAAAGGTTACAACAGACATGGGTAAACATACTGGTCAGTGCCATTAAGCACGTTCAATGCATTGTTTGTTTTAAAGAAGAAAAGACTGAAAACATCCAGGTTTTTTGTTAGGAAATCTACCTTACAACAAGTGGCTCTTTATTCTCACAAAACCAAATCTGGTTTACAATTCTTAAAATGTACTGAAATTAAGGCCACATATAGAGATGGCAACAGCAATAATTTTACCTAGGACTACATAAAACCCTGAAGTTAGAATGCCTTAAATATAGAATATATTTCAGTAATCATTCCTTTGAAAGCAGTTGTCAGAAAGCACCAAGAAAAAAATTGACGAAGATATTCTTGAGTGATTCTGAGTAGGTGGAAAGAATGAGATCTATATTGTTAGTAGTGTCTTAAATGGAAAACATGAAGAGTTCTGCTCAGGAACCTTTTTACTAAACTCTGTAGAGGAAAGGTGACTTCTGATGACAATGTGTGCTCACTGTAGTGTTAAGTGTGCCATGAGAACATGTGCTGGCAGCTGCTGTCAGACAATTGCCATCTTCACATCTGGCAGATTTTACATTCAATAAAAAGGGATAGTTCCATCAGTTTAAAGTTCCAAACCAAAGGATTCATCTGATGAATCTGACTTGTACCATAAGTCTTACCCTGAGAGGATGAATTAGCATAGTCTGTTGTTACTTCAGTCTCACACATCAAATTATACAAAGATTTACTATAGTAAAATCTTTAATCTGAGGATAAATAACAGATTAGTAGCACATCTGTATTTTTTTACATGTTTAGCAACAAATCTGAATTACAGTGGGTGCACAGATTAAATGTTTCCATGGCAAACTTAAATGTTTCCAGCCTTCTTAAAGCCCACAGCCACTCACTACAACTCTTCCACAGCTGTGGGTTCATAGTTAACATTTCAGGTGTCCAACAACTAAACCTTGGGAAACCTGCATGGAATCCACCCTCTCATTAGTATCTCCAATTCTATTGAGCTGTAGCACTCAAACTAAACTCATGTTATCCCTACTGGCACTCAGCCCAGAACAGCAAAATAAAGAGCTCTAAGTCCTGCCAAAATATTTTCTGCTCAAATGAAGCAGTTGTATCATTTCTGAGGGCTAAAAAACCATAGGCAGCCACTCATTAGTTGAGTATATTGGTCTTATAGCTACACACCAGCACTGAACAGCTTTGAAACAGAGACCTACATGAGACCATTCTGGCCAAATCTGGTTGGTTTTTTTTTGACCTTCCCCATTTAAGGAATGCCAGGGTGTTTCTGTAGACTGCTGTTACCTTCTGAAGTGGAAGAAGCGGCAGAAGACGGTGGAGTCCCTCTGCTCCTTGTTCTTGCGGTAGCTGTCCAGGCGGCACTCGCGGCACTTGTGCAGGTGAGGGGCGATGTTATTGCAGGAGCCGTCCTGCACAAACGCCTCCCCGCTCTGCTGCAGCTTCTTCACCTTAGCAGCATCCGACAAAACGGACTTGCGAACAATTACTGCAGGGAAGAGCACCGGGATCAGAAAAGCCTCAGGGAAACGCCAGCAAATGTATTTTAGTGAAAGATCCACAGCGACTTTTCCTCTAAGTTTCACGTTACATTGAAACAAAGTTATGCTAAAAATATTTGCAGTTGGCAGAAAGTTCTTCTCCAGTCAGCAGAAACTGTCTCAAGCTGCAGTTCCAGCGGAGTCACACAGTCTGTGGACCCGAGTTTGAGCTCCTTTCACTTTTACACAGAGGAGCATTTTGAAAGAACTGTTTTTAAAGGATTAGGGCATGCAGCAACCATATTTCACAAGAAATGGGGACAGAGTACAACCTGGCCATTTCTCAGTCCTGTTTTCCCCCTTCATGATGCAACAGCTTTCAGCATCTTTCTGCAACAGATGCCAAACACTTCCCTTCCTCCTACACAACCAGTGAGGCCTTGCAGGGGACAACAGTGACTGCTTGGCTGGCTGTGTATCCATGCTAATTATGGAACAGCACACAGTAATCCAAGACCAAGCAACAGGAGATACGAAGGAAAAATAAAATAAAAGAGGTGGGTATGTAGAGGCATTGCCAGAATCCTGAAAAATCAGCAACAGCACCTGATGCACAGCAGGACACACAACACCAGGAGTCCAGCTCCTTAAACAATCACAGCCTTTCCCCTCCTGTCCCATGTGAAAACCTGAAGAGCTCACCGAATGGAAAAGAGGAACAGGATGGGTGGTTTTGGGGCTGAGTGGGTTTTGGTTTTTGGTGGTAGTGGGTGGGTTTTTGTTTTGCCCTCATGACAGCTTTTAAATGAAAGCCCCTCTCGAACAGAGCTTAATTGAGGACAACTTCCATCCCTCACCATGTTTGTAAAATATAGGACCATTGCTAAAAGGTAGTCTCATTATGCCATCAGCATCTGTATTCCAAACAGAACCTTGTTTTGTTACCTCTTTTGCCATTCTATTCTTGCATATTTTGTAACAACTTATTTTTAAAATTAATAATAAGTCCTTTTCCTTTATCAGGAAAGGATATTTCTCCAGTCTATTGTGTTCCCATCATAAAAGAATGTACAAATGATTCAAATTCCTGATTTACTCAAGCAATTTAAAATACTAATTTTGCATATGTAACAAATTACCTACTTCTAAGTAAATTACAAGAACTTTCAAATAACAGGAAATTTTAGAAACACTTACTATTATCCTGGACCTTGGCACTTCCAGTCCAAAAGCTTTCACTTTCATTTCTGTCACAAAGAATCTCATTTGAATTTCTTCGAATAAAAAACTCCACGTCTGCCAGTTCATCAACCTTGTTTCCTTTGTGGCTGCTGTGGCTGTTGCAGCTGCTTTGTGATTTAACCCCACACTCATTGAAGGACAGAAGATGAGCATCTGAGGTTGAGGGTCTGCAATCTAAAGTTCGCTGCAGTTCAACAGTGCCACTGCCTCTGGGTATTGCTATGGAAGGGTTGGGATGCTGCAACTGCTTCATGGAAATGCATTCCTTGGGAAAGTTTGTTGTGGCCTTCATGAAAGGTTCATTAGTATTCTTCATGTTGGTTCCCTTTTCATTAGCTGAATCAGCTAAAGATGATCTTGAGGTTTTCAAAGAGGTATATTTACCATTTAGATCACTAGGATTTTGTGTTTGTTCTTCAGACATAAACCCCACTTTAGGAAAGGCTGTCAGATCTTCTGTCAATGGTTTCACTCCGGTATTAAGACAGGAAGGATGAGTTTCTGGTAAGCTCCGTCTACATGTGCTGAAACACAACATGCAATAATTAGGAAAAAAAAACAACCACAAACACATCAGACAAATCAGAGCCTCAACTGCTCAATCTAGCCACACTTAAAGCTTGAAAGAAGAAATTATGTTATTTAATTAGGTGCTTTGAGTTCTGATGTATAAGTATTTTAAGTTTTGTGTGAGGCTAAATAGGTTTGTGTTTTTCAGGTGTTTTATCTGGGTTTCATTTTTTTTTTAAGAATTAGAACAATAAAATTCTACACCCATGTAGGCACACACGAATTTGGTTATTGATGCTACTCCACTACCTCCTCTCACAATTAAATAGCTGCTTTCTCATTTTCTCCACACAACTGCTGAATAATCAAATGCATTTCATTTGCATGTCTGTGGCTAGATTCTCAAGGAACTTCTGACTGGCAGCACAAGTCAATATGCTGGAGACTAAAATTTCTCTCACAAAAAAACCTTTAAAAAAACCCGTATTTTTCACACTCAGCACGTGATAGAAACACTAGCAGAAAAACCCCTATTAGCACTTCCAGTTTGGATTTTCCTGTCACACTGTTTCTACCATTACATCTATTTTGTGACAGAACTGCAGGTAACAAAAGTTCAAAGGCACTGGTGTTCAACAGAAATATAACTGAGGACCTGTAGCTGACCTGCAAGAAAGCAGACACCTGTCTGAACACGTTCTGGTTTTCTCGGGGGCAGGAAAGGAATGCCTTTGACAAAGCAGGCACCACACCTGTGTATCCATTTACAGATGGGTACAATGAAGCAGTGACACTAGCCTAGTGACACTAGGGACATTGAAGGGCCACTTCCTTAAAGATAAATAAGAAAATGGCATCAGGAAGTAAATCACATATCCAGGGCAAGCAAGTCTACCACTTTTCTATGCTGGTTTACAGAAGAGTAGTTACTACAGCTCTTAAAATTACCTCAGAGCTAAGAATCAAATTGTTTATGGAGCAAAGAAGTCTGAGTAAACATAAAACTGCTTCCTTACCCCTGAGGAGTTTCTGCACCAAGGTTGGGTGGTGAATTGGCTGGCAGGGGCAGGCCTGGGTGCCTTTGGTCTTTATTTGCAGGAGTACATCCCAGCAGTGCTTCACCCAGCACAGTTGGTACTGACTGCACATGTCCCTGACTGGGAGAAACCTGAAAGGGAGATTTTAACAGTTAGGAAAATTCAGGATAACAAATTATGGCTTTGCAGGGTTCAGCCTGAAAGGAAAAATACATTAATACTCTACTATGTTTAATAAAGCAAATTAAAGAGTCACTCAGTTCATGAGTTGGAAAGACTTTAAAGTCTCCTTTTAAACCTTATAGGTTCCATGAAGGACTGTTCACGTTAATTCATTTCCCACAGTTAACAACAAACTTTTTGGGGGATGTGTATTAAGCAAGTGGAAAGAAGACAGGAAGCTCTGCTCTTTGTAACTGCCAGTGCAATGATGTCTCTAAAGTAATTGCAGTAATTGTCAGTCAGAAACAGATTTGAGCTCAGCTGAAAATCCCAGAGAAAAATCAAAACTGTGAAGTCTGACAGCATTACTAAAGATCTAGATGTGAACTTTCTTGCAGCAAGAAAATATTTACACCAGAATTCTAGAAAGTGTTAAGTAAGGAAATCTTACATTGATTAAATCACATCCTAAGAAATTTGTAATTCATTTAAGAATACAACAGGCCTACCAAATTAGCAAGTGTCTTTAGAACAGTAGCTTTTCTGTGGGGGTCCTTCCCCAGCTCCAACATCCATATTTTACTCCCACATGCCCTACTTACTGCTGGGAAATTGCACTACAGGCTTGTTAGCATCAGCTCCAAAATATTTCCTTTTTGCTTTGGTACTACACAGCTGTCAGGCACCAAGTCAAGCTCTCAGGAAAATGCTGCAGATAATTAACTCCACACGAGAAATCAGTACTATCACATACTTACTAACAAAAAATATGGCTTCAGCTAATCACTCCCACATACTCACAGCCACCAAAATCAGAGTAACAAATAGCTTCTGGTTTCCTTACACTCACTGTAACCACCCTGAAAAAATGGTTGCAAGTCATTTCCCAAATAGTACAAAAGTGATAAATTATCCAGTCCTTTGAAGGAGGGCAGACTGGAAATGAGAAATAAATAACTTCACTACTTTAAGGAAAAACTATGGTAAAACAAGTTATGAATTCAGATCATGGTAATTCTTCAGCAGGGCATTTGGAATGTGAAATACAGACCAGCTTTGTGTGTGTCAAGCAGGCTGCTCAATGGCTGAATTATGCAGAAAACTGAAGAAAAGCAAACTGAGCACCAAAAGCTGCTAAAGGTACCCAAGCACCAGCTGTGGAAACACAAGACTGCAATCCTTTGCTACTCCCTGCTGCACACTCTTGCTCAGCAGTAAATACATGATAGGACACTCTTCTTCAGACTCTTATCCTGTGCTTGTTACTTTCTGTTGGTTCTTTGTGAGGTTGTTAAAGATATCCACACCATCAGCCAGATCTGCACAACTGACTCTACACAGAACTGACTGCCCAGAAGCAACACAGCCCTTTCTCTCCCATTCCAGAGCTTCCTGAAGATTGGCTACTCCTGCCTAAAATGCAGGCTTTGGTCTGAAACACAGGGGCAAAATTATAGGGCAAGTTTGAAGTACTGTTCTTCAGCCAAGCCATGATTTTTCACTTGCATTTCTACACTCAAGTTACCCAGATTGTCTTTTGACTTTGGAGAATTTATTTATCTCTGTTATATCTCACAGGTTGCTCACAAAGATAAATAAAAGTAGACATGGAAGTACTAGAAAAGTCACATCTCCCTTCTGTACTGAAACAACCTTCAACTGCTGCTTGTGCAGCTTGAATCCTCAAAGCATCCAAGTGCAGCTGAAGGTTTTGGGTTCAAGTACAAAAGAGTAAAAGTAAGAACACAAAAAGCAAAGGTTATAAACTTCAAAACTCCTTTGTGTTTTCTTCCACTACAAGAATACATGACCAGGCAGACCAACTCCACAGCAGAAGGAAGTGAAAAAGCACAGTAAAAAAAAAACCCAAACAAGAATCAAATAAACAAAAACCCCACCAAACTAGCAACATTCAAGGCTTAGTAGCTTTTGCTCCAATTATCACAAGGCAAGGTGTTCAACTCCTGCCCAGGCAAGTTTGAAAGAACTCAACACACCCTCCAAGGGATTAAATATTTATCATTCTACTTCCCAATCTAATCCTTATTTAAGATGTTTTGAGAAGTGACAATCATTATGTAACAGCCATATATAACAGCAAGACATTACCTCAGGAGAAGATTTTGTGTGTTTAGCATCAACACTTCCACTGTTCTCAGATGACTTCCTTTTCACACCCCCAATTCTTTTTGCTTTGTCTGGAAGAGAAGGTGATCAAGATTAGTCTATCACAAAAAACCTACTTAGTGTTTGAAGGACAAAAAGTAATAGGTCTTACCACATTTTCCATTGTTGTCATAAATTATTTCAACATGAATTAATTCTGGATCAAGAGTTTTTAAAGCTGGAATCTTGAAAAAGACAGGAAACAGAAGAAGCAATTTAGAGAGGTAAAACTCTATTTGAATACACTTATCTTCAATGTGGTGGTATGGACTAAGCTTAGACACCTAACTTCTAGGTTCTTTGAATACCAAGCTGAATTTAATAACATACTATGTAAGAGTGTCTGCATAAAAACACAAACTGGTGTTTGAGAGCACAGAGAGCAAAAAAACCAAGATCATGTTTGCTTCACTCTTAGAATAAAAATTCCAGGTCTCCCTCATTTTCCACAGAAGGACATTTGTTATTTAATAATCAGCAGCATAAAGAAACACTTTGGGTTATATTGTTCTGCACTACACTGACACACACGTTTAAAGACCACAGTAAAGGCAGAAATATAAATGGTGTTGGTAGAGATATAAATAAAAGTTTGCACTTATTCCCCATATCCATTTGTAAACCATTGCAACTTGTTCCTACCTCCTGACAGTTGACTTCTAGAGTTCTTGTAGCTGGATTACCATTGACAACAACTGCTGTGAACCACTGAGTAGAAGGGTCCAGGCTATAAATCCTAATTTTTGAACCAATGATATTTTTTCCACCTGTGAGATTGGGGAAAAAAAGAGCTTAAGACAAAGGAAGCATGAAGATGATCACAGCCATCAAAATGAGTTTTCCTGTCCTTACAGTATGGGAAATGAAAACTATAAGCTGCAATATTTACATTTCCACAAAAGTAATACCTGCATGTGCAAGCACATAATTACAAATATGCTGGTATGAAATCAGTAATTAAGAATTTAAAGCTGGCTAACAAAAACAACAATTTTAAATTTGACTAAAAAAGGAAACCTCTATACAACATCCTGAAGTTTTCATAAACAAGCAACAAACTGGGAAAAAAAAATCAAATTACTTTAAACAATAAACAACTCAATTTTTGAGATTTGTTACAAGTTTGATCTAGTACAAGTACCAGGCCATCTATATGTGCCTGAACTTACTCTTACAAAAGAGATACTTCAAACTTAAACATCTATAATCCCTCACATTGTGCATTCACTGCTATGAGAGCAAAATCAGCATTTTTAAAAAGCTTTTATTCCCTAGAAGAGATTACCAATTAATTAAACCAAGACTGCAAGGATTTCCCTTTGGACTCGAGCATTTATTGCCAGTTTTCTGCTCCACAGGATGCCTGTACCTTGGACCAAGCGTGTCTCATCAAGGTGTTTCTTAACCAGAGCCTGAATTTCTTCATTTACATTTTGATCATCCTTAAGAGAAAGCCTGGAACTGTCCATATCCTATTTTAGGGAAAAAAAAGAACAGAAGTTTACATCCAAGATAATGCTTTTAACAAAATCCCACAATATTTAAGAACAAGGTGGCAGCAATTCATACAAATCCAATTCTCATTAATCTGCTCCCCATCAGTTCTACTATGTTGATAACATACTAGAAGATAATTTCTTATCACTAATTTGCAACAAGCATAAGTGAGCTCTCCAAGCCTACTTTAATATTGTTCTGAAAATAACCCAGCTTTGTTGTACTCCATTGCTATTGAGAATAAGTTTAAGTGAACCATCCATTCTTAACTTAGGGATTTTAAGTTCTCAGAAGCAGCAGCATATTTGTCCTGAGCAGATGCAAATGAAAACAGTTTATGTTTCTATTTATGATAATGCCAGGATCCAGTCTGTCTCAAGACCCCATTACAAAATGTTTACATGAATGAAAACTGAGTCAGCTACATCTAAATTATTCATAATTCTTCAGCATAATATGTGTATTATTTTTTCCTCTAGAATTCTTGAATGAGAATTGATTTTGAAATGGAAAGGTCACAGCAAGTTTCCACCCAAGGCTCTAAGAGTGCAAATAAGAAAAGAGTTTGGGGTTGGGTTTTATCCTTCTGTCACAGGCACTGCTCTGATATTAATAAGAGGCAGAAGACTGAAGAACTAGAAGTCAATAACCTGTTATTCAAGATGCCAGTAAAGCAATCTTTTCCACAGCACTGCTGAGATAAGGCTTCTGCAGAAGGAGATCTTGACCCTATTGTTGAGCCAACATAAGCAAGACAACCATCTACAACTCAAATTTGGCTTTTAGTGACTCTTGTCAGCTTCTCTAAAGAACTTGTGTATTTGCTGACTGTTAACAAGTCAAAGTAGAACACTAATGATGACACAACTTGCAGTCTCAACATGGGACAACCATTACTACTTATTTCAGATTATTTACAGGTCTTGAGAATAGTCTCCTAAAAAGGCTAAACCCCTTATCTTTAGCAGACAGTATTCTTCTAAACACCTGCCCAAAGACAATTGTTTCAACCCATCTGTACCTAATATTGACTAACAAATTTTCCTCTGGTGCTCAATAAAAGGACTGTAATTCAAGCATCTCATTGACATTCTGCCCAATTCCTCATTTGTTTAGGATTAGCAATGATGTACTTCTGTTAAATAGCAAGATTTATGCCAGACATTCCTGCAACTCCTTGCACAGTAGTGACAGTAGTGACAGTCATGTTCAAAAGAACTATTCCCAAAATCAACATGAAACTGCTGTCACCTGAGCTGAATAACTGTCCTAGCACACTCCCTCCTCCAACTCTCCTAAGTGACCCTGTCCTGAATCAGTTCCAGAGGGTTTTTAATCAGACACATTACATTCAAAACTGAAATTTTGAGTAACAGAAATAAACATCTACTACAAGTTTTTACACATCCAAAGCTTGCATTTCGATTACATTACCCTGATACATCCTAAATATCAAGATAAGAGATTCCATCTCTCATCTTTACAGTGCCAATCAAGGTTACCTGGATGGGCGTCAAGAGGTCTTTAGAAAGAAAAACACATTTCTCTTCACCCAGGTAGCGCACTGAAACCAGTGATCCCATTCCAGCCTTGTCCACTAAAGACTTGTAGGTCTAAAAAAAGTGATAAACATGTTCTCAGAAACAGAGAAAGAAGATCTCATTATACAATATTTGCATTTTAAGAAATTACTTTAATTTTGCTTCTATTTCTCTGTTAAGTCACCACATGTACATGCAACTCTTGAAAACAAAGCTAGTTTCCAATAAAACTTGTAGTACACACCTAACGAAAGTCACTGGACTCCACTTCAAATTAATTTCATATATCAGGATGAATTAGGAATTCAGGTGCAGATGACTATCATTAGCAATTAATCATTCATGTCTACACGAAAAATTTATTAATGTAATAATCCTAATTACAGATATACTACTAATAAACCTCCTTATGGTAGACTGGGGAAATAACTAGCAAATCAATGAATGTCTAAAGCATAGCTTACAATCAAGTTCTCAAAACTTGTGCAACACTGATAATACACTGAAACCTTAATTTAGGCACGTGATGATTTGGACAGCCTCAGAGCTGTTATAACACTGCAGTGCAATGATGGAATTGTTTTCATGTATACCAAAGGCTTTAAGAAGAGACAAGAAACAAAAGTTTCTTTTAAAAGCTTCTGAACACTTCCTAATGTGTTCAAAATTAAATTTTGTCTGGTGACAGTAACAGATCTGAGAGGACAGGTACCAGGAGCCTGGAACAACAGAAGTGGCAAGAGCAATTCCTCCCTACTTGGAAAGTGTAATTGTGGCCATTTAATAAAAGGAAATAACTCTGATAGGAGAAGAACGACCTTGCTTTGATCAGTCCTTTAAAAACTCAAACAGATACTCTTTCTT
This sequence comes from Luscinia megarhynchos, assembly GCA_034336665.1. NCBI lineage: Eukaryota > Metazoa > Chordata > Aves > Passeriformes > Muscicapidae > Luscinia > Luscinia megarhynchos. The sequence continues at coordinate 5,723,777 of CM067566.1, forward strand.
GTCTTCACCTCGGTTAGGACAGCACCAGCAAAGGGACAAGATCCCCACAAAAGGGACAAGAGTCTCTCCAGGACTAACTGGGCATTACAAGATTTCTACACAGCTACTCCATTTGCCAGAAACACTCTCCCATATACTTGAACCAGTAAGTTGTGATCATGTTTCAAATAAATTAATCCACACACCTCTTTTGTGACCTCTGCTTTCCTGCCCTGTATGATGACAAAGGGAGAAAGTCTTTTTTTGCCAAGGCAAGATCCAGAGCTGGCCTACATTTGATCCTACATCTTCCTTTGCACAATGAGCATTGAAACACGTACCCTGCATGAACTAACACATCAAACCCCTCAGAAGGAAAACCTTATGCCAAAACTGAAGACAATTAAGAACTATCCACATATCTGGAAAAGGACAACAGCTAAGTTTAAATATGAAGGTTTTCAGGAGAAACTGCTGATATTAATACACATCCCAGGAAATAAAATTAAGGATTTATATTTCCAATTCCTTTCCCATTCTATTGGGTACTACTTACAATAAATACCTGCTTAGATTGACTCTACTTAAGAAAGACCATCTAAAATACAGCAATATGAATTACAATGCACACTATACCTAGCAAAGGTAGTAGTTTTAAAACAGACCACAGCTTCAGCATAATTCATGTTCAGCAAGTTTACATGTTTGCATCTCCATTTATCTCACTACTTTCTTGAGCAGCAATATCCAAAGTAGTCAAATACAACTATACTGGCTGAATACATTAAGAAACATTCCCTGTTCACCTCCCCTGGTTAATTTGTCTACTCAGCCATGCATGGCAGGTACAGAAAGCTTAGTTTTCTCCTTTTTACAGTATAGCTCAGCTGTTTGTATGCAGAAAATCTAAATCTCACAAATCATTCATGCCAGGCAGGCACCACATAAGAGAAATCTGAATTATTTTTGTCTCAGGATCAAGAATCACCACAGTATTAACTTGAGGCAGAATAAAAAACTTAAAATAAAAACACAGGCTATCTTTAGAAATCTGTTATTTACACTTTTCTTCTCTATTCTTAAGAGGAATTTCACAGAAGAAACAAAACATGAGACTAGAGGGAGAATTAATTAATGTACAGAACAGTGGTTTGAGAGAGAAGCCAAGTCAAAAATATATCCTTGTGTCCACCAACTTCAAATGCTAATGAGCCCTGTCAGCTCGAGCTGCACAAAGAGATTTTCTTCCTTCCCAAGACACCCAGAAATGAGGCTGTACTTGAAATTCCCACTGGTGACAACACTGTCCCCAGAAGGTGGAACTGCAGAACCAAAGTGATTCAAGCCAAGAGTGTACTTGCCATTGCAGGCCACTGGACAGGAGGCATGGACTGGGTTTTTCTTTCAGCCAGCACCAGCTTTTGCTCCACCAGGAATGCTATCATCAGCCGGCTGTAGACTTCTATCCATCTTCGCTTCTCCCATGACTCATCATCAAATTCTACACAAATCTACAGAAAGGAAGCAAAGAATGAGTGATGACCTATAAAATTCAGACACATTCAACATGCAAAAGATAAAACCACCAATTTACCCAAAAATAAAAAAAAAAAAAATCATTAAATGTACTTATAATTCCAGCATCATTATTTCCTGTCACATAATCAAGCAATCACTAAAGCATCCAAGGCTGATCCAGTATTTTATAAGTAACAGTCAATGTTAATTGGTTTATCATCACTACTGTCACATAAAATAGTATTTACACTTAACTTTACAACTTCCCATCTCAAAAAGTTTCATGCTGCTCAAGGATAGTTAAATATGTTAACACTGACTGATATTTACAAGCAGCAAAAAATACACACAATGCCCCCTAAAAAGTCCACTAAAACTAAAGGACTGCCAACAGTAGTGGCAGATGGATTTTCCACAAACTCTAGAGCACTAGAATAAACAAGCTGGTTTTTTTTCCAGAAACATTTTAAAAATACCAATCCCAAAGAATAACTCCAGCCAAGTTTATAGAAAGCACAAATGACAGTAGGACAGTAAAGGTGATCAAATTATGTAATGTGAAGAAGGTCACTTCCTGACTGCTTCTAACTGCTATTTATCCTTTTGAATTTCAGAAAAAACTACACAGCTTTAACAAAAGGAAAACAATTTCATTGCAAAAATATGATGGCTTGACCAACATCTCTGGGATAGCATTACCCTAATTTCAAAGGCAACATGGGAAATCAGCAAATTATTGGGAAAGACCACAAATACAACTTGGCCTGAATACAGGAATTGGAACATCTTGGTAGAGGACTCTACTCTTGGAAAAAATCATTCTTTATTCCCGAAGAGTACAGCAATCCAGCTTAAATACATCTAACAAACAGCACAGAAATCTCACTTGAGTGAATCTCAGAAACATTTCCTGGTGTTTTATCATCCCTCTCAGGGGAAAGGCAAGTGAAAACATGCACACAAACAGCATTACCACAGTCAGGAGTCATAGAACTAATGGGTGCAGAAATGAACTTAGTAATTTTGAGGTGCACAGAAACAATGAAAGAGATAAGGAAATAAGAAACAGAACCAGAATAGCTTGTTTCCTCTACTGCATCAACACTGCACACACAAGAAAATACAGCTGAGAGAATAACTTCCACAGCTGTTGGCAGTCCTGCTATACAAAATAAAAATCGAAATAAATACTTCTACTCTTTTACAGGAGAAACACTTAATTCTCCCCTCCCAGGCTATTATTATTTTGGATCTATCATGCTTGTACAGAAATTCGAAGGAAAAGAGATGGGATGCGCTTTGGTACAAAGCTCTTCACACTTCCATTGTCCACTCCGCAACTTCTTTAACACTTCGACTGGAGAACATATCAAGTCAATCGCTTCTGGCAGAACCGTAACCAGCTACAAAGCTCACAATAGAGCCCCATCAGCACCTGCTCCTTCTCCTTCACAGAGAAAGTCCCTGCGAGTTTTCTGCGCCAAGAATCGCCTCCTCACTACCAGCACTGCACAGGGCGCAGCCCAAAAATGGACAAAGCTCCACCCCTGCCGCACATTCACAACAACAAGCCGATAACAAAGTTTACGCTTTCAAGAAACAGTTGGAAACATTCAAAGTATCGTGTTGTTCCGACAAGTAAAGTGTGTTTCTTCAGTTAATCAGGGTCACTAAGTTCTCATTACAAAAAAAAAGGAAATAAGACAGTTAAAATGGAAAGATGTGCTGTTCTTGCTGTCATAGGACGGCCATCGAAGTCCTCTGAAGAAACAAGCGCAATGTTCAGGATGCCACTGCTACAATGGAGTTTTGTCCTTGGGGAGTAAGCACTCAGTCTATACTCTACTAAGTGCCCAGACATGGCTGAATACTTTTAATGATTACAGCTGCCAAATAAAGCCCCTTAACAACTTCACAGCCAAACCGTAAACGTCGCTTGACTTCCACACAAAATACGCAGCTAACCAATTACACACCACTCCTGCAGTAACTATCTGTTCAAAAACCCGCTTGGTAATCATTAATAAGAAGAGGCCACCATACAATGAGAGTCCGAGAGACCTCCAACACCAGGCATGAATCTGGTATGACTTTAAAACCTAAGTACTTGTTCATGACCAAAGAGCAGGAAAGAAAAGTCACCAATCCTAACAACATCGGAGGGTTTCGGTTTCAACTCTGTGGGTAAAAACCTGTTCACAACTGGCAAGACCTTACATCACCTTTAGGAAATAAACCATTGGCACAGAGGGTGCGGTAAAAACCTGCTTTTCAAAATGCCGGTGGAAGAAAGCACATTTATAATTAGCTAGAGATAATTTGCGGCACTAGTACAAGCACATCGGGGACTCGGGCAGGGGCGCACATTTCCAAGCGTGCTGGCCGAGACGCGGTGTCCTCTCCCCCCCAGAGCAGCATGTGCACACACGTGTACACACACCCAGCAACTTCCCCGGGCACACTCTCCATTTAGCAGGTCTCTCTCTAAGTTCCCGGTTACCTTCAGGTCTTGTTTGGATATGTCCGTGTGTGACACAGCCCGGATCCTGCCCGACTTCCAGGGCCATTCCGAGATGAGGCTGGCGTCCCACGTCCTGTCCTCCTCCTCCGACAGGCAGAGGAACCTCTTCCCTACGAGCAGCGACCAGCTCCCCTCGAGCCTCAGCACCATTTTAACTCATCGGGAGGCCTTCGGCGAGGAAAGCGACGGAAGGAGGAGAGAAACACACAGGGCAGGGCGGTGAGCGCTTCCTCCTTCCTCTCCCGGCCGCCCCCCCGCTTCTCCAAGCGGCTCCAGCCGGACCCCCGGGAACCCACGGGTCGCGCCCCCGCCCACAGTCCTGTTAACCACTACTCGACGGGGGTGGGACACTAGAAGGTATTTCCAGAATGGCTGCAGCGCAGCTCCCGGCCATTCCCACCGCCGCCGCCTCTTTGTTTCCTCTTCCTCCGGGGAGCCAAAGCGCCGGGCGGCAGCCGAAGGGAAAGAGCAGGCGACCAGGCCAAGCTCCTTCCGCTTCACCAACACCCCAGCCGGCCCACCCGGGCAGACCTCCAGCCCTGCCTCTGCCCTCACCTGCTCCCCCCCGGCCCCGCTGCCGGCGCACCCCGCAGTCACACTGGGCACAGGTCCCGCTCCCCTCCACCCCCCCGCCCCGACCGCCGCCGCGGCCAAGCGACACTGCCGGCGCCGCGCCGCGCACACGCCCCCTCACCCGTGCGCGCGCCCCCGTCCCGCTCTCCTATTGGCTGCACCGCGCGAGCGGGGCGGAGCCGGCAGCGAGTCTCTTGCCGCGATTGGCCCGGGGGGGCGGGGCCCGCGCGCCCGGCCACACCCCCGAAACCGTTGCTCAGCAGATGGCGGATAAAAAAAATAAAAAACGGTATATCCTTCCGCTTGAGCTGCGAAGGAAAGAGTCCCTCGGGGCCGGCCCGCGGAGCGCCCGCAGCCGAGCCCCAAGGGAGGCACGGACGCGCTCTGCGCCGCAGCGCCTCCCCGGGTCCGTGCTCCCGCCTCGGGAGCGCCGAGCCGCCAGCTGTGGGAACTGCCTTTAGCGGCGGCGGAGGGATCGAAGCGAGGCCAGAGGGCGTGCTACGTCCCTTATACGTGCGGCTCGCGGCGTACTCAGATATAGCACAGGGGGCGGTGGCACCTGCGGGGCGGCTCGGCGCATGCGCACGGGGCGGGACCAGCACCTGCGGGAGTTCCACAGGCCGCCATCTTGTCATGCTGAGGGAAATGGGGGCAGGCGGGCCCTGTGGGGCAAGGAACAGGGCACGGGGTGAAACATCACAAAATAAGAGCTTGCCCTGAGGTTCCTGGGGAGGATGGCAGGCTGTGGAGGCCCTCCAGTTCTGGTTGATGGAGGTTGTGTAGTTGCATCTGAAAAGCAAATGGCTTCCCTCAGCTCACGCTTTAACATGAGACCTGTGTGATCTTAGAAATAACAAGGCGAGATGACAGAATTGTAACTGGTTTGGGTTGGAAGGGTTCTAGTGCCTTGCTTCCCTCACATTGAAGAATTTCTTCTTTCTATTGAATTTAAACCTATTGCGTTTTAGTTTAAAGTCATTCCCAATGAGAGCCAAGGAGTTAAACAGAGAATATGACATGATCTGGGTGATGGTGTCCAGCAGTGACACAAAAAGACACACATACTCCTCTACCATAAGGCTTTCCCACCAGAGCATGTGGGAGGAAAAGACCAAAAGTGCAGAAAGTACCCAAGACAAAGAAGCTGTTGACTCACTCAGTTTACTGAAAACTCACAATGCTCAGCTTGTGCTTTTTCCAGGGTTCCTTCCATCACCAGAGGTGTCTGAGCTTCAAAAACCCCCATCAGAGAGCAGTGTGATATTCCTGCCGTATTGTAGTGTCGTCCTCCATTTTCTCCTAGAATCCATTTCCGCACTTAGAGTAAATGTATTTTTAAAGCCTTTCCCACCAATTTGCCTCCACTGATCATTTGCCTACTACATATAAACAAAACACATTCATGTATGAAATCAAAAGGCACAAAATATTCCTTATGTGATGAGGAAATTGCTGTCTACTCCATGGAAATCACACAGTCCAATTTCTTTGGCAACTGAAGGGAATCTCCAATGATTTCTATCAGTGAGATGAACTTAGTAATTGCTAAAATTTTCAGCAGGGAGAAACAGAAAAAATAAAAGTGAGTAGTGTAAGGATGGTAGATCAGCAACCATTTGCAGTCTGAAGAGCCACTCATTAGCTGGCACTGAAAGAAAAAACAAGTATGTTTGCTTCTAAGATTTGAATATTTACTATATAAACCAGACCTGCAAGGTTGAATTTGTGACATCATATAAAGCAAGCTAGATGTGAAACTACCAAATTATTTGTTTCATCATGTAGACTTTAGGTTGGTGTAGCAGTGCCTGTACAATTGATACAGCACACCATGTAGGTTTTGCGTAACCTCATTATTTAAAGCCCTTAGATTTTCTGCAGAGAGAACACTTTGCCTCAAAGAGTAGATGATTAATACATGCAGGAAGAGGGATGTCAGGTTATAATGAAGCAATATGAGTCAATGCAATAGATCAAGCTGTTGGTAACATTCCAGTTGCCTAATAGTATTTTTTTCCCCATTAGCATCAGAATAAAGGAAGGCTTTAAGGAGAGATTTGAATGTCAGCAACATGAGTTTAGTGAATGAGCGGCTTCCACACACAAAGAGTGGCATGGAGGTTGGTCAAAGCTGTTTTAAAATTTAATGTTTTGGGTAGGTCCTGGCCTAGAAGGCTGAGAGTACAGGGTGAGACAATCCACAAATGCTCTTGAAAATGAGCTTACATAGGAAACAACGCTAAAAGATTATGTGATCAAAAACAGCATTCTGAGTGTACATAAATAAAATTAATTGACAGAGACCAGAAGAGAAGATGGGGAAGCAGACAGAGCACAAGTAGACAGAAGCCTGGACAAAACTCAGTCATCCAGGTATAAACAAGCTTTCAAAGTCCTGAAAGAGTAGAGGTATTCAAACTAGGGGCTAAGTAGAAGCCAACAGAAACTTCAATAGAAACTGAAGACGTTTTCCTTTTCAGAGAAGGTAATAAGCTACTTGCTTTCCTTCCCTAGAATTCTTCATTTCTTGAAATTAAATATGGATAAAATATCTTTCTTAAATTATCTAGCTTCTTTAAAAGTTATAAATTAAAGGTAACAAGTAAAGTCTTGAGTCAAAAAGCGAAATACATAAAATTTTAAATTATTGCTCTAAACATCTCCGAATTTGCTGCATCATTTAAGAACGTGTTTCTCAGTATTACAACCATAGAATACAGGGAAAAATATTGTTGTTTTTCTTAACTGGTTATTTTATCACCACTTGCAATAGTCTCCACAAAAACTAATGTCTGTTAGAAATATTTTGTGTGTATATGCCCACCTTCAGTGTGTCAAGGGAAACATCAAAATGTTTATAAATAAGTTTCAGGCTGACCCTATGATAATGGCACAGGTGCAACTGTCCCACTCTGTATTAGTTACCTCTGGAAAACACAATGTCTGTTAAAGTACCTGGAAAACAAAGCAGTAATAAGCAGAACTGATTAAACCTCCAAACAGTGGGTTTCAGCCTGTTCTTCTGCCTGCAAGAAGTCTTGAGCATATTTTTTCTCCAGCTGGCCCTACCTACCGAGTTGAACTGGTAATAGGTAAGCCTTTAGCTCCTACATAAGAAAGGAGTAATCTCTGCAAACAGGAGCTCTTTAAACAGTAACTTCAGAACACACTTGAATAAATTCTTCCTTTCAACCACCATTAAGTAACAGAAAATTTCTCTTGTGCAGGGTATCACTAGGGATAAAGCAGAAGAGGCCTTGAGGTTTGAATTTAATTATTTGATTTTAACTGTTCAGTTTAAATTGGAATTTAGCAATAAAACTCAATAGCCAATTTTATGCCTAAACAATTTCACATTCAGGCATTTACGCCTACCTCTCTGCATATAAAATCTGGATGTGCTATTCAAATATTTGTGCTTGAAAATTGGTCTCCCACTACCTAGAAGTATTTGATGTCACAGATACTTTACAAGAAAGGGACATTTCAGTCAGAGAAGGGGCTGTAGGTAACATTAACTGTCCTTGCACTGTGTTCTCCAAAGATGTTTTCCACGTGAGGGAGAAGATTGTTTTTCAGGGCTCTCCTGCATTTCCAGGTTAAACCTACAAGTGTGTGTCCAGCTACAACAAGCAATGATTAGATAATGTTGTGGACCTGGTTTTAAAAATCTGCTGTGGCAACATTTAAGGGTCTGCATTCTCAATCAAAGGCCCTCCAAAAATGGGGCTGTGCAAGCACAGAAGAGGAACATGGAGTCCTTTATATTCTAGTGATTCATGGTGGAGGTGTAAGGACATGTAATTAAAGTTGGAAGTGCCAATAGCACCAGGGCTGTGGGTTTGATCCCTGTATGGGACATTCACTTAAGGGCTGCACTTGGTCATCCTTGTGGGTCCCTTCCAACCCAGAATATTCTGTGAACTGGAAGCAGGGCTTTGGGAGATGACCCATTAGCACATTTCTCCAGTATGTCTTCAGATGTGGTGCTAAGGAATGACAGAAACTACCAGAAACTTTCTTATTCAGTAACACCAAACTGATGTAAGTTACTCCTTAAGTAGCTAATGTAGATCAGTCACTGCCCATGTCTTCCTAGCTCTAGTTATAGCAGGAAAAGATAAAAACCTGTAGGAGCTCCTTACTCAGGTACAGCCTCCTTACCTCAGCACTCCTCACCTGGATCAGCTTTGCAGGAGAGGCAGGACTGGTTCCAGGTCCTTTTTTCAGTGATTATCTCTTTACCATAAATTGAAATAATTCATGTCTTACATTAATTAATATTTTCTCACTGTCTGAAGCTGAAGGAAGCACATATCTTGATACATAGTACGTTTTAATTTCATGCAATTAAGTTTACTTGCTGAGGGAAAAACTTAATGAGAAATGCTGACCTGCTCTTTTCCACTCCCATACATATTCTGCAGTGGGGACTGTCTTTTGCTAGTGATGAGTTAGTGGGACTTCAATTTTTTTTTTCCCAACTGTAGAAACAGGAAATCATAAGAGGACTCTTAGGATAATAAATCAGGATCAATTATTAAATTTTAATTGACTATTAATTTAACATTTAATTATTTAATTGTGTGTTAAGTATTATCTGGGGATTGGAATTAGATATTAAATTTTGCAGTTTAATTCTAAAGTTAGATTAGTATTTATAGATAGAGTGATGCAATAACCTTTACAAAGTAACCATTAACAAACATCAGACATAAAGTGTGGTGAGTAATTCCATGCTGGTTTTTTTTTTCCTTAACTGCTTCAGAGGAAGAAGGCATGTTGTGGAAGAAGAAAACCCTTTCCCCTCAGGTATTAATACATTATCAGTTTATAATTCAGAGGGTTTGGGGTATCATTCTTTAATAAAAGGATGCAAATCAGTATTGTCTTCATGGATATATTTGGGCCGCGTGGTAGAAACCACCAGGAATGTCTTGGTGATGTACAAAAGGAGACATGCAAAGGTGGGTAAAGATACAGTGAACTTTAAGCAACATTGTTTAATGATCTGAGGGAAAGATGTTCTCTGTTAATTAGCCTAACCTCCGGAAGCCTCACACCAAAACTGTGAACAGAACAAGAACATGTTACTCATATATTGCTACTTAATAGTGTCCAGGCTCTTCCATCATTGAAACAATATAACCTGGCTGTGGCAAAGACTTTGTGTTAGACTTCGCACCATTTCCTGCCAGTGCCAGAGAGATTCTTAGAGCTTGTTTCAAGTCCCTCCTGCACCTCCTTTTAGACAGATGTGTTTTGTGATAGAGTATCTTCCCTTGGGAGAAAACTTACCTTTCTCCTGTGGATCTGACAGATTTCAGCAGCTTGGGCTGCTGGGCATGTGCAGGTGTCGGGTCAGTGAGTCCTAGACTGGGGATAGAAATTGTTCCAATTTTGAACTACCCTGCTATGTACTTTTCTAAGACCATTTGAACTAAATTCACACTGCTGCTTTTGATTATTGAAATCCACGTCTTGGAAGTTGTCTTTCAGCCTCTGTAATTTAATGCAGTTTTTGACAAAATATTGAATATTTGAGAAGTACTGATCCTCGAGTTACAAATATGTGCAATTTGGATAAGAACTTCGACTGTTCTTGAATGTGTATTCATTTAAACAGAGGCTCAGCCTTTTGACTGGAGGGAGGACACACAGGAGAGTGATCTCAGTGGGTGGTTGTACGTGCATGAATCTTATTGATGGACTGCAAATCCTTCCACCTCCTGCAGAGAACACCAGCTCTCTTGGCTCTAATTCTTCTGTCCTGTCACTTACCAGCTCGCCCTTGAACTGGAGCAATGGATATATTGTTTGGTTTACCTGATACTGCAGTAACTGATTCCAGTGGAAAAATGCAGTAACATTTCACATCAAGGGTCAACTGAGAAATAATTCTTCTTTTTTTTTTTTTTAATTCTCTATATTGTGCTTATATATTGTTAACAAAGCTCAAGTAATGTATCACTGAAGCTTTAAAAAAAGAAAAAGAAAAGAAAAGAAAAGAAAAGAAAAGAAAAGAAAAGAAAAGAAAAGAAAAGAAAAGAAAAGAAAAGAAAAGAAAAGAAAAGAAAAGAAAAGAAAAGAAAAGAAAAGAAAAGAAAAGAAAAATATTAAGATACCAGATGTTGGTGACTATAGAACTGGGAACATTTAGAAGTTGTATATTGCTACATGTGACCTAGTTGGTAGAACACAGAACTGGGAGCCAGATCTGGAATCTAACACTAAGTGTGTCATAAGGCAGATCATTTAATTCACCTCATTTATCTGTAAATGGGGATAACTATAATCATTCTTATGAATTGCTTTGTATTGTGCAGCTGAAAGATGATGAGTATTATAGATACTAATTAAACATTATTTTAACCTTCAAATTTACTTTCTCTGTTAAATTTTAATAAGTGTTTATGCTCCCTTAATGTCAGAGAAGAAAAAAAAGCATGATTGTGAAGCAGCTGCCAGGAATTTCTCCCAGAAGATATTTAATATTAAATTGGGATTGACTCATTTGTTTTAGATAAAGGGGCAATGCAAGAAGTAATATGTGAGAGTTTGAATTTTGGGTAAAAAATATTAAAAGCAGAATCAAAGCAGCTGACACCCCAGTTCCATCAAACTAGCTCCCACTCCCCCAGTACCCTCTGTCCAGAAATTGGAAATAGACATTGTAATTTCTCTGTAGCTTAGAGCAAATGTAACAGTATTGCTTAAAAATAGTCACAGCTGTAGGTTACAGATTGTTCCTGTTGTTCTCTCAGCGTCAGCTCTCCTGCCATGTGCAGAGGTCCCAGCCCAGGAGGAGCACTGGGCAGTTCTGGAACTGGGATTGCAGTGGACCCCAGGCTGAGCATTGGTAATTCTATCACTCACTGTATTTGTCATTGTAAACCACTTAGTAGATTTTCTACGTCTCTCTGTAAAGTTCTCCAAGTCAGCTACATGCCAGTGAAACTTTAGAACATCTTTTCCCTGGTCTCTCTTCACAGCTGTCAGAGACTAATGGCTGCTCTCCAAACTCTAGGCTTTGATGGTAGAGGTTTGTGCCTAAAATTAAAACAGTGATTCTAAAGCAGGTTCCTAACTCCAGTGAAACTAGGAATTTCATCCACTGATTTGAGAGATCATATGTCAGCCTTGTCTTCTTGTAAGAGGAAGATTGCAATCTGTCCTGTCTCTCATCTCTTTGGAAAGTATAAGAAGGTAAATTTGAACTTTTCCTGCTTCCCAATATCTACTGCCCTAAATAGCATAATTGCTGTTTCTCAAAAATGGAAATGACATTTTCCAGTTTCCTATGCAGGGGAATTCCTGCTGCAGCATAGATTTCTATTACTGCTTTTTACTCTTATTTCCTGTGCACAGTTTATCACATAATAAAATTTACAGCTGCAATTTTCTAACGAGAATATAAGAAACACACCAAAGTTACTCCAGGCTGTCTCTGTTGTCCAACAAACTTGGACACATAAACAATGAGGAGTAGCTTAAAACCTGTACATCTACAGGTTGGGGTAACTGCAGATGGATTTGTTTCTACAGCAAGTAGGAAAATATTCAAGGTGATTGATATAATTAGCAAGGCTGGAAATTATTTTATATATGTGGGAAAAAAGTTACAAGATCATTGGAGACTGAATTTTAGCAGGCATGGTTGTATGTCAGGTGTTGGGTTCCCTGACTCACTCCATGAGATGATTAGCATTGTGCCTCTGGTTGCAGCAGAGGTTGGATGTAACTCACTTTGTATAACATGTAGGTCACAATCTGCCAGCACAGAAAATATGCACTTAATGAACTTCATCCACCAGCAGGCATTGTCTAAGCCTGCTCTGCAGGGAGTGAAGAGAAGCATCTCCAGAAGGAGATTCATACTAAAATAGATGTCTAGAATAAGTGGGACAAGTTATCCCTCAGAGATATCTGATCTTCCTCATTTTCTGTAGAGGTCTCTAATTGCTGACTTATGTTCTACCCCTTCTGCTGGAGTAAATGCTGAACTAGATACAAACATGAAGTGGGGTGGTGTCTGTGCTACTCTGGTTTACACACTGTTGCCCAAACTAGGCAGGCATGGAGTTCTGGGGCTTTTTTCTTTGTCAGAGGCTACTGCAATGAATGCTGGTATGGGGCACTAATGAGCTAATGAGGAGTACAGTGTCTGCTCAGCTCTCACAGGTTTCCTGTGCTACAGATGGCCTTATGATCATTAGAAGAATAATGTCTATAGACAGGAACCACAGGAACTGGTTGGGATTTTAAAGGATCTTTTAAAGAGGGGGAAAAATGAAAACTTTCTTCTTCAAGTTCATTGTTTTATCAGACTCTTTTAAACACATGTGTTGTTTATACACAAAAGAGTGCAAAATAATCATGACCACAAGCTATAAAAGATACATATAAAAGTTACAGATGGTTGAGAATATTTACATTTGACTATTCCATAGCAGTGTGTTAGACACACTACAGTGCAAAGGAAAGTACTGTAGGCTTTTTTGCTCCCCAAATGTATTTGTGTAAACTTTTTCAAAGTCAGCAAAATGTAAGTAGTGAAAATGGAGCTTTAGGTGGCCATAGAAATGGGGTTTTTTTATAAGCTGCCTGTTAATATGGGAGAACAGGATGTGCTGTGATTGTTAAGACTTTATGAGCAGGTTGTGCCAACCTATGGCTCAAGGAATGCTGTGTTAAAGCATGACTGGGAATAGTGCTACTGATTCACTGTGTGGAACTGGTGTTATCACTTAACCTCTTTGCACTTACATTTTCACTTCTGGGATTAACAAATATTTACCCACCTCTGAAAGGTGCCTTCTGTTCTTCAGAGAAGTGCTGAATAAATACAGGGTAGTATTCCTCTCATCAGCAGGTAATCCTGTTAATCTAACATATACTGTCTGTCCATGTTGAATATGTTCCATGCTACTTGACCATTGTAGTTAGATTAACAAAGGATATTACAGGGATTAACTCTTAAGTAGTGGCTGCAGCTGCCCACCATGTGTGTTTACTCTAACCCAAAGCCAAGGTTTGAAATCCTCTTGCCTGTAGTGAAGAGTGGGAATGCACTTGACTTTTGCAGAACCAATTTTCCACCCCAAAGAACAATGTCTTGACCTAAGAGGTTGTAACAACCTGTTGCACAGTGTTCTGGTAGCTGCTGTGCTTCTGGCACCAGAGGAGACAGCTCCAGTGCTGGCAGCTTCAGATCTCTGCCTGCTACACCAGTTTTGAGAGGTTGGAACTTGCAGTTTTCTGGCTGGGGACTGATTTGGAAAATGGGGGTTGAGCACAAATTCTATTTTAAAATGATGCTGATTTTTAAAAGCAGTTTTCTGTTATCTTTTTTTTCTCTTCTTTAGAGTACATTGTGATATTGAAATATAGAATGCTAGGAGTCCAAATTTCCATTTTCAGGTGTAGCCTTTTCAAACCTTGTGCTAAGCAGATGTAGTGAATCACTGTTTGTGGGAAAAAACTACTACTGCTTTCCTCAGTCAAGCATGCATGGTTCAAAAATGTGTTAGAATACTTTCAGTAGCCATATGAAGTGTTGGGAACTCTCTATATGCAATGCCCACAGCACTCACTTTGACCTCTGTGAGCTGTAAGCAGGTACCAAGCCAAGGAACCATTATCTGATCTCATTAATAGTGGCATTAAACTGAGATATTGTAAGGCTTTAGAAGGGAGTAAAGTTTATAGGGATGGGAGGCCTCCATAAATAGCCTGTAGAAGGTAACTTGAAAAGTCTTATCACAAGAGATATAGTTTTCCTTTGTTTTTGTTTTTGTTTTTTTTTCTTTCCCTGAAGCCTGTAATTGTTTTGTTTGGTTTGGATATTGGGGCTTTTTCTGTTTCAGTTTTAGAACATAGTCTTTTTTGTACCTGGGAAGATGAATAATTCTTGTTCCTATTGCCACATATCGAGAGGGAGAGAAGCAGGATGATGCTGCAAGTTTTTCACATATCCTGACTGCAGAGAAAAAATTTAGTTATATAACTTGTCCATGAAAAAAGGCCTCTTTTCCCTAACATCGTTTTTACTTTTTCCAGAATGGAATAAAACTGAAAGTAGATTAGTGTGGTGGAATTTCATGTTCATGAATATACAGTGCATGAGAGTCAGTGTCTTTAATATGCTCTGTGCTTTGACACTCGGCATTTCTCTTTGCATTTGTAACTCAGGACAAAGCTGTTGTAAGGCAGTGGGTGGTTTACACACCCTGAGAGGAACAGAACAGGACACACATGGGAGATGCAGGTGTATTCTGCTGTACAGGAGGAAGAGGAAAATCCTGGCAGCAGTCTGAGAAAACCCCTGGAGAAATGAGAGCACTCACAGCAAGGTTGCTGCTCACCTGCAAGTACTTCTGAGCAGCTCCTATGGGAAGGCATCTTTGCCAGCTGTGCCAGGGCAGGTCATTTCCATCTGCCTCCCTTGGGGCTCTACAAAGAATTGAAACCATATCCTGGTTTGTGCTGGGGTTTAAACTGATCCTGAAGGTCAAAGCAGATTTTTATTAAAACTTACCATTAAGTAGTATTTATACAGTCATTAAAACATGTTTTTACACTGCCATGTTAGCCTAGTAATTGCTTGGGTGATTTCACTGTGTGCAGGATACTGCTAAACAGAGCATTGCCTGTGATACCAAATTAGTTGGTTAAAGGTAATTCAGCAAGGAGTGGTGAAGAAGCCCACTTTTCCTCTCTTACTGCCTTCAATTCTTATATTATTACATCAGTCTCTGAAGACAGTCTCTAGAAACTGCCAAGACCAGTCTGCAGCATTCTCCTGACATACTCAGGGCTATGGATAGCCTCCTGCACATTCCTTTTCTGTTTCCTTGAAGGAAACCTCTCTTCTGCTCATCAGAGGGGCCCCTTTCATTATTTACAGCTTCTTGTTATCGTTTGCATTCCCGTTTGCATGGCATGGCGCCTCAGTGAAACCTCAAGGCCGTGCACTGACCATATTTGTCTCAATATCTCTCTTGAGCAAACACCATGTTCACACTGGCACTTAACTGCCTGCCTCCTTTCTCTCTGTGTCTGCTTTCAGGTCAAGAACATGGTCATCCTTCAATACATTCACTATTGTTACCATCGTTAAACACTACACAGTAATAAAATTCAAAACAATCCATCCTTCCAGATCAAGAATGTAGGGACTGAATGTAAGGAATGTAAGGATCAAACCAAAACTCTGTACATCTCAGTATCTCCTTTCTGGAGGTAGCTGATTATAAGGACCCAGAGGGACACACACAAGCAAATTCAAAGAGAAACCTTCTCTAGTGCATCATCCACAGAAGCTTGGCATGGCAATTGAATGAGCTTAATATCTGAGATACTGACGATCAGTGACTGAGCTCTGTGCTGCTGAGTTTTGTCTTTGGATAATTGGGGCTAAGCCCTCCCATTGTGGTTACCTAAAGCCAAATGATACACTCAGATATGCTGGTCTCCATGTTTTCCCTCAGCTCTGGTATGAGTCACTGAAATTAAGAGTGTTTCTCAGAAATCACAATTCCCAGTGCAAATGCCAGACCGCATCACTTTTGAGACAAAATAAGCATTTCTTAATCTCTCTTTGCTAATGGCCATAGCTCTGAAGAAGTTAATTCAATAATAAAGATGGAAATAGCAGCCAGGAAATGCTGAATGTCTCCCCACGCTTTAACAATGGGTAGGATTAACCTTTTCCTCTCTACACCCTATTTGTTAGTAAAGCTGTCATTTCAGAAATGTCATTTTTCATTACTGTGTTCAGGAACTACATTCTTCTGGGATTTTTGCTCTAACTGTCCATGTTACCCCATTCGGTTTTAATTTATTTGTTTCTTTAGTTTTGCTTCCCAAGTAGAAGTCAGGAGATAACTACAAGGAATTACCCATTCTGTTCCAGTGGGTGGAACACCACCAAACATTTCTCTCTCAAAAGCCTGAGTATATGTATCTATGTATGTGTGTGTGTGCATTCCTTGATGGGATGCAGAATATTTATTACTGATCAAACTATCTTTCTTCTCCTGATACATTTTAGGTGCTGTAAGAATACTACATGATATGTGTGTGCACTATTGTTATGTGTAGTTGATTTATTTTTATATTAATTTTTGATTTTGCCACATGAACTTCAGCAGCCAACTAGCACAGTTTTTCTGTCTGATATTTTTCTCTATTTCTGGGTACATTTCTTGGCTGGGTTGTCTGCACTTCAGCTGTTCTTAAATGCCTCTGGTGTAGGTTTGATTCATTGGAGGACACAAGAGTTGTCTGCACTTGCTACTTCCTGACCTTTTCTGGATTTGGTAACAGAGTGCCCTGTGCATGTATGTCAGTGACGCTTTTGTTCTAAGAAGCCCTGGCTTGGCAGTTGTTGTTCAGCTGTGAGGCAGAGATCCTCTTTCCCTGGCACAGAGAGGAATGAGTTAGTAGATTATAGTTAGTCTGATTATAGTAGAGCTCTTGGGGGGTCTGACTTTTCCATGGCTGTGAACTTCTCGGGAAAAGTAGTTGCTAGGAGAAGACTACATAGTATTTAGGGCAAGGGTGGTGGCTCTGCCTTCAGTAACAAAGCTGATTTATTTTATAATTTGGGGAACAGAAATCAGACCATCTAATGGTGCAATCTGTGTAGGATTTTTCACTGCCAAACCTTCTACTGCTAAAGCAGTTCCAAGATGTTCCACAAGCACTGGATGGCATTTCTGCTGAGCTGGCTGTATAAATTAATTCATCTCTGTTCCTACGCTTTAACTCTTCTTTTGTCTCTGTTTTTTGGGAGTCTTTTAGCTGGTTCAGTTTGGTTTGGCTTTTTATAGCCTGGATGAAGTGGTTTAACAGCAAAGGGAAGGCACTCTTCAAGCAAAGCCTCTTTCCAGGATGCTTGGGATGTCACATGCAGAGCTCACAGGCACAGAGCTGTGTGACTTGTCCTAAGACTCAGCACATGAGGAGTAGGTAGGGGGCATTGTCACCCTTCCACTGGTGACTCTATGGAGCTGAATTTCTGTCCCTCGCCCTCTGTTTACCAAACAGATGTTTCAGTAAAGCTCCCTGCATTCACAGTCAGGCTCCTTAGGTTTGCCATCACCAGACTACCTTGTTAACTATCTGTGTACATTTGAGGCTTAAGATCAGTCATCAGGTGGTGACTATGACAGTTGTGTACAAACCAGCAGCACGAGAAGGGTCCATGTCCTACTTACCCCTATCAGAGATTGCTGTCAGCCAGAAAAAAAATCCTCTAAACTTTTTAATGTTTGCTGCCCAGAAAAGAGCAGTGGGGTCAGCAGCGATGGCAAGTGGCAGGAATTGCAGTGAACATGGTGAGCTAGAAGAGGCTGGAAGGAGGCAAGAGTGAAAGGAGTTGATGAGTAGTTAACTCATGTAAGCATGAGTTAACTATTAAGAGTCAACAAATATTAATCACAAGCCTTAGAAGCAGGATGCGCCTTAATCTTCTCAAGATAAGAGAAACAGAATGCACCTTGCCAAGATAAGAGAAGACAAACCTATTGTCAGCAGAAAACGCTGAACCAGCTAGTGAAGGACGGCATATGCTTTAGAAAGAAAGGTGAAAAGGGCAGAGTGAGGAAGAGTGCCAGCCTTCATCGGAACGACCCCCGAGGAAGACTCGGAGCCTTCCTCAGTGCGACCGCCAGAGTACACTGCGCTTGGTGTCACATATGCTAATGCTATTAATGATTTCTGAGAAGTATTTTGTGTGACCACTCCTATCCCAAGGAATGTAATGAATATGCATGAAATTTAACCATAAATTGTGCTGTGTAAAAGTGCTGAACGTACGCGTTAGGAGGAGCGATCCCCCAGATACCCACCTCCCTTTGTCAGTCTCTGAGGTCACTCTTAGCTCAACGTTGGAGCGAACCAAGGGGACATGAGGCTGAGTTATGATTTGAGCACTAAAACGTTTTGCTGCAGCTTTGAGTGTTGTCCTCTGTACTATCTGCCTTTATGATCCAATATTTTCTCTTGTTGGTCCAGGAAATATACAGCAAGTACTGTGCTTGAAATATGCAGCAAATACAGTGGCAAGTTTTGTGTGCTGTGGTGATAACACAAATATTCTTGCAGAGAGATCTGTGCCTTGTACTTGTACGTGATAATATCCCATCATTAACTGTAACAATGTTGTGCATTGTCTGCCAGCACGCAGTCTAAAAGCTCACGCTAAATAATCCTGACACAGGAAAAATCTCGGATAACAGATTTCCAAGTACATATTTGGCTACGATATACAAGCAAGACAGCCACAGGATGATTCACTGCTTTAAGAATTTGGGCTGGGTGACCTAATGACTTCTTTTGGAGAGAAGGCAGTTCTCGCTTAGAGCAAGCATGCCTGGAGAAGACGGCTAATTTGCACTTCTCACTGCAGCGCACCACCCAGCCCTGCCTTTGTGGTGCCTGTACAGCAGTCAGCGCTGGCTGGAGCGATGCTGCTACTCTCGGCCCTTACAGCCCTGAGGAAAGAGAGTGTGGTGGCCCCATACCTGCAGCTGTGGCTCCCAGCCCGTCTGTAACCCAAAATCCCGGCGCTGGGAGCAGAAGCGCTGCCGTAGCAGGTCACAGCGCGGGGTGGAAGTTCCCCCTGCTGGAGGAGCAGACCCACTGCGGCCGGCGGAGCAGCGCGGCCGGGCGCATCTTCCCCGAAATTTAACTTCTAGGGGTGCTGGACTTTGGTTACGTGCCTATCTGTGCCTACAGCGTTGCCTGAAGGCTGTGGGTTGTTGGTCTGTCTGTCCCTAGACGTACTGGTTTTCTGGGGACCAGGTCGTAAGAAAAGGTCTTATGGAGGACTTACGAGCTCAGCAGAAGAAAAATGAGGTGTAAGGTCAGTCTGGATGGGGCTCTGAGCAAACTGATCTATGAGAGGTATTCCTGCCCATGGCAGGGAGTTGGAACGAGGTGATGTTAAAGTTCTCTTTCAACCAAACCATTCTATGGTAGGGGCTGGATGCTGTCAGCAGGGCTGTGAGGATCTCTGTGGGACTAGAGATGTCTGTGATCAGTTCCTAGAGCTGCTGCCTCTGGTTTGAAATGTTCAGTCTCTCCTCGCAAGAGTTCTTCCCAGGTTACTCACAACACATGAGAGATTTTCAGCATCTTTCAGCTGTGCAGTCTCGGAATGGCAGGGTCACTTTGCTGCAGATGAGCAGTCTTCAGAAAGAACGATGTGTGTGGCATGGAGGTGAGGATCCTGCAGTGCACCCAGGGCCAGGTGTGGCTGCAGCCCTGGACTTAACGCCAGAAACAGACCAGCGGATCCACAGACTAACCTCTAAGTAAAGCTTGGGGCTGCTCTGGTGGCAAGCTTGAGATCTCAGGATTACTGCAAGACAAAACCTCATCATGAATTGCCATTGGCATGTGTGTTTTCAGTAGAAGAGAAAATCCAAAGCAGGGGAGGTGATTTCAGGCACTCTAACCACATTTGGCATGTGTCAATGAAAGAAAGGAAAAGAACCCAAAGGAAACTTAAAAACAGCAACCTGCATGTCAAGCCAACATTGTTTTGTGTGTGGGCAGCTGTTCCCCATGGAAATTGGACTTGACAGCCGTGAGACCCCCTAATGAAAACTGATGTCGAGGAGAAATTGCTGCTTGTCATCACTGATGATGATGGAAATCTACCTGGATCGTGTGGCCAACACCCTTGTCCATTGTGCTGGACTCTTTGAGGGGAAACGGGGAAATCCTTCTCTTTCTATGGATCGAAGTCACCCCTCGACCCCGAATCTTAGCTTTGCCTTTCCTTTGATGTGAACAGACCATAGGGTTTCCTTCGTGTCCTGCTCAGCTGCGGTGCTCCAGAAGCCCCCGCGTACCTGCCCGGTGCCGCGGGTGGAGCAGGGACCCCTTCCGCAGCCAAGAGCTCCGCGCACACGCCGGGGTCTCTCTCTGGGGAGCCCGGCGGGAGCGGGGGGCGCGGGGCGCTCCTCCTTCTCTCCTCCTGCGGCGGGGGGCGGCTGCGGGCCCTGCCCAGCGTGGGCGGCCGGGCCGGGCTGCGCTGGCTGCGGGCGGCGCCGCCAGTGAGGCTGCGCTGAGCTGCGGGGCCGGATGGCCGAGCCGCCCGCCCCGCGCACTCGGGCGGCGGCCGGCAGCGGGCGAGGACACCGGGCGAGCCCTCCCTGCCGGGAGAGCCAGCCCTGCGGCACACGGCAGCGCCATGGTCTCATGGATCATCTCCAGGCTAGTGGTGTGAGTAGCTGCCGCTCGGCACCTGCAGCGTGTGCCCGGTGTGTGTGTGCGCGCCGCCGGTCCCGCTCGCCCCTGCTCTGGATACTGGGCTAAATTTAGCGGGTTGTTGTCGGGGCCCGGCGGGTGAGGCAGGAGGTAGGTGGGTCAGATGGGATTTTCCAGCACGAGAAAATCACCGAGGAGTGGAGGGCAAAGCGCTGCCGCGCCGTGCAGCGCAAGGTGACAGGGGAGGAAGAGAGCGAGCGACATCGGCCGGCGCTCGGCGATGGACGGGCTCGGCTCCGGACGGGGACCGGAGCATCCGCGGGTGGGAGAAAGGACACGGGCTGGGCAGCGGCGCTTTGTTACCGGGCTCGGCGCGGCCGGGGGCTCGCGAGGGGGCGTGGGAGAGGCGGCCGCGGGGGCTCCCGGCCGCTGCCGCCGCTTTCTTCTGTCTGTTTTGCAAAAGAAATATCAAATATTCCTTTCCTCTTTTGCGACTTGCCGCCCGCCCTCTCAAAAGGCGATCTCGCTCTCCCTTTAACCTGTCAGCCTGGGAGAAGAAGCATGTGGCTCCTTGCACTTGTCCTACAGCTTTTCCATGGCTGAAACTGCTCTAGGTGGGAATACATGTAAAAATTCCCTAGAAATTCTTCCCAGGCAACAGGGGAAAACGGAGCAAGCTCGAGGTATATGTTTATCTGCCCCATCCTGAGAAGAGGTTTAGTGAGAAAAAGGCATTTTTGATGCCATTTGGAAAAATTCCTGGAGGAGAGGGATTACAGGCTTAAGGTGGGGCAGCAGGATGGCCGATCTTCCTTCTGGAAATGTGACTGGGGAAGGCTAATGTATGGCATCAGATGAATAATTTGCCGGTTTTCTCTGTCATGTACATACAGATGCATCTCCTGCGGATTCAGCAGGACATCTGTTGTGCTCGTAAGTTATTTTGGAGCGTCTGTGAAGGCCTGTCACTTTCTTTGTCTGAAAGAAACGTGCCATGATGTTGCACCATCAGCATGTTTCCAGAAAAGCATTTTCAAGGTCTCTTTTGCCATATGAGATTAAACATCCAAAGGAAAACTCACCTTCATCTTAGTTATGTCTCTGTATCAGTAAGACATTGAGTGTCAGATATGAAGATTTTAGGGGACTCCAGAGTTGAATTTAGCCCCTGGAGGTCGGTCATCTGGATTCAGCTGCAGCTAGCCATTATTTGGCTTGCACTTCATTCTGGGAAAGAGTGTTAAATATTTAAAAGATTTTATTTGAACAGTATAACTGTGCAGATATCTCTGCCAGCAATGTGAGATGTAGTATACATTGTCTAAGGCAGCTTTTCTTTCTTCTCTACTAGACTAATTTCCACTTTGAAAAAACCCACATTATCGTGTAACCCAGCTAATCCTCAACAACAAAGAATGTCTACACAGAGATGGTAGTTTAACTTACTTGTCTGAGCACATGCACATCTACACAGATGATTTCATCTAAGACACATGGGCTGAGTAAAAATCTGATAGGGGCAGGACCTGGAACAGTTGACCAGTCAGGTAATTAGCTGAGCACACAGACCTTCCTGTTCTCTTCAGTGTTATCTGAATAACATGTCACAGCATGGAATCAGCTGTGAGGGCAGTACCAGTTATTTGTTATGCTGCATTTTCAGTAGCAAATAATGAATATGCAGTGTAAATATTAATTATTTAGTAGTCATAGTAATAAGTAAGAATTTTGCAAGGAAACTTAGGGCAAGCCAAGCTTGGTCACTGCTTTTTTCCACTGCTGAGTATACATCCATCCTTTAAGAATGTTTTGCACCAAGAAGTGCTGGTTTGTTATGATCCCAGTAAGAAACTTGGACTCCTTAGAGTGTTGCTTAAACCACCATTTTCTAGAGGGAGCATTGCAAAAAAAAAAAATTAAAAAAAAAAAGGAGGAGAGTAAAAAGAGTATAAATAATCTTACATTCCATCAGATCCTGGAAACCCCAAGGTGTCTGACGTGGAAGAGCCCTCCAGTCTGATGCAGCACACCATGCAGATCTCTCTGTGGAAACGTTCCCTTACACTTTGATCTTTTCAGCTCTCAGAGCATTTTCTGAAGGCATTTCCATTCATCACTCATACTGCCAGATGAGAAGCATGTTTACAAGAGAGCTTGTTGCTACACTTAGATGAAGACAAAGATGGGCAGGAGGTTTAATGTCAGGTGATGAGCAAGTTGCTCCTGCATACAGAAGGTATGTGCATCCCAGCACAGGTCAGACAGCACAGCACAAACCTGTACATGTTCAGAGGAACTGTGACTTGGATCCCTCACTTCTTGGTTAGGATCATGGCAGATATTTAATCTATATAATCTGGTTTCCCCATCTCATTATGAATCACTAGTTGATCTCTCAGTATGGGTAGCTGTGCTTTAAGTAGAATGGCCACCTGGTTGGGCTTTTTTTCCCTCTGCTGCTGTCTATGTAGTTGTTTTTTCATTAAATCTTATTAACTGATAAGGATTATGAAGAAAGTGGTGTGGTGTGCTTTAGTCACACTGTGAATGTTGATGTGTGCTCTTATGACTTCTGCTGATCTCCACAGGGCTTATGTCTGATATGACTCAGCTAACAGAAAGGGCTTTAAAACAAAAAGCAAGCCTTTGCTATCTTGGATGCTTTGCTGC
The DNA here is from genome assembly GCA_034336665.1 of Luscinia megarhynchos. Lineage (NCBI taxonomy): Eukaryota > Metazoa > Chordata > Aves > Passeriformes > Muscicapidae > Luscinia > Luscinia megarhynchos. The sequence continues at coordinate 5,747,259 of CM067566.1, forward strand.
TTCCACTGTCTCTGCTTTGTTGTAACTGGTTCTGTCCTGGCAGTTTCTATTTCTAAAACATTGCTGAAGGAGAAGAACCTGTGAGCACTTCCCACCTTTTACAGAGGGAAGTCAGGCAGCTTGCTGCAAACCTTCTCTTACCTCATTTCACCTCTGGTGTTTGGGCTTTGTGTCCAGAGTGCTGGCTGGTTCTGTTCTGCCTGCAGACTGGGAAGCTGAATTATACCTTCAGAGCAGCATCTCATGGCTGTGTGCTAAAGTCAAAGATATTGTGTTCAGGATCTGCCCTAGGTACTGTACAAATGTGAAACAAAAAGATAATCATATGCCTGGATATATTTTTCCTCTAAGATCTCATTTCTCATTTTCCTGTGGTACTATTCCCAGGTAGTTATTTCACTCATCTTAGTAAGAACAAAATCAGAATATTTCTTTTCTCATGGCAGTGGATTGCAGGTGACTTTTCCACCAAGGGATGCCTGTGATCACTGGAATTGAAATTGTTGGATCTTGGAGTAATGTGTTCCTATGTCTCTCACAATAACAGAAATGGGATAACATCATTATTTGTGGGTTAATTCCAGCCTTTTTTTATTCTTCATGTCTGAGTACATCCTGGAGCACTTGTATCTCAGTTTCCTCATCTGTGAAGTGTAATGAGCTGTTGTGAATTTATCTTCCCTGAGGGAGACCAGAAGGGACCATTGGTCTGCCTTACCAACTACAGGTTATTGCTATTCATTTCAAAGGAGATTCAATTTGCTTTAAATGGTAGAGGCCTCTCTAGGAAAAAGACTTGGGATCTGTCTTTGTTACTGCAGACCAGTTCAGCTGCAGTGCACAGCACTGGCAATCCTGGATAGCTACTTTTGGCTGTTGTCTACAGGCACTTTGAAGTTAAAAGTGATGTATATAAATGCAGCTTGTTGTATTGGCATGGGAATCCTGTCCTTTCTCAGAAACATGAAACTTGGTTTTATGTGCTTGGGGTCACACAGAACAGAAATAAGGGTTTTTGGCTCCCATTCTAAAAGGGTAGGCACATCACACTGCCTGTTGAAAGACTTTCAGTCTGGAACACATGGCAGAGGAAGGAAATGTCAGTAGAAGCAAGTCTGGGTTAGACAGGTGATCAGTAGATGATATGATGCTGTGTGATGACTTAGGCATCTGAATTCCTCCTGTGAGAAGCTTAGAAGTGCATAGCAAATTAATATAACATGATTAAATATGTTCTTTATGGTGAAAATCCACAGCCTTGATTATGCTTTTTTTTGCCTGCATTTATTTTCTTTTAAGTCAAAATTCCATTAATGGCCTCTCTGATCTCTCACGTTTTGATGTGAAAGAGAATGGCAGTCTTAGATATGTTCACTGGGAATTCCCATCCCTGTGTAGAAGTACCAGGGATTTGGGGATCTGTCAGAGGCATCCTTTCTTCTGGCTGTCCCTAGAAGTAGTTGAATTCTGAACAAAATCAAAGGGGAACCAAAGAATTCTTTACCCTGATGTGTGAAATTTCCTTCCCTATCATGGTTTGTTAGCTTTCTCTTTCCTGATTATTGTGATGCTGTTTTAGCAAGGCTGTGAGATTGGCCACCCTCATCCTCATCTGGTGTCAATCCATAGAGCTGCTGAGTCAGACATTGATTTCATCTTTACGTCTGTAAAGAATTCCCATTTTAGAGAAACTTAGCAGATCCTTCCTCCTCCTGCTTTTCATGTGTATGAGAAGCCTGAAGAAGTTTATGAATGAAACAAAATCTGAAAAGTCATATCATGGATATTATCTGAAGGTAGAAAATTATAACTTGTGTCTTCTTTATGAGGGGTAGAGACAGGATCCTCTCAAGCAGGCAAGGACTGCTCTCATAAAGGCAGAGTAAAGCTTCAAGCTGTTGGTTATTGATATGTCAACGTTAGCATTTCAGTTGATGTATACTACTTGATATATATCATGTGCTGGTTATCAATACATCTGCATGTGCATTTTAGTTGACATATATTATGTATGTGAAGGTCCTTCACAGCCTGCTTTATTTACTTGGTGATCACAGGAGACATGAAGGACTCAGCTGTTTGTTGCTCTCTACAGGCCTCACACCAGCAGTGTAAAATTATCTGAAAATACAGCAAAGGACCCAAAATGCAGCTTGAGCTCCCAGCCAAGGCTGTGGGTGTGTGTTTGCAGTAGAGTCTTCTGGAGCTGGGAAGATGGAAGGGCAGACCACCTGCCATACTTGCAGAGTTTACTGATAAACTTTACTATATAAAAAGTGGTGTCATCCCTCCAAAACAAAGGCTGCAGGCTTGCACTGCTGCTGTCCTTCGTGTGAAGAGCACGTGGTCTCTGTGGCTGCCAGCTCAGCTCTGTGCATCCCTGCTGCAGCCTTTGGCTCTGCTGAGGGGGCAGAACCTGTTGGTGACAGTAAGTGACAGAGGGGCAGCCGGCGCAGGTGCGACATTTGCCATGCCCTTGATGTGAAATGTGAGCGTGTGATCACGCTGCAGGGGACAGCACTGCCTGCTGCCCTGGCAGCCGTGACCCAGATTCTCCTGCCCAAGCACAGATGTGCTGGAAATGCTCCTGGCCCCAGTGGGGAAGGTTTTCTGGTGTGCACATCACAGATCTTACTGGTTCTGGTGTGGTAAGGAAGGATGCTTTACCAGCCTGCCAGCTATGAAATGCAGCCAAGGGGATTGGCCTTTGCAGCTGCCTTTGTACAGTATTTTGCCTTTGTAGGACCCTTTCCATTCACTTTGAAGCATTAATTTAGTGTTGCATCATTAGAGGAATTTTTACTGCCATTGTACGGGTAAGGGCACCAAGACACACAGAGATAAGTGATGTGTCCTGTATTCCACACAGTAACAGGTAACATTATTCTTCCAGGCTCCTCACTCAATAAATTAATAAAAGGGAGCCTGATAAAGGGAATTGGGAAATGTATATGTGGGTTTTGTATGGATTTTTGATGGTGTGAGAGAGAGAGACCAAAACTACAGACTTAAATAGATGCTACTGAAGCAGTCAAACAACCAAAGACTGAAGTATTTTGAATCATGGCCTATTCCCTTTCAGATCCTCAATGCTGTCCTTACTGTCAGAGTCAGCAGAAAGCAAGAGCCAGACTACTTAATGCAGACTACTAAGTCAGGCATTACACTGCCTAAAATTGGTTTCCTAGTCACAGGAGGGAGACTTAGATCCAAGGTGCTTGAGCTGTGGTCCACAGATGGCTGACAGTCCACAAAACATCAGTGTTTCAGCTCTAAACCAGAAACCATCATACAGTTATGTACTAACTGATTTAGATAGAAGATACCATTTTTTACTTTTTTGTTTTAGCTACAAGTTTTGTAATTATATCTATTGAATTACAGTTTTGTAAAGTATTAACATTTCAACATTTTGCCAATTCGATATGACTTATTATTTGTCATCTATCCTTAAGCAACAGTGGGATTTAAAATGAATTGTGTGTTTCTTTCAAAGGTTTGGATGGTCCAGTGATTACAAAATGTAGAGGAACATTCTTAAGTTCTCTTTCTGCAGCTAACAGAATGAGACTAGCATGTCTAAGGAGCTTCTATCAGGGGTTGTGTTGCATGGAGAGCTGTTGGGTCAAGGGGAAATACTTGGTGCAAATTGGATGAAGGAGATAACATACAATCATACCTCCTACTTCTTGGGCAGTTGCTTCTGAATACTGAGCACTGCATTTGTATCTCTGCTTCTGTGTCTCAGCAGACAGAGCTGATACTTGGGGAACTTTCAGGCTAATCAGGCTAAAGGTGGGTGAAGACCTGAGTGCTGCAGAAGTATTGGCCAGTTTGGATTGCTGCAGAATGTTTGTGTGAAAAATTTCCTCTATGTCTTCATTAGGCAGCAAGGATCTGAGTCTAGATTTTCATTTTGTTGGCTCATCCACTTGGCTGGATTGAGGCCACTCAGATTTCAGGTAGGTCTTGTGAGGTGAAATGCCTAATGAAGGGATGCATCCATGTAATCAGGCTCTTTGCAAGCAAAACACTCATATGGCAAAATCTCCCATACAGATCACCTGTATGGTTGATCACATGCTGCTTTTTGCAGGGAAGGTCTCACATACTTTTGTTATCACTGGTATGCTACTTAGATTGCAAACTCTTTTGGGCAGCAAGTTCATTTAGTATTTTTAAATGAGCAAGCTCATCTAGTATTTTCTATCTTGCAGTATCTAGACAGTGGGGGTTAGTCTCTAACTGGTTCTTCTAAGTTCTATAGTAACAAAAAATAAATAAGGTATGAATACATGCAATTCTGCATTCTAGATTAATAATTCTTGAGACTGATCCTGTGCTCCTCAGTAATTTCTCTCTGACACTCTTGCTGATACAGTGTTCATGCTCTGATTTGGCATTTCACATGCATGTAGTAAGACAGAATTTAAACTGATAAAACACAAGCAAAACAGATGGTGAGCAAAGTGGTGAGAAAGGAGCTAGAAGAAGTGACAAAATGAAGACTGTGTTTTATCTTTCCATGACTTGTGTGCTTTTGGAGAGAATGACTGAGGCAACAGGATACACCTGCTCATTCCACAGGTAGGACTTGGGAAGGCACTCCAGACCTGGAACACCATGCCAGAACTAGAAAACATGGGTAGTACTTTCCCAAGATTTGTACACAGAACCACTCCACCTTTTGCTGTGACCCTCCAAACAGGCATAACTCCTTAGCAGAGTACCCTGCTATTTGTTCCTTGCAGACACATTTTTCAAGAGAAGGAGAGGGCAAGGGATTTTAATTTTGCCTTGGGTGGTAAAGCAGTGATCTGCAGGCTGGTAAGTGATCACAGCCAGAAACGGTGGGGATGGCATCAAAGGACAGGAGCTGGTTGTACAGTAAGTAGAAATGAAGAACAAGGATTATGTTTCAGAAGGACACACATTTATATGGAGGCAGAGGATTGGGTGTCAAGTTGGAGATTTACTCTTGACAGTGACAGGGGAGCAGCTGGTGTCATGCTTAGGGAAGGCTTGTTTCTTCAAATGCTGCTTGCTGCATCCCAAACTGCTCATGCACTAACTGCTAATAAATAAACATCCAGTTTCAAAGAAAGAATCAATCTATCAGTCAGTAAAGCTGCAGTCTCTCTTTTCCCCTTTCTCTCTCATGGAGCCAATGGTAATATTTTGCTTTCCAAAAATGGCAGATACTACAGGAGAGCAAAACCAACATTGAAGACCCTATTTGTGAGGAGCTACAAAGAATTCCCCTCATGTCTGCAATGTTGTACAGTTTTGGGCAGATCCCAGGGATACCAGGACCATGTGTGTACCTGCCTTGAATTCACCAGGCAGTCCAATGCTATCAGCATTAATGAACAGTTGCAGCTCCTGCAGAAGAAATGCTTCTGTTGAGTTCATACTGCTGCTTCCTTTCATTCAGCTCATTTATTCTATTTCTTGTTTCCAGCCTATAAATAAATGTTTACACAGGAAAGCAAAAAAGCTGACAGACATTTCGTGCCTCATCTTTTGAGGGAGGCTTATAACCAGTAACCAGCCTCATATAAGGAAAGGGCTTGTGCTGCAGATTTTATATGAGAATACCAAGAACCTGGATTCAGTGCAGGGCTGTAAATTCTTTGTGGGAAGAGGAGAAATTATTTATTCTTTCCTGATTTGGTAACTTCAAATAGTCTTAGTGATAATCTCTCCACGTAAACTACCAGTTCTATTTTACACATGGTAGAGCCTGATGTGGGCATGAGTTCCAACCCCACTGAACAAAATTGGAGAGGAGAGGTAAATAATTATTCTGAGCTGAAATGTCCAGGCCAATGGTCAGAAGTCATGGGATGCTCTGGGATTTTTACATGGACAAGCTTTTTCTGTGGTAGAGCTCTCCTGGCTGTCAATCCCTGAGGAGCCCTCATGGAGGAGTGAAAGAAAGAATCTTGTATGGCACTTCAGGAAGAAAAACTTTGCTGGGAAAACAGATGGGAAACACCTGGTGATGGTAAAAAGCAGAGCAATCACAGGAAGATGACCTTCTCCATTCACACAATATTTCATGGTCACCTTTGTCTTGTCTTCAGCACAGATGCTCTGACACTTGCTGTGAGCATGTGAGGAGTGCTGCTCTCTCCAGCTATAGGTCACATCAAACAGCCCTCGTGATGAGGTGGTTGTTCTAGCTTGGGCAGTTCCCACAGGACTGCTCTGGGTCATGCTCTGCCTTAGGACCTTTTCTGGATGAGCAATTTGAAGCTCTAGAGCCTCATTCTGCTCATGGAAGGGTTCTGCTTGTCCTGCTGCCTCTTCTGCTGTGGACTGGGGAGGAGATGGTCTGTGCATATCTAAACTTAGACCTATGAGCACTCAGATTATGTGACCCACAAGAAACTATCCCTGGTGTTAGATCAGGCTCAATAACACCATCTGGCTCCTAAATCTACCTCCACAATTCAAGGTGACATGTAGAAGAGAGAGATGGATGCTGGAGCTGCCATGGAGCTAGAAAGGGTTTGACTTTAGTCACATATTTCATGGAAAAAGATTGAGTGGTTTGACTTGAGAATGACTGCAAGACAGGTAGTTATGTGAAAATGAATTGATAGTCATTGTTTAGATTCCTCTGACCATGTCCTTCTGCAAAAAAGCCGACTATCCTAGCTGGTATTTTTTTTCTGGAAATCACAGCAGAGAGGCCAGGGGCATTATGGACACAAGCACTGAATGAGACTTTCCTTCTTCCAAACAATTTATCTAGGTCTGAGGTAAAGCACATTGTCAGGGCAGCCTGGAGGCTGTTTGCATTTTCCCTGGCTTAATTGTACCTGTTTTGTAGCTGAACAAAGGACTCTGCTTTCCAGGTTTATTGTTTTCATCCTGCTTATAAGGATTTTGGTCAAAACAGAAAGATGTTGCTGTTTAGAAAGAACATTAAATAATTAAATTGAGGTACTCTGGGGAATATACCCCATGAATTTGTTGAATTTAAGTAGATCATAATAGTTTCCATGGCAACACACTCTGCTGTCCTATATAGAGAAAGGGTGTTTCTCATAGGATCAAAAGCAGAGAGGAAGCTGCTATTTTAAAATATACCTTCAAAACACAAACACTGAACTAAGAGTAAATGGTTTCCTGCAAAATTGTTGTAGGGATTTTCTCATGCTTGTTATACTGTGCACTCCTCTTTTCATAGCTGTCAGAGTGCAATCAGTCAAACCAATCCCCTGCTGCCTCTAATGATTTATGGAGGACCTGAAGTCTAATGATGCTTTCTCAGGATATAATCTGTCTCATAGATACATCCATATCTGGATATTTATAAAGCTGTAACTGTCATGAGCCTGCAATGGAGACTTCTTGGTGCTTTTGAACAGATCTGCAAAAATCTTTGTGTTCTGCTGCCTGTCCTGGTGTCTGCTTGTGATCTCCCATCTCACTGTGCTGAGCAAAGCTGGTTTCATCAGTATTTGGACAGAATTGTGAGATCCTTGTGTATGGTGTGTTCTGTTACAGCTGATTACAGCTGACTCTAAGATGGGAATTCATGGTGATGTCTTAGCACTCATACACTTAGAAATAATTGGGCAACCACACATTCACTTAGAAGATTTGGAGGTTCTTCAACCCATCAGGAATTACACAAACTCTTTTCCTCTAATCTAGCAATCAAATAAGTGTATCATTTTATGTGCTCAAAAAAGCCTTACAGCCATGTGATCAGTTACAAAATCTGTGTGAAATGAAGTGTGACCATCCAAACAAAAAGGATGGAATTTAATAGAAAGCTTCTAAATGTAACTTTCTAAGAAAGAAGTCACAGCACATGAAGGGGGAAGAAAAGTTTGTATCTGGAATAATAACAGCTTCTCTGTTTTGCCCTTATAAGTAGGCTAAGGGGTGCATTGCCAAATTTTAGTAAGAACTGCCACAGAAAATCCCAGTCCTGGCTTGTGGTAAATCTGAAGAATCAAGGCTGAATTTTCTGCAGATAAACAAAAAAAATAGCTGAAATAAATAGCTGTTTCAATGCAAACCTCAATAATTTTCTCATCTCTAGGGCAATTGCAGAGCTTCAAGTTGTATCGACTAGTGCTGCTCTGCTGAGGTCAGTGAGTGGTGTAAATCTACCCAGGTGGGAGACCTAAGGTTGGGTTTGTAGCTCAGAATGGTGAGGGCCTTGAGGATGCCACCTGCATCCTAGAAAATTGAGTATTATGGGACAGAAGTTGGCCAATTCAATGGAGGACTTGTGTTCTTTATGAGTTAAACTGCCCTTTGAGTGGTGATACATCAAGGATAGAGGGCTCCTAAAAGCATCATTCTGTCATGATCCTTTCATTTTAGTATTGGGAGTTTCATCACTAAATAAGAATATGGTTTTAGCTGCACTTCTGCAACCAAAGCCAATTGAATGGGCCATCCCAAAGCCTCTAATCAAGACACCTCTGGAGCTCTGATGAGCTTCACTATCAAGCTTTTCTCTAAGAAGTGGTAATACCCACTGAAAGCTGAGGATGAAGAGCATAACCACCTTCACTTTAGGTTCAATCTAAAGAATCCAAATGCCTTCCTGCACCCTAGCAATATATTTTTAAAGCTACTTTAATCACATCAGACAGGTAGAAACTGCAATCTCATGCTTCATGCCTGTACTCTTGTGAGAGGCTTTGTTACAGAGAATGCTGGCTAACCATGGCTGCTGCCAGTGGCTCTGAGCTCATCCCTGATCCTGGCTGCCTTAAACCAGCTCTGCTTTGCAGGCTTTCCAGAACTGGACTTCCCAGCAGCTCACTGACAGTCATTTCCAGGGCCTGGGGAGATGTGACATGTGTGATGGATGATACACACCATGATTGATGATACACACCCTCTGCCTGTTACATATTGTTCCTAGATCACTGCAAAATCAGCAGAGCTGCTTGAGAGACTGCAGACAGCCCCTGAAGAAGTCTTGCCTGCTGTCCATGAAACAGAACATGAATTTTAAGTTTATAAATACTCTGCTTGCTTTTGCATGGTACTTGAAAGTGAACCAGTCTGCTTTCCATGTAGTTTGTGGCAATTTATATTTAATCTCATGTAAATCCATTCTGTAAAATCATACCCCCCACCCCCAAGAATTTACTTATAGATGAGATATTTTTAATCTCTTTGATATAGTGTGTCCTGAGGTTTCTGCACTCAGATGTGCTATACAGCCACTGGAATAGCTCAGCATTCTTTTTCAATTATTATTATGCTGAGGTTTGCAGATACTTGGCTGTAACAAATCAGGTCTCTATTCAAACACTATTATGATTTATGTATATTCTTGAAACCAAGAAACCTCACTCTGGGCAGTGAGGCCATAAATGGCTGAAGTCTGTGTAAACTCAATTCTCCAGACACATTTTATATAGCTACATGTGTTTGAAACAGTTTTACCATTTCACTTCAAAATAATGCTTTGTTTAGAGTGGGACTTGCAACATTGTCATCCTTCTGTGTGAATCCCCTTGCCTGGGAAGGAGGACCAATACTGGACTGTGACATTTAAGCCAGCAGTATTAACAAATGAGAAAGGATGGAAAAGCATCCGTAAGATAGCATGCAGTGTGGGCGTTCCCACAAAAAGTACAAGCTGCCTTCTCAAGCAGCTGCTTATTTAGAAATCTCTGAAAGGGTCCTTGGAGAATTGGCTGTCTTCCCCTTTGCTTTCCTCTCAAGTTATCTCTGTGAAGTCTCCATCTGCCTCCTAAGCCTCAGTTTATGTTTTATTTTGTATTTTGGGTAGCTGCCAGCTGAAAGGTGTATGTGTGAGAGGGAAGGTGAAAATGGGAAAGAGGTGAAGTCACTAAGCCAAAGAAAGAAGAAAGGACAAAAGCCTTTTCTGTTCAGAATTGTGCAGGCCTGAGACAAAGTGATATTCCTGAGTGATTATGGAGCTGTGCCTGTGTCACAGGCTTTGATCTGAACACATCTGTGTTTGGGGAAATGCAGAGTAGAAAAGAGCAGCATAACTTATCCCTTTTACTCTCTAAGGCTCTCAGCTAAAGCCTGAAATTCAGAGACATATGAGAAATCTGTGAGAGATCAAAATTGAATGCAAATGGGAATATGACATCTTCTGTCAGAAGGAGGATTGAGTATCTGGATAGCAATACTGCTGTCTTGAGGCATTAAAAAAACCTAATGTCTTCATCAAATTGTGAAACTGGATTTTAAATCCCAACTTGTATTATATGTGCATATATTGCATATATCTGTGAACATCAGATATGTTGATTTGTACTCTGAACCTGCAAGGCTGTGTGCATGCTCTTTTCTGAGAAGCTATTTTCTGGTACTTTATTTTGAATGGAAATGCTCCTGTAATTGCTTCCAAGAAACCACCTGATGAGAATAAATGAGCAAATGTGGGAATTGCTAAGATGTGCTCACAGTGAGATTGTCTCACTGTGTAATGGTGGGGGTGGCACAGGAGCAGTGCCTGGAAACTGTGACTTCTCTTTCTAGATCTCACTCTGCCTGGGCTGTGACCAAGCTGCTGATTTACAGTGTGAAAGCCATTTATTTTCCTGCATGGTCAATGAAACTTGTGTATATTCATCATCTCAGCCTTCTCTCTTTTTATTCTAGGTATCTATTTGTCCAAAATCTCAGATTGTCAGGTGTCATTGTAAAGCTCTCAATATGAGCTGGTGTGCCATGAAATGCTTCACTGCCCTCACTATGAATCTTGCCTGCACTTTAGGTAATAGGTGGTTGTTAAAGAAATGTAATGTAGGTGAATAGTAGCTGTGCTGTAAAAATTGGTGTGAGTAAAAAGAAACCCCTTTATCTCTCTTACCTTTAGTTATAGACCCAAACTTTACTGACTAAAAGATTACAGGGATTGAAATTTAGTCTTTGGTGTAACAGCAAAATGTTTAACCTGTTAAGCTTCAGATTGGAAAATATCAGAAATTAAAAAATAAATTGAGCATTAGTCAAGAAATACAAAACCTACTTTAAAAAAAGTTCTTTAAGAGACAAAATTATTTGGGAGGAATAGGGAAGGAATTGTCTTTTTGTAGCAGAAGTATATTAAGTTGTGAAGTGAATCATGATGTAGGAAAGTTAAACAGATGCAGAGAGATTTCAGAGATCAGAAGAAAAGCCTTGCATTTTAAGAAACATCCCAGAGTGGCAAAGGAAATGTCTAAGTTCCAGTTTTCTGTCTTAATGGACTTGTACATATATACTCTTTCTTGAGCAAAACCAAAGGTATTTTAGAATGCTCTGTACAAATTGCATGAGTTGTATCTGTCCCATGCATCTGCAAAATGAATTGTAAGTCAGAAATATTTAACTTCAGCTGCAATTCTGGGCAATATGCAAGTGTTACTGAGGGGATGGGCAGGAATTTTGGGAGTTGGGAACTGAATCTCAATCTGGGGTATCTTAGCCCACCCACATTGTGTATGCTCTGAGCCAGAAGCAGTGACATTATGCTGCCCAGCCCAAACAAATTAAAGAAACAACAGATGCAGATTTTGTGTATCAACACTACATGATGGATGTCCAGCCAGGGGAATGCTTAGCTGGGCTGATGTGGAACCAAAATATACAAAGGGGATTTGGGAACTCAGCTATTTCCCAAAGACTTGGAGAGAACTAATTGAAGATGGTAGAGACTTACAGACATGCTGATATTTCTGTGCCTAGAGTACTGCTGTGTCCTCAGGTACAGTCCTGAAAAGCTTTTTAGAATTATTAGACTGGAAAAATTAAAGATTCCTGGACCCTGGAGTATGTGTTTGTCCTGTTACTAACATAGATCAACCCTTCAACATGGCTGAATATAACTGTTCTTAGGATCAGTTTCATTTAATCTTTCTTCATTTAACCTGAAAATACAGTTCTCTGACTTCTGAAGGATGAATTTAGGGGCTCTGGAGGAGGTTGTCATTTAAGAAAGCCCTTTAAATCAATTTTAGCTTGATCAAGGCTTTGCAACCCCTGATCCTTTTAAAAATTATCATAGCATGACTGTTAGCTATGTATGGGTAATTTGCTTTCCCTGTGAGGTTCCCAGGGTTCCCAGCTCTGGCAGAAGAAAGGATGTGTCATTTTATCTTTAGATATGTCCTGTGGGCCATGGGTAAATAGGCTGATAATGACCTCTCTACTCACAGCTTTGTGTAAGAATAGATCATGCAACAGCATTACCATAAAACCATTATAGTAAACTGCACAGTTAATGACACAAAGCCTTGTATGTGAGTGTGTGGCTGTAGAGATAAGGGAAATCTAGCTGTTCCTCTAGCTCACTAAAAATAGCTAAGAGATTTAGAGCACTGTTTGTAAATATTAATTTAATCTCCCTACCCCTCTTTTTGAAGCTCTGCTAACAGCACCCATTCTGTGTCAAGTCCAGAGTTAAGACAGTGTGGTGCTATTCTTCATGTGCTGCCCTTGGCAGGCAGGTAGGTATTCCCCTGCTTAGCTCCTTGGGAACAGCACCAGTTGCAGAGGAAAGGGTGTGGTGGGGCTGAGGAAGAAGGTTTTCCAAGCAGCAAGGAAGAAGCTCCTCGTTATTCAGGGAGTGGATCCCTGGCACTGCTGTACCTCTGATCACAGCAGTGATGTAGTGCTGTTCTCTTCCAGGTCTTGGCACAGGGTTGGGGTAGCAAGAGGATTGTCCAGCAGGTTGAAGGAAGTGATTGTTCCCCTCTATTTCTCAACTGTGAGGGAATGTCACAGTTGCTGGCTGCAGTAGAATATCCCATTTGAGTTTTGCTGGTAGGAGGAGGGCCCTGGCAGCAATGAGTCCAGTGCAAGAGGGATGGAGTGCATGGTGCACCAGGGCAGATGAGTGGGAGGTTGTTCAGCCTTAGTAAGAAATGGTGAAGGGGAGATGTCATTGCTGTCTTCAATTGCTCTCCATTGCTGTGGAGGATTGTTACAGAGAAGGCTTTTTGTGGAGGCACAGCAAGTGGGGCTGAGGCAATAGAAACAAATTGCAGCAAAGGAAATTCCGATTATATATAAAGAAAAGAATTCTTCAGAGCAAGGATAAGCAAACATGAACAGGAGTTCAGAGATGAAGATACTGAAAATTTGACTGGATGGGGCCTGGGGCTCATGATTTATTTCTGGCAGGGGATTGGTGCTGCTCTTTTGTTCCTGAGTGAGTCTGGTTCCTCCAGATTCAGCCCTGGAGGACGTGCTCTTGCTCTGCAGTGAGCATTAGCCATGGAAGCTCAGAAGCCAAAGTGTTGGGTGCTCTCACCTATACTCTCCAGGAGAACTTCAGAGGTTCAGTAGGTATTTTACACGGTGACCACTGTGGGCGAGTATGTGAAGATGTGAAATAAGAGGTGACATTGTACTGTCATTTTGGTGTGCTTTTCATTCTGTGTGTGAGCCCAAGTTCACTGTGCCTATGAATCCCATAATGAGTCTCATGCCCCTGTAGGTACTAACCATCCCCAGTCTGTGAAGTGCTCTGGGAGCCTCTCCCATTAATGTGTCATGATGGGTGTCACCCCCGTGGGGCTGATGCTGCCCTAGGACAGCCCTGAGAGGTGCAGGGTCAGGTTATTATTTAGGCTCTCCCAGCTGCTGTTTTGTATCACTTATCTTAACACCATGATTTAGGATTAGCCACTAAATGGTCATTTTTCTTCTAATTTATTTTAATTAGAGGCAAAGAGTTATCCTGGTAGTTGAAACTGAATTCAGAGCCAGCAGGTCTGATTGATTATTCATTAGTGGTCCATGGCTTCAGAACAGAGGTGTGTTTCCTTCTGCTTTCCTCTCCCTTATGTCTGGTTAGACTGGAGGCTGCTCTGTATCAGTTCAGCTCCAGCTGGAGATCTCTGCCTTCATGTTTATCTCAGCTGCACCATGCATTTCATTACAGTGCTGTTATTATTTGTATAAAATGGAGGGATTAAAAAGGATGAATGAAATGAGAAAAGACCCTGGAGGAAAGAACTCTATTAAATTCACACTAGAAAGCCTAGTCAAATACCTGTGAGAAAAGACTAGAAGTCTCTCTTTTTCAAGCTCTATGACAGTTTCTTGTTTTCCTTTGTTTTAAAATAAAAATTATGCAGGTCCTAATAAGAAAGCAGGTGCCCAGCCACTCCCTGAAATGTTTATAGTACTCAGAAGAAATACCAATCTGTGTATGTGGGCCAGAAAGAGAAACTTGGTCTGCATGGCCTGTGAACTCCCTGCGATTTTGCAGCTGTTATATTTAGCATGTGGCATTCTGATACCCATGCTAACGAAGGCATGGAGCTGGGCTGAATATTCTGAAATTACCTGTGGAATCATCTTGCCCTAGCTCTCCTATGCTCTTGCTTTAAAACTGGAGTTGAAGGCTGGGCACTGTTCATGTCTTGATATGATTCTTCCTGTGTGATTTTAATGTCTCACTTTCATATAATTTAAAATAGACATAAACCACTAATGAAATAGAAATAATCAGAAATCAGTAGTAATACCACCAGCTTTGGTATTCATGTCAATAACATTTATTCTGTACTTCGAAATCCTTCTTTGAAATGTGTTATCAAAATGAGAAAAAATGTTTTAAAGATGTGTGTGGGGTTTTTGTTTGTTTGTTTACTTAACTAGTAGGTAGATATTGGCTCTGGAACATGGAGGTTACTGGATCCCACTGGTTTTCACTGAGTCTGGTTCCTCAAAATGTTTGGCCTTCTGTTTTTTCTGGTTAATGTTCTGGAGTAGTTAGAAAGTCAGTTCCTGATGGAAGGAATTATGCTGTTTACTGTTAATTTACCAGCATCCACCATATCCCCCATACTAGTGGAAGGTGGCCCTGCCCACAGCAGGGGCATTGGAATAGTAGGAAGATTTCACCTCAGGCTGTTTTGCACCAAGCTGGCTTATTATTCCTGATACCTTTTTCTGTACCAAACTGCTCTCCTTGGCTGGAGGAGAGATCTACCCTGGGTTTCTGTCCTCCTCTGAGAGCATCTGGAGAGCTCCAAGACCCACAGGTACTCACAGCAACCTTGGGACTGCTTGGTTCCTTACAGCAGATTGGGTCATTGGTAATCTGTGGAAAGTCAATATTTTTCATTGCTTTAGCTGAATATTTGGGCCAAAGAGACCTTCTGGTTTCATTTTGAAATTACATTGAGCTGAAATATTCCTTGCATTTAGTTAAGCACTTCTAGCAATGTTCTGTCCCTGGGAAGCTGAAGTAACAATACTCTAAGGAGGTTATGTTGCAATTGATTTGGATGTGTTATAGTTTCATTTAATTTTTTATTCCTGTTTTCTATCCCATGAGTACACCACAAAAAGTCTAAAGCTGTCTTTCAGTGAGGGATAGCTGAACAGGAGCTTTTGTGTTTCTCACCACTTCCTCAGACAGTGGTAGCACTTAGGGTTTGATGGTGGAAATCTTCCATAACCTGACCCTAGTTTTCTAATACAGAGAATATAGTAGGATTATGCTCTCAATTAGGATTTCTATATGTGGTTACACTTCCTAAAAGGTGATTCACATAGTATCAGTCAAAATAATTCCAAAATAATACTTGCAACATGATGTGGTTTTCTATGGAAATAATGTGGAGCGTCTCTGTTGGTAAGCAATCCATATTTTATACCTATTTTTTAGCCTAGGAATTAGATTGGTTAGGTTGTAAGTTTTCCTGTTCCTTTTCATATCATGAGCCTACCATAAATCTGTAGGCTAACTCACAATGCAGATTTTGGACCATCTGTCATCTCTGGAATATAATATCAGTGGTTCTAAAAAAACTTTTCCCACATAAACATCCCCCTCTCCAAAGTCAGGAAAAGCAGCCCTTCCCATCTAAAACATACCATTTAGTTTTCAAATTGCCATTTATTTGGCTTGGAAAAAACCAAAGCTCTCTCTGGTCAGTGCTGGGTGGGGAAAGCATCAGAGCACACAGACCCTGAGCCCTTTTGGTGCAAGGATTTGGATCTTTGGGTGAAGTTCTGACCCAGCCACAGAACAGGATTGTTTTCTTCTCCAAAAGGCATTGATTTTATTGCCCTCAGTATCACACTTTGATTAATTCCTTCTTCTTCCCCAGGAGTGATGGGGCCGTGGGCTGTGCCAGCGCCGGGAGTGAGCTCGGTGCCGTGGGCTGCTCCTCCTGCGGGGAGAGGGGAGGAGCAGCAGCAGCGAAAATGCCTCTGGCGAGCCCCACGGAGCACTATCTGCGGCAGGCAGCTGCTCAAGCCTCCCGGGCTGTGCCAGGCTCACTGCTCTTGCTGACTGCACTTTCTCACCAGCCCCACACGCTCTCCACACAGACCCCCTTTCAAACATGGTCTGGGTGACAACAAATTCCCTCTCTCATCAGCGCTCTGGGCCCGGCAGCTGAAGCAGAACAGACCAGCTTAGTAAACCTCTACCTGCAAGGAATTTGCTTCCTAAAATAGCTGCAGAGCTGTGGGGTATTTTTATAGCAGCTACACAGGCATTCTCTGTTCTGAAGGACTGGAAAGAGAACTCTGAAGTGTTGGCTTGAGTGTAAATTGATGGAATTCTGCCTGAGTTTGAGGAGAGTCTGGAACCCTGGGAAGGGTTAAGTGCCTGCCTAATCTTGAATGGACTTTGAATATGATACTCAAGGGTACCCGTGTAAACATAACCTTGTGAAGACCCTTCACTGCTGGTAATTTTTCTAGGAATGTCAGGCTTCAGTAGGCATCACGTGTATTATCATAACAATCCCAGTATTTAACAAGGTTTCTCCATCAGTAATAGAGTTATTTTAGCATTTCTATCTTCTTCGTGGAACAGAAAGTGTGGAAAAGGGAACAGTGGGGCCAAGTTTATTTTGTTTAGATCAGCCTGAATGTAGGATTTCAATGTGAACAAATGTAATAGCTCACAGAATCACTGAGGTTGGAAGAGACCTTCAAGATCATCCAGTCCAACTGCCAACCCTGTGCAACCACAGTCACCCCTAAACCATCCATCTCCCCAAGTGCCACATCCAGACTCCTCTTGAACAGTTCAGAGATGGTGACTCACCACGTCCTTGGGCAACTTATTCCAGTGCCTAACCACTCTTCAAGTGAATTTAAAACAAATAGCTAATCTGAACCTCTGAACCACTGGTGCTGCTTAAGGCCATTTTCTCTCATCCTTTGACTACAGACACAGCAGAAGAGGCCAACTTCACCTCACTACAACCTCCTGTCAGTTCTAAAGAGCAGTGAGGTCTCCTTGGGCTCCCTCTTTCTCCAGACTAAACAACCTGAGTTCCCTGAGCTGCTGCTCATTGGACATGTCTTCTAAGTGCTTCACCAGCTTTGCTGTACTTCTCTGGACATGCTCCAGCACCTCAACATCCTTTTAGAAGTGATGAGCTCAAAACTGAACAGAGCACTTGAGATGCATCCTCACCACTGCCCAGCACAGGGGGACAATCACTTCCTGGAATTGCTGGCCACACTATTGCTGATACAGGCCAGAATTCCATTTGCCTTTTTGGCCACGTGGGCACACTGCTGGCTTATTCCCAGCTGGTTGTCAACCAGCACCCCCAGGTCTCTTTCTGCTGAGCAGCCTCTCAAACCACCCTGCCCCAGATGCATGGGGCTGTTGTGACCCAAGTGTAGTTTTGTGACAGCTCCAGGCTGGCCAAGGCTGGTTTCTCCACCCATCCCCACTGCTGTTTCTTCACCTGTTTGTGTATCCTGGCCATCTGCCAGCTCCTGTTTGAGGAGTGCCCTGCCTGAGGAAAACAAAAAAGGGTCATGTCAGCTGGAGAGGAATATGTGCTGCTTAGGGAAGATGAAGCCTGCTTAAATTAGAAGCATCAAGGACAGTCCTTGACTTGCTGTTTCTGCTGGAAGGCCAGTCAGTCCCTGTGCCCTGCAGTTATGCTGGGAGGAGCGTTTAGGTTTCATTAACCAAGATGAAGTTTCACTTTGCTTCTATAGTAACCTGGCTGAGAAGTCAGAGGTGGATCTGGATGGAAAGCAAAGCATCTTTGTGTTAGACACAGAGCTCTCCTGGCTCTGCCCTCTGCTTCCTTGGTGTGGGTATGTATGTGCTTTGGAAGTGTGGATGTGAGGACATGGTCTTAGCAGGTCAGAAGAGCTAAGCAGGTCACCAAGGAGGTGCAGAGGAATGTTTCCCAAAGCAGAGGGGTGTGCTGGGGGCTGTGCAAGTGGAGCTTTACCTGCAAAGGCAGTGCATGACTGGCTGAGTGACATGGGCACACCTGCACGTTTGTCCTTGGGCACTGGACCAACCAGTGGATGTTCGATTCAAGTTGCCAGTAGAGTTTGAAGAGAGCCTAATCTGTCTCGGGGATATCAGGACCCAGCGCTTTCCTTGAGAGATATTTTTGTCATGAGTATTCTCAGAGTGTATCAGGATGTCAGTCTGACATGGTCAGGTATCCACATCTCTTGGGGCCCAAGGTGGGGATGGTGTCAGCTGTCACCCTGAGAGTGAACAGGCAAGTTCCCGACTTCCCTGAGCCACCATTCTGCTGCACAGTGACCACAAAGAATTTGCAGGAGCCACTTCCTAGAGAATATGGCCCAAAACCTCCTCTGCAGCTGGTGCCTCCTCCACCCCAGCCCCTTCTTGAATATCAGGCATTTGGCTTGTCCAGGGATTCAAATTAACCCTTTCCCTGACCTTGTGCAGTGCTTATATTCGTGTCCCCAACTGCTGGATTTAAACTGGAAACCTTCAGTGCAAAGGCAGTGTCGTTTATTTTTAATCTGTGGCAGTGTGTGAGCATTAATTAGGACTGATAATAAGGAACACAAACCTATTGGCACCTTCTTGTTGGTATCATTGAGGAATGCTGGCATGGTGACAGCTCAGGTTCTGCTCTCTGTGTAAGAAGCACACACTAGCCAGTGAACATGCTGAGAAAATAGGAAGTACCTCTGTGATTTCTAAATGAGTCCATCCCTGTGGGTAGAAGTTGCCATCTTGGTTACTGTGTGCTAATGAAATGGAAACATTAGTTATTTATGGGCAAAATAAGGGCTGTTCTATTTGTGTTGTGGTAGTACAATGTTGTAAGTGTTTGGGCAGCCCAAACACTGCTGGTGGCATGGTAACTAGAGGAGAAAACTTGGATGGCTTGGGATGTAGACAGCCCGTGCTGATATATTTGTAACAGCAGGTTACCACGCAGAAAATACTCCTGTGGTTAAAAATGCTCAAGGGAGTGGATGTGCTGGAGGTAACCTGAGTCCTGCCAAGAACTCCTGAGAATCACTAAGAGCCTTTCCATTTATTTCAGTGGCTACTTTATGGACCGTGAGAGTTAATTTTGTGGGTAAATGTCTTTTCCATGAGGAAAGCAGCATCACCAAATCAGAATTCAAGATGCCCTGTGGGACCCTCCCAGGTCATGGTAGCAGCTCTGAGACTGTTCCCCAGGCTGTAGCCTAGATTCTATCACATCTGGGATAGTCTGTGCTCTTTGATGGTCAGATCACTGCTCCAGCAGATCCAGAGAAAGAGCAGAAGGATATAATAGCTAGGTCTGACTGTGGCTGTCCTGGTGAGTGGAGACAGAGGGAGTTCTGGTGATGATGCAGCTGCTCCCCTGGAATAAGGCAGGGTTTGCTAAAGAGGAGCCAACAGTTCAGTTGCTTTACTATTCCTCTGACAGCCAGAAAACCCCACAATATGGGAAGCTTCATCCTTTCCTGTCATTTAACAGTAAACTTGAATAGTGAAACCCAAAACCCAAATCCTACATAATGTAATTATATTAATAAATACAGTTCATCAATTCCACATAATATCTCCTGGTGATACAGGGGATTTCTCCCCTCCTTTTGCCTTTGTTCTTTTTATTGAGTTTAGCATCCCCTTATACTGCATCAGGAGGAGTAAATTACTTCAGTTATTTGTCTTTGTTGCAAAAGAAATAATTACAGCCTTTACAGTCCCTCTTATGGATCCTCCCCAATGCACTTCCACTTTCCCTGTCCTTCTCTTTCTCCCCCTGCCTTTGTGTGTCCCTTTTGACACAGGATGACCAGAAGCATATGTAATGATCCAGACTGGGGATTGCTGCTGCTGAGGTGCCTAATAGGATTATAGGATTTTCAGCATTAATCCTTATCCTATTCTTTAGGCAGACTAACCTTTTACTTAGATTTTTGCCTCCTGTTGCACAATTATTTGACTCTTCAGTGATTTCTTTACAGCTGCTGTTTTGTCCTTTTCCAAGGTGATTGTAATTGGTGTAAACCTCTAGCACAGAACAGTGTAAGAACCATCAGGCTGTTGTGGTTATTTGTTTAGTGCTGCAAGTGAGCTTTTCCTAGCTCACTGATGGATGTCACCACTTCCTTGCCTCTCTCTGTACTCTGAGGGTGTGTGCTTGCTGTAGTCCAGACTACAGAACATATCTGTAGCTTTAAATGTTGCAACTACTCTACATCAAGCTCTGGGAGTTTGACGATCAGGATATCTGCTTCTGCACAGAAGGTAAAGGGGCCAAGGCTTTCCTGGGTACACGACTCATTCACAGAAGCTTTGAAAGATGGAAATGGGTGGGGAGTGGGTTGACTCTGGTTTCCTAAGGAAATGAGACTTAAGCTGTCTGTTTTTCCACTGCTGCAAAACTTCTGCATCTGCAGAGCCATTGTGGTCAAAATAGATGGGTCAGAGGGGTCTCAAATATAAATTGCCTACATTATTCCTAAGAATTAGCTGCTGGATAGGAGATTGTTTTATAGCACTGTCTGCCAGGAGGTAAAAACTGCAGTGCTGACTCCATAGGTAGGTCATTAATTTGGCTGGCTAGCACCAGGCAGACAGACAGTGCCTGTAATACAGAAGGAGTCACAGCACATCTGAGTCCCAGGTCAGCTGGCAGCTGTGGGAGGGGCAGTCCTGTGATTTTGGGGATGTGGGAAGAAAGCTGAAGGTCCTGTGATCTGGTTCAGAGAACATCAGGAGTGTTGCAGAAAAAGAATCTAGAGATGATGAGGACTGGGGAATGTTATGGTTGGAATTGGTGTGGCTGGGGCTGCTATCTCTCAAACTGGGGGCTGTCAGGATGACTGCCAGGGAGCAGCTTGTTTTGGAGGCAGTGGAATGATGTGCAACAGGGGAGCAAGGAGCAGAGAGCTCCAGGGTGTGGGAGAATACTTGCAGGGAACAGCAGAGGAAGAGGGCGGTGACACTGCAGTTGTTAAAGGAGAGAAGGGACCAAGGTAGGATGTGATAAAAAAGCAAACCAACAGTGGTTAGGAACAACGTTTTTCAGGCATGGAAAGCAAAGATAAGTTACTTCAGCTTTTTAGGCTGGGAGTGGGGGTGACTGGAACAGGGGAGAGAGGTTTAAACTCTGCTGCATCTGGATGGGGTAGAGACCACACAAAGCAGGTGGAAAGGAGACTTGGACAAGTAAAGACTTTCTGGCTTTCAAGGGACAAAGGAGGGACAAAGGATCAGCCTCAGGTTTGTATATAGCGTGCAGAAGGAGTGATTTGGCAGCAGTCTGAGCATGGAGATGAAGGAAGGCAGGAATCAACAATAACTTTAATTATGCAGGAAGCTTGGATGAAGGGGAAGTGAGGATTATTGTCTTGAGCAGAGTAGAGGAACTGAGGGAAGAGATGGAGGATTGACGTGTGTGTTTGAATTAAATCAATTGTACTCAACCCTGATCCAAAGCCAAGTGAAGACAGTAACTTCAAGAGACTTTTTGGAATATCCCTATATGCAAATATTTGTCTTAAAAACCCTGAATATGCTTTACAGAAATGCCCAAACAACTTTAGTCTTCCATTTGTAGAGTGTGCCCAGAGCTTATGTGGCCCCATCCACTTAGTAAGCCACAGCAGTGACAAGAGTGGCTTCCAACATTCCTTAAAACAGTTTTCAGTCTGGTAAACAACAGCAGTAATAAACGTCCATATATGCACACAACACAATCCAGGGCAAATCAGTGAAACTCTCAATCCCCAGTTTAGGGAGTTCACATCACCTTTTAACTGTCCCTTGCTCTGCACATGCAAAATTATTGCAATTTCCTTCCCTCACAGGATTTTTTTTCCCGAAATATTTATTGTCTGCAACTAATTATTTTCTATAATTATTATTCCTATAAACCACTTGCTTCTTCAGGATCCAGTGACTTTCTGTTACCAGCACAAACTGAGGAAATGAATATCAATCATTCAGTGATTATTTGCAGGAAATAAAACTGTGAGATAGCAACCAGCCTAGGCCAAGAAGGAAGAACAGCATTGCAGTGCTTTTTATAAGGAGAGCCAAAAATATTTTTCATGTGCTCAGCTGGTAATTTTCTGAATATTTTAGTTTTCTTCTTTTTGTGAACTCTACCTTTTTTGGATTAGCTCCTGCTACCACTGAACTCAGGATATTTGTTATTGGCCTCAGTGAGAACAGGATCAAGCCATTGTCTGTGTGTTTGTCCTTGCCTTAACCCATGTTGCTGTTTGGTGGGATACTGCAAGAGACAAAAACACCTCTGATTTCCCAGAATCTGAGTGTTTGTATATGATCCTTACAGATAGCACAAGTCCCTCTGAGTGAAATCAGTTTGGAACTGACTGTTTCCAGAAAAGCTTTGTGAAACCAGTGTGAAGCCTCTGTAAAATGTTGAATCTCCTCACTCAGTGGCTGCTTTTCTGAAGTCTGCATTGTGCTTCAGGTTCTGCTAAGCCATGCTACAGTGAGCATGGTGAATAACAGGCAAATTGCCTTTGGAAATCAAGATGTGTGCTGGCTCACCCCATTCTTTCATAAATACCTTCCTGAGCTCCGGGAAGTAGGATGGTGCACCATATCCCAGAGTGTTAATTTTTAATGTCTTATGCACGTAATGGACTTGACTGTAATTACCAGTCCCACAGCACACAGTCACTGCTGGCAGGGTGGAAAAAAATGACTGCAGGTCCGTGTGGCTCCACAATTAGGGATTGAAACATTGATCATTTTCACTCCCTGGAGCAGAGGAAACAGTTGTGTGAATTTAAAGCAAAAGCTTCAATGGAAAGATGGGTAGTTGCACGACAATAAGCATTACCCTGCAATCTATTAAATTTAGACTTTGCAGCATCATCCTCCTGCACTGAATAAAACTGACTGAAACCTGGGCAGGGCAAAGTGGTTTTGACAAGCCTATGCTTACATCCAGAATAATCCAAGTGAATAAGCGTGCAGGCAGTGATGCAGAGAGAACCTAGTATAAAAAATTCTCCTTGTCTTTTTTCGTCAGTAGTGCTATTTTTAACTTACAGATCCTTGTTTCTTTCTTACATGAAATCTTGAAGCTGACAGCATCCCTTTCAGATTTGAAAATGAAAGGAAGCTGTTTGAAAGAGCAGCAGAGCTGGGATTTTCAGGCCTGTGTGTTAGTATATCTTGGTGGGCAGATTCTTCCTCCTTTTATGAGCCCAAATTGTCTTTACTAAACAGTGCAGGGTTCTTCCCTATACCAGGTTTAATGTAGGATAAGGCACCCAAACCCTTGCACCAGCAGAATTTGGATCCTGCTTTATCATCTGCCACCTTTTCAGAGGTGGAAGGGATTTTAGACAAATAATTCTCTCTCTGAAAGCAGTACTCCCATATTCCTGGTGTTGCAGTAGATTGTTTCAAGATCAGATTTTTAATTTCCTTTTGAAAGTGTAGTGGTGGCCTTTTTTGTTTGGTTTGGTTATTTTGTCTTGTGTGTCACTCATAAGATATAGCTTTGGAAACAACTGCAAAAGGAAAATCAGCCTGAATCTCTGCTATTCATTCATGTCACTGGCAATAGCTGTTCTGAATTCAGTGATGCAAAATCACTCCTGTACTATACTTAGTGCACTCAAGCTTAAATCAAATCCTAACACTTTTTACCAGTGCAAAACCCACATTTCAAAACACAGGGGAAAAAAATCTTTCCCTGTGACAGGAAATCAATTTAATCCATTTATTGTTTGTTTGTTTTTTCCAGGCTTATATTTGGCACACTGTACCCCGCATATTATTCTTACAAAGCCGTGAAATCAAAGGACATCAAAGAATATGTGAGTAATGAGGTTTGTGGCTGTGCTGGGGGGTTGTTTTCTAAGATTGCTCTTCACCACATTGGAAAGGTGTTGCCTGTATGCTGGGAAAGCTCATAAAGCAGTGCAAGGGGCAGACTGGCCTGAAGGACTGCACTGACTGATTGCTGGGCACAAATGAGACTTGGGTTTGTGCTTCTGGCTCCAGTGCAGGGCTGATGTGCTCCTCCTGACAAATGTGTGCTGTTCCTCTGGTGGTGAGATATACAGTCGACTTAAAAGGCATTTGGCATCCAGAGCTTTGTGTGCTCCTCTTTGTTTCTGAAGAGCAGCATAAATCAAAGCCTTTTCAAAAAGCCTTGAAGCTTGAACTGCTCATTCAAAACAAGGATAAGAGGAGGCAACTCGAAGTACATATGACTGAATCCTCAGACAGAAACATCCTTCCTTGCAGGGCGACCTATTTACAGGCAGGTCTGGCAGCTGGGTGTGCTCTCTTTTTTCTTTTTGCTGAAAAATCTTCCCCAGGCCCTGGTTTTTAAAGGCACATGGGGCCATCAGGGAAAGTGAAATGAGGGAGAATCAAAAGCACTTGGATGTTGTTGGGGTCCTGTAGGATTTGTAGTGCCCTTCACAACCTGAGCTCTTTTAATTTCATTGAACCCAGCTCAGCCTCCAGATCTTCACTCCTCAATCCTCTCAAGATCCCAGGGATAGCAAGCCCATTTTCTCATCTGGATAACAGCATAGATTTCTATCTCATTAAATCTTTAGTGCAAACTCAATCTGGGACTCACTGTGGCTGCTAAGAGTTTTGTTTATAATTTTCCTCTGTCAGAAAATGGCTTGGGGTATTTTGAGAAACATAAGTGTTACAGACCACAGCAGATACTTAAGGCAAAATGTCTCTGCAGCCCTTTCACAGCTGTGCTTCTCATGGCCTCTTCCTTGAAAATCTGAAGATGTGCACAAGCATCTCCGAGCAGTGTCTGCCACTGATACTTAACATTTCCATTGTCCCTTTCTGGAAGGTATTTTGTTGAAGGGTCCAATTCCTGTTGGAAATTTAATTGTAAAAGAGGAACTCACATCAGACACTTGTGGTTGTGACGTAAATGTGAGAATAGCTGATCTAAGATCTGGTCTGCCCTTGCAATTGATTTTATAGAAGTTCTGGCAATGTATCCATTAAGGCCTGATTAAAAAAAAAAAAAGGTAGTAATTTACTCTGACACAGGAGGAACCTTCACTTATTAATCAAAACTTGTATCACTCTAAAGTAATTTTATTCTGCTTGGTAATAGTAATTTTGATGAATGTTTTAGGCTGATCCAAACCCATCCACCCCAGGTCTTGGTTTGTGTTTAAAAGTTTTGCTGGCAGTAATGTCTAGCTGAGAGAGCCATGTTGGCACTGAGGCTCTGAGGAGTCACAGTTACATAAAAAGTCTGGCAGAATCTGTGCTGGGAAGATGATGCTCTCAGGCATTTGGCAGTGCCATTATTGCTGTAACACTATATATAGGTATAAATATGCACATAAATATAAATCCCAGGAGAGCAGTTATGTAGCAGAGTGACAGGTGCTCAGGGAACAATTCCAGTACCTACAGGGAGATGGAGACCATCAGTACTGTCCCACTGTATCAGGGAGAAGATGGGGATATCTTTGCCAAGCTGGTGAGATCCAGATTTATTGATGCCTCCATTCCCCAGAGCAGTGCCTGGTGTAGGCATCCCTCTTGTACTCTCTTCCCTCCAACCTTTCCTTAGTCTTTTGTAAGTGTACCAGCCTTAGCTAACATGGTCCAATTCTCTAATTCATGGATTTTCATGGGTTTTATTTCCTTAAGCTTTCTAACATTCCAGCAAAGCTGCTTAGAGATCTGCATTTTCAAATACACCTAACTAAACAACAGTTGTCAGTTAAATTAACAACCTTTGTCTCACCATCTTTTTCCATCCTAAAAGAACCAATACTACATACTTCAGAATAATTGAGCTGTGCTTTTGGATGCCATTTAGTGCTCAGTGACAAAAAATTCCAAATTCCTGGATTACTTGAGGTGCTTCAGTTTATCTGACCAAGTCACCATCCCCAAAGATCCTCTTGTTGTCACCCCAAAGGAAACCATGGGGAGTTTCCCCAGTTGAACAGAGACAGCACAGCACATACTCTCACTACCAGTATGAGGTAAAACATTCCCCTCTAAGCCCCAGGCAAGGGATTTAAACTATTGCCCTTGCCCTTGTCACTGGGTGTGGTGGGAGCAGGCACAGCCACTCCAGGGCTGCCCACTGAGTCAGTAAGTTGTGGTGAGTTGATTGTGCTCCTGAACCCTGGATTACAGGATGGGAAGTTACCTCTTTATCTGTTCCTGGCTATAGGTATTATGTAAGTAATTACATTTTGTCTTTACTGGAGTTTGGCCAACAACCGTATTTTAACACTTGCTATTAACACGAGCCAAGTGAGATTTTTAATGCCCTGTGACAGGGCTGTCATGCTCTAGTGGCCAGTGGAGTTTCTGTAAGGACACAGTCAGGCTGCTCTTCTTTTCCTGAAACCAGTCCTAAAGGCCACAGTCACCTTCCCAAGAGCTGTGTAAATCTGACATGTTATGTGCTGGAGTGGGGCAAACTGGCACCTTCAAGTCCCCAGTAATTGCTAAATACACAGTGGGGAGGGTGAGTGGGTAAGAATTTCTTTTCCTGTGAGAGTTATTCTGTGCACTTGTGCCTGTAAGAGATAGTCTGAGGCTGTTTTTGTTTACCAGGTCAAATGGATGATGTACTGGATCATATTCGCACTCTTCACGACAGCAGAGACATTCACTGATATCTTTCTTTGCTGGTAAGCACCAGAGGGGACAGGCTCTTTGGCATGAGATGAAAAGAAAATGGAAATGTTTACAAGGGGCAAAAAGGCACACAAAGGTGCACTGATTCCTGTACAGGGGTTCAGCAGCTTCAAGTGCATGGAGGGTTTTTGTCTGCAGGAGACATGCTTCCTTTCTCAGTGCTGTCACAGGAAAAACAAGAAAGAAGTGGAAAGGCTCAGTGGTATCTCATTAGCAGGAAATCATTACTGGTCTCTCAGGCCCTGCCTGTCAGAGAGGCACAGCTGACTGCCCAGTTGGATGCTTGCAGAGATCATCACATAAATAACAGTTATTTAGCTACAGGCAGAGTTTTAGACGTGCCTGGCTGTATCCTACAGTAAATTCACAGACTGTGGATCAGGTACAAACAGCCCTGCAGCACAAGACTTTGTAGGTTGCTGTGTGGTTGATTTCTCCTTGGATGTTTGCCTGACATATTCCTGATTAGGCTGGATTTCTGCTTTGATGGAGGACAGTGACAGTCCACACTGCTGTGGCTCTCTGGTGCCAGTGAAGGATTCCTGGTGACCTTTGTCAGAATGAGAGTGCATAAACGCCCATTTATCAGATCCAGTTCTTTTTGGATGCTGAGGTTTGAAAGTGTTTGTTACTTGGTTGCTCTTTATAATAAGATCTTTCTACCAGAAACCAGTGAGATCAGTAGACTTTAGGATGAAAATTTAATTGTAGTGCATGGCCCTTACAGCCTATTCCTGCATAGCACTGCATGCCTTGAGTGAGTCCTCCAGATAAAGGAAATTAGGAGAACTTAGCAACATGTCAGATCTATTGAAAAGGAGATAAAGTACATTATTGTCTATCTAATTTGCATGCAGATCTACCTCTCCTGTGTTCATCTGGAGCTTTGTTTTTTTTGGAGGATGAATTATGTGGGTCTGTCAGGAGAAATAGCAGAGGGCTTATCCAGCCTGTGAAATCAAGTGTGCTGTAGAGATCCTCAGTGAGGTGGGAGATCAACCTGGCACATCCATGCTCAGAGCAGAGCATTGCAGAGGCCTGTTGTGTCAGACCTGGGTGCTGGCTGGCCCAGCTGGCTCAGTGACAGCACTGTGTGGCACAGCAGGAGCCTGTCTGGGTCCAGCTGGGCTGGTCCACAGCCACCACAGGTCTCTGCACTGCTCTTGCTTGCAAAGGGTAGCACCTGTTCATCACACTGCTGTGGCAGCACCATGCCTGCCCACATGAAGATGCTGCTGGGTGGCCAGTCTTGAGCTCTAGGCTTTGTCCTCCAGATAATGTAATCTCAGGATGTCCCTAGATGCTTGCTGCAGCTAAAGCATGTCCTGTTGTTAATGTCCCCCATATTTTGCAGCCCTACCTGACAGTCAGTGTGGATCTGCACATTTATGTTGCTTGCACAGCAAAGGTTCTTGCATTTCAGTTTCAGTCATGTGTTAGCTTAAAAGCTGAGAGACAGAGACATGGAAAGTGTATAACTATATCAATGAAATATTGGTTTGCTGGTTTGGTCTTTGCTTTCTTACAATGACTGGGGATACTGTGAAGACAGCACCTGTGATCTTTGCATATAGAAAGCTCCTCTTATCACACATCAGAGTCTCTTCCAGACCATTAAATAATAGTCCTGATAACCAAGTAAAGATTCACCTACATGCCTCACTGAGATATGTACAAAACTGAGTCAATATGCTTTAATCTTTAGACTTTTTGGTAAGCAAAAGATGCCTTGAGCTAGGCTGTGCTGAGCATCTCCAATTCAGGGCAGTGGTTAAATTGGGAGCAGACAGTAACCTTCTCTTTCTTCTAGGTTTCCATTCTACTATGAACTCAAAATAGCTTTTGTAGCTTGGCTGCTGTCTCCATACACAAAAGGCTCCAGCCTCCTGTACAGGAAATTTGTCCATCCAACACTGTCTTCAAAAGAAAAGGTAATCACATGCCTGGACCCTCTCTGGGTGGAACAGAACTGTGGTGTGTTTACTCCAGTCCCTATATCATTCATTTTCATGGATGAATTGGGAGTTACTGATTCTCTTCCTCCATCATTTGATCCCCTCCTTTTGGTTGGTGTTTTTGTATTTTGTGGTAGTCTTGTTTTTAAATACTGGCCTCTGTTCAGTGCACTCACACTTATTAACTCATTTTTGTTCAGTTGAGAAGCTGGGAGGGAGGGGGATAAAAATACTTCCTGAGCTGCTTTGTGTGTACTGGGTGATTATAGCTGGAGTGCTCTGTTGTGGCTGGATATAACAAATAAGAGAAACTTGGTCTGGCAGCCAGGACTCCTCAACTTTGTTCCCAGCTCTGCCTAAAACATTGTACAGCAATGAGACAGACAGCCCAGGCAGTCTAAAATGGGCTTAGCAAGCACATGCCTGGCTGTGAAATGTGGTGAAAAAATGCATGTAGCATGTGGAGGTCCTAGGTTAAAAAATGTCTTGCCCAAATTAAAGACGCTAATTTTGGGAGAGGGACATTACAGCTTGGATCATTTGCCTGCTTGGGAGATTCCTGTGGCTGTGAATGGGACACTGTCAGGCAGATCCATTTGGTTCATGTGAATAAATGAGCCAGGAACAGCTATTGTCACAGACCAACATGAAAACTGCTTAGTGTTTCCTGCACTGGCAACTTGGAAATGAAAGCTCTCCATTTAGCCACAGCAGTGAAGGAGCAGTTGGATCTCAGTCCTGTCCAAGTGGGAATCAGTCCCCTGTCTCTGCTTCCCTTTGCTTGTGCTTCTCCCAAGTAGGGCTCATGCATTTTGAGTTGCCACCTCTTACCTGTGGGGAATAGGGAGAGCAGCCAGCAGCTCCTCACAGCCTCCAGTCCCTGCTAACCCAGCATATCCACCAGCTGAGTACTGGGTCATTGCTATCATTATCATCCAGACCCAGTGCCCTGAGGGAGGGAGAATAAGGGCAGGAACCTCCCTAACTGTTTCACTGTATGCTGAGCAACATCAAAATCCAGAAGCTCTGGACCTTCCAATTCCATGGGCATCTGAAGCTGGGCACTGCCTTGATGTGCAGAGATATCCCAGATATTTCTGAGGCCACCTGTCCTGGACACAGGGCAGTGCAGCTTCAGCTGCCCAGTGTCATAAGATGGTTATTTTTAACTATGAGGCAATCCCATTTGTCTTTAGGGTGCATGGTTTGCAAATGGCTGTCAGTCCATGCTGCTCAGGCAGATTTCTCTTCCTTCCAGGAACCCAACTTTGGGTCCCAATCTTCCACTTGTAGAATAAAGAGTTCCCAAACCCTGCAATGGAGGTTACTGCCTCCCAGCAAACTTTTCCTCCTCCCAAATATTGACAGTAAACTTCTTTCCAGCCACAGTGGAGGAAATGGAGGACATCTACCTCTACAAAGTACGACCTGACTGTGCCATGATTTTGAAGCCGGGAGCATAAGCCTGAACTTGTCCTTCTTGTGCGTTGTTTTGATGGTTTGGTTTGTTTTGTGCTCTGGCAGGAGATCGATGACTGCCTCATCCAGGCGAAGGACCGCAGCTACGACGCCCTCGTGCACTTTGGGAAGCGGGGGCTGAACGTGGCAGCCACGGCAGCTGTCATGGCAGCTTCAAAGGTAAAGGTGCAGGTCAGCATGGGGACTCATTAACATCCTATCTGCACCCATTGCCAGCAGCAGCCACAGTGTGCAGGGGGAGAGCTGGTGGGGGTAGGCATTCCCTCATTATTTTGCATAGTGACCTGTAGTTCTGTGTAGTGACAGGAAAGATGATGACATTCATGAAGACTAAAAGTTGTTCTTCTGCAAGGCATACACATAACATAACTGGTGTATAATTCTCTGCAGAGATGTTATATAGGAGTGAATGGGAAGTGCCATTAGTTCCTTTTGGAGGACAAGCAGATATTGGATGAGGGGTCTCATCTGAAGGGGGTGTATTCTATACTCTCTTCAAGGCAGAGCCAAACCCAGAAAAGAGCTGCTATCTGTTGTTCCTTTTCTTGCATAAAAGCTGCAAGCACTTGATAACTGCATTTTGGGGTCCTGCCCTCTGGCCATGGGCTATCATAGCTTAGAGTCGATGTGTACAGCATGTTTTGGGTGTGAGATTTGGCTCTCAAACCTGTTGCAAAAGGATAGTTAGAAACATATGGACAAGGAGAGTACTGGTAATAGGAGCAACATGAGAATGGGAGTTGAAGGAAGTTATTTTCCTCTGCCAAATTATTTTCCTATGACCTCAGGCACATGACTTTAGTATGTCTTGGCCTTACTTCCTGCAAAAATGCATAATGCATCCTTGGAGGACCAAATACCATAAAATCTATAAAGCCCCTTGAATGCAAGGTATTACAGAAGGGAGGAGCCCAAAGGGTGTGCCTTTCTCATGGGATCATAAAGATGTGGTAAATTAAAAAACTGTCTCCCTTTTCTCTGCCTAGCATTGTGCAGAGTATGTTGTCAGGCCTGTCTTCTCCTGAACTGTTGTTCTTCAGTAGGAAGACTCTTCTAACCCAGGGACTGTGAGATAAACCAAATCTGGATTGAAACCTGGGATAAACGTGGAGCTAGGGCAGTGCTGTGCATCGTATGCCCAATGAAATAACAGGAATCATTTCTATGATTCCTCCAGGACACTTAACAGTTTTGCTGTTACCATGTAAGCCTGAAGAAGTCACACTGGGGACATAAATAGACTCTAGGAATGCCAGTTTTGCCAGCACTGCCTTTGCTCTGAGCCCCTTCCTACAGTCTGTGCTGCAGACTGTCTGTGCTAGAGCTGTTTTTAGGACAGAGTGAGAAACTATGTGTGAATCCCAAAGGAATTCTGGCTTCTGTCTAGGTAGCTCCTGAATATGAGAAGCTCAAGAGTAACCTAAACCCACAGTGCCAACCTGTTCCTCCATCCTGCAACAGTGTCTGCATCAGCTGTTCAAGTGGAATGAACAGTCAGCACCACAGTTCTCCTTCCCCCTGTTCCACTTTTCTGGTGTTTTTCTTAAGAATCTCTGCCCTGAAATGTGGCACCAGTGGCAATGGGGAAAAGAGGGAAGAGTCTCCACAATACAAGGAAGCTGTTGTTATTCATAGTTGATGAAACTTCTCATTCAGTGGTGGAAGAAAACAACTCTGTGACCTGTGTGGTATTATTGTACTGCACATCTGCCAACACAACTTGGGGGAAAACTGACAAGATATTGCAACCTGTAAATGGGCCTGAGGAGTCTTTCCTGGAAAATGATTTGTTAATAAGATTGAGAGGTTGTTATTGAATAGATTGATAGATTTTTACAACAAAGCAAGGACTGTTCGAGTATTTTCTTCAGCCTTGACATTTAAATCATTCTGAATGTATGAGGGAAAAATAGGACCCCTGGCTTCCTTCACTGCTTTGGCTTGAGACCTCCAGCAAGTTGCTTGTTTCTGTGTGCCTCAGGGTGCAGATCCAACAGAGTGTGAGCCCATCTGACTGCTCTCCTCCTCCAAAATGAGGTAGTTCTCCAGCTCCCCGTGTGCACCAGCATTTTGGACCTCCTCAGGTTATCTCTAATTTATCAGAAAGTTAATCCTGAAAGAAAAAGAAAGGGGTATGTTCTTTTGAGCCCACAAATGTATCTTGAGTGCCTGAACCAACATAAGAAAAGGGATCAAACTGCACTGAGGAGCATGGCTAGAGGAAAGGAAAGTAAAATCATCCTTTCCTGGTCTTGGCAAGCAGAGAGATGAGCTGTGCTGTTGATGGAAATACATCCCAGCCTGTTCCCAGTGTAATATCCAGGAATGGTTAAAGCAGCTCCTGTCCCTTGCCCTTCAGAGACAGGATGTGCTGCTGCTCTGGCAGGGAGAGCTGCAGGTGTGAGTTACAGCCTGGTGTGCTGCAGGGCAAAGAGCTGAGCTGGGGTTCCTCAGGCATTCAGGGTGTGGTTGGGTGGGTGGGACCTGTCTCCACCTGGCTGTCGCTGCTGCTGTGGATGGAGTTGTTTCTCAGAAAGCAGTGATACAGCAGGCAGGGGTGGGAGCTGTTTGTGCTGCCCTGGTTTTCAGCTGCTGTCTACTACATGTCAACACGCTACTTGCTCACTCGAGAAGGTATAACTGAGCCAGATTATCCTGTGTGAGGGATGTTTAAATGACTAATTATCTGGAAAACACTTTGAGCAGACAGATGCCAGACCAGACTGCAGTGCTGTCCTTAGGGGGAAGTTTCCAGGGAAGGAGGAAAGAGAATACTATTTCTAAGGCTTATCATGGCTTTCCCAGTGCCAAGATTTAAGGGTATCCAGCTAGTCTGTGATGGGGAAGTGAGCTGTTCATTTGGTTTCAGCCTTTAAAGGATTGTGTTAAAATTGGAACCTATAAAGATGATGATTTATTCAGAAGCACTGAGCTCCTACAGCTTCCATGGAAAGCATGGCTTTTGCCAGCAAGTGAAAGTGAAGATTATTTACTGCTTCACCTCACTAGGTGAGTAAAAGATGCATTTGTCTGCAGAAATGGACCCTCAGACTTGGCAAATCAATTTCATGTAGTGGCAATACACAGTGAGCTGCTGGGCTGAAAAGGGACTCTGTACTGTTTTCAGTAAATTGGCTGAAATCTAAAGGCTCCTATACCTGGAGAACATGTCTCATGCTGTGCTTAGCCCTGTCCTCTCTGTCTGAGCTGTGATCCATCATGGTCTTTTGTCTTTCATGATAAGATCTTTGGACAAGGCCCATCTTTTAATTCTTTTCATCCATCATATTTTTTTAATCCATTCTTTTTGTCCATCATCTTTTTATTCGTGCAGCACAATGTGTCTGGCACTCTGATTACCATTTGTGTGTGACAGGCTGCTTCTTATATATTTACTGCAGGCTAAAATGCTGCAAGCTGTGCTCAGCCACACCTTCATCGTTTCTGATCCCCTGTCCCTTTTCCCTTTTCTGTCTTAAATATGATATGGTTTAAGTTAGCCACAGGCTTGTCCTTCCCCCCCTCTCCTCCTGCTCCCTGCCCCTGCTCTGTTTTGTTTTGAAGCCACAGTTGTGCTAATGCTGGCACAAACCTGTGCCAGTTCATTTCACAGGCTGAGGAGCTGTCAGTGTCCCAAGCACCCCAGGTCTGCCCAGCTGGCTCACTTGGGTGTTTTCTCTCTCTCCAGAGAGTCTATTTTTGATGCTCACTAGGCAAACAGAATGTTGGATATCTGGTTTATTGCCCCTGCTGGGTGCTCAACGCAGATCTTTTCCCTGCCCCCAGCAGCTCACATCCCCACCAGGGAGCATTAATCTCATTTGGGGCTCTAATCCTGTCCTCATCACTTGGTGATTTTGTCACATGTGGTGACTTCAAGTGGGTCAGTCCTAAGTGGTAGGATTAAATGACCAGGCAGTAAATCCTGCTGCTCTTTGTGCATTTTCAATTAGTTCCAGCTAATTCAGCCATTTCTGTTCCTGAAGAGCCCTGGGCACTGACCACCACCATCTTTCCAGCTCACATTGATGGAGTGAAAACAAGTGGAAAAGGAGCTTGTTTTGGGTCACAGCAGAAGGGAGAAGCAGCAGCAGGGCTGCTACAGCCCCAGTCAGAGGCTGCTGCAAGGCTTGGCCAGGCAGAGCATCCCTCAGATGGATCCTGGGCATGAGTGGGCTTTTCATTGCCCCCAGTCAGGCTTCAGTGTAAGCAGCTGGGACACACATGGCTGCAGCAAGGAGAGGCTCCAGTGGCTTGGAAGCAGCACCTGCCTTTTCCAGCACACTTGTATGTATTCCCTTGTTGTCACTACACTCCCAGCACTTATGCTCCACCTTTCAACCTGAGCCTCCTACCCCCTGCTGCTTTGCCATGTCCCCACTACCCCTGCTTGATTTCTCAGAAGCCTGCCCAGCCCTTCCATTGCCTCCTGTCTTTCTACAACCCACACATCACCAGTTTTACACTCTCCCCCAGCTCTCTCACTCTCTCTTTCAAGCTCCTGGGTTTCCCAGATCCTGTTTGGATGCATTATTATTCCCCACCCTGAACAATCCAGTTCTGCCAAACAGACCCACATCTTTCCCCACCTGAAGACAAATCCTGCTCCCAGACACTTAACCATCAGTTGCAGCCTCAACTCTGCTTTTTAAAGGAGATTTGGAGAAAACATCCCACTGCCAACAGATCAGTGTACTCCAGAGGTTTCTGCTGATGTACCTTCCCCTGCCTTTCTCCTGCCCCTCTGTGGGGAAGGTGGCAGAGCAGCTGGTGCTGTGGCCCATTGCGTGCCTGCTTCTGTGCAGGGGAGTGGTGCTGGCAGTGGGCACAGAGCCTTGGCAGGAGAAGATAAATGAGGTGGAGGGAGCAGGCACACATGACTGGTGTCAGTGAAAAGCCCATTTGTGCCTAATAAGTCTGAGAAACAGCCCAGGAGCCTTTCATGCGTGGGGAAATGGGGGCAGCAGTCACTGCATGTATTGCTCAGAGGAGCAGGCACGCAGACAGGCAGCTGGGCTTCAGCATCTGCGTCCCCTGCTAAACAGTGCTCAGCACTGCAGCCTCAGCAGCTCCCAAACACCTGCCTGGGCTGGCATTTCCACTCTGTTCATTTCTATTTCCACCTTTGGGCTTGCCTTCCCCTAGAGGGTTATAGTTTTATTACCTTAAGGCTCCTTAGCCCAAGAAATTTATCTGGAAGTTTTTCAGTACATTTGCTATTTTTAAAACCAGAACACTGAGAGGGAAATGCTGGTGATGACTTAGGCTTTATCCTCTTTAGACAGACAGCACCTTTTCATTCATTTCTTGTATTCAGCTGGTGTAGCCAGTGCAACTGCTTGAAAATCAGTATTTAAATCTCTAATTTACCATGCAATTTTAAACCTATTTACTGTGGAAACTGGGAGAAAAATACTTGTGTGGGAGAGACATGCTGGTTTTCGTGGCTTTACAGTGGAGAACTGCACTTCTGCTTGAATTGGGAGAGGGAGGCAGAGGATGGGGAGCATCCTTTCCCTCAAGATGCTTGATAAAGCCTCTTTGTAATGATTAGATCCTGCTGCTCAGAGGGAGAGTGCTCCTTTGCTGAACAGACATATGGGAGCACAGTTCTGGCCAATCTGCTTAGCTCCATATCTGTGATGGCCACATCATGTGCCCTCATCAGTAACATGGCCTGGAGCTGCAGAGGTCAGGAGTGATTTAGAGTTCACAGCTTGAGAAGCCTCTGGGGACACTTTGCTGTTATCTCAGAGGGGCTGATCTTGATGCTTTTGAAAATAGCTTCTTTTAAAGGATCTCCATTTGGGATCCAAAATCCAAGATCTTGGAGCTATTTTGTGTCAATAAAGAGGGACAACACTTTGCTTCCTTAAAACATATGTTAGCATGCCACTGATTGCAGTAGTTTGTGAAGTATTCTTGTTCACTTGTGATGTATTTCAGAAGCCTTTTTTTCACAAATCTATAGAATCCCAATGCTGTTTGAGTTACAATCCATTAACTCTTTCCAGTTTCTCTTTCATGTTGGCTTTTTGGTTGGTGTCTCCAGCAAGCAGACAACATTCAGTGAAAGCACAGGACAGCAGAACAAAAAAATAAATTTATACAGAGAGACTAGTGTGGGAAAAACAATAACAAATAGTTCCCTGGAGAGGAAATTATCTGCACAAACAAAAAGGGTGGATGAAATTATGTTTCCACCATCAACAATAATGTCAGCTGGTTTCCCTTTCAGTCTTTATTACTGTCTGACATTTCCAAGCAGGTAGCTCTTCCAGACTAGGCACGCAGGCCCTGGCCATAAATAAGGATATTGCTTGTAGGATATTTGTGTTCATATGGTGGCAGAAGCAGTTTACTCCTTCACTCATGCCTGTGCTCAGACCATAAAGATGATGGTTTTGCTCAGGGTCTGCCTGCAGTCAGACATGAGGAAACTTCTGTGTGTAAACTCCTGCTCAGAGCTGTGAGCAATTTCCCACTGTCACCCTGCTGCTCAGGAGAACTGTCAGTCCCCAGGACTAAAATGACTGCCACGTGTCCCTCACATAATCCTGTGCCTAAATTAGTCATTAGGCCTGACAATGGGGATTTATCCAGTGGGAAGCATCAATCAAGTGCAAGGAGTGGAGCAGCAAGCCCATTGTGTTTATAATTTGCTTTACTCTTTAAAAAGATGTGCTAGGTGACACCTTGTCAGCTGGGGCTATGGAGTGGTTTCTCCATCTCTCTGGGGAAGCTGAGGAAGGGAGAACCTATGTTCAGAGGTGTAGTCCACAGGTGGGTGTTCCTGCTTTTTATGTGTATGTGAGTCCCTGCACATGGTGCCCAGTGTCATGCTCGTGTCTCACCTCGATTGCTTATGCTTCAAATAGATCTTATTCTCAAAGCTTTTATGTGTGTTGCCACAATGGCTCTCTTTTTTCCCTTTGCTAGGTATCTCAGCTACTCCATTTACACTTGTATTTGGACCAGAAAAAAGGGCAGGTAATCTGCTGAGTGCTTTTACTAACCCCTAACTAATGTCTGCTCCCTGTTAGACTAGTTGTTAGACTAGTTTGAGCTGTTTTCAGCTGAGATTGGTGGGTGGCCAAATGCTGTCTGCTCTGCTTCCAGTGGGTAGATCCTGCGTGCTGAGCTTTAAAAGCCTGTCCTTGATCTCATCAGCAAATTGCCTTCCAAGTCCTCTGCTGGCAGTCGAAGAGACTCCAGCTCCAGGCAGGGAGCTTTGTACATGGAACACTCATTTAACTGGGCTGATTGCTGCTTCACTGGCCAAGCTGCTGTGTTTGCTGTTGTGTTCTCACTAATGGATGAAGGGAGCCTCTCTCCCTCCCTCTGCTGTGATCCCTATGAGGATGGTTGGGGTTGCAGTGGAGCTTTTGAAGGATCTCTTGGGGCTGGGGCAGTCCTGCTGACACCATAGCCAGAAGTGGCATCCTGGGAACGTGCACCACTCCTGGTAGTGGGCACTGAAAGGATGGAGGCTGCAACGTGCATGCAGACACCTGTGGAGAACTACTAACCACAGTTCCAGCAAAAAGAGAGGAGAACATTAACAGATGAGTATTGTGCTGGAAGTGTGCTGAGTGTGACTCAGTGTTCCCTTGCTTGCCCATTAACTGCTGATCCTAAGAGGCAAAAGGCCAGGAGGTGCCATCCTGCATTAACACTGATTGTATTAAAAGCTTCTATTTTGTGACTTGGCAGTTTTGAGTTCCTGATTTGTCATGCTGTGTCATAGTTTCCACAGCTGCAAAATGGAATTTGTAGGTATTAGAGGTGTTTTGAAGCCTAAATAATATTTACAGAATTCTTTCATATTTTCAGACTGAAGGAAGGATAAAATTTAGGCACTGTTATTTGTTTATATTTAGATCATATTCAATGGGACAGATCTATAAATTGCAGATTTTTAAATTATATGCTTAATTTTATTTGCTTTAGCTTTAGCTACCTACATGTGTGAAGTATTTATAATGAATAATTCCATTGAATGTAAACTCAGTTTTCCCAGACTCCTAAATGCACCTCCCTCTAAAAAGTCTTAATTCAAATGGGAATGCAGAGACTGATTATAAAGTGGTAACAGAAATTAAGACAGTTCCAGCTCTTTCTGATGGAGTACCTTTTACAGTGCTTGTCACAATGCAGATTTCAGTTTTTTGCAAGTATTTTTGATCCTTTCAGGCAAATACTGTTTGCATCAGTGTTTGTGCTCTGGACCCAGAGAGGGTGATGTTTGTTTCTGGAGATGATGATGGTGATGTCTGCAACATGAAGAGGAAGGCAATGTGCAGGTTGCTGGCTCTGGAAGTTTAGTGTTTTAATACTGTTTTGTTACACTCTTTAAAGCAAAAAGGAGGGAATGTGCTAGATGTGGGTGAGGAAGGAACGTCTACAGCTGTAATTTTGACCAAATCAGTTTTAGATTAATTACTATGCCACCTGGATGGGAGCTTTAACTTCACTTAGAATCACAAATGAGCTTCTGCAGCTTGTCTTGATGGCCAATGCCCTCATACTGTTGGTGCAGTCATGAATCTAAACAAGGCTGATACCAAGTGATAGCAGTCACTGGGCAGTGACATTACCATGTCCTTTTCAGTATTTGTCTTTTATCCTATTCAGTAGCACTGAGCCCTGGCTCTTTTCACTGTAAAAAGAGAACTTGTGAGGTTGGTAGATCCTGGGGAAGAAGAGGCAAAGGGAGCCTCAGGAGCTCCACTTTCAGTTTGTGCTGTACCTTCACCTATCAGATGAATTAGGGGACTGGTGCACTGTAGGGATCAGGGAATAGAGAGACATTTGTTCCCACCTGTGGCTCCCAAAACCTCACTGTCTAGCAAACTCACTCTCTGTAAAATCAGAAGTGCCATACCCACAGGGATGGTCCATGTCTTAAGAGAAGCTGGATGAGAAGCTGAGTCCAGGCAGGGAGGCTTGTGCTGAGGGAAATAAGGCTCAGTTTTCCAGCACCACTTCCTGCTTGTGTCCTCTAAAGTCCCAAGAACACAGGTCCCACACTGCCAGCACAATCATCCTGGAAATTGCTGGTGTTCAGTGAGGAGGAGAGAGAGGTGGTGTTATCCTCAGAACACAGCCCTCCCAGTGACAATTTTCAGAAGGTTGTGTAATAACATTGAGCTGTTTCCCTGTTGACACGGTGAAATGGTGTTACTACAGCTACTGTCATGATGTTACTGCTGTCACACTCTCTAGGATAAAACTCACCCAGATCTGTGTGGATGTGCTGCAAACATGCCTCTGGCCTGCAGTGCAGCTTCAGGACCTGGATCCTCTCTCTGTGCTGAAATTCCTGGGATATCTCTCATGTCTATAGCAGTTGGAAGAGCATCTGCATGATCATGGCCACAAAAGTAAACAAAAAGCCCCCAAACAGCTGCTCTTCATCTTCCACATGATTGTTTTAACAAAACAAAGCCCAAAACATGTGCTGTGCTAAATCTGTTCTGTTGAGAACTAAAGCTATTAACTTGTTATTTTCTTTTGCTTATAAATGATAAGGCTTTTTGTGGAATAATAAGCATTACATCTGGATAAAGTATTTCTAAAACATAGCTCTGCAAACCCTCACCATGGTGGCTTTTCAAATGTTTGTGAATTCATAAACACCAGCTGTAACAGGGAAATACAGGTTGGTAAACAATATTTTCCATTTTGCTCTGAAACCATCCCCATTCTGTGGTAATTTCTGTCACATTTCTATTTGGGGTCAAGTAAAAATGTGGTAACTGGGAAAGAACTCTGAGTGTTACAGTGTATTCTAGGAGCAAGTAAATCAAATCTATCCCTACAAAGGCCAAAGAAACTGGAAAGGAGAGAAATGGAACTCTGCAGGTTTTCACAGATGTTCAGTGCCTTCACTCAGGCCTTTGCTGTTCTTGCCATTTCTGATATTTGGAAAAATTGTTTTATAGAATGGTAGGAACAGTAACAGTAATATTTTGCTATTACCTGTTTTATAAAGTCTTTATTTTTTGCTGTTGGAAATTCAAGTAAAATTAGAGCAAAAATTAAGAAAAGACATTTTTAGTTCTTATTTTCCTGGAGAAAGTCAAATTGTTTAGCTCAGCTGTTTCAGTCTATGCTCAAGGCTCTGCATTACAAGCTGATGTGACAGACCCACAGATGACAGGCATATATCAGGTCCCTGTTTCAAAGCTCTTTCTGAGGCTTTTGATCATTCTCTGCTGCTATATCACAAGGTGCAGTGCAATAATATGAATACATCTTGTTCATTTTCAATGTGTTGGTGTCATCTTCCCTGCCAGGTTGGTCTGACACATGAATTTCATCTCTAACCTGACTCATGTCCACATACATAAATTGCTGGCTGGAATGAAATGGAATTTGGGTTAGCTGGCTGAGCAGAGCAGCTGAGGGGAGGTTAAAAGCCTGAGCCCTGCTGCCACTTGAGCTGGGTGTGAGGGAGGAATACAGCACTCAAGTTACAGATCAGCAGTTGCTAACCCTCTGGCTCTGCTGGCCCAGTCATCCTGCAGTAGCAACCTATTATTTAATGGTCATCTTGCTCTCACTGGAGGTCTGTCTGTTGTAATCAGGCTGCAGGGTAGGATATCTTGTGTTGGCTTTGAATCAGTCACTGAGAATGGGATGTCTGTGCAGGAATTCAGTGCAAGTTCCAAAACCCATCCAGAACTGCACTGAGCTCTGGGCAGCTGAGATCTCACCCAGCTGACCATCCATGCAAGGCAGCTACAGTTACCAGCCCAGTAACATTTGCAGAGTAAATGCAGCTTACACTGCTCCAAGAGGATTAACTGGAGATGCCTCTTGGAGTGAGAACATACCCCAAGAGTGGCTCAGCCACTGGTGGGAGTAGCCAAAATTCAGGCACCAGCATTTATGCCAACCTGTAGAATGTGAGAGCAGAGGTTTGAGTTTAGCAAAATGTAAGTTCTAAAGACTCCACTCCACTGCCATCATATAAAATCATCAACATAATATGTCTTTGTATATAGGCAAAGAAACCCCATTGATTTAAAATACTTTCAAAAGCAGAATAGGCTAGTGGAAAATAACAAAGTAAGTCTGCTTCTTCTCTGTAGTAGTCTGCAGGAAAGCTAAATGTGGAGCAGAGAAGGAAGTTTGAATTCATTTTTCTTGTACAAAAAGCTTCAGGCTGAAAAGTTGGAGGTTGCTGGTCTGTCACTTCTTGAACATAAAAAGTGCAGACTGTCACAGTGGCTGTAGGTATAAGCACCTGATGCCCTACTACACACCCTAAAAGTAAGGTGCTGAGGAATTTGTAATGAAGTAGAGGCACTGATTTTCCTTTACTGTACATGCAGAGTTTCTGAAGTGGTGTTGATAAATCAGTAGGTAAATTATTGCTTTGCCTTCCCAAAGGATCAATGCCAGTGCATAGGGGGCAGGAGTGCTGCCTCACAGCTTTAGCAAGGACTGTGGCCAGTCTTGCCTTGGACTGTAGCTGTTCAGGATGAGTCCTTTCTCTCTGCCAGGCCAGCACCAGAGTGAGCTCTCCCCAGGCCTTGAGCTGCACCCTGGGCCAGGATACTCAAAACTGCAGCCCAGAAGGGAGCAGTGACTGGTCCTTGTCCAGCCCCAACCTAAATCCTCTGGCAGCAGTCAGGCTGTGCTGCTTGGACAAACACAAGTCTAGATGAAAGTGGTGGGTGAGTTGCTACAGTTTGTCTTATCTTTTTGTTAAACAGGACAATATTTACTATCTGTTATTTGCCTTTTTTCTGATTTTGTCTCAGTCAAAGCATCCATTGAGTTTTTCCTGATTTACTGTTGCAGAAAGAATTTTAAACTCAGGCTCTATGTATTTACTTCAGTATTTTTTCAAGACTATGTGCTATAAAGTATCTTTAAGATCCTCCCCCCTCAATAAAATGTTAAAACATGAATGTAATTTTTATCAAAATTTTTATGCAACTTATATTCTGAATGTATTTAATGTAGCTTAAAGTCTGAATGTCATTAATGTAGCTCAAAAATTCTATGATTCTGTGTGGATTTAATTTTCTAGTGTTCCTACTTTATGGCTGTGGTGTAATATGAGGGTTACAGAATACTTACAGTCAAGCTTTTGATGGGATGCAATTTTAATGGAAAGTGCCATTTAATCAACACATCCTTTACAGTTACATTCCTTTCACCCAGGAATATCTTTATTGTCAGATAAAGAATTAGTGTAAAAAAAGAAAGAAAAATATTAGTTTATTTCTTCCTGGGTGAAAAAAAAACATTGTTGTATTTCTTGGAATGTAATAATATAGTTTTATTACTTTAAAATTTCAAATTTTCTGTGCTCTGGAAATGTTGTGTATTGCTGAGAATGGCTGGGTGATATCATCATAGATAATTAACTTTAAAAGGGAGTTATTTTGATGCAGGCCATTTAACTGTGATTCTGAAGCCAAGCATCTGACTCATTCCTAGTGAAGAAAAGTACCTACTAGAAAGATACAACAACATGCTGCTCCTTTCCATGTGGCCAAGGCTGCTCAGATCACAGCAATGAAGAATCAGAGACGTTTGAACCAGGTCACAGAACCACTCCAAAAGGAAGAGCCAAGAGAGGGAATGATGCTTTGTAGCAACACATTTTTGTCATCTCTAGGTTACTGGACCATACCGGTTTTTTTCTCTTCTTATTGTCGTGATGCATTTCAATGAGCAAGAGGGAAAAACGTCTCAAAATGTTGGATCTAACTTTGTGTTATTTACTCACTTGTTTGATTAGGGACAGGGAGCCCTGTCTGAGAGACTCCGGAGCTTCAGCATGCAGGACCTGTCGACGATCCGCGGGGACAGCAGCAGCACTGCTCCTCCCTCGGTCACTGTACGGACAAGTAGCAAACAGAGCCACCCAAAACCATCCAGAAGTGCATCAGAAGGCACTGGCAGCTCAGGTAAGTGCCAGTGTTATTTTCAGGCTTGTGTTGTCTGGAATATCACACCGTTCAATGAAGTCATGCCCTTGGCAGGAACAGTGAGAAACAGACACTGCAGGCAGCACATACCAGAATTCCCAGGACACTGACATGCTGTTGAGTCCCTTGGCACTTGGGAGAAAAAAACAGTGTCATCATTTGATGGTTACTATTCCTGGCTGGTACCAAGGATGGGACTTAAAAGTGCAGAGAAGCCAGACTCAGTCTCTGCAACCTGAGCTGGAAAGTTGGGCTGGGGGCTGCAAGCCATGCTGAAAAAGCTGTGTCTAAGGACAATGGTTTGTTTTCTAATTCTGAAAGAGCAAAGGGAAGAATTATTATGCTGTAAATAAGATCCATTCCTGAGGATTCAGTTAAAAAATTTATTTCAAACTTGGTTAAAA
Organism: Luscinia megarhynchos; assembly: GCA_034336665.1. NCBI lineage: Eukaryota > Metazoa > Chordata > Aves > Passeriformes > Muscicapidae > Luscinia > Luscinia megarhynchos. Next base: position 5,790,913 of record CM067566.1, read on the forward strand.
TATTTTTGAGTCCAAATCCAAAATATTTCATTGGAGATATCTCTGCAGATTAGAACTCAAAAATTAGGGCATGGAGGGTTATCCCAAGCAGGTGGTTCCATATGGCTTCTAGGATTCCCACACACCACCAAAGATCACTCAACTCCAGTGCTATGAAGAGAAGCCACAGAAAGTTGCAGGCGTGTTGCACTTGGTAGTTTGTGAAACATATGCTGGCAAGTCAGAAATTCAGCAGTTTCAACTTGTGTGTGCTGAGGTCTGTGCAAACTCTTGCAGTGTTTCAAGCCTGGGTAGTTGCTACCCCTTCTAATTTGCTTTAGTTTTGGAGTGGTATTGGAAATGTCTCATCTCATCCTTCCCAAAGGGTATTCTTCAAGCCTTTTACAAATTCTGTGAATCAGACTTCCCCTTTTTTTAACATTATCTGTTGAATATATTTTCTTTATGGGTAAACTGAAATGTTGAACTGAAACATCTTACCCTTTCCTTTTGCAAGTGTTTTATTCCTGGTGTTTTAAGAGAAACCTTAAAATAGGGGTAAAATGACTCCCAAAACAAAATCTAAGGTTTTATATAATTCAGAGAAGGTTTATGTTGATTGTCCTTGACTGCTGCCAGCTAGAATTGTGCCTGCTCCTTGATCTCTTTGTGACCACGCTAATTGAGGGAATTAGCTGAGGGCTGGGCTTAAAGGTCATGCTCACAGTGAAGAACACAGAGCCATATTCTTACCAGGTGTGTTTTCTTTGACTGATAAGACAGCAGAGTTCAGTTTCTGAGGGGTGATAGCCTCACTATTATAGAATTTTAGATTAAGCACTCAAGAAAGAAAAGCACACCAAGAGCACTATCACTTTTTGATGAGAGCTCTGAAACTCATATGAATAGAATTAAGGTATAGATGGAACAATGATGTCTGAATATAAAAATGTATGTTAATTAAATTAGCCAATGAAAGCCAAACCTCTGTCATCACATGGGACCTGTCATGGAGGATGCTGAGAGCTGGCCCCACTTGGGTCTGCTGTAAATACCAGCCAGAAGTGGTGGCTTTGCACTGTGGTGGCCCCTTCCTCAGGCACTGATCTTTGCTCTTTTATGCTGAAGAGAGTATCTTTGGGTTTTATATTATTGTTTCTATTATTTTCATTATCATTATGTATCAGGGGAACTTTGCTTGCAGCTGATGCCTAGCATCCCTGGAAGTGTCCAAAGCCAGGCTGGATGAGGATTAGAGGAACCTGGTCTAGTGGAAGGTGCCCCTGCCCATGGCAGCAGGGATGGAATGAGATGATCTTTAAGTCTCTTCCAACCCACACCATGCTGTGATTCTATTAGGCCCATACAGATTATGATCTGTTCTGGTGATAAAGTGATGGAACAGCCCAGATCTGGCTAATCAAGCTGTGCAGTAGTAGGGAGCTGTGAGCTCAGAGGAAGAAATCCTGATTTTGATGTTTTCAAAAAATACTTTCTTGTACAATTTTTGAGGGATTATTTTTAGTTTGAGCCAATGTGCTAATCTGCCTTATTGGAAGCCTCCAAGATCTCTGTTTTGGGAGACTTTCAGGGAGATGTGAGATCAAGAGGCCAGGAACTGGAAGTTCCTCAAGCCAGCTTTGCTGCAGAGCAAATGGTGTGTGGAGGCATACTCTGACCTAGAGCAGCGAGGCAAAGAGAAGAGAGGGCTCTTCAGGTTGAGCTTAGAGTTGTTTATATGGCTCCCATTCCCTAAACAATGGGAACACAGCCAGACCTGGTGTGGAACTTAGTGTTGCTGGTTTCAATCCTGTTGTGTGACCGTGTTTAAGAGCAGATGTGATATCTGAAAGAAAGTGATTTGGAAAGACGGGGGGATAGAGAAAGGTCTGTTGTCTTTCCTGCACAGAAGGGAGTGCTAAAATTCAGTTTTGTCAGTATTAAACCCCCCAGCCCTCCTGTGAGCACCAGCAGCAGCTCAGGTTCCGGTTTCACAACTCTTGGGCATGTTGCCAAGCCCACTGAAGCATGTGAAAAGGCTCTCTTGACACCAGTGGGCTGTAGGACCAGGCTACACAAACACCCAGCCTGATTTGTTTCCACTGTTGTTATTTTTGTAATATGAATGGTGCTGCTTAGATGGATTTGTGATTCTTTGAATCCCCTCTTGACACAAAGTACTGTGTGAAGAGCTTGGCATTTTGTGATGATCTCATGCAGATACAGCAAAGGGGGTTTTTTTCTGCCTGCTAAAGAGTGTCCTTTGAGGCCAAGAAATAGAATAAGCAGGAGTTGCTTTTGAGACAAGGGGAATTGCTCCTTTTTTCTACCCTTTTCTACTTTTTTCTCCCCTCTACCATTTGCTGTCTTTGCTGCCCTTCAGTGGTGCCTGTCCATTGTGCAGTTCTGCTGTGAGGATTGTCCTTCTGCAGGAGTGGGACTGCTCAGCACACAGTGGGTGTGTTCACACTCATCCCACACAAAGACCCTTCTCCTCCTCCTCACACCCAGCCAAAAGCCATACCCAGGTGCCATGAAGAGGAGGAGGCTGCTTTGCCATGATTTGTGGGTGGCTGCTGACCCCACAAACAGCACATCCTGTGAGGCACCAGCTCCAGGGAAATGTGCTCACCTTCCTTTGATGGGCACAACGATCCCCTTTCCTCCACGCAGGCCCACCACCTCTTCATCTGATTTCTCACTTCACTCTCTGTTCAGCATTTCTCAGTTTATTGTCCTTGGCACCCAGATGATGGACTGTGACATTTTACTTCGATGCCCATCCCAACCTGTGTTTTTTCCACAGGCAGAACTGCCTCTTTCCTTTGGGAACTGTAAATGTCATGTGGCTATGCATGGTTATGGAAAACTGTAAATTCCAGAACAGTATTTCCAAATATTTTTCAAGGGAATCCTGTTGTTCTGGCAGCTGTCCAGTAACAATCCACATACAGTCTCTATTAACAGGAGCTTTTGCACTTCTTAAGCTTACAGTATTGCCTTACTTTGTGTTGCATCACAGGACAGTCAGTGTCCAGAGCTGATGCTGCCTGGGGCAGAGGATCACAAACAATGGAGCCACCCTCTGTATTACCCAAACCCAGTTCTTTCTGCTTAAGCTTGTCCCAGGCTAAGATCATTCTTATCTGGAATGATTTCAAAGCAGAAATGGACCATGTGCTTTCTGATACTCTCCATCCCTTGGAGCAGGAGAGAATCAAAGCTGGTTTTTTGGTCTTGTGCTGAAGGACCAAAGGTTTTACAGTACAGAACAAAGGCAGGGGAACATCAGCAGTCAGGATGTGTTTGGGTATTCAGTCCCCATCAACCAGAAAGGTGTGTGAGAACAAGCAGATATATGTTGTCTGATCTTCCAGAGATAAAACTATGATCAGCTTCCTTCTGTGTAAAATCAGAGGCTGAACCCACAGCAGATCTCTTGAGGAAGCCCATAGTTTCACAGCAGCATCCAGTCAATATGAGGCAGCACTCCCACTAAAAGGGTATAACCCAACTGCTTGCCTCTGGCCCATCTGTCTTTTCCTTTGGATACATTTAAATCTTATTTTTACATGCTGACCCCAGTCAAGGAATTGGTTCAAGTTAAATGCTATCCCTTGCTGTCAGGTTGCTCTTGATGCTCACGTCAATAGAGAGCTGCAGCACAGACATCAGCAATGGGACAAGGAAGGTGGAGGCCAGAGTGCAAGAGATAGTAGAACATCTGCTTTAAATAGTGCTGCTTTAAGATGACTGTGAAACTATGGAAGAACTTCCAGTGTCTCCAGTGCAGGATAATCATAACTTAAAAAAAATCACACAAAGCTCAAGCCTTTTTCTTCTTCAAAAACTTTCTTTAATGTGGAGTCATTGATGCCACTGTGAGCATTGGATTGAAAGGCTCAAACTGGAAATTTAGGCTGTTTCCTGGAACACAAACTGTGCTCAAGATGAAACTGTAAACTTCACACATTCATGAGCAGTTATGAATCACCTGCTTTCACTGAAGAGTGCAATGCAATTCCCTTGATTGCTTTCATTCTTATGGCTATTCCATCAGGATATGAATTCCTGAAGCACCCTCCTGGTTTAGGAAGATCAGGGATGTGTGGATAGCTTTCTTTAGAAGCTGTATGAGTGGTCGCAGCAGCCAGACTTCTCCCACAAGAATTCTAAAAAAGAATTCTGGAAAAAATCCAGGCACAGAGCCTTACAAATTGCAGTATTGCAGCTTGTGTTTGTTATCATACAGCTTTTTGCACTGGGTTATGCATCCATGCTCCCATTGCTTATCCACACTCCCAGGTCCCTCCAGTCAGGAGTTACTGCTGTTCAGTGGTCTGAGAACAGCAGCAGGGAGCTGTACCTAACCCCATCCTTAACACCCACATGGGCACAGCCTGGGATGAGGCACATTCCTGACTCTGTGCTCCATGCTGCTCAGTGGAGACACTCATCTCCCTGTGCACACCAGGGCCTTGAAGTCCACTTCAAAATGGTTCCAAGTGTTTTCTAAGAGTGAGTGGCTTCACCTGATGAGTTCCTAATGCTCAGCTCCTCTTTCAGTGTGCACGTGTTGCTCGGTATGCCGACTCCTCAGAGGTGAGTGCTGGATCTCCTGTGTCCTGGTATCCATGCATCCCTTTTGGGCATGGCTGCATTCCCCAGCCTGGCTTGCTCCTGATGCTCTTGCTCACTGGGTTTCCTAACAGCAGGGGACAAGGCAGGGGAAGGCCAGGCTGTGAGCGGGTGTGGGAGCTGTGTGTGTGCTGGTGGCAAGAATCGCAGTGCTTCTCACCCTACTGACCTGTGTTACCCCAGATGGGGACTTCTCCCTGGAGAAGAACTTCATTCCTTTCTCTTCTGGAGGATGTGCCATGTCCTTGCTGTGCAGTGTAGCTCCTCTGCCCCGTGTCCCCCAGTGCTGGTGTAAATCCACTGGGAATGCAGCAAGAACAAAACCTCGTTAGTCCCAGCCCTGTTTTGCTGTGTTCCTTAAGGATTGGCATATGTTTCTGCATTGGTGGAGAGGACATTTGTGCTTGAGGTGAACAGGTATGTAGCAAAGCCCAGCAGCAGACCCTGGTATAACAAAATAGGCTTGAACTGACTCTGTGATTCAGTCTCTTGTCAGAAGCACTTTTGAAAAATGTCCCCACTGTCCCCAGCATTTATTGTGTTTACAAACGTCGGAGTGCAGTGAATGGTTTAGTTGCTGGTGGTCTTCTTGGTGCTGTGCCAGTTGCTAAGAGCCCAGACATGCCACTTCTGCACTTTTTCCCAGTGACAGATGAAAGGAGTGGGAGAACTCCAATTTGGGCATACCAGAGGATGGGACTGCCAAGCAGCTTGTCTGGGGAGAAAAAAGAAATACAGACTGGCAGTGTCTCATGTTGGTGGAAGCAAAAGACCTTTGTAACTACTTTTCTTCTCATCTCATATGCTTTGTGTTTATTTTGCACATGAATCAACCTGGGGGCAGCAGCAGAAGGACTAAAGGATGACAGTGTTGCCACCATGCTGCAGCCACCTGTGCCTTCCCACAGCCCTGCACCTGGTGCCAGAGCCCTGGCAGTGCTGGTGCTTGGAGGCTGATGGCTCCAGCCTGACACAGCCTCCCTGCACCCTGCGTGGGTGGCAAACCCACCCTCACATTTGATTTGTTACACTTCCTTTCCTGGGTAAGTGTGCCACTGGGCAGGACAAGGAAGCATGTTTAAGGTAGTATCTGTTGAAACAACCATGAAACACTTGGTTGTTTCAACAGATACCAGGGCATTTTATTAGAACCCTTCTAATTTTAGCCTAAACCTATTTTATGGATTTGACTTCAAAGTGTTATTTATAAAAAGAATCACTGAATCCTTATGGGCTTAAGAGTCATGAGGTAATCTTAGGAAAGTCATTTAATGATGCTAAAGCAGCAATCAGTCCAACATGTTTATGAATTGGGCCCAAAGTAATTTTGAACTTGTTGAAATTGTGTACCCTGTCTTTCCCATTGGCTGGTTTTACTATTCCTGCCCCCTCTCCAACATAATCCAGTCCCTTAGTCCATGTCAATAGGGACGTGCCGAGGCTCTGTGTCACAGAGGGTTCATTCTGCTTCCACAGGCTGCCCTTTCTCTGTCTCCAAGGCAATAGATGCATTAATGCACTCTCAGACAGTGGCCTGCCATTAAAATGCTCCTTTGTAAGTGCATCTTTGGTAGCTTGGAGAGCTGACTATGTCATGTGAACATTTTTCAGTGCCACAAAAAGCTGGGGGAAGAAAGAATCTAATTTTGTTTAGCTAGGACTAAGTTGCCTTGAGCTATTGGCACTCATCTTTTCTTGGTGCAAACTTTAGTGTAGCAAATTTCAGAGTCCCATCATTAACAGTACTAATTTCCAAGGAGTTTATAGACTAAATGGGGAGATAGTCAATCTTTCCTCAAGCAGGGATTTTAAAGGCTGCTTTAGAGCCTTGTTGCAGTCTTTTTGGCAGGAGCAGTTGCCTTAATGCTCTTGCAGGTCAAAAACAATTATTTCCCTGTCTGACTCACAGAAACCTCCACAGCTCTTAGGAGAGCACAGGCTGGTGGAGCAAAAGTCCAAGCATTCTGCTCCCTAGATGATATCCTGAGGGAAAGCATCATGAGGATGAGGGCTGCAGGTGCCATGGAGTGTGCATTTCTGCAGAGCCTGAAGGCCAGGCTGAGCACAGCCTGAGCCCCCTGAGCTGGACTGTTCCTGCCAGCAGTGCTGGGCTGGGTGCTGATGGGCTCCTGTGTTCTGGAGCAGGACTGGCCCTGCCAGCAGTGCTGGGCTGGGTGCTGATGGGCTCCTGGGCTCTGAGCAGGACTGTGCTGCCAGCAGTGCTGGGCTGGGTGCTGATGGGCTCCTGTGCTCTGAGCAGGACTGTGCTGCCAGCAGTGCTGGGCTGGGTGCTGATGGGCTCCTGTGCTCTGAGCAGGACTGTCCCTGCCAGCAGTGCTGGGCTGGGTGCTGATGGGCTCCTGTGCTTTGAGCAGGACTGTGCTGCCAGCAGTGCTGGGCTGGGTGCTGATGGGCTCCCTGCTCTGGAGCAGGACTGTGCTGCCAGTAGTGCTGGGCTGGGTGCTGATGGGCTCCTGTGCTCTGGAGCAGGACTGTGCTGCCAGCAGTGCTGGGCTGGGTGCTGATGGGCTCCTGTGCTCTGAGCAGGACTGTGCTGCCAGCAGTGCTGGGCTGGTGCTGATGGGCTCCTCTCTTCTGGAGCAGGACTGGCCCTGCCAGCAGTGCTGGGCTGGGTGCTGATGGGCTCCTCTCTTCTGGAGCAGGACTGTCCCTGCCAGCAGTGCTGGGCTGGTGCTGATGGGCTCCTCTCTTCTGGAGCAGGACTGTGCTGCCAGCAGTGCTGGGCTGGTGCTGATGGGCTCCTCTCTTCTGGAGCAGGACTGTCCCTGCCAGCAGTGGTGGGTTTCTCTGTGCTGAAGCTGTTGGCTCCACAGGAAAGCCTTTTCCTGCCCAGTTGGATCAGTCCCACTGGCCTCATGGTCTGCACATGACAAAGCATTGATGCAATTCAGGACATTCATCCTGCTCTGCTCTGGGCAGCTTCACTAAAGTACAAGCCTGTTTGACAGAAGTACTCCAGCACATCTTTTTGACAGCTCCTATGCCAGCTCCTCTTGCTTTTGTTGGGGCCAGGTCTTTGCTGGTGGAACTCCTTCCAGGTCTTTACCCGAGTTTCTGATTTATCTCCTTTGTGCTCTGTGGAAAGTCAGGCTGCAGCATTCAGGAGCAATGGTACAATTATGTAAGAGCTCTTTTTCCCTTTCAGGAGAGGACAGAGTGAAAATCTCCAGGGATATCTGTTTGTCCTTTGGCAGTGCCTGGCAAATGCTTAAACGCTGTTTGATATTAAACAATCTTGCTTGGGACTGGCATTTAAGAAGTAACAAAATTATGTTTGGTGGTGTTTTCTCAACCAATGTCTCTTAGGTGCCGTTGCAAAGACCTGGGGCATGATTGAGATGGAGAAACCATTTTAATTCTTGTGGAGAATAAATATATCTATCATGAATTGAAGGATCAGCTGTATGTCAGGAGAATTGTTTGGACTGCAAGTATTTGAGGGGGCATTTAAAATGCTGATCAGAAGCCTTAGGCAGTGTAAGAAATATGCAGGGACATTAGTGATGAATGGGTCTGGTTTTGGTGTGCACTGCAGGGTTGTGCTCCACGAGGTGACAGATGACACACAACCAGCAGTGCAGCTCACCAAGGCCCTCGATGAGACATCCACTTAATTGTGCTTTAAACAAATCACCTTATTGGTCTGTTAGCTGAATCCAACCCCTTCTGTGTGGTATGCTAAAAAGTGCACATGAGGTATTACAGTGGAAAGTGCTTTAAAAACACTAATTGACTTTGTGTCAAGGGGGCTGATTGCACATCTCTGAACTAATTCAATTAAATGGTATAGGTGGTTTTATTTTGGTTCTTGGCCAGGTTTGCTTCCAGCTCTCATTCGGGGGATTTTTTTTTAACCTTATTGAGCTTAAAGAACAAACAACAATTTTCTGTTGCTCTAGGCATTTTGTTCCTTAAAATTTCCCTTTACTAAATACTGAAACAAATTTTTGCAGGGCTGGTTTGCATTACTTTGCACTGATATTTCTAAATACAAATTTGGTGATTTGCTTTTTGAGATTTAAAATTAGGTTTAATTAATTTTGATTATTTCAGGGAAGAAAAAAAAATTAACGGAAAATCAGTAGTTTTTAAAGTACATTTGCATTTTACCAGCAGAAAGTTAAAACATTAATTGTTGTTTAATAAACTCCAGCTGAATTACAGATATGATAAAAGCAAAGACGAATATGTCTGTGTTCTGAAACAATGTTACTTCCCCATCTGCACCCAAATGTTTTCTCCTAACAGTTTATTCTTTCTTTTTCTCTATGTAAATATTATGGGACTCTGATGTAAGTGTTACAGATTGCATGAATTTTCCTCTGAGGTGTTTGGAATAGACTAGCACTTAACAACTCACGCATTTGTGGGATGTGTTTTCATTAACGGATGACTTTGTTGACGTGATTAGGCTTGTTTGCTTTGGTTGCATTTGACTCCAGCTTTGGAAAGGATGTCTGACTTTGGTGGCTCCTGGGCAGTGTGTGCTGTTGTAGTTGGCTGCTCCTAACTCCTTGGTTTGGCAATGAAAACTGCTGGGGAAGTGCAGGACTTGGGTCAATGTCTTTTGGAAATGATGGTGAATTTGTCTTTGTTGCAGGGGAAAGAAGCTGATGGCCATCGTATAATAAATGTCTCTTCTCCTGTGCTTATTGAGTGGTGTGCAAAGCTCTTTATATGAGTGATCCCCTGGAAAGGCTGAACTTTGGAGTGACTGTACCTTCCATTACAATAATACAATACCTCACTCTTGGTGTGTATAGTCTGTGACTGTGGTTTTCCCCATTGCTCCCAAGGAATTAAAGTGATGGGAGAAAGAAGTATTGTGCCCAGCAAAATAAGGGCATGTCCAACATCAAAGTTGTCTGATTCCCACTGTAACTGTACTCAAGTGTCCAGATTTTTCAGAGGATCTAGGTCAAAGTAATTTGTTCACTTGCACTTAGAGTGGGCCAGGTCCTGACTTCTGTTGTACTCATGAAAATCCACAGGAATTTGCTAAAGATTTACATGGCAGTATGGACCAGAGTCTGAACTAAAGTGATTGCTGAAAAAAACAGCACACTGAATCTCAGATATTGCTGTAAAAATAGTTTTGCAAGTGAAATGTCTTAGCTTTGTTGAATCACAGAGATCAAAGATTGCAATGATCTAGCCCTACATTTCCTGGTCCATGCTGGGTTGTTCCCTGAGGTGGATTAACAGCTCAGATCTCAACTCTGCAGAGCATTCAAATGTCTAGTTTAATTTGAAATGTGTCCATTTTCAGGGCTTCCCACACAATGTGTTGGCTGTATCAGTGCCCTTGGGAGGAATTGTGATGGAATGATAGGAACTGGAATTAAGGGGTCCATTTCCTTAGACTGTTTACAGTCAGATGCTGTCTTGCTTTAGTGGAAAGAGGAGTGTAATCTGGTGTGTGCACTGAAAAGGTGTTTGCAAGAGGCAGCAGCAGCTTCAGTCCTGGAACACCAGCCTGCTTCCCACTTCTGCAGCAATTCAGCCCCTTCACATAAAGATGTGGAGCCATAAATGTAACAGGTGAAGATACCTAAAACACAGCCTGCCCTGGGATGGGGAGTGAGAGTCTCCCAGGCAGAGTCAGAGCAAAGGTCTGGTGTACAATCCATGTTTTTACACAGCCACCTCCTGGCTGTGACCGTCCCTGCTTTCCTGGCTCAGCACCCACTGCTGACTCTGCTGCTCTGGGGACATCTGATAGTGACTGAGGCCCTGCTGCCTCAGATCATAAAGATGGCTCTGAGAAACACACAGGAGATCACCCACAAGTGCTGTCCTCAAAACACACACTCCAGCCCTGACAATGTGTCTTTGCTCCTCAATCTTTACCTTTTCTGGTAACAAACCTTGGTGTCCCAGAACCCTTTAATTTCAGCTTAAACCTCCATCTCCTTTCTCACCAGTTCCTCACATGTGTGTTTGTTCTTCTGGATAACCCCCTGCCTTACATTGTTATTCACTCTTTTGGTGTCAGAAAATCAGTTTTTTATCATGTCATCACCACAATCACAAAAAATTGCAATTTCAGAGCTGGGGCTCACACAGCAGCCGCTCTTCAGAAGGCAGGATGGGCAGGGAATCCTCCCTTCTTGTTCCAGGTCTTAAGGAAAGTGCCATGTGCATTCAAGATCTGTGCTCATCAGTGGCCAGAAAAGTAGTGGAAGAGCCTGGAATAGCCCATCTTCTTCCTTTTTCCAGTTCAGTGAGGCTAAAGCAAAACTGGCTCCCATTTGGCTGGTTTTCAGTGTCCCATTCACAACAATGTGGAGCAGGGAAGAAGAGGGCATCAGCCCAGCTTCCAGTGAACCTTACAGACCTCTCAGCTGCAGGGATCAAAGCAGTATGTGCCAGCTTGGAGGCTGAGCTCTCCTCTTGATCTTCATGGAAGCAGCTTCAGGACATGGATGTGCTGCTTGGACTGATGGGGAGATCAGAAAAGCCTGCAGGAGACTGTGCCTGCTGTGGAGGTGACATGGGTGGCAAAGCTCCATGGGTATCTTTTCTGCCCAGCATCTAATTTAAGAGAGAGAACAGTAATGAAGAAAGCAATGTATGCTGCAAAATCATAGGATTCACAGAAGCATTATCAGCCTGACAGTTCCTCCTGTCTCCTTTTCCAGTGGAGTGGCTGGTTGTAGAATGGGAACAGGGTATATTTTCATTATTCTATCCACTCAGCCTCAGCAGCCAGTGTCTCCTCACTCTGGTCACTGAACAGCCTAACTCTGGTTCTCCAACACCCCTCCATCCTGTCCCCTTCTTCCCTGGTGAAAGCCCCTGTCTGCTCTCAGTGGCACATGGCTAGAAATGTCTCGTTGGGCCACTGTGCAAACCTCAGTGAGGCTATTAAAAGAGGTCTTGATCTCTTCACTTCTACTAAACTTGATTAAATTTTGATTTGGCTTAGGCAGGAAGCAAAGAACAGCTTCCACATCCAAGAGGGTCTAAGCTAGGTTGTTCCTGGATAGATCACTTCCCAAGTGGAGGGATAAAATAGTGAACAAAACATTTCTGTACTGTTTTGCCATGTGGTCTAGAGCACATTCAATTCTCCCCAGAGTGCAGTTTTCACACCGCAGTCCTACATTATCCTGGGCCTCTCTGCAATGTGCCTTTCAACATCTCCAGCACAGCTGGGGTAAAAGTCCATTTCCTGCTCTTCCTGAAAATCTGCAGTGGTGGCTTCCAGCCTGCCCACGTGAGTGGTGATAAAGGGGTAGAAACATGGGGTCAATGGGCAGAGGATGGTGTGCACAGGCTGCTGTCTCGAGCAGCAGCTGCATCCTGTGGGCTGAGAGCAATGAGCTGCTGACTTTAATCTGGCACTGGGGAGAGCCCCAGTGACCTGCTCATGACTTGTGGTGTTGCTGTAGCCAAATCATTTCCCCTGTCTCTTACCCAATTGAAAGAGCTATCGAAGAATTCAGTTCTTTTTGGCTTTAAGAATTAAAAGGGATTAGTAACTTTTTTGATCTCAGTCTTTGAGGTTTCATCTTTGGTCCAGCAGACTCTTACAGTCAGGCTGAGACAAGAAGCACTAAGAGCATTATTTCTATGTATGTTCATGCAACAAAATATAGACCCAGTAATTCTGATTAGTGATGCCTAAATAGCAAATAGCTCCACTCCTGCCATATTTCAGAACCAAAAAAGTTTTCTCAATTAAACAGAGAAACCTCAAGCCCTGCTGGTAAGAAACTGGAAAGCAGGAAACTTGGTCATGTTGAGTTTCCTCTTCTGTGTCTCTTGCTTTGGACTGGTCATTAAAAATGCTCATTTTTATGTCTCATTTTCTGTCTGTATTCAGGCAGCATATGGATTGTGTTGTGTAACACGACCAGTCCCACAAAGATCACGCCATAAGTTACAAGGGTAAGAACCACCAAGTGTTTGTGGTCTGTAGTTATAGGGCAATAAACTGCCTTCAGGTCCATCAGCAGAGCTAATGCTTCACCACATTTGCTCCAGAGGGACAAGAGAGACTTTTCCCTGCACTGGTTTTCCAGCAACACACCCACTTGCTGGGGGTCCATTCAATGCCTGGTGAAGCTTTTTGTGAACTTCAGTGGGTCTCAGACTGAGTACTTGCCTTGACCACTCTCAGTTTCAAGTCTGTAAGTGATGCTGTGTTTCCTATTTCTGCATCCCAGGCAGGTCTCTCTGTGCTTACCAGAGGACTTCAACACCCATTTGGAGACTTCTAGAGGAAGCAGTAGATGCAGGAGCTATGGAAGGAGCCAGCAATTCAAGAAATCAATTAATTTTGTTTATCCTTGAGCAAACAGACAAACAAAAAATATATTTCTAGTGTAAACCTCCCAAACATCAGAGGCTGTGAATTTAGTCTCAATTCCATGTAAAATAATCAAAATAGACTTTATAATGGCTTTGTAAACAATAGCCTGTTGATTTCTAACCCCACAGCTGCTATTTCTAGAGTGTGACGTGTGACCCCTCTGACTATTAATCCCTGGAAGATGCATGGCTTTGCAGTGAGTGATGTTTGTGTGAATCAAACCACCACTGATTTCCTCATCCCGTGTCTTCACATTTAGGCTGAAAATGGCTGTGTTAAATAGGTGAAATAAGTGTGGACATTAGGTATGAGAAGCCACCTGAGACAAACTGTGAAACAAAAGGTTCAGTGTTCTCAGATGATGAAGAGAATGATTGTGCATCCATGAACAAAAGGCCCAAAAAGAAGGATCAACCCCTTGAGGTACTTCCATATTGTCAAAGCTCTTCCTTCTATGACATTCCTTGAACAAACCTCTCTTTGGTCTAAACTCACTAAATACACTTCAAGTTGCTTCATGGAAACAAAACAAATATAGGAAATGCAGATCTCACTCTGTGATTTGCCAAAATTTTTGCAATGTTTTGTTATGGAGGAAATAATACCTCAGTGAAAGATGCTGTAGGCAGAGTCCTTGCAGATCTGGGCAGGGTGGATGGAGCCACAGCCAGCAGCTGAGATCACCTGTGGGAGGCTGAGTTTGTTCCCTCCTTCCCTTGGCTCAGTGTGAGGGAGCAGAGCAGTGTGGTTTGGTCAGCAGGTGCAATCCCTCCTGCTGGGTTCTCTTACCTGTGGGGGCTTTCACCAAAGTCTGTTGTGCTGTTGGGGATTCACTGTGGATGTCTGGGGTAAGATTTCAGGCTTGGACGATGGGGCAAAATGTTGGATTAATCCCATCTCTGTGAGAAACTACTTTGGTTTATGGCCAAGCTAGAAAAAAATTGAGATTTAGGTGGAGTCTAAACAAAACCTCACCATACCTCAGTCTCTTGTCTATATGAATATTTATACTTTGCTGCATCATGGGAATGCAGAAATGTGACACAGTCTTGGGTTTGAAAGTCCTACAAAACAGGAATGACAAAGTCCTCACTTTGGTGCCATCAAGCCCTTACAGGTAAATACAGGTAAATGCTTATAATAAAACAAGGATATTTATGGATATATTACTGGATATTTATGTAAATATATATTGGATATTTATGTAAAGTAGCAGAGGCTACCACACCTTGCAGTGTTACTTGATGCAGTGAGAGGGCTCCACACTGAGAATCCATGCTGTTACATCATCTGATAACCATTTCTTGTTGTGCAGCTCATGAGACACAATGCCACACCAGAACTCTTCTGAGAGAAGTAGGCACTGCAGATTAGGGCTTTTTCTTTCATTGATTCGCTACCCTAACTAATGTCTAAGTCTAGAGAACAGGGTTATCCACAGGAAACCAAATTCATGGAGTTGGTCTGCCTCCTCCTGGGCAGTCAGGGCTCCTTGTAAAAGCTCTGCACCAGCAGACTACAAGGCAGAAAATTCCAATAGCTGGTTTCTTAAAGTTCAACAGATTTTGTCTCGGCTCTTTCCCAAGCAAGAGGGTGATTTTAAAGAGTTCTACCTCATAAGAATTACAGGCCTGGTGCTTCACCTTGGGGACCCCTTCAGCTTTGTAATGCCATGAGCTGTACCCTCAGAGGAGCTGTGGATGGGTTGGACAGGCAGGATGGGCTGGGAGACACCAGGCCTGGCTCCCTGCCACCAGTTTGATCTCTAGATCCATGAGATGCTGTAAATGGCACCAGGTTGACCTGGCTCTTTCAACTGTTGAGTTATCAGTAATCTTTAGCCACACCTTTAACCAAGAGGGAAGGGGTTGATGTAACCTGGGTACACAACAGGTTTCTTAAAGAGAATAGTCCTCAGCTGGTCATTCACTACTGATCTTCAGGGCCAAAACTTCTGCACTGCTTCATGTGTGGAATGGGATTTTGTCACAGAGGTCCCACAAAGATGGGTGAGTTGTAAGGAGAAAAAGAGATATTTTCTATTATGCCTCT
The DNA here is from genome assembly GCA_034336665.1 of Luscinia megarhynchos. Lineage (NCBI taxonomy): Eukaryota > Metazoa > Chordata > Aves > Passeriformes > Muscicapidae > Luscinia > Luscinia megarhynchos. The sequence continues at coordinate 5,805,920 of CM067566.1, forward strand.
GAAGTTTTGCCTTGCTCTTCTGCAGGCACCGCCTAGGACCCTTAGACCTCGCTTCAGGAAGAAAAGTACCTCGTCCTCTGCCACTGAAAAAATGTGAGTGCAATGAGCCAATAGCACCAAGATCCACAGAATGTCTCTCTTCTGCCTTAAAGAGCTACTCGTTGATGCCATAGGAAACAGCAGTGGGATGATGTGCTTTGATGTGCAGCACTGTAGACATGGCCTTTCTCCCTCCTCCCTCCCATCCTTCTGTGACTCGCTGCTGCCCTTTGTCCCTGGCGTGGGTAGGACAGTCTGGCAGGCACCTGCAGGTGAGGGGTCCTGGTTTGGTTTGCAGAGTGTGCACCCACCCACAGTGTACATTTACAGTTTCATTTGTGTCTGCATAGCTCTTGCTCTGTGAATGCCCAGCGGAAACAACAATAATCAGTTACTCATGATGCTACGTTGACAGTGTATTTATTTATGGCTTTATCATGGATGAAGTGGATTTGCAGAAGCCATGGATTTCTCTTTCCTCCCTTCCTCCTCAAGACTGTGAATGATGTAACAAATGTCAAAAGTACTTTGACTGTACAAAATGTCCAAGATTTGTTAGCGAACGCTGAGCTGCACCTGCGTTTTTCTGCAAGTAAATCACACGTTCTGAGAAAATCATTGTGCTAAACCCACAGAGACAGAACCACTTACAGAGGATGAGGAAGTGATTGTGCAAGAGAAAAAAGATGGTTTCAATGGTGTAATGAAGGGGGAGTCCTAATTTTGATCAGCCTGAGCCAGGAGAGTATTTTGTGGAAAATTATGTGTAGAAGAACTAAATCCCACCATTTGTGGCCAATGTTCTACTGCAAGTTTTAAAGTGTGAGCAAGCCAGGCTTGAGCAAGCTGCAGCAACAGAAATTAGTATGGCTTTAGTGATGCATTTCCAGAGGAAAACACACCTTTCTCCCCTTGCTGCAACAGTGCCAGTCCCAGCACTCTGCTCTGCTGCTGAGGGGCTGCTGTTCTGCTTGCATGAGCAGAGGGTCTGAGCTGCTTTTTGAAGCCTGGAGTTTCTCCTGTAGCATGGAGTTTGGTTAGAACCACAAGAACCAGATGGAGTGGTGTATTTGTATCCATATATAAATGAGAAATATAAAAGAAGAGGAAGACACGGTAGGGTTTGTGTATTTGTGCTTCAAGTTGGTGTCTCTTGTAAGTGTTGAGCATGTGAGATTCACACATAAGTTAATTATGTGACCCTTTGTGTTTGCTCTTGATCTGTCACTTAGACTAGGGAAGCATTTAGCATTATGTAGGATGTGCCATCACCAATGGTCAGCACAGGGGCTCGATGGTGTGGCTGTCATCTGGCCCGGGGTGCCAACAGCCAGCTGGAGTATGCCAGGCTTGGAGATAACTCTGAAGTGGCCTTGAAACCATTTCTCTGCTGGGTGTGCATCCATATCCCAGCTGCCCATCTGGTGGATCCCTGAGGTCACCCTCACAGCTTCCTACATGTGTGGGGAACAAAGAAATAAATTATGCGCACACAGAAATGTTTATCTGGCCTGGCTAGGAAATGGAAAAAGCAAGCAGGTATTTCCTGTGTCTGCCACAGTATTTGGCCTCATTACCTGAGAATTTTATTTCCTCTACATGTGCTGATTCAGTCATATTTTGCAAATTTTGAAAAATGTTCTTCAGAAAGTGAATTTAAAAAAAAACCTAAACAAACCTGTCTAAAGAGTAGTTACAGAAGAGTTGGTCCCTGGAAGATACTCAGCAAAAGTTTTGAGAAGCTAAGCTTATGTATTTTGCTTCTAAGCAGCTTTAGAGTTTATTTGATTTTTTTTTTGGCTAACATTAAAAAGAAATAAGTAAACTGCCTGCACTGTTAGCAGAAAATAAAATCCTGTTGCAAGCAAGCCATGTTTCCCTGCTGTGCAATGGGCTGCTGTAAGATAAAGAAGAAGCTGACAAGTTTGCACTCAATTATGCCAAATAACCCCAACAACATAGAGCTGCATAACATCTGACAAGTTCTTATCTCAGACACGCTGTATTAACATTGATTATCACTAAAACTATTTAATGTGCGTCTAATCTGCTGTTTTACTGTAAACTTGACTGTTTAGCATTTCTTAAGTGCTGAGGTGAAATGTTGACAAGGGAGTTGCCTTATATCTCTCAAAACATTCACTGTATAAATGAGAAAAAATAAACCTTTTCATATCTCTGGAAAAGAAAAAAATGTATTATCAACGGAGCTGTATATTTGTGTATAGATAGACAGACGTGAATGCCCGACCTCGTGCACTTGTGCTCCTTGTGCTCCAGTGTTCTGTACAGACGAGAACGGCCACTGGCTTTGATTCTCACTCTCCTCGCACAGGTTGTTTACAGGGGCTGCCCCCAGTCTGTCAGTTCGGTGCTGCGTGTGTTCGTTCCGGATAAACTCCACCCCTGAAGGCTTTTGTTCAGCTTTTCTCTGCAGCCTCTGCGAAGGAGGCGGCCCGGCTCCGGGAGTCACCTTCCTGCGCTGCTGCTGACCCCTCCTGGCAAAGCAGGGTGTGCTGGAGAGGAGGGATGGATGGATGGATGGATGGATGGATGGATGGATGGATGGATGGATGGATGGATGGATGGATGGATGGATGGATGGATGGATGGATGGATGGATGGATGGATGGATGGATGGATGGATGGATGGATGGATGGATGGATGGATGGATGGATGGAGGATGGATGGATGGATGGATGGATGGATGGATGGATGGATGGATGGATGGAGGATGGATGGATGGATGGATGGATGGATGGATGGATGGATGGATGGATGGATGGATTGAGGACGGATGGATGGATGGATGGATGGATGGATGGATGGATGGATGGATGGATGGATGGATGGAGGATGGATGGATGGATGGATGGATGGATGGATGGATGGATGGATGGATGGATGGATGGATGCTTTCTAGGCATGTGTTGGAAAGGAGCAGTTCTCAGCTCCCTTCCTGTTCCAGCTCTGAGTGTGCAGGCTGGCTGAGCACTTCCAGATCTCTCCTCCTAAAATCAAGCAATCTTACAGCTGATGGTTTTAAATAGCAGCAGAACTGGCTTAGTTAAAAATGCCGAGTTTTGGGGCTTTTCAGGCAGCTGGCCCCTTCCATCAGTCCTGTAGGGAAAGCAGGTACCTCTTGGTGTCTCAGAGAGGGCTGGGAGAGTGGAATTCTGAAGAGAACAGGCCAGCCCTAGGAAATGTCCTTTACCCAGCTCCAGCCAATCATGCATTATTTTAAAGCACATAAAATTGGGGCTGAGGGGAAGGAAACTGCAGCTGGAGACAGTCTGTGGTAAACAGGCCTGTGAATTACCTCCCCAATTTACCATAAATTCACACAGTTATGAACAAAAATAAGCCTGGAGCAGCCCAGTTCAGCCCTCTGTGCCTCCTCTCCTGCCATAAGGGTCAGCATCACTGCAGCTCCTGTGGTCTCCCAACTGCTGAATCAGGATCCCCTCAAAAACAAGACAGACTTCACATGTGTCCCTGTCACCCTGGAATGAATCAACCTAAAAACCTTGTGGAAGTGCAAATCCAGCATAGAAGGAAAGAGAATCTGGCAATTTATTCCTGCTAGGAGGGAGAAAGCTGCTTGGAGCGAGACAATGCTCCTCCTGTAAACAACCTGCTGCCTCTGGCTGCTGGCGAGTCCTGGTGTTGTGATGAACCCTTGTGCTCCTCACCCACAGTCTCCCTTTTGCTGTTAGTTTCAGGTACCTGTTTTGCATCCAGCACATTTGAACTAGCAGAGAACACGTTGGGATTTGCGTTTAGACTAACTGTTTAAGGCTCATAATTGTGCACTTGGTGTGATTTCTTTCCTGTGATGGGTAGAAAAGGTCTGTGATACAATGGTACACTTGGGTGCCTCACAAGGATGGCCATTACAACAGTATTCCAAAGGTTGATGTTTTGCTGGTTTTGTTATACTGCTTGATATACATCTTGAATAAAGTCTTAATCTTTTCTTTATTAAAAAAAAAACAAACACAAAACCAAACATCTTTAGTCTGTTCAATGTATCTGGCAGGCCAGAATAATCACTTTGATTGCTGTATTATTTTTATCTGAATTCTGGCTGACTGTATATAGATGTATTCACTAAGTGCTGCATGTCCTTCAAAACTTTCTGTATCATGAACTGGAAAAAGAACAAAATACAGCTACTGAACACTCTGAGTAACTAGTGAATTCATTGCAATGCTACAGCCTTGTACAGCAAACCACTTGTGTTACATAGGCAGCTCTGGGGCTGATAACCAGGGACTGTCTGCTCAAAAGTGGGTTATCAGAGAGTGCTTTAAGGCACTGCTTTCATAAACTTTCTGGAGCCTCAGCTTTGTAGAGAAAACATCTGATCCAACCCTTAGCAAAACCAGGGTCTACTTCATCTGCTCACTCCACAACAGACCCCATGACAAACCCTTGAGTTTGTTCCATTTATGTGTGACCAGGAATGTGCAGTGTGAGGTGTAGTTAGGCTTAAAGGGAGAAGAAAAATTACTCTGACTTGTCTGCTTGAGGATGTCATGCAAGACACCAAGAATAGATTCTACTACTCAAAACCACCAGAGAACACATGTGAGTCCTGTAATGAAAGCTGGTGGCCAATACATTTTAAAATCAGGTATAAAACCAGCATGTAGCTATGTAACTCTGGTTTGGGTTTTTTCTTCCTACACTTTCTAGCTTGGACAAAAGGCAACTGTGTGTTATTGTCACAGGCAACAATGCTGAGATGGACCCTGCTCTCCTTTTTCCTCTTCCCCACACTCCATTCAGTGAGCCACCAGTAAGTGTCGATACACAAAAATAGATTCTGGGATTATTTAAACATATTTATTTCAAAAAAGTAAGATTAAATATGTTGAATTATTTTAGTGCTGTTTAGTGTATTAATCCATTTTAGACAATCACAGGAAACCACCAGACATCAGAATGTGTAGGCAACCAGCCTGAACTCTGCTAAGTAAAACACAAACTGCAGATGAAGATAATCTTGAGTATTCCTTTATTTTGGGCATTGACTCCCATAATTCTGCTCAGATGATATGCACATGTTTATTGTAAAAAGTACAGGCATTGCAGATTTATGTTCCAAAATCCAGACCATGCCACATGACCACTCCCCTTTCCTAGAGATGTGCAAAGCCAAGATTGCTACACACGAAGGTTCGTGCGGTCGTGGTACTTCTGGTAGGGATCATCAACGTACCAGTTCCTCCTTTTCCAGAAGGAAGTGGTCATTTTATCCAGGAGTTTACACTGTGTCCTCGTGCACAACACAAACTCCCTCAAACGCTTCCTCTTGGCAGCTGACTTCTTCCACAGCTTCTTCTTATAACCAGCCTGTCAGGAGAAAACACACACAAAAACCCCTGCTTTTAGGTCACTGCAAATACACAAACACAGCCCCACTGCTCAGCAAACCTGGATAAATCCCTCACTTTCAGGAAAACCTGGAGTCTCTCTACAGGAGTTTTTTTTTTTAACTTCCACACCAGCCACTGCCTTCCAAGTGAAGGAAAATAATTAGACTTTACCCTGTCTGTAAAGAAAGGCTCTCATTATCCAAAAAAATCTCACCTTTCTCCTAACCCAGAGGCCACTGTGCAGCCGGAGGAACCTTTTCACCACAGATTTCACACTTTTCCTCTTTCCTTTCCGTAAGCTGCAGTAGGTGAGGGTCCTCACTGGCTGCTGGAGTAAACTTGGAAGTAGAGGTGTGATGCTAAAATAAAAAAACAGACCAACCCCAAAACAGGGAGGAAAACAGAACAGGAATGAAACACCTTTTTCTAAAAGTAATCATTGCCTTTATCCCACACAGAGAGATCAGAAAGCCTGTGTCTTGTTAGAAGGGTAACAAGTGTAGAATAAATACCAACAACAGGGCTGGACTCTTGTCAGAGTTCAGCTGAAAGTTATTCCACACAGAGCACCTTTTTTTTTTTAATCTACTAAAAGCAGTCAAACATTCAGAAGCAAACATTTAGCTGTTATTTGGATTCAGAAATCACTTCTAGAATATGAATCACAGACTCAGAAGAGTTTGGGTTGGAAGAGACCTCTGGAAATCATCAACACCTATCAGCAGCAAGAGAAACAGCAGTGATTACAAGACTAATAGAAAAACACAGCTGCAAAGAATATCCTAATTTACCTCCTGCTTCAAGCATGAATGGTGACTGAAGTGGGAGGCTTGCAGTGGTGGAGTCACCATCCCTGGAGGGATGTAAAATCTGGACAGATGTGGCACCTGGGGACATGGTTTAGTGCTGGCCTTAGCAGGGCTGGGTTAAGGGCTGGACTTGACGATCTTAGAGGTCTTTTCCAACCTATGATTCTCTAATGTATATTATATATATGGAGGAGTTTCTACATATATACTACACATATTTTATATATTATATAATACTGTATATTGTATTATTAAATGTAACAATTTAATATTAATGCATAAAATGATAAATTATATACATTACAGGATACATAATAAATTCACAGTATATGATGTATTATGTAATGCATATGTACTGGAATAAAATATATATTCCTAAATATATGTATAAATATATTTTAAAATAATATAAATAAAAATTATATATATTATATATACTGTTATATATATTATATATAAATATTATATATACTAATAGAAATATTTCAAATTATTTATATTTACATGAAACAATAATACATATAAAACATATAAGGCGTACAAATATATTAAGTATATACATAAGATATATAGAAACTCCTCCGTATATATCTGAAACCCCTTTTAAGGGTTTTTGGCAGGAGGGAGAAGCCGCGGAACCGCACCTGCTGAGCACCGAGGGTACCCGGGGCCGGTTCTCGCCGAGCAGCCGCGGGGTCCAGAGCGGGGCCGGGGCCGGGGCCGGGGCCGGTCCGTGCCCGACGCAGCGGGCGGAGGGGCCGCAGAGCGGGAGGGTGCGGGGGGCCCAGCGCCGCAGGATCCCTGCAGGGATACGGGAGAAACTCAGCACAAACGTCCCAGCCAGACACCCCCGGTACCGGTACCGACCCCGACACCGCCCCGGTACCGACCCGCCAGGGCCCCGCGCGCCGCTGCCGCCGCCGCCATGGCCACGCTGCGCCGGGCGGGGCCGCGCCGGGCCCGCCCACGGGGACTGCGGCCGCGCCGGGCCCGGGGTGCCGCACGGCTTCGGGTGCCTCACTGCTCCGGGATCCCGCACGGCCCCGGGTCCGGCACTGCTCCGGGATCCCGCACGGCCCCGGGTCCCTCACTGCTCCGGGATCCCGCACGGCCCCGGGTCCGGCACTGCTCCGGGATCCCGCACTGCTCCGGATCCCGCACGGCCCCGGGTCCCTCACGGCCCGAGTCCTCCTCGCCCGCCCCGTCCTCGGAACCGGCCCAGTCCCGGTCCCGCTCTGTCCCTTCGCACACTTGTCACCTTTAGTGACCGCACACACCGACCCTCCGCCCCAGGGGTTACTAAAGCCTCCTAAAAACCTCACCAAGTGGATTTAACTCATTGTGAACATTGCTGGCGTATTCTATTTGTTTTTTCTCTTCAGAAGTCTGGCCGGACTGCTTGAAGGATGAGATAAAAACGGCTTCTGAGAGCTCTGAGCGGGACGAGGTTTATGAGCGAGCAGTGAAAGGTTACGGCTGTAAATTGTGGATAAATGATATAAAATGTGCTGTGTTACATTCAGACTGGGGGACTGGAGCATCTCTCTCCTGAGGAAAGGCTGAGGGGAACTGGGACGAGACAGCTGAGAGAGGCCCTGATCAATGTCCGTCAGCATCTGAATCTACTTCTATACTGTCAGCGCTCGGAGCAGGACCGGCAATGGGATAAGAGGGAATGGACAGAAGCTGATCCCAGGAAGTTTCCCTTGAACATGCGGAGGAACTTTACAGTGCAGGGACCGAGCCCTGGCGCGGATTGCCCAGCGAGGGTGCGGAGTGTCCTCACTGGAGATATCCCGGAACTGTCTGGTTGCAATCCTGTGCCGCGTGCTCTAGGGTGACCCTGCCAGAAGACCAACTGTGGTCCCTTCCAACCGGAGGCATTCTGTCATTTTTATTTTTGTTTTGTTTTATCTCTTTCCGTCCCGCCCGCCCGCGCCCGGAGGGTCCCGGCAGCGCGCGCGCCCCGCTCCGCGCACGCGCCCCCGCGCGCCGGCACCACCCCGCCCGGCCGGCGGCGCGCGCCCCGGGCCCGCCCTCCCATTGGCCACGCGAGACCCGTCACGCGCGGCCGCCCCCTGGCGGGGCGAAAGCGCCCGCGCAGGCGCAGTGGCCGCTGAAGGGGGGCGGAGGCGGCGCCGGCAGGACCCGCGCAAGGCGCCTTCCCGCGGGCCGCGCCGGCTGCCGCTCCGAGCCATGCTGCGGGCGTGCCGCCGAGCGGGGCTCGCCGCGGCCAAGCAGGTGAGAGTTCCCCGGGGGAGCCCCGCGACCCACCCCCGCTGTGACCAGCCCTGCGACCGGTGCGGCCGGGCCGGGCCTGTGGGGAGGGAGGAGTCCCTGTGACCGCGACTCGGCGCGCGCTGAATGACTCCGCACGCGCGGGCCGCGATTGGCTGCGCAGCCTGTGACGGGCGGCCGCGAGCGCCAACGGAGGCGGGGGGCGGGCGCTGGTTTGTGGGGTGTACTACCAGTCCCAGCGTGCACCGCGGCAGGGCAGCGCGGGGCGGAATGAGGCACGGCCTCAAGGCACGCTGGGACTCGTAGTCCTTAGCGGGGTGGCGGGGCGCCGTGTTGCTTGCTGGGGGCTGTAGTCTCGCCCGCCATGGCCACGCCGGGCCCGCAGCTCCGCTCCGCCGCGCCCGGCCCAGACCCCCGGACAGCGCCGGGAGCCGCAGGCGCGGCCTGGGGGTGGGCGGAAGCTCGGTGCGGCCCCGCACGGCCCGCCGGCCCCCGCGGATGGCGCGGGGATGGGTGGCGGGCGCGCTCCCCGGCGGGAAGGACGTGACCTTGCCTTCCCCGGCGCGGCCTCCCGCACAGCCCCTCCCGGGCCCGCGGGTCCGGCCGCCCGGAGGGTCGGGACCGGCGCGGCCCGGAGTGTCGCGTGGGGACGCGAGTGGTGGCAGCGCTCGTTGTGAGGGGATCCTGCTGTCCGCACAGTGGGACACGAAGGGGACACGGCACGCGGTGCTGAGGGCAGAAATGCCCGTGGGACTCGTGCTGTGTGTCCTGGACCTTTTACCTCACCTTATCAGATGAGATAAGGATGACGATGTGCTGTGGAGCCTTTTTAAAGCAGTAGGCCAACTTTAGGAAGCCACAGGGATTTATAGGTGAGGGTGACTCCATTACCAAGGCCCCAAATTGTATTTCAGCCTACTGATAAAAAATAGCCTGATTAGACCACTTTTCTATCTTGCATTCCATCCCAGTGTTCATTACCCTCTGTTCACACAGTTTAGCGAAGGAGAAGCTGTATGTTCTTCCCCTAAAGCTCCAGCCTTTCCCACTGCAGCAGCTGCATTTTCTCTGCTGCTCTGTAGGGCTGGAGACTCCTTGGGTCACCTGATGCCCACTGAAAAAAGGCTCTGTGTTTGCCTGGCTGTGGAAAGTTTCATCTGGAAGTTGAGAAGACAGAAACCAGGCTTTGGCAGATATTTATCACATTAGGCTATTTGCATATGCTCGGCCTTTAGCAGAATGTGTCTGGAATGATTGTACAGTTCCAGAACAGCCAGGGTGGTGCTTTGCAGCTGGAAGTTGGTCATCAGGCTGTAAGTATTTGGTGGAAGAGTCACAGAGTGGTTTGGACAGCCACCCCATACCTACCACCCTCACAAGGGAGAATTTATCCCTAAGAACTGTGCAAACATAGAGATGCCACAGCCAACACTCTCTGAAGTTTGTTATCTGTGCCAGAGAGCTCATTGTGGAGATTGGGAAAAACTTTATTCATTCTTTCCTACTGTGAGCCCTCTGTGTGGAGCATCATTAAACTTGTAACAAGTAAACTGAAGTGGCTTTAAGAGAAGGGGATCTTCATCACTCAGAAATGTTTTCTGCTGCATGTGCAGTGCTGCAGAGAGAATTTTCTCTTACTTGAAGCATTTTTTAAGTTTTCTGTGAAAAGAAACAGGGCTTTCAGTAGAAGTGGGTGATATTTGGCAGAAGTCTTGAATGATGGGAAATCAGAGTTCTGTGGTCAGATGGCCTTGTTGTACCTGATCTCTGTCTTAATGAAGAAAAACCTCTGAGTTTCTGGTTTGCTCTTTCTGTTTAAGTGCATGAATCCCATGGTACAGAAATTCTGGATCAGGGTGCTGGGGCCCAAGGGAAGTTGAATCAGCAGAGGATGGTGTGTCCTGGCTATGGTTATTTGAGGTTACACATAAAGTATAAACCTGCAAGGCAAATTTAATTGGTTTAATGGTGTTCTGCTGTGCTGTTCTTGCCCTGAGCACTGTGCCAGAATGAGCTCACATGGATATCCTTAAATGTCCTTAAATCACTGGGGCTCTTAATATTAACCAGAGTGAAGGTGTGATGTGCCCTGCAAAGTGATTCTTGTGGTGATTAATTAGTAGATAATGAATATAAAATAATAAGCATTTAAGAAGTTGAGTGAAACAAATACCATGTAGAACTGCTGAAGGAGGAGGAAGAAATAGAAACAGCTGCCCTGCAGTGCCCTTGCTGTGGGCATCCTTGCTATGTCTGTGCTGCCTCATCCAAAGAATTTTCTGTCTTCTGCAGGACAGAAAGTGATTTATTTCTGCCTTTTGCAGGGCACAGCAAAGCATGTGTGATGCATTTCTCCAAAATTCTTTGAGGCATTATTAAAATAAATTACAGGGGTTTAAAAATTTACAAACTCCTGGAAATTATGCAAAGGGGAGATTAGAAACTACCTGCAAGTTTCTAAATTATGGTGGTACAGCAAATGCAAGCAATATTATTATGGTGGCCAAAAGAGAGCCATGTTTTTTTAAGAATTTATTTTTGAAAAATCAGTGATTTTTGGAGGTATGAGTGTATCTGGATATGAAGGGAGGAAAAATTGAACCTGGGCTTCTGTTTGTAAAACATGGATACCTACAGATTTTCATTTGCTGTTCCACTGGCCAGCTGGGGAAATTTGTTGCAGTGTCTTGAAAGATGGAGTTGGTGAGGGTTTGTTTTGGATTTAATTTACTTACTGCTCCCATTGCTGCATGTGTGAGAGTCCCAAAGCCAGAGATGGAAGGCCTGTGTTTTCATTCCTCTCATCTTGATGAAAAATAAATAGCAATGAGAATTTGGCTAATTCTAGAACAGTCCAGCTTGGAAGAGATCTCAAAAGATCATCTGGTCCAAAGAGCATCTGGACTAAAATCAATAAATGCTCCAAAAAGCTCCTGGTGTATAAAGCTTAAATACTGAGCTAAGAGAAGCAGGTGTTCTGTGCCTTGGTGGCTCCCTGAGCACAGCCTGGTCCCGAGGGCAGGAGCTGCTGTTTGCTGAGGTGTAGAGCCACGTGGGTCCAGTGTTTGCCATCACCAGCTGTGAGTAGGGGTGTAGCCAGCAGGGACAGGGCTGAGCTGGCCCAGAGGGCAAGTCCAGCCCAAGCAAGGATGTGGGAGTGACAGTGGTGCAGGGTGGGGTAACTTCCAGAAAGCCTGGCCAGGAGCTCAGGAGTTGTGGCTTGGGAGCATCAGGCAAAAGAGCATAATCCCAAAGTGTAGGAAGGGACTGGAAATTCAGTCTGAACTGATGAACAGGAAATCAGTTTTTCCCCTTCTTGTTTTATTGGATTGAGCTGTATGCATATTGCTGGTGTATTTTGCTGCTCCTGTGCTTCATGGTGTAACGGGGACATGCTGAGAGTCAGGAGCACCTTCCTTCAAAAGTTGAAAACAAAATTATTTGCAAGGCATTTATTAATGAAATTCCCCGTGAAAGGACTGGTGAAGCCTCAGGAAGTGCTCCTGGGATAGTCAAGTCAGAAAATCAAAAACATTACAGAATATATTTATTCGTTTGTTGCCCTTTCTATCCATCACTGTCCAGAAAACCAACCACAGAGCACAGTGAGGGCTTCTGAAGGTCTCAGGCAAGAAGAATATGCTTCCTCTTGCTGTACATGTGTTCCTGGTACTAGTGAAAAATCTTTTGGCTGCCTTTGTGGAAAGAATGGGAATGCAGTGTTCCTGCCTTTTCCTGTCTGTGCTGTTGGACAGGGATAGGACCTAAACCACCAGAGTTGTGCATATTATTGCCATGTGCAAAAGGAAATAGAACAGCTTGTCTTCTGGGGTTATGTTGTGGTGGAGCATCTCCCAGTTTTTTCTTTTTTAAAGAGAAAATTTCCCTGTCGGGCAAAAGTACCTCAACTGTGGGAAAAGTTCTTTTTGTGCCTTGTACTTTGGATTCTCATGAGTCCTGTATTTCCCTGTTAGTAATTCCCATGTGAGGAAAAAACCTCTGAAGCCAACAGTGTGTTTTCTTCTATAGGCTTAGAGTAGGTTAACTAGTCCTTCAGAGGAGATAAAAATTTTGATAATGTGAATTTTGTTAAGTGGAATATAATTAAATATCACTCTTCATATACTAATTTAATTTATATTATAATCTGATGTCTATCTGGAAAGTGTACATGTTATTAATTGTTTTAAAGAAGAGGTCTTGGTTTGGAAGCTCAAGGAGAATTGCTTGTATATCTTAAAAATTAAAAATAGTTCTAAACATTTAAACAGCTGTTGTTGTGTGCTGCCCTGCTCAGACTGAGCCATTCTAGTGCGTGAGATTGCAGTGCATCTGAAACGAACCCAGCTGTACTGCCCAGCACATAAATCAGCAAAATTAATGCAGAAAGAAGCTGGGGTAGGGGTTTGTTCCTTCTCATTTTTCAAAGAATTGAATTACTTTAAAAAGCCCTTAACCTGGAAGCTGCACGTGGGAAAGCTCTCTGTGTTTAGAGAAGAGTCCAACGTCGCTGTTGTGGTTCTGGTCACAGAGACACGCTGGGGTTGTGGCAGTGGAGCACATCAGCCCAGTGCTGGTGTTGAGGGGGAGATGTGTGTGCTCAGTGCTGACCCTGCCTCTCCCCACAGCACAGTCGGTGTGTGAGAGCCTCGCTCCGTCCGTCGCGGCTGTACCGCGGCTATGCCACCCACTCCGGAGAGTCCGGGTACGTAGCGGGGCTGCAGCTGAGCTGCGTCTGCTGGGGCCGAGGGGCCGCGTGGGAATCTGCTCCTTGGTGCCACCCGAGGGCAGACTGCTGCCAGGGGATTTCTGTGAGGAGTAGCTCCTGCTCTCATGGGGTGTGTTCCTTGCTTGGTTCAGTCACATTTAGATGGAGAAAATGAAGATAATGAATATTTATCATGGAAGTTATGGGCTGCCATCTTACCTTTGGGTTAGTCACTAACTAGTGGTTTACTGGGGTGGATGTGATTTATAGCAGGTTAACAGAGTGGTGGTCCCCAGCTGTAGGCTGAAGACTCACAAACTGTTTAATGTTTGCCATATAATGTAATTTACATCCTTTCACTCTTTCCTCCTCAGCGTTTCTGTGGGCAAAGTCATTGGTGCTGGTCTCCTGTTTGTGGGTGGAGGGATAGGTGGAACCGTCCTGTATGCCAGCTATGACACACAGTTCCGGGACAGCGTGGAGAAGGCCATTCCCTACTCTGACAAGCTCTTTGAGATGGTACTTGGCCCTGCACCTTGTAGCACACCAATGCCAAAGAAACCAGTAAGTGTTTCCCATCCACCCCCACACATTCACTTCTCTGGTTTTTAAAGAGTGTGTCTGCACTTAGGTTTCAAATTGTGATTAATTTTGCTTTGTGCTAAGAATTAAAAAAGTTTAAGAATTAAGATTCCATGAGTTAACGTTTAAGAATTATGAACTGAGTTCCTACTTGGTGCTGCAAAAGTGATGCTTGTACATTTCCCACTACCATCTCATGATTGTGGTGTGTGGGTTGTAAAACTTATTTTTATTTACCATAAAATAATCTAATAGAATCCCAACTGAATAGCTGCTCTGCTTATACTCAGAAATAAAATGTGGGGATAGAGAGAGGCAGGTGACAGGCTGGAATTTAACTGCTTTACTAGGGTCTTAGTGTAGTTAGAGGTGTAGCAGGATTACAAAACTTACTCTAAATGAACTTTTAATTTTAAGGTAGACTGAGTACATTCTTGAGTGAGTAAAGACTTGAATGGTATGGAGCCAGGCATAAACATCATACTTTGAAATCTTAGTGGCACTACCCTGGAGAAAGGAAGATCTGATACTGCCTTTGGCACAACTCTGGAAATTGAAACCTGGAAGTCTCTCTGTTCCTGCATGTGAAAGGAAACACTTCCCAGTAATCAAGAATACTGAAAAATCTGCTCTGGCCATGGTTTTTTTGAGCTTTCAGAAGCCATTTGGCCTTCAGGAAACTCAAAATATTTTAAATTGAATTTTAAGAAAGCTGTTCTTAATGAGTGAGGAAATATCAGTCAACAAAATTTTCTCTCTTCTCATTTTAGCTACATTTTGTGTGGTCATCCAGGCTCTTGGTGCCTCCCAGGCACTAGGGAATTTTGCAAACCAGATTGATCAGCAGAGTTATCACCTCCCCAGTCATGGCTCTAATTGAGATGGTTTTATTTTTACCTTGTGGCTTTCCACAATGGATATTAAAGGATTAGTATAATAAAATGTCACAGTACTTTGTGTTTGAGTGTTTATTTATCCCAACCACCAGCATCTGAAGCCTTACAAAAGGAAATCAATGAAACCAAACTTAGGGTTTCTGCATTCAACACACTTAGAAGTGTTTGGAATATTTGGGACATTAAACAATTTTTTAATAGTGAAAACCACCACAATTCTACCTGCATTTTTGGAGAGGTGAAAATTGTAAAAATTCCTTCTGAATTAAAAATCAAGTCAAGACATTAGATGGCTGTTTTCATTTGCACTTTGAAGCTCAGGTTTATGGTACAGATACCTGGATATGGAGAAGTTCTTTTCCATTATACTGGAATCAGTGAAATCCAAGCTGCTTGAAAAACTGATGATATTTCTTATTTCTGATTTTTCAAGACACATCAAGGTCCACTGAAGATCTCGTCTGTAGCAGAAGTAATGAAAGAGTCTAAACAGCCTGTTCCCAAATCCCCGATAGTCAAACCAGAAGCTGCTGCTCCTACAGAGGGAAAAGGAGGTAAATTTATAGAATGTCATATATAAAGAAGCAAATCACCTAATGATCTTCTGTATCATAGATGTTAGAGTAGATTAAAATTGTCCTCTGAATGGTTGAAGGTAAATGTTGTAATTTCTTAGAATTAATGTTTTTTTCTTTCCAAGTCATAACATTTGCCTAAAATGGCTTTAGATTTTTTTTCGCCTATATTTTTTAAATAAATGCATTTAATTTAGAGGATACTTGAAATCTAAGATAAATAACGTGCATAGTTTAGATGTGAGACTCAGCAGGAAGAGAACTTCAGGTGCTAGACTGAGGCTCTTGCAAGCACAAGACATTTAATTTTGGATAATTGCTGGGCTACAGCAAAGCCAGATCAAATGGAACTTTTTTAGAGAGGAGCACTTGTGATGTCTTTTTACGTTTATCGCTAATGGCTCTGTGTTTGTGTAACTAATATCTTGTTGCTGTTTATCCAGGAAATCATCTTCTGGAAATAATAACATCCATATCCAATTAATATTTTTCTACAGAGGAAAAAATTTGAGTCTTATATCCCCCTTTTTACATTATAGAACTTAGCATGGGAGCTTAAAAATCATCTCATTTTCAACCCCCTGCCAAGGGCAAGGACACCTTCCTCTAGACCCAAAAGGCCCATCCAGCCCAGCCTTGAGCACTTCCAGAGATGGGGCAGCCACAACTTCTTTAGGCAACCTGGTCCAGGGCCTCACCACCCTCACAATAAAGGATTTCTTCCTAACATCTAATCTAACCCTGCCCTCTGTCAGTGTGAAGTCCTTCCCCCTTGTCCTGTCACTCCATGCCCTTGTCAGAAGACCATCTCCAGCTCTCATGTAACCCTTTGCTGGTAGTAGAACATATTAGATTTCCCTGGAATCTTCTCCTCTCCAGGCTGAACACACTCAATTCTCCCAGCCTGTCTCCACAGCAAAAATTCTCCAGCCCTCTGAGCATATTCGTGGCCTCCTCCTGACTTGCTCCAACAGGTCCATGTCCTCCTTGTGTTGGGGACCCAGAGGTGGATGCAGCTCTGCAGGTTGGGCCTCACCAGAGCAGGGCAGAGGGGCAGAATCACCTCCCTTGACCTGCCTGCACTGCTGGGGATCCAGCCAGGACACAGCTGGTTTCTGGGCTGCTCGTGCATGTGACAAGGTCATGTTGAGCCTCTCATCTACCAGGACCCCAAAGTCCTTCTCCTGGGAGCTGTTCTTGATCCATTCTCCCCCAGCCTGTGTTTGTGCTTGGGCTTGCCCAGACCCAGGTGCAGGATGTTGCACTTGGTCTGGTTGTCCCTGTGGATGAACATCCCTTCCCTCCAGCATGTGACTGCACAGCTCAACTGAATGTCATCAGCAAACCTGTTGAGGGTGCATCAGTCCCCCTGTCCAGGTCATTAACAAAGATGTTAAACAGTCCTGGTCCCAACAGTGGCCTTGGGGAGCACACTGATCACTGGTGTCCACTTGGACATGGAGCCATTGTCCACAACTCTTTGAGTGCAGCCATCCAGCCAGTGCCTTATCTATGGAGTGGTTCATCCATCAGTTCCATGTCTCTCCAGTTTAGAGATAAGGATGTCATGCATTACAGTGGCAAAGGCTTTCAGGAATCCAGGGAGATGATGTCACTTGCTCTTCCCTTATTCAGCAATGCTGCTCCCTCAGTGGAGTGCCTCATCTACTCAGTCACCCTGTTCAGGCAGCCTGTAGCAGAACCCCAATGTAATGTCGCCTATCCCTGCCCTCCCTTTAATCCTCACCCATAAACTCTTGGTTGGCTCCTCATCCATCCCCAGGCAGAGCTCCATGCACTCCAGCTGGCCATTGACAGAGTGTGATTGCACTCCTTGTCTCCCCTGCCAGGCCTTTCTAAAGAGCCTTCATCCTTCCATTCCAGTTGCAGGAGCCAGCCCACCATGTCTCCATGAAGTGAGGTTCCCTTTTCCTGGGTCTCCTCTCCCAGCAGCTTTGGTTTAAGCCCCTCCTCACCAGCTCAGCAGGCCTCTGGTTGAAGATACTCTGGCCTGTCCTTCTCTGGAGATGGAGCCTGTCTCCCCAGCTGTACTAACTGGTGTGTTCTGCAACTGTTTAACAGCAGGCAAGGCTGCAGCACAGATCATCTCTGCAACAGGGGTAGCCATGTCGGTGCCAGCTCCGGGGATACAGACTGAAGAAGGTGAAAAAAATCATGTGAATGCAATGAAGAAAGCCCAAATGCTCTAGTTCCATGTGCATGCATTCTTGCTTCTATGTTGGTATTTGTCAGTGTTGAAAGGTGTGAATTTCTGTGCCTTGTGCAGAAAACCTCCATCTTCTGTTAATTGACTTTTTAACACAGTGAGAGCTATGACTGATGCCTGGGACAGGTATAGGTGTGAGCACAAGAGCAAAGCCTGCCTTTGGGCTGAACTGAACTTGCACATTCCAGTTTGCCTCTGCTCTTGGTAGCTTTGTGATTGCTGTTCAGAAGGGCATCTCTGCCCAGGGACAAGTGAAGAAACCGTGTGTATTGTTAAACTCAACAAGACACCAGCCTCAAGATGATAGTCTCTTCTTGATGAGTTTAGATTATATTAGTTACTTCAGTTATGAACACATTTCATAGAAAGCATGCTGGGGTAAGTACATGCTGCAGAGTAACATCAGCATTATTCAGAGGTGATCTGATGGGTTTTATTGCAGCTTGAGGCTGAGAGCTTTGGGCTCTCTCCTCAGTTCAGATGCAACTTGCTGTTGATCTCGAGAGCATTAATTATGTCAGTTGTCACTCTTAAAGGCATTTAAAGTGGCTGTAGGCAAGGGAATAGAGTATAATTGTGATCCACCATAGCCTTCTCACTCATCCTTCATTGTTTTGGTTGGGCTCTGTAAGCATGCCAGGAGAACTGAAAAAAAGCAAGAACGGAGATTCACTTGAAATTTAAACTTGGCTCCGTGTTTCTCACTTCTTGCTTTGCCTTTGACTTCTGAGTCTTGTGTAATTTTGTAGCTAGACAGTGGAAAATCTCCAAATGTATGTGAGGTGTCCATGCTCTTGTCCTTAAGTTGTGAGACTGGTCTTTGTAATTATGGATATAAAGATTCTTCAGGTAGCTCCAGTATGGCTTTGAGCAGAAGTCAGATCTACGAAGTGATACCAACTATAAAAATCAGTTTTGATAAAGTTAATTCCCTACAAGTAACCTCTGTACACTAATTTGGACTCTCCACTTTAGCAGTTTGACTCTTTTTTTACTTCTGAACAGGTAAACAGCAGGAAGGTTCCCATGCTGTAAAAGAACGACCACCAGATGAAGTTGCAGCCCGGCTTGCCCAGCAAGAAAAAGAGGAGCAACAGAAAGTATCAGGTGAGGCTGCACTCTCACTGTTCCTGTGTGTGTTGCATGGGGCAGAAGTGTAGAATTGCATTGGCTTTATAGTCCTAGGCTCCTTACACACCTCTTGGCTGTTGTCCCTGTGTTGAGTTGGCAGAGGGAGTGGTGGTGGAGCTTCTTCCACCCATTCAGAAGTAACTGAGAATTGGAGAATAATGGAAAAATTGGTTGGAATAGATTTCAAGGTTCAAGGAAGAGATAAAAATTTGTTTCCGAGAACCATTAGAACAAGTGGACATGGAATATACCTGCATCTCCCTGCAGTCCCATGGGAGAGGTCTTCCACTGAGTGTTGTTTTGTGCAGACTTGCACCTCCTAATGCTCTAAATGAGGGGAGCATTTGGTGATCTTCAGTTCCCAAACTGACCAGCCCTCTTAGGTCATAGAAAATAATATGAGATGTAGAGGCTGTAAAATGTTATTTTACTAATTATAAAGTTCTTTTCTTTATTGTTTAATTGACTTAATTTTTTTTCCAGCCCTTGCAGCAGCTTTAGAAGGAGCTTTAAACACAACTGCTCGTGTAACCCTTCAGGCTATCACTGCTCAGGAGTCAGCTGTGCAAGCAGTGAATGCCCATTCCCAAATACTGAAGGAAGCCATGGATTCTGAGGTAAATTGGACAAATGGGGACAATTTTTTCTTTTTCATTGTGTTCAGCAAAACTTTAATCTCAATTAAAAATAAACTTGAAATCTTTTCTTGCAATGCCATACATTTATCATAGTTTTAACTTACTTTTCCACTTGTGAAATGTGGTATAGTCAAATATTACAGAGGTTTTGATTTTGAATTTTGTTTGTTTTTTTTCCTATTTTCTTTTCTCAAGAAAATTCAAGTTAAGACATGAAGTTTTCACGCAGTAGTTTAGTTAATTTTATTTTAATTGCCAAGACCTTTTTTTACCTAGGTAAGATCATGCTGTCCACCCCAATGATTCTATTGAACTTTTCCCCTTTGCCGACACCCTCTTGCTGGATTGTTTGTTTCTTGTCAGGAAATAGGAAAGGGATGTATAAGTGATAACTATTGTGGTGTGCTTATGCCAGAGTTTGTGTGGATCTGCCACTTCCCATTCAGTTCTGGAGCAGAGATAAAATTCAGTTGTTAATCAGTTAGCAGGGACATGGGCAACCAACCAAACACTCAAGACTTAATCTAGTTGTTAGTAAAATAACTGCCTTTAGAGATTGCTTTTAAGCTTAATTACTAAGCCTAATTTAAAATCAACCAACTTTAAAGTATTATGCTACTTTAAGTATTAAGCTTAAAAGCAATTTTAAAGTATTAACATACTTTAATGCATGAGGAGATTTCCCCACAATAGATTTTGCACCATAGAGTGATCCTCATGTAAGCCCTTCCCTATGGCTCAGGAAAAAAACAAACATCAAGAATTAAACAAAACCGGAACAAAATGTTGGAAGAGAAACATCACTTGTAATGTTCCAAGCTGTGCTGTTGAAAAACACAAGAATGGTGCTCAGTTTGAGGCTAATGTTCAGCAACATGTGAACCTCTGCAGGCTTCTGCTCCATGGTAACTCTCTTGTTCAGTGATTGCAATGACTCTAATGAGGAATCTGTGCTTCCCAGGATGCTGGGGGGAAAAAATCCTCCCAGTGGCGCACGCTGGAGGATGCGCTGAAGGACCGGAGGAGAGCAGTGGATGAAGCTACTGACACCCTTCTGAAAGCCAAGTGAGTTGCTTGATTTAAGTCTTGGAGTAATAACTTACATTGCTCATGTGCTCAGTGCTTACATTGCTTCAAACACTAGATGAGTTTCTAGGAAGTATGGGGTCATTATGTGTTCATATTGAATGATCTGTTTGTGCCAAATCAAAAAACAGTTTAATGCTCATTAGCATGAGCATTTTAATTTGACATGTGCAAACTTTGGGTGCTTGTGCACAAAGTCCTCCCTGTACCAGATAGTCTGAAACAGTCCTGTTCTTTTTAAGAACATGTTTATCTCTTTAGTACTAACATAAAGTGCTGGTAAGTTCAAGAAATATGAAGAAAAAAATAAATCCTTTTAGTATTATTGTTGAATAATTTTTGTTAGTAATAAACCTATTGTAAGGACTTGAGCCTGGAGAAGAGGAGGCTCTGGGGAGACCTTCAAACACCCCAGCACTGAAAGGGGCTACAAGAGAGCTGGGAAGGGACTTGTTACAGGGGCAGAACAAGGGGAATGGCTTCAACTGACAGAGGGCAGATTTAGATTGGATATTAGGAAGAAATTCTTCCCTGTAAGGGTGGTGAGTTTGCTCAGAGAAGTTTGCTCAGAGAAGCTGTGGCTGCCCCATCTCTGGAAGTGTTCCAGGCCAGGTTGGATGAGGCTCTGAGTGACCTGTTCCACTGGAAGGTGTCCCTGTCTATGGCAGGGGTTGGAATGATACGATCTTTAAAGTCCCTTTCAACCCAAACTGTTTGAGAATGACTCCATGATTGCACTCTGTGTATTGAGTCAGTTACATCACCAGCTTCATTTAGTTGTAATGAAAAAATTAAACCTTGCAGCATCCTTTGGCAGTTCCTGTTTCCACAGAATTGCTTTTAAGCAATTAGGTTTTTACTGAGCCTAAGAAAAACTTGAATTGTGACCAGCAGCGCTGCTTCCATCCAGGGGTCTGTATGACCTGTGCTGATGTCTGTGGGCACTGAAGAAGCAGAAATAAAATTACAAACAGTATCTCCAAGATGCCCTTATAATGAGGTTAAAAATAAATTTGTAGCCCTTTGATGCTTCTAAGGCCAAGAGGGTAGCATCATCCCTGAAGCTGCATGGTTGCTATCACATCATAAACTTACCTTATCTTTGATGTTGCTGTGCTGACTAAAATTAGTGGGAGGTGTAATTGAGGTTTCATTGTTAAAACAAAGCTAATGCAAACCCCACATGCACCAGCTTTCATTCTCTATTGCTCTACTGGATATCTTTGCTTTTATTTATTTTCTTAATTTACTTATTTTAAAGCTTGTTCTAATGAGGTCATTGGAAACCTCCATTAGTTTAAATGGATTTGGAAAAGGAACATTTTTTCACTTTTTCCTTGATTTCCAATTGTGCTAGAGGAAAGCATTTCTTCCCTAATTACAAAAACCCATAATCTATCTTTACAGAGCCCTATAAATTCTCTCCCATCCTCATTAATCTCCACCAGTCACCATGTCCAAAACACTTCTGCAAGCGTAAGCCATGTATATTAAAAATGTTTCCTTGCTGGAAATGTCTGCTAATTCTAACCTAGTTTTACTAATACTAACTCTATTCAGTGAACTTCCATCTTCCCTCCAGCTAAATCCTGAGTACTAATTGCAGTATAAATAATTCTCATTTTACATGGAATAGCCACAGTGACATCTTTAGGTTTCAGGCTGTGGGAAAAAAGTAATCCTTAGTCAAAGCATTTTAGAGTTGGTAGATAGGAAGCACCAGTAGAGTTACCCAGTAGTTCTTCCTGTGAATACCAACAGCATAAAGTAAATTTACGTTGGGGTGATGAGCCCTGTATGTGTTACACTTAGCAGCTGCTTCTCTTTTCAGAGAGGAGTTAGAGAACATGAAGGGTGTCATTGAGAGGGCCAAGAAGTCTCAGCTGGCAGGAGCCAAAGCTCACATTGTGGCTGCAGAAGAAAATCTCCATCATATGATTGTGGACTTGGACAATGTGGTGAAAAAGGTAAAACTTCCTCAGACTGTTTATAATTGCTTGGCAGCTTGTGCAGACCACCCATTTCCAAATCCTCTGCAGGGGTGAGATACTTCACAGAATCACAGAATATACTGAGTTGGAAGGGACATATCAGGAGTCCTCATTGAGTCCTGCACAGAAAGCCCCAAGAATCCCACCCTGTGCCTGAGAGTGTTGTCTTGTCCAAACACTTCTGAGCTCAGACAGGCTCAGTGTTGTGACCACTTGCAGTGCATTGTGAATTGTAAATCCATCCTCTTGTACTCAGGCTTTGAGCTGGTTATATTGCCAGTAATCAGACATGGCAAGATCTTCATGAAAGCTTGAACTCTGTCTTGAAAGAGTCTCCACATGGCTTGATGGTGCCAGTCCTTTCTGTTGGCAACTTCTAATTCTTCCCACTTGATTCCAAGGTAATTTACCACAAGGTTAGGGAGGAGTTCAACGTGTGCTAGTGACTTGGTGGTAAATCACTTTGCAGTTCAGAAGACTGGGAAAGAAATGTAAAACTGAAGTTTGTCTCCCTTTGCAGGACAGCTGGTAATTCATCAGGCATGTTTGGAGTGAATATAGCCTGATAGTGGGAACATGAGAACTCACTGAGGATGGCAGCAATCACAGGCATCTCTTACTAGGCCTGTATGATGGCTGGGAGCAGAGAAAAGGAGATGTTTGAAGATATAAACTGAATTCAAGATTTTCTTGGTCCTGTCCAGGCTGCAGACTGGCTGTGTAGTTAAAGTGGGCACGTGAGGCAAAATGGATTAATGATAGTTCCAGCAAAAAATTATTGTGTAAGAGAGATTTAATATCACAGGGTGGGTTTTTGTGCTCTCCCAAGTGAGTTTGCCTGTTTGGGCTGGGGATTGGTATGTGCTGGTATCCCAGGGCTTGGCTTTAAAATATGTGTGCCTTCAATTTCAGTCCTTGCCTTGAAAAACAAACTAATCTCATCCTTGTTTGTTCCAGGTTCAGGCAGCACAATCTGAAGCCAAGATTGTGGCTCAGTACCATGAGCTGGTGGCTAAAGCCAGAGAGGAGTTCCAGCGGGAGCTCGACAGCATCACCCCCGACGTGAAGCCTGGCTGGAAGGGGATGAGTAAGTCTCCGCTGTGGTGTCACCTTGTGATCCTTGCACTGTGGTTTGTAGTGCATGACCACTCAATGTCCAGCATTTCAGTTTTCAAATTTTCACAGTATTTGGTTGGTCTGGAGTGAAAATTATTTCACAACTAAATTAAATAAGCTAAAGCAGGTGTTGTGAAGAGAATTAGTTCTATCTGTGCTGTATGGGAAGTATCACAAAACGTAGCACTTGTGTGATAAATACCATATTGGTTGTATGAACATCTCTCCTCTCCCTGGTATTTCAGGAAAGGAGCCAGGTCATTCCAGATTTCAGTCAAATCTCTGTTAGTCAGTAATCAAATACTTGGTTGGCTCTGTGATTAGAGGTATTATAATAACACTGTTGTTATAGGGTGACAAAGAACTCCCTGAATTTTTCTACATCATCACTGAAACAGAGAGGTTTCATTGTTCATACTCTGCCTGCCCCAGTACATTTTATTTCTGAACTAAACTGACACTGTAACACAGTTTAACATAAATGTACAAAGTGATCTCAGACTTTTCTAGCTGATGCGTCAGAGGCAGCTGTTAAGGCTTTGTTTCCAAGTTACAGATTTTTTAATAGAAGTAATAACTGCCATTTGAAAAAAAATGTGGTGTCAGTATTGCCTTAATATTTTTGCTTTAAGTATACAATGCAAAATTACAACAGATTTTCTTAATGCTATTTTATGCTTTAGGAATGTGGACCTTAGTCCACAAAATAATTTTCCTGCCTAAATGAATACACCAAACCTTTGGAATGGTTCTCATTTTAAAAACAGACAACCCCACACTTCAGTATATGTGGGGAAAACATTTGAAATTAACAAATCATTTGTGCAGTTTGCTTTTGGGGTGTAACTAGTTCTGAAGAAAAAAACTTATTTAGGCTCCCTGGGATGGAGCTTCCTTTCCTTGCACAGGACAAAATCTTGGGCTTTGTGATCACTGCCCTTCTGTGGGAAGAAAGGGAAGCTCCTGGTAGCTTCCAGGAGCCCCATTCCTTAACTGGTGTCCTTGCTGAAGCACATAGGACAGACTTGTTGGGGTCCCCTGACTCTCACTGGCACTGGGGAATTTGTTTCTTGACCAACTGCTTCTCTTTTTAAGAACCTGGAAATCTCAAAATTTCCAGTGTCCTGTTGCACTTTCCTGCTTCAAACTTCTGTTCCTTGCTTTGGCTGAAGTCAAGTGTTCATCTGTGGGTTTCCAAGGGTGATTTTAGTGGTTGGGTTGTCTTGGGCTACATCTTGCCTGTAATACAGAGACTTTTGTCCTCCACATTCTGTTCTTCCTGAATTCCTAAGGACTTGGTCTCATGTTTAAGTCACTGTAGATAAGCTTTTAGTTTTCTGTTTTACTTTTGCATGACTGCCTTGCTGTAGTGAATGTGCACTAACTTTCCCAACTTCTTTCCGTTGCAGAGATAACTGACTTAGGTGAGTTACTGTCACTTGCTCGGGTCCCTTGAAAGTTATCTCTTCTCTTTGTCCTTCTTTGTGTGGGGCATGGCTTTAAGTTACAGTTCTCAACAAAGGATGAAATGTGGCATTCCTAGAACATTTCAGACTCAGGTATGCCTTGGGATCCTTTCCAGTCATTTTGCACATTTGGGTTAAACCACAAACTGATCTTTTTGTAACACTGTTAATCCAACAGCTGAGCTTGGTGCTGCTGGTCAGCTTTCCCACTGGACAATGAGCACCACTGCTCCAAGTCCTCCTGTACCAGTCTTTTGTCCAGCACTCAACACCAAGGTGACTGGACTGTGAAATCTTGCTTGCTTTAGACCCTGCAGGAATGCTTTCCAAGTAGCTCCAGCTTTCCATACAGATGGTTTAGCTGGCAGCCAGTGCAAAATGAGCTGCTGCATTTTATAAAGCCCTTCTCAGGTCACCAAGTGCTGCAGGGCTAGCTTAGGTCCTCTCCCAGGTACAATGTGCTTGTGAGTTGTGCTGCCCTCTGAGTAGCAAAACTGGAAAGGTACAGTCTGGGGTAAGGAATCTGATTAGGAGCAGTTGATCTGGAGGACTGTTGAAGAGAAAACATAATTCTGTCTGTCCCTCACAGTGACATTCCCTGCTGCTCTGTGTGCTGGCAGAGGGAAAAATATGTGGTGGTTTAAAAACCATGACAGAGCCGTTGACAGTGTCTGAGTGTAACATGGCCATGAAAGTAATAATATAGTAAAATAATTCAGAAGAAACCAAGATAATTTCTCTCCCAGAATGAAGATACAGTTCAGAAAGTGGTTCTCGGGTGGGCATTAGCACAGCTCAAGAGCTTGAAGTGCTCAGAGACTTTCCCTAGAACAAGCTCACTGTCAGTAACCCCTTGGAGTCCCAGAGTGCCTGAGTGGGAGGCAGGGGGGCTCTGCAGCAGTTCCCTGTGGTTTCCAGTCCCTCCTCACAGCCTGTGTTTCCTTTAGCTGGGCAGCTGTCCACGGATGACCTGAACTCGCTGATCGCGCACGCCCACCGGCGCATCGACCAGCTGAACAAGGAGCTGGCGGAGCAGCGCGTCCGCGAGCAGCAGCACATCGAGTCTGCCCTGGAGAAGCAGAAACTCGAAGATAGCAAAGTCTTTGAGGCAGCTGTGGCCAAAGCGCTGGAGCGTCACAAAAATGAGATTGAACTAGAACAGGAGAAGAAGGTAAAGTGGCCTAAAGCACCTGGTTAAATCCTTGGCTCAGAAAGAAGGTAGAATAGTAGATGGAAGTGTCCTGAGGGACAACTGGGATGTTCTGGATAGTCAGAGACTTCACATGGGTGACGCCCAGGCTAAATATGAAAAGGAGATACTAACCATGGAAACTGCTGAAAAGTTAGAATGGTAAAATCATACAGGGAAGGACTTTGTGAAGTTACTTGCCTCCTGTTGGAGATAGGATTACTGGTTCAAAGTAAGTCCTAGAATGATTTGGGTTAGAAGGGGTCTTCAAGATCACGTTGTTCCAACCTCCTGCCTTGGGCAGGGACACCTTCCACTAGACCAGGTAGCTCCAAGCCCAACCGAACATGGTCTTGGGAAAGCAGTTGGGGCAGCCACTGTTTTTCTGGGCAGTCTGTGCCAGGGCCTCACAACCCTCAATGAGAAGAATTTCAGTGTTGGGTCTGACTTTGTATGGCCATTATAGGGCTATGTATGGAAAAGGTAAAGTCTGTTTGGTTTGGAAGCTCATTTATAAACCAGCTTCCAAAAGTGTTTGAGTGTTTGATTTGACATGTTAGTGCAGCTATCAAAATAAAAAATACAGCAAGTGCCTACTAAGTAACCAGCAGTTACTCACATGGTGAACCACAAATCTATTCCTTAACGTCTTAAGGAAACGGCACAGCTGTAAAACTGGATCTCAGCAGGTCTGTAAGATGAAAGCCAGGTCTGTCAGTGCCTCTGCTCTCACATGTACCCTCAGTAATGACTGATGTGATGCTGTGAGTGTGTGACAAGCAGCTGAGCAGCAGTGGTGCATTAACCCCTCCTGTGTCCAGGTGGAAGAGGTGCGGGAGGTGATGGAGAACGAAATGCGGACCCAGCTGCGGCGCCAGGCTGCTGCCCACACCGAGCACCTCAGAGACGTCCTGAAGATCCAGGAGCAGGATCTGAAGGTGGAATTTGAGCAGGTAAGGGAGAGGAGTCCCCAGGGGAATTAAAGGGATATTTAAACCCTTGCACAGCACAGGTTTCAAATGACAAGAGTCCTGAAACAAGTTCCAGAGGATGGAAATGCAGGCTGAGGAGGGAAGCAAGCACACCTGGAGGTGATACAGAGTGCCTACTGTGTAGGTTTTACTCAGACTGGTCTGAAAAGCTTTTGCTATACATGTCAGATTTCAGACACAAGTACAGTAACTGTTAAATTCACTCCAACAAGGTTTCTTACTGGTATATTGTATTTACTATATGCATTTGCCCTAACAGGGACAACAGGTTTATAGAAATGTGTCTTTAAAATAAGTATTATTAACCAGCCATTTCTGTTACTTGTATTACACTGTTGCAGAACCTGTCCGAGAAGCTCAGTGAACAGGAGTTGCAGTTCAGACGCCTTTCTCAGGAACAGCTTGACAACTTCACCTTGGACATAAACACTGCCTACGCCAGGCTGAAGGGAATTGAGCAAGCAGTTGAGAGTGAGCACTGAATTCCTCTTTCTTTAAGTTCTAGAACTGTGTTCCCCAAAGGCCCCTTGCCCAAACTTGGGCATCACCCAGGCTTAGGCATGTAGCTCACACTGCTGAGCACCCAGCAAATCCCAGATGAGCAAGTCCAAGGTGGTTCTTCCAAAAGTTGTCTTGTTCTGGCTCTAAACTGTGGGACAGGCTTGCTTTAGAGCATTTGCTGCTCTGGAGAGCAGAGGGTGGGGAGGGATGGCTGTTGCTGCTTGTTCTCAAAGCCATGTGTGCCCAGCTGAAGCCCCTTCTTGGCTTCCCTCGCAGGTCACGCAGTAGCAGAGGAGGAGGCCAGGAAGGCCCATCAGCTGTGGCTGTCGGTGGAAGCGCTCAAATACTGCATGCGGTCGGGCTCGGGGGACAGTCCCACGGAGCCCCTGGGCTGCGCGGTGAAGGCCATCAGGGCCAGCTGCGCCGACAACGCCTTCACGGAAGCCTTAACCGCAGCTCTGCCGCAGGAGTCGCTGACGCGGGGCGTGTACAGCGAGGAGGCCCTCCGAGCGCGCTTCCACACGGTCCAAAAACTGGCAAAGCGAGTGGCCATGATCGACGAGACCAGGAACAGCCTGTACCAGTACTTCCTGTCCTACCTGCAGTCCATGCTGCTCTTCCACCCTCAGCAGCTGAAGCCGCCGGCTGAGCTCAGCCCCGACGACCTCGACACGTTTAAGTTACTGTCTTACGCCTCCTACTGCATCGAGCATGGAGATCTGGAGCTGGCGGCCAAATTTGTCAACCAGTTACGAGGAGAGCCCAGGAGGGTGGCACACGACTGGCTCACGGAGGCGCGCGTGACCCTGGAAACCAAACAGATTGTGGATATCTTGACAGCGTACGCCAGTGCGGTGGGGGTGGGAACAACTCAAGTGCAGTGAGCTAGGATTGGAGCTTTGGAGGCAGTTCAGCTGTTCTGTGCCAGAGAGCAATCCCATCATCTCCTGAGGGTTCAAACAGAGCTGGTGGCAGGGGCTGGAAGCGGTAAATCAGAGCACGGGTACCGTCTTGTTTCCTTGCACTGTATTTAATTTCACCACCTGTTGTATTTTTATTGGTTTTGAGTTGTCATGACAACCAACTTCAGGAAGCTTCCCTACAATTTGTGTAAGAATTAATGTTTCCCCATCTTACCAAGTGGGCTTGTGATCCAACCAAAATAATGTTTGTAACCTGCCATTAATCATTTGCCACTTTGTCAGCTGAATAAAACAAGACTTTCAACCACTTGCTCCTGCTGTTTAAGTCTCCTGTTTAAAAGTCAACTACAGCTAGGTAGTACAAAGCTCAGTCCTTTTCTATGACCTGAAGAGTTAAAGTTAAAACTCTAATTTACCTCTTTTAAGGAGCAAGACAGCAAGAATTCACCGATGTGATTTATTAATTTTTACAGCGTTAAAAAAAAAAATTAACCCCTTTTTGAGTACAGGATATGTACAAAACTGGTATCAGAGCACATCCTGGATCTCTGCCCTGGTAGTTTTCTTGTCAGAGCTGCTCTGCTGTAGTTCTACAACACCAGGTACTTATAACAGAAAGGCAAACACAGTTTTTGCTCAAGGATTATCAGTATACAGCCAGCTTTAATGTCAGCCATTTATTAGAGACAGTCTCCACCTGTACAAAGTGTAATATAACATCTACACTCCCACCAGCTGTCCCAAAACACCAAAAGGATGAGGAATAACAACACAGGTGCTGAGTATTGCATTACTTCAGTGTTCACATTCATAGTAAACTCGGTATTTAAGTAGCTCAGCAAAGTTAGATGAAAAATTACATCTGGTGCAGGGTCGAGTGACAGGAGGCCCACGAGAAGTCTTGCTCAAGCTGTGGAAGTCTTGAGCCTGCCTGAGCAGCTCCAGGGTGCACAGCACCCCTCTCCCTGCAGCCCTCCTCCCTCAGTGGTGCTGTTCATCAGGAGCCAGCTCTTGCAGGGGTGCAGGGCAGGAGACCTGGGGTAGCCCACGCTGTGTTCCACATCACCAGGGATTTAACAGCTTCCAGCTGGCACACGAGGACAGTGTCAGAACACTCGGAGCGTTCATCAGTGCTGCAGCCCCTCTCAGAAGCCATTCCTTCAGTAATTCCACTGCTCCCAAAGCCTCCTGGTACCATGGCAATGGTTGCTGCCAGTTTTCCCAAGAGGAAGGCACGAGGGACAGCTACTCACGGTCACTGTCACTGCTGTCACTGTCACTGTCGCTGCTGTCACCATCGCACTTGATGCTCTCCAGTGCCTTCCTGTGTGTCAAACAGATCAGTCATCACTCACCTGCTGTGCCTTCTGCTTGAGAGAGAGATCCCAAAACACAAGGCAAACACAGAGAACATTATGGGCTGTCTAATGCCTACTGTCCTCAAAGGACAATGCACCCAGCATTTGGTGGAAGCACATCCTCTTGGAAAAGCCAACTCCTTCAGTTCCCCTCAAAGTGGTGAGGCAGCTGTCAGGGGTGCTCGGCTTGGATTTATTCCCTTGGAGCACATGTGGCTCCAAACTGGTCCTTCAAGCCCTGATCACCATCGGAGGATCATCTGGGCTTGGCTGCAGCAGTGCAGTGAGGTGACCACAAGGCTCAGAACCTGGCAGCCACATGCAGGGCCATCCTGTACCACCCTCCTGCTTTTACTGGGCTGCAGCAGTCTTCACAGGCAGCCAGACCCAGCTAGGAAAAGATTCCAGGAAAGAAAGACAATAGCAGGACTGAGCAGTGGATAAGGCCAACCCCACCATGGAAAATCCCCTTCCCTCCTAGGTGGGATGGATCCAGCATGGAATCACAAACTGAGCAGCCTTTTCAGTCCTGGAGTCAAGACAGTGGCACATCCTTCTGAAGCCAGTTGTCTGCTCCCTTCTCAGAGAAGCCTTTCCAAAGGCATTGCCCCTCCAAGACCCTCTCTACTGTACCCCTTCCTTCAGCAGTAACATTAAATATTCCAACTTACTTCTGTGTTTCAGAGAGTTCAAATTCCTCCTCCGTTCTGCTTTTCAGCCTTTGAGATGACAACAGCCCAAGGGATGCTGCCAGCTTCACCATCTTAATTGCCTCATCTGGGCAATTGGTTTGCTTAGCACAGTTCAGGAACTCGTCCATCACCTTGTCACTGCAAAGGCAAAGGGTGACTGTTCTCAGGGTCACACGAGAGGTGCCCGTGCCCATTAACTCACAGCCCATGTTTTAGAGAGAGGGAGGAGGTGGCATTTTCAGATCAACCCATCCATCTCTGCTCCTGCCAGGACCTCCCCCTCTGGTACAGAGGGAAGGCTGTGTGGTAAGTTGGGGAGCTCCTGTCCCAGCAGAGGAGAGAGCAGGAACAGAGTGTGCAGCCTTTGGTACCACACATCCTCATAGTGTTCACTGGGGCAAGCTCCAACTTTATTTAAAAAAAAACCTCACACCAAAACAAAACCCATTATTATTCCTTACAAGTTGTGTTCTACTTCAAACAACTCCCCCCTCCAGAATCCTGAGACAAGCAAGCTGGTGTAGCCTCACAGGGAACCACCCAAGATTTAGCATTTGACTTGATAAACTTGTCTTCAGAAATCCAGGCACCTCTGGAACATCTGTGCTTGGTTAAGAGCATACTGGAATAATACTGAGCAGGTGGGAAGCTCAGACTGACTTGCATTCCTGAGTTCATCAGTGGTACTGCTCTCCATGGCCCAGAGCTTCAGAGACAAACCACTTCATTCCCTCCCACTTTGCACTTCAACACATTTTGAGACAGAAAGCTCTTGGAATATTCCCACTGGATAAATGAACAGCCATGACTGAAGAACCTGAAAACACTTACGTGGGAATCCTATTGATTTTCTGGAAATGCTCCATCATATTCCTATTCAAAAAAAAAAAACAAATTAGCAATTTAAAAAGCCCACATAACAGGAACAGACAGATATTCAACCTCTTGGATGAGCCTCCACTGAAACACAGGTAAGCTCCAAATTCATGAAACAATCTTCCCCATGGATCCCCTGCTGTATCCTTGCAAATTCAATCTGTACCAGCTACCTTCACTGAGTTTAACACAAAGTATCTCAAACTCTGCAGAAAACGCTAAGTGTAGCTGGTGGCAATCTTCCTTTAAAATACTACATATTCTTAGCATTTTAAAATACTCCTTTGTTGCTACTTCTTTGTTTCAAATGAATCACTATACATGGAACATTGGTATTTAACAGAAAATAGCTCAGAACCTTAAGTTGAAAGCTAGATATTTTAACCTGTATTACAAGTTCAGAGCACGTAGGACAATAAATTCTAGCTATTAGAGTTCTTAAAAAAAGCCTATTTAGAGTTTTAATTAGGGCTGCTGCTAATTAAAAATTATCAGTTTGAATTCCAAAGAGTTCTAAAAATCAGAAAATGGCATGCTGTGGACACTCAGCAGTGCTCAGGGAAGTGCTCACACCTTGCCATTAAGCAGCTGCATAAAGCTCTACATCAGATACTACATCAGTTTCTAAACCATTTTTGAGACAACTGTCACTTCATGGCAAGAAGGGACAACAACAAAGAAAAAACCCCATTACATTCCCTGCAGGCTTTATCCCTTCCCTTTGTCTGCACTGGCATTCCAAGGAATCAGTCATTAGCTTTTGTTTTTGTGACTAAGCCTTGAGCTGCAGTATCAGCAAGCCCAGAGCCCACACCTACCAGGCATCCTGGGTCCTCCCAGCCCTGGAAAACAGCACCACCACATGGCCCAGAGCACTCCCTGTCCACTCCAACGGGACCTGCCCCAGCCCTGCAGGCTCGTGGGCAGCTTTGATTTCTTCAGCACACTTGGCAAACGCCAGCTGAGTCTGTGAAAACATTGTGCTATGAAGAACAAAACCTCTGACATTACCAGAAGCTTCTCAGTGCAATTTCTCCTGCAGCTCCTATAGGTTTGCTCTGTCTGTGATTTAAATTTGTCAATTAACACTCATTACCCCTGGGAGACAAATCTGTCACTTCTGTCAGGACAACTGTCCCAACTAGGCAAGGTGGCTTTGCAGGGACAGCTGTACCTGTCTTCAACACCCTTCACCCTGAGAAAGCAATTTCTGCAATGAAATCCTTGGCAAAAATCCCTGAATTCTGCCATGTGCTTCCCAGAGATATGGTTGGTTGAGCTGCATCACTTCCTCAAACCCTGGCAAGAAGGGATCCTGCTCTGTTAATTTGAGGTTTCTTTATAGGTTGAAGACAATCCAAATGGTTTAGCAGGCCTGGATAAGCTCACATGGATCTGGAAATCCACAGTGGCAGATGCACTGGAACTGGATCTCTAGGAATGACCAAGGTTACAGCATTTACCTACATTTTGGGAAGACACCACTACTCTTTACTGAGATTCTGTGCTGATTTTGGCTGGAATAGAGTAGAATTTCTTCATAGTTTCTTCTTCCTTACTATGGGCCTGTGTTTTATATTTAAGATGGAAAGTATGTTGATAACACAAGGATATTTCTGTTATTGCTGGGCAGTGCTTAAAGAGCATCAAGGCTCCCCCAGCAGTGAGTGGGCTGGTGGGCACAAGGTGTGTGGTACAAGGAGTTGGGAGGGGACATCTCTGGGACAGCTGACCCTAAATGACCCAAGGGATATTTCAGACCACAGGATGTCATGCTCAGCAGATAAAGCTGGGGAAAGGAGGAATGGGGGATGGTTGAACACCTGCCTGTAATGGGAAATGGTAACTAAGCTTGAGTTTTGCCCTTTTACTGTCCCAGTTCCCTCCACCACCCCACAGGGGAGGAGGAGCGAGCAAGTGGCTGTGTGAGGGGCTCAGCTGTTGAGGGGCATTATCACCTTCCTTACCTCACTGGGGTGCTGGTCCCTGCTCATCAAAGACAAGAGCTCTTCCAACAGGTCTTGTCTCCTGCTAAACCCCAGCTGTTTCACATCTGTTTAGAGAGAGGCAGTGGTTGGTAGGTGTGACCAGTACCCCTGTTCCCAAAACCTGGCAATATGGTCAGCACAATTTAACAAGGCAGAACCATTCTCTGTGAGTTGAGCAGGTTCCATTTAGTTTCCTTTCTTTCCCCTCATTATCAGATCCTGTGCACCAAATACATGAATTAATCTAATTTCTGCTTCCCTTCCCTGCTGGTCTTGAGATTTTTGGGTGACTCTTCTCTTTTCTGACCCCAACTACTCCCCTTGATAATGTCCTTCAAGGTCCCCAGCACTGACCAACCTTGTGGTGGTGATGATCTGTCACAGAACAGGGAGGGAACAACACACAGAGCACTGTCTGTAACACCAATTACCAGTCCTCAGGGGGAACATGGACCTGACCTGCTGCTGGACAGTGAGGCCCACAACCCCCCATAGCCAGAACCCTCCACCACTGTCGGCTGAGGATTAAGGAGTGACTTGTATTCTTTTCATTTTTTGGGGGGCTAGATTAAATCTTAACCAAGGATTTGCAGAGAGTTCAGGTGATTTGATACCATAGGTAAGCACTGCACCTTATCATGGCTACTCCAAGCAATGGGAAGTTTCCAAACTAGCCCCAACTTTGCACTGCTCCTGGCACTTGTCAGCCAAACTGCCTATGAAGCCATGTGGCCATCACTGACCTTCCCAGACTGAAGGGATCACTTCCAGCTGGTTGGCTGCATCCAGTGCTTGAAGGAGGTCCAAGATATTCTTTGGACTTGGATAGAAGAGCTGATGAAGGAAGAGAATTATTTCAGTCACCTGTGACTGCTCCATTTCTCCATGCACAAGCTCTGCAGCTCTTACCCTGGTACACACTTACTGAAGATGACATTTCTTTGTACCACTTCAACACCACCTCAATTTGTTCCATCATGCACAACAATGAAAAGAATTTTGACCTAGAGAGAAAAAAAAGTTCTAATTCAGTGATGATTAGATCATGCAAACCATACAGAAGTACCAGCAAATGATGGTGTGCTGACCAGATTTGTACTGCAGATCAAGGACATTTCACTGACTGCAACACTCCATGCAACCAGAAAAGCAACAGTATTTCTTACAACAGCTTAATGCTGACACTAGATTATTGGCAGAACTCACTAGACCATGTATTAAAAAAAAAAAAGCAATCTTCCTGCCTGATGCCAGTTTTAAGGCTCCTGAATCTGTCTCAAATGCAACTTTTGGATATAAGAACTGAGCTAAATTAACCTTGTTACTTATGCAAATTCACAAGACAAGCCTGAGTTCTTGATCCAGTGGACTGACTAGGGAAACATCCCTACACTAAGCAATTATGCTGTTTTGGTGTTACCTCCAAAGCTGCATCCAGGGCACACAACAGAATGGTAGAACCCACAACTGGCTGTTCTAGTTGTTGGAGGGTGTTGAGATAGAATGATACTCTAAGACACTGGATTTCAGTTCAAAGGCCACAAACTGAAAATAAATCCTAAGCAAACACTGCTTTTATGAGGGATCTAATTCCCAAACTGGACATACAACAACCACCTGGTGCTCAATGTCTGAATCCTAGTTTGTATTGAAGCTGACAAGAACAAGATGCTGAATATAACCTCCACCTCACTCACCAATAGCCATTTAACCGATCCACATCCAAGAATTTCCAGTTGTCTCCATTCTCCAGTGCCTTATTTAACTGATAGGCAAGCTTGATATCCTTAAGATCACAGCACTGCAATAAACCAGTCAGATTTGAGAGCTGCTATCAAATGTAACTCACAATACTCACAGAGGTACATGCACCTATCATGGGCATGCAAATTACCAATTAGGGAGGAGTCAAGCAAAAACTGCAGAATTATGGCAGAAAGTTACAGGAGGTGATGAGCACAGATGAAAATGGGAGATATTGAAAGCTAAACCTTGTATGCCAGGATGTAAACTCACAGGCAATTCTCCAACAGCTGGAGGGGCTCAAAGGAATTCTGATGGCAGGGAAGAGGCACTTACCACTTGCATGGCCGTGGTAAAAAAGTTGGCTGAAAGGGAGCAAACAAGGAGACTGTTAAAGCTTCCAAGGAGACATAAAACAGCTCATTAACCCCCCCTCCCAGATGGATGAGGTGTGTTCAATTAGAAACTCAATCTGTAGCTCAGCTTGACAATATAGTAGAGCTCTTCCTTTTCTTGGTATTCTCTTTTGTGGCATGAGTTGGATTTTTTTTTTTTGTCTTTTTTTTTTTTTTTTTTTTTACACACTTCTAGCAACAACTTAGAGCACAGAAACAGTTTAATACACCTAAGAGGACAGAAGCGAAGGAAGGAGGGGTACAACAGTCTGACTATATCCAGGAATCCTTCCAAAGACAAAAACCAAAGCTGATAATGAGTGGCCTTCAACACTTCATTAACACCATGCTGCCTACAGACCTTTCTTTGCCAAACCCATCTTCAGATGGAAGCTGCACCTGCTTCCAAATTTACAGAAAGGCTTAGGAACTTCTTAGGGCAAAGCTGTGTACATACAGATGGCAGAAGGAGCCAGTAACACATGGGATGTTCAGGATATATCCCTCCTACAGACCCACACTCCAGTTTCCCATGAAGCCTCATTTAGTAAAATTTTCTGAACAGGATTAGGAAGAACTAAAATAGGAAAACTCCCACCACACCTACAACAAAAAACCTGCCATTCACCTGATGTGCATCATTTCATGAAACTGCTCCTCCTTAAACTGACCCTGTAAATAACCCTAGGATTTTTTATCACAGGGACTTAAAACATTCATTCACACAAGCTACACACTCACTTCCACAGAGAAGCCAGTGCAGCAATGCACAGCACAAATCCCAGCACTGGAATATGCCCTTTGTCTCCAGAAATATCAGAAGGGACTGAGAGAAGCTAGCTGCATGCATTTATCCTGGCCAAGTAAAACTGCCTGACATTCACAGGTACCTTTTCACCCAAACTTGAAGTCCTTACCATCATCAGGGTCCTGGGCAGTGAAACTTCGCTTTTCAACCTCATTTAGCACCTCAGAAATGATGTCGGATGACTGAGCATCAACTGTGGGACAAAGAAACAAACAACACCACATCTCAGCTGTACCAAGCACTTCCTTAGTGAAGGGCATCAATCTACAAATACAATATGAAATTGGGAACAAGCAACATTAAACAAACGTGATTTCTGTGGTGGTCCACACCAGCTGCAATTTAATTTGCTCTAAAATTTTCCCTGCTATTGCCAGATTTCCACAGCACTGCAGTAGGGCAGCTTCAGAAAGATCAAAGTGCTTTCTAGCAAGGAATCAAACAGACCTGCACTGGAAAAAGCAAAGCATCTCATAAACAACAAAAATTTAAAAGGGGGAAAAGCAAAACCAAACAAAAATAAACCCCCAAACCCCAGAACTAAACCCAGAGAGACTCCAGAGCAATTCTTTTACATCTCTTAAAACACAAGGACTGCAGTTATGGCTACCCTACCTATGCTCTTCCTATAGCCAAAAGTCTATGGGCATGGCATCTTATAACAGTTTGGTTCCTGCCTTCTAACACAGCTGTTTTTCATGACAGCTCTAATTCAGAGAACTGTTGCTATTGCAGGAAAACACACTCCCTGTGCAATTTCATCCCTGTGAGTGGCACAGTAAGAAATCACACACACTGTGGTCAGATTCAGCCTCCACAGTGACTTGAGCAGCATTTGCTCCCTGTATGAGTTATCCTTTTTTTTTCACCCGAGTAGAATCAGGCAGCACAGGGAATACTAAAATCACACCCATTAAAGGCTGTTTTTCAATCCATTAGTGAACTGCCTTCACCCATCACATGTGAAAAGCATCAAAGCAGCTGCCACACAAGGCACATTCCTGGCCAGGCTGCTAGTGCACGTACCGCCTTTGTAAAACACCGACAGCAGGTGATCATAGGATGCAAGGCTGGGCTCTGGAAAGCAAAAACATTGGTTACTGCAGCATTCCTGGCTGAGCCAGGAATATGTCTCCCTGCCCACCCTAATGCTGGACCAGACCTCACATACACACACCTGGGAGAGGTGATACCCAACACTGGGCCACCAGTCAGAGCATCCTATTTCCATGGGGGAGCAGCCAAGCTTCCCTGCTCTAAATTAAAATCAATAATGCTTCATGGCTAGTTTCCCTTCTGCTCATGAATGTAATCTTTAGCCTATCAACAAGCATGGTACTGGGGCAAAGCACAGCCCACAGGACATCAAATCAATTCTGCAAATATTCTCTGTTTCTGCAATACTTATTTGGAAGAAAAAAAATCATCATCTAGATCAAAAGCTTTTTTCCTGCAGAGATGCAGATCTACAGACCTGAACTGGCTTAGGCAGCTTGTAATGTACATCTCCCCTGGAAAGAGGGAATCACCACCTGTTGTGTGGTGCTGAACTCCTAAGTCAACTGTTCTGTTCTGGAGGTGGCACTGGAATATCATAATCATATAAGAGTGCATATAATAAATACTCTGGTTCTCTTACCTATATCAAGTGCTTCCATTTCCTTTAATACCAATAAAGACATAGTTCTACCCACACCACCACATCTTCTCAGACTCTTCAGTACAGAATTAAAAGTCAGCAGAGTTGGTTGCACTTTCTGTTGAGCCATGTGAGTCAGGAATTCCTTAAAACAAAACCCCCAAATCCTTAGTGCTTCACGTTATGGATCACAGTTCAACTTTCAGGTGGGTTATACATACATTTCCTCAACCTAATCCTTCTCACCCCCTCCACGTGAACAACTCTGCTTTAACTGATTATTTATTAAGGGAGTACTGTTAAATTTTTAATGACCAAAACCCAAGGCCACATTACATCAAAATAAATCTTGGACAGTTATATCTAGAACAAAATGGAAAAATTTTATAGTTACATAATGTTTTTCCTTACTAATGTGTCATTAAAACCCAAAATACCATTTCTGTCATAATACCATGAATTAAAATGCAATGAGTTTTTATCTAAAATGGTTCATTTATTTTATCTCCCAGCAGTAATTTCCCCAATTACTTTCTGTCCAGGCAGTTCCTGGATCAGGTACGCTCTCACAAGGCAAATCACACTACAAAGGCAAGGTTGAATTATCTGCCACTCCTCCACAGTTACCTTTTCTGTTTAAACTACTGTACTTCCTTTACAGCAGGGATTAGTATATGGGGACGAAGTTCTTGCCTTTGGTCTTCCAACAACTGCAAAATTTTACTAATAAGGCAGAGCCTTATTTGTAGAAGAGCCCACTCTCTTACCACTTCCCCACCTCTTCTGCTCTACTCTCCTTACCTTGGCTAATTCCCATCTTTCTGTGAACCTCTCCTTTAGATATGGGACTGCTCTGATCAGCGCATTGAAGGTGTGCACATCAGCTGGAAAATGTAAGATAATCCATTTTAAATGACAATTTATAGCCTACAGGAAGCAGTTTGTTCTAGCATGGCTCAGTTTCTGGCAGAGTCTCATGCAAACCTGTTTCCAGTGAGCCAGCCACATGCCAGCTGCACTGGAACGACCAGTCTGCATTCAGCTCCCATGATCCAGCTGAGGTCCGTACCCCTGCGCCAATCATCACTGCCATGAACAAACCTGTGAGACCACAAAGTACAACCAGGACACACTCACCCTTGTGCCTTTCATTCAGCAAGTCTATGTACATGTCATAAGCTTTAGAATAAGCCCCATGCTGCAGAAACAAAAATAAACAAACAATCTCTGACTATTGAGATCTCACAAGTTGAAAAAATCCCCCAGCACTGAAGAGTAATTTTACCTTCTCCATCCCACGGATCATCGTGCAGTAGGAGTGTGCATTCCTCTCTGGCATTATCTTAAATATCCTTTCAGCATGGTTGTTCTCCCTAGAACCAGTGTACACGATAAATGTTAACCAAATAAAAGGTATGCTTAGGAGAAGGATTCAACATGCAGAACAAAATAAGGGCTGTACCCCCAAAAACTGACATTCACATATCACACTTGTGGCACTTGAAACTAGTCTACAATCACCTACCAGATTTCATGAACACTTTAAAAGACCAACAAACACAGGTTTATTTAACAAGTAACACCTGTGAATGTGGGCTGCCAGAAGATTTAGGTCTGTTGTATAACAACAACACAAGCACAAAACCCATGGAATATGGGAATATAGGCAACGCTTTCTATACCTCCATCTGGGGCCAGAAGACTGTGGACCTCTTTGGAATTGTCTCTTTGGAGCTTTCTGTTCTGAAGCATTCACCTGGAGAGAATTTTGCAAAAAGAAGTCTCTCAGAGTTAAATTATGATTTGACATCAAATGACATGATTTGCTAACAAAACTGAAGTGCAGCAGCATGGACCAAAGGTGTTTTTTTTGACAGGTTATATTAGAATAACTTCTATCAAAACACTCAGGAAGCAATAAATAGATTGAGAAGAATGTTTGTGTTATTAAACATATTAACAAGTTTACACAAACTACTGTTGCTACTAGGTCAGTCATGGGTTTTTATAACAGAAGTACCTCCTGGAAATGTTGTCTGCATCTGATCCACCTCATGGCATCTAGAATGCATACAGTACCAAAATCTTGATGTCACCTTGATATATTCCCACTAAGTATGAAATAAATAAATAAATAAAGATCAACAAGTTTCCCACACCTCTGGTTCTTCCTCTTTTTCTTCCTGCTCTTTTTCAGGAGTAGGTTCACCATCTCCATAGAAGCATAACAAATCTAAAAGGCTGTTTGTGGTCTCCAGAGACACAGGGGTACCTGTAGAAAATGAGAATTTATGACAGAGAAAGTAAAGAGCTCAGCACTCTACAGCCATATCAGAAAACCTCAGAACATTGAGGTTTGCTCTCTTTGCTCTCTTCCAACACAAAGACATTCTCTAGCAAGTCCCCAACCCTGCATGTGACACCAGTACTGCCACAAACCCCCTCATCAAAGGAGACAATTTTATCACTGAACTAGAGTATGTTTTTCTACTGAAGCCCCTGAAAGGGCAGAGTTTTCCTGATCAAGTAGGAGAAGGAAGTGATAGCTGACAGCCAGAATTGTGAAGCAGCACAATGCCAACACAGCATCTGAAACTTCCAGCGCTTTTCACAACTCTTCCTAGGATATACCCTGCTGTGAAAAACACTTTGCATGTTTCACTTTCTATGAAATATTCAAAATAAAAAAAAAGTATTTAATCTCCTTCCTCTTCAAGAAGTCATTTGTTCTCCTTATCACCGAAGTGACATGTCAGTGACTAAGATTCTACAGTAATTCTAGAGAACCACTTCACCAGACCAGTCAGTTGTGAAAGGAGCAACAGAGTCACAGAATTGTCTCCACAGCCTGTGCCAGCTACTGAAGTGTTTTTGGCACAATTTAAGTAAAGTTCCACCACAGAACCTGGCAGGTGACCACATACCTGCCTGCAGAAGCTGATCAAACATGTCCACAGACTCTTTCACCATCCTGAGGTGGATGCGCTCCCTCAGAGCTTCCTCACTCACTCCTTCAGTCTGA
The DNA here is from genome assembly GCA_034336665.1 of Luscinia megarhynchos. Classification (NCBI taxonomy): domain Eukaryota; kingdom Metazoa; phylum Chordata; class Aves; order Passeriformes; family Muscicapidae; genus Luscinia; species Luscinia megarhynchos. Next base: position 5,846,930 of record CM067566.1, read on the forward strand.
GGTGTGAGACTCTTGGGCATCAGACACTGAAAGCAAACAGTGGAAGCTGGTCATAAGCTCAAACCTTTCTAAATGTTCTTCTCTTCACCTAGTAAACTGCTTGCAGCCCAACACCACCAGTCCTTTGGTGATGAAGGACCACACACATCCTCATCCTTCACTTCTGTGCCAGGAAGCAGCATCTAAACAACACTGCTTCTCTCACTTTTATCTCAAGAACCTGATATGATACTGAACTCCCAAGGAAAAACATCCACTACAAAAACATAATGGAAATACAGTACTGCATTCATACTGTGTGCAAAAACAGTTTAAAAGTTTTCCTTCTGTCTTAGTTTTGGAGCAGTCTGACAGTTGATTTCACTGACAAAGCACAAATACAATGAAAAGAAAAAGCAGAAGGCTTACTGGTACGTTGGGCTCTGCAAAAGTCTTGTCAAAATACTGAGGGAAGTTCTCTATGATGTATTTTGCAGCATTTTTCCCAGACTCCTTTGACAACGAATACAGACGCTGCATAGAAGTGAAAGAGAACCAGATGAAGAAATACACAAATTACAAGGCACAGAAAAACATCTTCTTTAACAATGACAGGATCAAATTAAACTCGTGCATAATTTTGAACTCAGTAAAATCACAGGCATGAGACAAAATTCCAGGTAAACATTCTGGTAATCGTGCCAGTATAAGAATCCCTATTCTTTAAATGCTACTGTATTCTACTTTCTTGCTACTTAGTCAAGGGACACGGTTCAGACATCTGAAATGCTGCACTACTACCTCAAGCTCAAAAACATCTCATTTTAGAAAGAAAATTCTGAAAGCAATCTGATACTCCATTTCCTTTTGTAATCAAAACCAGGCTTCAATTAGGTAAGAGTATTCACAGCTTAGACAAAGTAGGAGGGAAACTATCAAGGATGTGAAAGGAAATACCTACAGCATTAGCTGCATTTCTTGGCATCAGGAAAGGGTCATCCTGGAACATGTAATGAGCAGCAGTAGGATCCTGTAGAAAGAAGAGTCCAGCATTGAAAAGTTTATATAGTTATGTGCACAGGCAAAACACACTGTCTCACGGAATTCAAGGCACAATGACTTCTTCCAACATAACCACCACCAATGCAAATTTTACAGAAGTTCCTCTAGCTCAAAAAGGCTTAGCCTGTTTGGAGAAAGTTTAAAAAATATTTTCATTTTACACACACACTTGCAGGCTAACATGGTGACAAAAAAGAGTCCTTCCTGTAACATATCAAGCAGTAAGTGCCCTGCAAAGGAAGCAGCAGACCAAGTGTAACAGTCTTGGGAAGCTGATGGGACTTGGCAGGTTTTGACTCAATTCCCAGCATTCAAGACAGACAGGATTTAAGAACAGCATCACAGCATTTAACAGGTTTTACCCAGCAAGAGCAGACACTTTTGTACTTTTTAAAGCCTTTCTAGACTGAGATTGGGAAGGACATTCTGGGTTGGGAAGCTGAACTGGTAAAGAAACTTGCTCCCTACGTTAGTGAAAGCCTTACCAAAGCACTGCAGCTTCCTCTGGTAACTGCAGCTCTCTCTTAGCACATGAATGAGGCTTTAAAGACACAGCAAAACTGAGCCAAAAACTCTGATGTGAAAGTCCCAGATTTCATTTATGGCCAAAGAAGAAATTAAAGGACTCCTGAGCACAAGGATATTGCACAAAATGGACAACATGACCCATGTCCGTGACCCACAGAACCACTCACCCTGTTCACAGTAGAAGCCAAGGTCTGCAGCACTGCCAGCTTATCCCTAAACACAAAGGAGTGTGATTAATAGTCATCTGCAGACTTTGAAGGTTGTTTGTTTGGAGAACAAGCCCATGATTATCCTGACTCAAAATGATTTTTTTAGTTCTAGGAAATAATGCTTTTGCTGCACTTATAAAATAGCACTTTTCACAGAGAAAGGATAAATGGAAAAATGGTCTCAGTTCTTTAACAATTCCAGGAAAAAAAATATTTTGAGGAAAACCAGAAGAGCATTTGTGTTTACTGCTATTACCCCTGCTCTTAATAATAGATTATCAAAGAAAGATCATAGGGAAGAGACACAGAAGTAATTCCTTGGAATGCTGCTTCTAGAGCATCTCTGAGGGATAAATACATTAAGTCCCCATCCAAGACATAATTTTGCAAGAAAAAAACAAAACAAAGCAAAACTAGCTGTCTCAGGACTTCTGCATTTGTGGATCTTCAAGACTTTGGTTGTTTCAAGCAAACAAGGAAAGGCCAGTGAAAGTATTTAGGTGAAGGTGGCCTTACTTTAGGTTTACAAGCAGACATCATTTAACCATAAACTTAATTTTTGCTGTACAGTCATGCAATTTCATCTTAAGTGTTCCCAACAAAATAGCTTTTGTTCAGTTGTGTGATTTCTAAGCAGGATTTATTCAGTCAGCTATTTTATTTTGCTGGAAGAAACATACTTACATGCAAACATCCAAATGAATCCAGTTTCACAGATCTTTAGCAAATGTAATCTTTAACAAGAAAATAAAACTATGCTTAAAAATGCAGTTGTTGTGTTTTTAAAAGAAATGTCAGGAATGCAGTGTACATAATCTGCACAGAAAATAAGGGTCAAAAATATTCACAGAACTCCAAACCAGCAGGAAAACCACTAGTGGGACATTACATCAAGAGATACAGGAACATCAGCTTTCTTTTTCAAACCTGGTGGAGAGACTACATTTAGCTGCCTAACTGATCTTCTACCTAGCCAAGATTCCAGAAGTAAACACTCACCATGTTTTCCTTCGGGGAAGCACAATTTCTTCTTGAGTTACTGTGAGAAACAATATTTAAATGGTCATTAGAAACAGATGCCCAAAGAAAATTCTGACCTCACAGGTGTAGCAAAGTGGGGTCAACTCTTCTCCCAAGTAGCAAGTGGTAGGGCAAGAGAATGGCTTCAAGTTGCACTAGGTGAAGTTTAGATCAGATATTAGGAAAAATTTCTTCACTGAAAGGTTTGTCAAGCACTGGAACAGGGGAGTGGTGGAGTCACCATCCCTGGAGGGATTTAAGACATGGCAATGTGGCACTCAGGGATGTGCTTTAGAGGTGCCTTGGCAGTGCTGGGTTGAGCTGACTCTACTACCTCAGGTCTTTTCCAATCCAAGCAATTCTAGGATTCTACAAAAATTGATGAGTTAAACTCTTCCAGCTGAAAGTACTAAAACAAGGATTTTAAAACCACAGTCTAACGTAGGCTTATGGAGCTGCACATCTCAGTTCATTGCTCTGGGAGCACAGAGCTGATTGGTGATGAGGAAAGGAATCAAGTTAATGCAGGAAATTTATGCACAATGAAGACAGGGAGAAAGAAAATCCAAGGAGGGGGAAGAGGGTGTTTACATCATCTTTATCTCCTGACACACTATGTTGTTTGGAGATTAAAAAACATATGCAAGGAACCAGTAATGAAGATATCTTACCTTGTGAATTGTCCACAGTCTTCCCAAGAGCACTGCTACTTGAAGAGCTCCTACAAAACAACCAGGGGTTTGAATTTATGGCAGTCACATTAATACAGCAAAAGAAGAGGAGTGAAATGCTATACTACAGGTCAGAATTAACTAAAATATTAAAGGGAACCAGAGTGCATTGGAGTAACCAGACCCGTTGCACTGTTACTAACTCCAAATTATTACCATAAAACTTATATTTGATGCTTCCCTTAAAGTCCTCACTTCAAGAGACAAGAGCTTATATGCAAAAAATTATACTACAAAAAATCTGTGATTACTTAATACTGGGATATAACATCATTATAGCAGTTTTCATGAACTAGTGCATCTTAGAAAGAAAATCACGGGCATAAATCAGAAAAGACACTTCATGCTTTAGAGACAAGATCACGCTGAAAACAGCACTTTAAAAAATACTTCAGACATGAGCAGTGTTCACAGAAGGAGAAAACCCAGAGTAATGGTGCAGGTGAATCAGCCCTGGTGAGTTCCAGAGGTGCAGAAGCTCCTCACAGAGCCACAGCTGCACACACAGAGACTCACTCTGCTGAGCCCACAAAGCAGATGCTTTGTGCTCACTCACGACACTGCCTCAAGTCTTTCTCACCACTGCTCACAATTTACTGCTTTTCACACAAATTAAAGCTTACATTAAAATACTTTTACTCGTTTTGCTCATGAAGCAACCTAGCAGCAAACCTTTACTGCAACTCTGGCCCTCAGTGCCTCCTCAGTGACCTTGAGGGTGAGGGAGAGGCTGTCAAGGTGCAGTCCCAGCTCTGTGCTTTACCGTGGCACTGCACAATTCTAGCTGCTCCTGGGAAGTCTCATAAACTGATCGAGTAGGATTTTGCCATTCCAAAAATGAGTAAGTGGGGCCTTTTAACTTGAAAACCATTGTACAGAAACATGGAATGTTAGGGTGTTGGAAGAGACCTTTTTAAGGTCTTGTTTCACCTCTGCTGCCGTGGGCAGGGACATGTTCCACCAGCCCAAGTTGTTCCAAGCACCATCCAATCTGCCTTCGAATACTTCGCTGAGCAACCTGTGACAGTGTCTCACCATCCTTCCAATTAAAAAAAAAAAGTCTTCCCAATATCTAATCTGAATTTGTTCTTTTTCCATCTGTACTCGCTATTCCTCGTTACTCCTATCACCACAATTCCTGAAGAAAGGTCCCTCTCTGGCTTCTCGGTAGGCCCGTTTCAGATACTGGAGATGTTATGGGATCTCCATGCAAAATTCCCTTCTCCCGGCTGAACAGCCCCAGCTTCCTCAGCCTTCGCAGCGGAAATGCTCATCTGCTTTCTCGTGATACTCAGCTCTAGGGATCGCTAAAACGCTCAAACACCCTCCTGGGGAGGCTCCGAGCCGCTCAAACCAGGGAAGATCCCCGGGAAAGGCGCCCAAAAGTGGCTAAGAACTGCAGAAATTGAGCCCGACCACGCCGAGCCACCGCACACCGCACCGCGCCTGCGCGGCCTTTCCCGCCTCCCTCCCCACACCCAGCACTGCCCGCCCGTCCATTCCTCCCGGTGCCACCGTGCTGCCGCCGCCCTCCCCTCCCGCAGCCCCTCACCGGCAGCTGTCCCGCCCGCCCGGGAGGCGGCACGGCCGGCCCAGCCACAGCGCCCGCTGCCAGCAGCCGCCCGCCGCCCGCCGCGCCGCCATGCCGCGCCCGCGCGCCGCCCTCTGGGAACGCGGGCGGCACCACTCCTCCAGCGGGGGGGAGCCCGGCCCCGTCCCTCCGCGGCGGTGGTACCTCCCGGCCCCGCCCCCCCTGCAGCCCGGACCGCGTGGTGCTGCCCGTGGCGCGGCGCTTCCAGCGGCAGAGCGGGGCCGGCTGCCGGCCGGGAAAGAGCTGCTCGTTCGCCATGAGGCCGCCCAAAGTGGTGCCGTGGCGGCGGCTGGTTGGGGTGACCTTCGGGATGTACACGGCCGAGGAGATCAGGTGAGGCTCCGTGTGTGCGCGCCCCGAGCTGGGCGGGTGCTGCTGGGCACTACGATTCCCAGCGTGCCCCGCGGCAAGGTGCCGGGCAGCTGCGGCGGGCTGTGGCGCGCGGCATGCTGGGACATGTGGTCCCACCGGGCCGTGGCCCAGCCGCCGGGATGGCGGCAGCCGAGTTTTATACAAAATCTCACACCGCTCACGAGGACACACTGACAAAATGATGTGATTTCTTATAGAGTGGCTAGAGATGTAAAATGAATATTTGCTGCGATATGAATGATTTGGCTCATTGTATCATGAAATCAATGGTACACAAATTCCCATTGTATTTGCAAAATGCACTCAGAAGGATGCTTTCATCAGCTGAGAAGATCACACAGATACTAAATGCCCGTGCTAGTTGTACCATTCGAGTGTGTGTCATGTCGCTGTTTACTGTCGTTAATATTTTATCATTTTCTTTCAACTTCAGGAAATTGAGTGTAAAACCCATAACAAACCCTCAGTACCTGGATAATGTGGGGAATCCGGCTGTAAATGGACTGTACGACTTGGCGTTGGGACCCCCGGACTCCAAAGAAGTGTGTGCGACTTGCATGCAGAACTTCAGCAACTGCCCCGGGCACTTTGGCCACATAGAGCTGCCCCTGCCTGTCTACAACCCCCTGTTCTTCGATGTATGTACTCTTAATTTCTGCTGCTGAAAGGGCTGAGGGTGCCCGAGCTGTCGTGCATTTGCAGTCCTTGAAATCAGTAAAGGTGGCAAGATCTCTTTTAAGTGTAATAACAGCAGATGTAGTAGAAGAGCTTTGTTGTGTCATGAGAGTTCAATACAAATAGAGCTTTTGAAAGATATGCACTTTGTTGTAACTATTGTTTTCCTCAATATTAGGCAGGTGAGGGGGGAATATTCATCCTAAAGTATGTCACTGACTGTAGGATGTCATAGGCTTTCATGGATCATGTAGGCTTTAATTAAATAAATGGCACTGTAAAAATTATAATTTCCTTTAAACAAGTACTGCACATAAACAACTCTCTATTCTTCCAGTTTTTCACAAACCTGAGCTGGGATGAATTTTCCTCCTGAGGTGTTGATCTCACCATTTACAGTACCTGCCTTTTGCACAGGCAAAATTGAGTCAAAACCTCACTTTCAAGTAACCAAAGTTAGATGAGGTACCCATTTCTAGTCCTGTTCCAGCTTTAAGTCAAGTAACTGTGCTGACCAGGATTAAAACCATGGAGCAGTAATTCCCAGCCTTCAGGCCATGGGGGGCTGCATGCAGCTGGAGTGAGAAAACTGTGTTAATAATAACACAGGGCTGTGTTAAATAATAAAACCCACTGATAATTTCCCAGACCTTGAGGAGAGTGTGATTGTGTGAAGGATCTTGTAGAACTGAGACCAGAATGTTCCATTTTACAGCATGGGGGTTTGGTTTCCACATGGTCCTCTGTGGGGTGAGCTGTTGGGAGCTGCAGTCATGGTGCTGTGTAAGAGCAGCCTTGATCCCAGGGCTGCTCTAGATACCACAAGTGTTTCATGTATCTGTTATGTAGACAGCCTGCAGAGAATTTATCTACAGATCATGCTTTGCATATGAGCTTGGTTGAAATAATTTTTTTTTTCAAGTAAATTCTCTGTGATTAAAATTAACTAATTAAAAATTAGTCTAATTTCCCATTTATTGCAGCAATTTCTTTAAGTCCAAACAATTGTATTTACTTGCTTACTGTGCAAGCTAGTACATCTGCCAGGATAACCTTTTCTTCCCCCTTTCTTTCCAGAAATTATACCTTCTCATCCGAGGTTCTTGTTTGAACTGCCACATGCTGACATGTCCTCGAGCCGTGGTTCACTTACTGCTGAGTCAGCTGAAGGTGCTGGAGAAGGGGTTACTTCATGCTGTCCATGACCTTGAAATCATTCTGAACAGGGCAAGTACTGTGTAGTGCTCCATCCTTTTTGTAATTCATGGTCTCATAACTATGAAGCTGTCTGCCAATTCCTCTCCTTCTGTTCTTTCAGTTTGTAGAGCAGTGTGCAGATGTGACAGGCTCAGAAATTGAAGAGGAGCTAAATCGCCACGTTCAGGAAATGTTGCAAAGCTCTCAAATCCAAGATCGGTGTTCCAATGTAAGTACAGGCAATGCTCCTCCTGATTCCTTGGGCTTTATCCTCTTAAAACAGCAATGTGCAGAACAAACCCTGTCTTTGACTCTGCAGGTGCTGGATTTTGTCCAGTTCTGAACTGTGTTATTGGACTTTTTGAGGGAAATACCTGAAATTAAACTTAAAAAGGATTTTGTATTTCCTGTTAGTACAACTGTTGAGTTTCTGGAAAATAGTGTCTGTGTAGGGCAATGTTTTGATGGTGTAAATACCATATTAAAATCTGATATTGCTGTCAGTATATCACCTACAGATGTTGATACTTCTCTGTATGATGCTCTGGCTGCTTTGAGCTACAGAACACATTTTGAGAGCTCATGCATCCAGCAAACTTGCAGAATTTACAGTGGTATTTTTAGGAAGACTTGTGTAATTGAATTCTAGTTTCCATTTAAATGTAGTTTAATGTACATGGTTAGTAGAGGCAAACGAGTTTAGAAATCTAAGATCATTGAGCAGATTTGTTTATAAGCTAAGTTTAATTCCTTGATCACTTGTTTAAAAACTAAGCTTAAACCCTTTGTAAATCATGCATTCATGAGCAGTCAAAATAAGTGATTTTTGTCACTTTTCTACCTTGTTAAGTCATCATTTGTGAAAAGCTTTAAATTCCAGTAGTGACTTGAAAAATAAAGACTTTCTGGAATAAATTGAAAAAGGAGGGTGGAGAGCTCTGAGGGTTGTATGTCTTCAGCAAATGGGAAAATGATGAAAGAGCACTGCAGATCAAGACATTAATTAATGAGTTCATACATGTGTGTGCATTGATACTAATAATGTTCATGCTGATAGTTACAGTTAATTGTATGATATTTAATGAGTTCTTCATATAGGATGTCTTAATTTATTTTTATTACATTCATTATTTTTAAGGTTGTTTTTTTTTTCTTTACCAGGTCAAAAATGTGTGTGAGTGTAGAAATAGTCTGGTATCACAGTTCTGGAAAGCACACATGGGTTCAAAGAAATGCCCAAACTGCAGGTAAGTTTAACTGCATGAGCAAGCTGGTTTCTAGTTAAGTGCTGTATTTATATTAACCTTTATCTGCCTGTCCTGTTTGGTTTTTTTCCCTTTAAGATCCAGGAGATCACTGGTGCGAAAGGAGCACAACAGCAAGCTGACAGTAACCTATCCATCTACGGTGTACAATAAGTCAGGAGGGAAAGGCATTCTGGATGAAACAGCAGGTGAAATATTTGTCTACCACTCAAACATGTTTGCACTTACCCCCTGCATTTAAGGGGCACAGATTTTTAGCAGTGACTGTGCACTTGGAGCTCACTTATCGAAAATACTGATTATAACTAAACCAGTAAGCTTGGGAATCAGAGAGAACCCAATTCCATTAAATTTCTGTTTGAGAGTCTGTTGTGCTTTTGTAGCTTCAGGTGTCTCTGTGTCAGGAAAAGAATAACAACAGCATCATCTTTTCCACTTTAGGGTGGTTTTGGGGCACTTCATTTTTGGCAGGCAATTGATTTTCTGCTGGATTTTTTGAACTGAGCAACTACAGATAAAATTAATTAGGAGGAGGATGACCTGCTTCAGAAAGAAAATCACATAATCCTAATTCGTATGAAAGAATTTCCTCTTAAAGAGTGAAAAGACAGAAAAGAAAATAGATTACACTTTCCGTGATTAATTAACCTATTGTTTGAATCAATTTAAACCTTTTCCTTCTCATATCCTTGGTCCTTTACACAATGGGACAACATTGAAGCAGACATTTATGTGTGTTATTTAGCCCTTAGGAAAGGTTTCTGTAGAGAGTTTATTTTGTTTCCTACTCTGTGATTTAAATACTAGATTAAATCTCTGGAGCTGTGGCTGAAAAAGCAAATTGGGAAAGTATTCTCTATTCTGAACTGGGATGGATCACACAGTTAGGTACATTGTGCATAGTCTGTGCATGGTTAAGTCTCAAAGGGAGTACCTTTAACCTTGGCATTGATGCACCTCTGCTTAAGGAATGAAAAGGTTTTTAGGTGAATGGAGAATTGGACTTTCAGTGTGCAAAAATCTGCATTTCTGGGCCTAAGCCAGGAGAAGAATAGGAAACCGTTTGAGGTCGTGGGAGAATTGTTTTTCATCAAGTTGTGGAAATTGAGATCTAAAGTCTCTGGCTTTGTTTTGAAAATACTTGGTCTTTTTGCTTTTCAGTAGCAAAACCATGTGTTTTCCTTCCTCTCCAAAGCAGAGGTAGCCCAGATTCCCACTTGTAGTATGGATGGATTGCTGGCTGGTGCTATTGTCTCTTTCAGTTGGGTATTTCATGGGGACCTTGATACCTCACTGGTAGTACCTGAACCCCACTGGAAGGTTTCCCCAGCTGCAGGCTGACTCTTGATTTGTGTTTTAGTCAGGGGATGAGGTCATTTGAAAAAAGGTTCTAGCCCACTGTAAGTCAAAAAAAGCATAAAGTGGAGTCTTACTTCTGTTACTTATATTCATACTCACTAGTCACAAAAATGATTTATTTTTTACTTAATTTCATATTCCCAAAGTGAACATTTAAGTGATAATTTTGATGTAGATGTCAGCCAGTATATTTTGTTTGTGTTTCCATTCCTTCTCTGAGCTGGAAGCACCACTGTAAGCAAAAAAAAACAACCAACAAACCCAAACTTTCAAAGTAATGTCTTGAATTTTTTATTTTTTTTTCCCCCAGGTATTGATGAAAGCCAGTTAGGGAAGAGAGGATACCTGACACCAATGACTGCCAAGGAATACATCCTGGCTTTGTGGAAGAATGAAGGTAATGGTTGTGAAGAGGAACATTACTTTGTTTTCTGTACCATTTAGTGGACAAACCTGCAAATCTTCCAGTATGAACTCCTTGTCAGATCTTTAACTTTTGCCTTAAGGACTCCTGGCTGCAAAATAGGTTTGGTGACAGGAGGATTGGCAGCCAGTGAATGCAGAGACCTGAGTTCAATTAACACTTTAATCACTTATTCTCAAATTGTGGCTCCCCACAAATCACAATTGTTGTTTGCAGAGAGTGATTTTCTTATGGTGCTGCACCCCACAGTTACACTGATTAAAGACTGAGAATGGGTTTATCAGCCTCTTTTTGACTTGTCTGTGCTCTGAATCTGTCTGCAGTTGCCAGGAGAAACCAAAGCAGTTCTATTAATCAGTCACAGTCAGTAGCTGGAAACTTTCTTCCTCTCATTGTGCTTTCTTCTTTTGCTATAATGTATATTTCTGTCCAGAGTTGTATCTGAAATACCACCTGTGTGACAAAAAAAAGTGTCAATTCTTTCTAACCTGAATGTTTTTATTTTAAACAAGCTCAATAGTGTTAATTTAGCTGATTCTTTTGACTTGGTTGATCAAGTGCATCTTGGGATTTGGATTCCCAAACAAGAGCAATGAGAATGAGTTTATATTTCTTTTGTATCTTTTTAGGTTTCTTTCTGCGTTATCTCTTCCCTGGGATGAATCCCCATGAGAGTTCAGGATTCAGTCCAGACATGTTTTTTTTAGATCTGCTGGTGGTTCCACCTTCTAGGTAAAATTTATCCCCCTAAAATTTTGTAGAAATCACAGGTTTTAGTGTATCCTTTGCAGGAGTTGGAGATCCAAACTCCTGTAGTACAGACACTGGTCTGCTTAAGTGTCTGTGGAGTGTTTAAATAATAAAAAACACACTAGTAATTGATGATGAGTTCTATTGTAACTTCTAGTGAGTTTGTTGGAAGACTGAAATACTAATTATGGAAAAAATATATTTTAGTGTTAGTATTTTAAATTATTATAGAATATTATAACTGCACAGTACTAACAGAATTTCTTGTTAAGCATCATTCTTTTTATGACTGCCCCAGTAGAAAACATGAATTTTTAAATTCCTGCTGTTAGTTTGGAATATTTTCCATGCACTGAAGATTTAGCTTAGAATGTTTGAGGTTTACCATGCAGCTTTTGAGTGGCTTTAATCTTCTAAAGCAATGTTCCTTGCTGTAGGTACCGTCCTGTGAACCGCATTGGCGATCGCCTGTTCACAAACGGGCAGACCGTCAACTTGCAGGCTGTGATGAAAGATGCCCAACTCATTCGGAAGCTCTTGGTTTTCATGGCCAAGAACAGTGCCAGCCAATAAAAATCACTGAAGAAATTCAAACAGTAAGAGTTGCTGGTTATCTTATTCTTTGCTTTTTTTGGATGTGTGGGTGGAGTTCAGGAAGGCTCCTCTTTAAGGTGTTTCTGTAACAGTTTTTCCTGAGCTGTTGGAATATCTGCTGGTGGAGATGTTCCACACCTTGTTTGGTTTTTTTCCCCTCTGCTCTTTTCTACCTGGTGCAAAGGGAAAAAACCTTTTGCTCAGATTCTCTTAGCCAGGGATTTTTGGTGTTAGATTACGGTATGTGAGACAAAACAGGCTCCTGTTGGTGGAGAATTAAATATGTACAGAACAAACAGTTCACAATAAAACTTTACCAGCATCTCATCATGTGAAAAGAACCACTTTAGCTTCCTAAGTCTAGTGGAGCCAGTTGTGATTGTGTTTATTTTTTGACAGCTGATATCTAAGTAGGACCCAAAATTTCACAAATAATATAAGTAGTAACAATACTTGTCTGCTTCTGACAGTTCACATAGTTGTATGGTGTAAATAATAATGTATGTCAGCTGCCTTATTGTTCATCAGTTGTATCATGGAGCTGTCTTTGACATTGAATTTAGTTTTAGGGGAGTCTTGATTTACACCTGTGTTGTAAAACATTTTGGAAACATTGTTAGTTACTCAGAATGTAGCCACTAGGTGGAGATCTGTTGTTAAAACATTTGACAGGAGGTCAATGAGTTTTGGATGAGGCTGGTTTAGTGGACTTTAGACTGAGAACAAAGTGATGTAGGTGATAAAAACTCTTAGACTTACATTACTTTTATCTAAGAATAGGATTTTCTAGTTACAGTGATTCTTAACATGGACTGACTGCCAGTGCAAAATAATGATGAATGTTTCTTTTGCTGTATTTAATACTGTAATTAATACTGTAACTTCAGCCTAATAAGTAGAAGGTACTTTTTGTTGTGTCCAAGTTTCTAATCTCTGTTTCTGTAGGAGATAGGAGGGGATAGTGAACCTCTGGACCGTTCTGTGCTAGCAACAGTTCCAGGACAGAGCATTGCAGATAAGCTGTACAATGCTTGGATACGTCTCCAGAGCCATGTCAACATTGTGTTTGACAGTGACATGGACAAGCTGATAACAGAAAAATACCCTGGCATTCGTCAGGTGGGTAGCAGGTGAAATCTGAATGAAAAAAGAGAAGCCGATGGAGTAAGAAAAAAGTGGTCTATTTGTTGTTAGAACATGATCATTTTCATGCCCCTCATCATTGCCAGGATCCACCTGGCTTTCCATGCTCCCAGGTTTTGATTGCTGCCTTTTGTTTCCCAAGCTGCTGGAGAAGAAGGAGGGGCTGTTCCGCAAGCACATGATGGGGAAGCGCGTGGATTTCGCCGCTCGGTCCGTCATCTGCCCCGACATGTACATTGGGACCAACGAGATTGGCATCCCTATGGTGAGCATGGATAAAGGACTTCTGCATCTCTCTGCTGCAGCTCAGGGCTGAACTGCACTGCTGGCACCTCGGCAGCAGTTTAAAATCTAGAGGCTTTCCTGCCCACTGTTAGTAAGGAAGGAGCACTGAAGAGCAGGCAATTCTTGCTGTTACAAAGCAAGAACGCTACATCTGAGAAAGAAGATTAAAAAAAAAAGAAAGAAAGAAAAGGAAAAGCTGCACTTGCTTCGTGGGATTAGGAGTTGGTGCAGACTTCAAAAGTAGATCCTGTTCCTCCTATGATCTTTGCACAAGGTATTTTTTAGGTATTGCCTTAAGAGAAGGCCATGATATTGTCACCAAGTTCGTTCATCCTTAAGGATTTTTAACTTCATAGGGATGACACCAAGCCTGAATTTGAGCTTTTCATTATATTATCTTTGCAGAAAATAGTGAACCTGGTGATAATGTGCTTTTTCTCTGTATATGTTGGCTGATTTACTTTAATTGCTAATTGAGTTTTACACTGCAGTAGAAATTGTAAAAAAGGACAATTGATAGAGGATTTTAAAACAGGAATTTATTTATTTGATATTTGAGTAGACTAAGGAGGAGATGCATTCAAGAGCTTAAAGTAATTTATGCTTGCATTGTATTTCTTAATTTTTGATGCTGTTTTATCAGTTGCGTTTTAGAGTTTTAAGCCAGAATTGAACAATCATGTTTTTTCTCTCCTCTTTTCCCTCCTGTCTAGGTATTTGCCACCAAACTGACTTACCCCGCAGCCAGTCACTCCCTGGAATGTCAAAGAGCTGAGGCAGGCTGTCATCAACGGCCCCAAGGTGCACCCTGGTGCCTCCATGGTCATCAACGAGGACGGGTCCCGCACGGTGCTGAGCGCCACCAGCCTGACCCAGCGCGAGGCCATCGCCAAGCAGCTGCTCACCCCCTCCTCAGGGGCACCCCAGACAGGCCTGAAGATTGTGAGTATGGGCAGAGCCCTCCTCCGCCTCTGGTTGAGGGGGTAGGAGCAAAAACATGATGCTTTTTCAAATTCTAAACCCCGTTTTGTCCAGCCTTTACTTCTAACATGCAGTATGTAGCATTCATGCAGAGTATTCCTAGTGGTGGCTTCAGCAGTGCTGGCTTAGCAGTTGGGCCCCATGATCTGAGAGGTCTTTTCCAACCTAGTTAATTCCATGTCAGTTGTTTCTTCTCTGTGCTACAGTTTAATCAACTTTTGAAACTTCTTAACTGCATCTCTATCTCCTTACAAGAGTTGAAAATATACTATTTGGCTACTAGGGCAAAATTTTTGGTGTTTAATAGTTTTCACATTGTTACATATTACCCTTGTCTCTCCTAAAGGTTTAGCAGAGATTTGAAATTTAAGTCTGAGTATTTCTGTGATGTCAGTTCTTTCAGAACCTGTCACAGAGTTAAACATAACAGTATTTAGACTTTACAAACAATTCACCATACTCTTGTTGATAATAAATGGATATTTGGATGCTACTAACAGAAAAATTAAAATGAGACTGTTCTGAGAGACTCTGTTCTAGATAAGGTTATATTGTGTTGTGCTCAAAGCTGAAATTCTGGGTTTGTTTAAGGCTGGACATGGCACTTGGTGCTATAGTCTAGACTCTGAGTTGAGGTGTTAGGACATAGGCTGGACTCGATGATCTTAGAGGTCTCTTCCAACCTCATTATTCTGTGATTCTGGGAAATTAAGGGTTCCTGCCTCTGCTTCAGCTGCTGGGTCATTATACTACCTTAGTCTGGGGTGTATTGTGGCAGGTGTCAATTCAGCCCAGCGGGCTTTGGATGAGGAGCTGATTGATTTCATCACTGTGACTTGGGGGAGTTAATGGGGAGTAACTGCTTGCAGAGGGATGTTCAGGGGCAAGCAGTTGAGTTTTGCACAGAACACGAATTCCAGAAAGGAGATGTCTGGGATGTGTGTGCAGCTAGAGATAAATTGGTCCTTTCTGAGGCGCGGCAGCGACCGGCTCTGTGTGGCAGGTGTGTCGGCACATTCGGAACGGGGACGTGCTGCTGCTGAACCGGCAGCCCACGCTGCACAGACCCTCCATCCAAGCGCACCGGGCGCGGATCCTGCCCGGGGAGAAGGTGCTGAGGCTGCACTACGCCAACTGCAAGGCCTACAACGCCGACTTCGACGGCGACGAGATGAACGCGCACTTCCCGCAGAGCGAGCTGGGCAGGGCAGAGGCCTACACCTTGGCCATCACTGACAAGCAGTACCTGGTGCCAAAGGCAAGTCAAGCTGGCACATCAGTTCCCTTCGAGATGCAGTCACTTTTGTTTATTTTGCCTAATGATAAATGAGATAATTTTAAAAAAATCAATTTACTTCTGAGGTTTACTTCTGTGTTCTTTCTCCACTTGTGGTTCTGAACTTGTTCCTTTGAGTGTCAGTATGCAGAGGAGATTCAGCAGAGGGTTATGCTGTAATGAGTTCTTTACAAATTGCTTGAGTGTTTTTATCCAGGGGGAATAATTTTGGGAGCTGGAGGCACACGAATTATTAACCCCACCACCTTTTTCTTGTTACCCTTTTAGGATGGGAAGCCACTTCCTGGCTTGATCCAGGATCACATGATTTCTGGAGTCAGCATGACAATCCGGGGCTGCTTTTTCACCAGAGAGCAGTACATGGAGCTTGTGTACCGAGGGCTGACAGACAAAAAAGGAAAAATTAAAGTCTTTCCTCCAGCCATTGTGAAGCCACAGCGGTTATGGACAGGAAAGCAGGTAGTTTATCATTTACTGGATTAAAGAAAGCTGTGGTTTCAAAGTGAGCTGAATGCTCATGCTAAAACCAGTGCTGCTAAGGGCATTTGGAAGGCCAGATCCCATCAACACCATGTAGGTTTTGCTGTATGTTTCTGAGCTGTAAAACCCAACAGACAGCTTTTTTTAAAAATCATTTCAATATATCCAATTATTGGAAAAACCTTTGCTGTTTTATACTTCTGAGTAATTATGTGTCTCACTCACTGATCCTTCAGAGGATAGAGTAGCAGGAAGATATTCCTGCCTTGTCAGATTTCCAAGCTTTCAAAACTTTGCTGTCAGTGGAAGGAATACATATAGGACATTGCTTTTCTCATTCATGCCAGATTTTTTTATGTTGAGAAGTGATTATGCAAAAAAAAATAATTCCTGTAACTCATCCTGCTTTTTTATAGGTTGTTTCCACGTTGTTGATAAACATTATTCCAGACAACTATGCTCCACTGAATTTGACTGGAAAAGCAAAAATTGGTGGGAGAGCCTGGGTAAAGGGACCTGCAAAAGGATCTCTGAATCTTGATTCAATGTGTGAATCTCAGGTATGCAACAACTCTGGGGGTTGGCTGGGCTGTGTTGTATTAAAATTGTGTGTACTGTAAAGGAATGGGAAAGGAACAAGACAGATGACAAAGTTAGAAGCTGGTATTTGGCAACAGTTACTGCCAGAAGTGGGTGATGGAAGGATAGGCCTGGGAGTCAGGAAAAATTCTCTGTGGTCCTGACTTAGGTAGATTCCATCTGCTTTTGTTAAACCAGGTGGAAAATGCAAGTGGTGCTAGAAGTTTCATTTCTGCTGTAAATTCTGAAAGTATAGATAATCTGACCACATTTAACCATTCACCAATGTGTTAGCTTTTTAAAGTTAAACCAATTTTCACATAGATTACACGGAAAAACCTGTAGAGGTCATAACAAATTAAAACTTCTGTTTTCCTGATTCAAAGCTGTGCTTTATTTTTCAGGTTATAATCAGAGATGGGGAATTACTGTGTGGAGTCTTGGACAAAGCTCACTTTGGCAGCTCTGCCTATGGGCTGGTCCACTGCTGCTATGAGATCTATGGGGGTGAAACCAGTGGGAAAGTGCTGTCGTGTCTGGGGCGCCTCTTCACTGCCTACCTGCAGCTGTACAGGGGATTTACCATGGGTGAGTACCTGCAGCAGTGCAGCACCTCCTGAGCTGTAAACCAGATATGGCTGGGCAATAATGCATGCTAATTCTGTTAGTGAAATTCTGCAAGACTGGGATAGCTGCCTGCCAGCCTTTTTTGATCTTGGTTTCTGTCAGTGCATAGCTGTCCTTCTAAGCATAAAGAGAAGGTGCAGTCTTGAGTATGTCCAACAATTTCTCTTTTCTGCCCTGTCTAGCCAAAGTGTACACTGTTGATGTGTCTTGTGTTGAACTTTTGTTTAGATCAAAACCTCATGTTTTGCTTCTCTGAAAAGTATTTATTGCATAGGAAGCAAAACAGCTGACAAGCAGGATGAAAGAAATTTTAAGGGCTTGGTGATCAAGTCTTGCACATCACATTTTACTGTAAAACTTTAGGTAAATCAGTTTGGAAAGCTTTCATTGCAGGTTTTCAAACTCATTCAAGGGCTATAGAGACACAGTCAACTGTTAGCAGTAGTGAGGGATCAAGACACTGCTGTGAGCCAGGGAAAAGGGAGGGGTGTCTTTTGGAGTGAGGAAGGTGACTGATTAACTGTGAGACATAGGACTTCTGGGAGCCAGGCTCCAAAAACTAGTTAGGAAAAGATAACAAGCCTGGGACCATCAGAAGAAAAGTGAGACTGGACAGGAGTTTGGGGTTTGGTGTTTTGACAGCCATTTTAGTGACCATTTTAGTGTCTGTGGCAGGACTCCTTACAAATAGCTCACAGCAGTTCAGGCTCCAGTGTTTGATCTGTTCCCTGGTCCTGTCCTCTCAAGGATCTGTATTTTTAATTTATCTTTAAAAAAAAAAAGCTACGAAGTGCCAGATTGTGAAAAGTTCAGCTAATAGGAAGTTTGATGTGGATGGAAGAAAAAAGTTTTATGGGGCTGGTCCATAAAGCATTAGTTTGTTCAAGTGCACCAATGAAGATTTTTTAGAGACTGTTGAAGTTAAGACTTCTTAAATTAGGGAGTTGATTTTGCACTGTTACTGCTTAGCTGATGTTGCTTTTTTTTTAGGGCTTACAATTTCTCCATCCAAAAGCTACTCAGATTTATTTTTTTCTTCTTGTCACTCTGCAGGCCCTGAGTCTGACCATCATTATAACTTTAATTGTGACTTCTTCCCCAGCTCTTCACTCAAAATCAATGACACCAAATATGGTTCCTTCATTGATTTTTTTCTCAGTTTAGACCTTTGTGTTCTGTCTCTCCTCTTTAACAGGGATTGAAGATATTTTGGTTAAACGTGAAGCAGACCACAAAAGAAAAAAAATCATTGAAAGGTCAAGGCAGAGTGGTATTGAAGTAAGTCTGTTTTGCAGATTTATTTTTTTTTCCCATGATGCAAAATTTTTGAAATACTGCCTTATTTAACCATGCCTGCTTAACACCTAAAACTTCCTATGTTTTACTTTCAGGCTGTTAGAGCTGCTCTTAATTTGCCAGAAACAGCATCATGTGAGGAGGTCCAAGGGAAGTGGCAGGATGCCCATCTCTGCAAAGACCAGAGAGATTTTAACATGGTTGATATGAAATTCAAGGAGGAAGTCAACAATTACAACAATGAAGTCAACAAGGTTGGCATTACAGCATCTGTGCATACTAATCTTGTTTAACTTTCTAATTAAGTTAATTAATGTGGATGAGCAGTGGTTGACTCTTGTGGAGGCTGAAGCTTTCCATCTGTCCCCAGCATGAGGCTCCACCTGCTGCCTCTCCTCCTCAGCCTTGTTCTCCCTGAGTGAGGAGATGGCTTACTGTGCAAGATGCTTTTGAAATTATAAATATGAATGTTTGTGATTCCTCATTATTTCACTTTGTTAAAGCCTTCCACAGGAATTTCTTGTGTTTGTTATTTTATTAATAATGTTTGGTTTTGTTCCCTTCACTCTCCCAAACTCTGTAGGTTTGCATGCCCCTTGGTCTCCACAGGAGCTTTCCAGAGAACAATTTGCAGTTGATGGTACAGTCAGGAGCCAAAGGATCCACTGTAAACACAATGCAGGTAATGACAGCCAGAGTATGCTCAGCAGCTATGTGTGCTGATGTGATGTGTCATGGAATATAAGCCATTGGGAGCTCTTGTGGGGATACCTGATACCAGAGCAAGGTTTTCATTCTGGACTTTGCCATGGTAAAATGCTAGAAGAATGCAATAAAGACCTCAGTGGGTGATGGAAGAGAGTCAGTGTTTATTATAACCTATTTTTGAATCCTCAGTTCATGAAGATTTATTGAAATAGCAGAACTGCTTTTGAAAAGGAATGCTGTAGTTTATACAAACAAACCTACTGTAGGAGAAAAAACTTCTGGCCTCTGTTGGAGACTGATCCTTTCCTCCTTCAACCTCTGAATAGAAGCAACATCGTTTTTGTAGAAGTGGGAAGGATACATTTTCATTTTACCATTTGCAACACACACACCAAGCAAGAGACACTATAAAAATACCATCTAAAATGGGGAGAATGACCACAGCTCAAAAGAGAGAGCATTTTGGGTTGAGGTTTTTATTCTGTTTTTAGTACACTGCTGAGAGGTGGTGAGGGTAATGTAGGGACATAAAAATATTTACAGCATTTTTAGTTTCACATCTCTCTGTTAAAATAAGTACACACAATGGGATATTGAGGTAATTTGAGGATGAATCAGAATACTGGAATAACTTTAAAAACCAGGTGAGATCTCCATGCATTTTCTGCCCCTCAGTACCTAGAACAATTCATGAACAAATCCACATTGAGCTACAGAGAATTTACTGACCATTTGACCTTCTTTTGCTGTATTTTCCAAGAAAAATTACTGAGCTTATATGAACAAAAGTTGGATGGAAAGGTGATGTTTCCTTTTTTCCTGTCCACATTTAGATTTCTTGTTTGCTGGGCCAGATTGAGCTGGAAGGCCGGAGACCCCCACTGATGGCATCTGGCAAATCTCTGCCATGTTTCCAGCCTTATGATTTTTCCCCTAGCTCAGGAGGATTTGTGACTGGCAGATTTCTCACTGGGATCAGACCTTCTGTAAGTTTAAGACTGCTTGTTTTGATACTTCAGTTTAAGTCTTGATATTTTAATAGAGAATATCTGCAATTATAGATAAATGGACTTTGGTTAACCCTGGGTTTCACATGAAGCTTTTGAGGAAGAACATAAATTGCCAGATTTGATGCACTTTTTAGCAGAATGCTGATGGTATTGTGCTTGTGTTTAGGAATTCTTCTTTCACTGCATGGCTGGCAGGGAAGGTCTTGTGGATACAGCTGTCAAAACCAGCCGTTCTGGGTACCTGCAAAGGTAAGGGGCATGGTTTAGAACTGGAGCCTTTAAAAGTCCTTTTGTTGGTTGCTTGATTCTTCTCTTTTTTTTTTTTTTCTGAGAGCATTCTATAGACTGTAAGTGCCTGTCTTGCTTAGATTAACTTCACTGTATTTGATTTTTACAAAATAGTCTGAATGCTTGTTCTAAGTACAATTTTCTAGAGATCTAGATCCACTGGAACATTATCTTTTCAAATTTACCTCTGTCACACAATAGCAGCTTCTCCTTTTGCAGAAGTCTTTTGTTATTGTACAAATACATGTAGATGTAAGTCTCAGGCAGCTCTAGTTTTTCTTGGCCACTTTGAGTGGCTTTTGTCTTCTACCTCCAGTGTATATAGAAGAAAATTGAATTTTTTAATTGTTTCAGAGGTTAGTGATGAGTTCTAAAGGAGGAATGTCCCTTTCTTTCAGAAAACTGTTAAAGCATGACAGCAGAAATGGAGGATAGTTTACTGTTTCATTTTAAGTCAGATCAGTCCAAGGAGGCTAGAGGGAGCAACATGCTGAAAGCTTTGCAGATTAAGCATTTCACATGAGTGTTGTGTCTATAGGATTTTGGCTTCCAGAATTCCTGATTTGCCCTTAAATACACTTAAGATGTTGATGAAAACAGTGATTTTGTTAGAGTTGTATAATTCTTGTTGCTTTGTAGCCTCTTAACACCATTTTTCTTCTCTTTTTTTTCCCCCCCATTTTTTTCCCCCCTCTGGAATAGGTGTATCATCAAACATTTGGAAGGACTGGTAGTTCAGTATGACCTGACTGTACGAGACAGTGATGGCAGTGTGGTGCAGTTTCTGTATGGAGAAGATGGGCTTGATATCCCTAAAACTCAGTTCTTACAACCTGAGCAGTTTCCTTTCATTGCAGAAAACTATGAGGTAGAACCCCTAAATCTTAAGTAGTTATGAGGGGTGAAGGGGAGACTGAAACACATGGTTAACATCTGGCCTATCTGTCAGGGATCCAGTGGCAACAGTTGTCTCAGTTACATTCAGACTAATGTACAGTTTTATTTTATTTTATTTTATTTTATTATTCAAAATATGGAAGCAATCTGAAGTCTGCACTGTGATTTAAGCAGTCTCTATTTCAGCAGAGCACCATGCACTGTCTGTTCTAACTCTGCACTTGAATTCAACAAAGATGACTTCACTTTTCAGTCTGTCAAGTTTGATTAACTTCCTTTTACCAGTATCACCACTGCTTATTATTGAGTGGTGATAATAACATAAAGTTATAAGGAGTTCTGTCTCAGTTGGGTTGAAAACCAAATTTGTTTTACAGTAATGACAGATGACCTTTTCAGTTTGCTCTGCATTTTCTGGTACAGTGAGGACAGAGAGAATCACACAAATGGCTTTGTTACAGGTAATCCAGAAGGCAGACCATCTGGATGAAGCTTTAGCAAGGATGGAGTCTCACCAAGCTAACCAGCAGTTCAAAGCCATCAAGAAGTGGCGAGCCAGACACCAAAACTCTGTGCAAAGAGAAGGAGGCTTTCTGTTGTTTTCCCAGAAGAAATTGGCAAGTTTGAAAGCACAGCTTCCAGGAGGTGAAATAAAGAATGGAAGAGATCCTGCTACTTTACAGGTAACAGAGAAGAAGTTGAACTGACCAAACCCTTCAAAAGAAGTTACAGAATTCAGTATCTTTTTTTAAATAGCTGTGTATCCCAAAATGTTTCATACTCTAACTAAACAAGTTGCCTTTTAAAGGAATCATGTCAACTAGGTGGGTGATAAGCAGAGATTTATTGAAGTCTGTGGCCCCTAGTGCTAGGGAAGGGGTTAAAAACCAAGATAAACATGTTGTTAGAAAACAGGTCATGTTTGTGAATGGTTTGGGGAGGTTGTTCCTGTTTATCAGTGGGTTATTTGGTTTTTCTCATTTACACAAAGTAAATCTCCCTTGCATGGACAGCTGTCTGCTAGCTGGATGAGAGCCTGTTTGAATACCAAAGATTAGAGGGCTGAGCCAGCCCTGCCTAGTTTTTCCAAAAAAATACTCTTGCTTAAGCCTCTTGTCCATCAGAGCACTGGGCTTTGTGACATGGCTTGTAATGAAGATGGTGTATATGGACATAAAATGCAGACAGGTCCTGCTTCACAGCCTTGCTGTCACAAGGAATTTATCCTGGTAGAACTTGGGCAGATAGCATGAAATTCCAGGCTGAAGGTGTCTGCAAAACAGGCTGAGCTTGTCTGCAAAAGCTGTTCTTTCAAATCACAGGTTCATTTATTGAGCTATGCTGAATTTGTGTTGCTCTTGACACTTTTAATAATAAGCTCCTTTTTTGTACCAGCTTTGGATAGGTGATGTGAGAGTCAGATACAGGCAAAGGTTTAAATGTATTGAGGGTGTTCATTCCCAGTTAAAATCATATTTCACTGATTTCTGGAGTTGTTACTATGGATAAATAAGTTGAGGTATTTTTAGGCAGGTAAAGAATCTTGAAATCATTTTGCTTCAAAAGTGTTAAATATCAGAGAAAGGAGAGCACCATATTTGTAGCTGAGCTGTTTGCTCTGTGGTGTACACCCTTACATTCTGCATAGCTTTTCTTTTCCTCCTTCACTGCTGCTTGATTGCTTGTGGTCTTCCTGTGGAAAAACCAGCCAGCTTAAAAACCTCCTCTTATTTTCAGTTGTTGAAGATGTGGTATGAGCTTGATGAGAAGAAACAAAGGAAGTATCTGAAGAAGACAAATAAGTGTCCTGACCCAAGCCTTGGGGTTTGGCGTCCAGATACTTATTTTGCATCTGTTTCAGAAACATTTGAAAATGGAGTTGAAGGCTATATCAATAAATGGGAATCTAAGAACAGCCAGAGTTACATGTGCCCAGCACTTTCTTCTGATAGGTAAAAATCTCTGAGTCTCTTCTTCTTTGAACTGAGCCACAACCCAAAATACCTTTTGAAGTGAGTTTGCTAGAAGTTTTTGTTTCTGTTTTGGCCTTTGTGGAACTAAGCAGTGAGTTTCAGAATGATTTCTTGAAAGGCAGACATGCTTAGTGTGCAGTGGAGAGGCTCTGCTTAACTGTTCCTTCCAAACCTGAATTTTCCATGCTGCTGAGGGCTTTAGCAAAGCCTCTCTGGAACAGCAATGTATTGGTGTCCCCAGACATATAAAATAATACTTTATGGTAATCTTGAAAAATAAAGTATGCTCTTGATGCACCTTGGAGTTAGCAAGGCAGTTAGAAAGTGCAAGTGGGAGTAAAACAAATGGACTCTGTTTTGACATTCTGAGAATTGGCAGCAGAAATAAAATACAGTTTGGCCAAGGCCCCAGTTCTATGTTAATGGGCTGTGTTTGTCTGATCAGGTGAGGATAGACAATTTTACAGTTTCTGGAGTCGTATTTATCTATAAGCTACCAGGAGAAATAGTCTCAAAGATGTAACTTTATTAAACTGAACACAAATTCATTCTTTTCTGGGATTTTATTTTGTACATTGAGTTAAACCTCTCATTTCCTGTCTCCAGATTAAAGGATCTGTTGTATTTAAAGTGGCAGCGTTCTCTTTGTGACCCAGGAGAAGCTGTGGGGCTTCTTGCTGCTCAGAGTATTGGAGAGCCTTCAACACAGATGACTCTGAACACCTTTCACTTTGCTGGCAGAGGTGAAATGAATGTCACATTGGGTATTCCAAGGTGAGAAAGCTGTATCCTCAATGTATCCTCAATTATATACCTTTATTTTAGGTATATAATTGTGCTAGGTACTCTAGCAGGTATATGTGTGAGTATTGAGGGTGAGTGTACTTGTAAATTTTGCCTGTTCAGAATTGTTTTAATGTTGCACAATTTTCCAGTTATTTTGGTTCATTTTCCAGTACTAAAATTCTGTAGAAGGCCCCTTTATCTAATATGATATACAGCAAATCATCAGTTTATTTGGAATAATGTGTGTCCTGACCTGGCCTCATGTGGGATTGTGGGATGCCTTAGGAGGAGGGGATTGAGTTGCTTCAGAGAAATGGGAGGGGAAGGACATACAAGGAAGCATCCATCGTGCATCTGTAGGAAACAGACCTTGTGTTCTTGGAAAAATTTATTATCATCTATTCTCTTCTCATAATTAGGGAATAATCCAGTTGAGGCAGTGGGGCTGCTGTTGTGCTGGGCCTGGTGGGGAATCAGAACAGAGAAAAGGAGCAGTGCAGTGTAACCAGAGCTCTTGGTGCACATGGCTTTGGTGGAACTGCCAGTTGCTGCATTCTGCCTAATGAAATTACCTAGATAATTACTTGATTTGCACAGTGCTTTTATGGCTTAATTTGAATGATTGTTCTTTGTTTAAAGGTTGCGAGAAATACTGATGGTGGCCAGTGCAAACATTAAAACACCAATGATGAGTGTTCCTGTGTTAAATACCAAGAAAGCTCTCAAGAAGGTGAAACAACTTAAGAAACAGCTCACAAGAGTGTGCTTGGCTGAGGTGAGCCTCCTTTTCAGTGCATCCTTTGAGAGTCAGCAAAACAAGCTCTCATCTGAGCTTATCAGTAGTTTGCTGTGCCATAGTCTTTGGCTTTTTCTCAAGCCCATTTTTCTCAGTCTGTAGAATTGAAGGGATTCTGTTTTGTCTTTGAGACAAGCCAATCTGGCTGTGATTGACCTAGAGCTCAGACTGAGACCATTCTATCTGTCCCCCACCTCTTTCTAATCTCACACAAATGGCTGTGTTCAATAGAAGCAAAACATGTCTCTGTGGAGATTCAATACCCTGGGATGTGTTCAGTGTTCCCTCTCTTCCTGGGAGTGCAGCCTTGTGCTCTCCTACATGCCCTCCCTCTTCTGTTTTACTCCTGTGAGTTGAAAGCAGCAAGAATCAGGTTAAGACTTAGCTGTGTGCTGGAATACTGTCCTGCTCCATGAGCATGGTCAGTAAAAGGAGGGTAATCTCTTGTGAGGGAGTTGGTGGGAAGTGAGGCTCTTTTTCCAGTATTGTTTGAGTTAATTGTTGGGAAGAGTTTAAGCCAAAAAGTGCTGTAGGGTACAGTCCTTTTGCCCAGGAGCAAAGCCTCCAGAAAAGTTTGCCAGTTAGCCTTGTGTAATTATGGTTTCCTGTGGAAAGCACTGGAACTGCAGGAAATAAATGAAATGTCTTCACCAAAGGAGTAACATTCCTATTTGGGAATGTTCTGTAGGTCTTGCAGAAAGTGGACATTGAGGAATCCCTGCATGTGAAGCACAAGCTGAACAAGCATCGCCTCTACAAAATCAAATTCCATTTCTTGCCCCATGAATATTACCAGGAGGAGAAGTGTGTGAAGCCCAGGCAGATCTTGCACTTCATGGAAACAAGGTGAGTTTGCTTTCAGATGCTTTAACATTTGCTCTTCTTTTGTTTTATGGGCTTTGCATGTGGTTGATTACAGCTGGTGTGGCTTTTACAGTAACAGTTCCAGCAGATGTGCAGAAAAAAATTACACAGTTATTTTTATGTTTTGAATAAAATTGGCAATTTTATTATTCAAGTCAAATAATGAACCATCTCTTTGTGAGATCAATTTGATGTGCAGTTTTTATATACAGATGAGTGTATAATTTTATGCTTTGGGTGCATATCTGATAAAAATTATTTACATTTCCTGAAGTACTTTTGCATCCAGCAGGGAATAATGTCCTGCTATGAATTGACTGGCTTGTTAACCAAAATAAATAATTTTTTTCACAACTTCATATTATCTGTCTCACTGCTGAGCTTTGATATTCTTGAGTTGCTTCTTCTGTCAGGTTCTTTAAAGTTCTTCTGGATGCAATTAAAAGGAAGACTGCAAAGATGGCATCTTTCAATGAAGTCAGCACTCGGAAGACAACTCGGAAGGATTTAGATGATGGCCAAGACAAGGTACAAAAAAACATCACCTGAAAAACAACTCACTTCCTTTCACTGTTGTTGAGAATCAGAATTGGAAAAGTGTAGCATGTCTCAGTGTACACAAAACATGTGAATACTAAATTACTACTTAAATATTTCATACATAAACTATCTTTGCATTCTCATAAAATTAACAAGGAAGTCAAAGTTTTTGTGTATTAAATCCTGATTTGCTGAAGACTGTACTCTGAAAATGCCTGTTCATTTTAGCTTCTTTGAGACAAAAGCATATCACTCTTCTTGCTCCCAGATCAGTGTCCTGTTGGAGCAGTGGCTGTCAAAACTTTGGGGAAGGTCTTTTTTTCATAGAAATGCTTTTGCATGTTCCTTCTGCCACTCCTCTCCCATCAAGGACTGTCCAAGCAGAGGCAGCTTATCCATCTTGTAGACATTCATCTTGTTAAATGTTGAAGTCATCAGGGGTGTGAGTTCATTTCTTTATAGTAGTGGACATATAGAAATGAATTTGTCTGTAAAGGTAGAACATTGAACAAGAGGTGGTTAAATTCCAAATGTTTGGCAGAAGCCTTTGATGCTATTGATACTTTCTAGCAGTCAGCCTGATTTTCTGTCTGTCATAAATTTTTAGACACTGAATGGTCTGGAAGCTGTGGAGGAAGAAGAGAACATTGTTGATGCAGAAGCTGATGAAGGGGATGGTGATGCTACAGAAAGAAAACGGAGGAAAAACCAGGAAGAAGAGGTAATGACTTTATAGGTGCTCAGCACTGCTCTTTAATTCCCTATTTCTTCTGTGTTCAACTTGGGAAGGAAAACTTTCACTGAAATGCTGAAAAAAAACCAAACCCCACTTGAGAGGAGATAGGAAAGTGTCAGCTTTGGGCTGAAGTGTTTTCATTTGGCTCTTCTCTGAAGCCTTTTTCTTTAGGCATTTGGGTGGATGTGTCTAGCAATCAGTCTGTGTGTGTGAAGTTCACTTTAACTTTACATTTTGCTAATTTCATGCCACTAATTGTTTTTAAAACTTCACTGTGATTCTTAAAAAATAGTCTCCCTGCATGTTTCTCTATGTTCAGTACTTTGTAATTAGATCCTAAAAGATGGAGTGCTTTAATTTCAGCAAGAGGGTGAGGTAATTGAAAATTCTGAGGGGATCCCATCATTAGAGTTGGATTATGGGAAGAGATTTTACTTTCTCAGGGAGAGCAAACTGAATTCTCCTATAGTCTCACCATCCTGGAGCATTCTGGACTGTGCTGAGAAATAATGGTAAGATTATAAAGAAATAAGGACTGAACTGAATCTGTTGTATTATTTTCTTTACAACAAAATTGCATTTCTTTGTGCCATAGGGGCAAGATTCTAGCAACTCAGCAGTGAAGAACATTCCAGAATGAAACTGTTCATGGTGTGCTGTGTCTCTGTACAGGTTCTGCTCAGATAAACACAATGTTATTTCTTTTCAGGTTGATTATGAGAGCGAAGAAGAGAACGGGGAAGAAAATGCTCATGAGAATCTGGAAGATGAAGAGGCTGAATCTGAAAAAGAAGAGGGGACTCCTGGTGCTGAAGAGGACCAAAACAGAGCAGAGGGTGAAGATTCTCAGCATGTTCCCTTTGTGTCTCAGACTAAAAAAGGGAAAGATCAATTGCTGCAGTCAGCAGGGGTGCGAGTGAGCGCTGTTGTGGAGAGCCACCCATCCATACAGGATTACATGTTTGACACCAAAAACGAGCTCTGGTGTGAGGTAAGGTGGAACATCTATGCATGGTTGCACAGTGGTTGCATGTAGCTCCCATAAAAAAATGGATCTTCTAAGTGCAGGGCTGCTGTTTTGTCTCAGCAATACCATATGAATACAGAAAGTGGCACTACAAATGTATTTTTGATGTAATTTTTAGTAATTTCTCATTTTCAGAACACCTCATGTAACATTTTCTAAAAACAGTTCTTTGACAAGTTTATTGTGTTTTAATCTTTTAGTATATGATGGTCTGCTGTGTAGCCCTTGATGAATAAAAGCAATGGCTGGACTGTTGGAACAAAATGTAAACATCTTAAAAAACAAATTAAAACCTCAACAGACATATACCTGTCTGAATCAAAAACAAAACAAAACATCCCAAAAAAGCTGTCCTTGTAAATTCAGAAACCTCAAAAACAATCCATCATTCAGCTCTAATTCCAGTCAGACATTTATGTTCCTTAATGCTCAACGAGGGTAATTCCATTTTCTGTCCTGTAAAGAAGTGTGCTGTTTATTGAGCCTGGTGTTCAAGCCTCCTTACAGTCTGTTTTTTTTTCTTTGTTTTTTCCCCTTAGGTTTCCTTGGCATTGCCACTGACCAAGGTGTACTTTGACCTCTCCTCCCTGCTGGCATCCCTGGCACGCAGCACGGTGATCCACGAGGTGAAGGGCATCACTCGCTGCCTGCTGAATGAAAGCACCACCAGGGAGGGACAGCAGGAATTTGTGCTCCAGACAGAAGGGATAAACCTGGCAGAGCTCTTCAAATACTCTGATGTGTGTAATCTGTTTCTAATCCCAGACTTCAATGATCTTTTGTGTTCTGGGGGAGATGGTGGATGATGGATGTCATTTCAATTTCTCTGGGGTGATGTGTAGCCTTTTCAGCTCTTGAACTGTCTTCCTCCTCTTTTTATCCCCAGATGTGCTCAGAGCTCAGCAGAGCCTTTTCTCAAGGGCAGCTTGCAAATCAGTGTTTGTGCAGCAGCCAGGGCCTAATGACAGATGATTTCACACCATTCTTCTCTCTCATGTCTCTCTAAATGTTACTTGAGGGAGTTCCTCCATCTCAATGAATTGCAGAGCTTGGAGATGAATAGTTCTGTTATCCCATCTAGCCCATAGCTCTTCAAATACAGGATTGTTTTAAGATGCATCTTCTCTTTTGCTAAAAGTTCTGGCTGTCTGAGACACTGGGCACTGCATTGTGTTGTTTGGAAGACTATAACATGTTTTGCTAGTGTATTTTGCTAGCTTGCTTTTGTGATTTCAGTTGATTTTCTCCTGTGGTGAGTTTTAATTTCAATGCTCCTAGTTATGTATTTAATGCTGCTTAACACAAATCCTCAGAATAATTTTTGTCTGTGTGTGGCTCTGAGCTGCTGCCTTGCTGTTCTGTAACTGTTGGTGCTGCTAGAGCTGAGGAAAAAATCTATCTTAAGTTATTTAGAAATAAACCCCAGCTATTGTCCTGACTTTTACCTCTGTTTTTTCTGCTTTCAGATTTTGGACCTGAACAGACTTTATTGCAATGATATCCATGCCATGGCTAAGAATTATGGAATTGAATCAGCCCTGAGAGTGATTATAAAGGAAATAAAAGATGTATTTGCTGTGTATGGTAGGATTTATTTGTATTTTTATAGTCTTTAATACCATTAAGATAGGAAGATGTAACCACATTCTTTCAGTTATAGTTTTGTATGATCTTTTCATTTATGTGCCTATTTTTAGGTTGCAGTTTTTCATTGTTTTAATGATTTTAGAGTCTTCTGTGAAGACCTTGTTAGTTAATTATTAGGTGTCTTTTAATCAGTAGAAAATAGGTGAGGCTGAATTTATTCCCCCTTCACAGAGTTCTTCCATTCTGGTATATTTTTTGCAAGCTTCAAGTTTCAGACCAATTAATTATTAATCTCTGAAGAAGCCAACTGTTAGACTTGTACAGTGGCCTGAGAATAGGATCAATCTTGCTTCACTTTGCCTTTTTAATGATGGGAATCTAGGCTCCTGAGTTTTTATATCTTTCCTAAAATAGCTGCACTGCATTGTCTGAATGATGTTCTCTCAGAGAGATGATTCAGAGAGCCCAGCCTGGGGAGGCTGCATGACTTCATAGGCACTCACTCACTGGACTGGAGTCTTGCTATGAAATAAACTATTGAGAATAGGGAAGATTAATACAGTGGGGATTTTAGCAAGCAGTTAGATCAAACAGAATTGCCAGCTGGCAGCTCAGAATGGTCTGACCTTCAAGTTGTTCAAGAACTGCTCAGTAAATGTTGACAGAGCTGTTAATGATGCCCATTACACTGAGTTCAAAAGTGTTATTTAGGAATAAGTGCTTTTTTTTTAAGCCTAAAGTGGGTTTTCTGTGAATGCCTGATGTCATGCACAGAGGATATCAGAGCCCTTCTGACTCTGGGGCCCAGCTAATCCAGGCCACCAGGTGAGGGGCAAGAGCTCTGTCCCTCCCAGATGGATGGATGTGTGATCCCCTTCTCTGGAAACAAGGATGGTGCAGACATTTGCTGGTTTTATACAGAGAAACTCTGCTGCCTTACAGCATTCCTGGCATTGCAGTATCCCATTCTTTACAATTTGGGGAGATACTGTTCTGTGTTAGAGTGAGGTCTGCCTCTTTTGGATATTTGAGGGGAGCAGTTAAGCCAGAGGGACACTGCCAGAAGAATGTAATAGAGATATTTGGATTCAAGGGGTTTGTTTGTAGATCTGATTTGATTAAAAAGCCTCCCAGACTCAGCCCTTGAATGCTCTGATGATTGCTCTTCCTTGTGTCTGAAGGAATTGTGGTAGACC
Organism: Luscinia megarhynchos; assembly: GCA_034336665.1. Taxonomy (NCBI): domain Eukaryota; kingdom Metazoa; phylum Chordata; class Aves; order Passeriformes; family Muscicapidae; genus Luscinia; species Luscinia megarhynchos. The sequence continues at coordinate 5,877,782 of CM067566.1, forward strand.
CTCGACACCTTTCCCTTGTGGCAGATTACATGTGTTTTGAAGGAATTTATAAACCACTCAATCGAATTGGAATTCAGTCCAACTCCTCCCCTCTGCAACAGATGACGTTTTGAAACCAGCTACAAATTCTTGAAGGAAGCAACAATGATGGGTAAGTGGTTTAGTTTGAGATCTCTTGCTGCAGCATTTCACATATGCTTGGGTTTTGTTGTAACTTTCCAGTATTTTGAGTAATGCATAATTGCATTAGAAAAAATGCCAGAGGCAGAAATTTTAATTAAGCCCTTGCCTAGGAAAATGGTCCAGATGTTTTTAGTAAAATTCTGTCAGCTTAAATAAAGCCAGCTCCCACATGTCATTTGTGGGGTCTGTGACTACTTTCTGTAAGAATTAGATGGGCATTTTTACAGCAAACCTTAAGGCTGTTAAGATTTGTTATAGCTAACTTTATAACAGACTACTAGATCTGCCTTTTTCTGTCTTTATTATTAAAATTATCTTCTCTGCTTTGTTTTTGTACCTATGTTATAACTTTTATGTCTTTTCCAGCCTTGCTATCCAGCATTTTATTTTGAGAACACACCTCCTGGCTGTTACTTTGACTTAGCACTTTATCTGTGCTTTTTTCCTCAAACACAGACAGAGTCAGACTCATCTGTCTAATGGTAGGCTTCTGGTGCCATTTGAGATTCCCAAGAGTATCCTCCTGCCCTCTGGTTGCCTCTCTGGAAGGTGTAGAGATCACATGGCTGTGTGGATCATTTAGGATGTTTGGAGCAGCACTAGCCATCTACATTTAAGGCCTTCTGTAAAAAAACCCTTGTGCTTTAAGTCTGTCATTTGACAGCTTCTGTGATCTCAGCCTTTTGATACTAAGTACATCTCCTTTTAGCAAATTAACCTGGTTTTTGTCACTTGCCAGTCGGATGCTGCTGTGCTATGTCCTTCCAAATGGGGAGAGCTCTCAACACGATCTCTTCAGCTCCTGTCTTAAACTGCCTTACACTGACATCAGAAATACTTCTGTCACTGAATTCCTTTTTTGCTGATGCTGTTTTATACCCTTCCTGAGAAGAAAGATTGCATTTTAATTAATAGCATTAGTTACAATTGACATAATTAATCTGAGAATTATGAAGGAAAATTGTAAATCCAGGGTGAAATGAAAGAGGAGAGGGTGTTTCTCGCTCAGTTTCACTCTGGATTTATGTTGCATTGCATACTGACTTAGAAATGAAATCAGAGGAGGTTTTTGCCAAGTGAAATGTAATGTATGGATAATATTATGAATAAAGACATTCAGTGCATGCTGACAGAGGAGCAGGGTGGCTTGGCAGGAACTGCACTGATTACAAGCAGAGGGAGTTAATGATTTCACCACACTGGAAATCAAAGTCTTAATGGGGATTGCAGCAGCCTGGATCTAATTTGCTTTAATGTAACTGATAACTTGACTGCACAGTTCAGGAGACTCTGAGGGAGCCTGGGGCTGATGCCCTGAGCAGCAGGAAGGAAAGGGGGAGGTTTGTGAGGACGTGCCCAGCTGAGCTGAGCAGGCTGCTGGAGCACAGGCTGCTCAGCAGGGCTCCTTGTGCAGGGAGCAAACTGCATCAGCAGTGAGATCCCCTGGGCTGTTTGCTCAGAGAATGACTCTTTGTTAACATCACATGAGCAAACAGGGCAGCACTACTGTCCTGTTTAACCATCTAACAAAGGGGCTTTTTTTTCCTTCAGCTGACACACATTTAGGAGCAGCTATTTAATTATCCAGCTGTGGCTGAGATCAGAGCAGTGAGCACATGCCCTACACAGTGCTCTGTATGCTCATGCCCCCACCCTCTTCTTGACAGAAAGCTGAGTACATTTTGCTCAGTGGAATAAAGATAACCAATCTTAGCAGCAGTTTAACAATTTTATTTCTAGTTTCCTACTGCTCTAGTGATAAACTTTCAGCTTGCTGTAGTTAGGGATGAATGAAAAACAGCCTGAATGCTTACAAAAACAGTGGAAGCAAAACAATCCCAGCCAGACATGTCATCTGGAGTGCTTCCAAATTTCTGTGACACTATTTCGCTACAGTGAGTAACCACAAAATCAGAGGAATTCATGGAATGTCTCTCTACTGAAAAGTTCTCTTCATATCTAGCCAGAAGGATTTAAAATACACATCAAAAGGATTCATACTAACAAAGGGAAAAGGCAGCAGTGGCAAGGGAATCTCTCTGGTTTTACCTCACATGTATTTTTTAGTCATCTATGTAGCCACCAGGCTGTGTTCACTGGAAGGTCAAATCTGTGTTCTCTTAGAATTCAGACTGTTTTGTCTTTCCATGTGGAATCAGGAGATTTTAGTAATGTGTGGCCTAATTATTTGCTTGGACCAAAGATGGGGATGAGATAATTGTTGTAGTAGGAGGGGTAGGAAGAGTTCTGGACTCTTACCTCCCAGAAATCCCAATTCAGTGTGAGCAGCAGGTGGCAGAACCTTTCTGAACGTGGGGGTGCTGAACCAGATGGCTTCTTGCACATAAACCAAAATGGTTTCTTTCCAGCACTGACCTTGGAGGCACCTTTGGGAACCTCCTGACAGGATTTTGTTTGCATTCTGTTGCAGGTGCCCACGATGAGCTGCGCTCCCCCTCGGCCTGCCTGGTGGTTGGAAAAGTTGTCAAAGGAGGGACTGGCTTGTTTGACCTCAAGCAGCCCCTGACCTAATGTTTGGTGGTAACTGAAGGGTCTGATTGAAATGTTCATCTGAGAGCTGCATTGCTGCACAGCTGCACAGTGAGGGCACCTGCTGTGCCTCCAGACATCCTCCCTGTGCCAATAGGTTTCTTTATCTGGGTACCCAATGAGCCTTATCTATTTAATGATATAGGAGTTATCTTTTGATCCAAAGAAACACTTATTTACTGTTCATCAATGTAAAAAATGAGGTTATTTGTTTACATAGAAAAGAATAAAATGCACGAGTCAGTCTGGGTCTTAGGCTCTGCAGCAGTTCTGGCAGGCAGAAGTGGAAGCAGAATCTGTTTATGCTGTTTAATCTGTTTATGGCTTTTGTGGGGCAAGAATCCCATCAGGGTGTGGGTAGTGCCAGTTTCCATGTGGTCATTAACATGACAAATTTCCAGTACTGGAAATAGCATTCCAGACTGGCAGGTGTAGCTGGGCACTGCTGTGCTGAACCTCAACACTGCACTGGAGCATTTGTGCTCAGGGCATTTTCTCTGCTTTTGCTGCACTTGGGTGCACTGACATGAACTTGTATAAACCTTAGAGGATGCATTTTCCTATTCTGCTGCTTCATTTACTAAGAAGAATGTGTCTGTGACACAGTTACATTTCTTTTAGCTGAAGAGTGGAATTCAGTGTTTTCACAGTTTCTGTAGGCATTTTCCAATGTTCTTTTAATTTTGGGTAAAACAGATCTCACACAGTGAGAGATTCAGCTTTTGCTAAAGATTTATTCCTTAAATGCCAACATGAGCTGCTGTAGGAACAACTATGTGAAAGACTCCTGTAAGAATCACCAAAACAGAGATTGTAAACTATTTTTGCTGAAATATTTTGTCTCAAAGAGGATATTTAATAAAAGAAACTGCAAGGATATATTCTGAATGCCCTATTGAATGATTGTGTTACCAAGGGGAGTTCACTTTTGACTCTGATGTTAAAATCATGTGGCCCAGGGCTGTTTGCCACTCCTCAGAAATCAGAGACTCATTTATATATTTTATTTTAATCAGGATGCACTGCACACAAGTAGTTAAAGTTCTTTGAAGTTTGCTCAGTGCCATCTAGGCAGGTTTTCTTGCAGATCTCAGTGCCTGGTTATTCTGCCCTGGTACTTCTGCATGGTGGGAGTGCCAGAGCAGAGCAGAGCCACTTGCAGTGGGGCTGCCCTGAGGGGATCAGATCAGATAGTGGAGATGTTGATTTAGGGTTGTGAAAGAGCCTCTTGGAGTCCCTTGATTGACTCTGTTCTGCCTGAGCCCCTCAGAACTGTGTCACATGTCCTGCCAATTCCACTGAAGCTTAACAAATGCCTTAACCCAGCAGGTGTCCAGTTTCACTTCAGAAATCTCTCTAAAAGATTTCCTTGTGTCTTTCTCCAGTCTTAGCACCTGCTTTGTAGTTGTCAAAAATGTCATTCAGCAAAATATCATGAGAGACTCAGTTTGGTACAGTTTAGCAGAGATGGGAAAGAACAAATGTTTTACAAAAAGGCTTTTACTTCCAGGTTATATCTGTACTGGTACAGACTGTTTGTTGTGGGATCCCCAAGATGTGTTCACAGTCCTGCAGTGAAGTGTCTGTGCTGCATTTCCTGTCTGGAGATGTGGCATCCCTTGGTGCCCAAAGCAGTTTGATCTAAATAACTCATTCATGTGAAGTGGTTAGTCAGTGCTGCTCCCACTAACACTGATGATTCTTTAGCTAGAACCATTTGGAAAGTGGGCTCAGGCTATGGCCTGAGGATGATCTAACTTTCCCTTTCAGTGTTGAGTTGCCTTTAAAATATTGGCATAGACCAGGATCCAAAGCCTGTTTGTGATTGTACTGAAAGAATTGGCATTGTAGGAAAGTCTCAAACACAGTATCTTAGGTAGAAGAAGGAAGTAGGTGGCTGTCCCTGTTCATGGACAAAAATGACCTCAGATGAGAGGCCATAGCTCCAAGGCTGGAGAAAGGTACATATTTTGCCATATAAATAGGTTATTTATACTGTGAAGGAGAAGCAGCTGAGGTAGCAATTGCTCTTAATCCCTGGTGTGAGCAGGTTGGCTTGAGGATCATCTAAACTGCTCTTTCTGAGAAAGGAATTTTAGTTTGCTTAGAATTCATGGGTGTCCAGAAAATATCTAGAAAAATGCTTCATGTGATTAGAAAACTTTACTTTCTTTTCACATCCCATGAGCCTCTGTGCATCTAGATAATTTATTTTAAAATGCCTGCTTTCCTCCATGCACTCATTGCTCTCACTGTACAAAAAGTACCAAAAAAAAGTACAAAAAAAAGTACAAAATAAAAGTACAAAAAGTGCTTTTTTGAGGAAGTGTGAGCTGCCTACCTCCAAACAAAAAGGCTGCAGTAATGGGTTGGGCTCTTGTTGCTTTTGTGATTATTTGCAACAGACAAATGAGAGTTGCTTTTAGCATAAAGAACCCCAAAGAATGAGCAGTAGATGTGATGAGGAGGACATGATGATTGAAAAGCTGGAGGAAGGGAGCCATCCATCCCTTCTCTTAGCTGTCTGCTGCACTTCAGGGTGTCAGGATATCCCAAGGCCATGAAAACATGGGAGGAATGAGAGAAGAAAAAGTAACTAACAAATTTTCTCCCTCTCTTCAAAAATAATAATAATAATAATAATAATAATAATAATAATTATAATTATAATTATAATTATAATTATAATTATAATTATAGTGATCTGTCTGGAAATCTAAAGGATATAAGCTTCACTGAATGTGCACTCCAGGGATGGGCTGGTGAATGTATGAAGATAGGAAAGCTGGGGAAGAGGATTTTGGAAAGCTGTAATTAGGAGAACCTGAGGTTAGTCAGAAAGAGGGAGCAGGGATCCTCATCTGGTCCCATGTGCCTTGGCAAGCAGGCATAGTCTGTGGGTTCTGTCCTGCTTGTACAGATGTGCTTGTGTGTCCTATGAAGACAGGCTGAGAGAGCTGGGGCTGCCAGTCTGCAGAGCTTTGGGGAGACCTTGCAGCAGCCTTCCAGTTCTTAACAGGGGGGGTAAATAAGGGAGAATGATGTTTTACATGGGCAAATAGAGATGGGATAAGAGGACACAGTTTTAAACTAAAAGAGATTTACATTAAATGTAAGGGGAGAAATTTCCTGTGGAGGTGGTGAGACACTGGGCCAGGCTGTCCAGAGAAAGCTGTGGCTGCCCCATCCCTGGAAATGCTCAAGGCCAGGCTGGATGGGGCTCTGAGCAACCTGGTCTAGAGGAAGGTGTCCCTGCCCATGGCAAAGGGCTGGAGTGACATTTTAAGGTCCCTTCCAACCCAAACAATTCTGTGGTTCACACCCACTTGCTGATGCAGATTTGTTACCTTTAAGACAGAGATAACGGATGTTTTCAGTGTGTTGGTAACAGTGAATCAGCTTCTATTTGCTCAGGAGTTGGAATGCAAGCTATGTTCAAGTCCAGTAAATCATAATAAAAAGCTTGTTTTTCTCAGTAAATGATTAAATAATCCTGGTTTGGGCAATGAGAATGGATACGAATAGAAATTAGTTCTTCTTTCATCTGAAAAGCAAAGCTAAATATTAGAAGGCAGGGAGCAGAAAAGTTTGTTTTCCCAGGTCACTGGTTCCCATGTTGCTATGCTTGTGTAGGCCAGTAACCAGGCAGTGGCCACAACACAGCTCCCAGAGGTCTTTAATCACTCTGAGCCTTTCTGGACAAACCACTTGAAGCTTGCCAGTAAGTGCTGAAATCTAGAAGCCACCTCATCTGAGGAATTTGGCAAGTGGGAGAGCATGTGGCACCTCAGGGACACTTCCCAAAGGTCAGATTGTGGTGACCAGGCTGTGCTCCAGGCTGTGGCTGGCAGCAGCAGCAGGAATCCAGAACAAAAATCTTTCTCTGGAATTAGGTCAGATGGGAAAACTCGTGAGGACTGCCCCTCAGGGCTGAGATCCACAAGGTGTTTGGAAGGTTTTGGTGGTGAATGTGGCATTGTTGATCTTTGGGGTGGGTTGAAGGTGTGAGGATGTGATCTCTGTGGGGTGGGGGAGCATGAGCTCTGCTTCCACTGCCTCCTGCACGGCAGCCAGAGGGGCACAGCAGGAACCTTGTGCCTCCTCAGGCCCTGCTTGGCTGTTTCACATAGCATGGATGATGCTTCAACCTGAACACCCCTGAGTTCTGCTTTGTTTTGTGGGTAATACACTAAAAGAGAGCAAAGGTGAGTTCTTGGGCAGTGCACCCAGGGAAGAGGCAGTGCCCTGTGTCTGGCTGTGCCCCTGAGCCCAGGCACTCACTGAGGACACAGGAGCTCTGCCCTGGGCTCTTTGAAGTGACCTGAGGGGCTTCAAACCCCCTCCCAAGTGCACTTACCACCAGCACAGGAAAATTTCAATTTTCTTGCTCCAAACCTCCTTGCTGCTGCTGGAAATAACACACTGTTCACAAGGACAAGGGCAGAATGAGGTCAGCTCCATTCCCAAAGGAAGAGAGGGGAAGCTAGGGCTTTCTTGGAAGACCAGAGAAACCAGAAGGGCAGAGAGAAATCCTGCCTCAAAACAGTATTGCAGTTAGGTCTTTTCCAGAATTTAAGGTATTTTCCTATGATGAGAAAGACAGGGGTTTTAAGTCCTCAGGGAAAAGAGGGTTATGAAGCCCTGTGTGCACTGTAACTCTCCTGTGAGGCAACTCCCAGCTCCTTAGCACTGCCTTTCTATATTAATTCTGATTTACAGTGCAGTACAGGTTTGATGCTCCCAGTGGGAATTGAACACCAGTACTGCAATACCCAATCCTGGATGCTGAGCTGGAGGTCCATGGGGTGCAGTGGGGTGCTCAGAGGGCTGCAGGGTGGGAAATGAAGGTACCTACAGAGTACAAGTGCAGGTACCTGCAAGGTCAAAGGGCAGCTAGGCAGCATTTTCAGGATGCAAAATTGATCACAGAGGCAGCCTTGGAGCATCCTCCATGGAGGCCTGCCCTGCTGAGCTGAGCTGCCAGCCAGAGCCATCCCACAGTCTGTTCCTGCTCCTGTTACAGTGGGTGCCACACAGCCAGGATTAAGCAAGCTGCTCATCAATGATGTTTTACAGTTTCCTGGCTTAGATCCCTCTGCAGAGCTGACTGTCCAAACTGCCCTGGAAAAGTTCTAGGTCTGATCACAGAGATGGAGAGGATGTAGAGCTGTTCCTGTTTTCCCAGTGCAGTGTGCCCTGCCAGAGCTGGGAAGACAAATGATCCCCCTTGGTGGAGCTGCTTTGAGTCTGGTGGGGCTTGTGGCTTGGTCTGTAGTAACACTGCTGCCATTGTTTGGGTTTTGGAGCCCTGCCTGGCACTACAGACAGAATAACGAGTGATCAAGAAGTAACAGTGGAACAGTAATGCAAACTGCAATAAATACAGAGATGCATTATTAATGGGACATTAAACCAAAAGGGCAAGTAGAGCAAATCGTATGCTGGCAAGCACAACAGCTCTGCAGAAAAATCCCAGGGCTGCCCCTTGAAACAAAACAAATCAATGCTCTCTGCAACATTTCTATACAGGGTTCTTCTGCTTTCTCTTATACTGTATTTGCTCTGCCTGGGAGCCTGGGTTATTTCTGGAAGATGCAGAATTTGAGATGCATTTTAGCCCCAGTAGCCTCCTGAGTGTAAATAAGGCTACAGACCAGAGCAGTGCCCTCAGCCTGCCACAGAAGTCAGCTGTGGCTTAATGGATCTTTAATTTTGGGTTAAGCTACAGAACTGGATTTTACAGGAGTGGAAAGACAGCAGAGTCTGAATTACTGCTTTTGCAAAGCTCAGGCAGGAGCTGAAGGCTGGACCCAGACTGGTACCAAGAGGGGCAGCAGCAGGAAGGGCTCATTTCATCCCCTCTTTGCATAAACACCAGCATTGGGGACAAATTCATGTAATTTTACAGTAACTGAAGCTCAGGCAGAAGCTTTTACCTTTGCCTCATGTTTTGGGGTTGGTCCAGAGCTCTGGGGAGGAAAGAGCTGCTGAAACAGCTGATGCTCCTACACCTCCAGCCACCATGCTGCAGATCTGCTCAGTTGTCTCTGGTGCAGCCAGATCACAACAAATTAATCTTTGTCCATCAGATGATGCCCATGCTCCAGCTGAACAGGCCAGCAGCAACTGGGTGACACAAAGCACAAAGTGGTGGGAGCAGGATCTACCCCTTCACCTTCACCACAGGGCTCTCACTGACCCAACTCCTGGCCACCAAGAGCCTTCAGGTCTCTCTGCTGGCCCCTTGAAGCCAGGCAGTGCTCTGACAGCCTCTCTCAGCATTACCTTTCACTTGCAGAGGTTTCATAGGTGTGGCTTTGGCTTGCACAAACAGTTCTTGAAGCTCAATCTCCAGCCAGGTCAAACTTAACTGTGTCCAGCTTAACTGCTGTGTTCCTGGCACCCCAGTTTCCCCAGAGCCTCGCCCTTGCCTGGTGGGGATGGTCCTTTCCAGAAGGCCATGGCAGAGTTTCCATCCTGGTTCATGCTGGCCTGTCCAGGTGCTGCTGGGGCTGCTGCTCTGGGCAGGGGGATGTTGTGCCCCGTGCCAGGGAGGCAGAGGATGGGCACAGTCACTGCTGCCTTCTCCTTGTGCTGCCCAAAAACTTCCCTCTCTCTTATCAGTGCTGAAACCTGTCCCTCCCTTCCTTTGTGTCAAATTCAAGGAACTGAAATTAATTTGGCTTGTTTGGTTCTCTTTGGTTTTTTTTCTCTTTCCCGCAAACATCTGTCATACCCAACTGTTTTCACCCTGAGCTATTTACCAGAATGAGTCTGCTCGTTCATGTTGGGGATGAAATGGGAAATTGCATGGAGAGTGAATGACTGATGGATGGCACATGCACTTGGTCTGGAGTTTAAAGCCAGGCTGGGATGAATCCATTGCAGCTAATCCCAATTTACAGCCACAGGGGTCTGTGTTTCCCAGGGCCCCTCTGACTGTGACTCTAAGTTGGCAGCTGGCCCTAATTCCACACAGTCCTACAAAGCCATGTGAGGCAAATATTTTATCCTCCTGGGATTCATGGGTATTCTTTTAAAGGAAATGTTTAAAATTAATCATAGAACCATTTAGGTTGTAAAACACCTCCAAGCTCAAGTGCAACCCTTGACCTTCTGTATTTTTTCTCAGCTTAAACTGATGACTACTGTGATGGTAACAGTCATGAATTTATGTCATGTGGTGTTGGGGGAATTCTCTCAGAGTTTTAATTCCTTGAAAATGTTTGGGATTTTTTTTTAAAAGAAGTTTTGTACTTTGATGGTTACCATTAAGGATTTGAGCATAAGAACTCAGATCATTAAAGGCAGAAAACAAAGTTAACTCAAAAGCTGTTACTTTTAAGAAATATTATGGTATCAGGTAGCCTCAGAATATGAGTATCTGGGATCATTAATAATAAAAAGAAGCAAATACCTCATTTAATTAGTAGTAAAGACCTTGGAAGATTGAAAAGGACACAGGTGAATGAACAGAAGAACTAATGATCTGAGTTTCTGATAAGCAAATCAGGAAACTTCTTTTCAATGGAAAGATGGAAATCCAGATTCCATATGCTTTCAAAACACAAAAGATCAAACCACCAAGTGGGTTTGTTGCCATGAGTATATCAGAGGTAGATTGTGTCCTGAGTCACTTTTGTGGCAAACAACCTCCAGCTGACACTTTTGACAAAAAGGGTTTGCCACCCATTGCCTTCCTAAGCCACCCCACCCTCCCACCACTCTCCTGGTTTGGTGGAAGCTGCCAGGAAGGTGCCTTTCCCAAGTAAGATTACTTTTTTTTCCTGCTTGGAAAACATGCTGCTAAAGATATGACTGGCACATGGCAGCCCATTGTGGTGAGGAAGGGTGGTGTCCACCCTCCCAAAACTCCCTGTACTTTGCTGGGTGGGTCTGGCTCCACCCAGCCCTCAAAAAGTGGCCAGGCCTTTGTACCCAGTGCGAGGTGAGAGAGTTAATTATTATTTTCTAGAACAAAATGTGAGACATGGAGGTGATGTTTTACTGTCTGGGATAGATCAATACATGGAATTTATTTGGTAACATCAGAGAGGGCTGGTAGTCAGCACAGCTCTTACAGCATTGGCCAGAGAGGGCACAGCAGAGGCTGGAGGACCCCAGCTGAGATGTCCTGAATTCCCAATGGCCTCAGTCCTGCTACCTCTGCACCTTCTTTAGTGTTCCCCTTGAAACATTTCCTTCCCATCACCTGTCAGCACATTACCCATGACTCAGGCATCACCTTCAGTGGTGCCTGTCTCCCTTTTCTGGGCTGTGAGCCAACAACCTGCACAGATGTGCAGCTGATTCACCTGCTGCTGATTTGGCCCTCACTGCTTTTCACTAATTAAACCCCTAAACCTCCACTCCTTTGTCAGAGCTGTCTGAAATAATTTCCTAGGCCTAAAATGTACCAGGACTGTGGACAGGACAGGGCTTGAAGAGGCTGTTTTTGAAGCCAAATCAAGCTTAAAAAAAAAATAAAAAAGGGAAGATGTAATGAGGATTTGATACTGGCTTTACCCAGGGCTTAAGTGCCAGTGCTGAGTTAGGGCACAGCGTGGGTGGTGCTCAGCAGGGAGGGAGAAGGAGAAGCTGAAGGGCAGGACAGTACCTTTAGAAAGTGCTTTCTGCTCTCACTTCCTCACTGCTGGTCTGGATCCTGATACAAGCAGCTGTGTTAACCTTTGTACTTATAATATAATATATTTATTAGTTATTTATACATACATGTATATTATTCAAGAATATTCCTTCAGTTGTGCCTTAGGCAGGATTTCACCCTGCTAGACCCAGCTGCAGTGAGCAGGGGTTGATCAGAGCCAGCCCAAACCCATGAGATGTCCCCAAGTGTGGCAGACTTCCTTGGAGATGGGCTCCAGAGTTTTCAATAAAACCTCCTCCTTCCCAGCACAGCTCATGAAAAAGAACCCTGGAATCAAGGGAAGGTTTGGGTTGGAAGGGACTGTTAAAGGGACCTAGTCCTAACCCCACAAGAAGCAGGGATATTCTCAATTAGATCAGGTTGCTCAGAGCCCTGTCCCACCTGGCCCTGAATGTCTCTGAGGACAGGGCATCCACCACCTTTCTTGGCAAACATATGCCAGGGTTTTACCATCTTCATGTTAGAAAACTACTTCCTTACATCTAATGCAAATTGAGCCTTTTTTAGTTTAAAGCCATTACCATCACCCCCTGTCCTGTCAGTGGGGACACTGCCAGTAGCTGACATTCAGTTAAATAATGTATGCAAAGCTGACAACAAATTACAAATGAGCAGGCAGAATTTGGAGCTCGTCTCAGAAGCAATCCCTAATTGCACAGAGCTAGCACTTTGCTTCCCCTTCCTATTCCAACCTGTTTATTTGCTTTACATCCTGCTGTGCTCCCATGCTTTGCTCCAGGCAGCAGGTAGGAGAGACAGGAAGGAGCTGAGAATTTCTCCAGGGACACCTTATGGCTGGATTCTGCCAGGTGCCAGCTCTGAAACATCAGGCAGTTTGCACTCAAGCTTAGGAATATAGTGAGGACAATGATGGGCTATTTGTACTGCACTGTGCTATTTTTAAAAGCCCTGCCCCTAAGCTGAGACACAAACCCTTCATTATGGCTCTTAGAAGAGACACACATTGTCTTCTCATGGGTCCTTCCTCTTTTTAAAATTAGTTCTTTTAAAATTCTCAATGTGGTCCCTTTTTGTTAGCAAAAGCATAACAGGTTATTTCCAAACTATGGTCTAAATGTATTTATGTGTGTACCTATATGTACATCAATATACATATTTTTGATTAATCACTTCAACTTTTCATGAAAGATTGAGATGCAAATACCATTCCTGAAGAAATCAGAATAGAAGCATTGGACTCAGCAATCCAGCTTTAAACAAACTGTGCTGCTCTGAGCATGCATACAATTATGTACATACATACAAATAAATGTCTTCCCAGTAATGAAGAAGTTAATCACAGTGATTTCTTTGTAGAGCAATAAGTCCATGCAAACAATCTTGAAATTTGCCTGAACACCTGTCAGCTCAATAGTTTTGACACTGTGCAACAAGGCAGTTTATTCATGGTGCCTTTGCAAGGCTGGGAATGAGCAGTTGTGAAGCACCTGAGACTGATGTCCTCATGGCACTGCACATGTGGATGCCTTTAAATCCAGTCTGACTAAGGGGCAAAGGAGGAATTTCCTTGGAGAGACTAATGCTGTGGCTTTTCTGGCTCTGCTAAGGATGGAAAACCAGAGATTTGCATTGGAAAAGACACATCTGAGTGATGGAAAACTATGGAAAATGTGATTTATGATGAGGTTTAAATGTTGCAGCTGGTTGGGGGTGGAGAACAAATTGATCCAACCACCAAGAGATAAAAATCACCCAGAGTATTTTTCCCAAACACTAATTTGGCTGAGGATTCAAAATTACTAGTTCTGGGTTAATGTTTAATTATTGTCTATCTATAAGGAAAGGCTCCTTCTCTGGTGTATCTGCATTCAGTGGAGAAATGCACACCTGAAAAATCACACAAAATTTGACCTGGGATATTCTGGCTTCCCTCCCCAATTCCAGATTTGATATGAAATGCCCAGCCCAAGGCAGATGGGCAGCAACTTCTCACTTTCCCTGCAGCTCATTCATACTTGGGCCCAAGTGTCAGATGAATGATTTTCCAAATTCCCATTCCTTTCCCACACAGCCTTTTTAACAGCTGCTGAGCACATGGAACTTGGTCCTTGCCATTTGAGCATCCTCCACCCCAGCAGCAGCACCAGGGCTCTCACAGACTCTCCAGGCTTTGCCTTTGGAGGACCTTGGCAAGAAACAGCTTTAACCACACCAAAGGAAACCATTTCACACCCAGCAACCATTAAACCAAATAAATCCTTGCCACCAGATCTGTCAGTGATGAAAATTCTGAAAGGGTTTGCAAAGAGATTAGGGCAGTTCATAAAGGGCAGGGCCCTCAGGAGCTCTGAGGCTCACATGCCTGGTCACCTCAGCCTCTGCTTCAGCAAATCCTTCCATCACTTATGGCCAAGGTCTGTGAAATAATAACAGAGAAAGGATCACTCTCTCCCTGCCCTGTTTTTTAGTGGGACTCTTGGAAAGTTATACTGAGCTATAGACATTTTTTACTAGATCCAGTGTAGGTATTTTTCTGAGATTGCCGGATGAAACCCTGTGCCTGAGCTGGTTGTGTGTTGGCTGGTTCAGGGCAATATCATTTCACCCAATACACACCAACACACCAACAAGAGCCTCCATTTTCCAACACTGCTCATCTGCACAACAGATGAGTGTTGTCTGATGTCAGGAAGCTGCTCCTGCCACACCCTAACCAAGCCAAATGCACTTGTGCCTTGCACCACCACAAAAACTCCAAATCTTATAAGTCGAGAAGTTGCTTCAATATTTTCTTTGTCTTTTTTTTAGTCTTTGGCCATTGACACTGGCAGTGTGGAAACACAAAGAACTGTGTCTTTGCCCAGTGGTTTTGCTCCCCAAGTTTCTACAACTCTGGGGGAAGATGAGCCTTCAGAAGGATGTCTCCCTTTCTGTTTCTGGGGAACATGACCACGCTACAGAGCCTTGTAGCCAGCCACAGGGTTTTCCTGGTTTTCTGAGCCTGCCCCTTGATGACCACTCTGATTTTGCCTTGCCCCAGTGCTCAGTGCAGCCTGTTATTTCATTCACTTCTTTGTCCAGACTGCTGGGTTGAGAGATAAGAGGCCCAGAGTTTCTGCCCAGAGACCCTCACACCTTCATCCCCCTTCTGGCAGGTTTAGCTACTCAGAAGTGCCATTGCCATAGTTAGCTCTAGCTTCAGGCAGGAGGTGAGACAAATTTCCCTTTTCCTTCAGTCTGAACTATTATCCCTTCTGTTTAGGTTTTGTGGCTGAGGTGCTGGGTTATCCCCTGCAGTGGAGAGCTGAATTTAGAGTAAGCACTGTGTGATGCTGCTCCCTGCCTCTGGATCCACCAGCATCCAGTGCAGTGCAGGTGATTCTGGAAGTGCTCTCCTCTACATCCCCTTCTTAAAGGCCACAGGCTGCTTTAGGCATCAGGTCTGACCCTCATTAACTGACTGTGCCATCAGGCTGCTGGCAGTGTACAAAGCAGGGTGATTCTTGTTTCAACAAGTGTCCTGGTGGAGCCAGGTGAGGGCTGTGCAGAGTTACAGGCTGGTGCTAAGGCTGCTGGCAACACCTCTAGCAAGCCTCTCCTCAGAAACAAGGAGACCAAACCCAGCCAGGCTGGAGTCTAAAGCAGCATGGTGGAAAAAGTTGTGTTTAAATTCAGCTCATTAAATTCCCAGCACACATGTATGCTCCACCACAGCTGGGCTTAACAAAACCATAAATTTAGACCATCTGATATCTGGCTATAAAAAATGACCAATTGATGACTGACTGAATTATTTTGCTCTTTCATCATATCTAGACTCTGATCTACATTAACTAAACCAGTCAGTGCAACTTTTCTAAATTGATTTTAAATTGACCTAATTAAAGCAGTAAGAGTACCTAATGGAGATGTACTTAACCAAATCTAACCCTTCCTTAAACCAATTACACTAGAATTCAGCAATTTGCAGGCAGAAGCTAAAAAACAATTTAAGAGTTGAGACAGGTTAAGAACCCTTGTAGTGCAGCTGAACTAAAACCTTGGAGGAATGGGGAACATGCTGGTGCAAACTACCCATGGCTATAGCTGCAAATATCATCTGAGCTTCCCATCTGAGTTAATCCAGATTCAGCTCACCCCATTTCTTCTGCTGCTCTTTCTTTACCATTAAAGTGGCCTTTAGCACTTTAATGAAGGGCTTGCTTTTCTCTTCTCCCTGAAAGGAGAGAAGGAGTGAAGGTACATACCTTCACTTTTATCAACTTTTTGAAAAAGTAAACATCCCTTTTTTTAATCAACTTTTTTATCATTTTAACCAATGCTGCCATCCCTGATTACTAATTGGTGGTGTTAATCAGTAAAGTCAAAATTATCATGACATAGCAGTGAGTGGGCTGGATGGGAGAGGGCCCTCCAAACCACCAAGACATCATCAATTAGGGTTTAATAAGTACATTTGCTGAAGAATGTATCTGAGTTACATAAGATTAGGTTGAAGAGATTGGGAAATCTTTGCTGTGTTGCTCTATCCCTCTGGAACTGGCAACTCTGCCAGTCGTTGCCTCCTCATTCCTTTGATGAACTGAATTCTTCTCCAGCTGGTCCAAAAATGCACCACCTCCACTTCCCTCCTGGCCTCTTTCCAGACAAGTATCAACTCTCTCCTCCAGAAATCAGGAAGCTAAACATAAACCCAAATGAGCAAGCAAGCATGTGGAGAAAAAGCCCTAGGAGAAATAGAAGCAGGCAATGAGTGAGGAGGAGATGGGAACTCCATATGGACACCAAACAGACAAGTATCTGCTGCTGCTCTGGGCAGGAAAGCTCCTGGGCAGAAACCACAGCCAGAACAAGCCTGCAGACCATGCCCATGGTGATGAACCAGTGGTATGGCAGGCAGGTGCAGAGAGGAAACCTCATCCTTGTGAAATGTGGGAAGAGGTCACCTGGGTGACAGTATTAAGGGAGGATAAGAGTCAGCAGAGCCTTTTACAGCCCCAGCTCTGTCAGGGACAGGAGAGTGTGTGTCTGCTCATGCTGCTACCAGAAGCAGTGCCAGGTCACTGTGCAGTCAGCTGAAGAAGGTCCTGCTACAGAGAAAACAGGTTCTGGTGCAGAATTCTTGCTCATGAACAAAAGGAACTGAGGGATGAGAAGGTGACAGTCACTGCTGCTGTGATAGTCCCAGAACTGCTGCCTGGGAAAGGAGGATTTAGGGAGCAAGGTGCTTGCTGAAGTCTGGTTGCTCAGTACACCTGGCTGACAGCCAAAGCATGGAAGAAGAGAGTAAACACTTTCTGCTTCACCTGTGTGCTGCCTCCATTGTACAGTGTGACACAGCAAGCAGGCTGAAGGCCAACAGAAGGCACGTCCAGAAAGCTGCTGGAAGCAGGGCCAGGCCCACAGGCTGGTCTGAGCAGAGCCAGGTGCACTGTGCAGGCTGGGAAGCAGTGTGGTTAATGTAGGAGACACTCACATGGCAGTCACACCAGAGGGGTGCTGCCAAGCTGTGAGGAGAAAGTAAATCACATCAGGAAGGTGAGACTTTTTGTTCCAGTTGTATACTGAAGTCTCCTCATACATTCTTCTAGTGCCTGCAGAGACAAAAAGTAGGTGTAGCTGAGTTAAAATTGAACATCAGAGAACTGCATGGGCCCTACCTGGCATGTCTGAACAAAGTAAACTATCCTTAAAAATCAGGCTTATTTCTGAATTATTTTTATTACCATAGAAGCCACAACAACTGTTGGGGAACCGCTGTATTTCACAAGGACCACCACTGATGCCTAGGGACACCACATCTTACCCTCAAAATGGGGAACAGAGAAGGATCTGACCACCAGTATGCAGAGCATCAGGTTAAGTGTAAAACAATGACATGATTGTTGGTATTAGATGACAAGTCTGAGTCCCAGCTAAGTCTTGTTGTTGCAGATATTTTTGGCAGTGTCACTTTAAGCAGACAGCCTGAGGAGCAAGGTGCTGATTTGTCTCAATTTGCTACAGGATGGCTGGAGAAATGTCACTTAAAGGGATATGTGCAATATCATTTTTAATGTGTTACTGATGATAAAGGGTCATTAAATTTTTTTTTTTCTTAGATGACCTTTATTTAATGAAAACCAATGGCAGATTTGCTGCAAAAGAAATTGTAGTCATTAGAAGTTAAAAAGAAAATGGAGTTGTTGCTCTCAGGTGCTAAAACAAGACCTATACCAACAGCCATTGTTTTTACCCAGCTCTTCTGGGGGTTTTGAAGCTGGTGCTGAGAAGTTTTCATGGTCTGCTGAGACTTCTGGGATTTTATTGGAAGTTCTCTTTGTCCCAGCTTCATTGCCAGTGAAGGATGACATGACACAAGCAATGTCAAACTGTGTCATTTGCAAGGACAGGAAGCACCAAGGGTGCTTACATTGAATTAGACTGTATCTTCACCAGACCTTTTACAAGAGTTTCTGCTGTATTAAAACTCCACTTTTTTTTTGGTAGGGATAAGTAAAGGTGGCTGGTAAGTAAACTGAGCTCTGTCTTCTTACCACTAATTAAATAGTAGCAATATTGATTGAAAAAAAGCCAACTTCATTGTCCAAGAGAGTTATCCACCTTGCTTTTCATATCTTTCACCAGAAGCAAGCAACCCTTCCCCAACACAGGGCAAGTGATCAGCAGTACATCAATATAAATATAATTACTAGAGAATACATTACTTTATCAGCAACATTTATAACTCTAACCCAATTTAAATGGCTGTATTCCCTGGCTTTTCTGTGTGGTTTGCAAACCAGCGACTCCCTATGAACTTGGATTAATTTTTTACATCTCTGATTGCTGCTGCTGCTGAAGAAAAGCTGTGATGAGGTGACTCACTGCCACAGTCATGCATGAGCCATCTGAAACATCACATTTTTCATCTCCAGTCCTGCAGATCCTTGTTCCTGTAATGACTAATTAAATGAGCTTTCCCCCCAGTTTTCTTTTCCATTCTAGTCTTTTAATTCTGTTCAACCTTGCTAAAGACTTAAGACAAAGTCTGTGTATCTGCTTGCCTGACCTTGTTTATCTGAAATTTGATGCTGGTTTCCCTTGAGGTTTATCTGACTCAGCCTCCAGGCCTCCCACAGTGATGTGGATATTTGAGCCAGGCGTTCTGGGCTTCCTTTGGCAGCAGCCAAGAGAAATAGGCATGTTTAAGGTGGGATTGACTCTCCTTCATGTAGCAAGGTCTGCAGCAGGGTGGTAAGACCCCACAATCATATGTGTTGCATCAAACATCTCCTAAAATCAAGGGGGACATTTGCAATGAATTTTATAATTTCTTTTCATTACTGGCTGTGGTAGACATGTTTGTCAACATAACCACAGCGAGTGCAGTCTGCTGGGGGACAGCAAATGCTCTGGGAGCATGTCCCACCAATATTTCACTCAAAATAAGTCACAGAAAACGTCTTTTCATTTAAAGACTGAGCCTGGCCCCCATGGCCACAGTGCTTGCTGTTTGTTATGGAACAGAAAATTAGGATAAAAAGCAATTCTGGGTTTCCCCTGAAGCCACTTCACCCTCGTGCTAGTTAATGCATTGCTTTCTCTCTAATGCTTTTAAACTAGTAAACTTCAGAACAGTAAGTATTTAATAGTGACATAAATGCACTTCCATTTGGGGAGGGAAATAAACTATAATGATGTCAGGATGTTTATACTAAAATATTTGTGGCTTTTCCTGGGAGGATGCCTCTGCAAAAGAAAGCCTCATGCAAACAGAAAAGTTCATACCCCTAATTAAAGCAGTAATAATCTTTACAAGGGATTATTAACACCAAGGGCAAGGCTGACATCCCTGAAGTCCTACTGACAAAGCTTGCTGCCTGTTGCCTTGCTTTCAGCTGTGCCAGAAAACCTCCTGACAAGTGAACTGGAAGCACTTTCAGAGGCACAACCACAGTGTCATTGAGCTGCCCTGGTGCCTGTTGTGCTGCTGCCAAGCCTTAGCTCTGCTCTGCTGGAAGTGTTAAACACTACCCTAGGCCTACAAAAGGAATTACTTATAAAAAATAACTTTAGGGCTAAGAAAGGGATCGCTGGTTTCTAATCAGAGGAGAGAAAAAAGTCTGCAAAAGTGTGTTTTAGCAATCAGTATCTCTTCCACATTAAATATTTCCCACACGTTTTGGAAAGACTCCTCTTTTTGCTACCATTCTCAGCAAACAGATTCCTGGCCAGTTAAAGTCTCAGTTCAAAATAAAAAAGGCTTGGGTTGACCTCAGATTGCATCCTAGAGAAGGAAATTTCTTGGCTCAGCTCAGATTGGCACAGAAGGAAGCACGGCAGGCACTGTCAGAGAGATGGGAATTGCTGTTTGGATAGAAAGGATAATGGGCAAAAAGGGAATATAGCAGGGAAACAGCAATGCTGGTGGAGGGGATGATACTGCTGCACTGCTGGGGGGAAAGGAAAAGCCTTGATTCCTCTCACACTTGGTGCTGCCATGCAGGGAAGGAATGGGCAACCCTTGGGATACATTACAAGAGACTCTGTGACATCCTTCTGTGTCTGCAAGGCAGAGAGCTCTCAGCAAAGCAAGGCAATGTGAACTGCTGCCACATTCACCTGCTCCAGAGTACATAATTCCATCCTAGGTATTCCAAATGTCCCTGTAGAACTGGTGTCCTGTAGTTGTCAGCCCATGGAGATCACATGCGCTACTATGCAAGGCTTAAAAACAATATTCAAGAGAGGTGAATAACAGCTTTTTTCTGATAATAAACAATGCAAAAAGAACAAAATGTGTTTCTGCTTGTGTTTTAAAACACAGTACACTTCCCACAAATTATTTTGATGGTTTCTCATTCAGCCCACCCTTGAAAGCAAAGACTAAACCTGCAGTATTTCCTCTTGGTCTGACCACAGAGCTGTACTTGTATTGTTGCTTCACTGAGGCAGCATCTAAATGCCCAGGACCTTTAGACACAATCTTTCAGCAACAAACCTTGCAGCAGAGTATTCAAACAAAACACACATTCCAAAGATGCTTCTTTTTTTTTTTATTTTTTTTGTTAAACAGAAAAAAAATCAAAAGGGAACCAAAAATAGAAAGAATAGACAATGCAAATTTAGTCAAAGTTAAAACATACAGATGGAACATACAAAGCATGGAGAAGGTCCAAAGATGCCTTCAAGCACTCCTGCAACTGGGTTTTCAGGTTACATGCTTTTGCAGGAAGAATTTTTCATAAATCTATTACAGCACCAAAACCACGTAAGTCTTTTTCTCCATCTGAAATGCCACATCTTAAGCAAGTCATTTGGCAGCAGTGGGGAGGGTAAAACTGGCATGTGTTGGCTCAAGGCACTTGGTTTTGAACCAGCCTAGCTGGCAACCAATGCTCCTCTCAGCTTTCAGGGATGATTTATCCTGGCACAGGCACAACTCTGGCACAACTTCAGTGTCATTAGTGAGCGAGCCTGGTTTAACATTTGTGCATTTCTAGGGGGAGCAGCTTCATTCTGCTCTCAGGATATCTTCCACATGCAGGAAGTGTTGGTGGTCTTACTGCAGCAGAGGATGGCAGGTGATCCCACTCTCCATGGGGGGATCCTAGAAGCACTGCTGAGCCCCCAGTGCTAAACACACACCTTGCCTCCTACCTCTGTACTTTTAGGGCAAGACATGACAAGACCCACCCACTGGTCCTTGCTGTAACACCTGTCCAGATTTACAGAGAAAAAGTGGATGGACATTCTTTTCCCCAGAGGTGTTGAACCAAAATAATCTGATTTAACAATGACTTGGAATGGCCTGTCTTGATAAATACTGCTCAAAAGCAAACCTGAGCCTGAGGATGGGGGGAAAGAAAGAAATAATGAAGAAGATGGTTTGGACCTGTGCAGAAGATGATCTTGTCATGAGTGATCTACACATCTGACCCTATGATGGCAGACAGGTAGGTCCCAGACCACGCTGCCCTTGCTGGGCTTGGCACAGCTGGGGAAATGGAGATGTTTGCTGGGGCAAGCCTTTGAGGAAAACAGCCTTGTTTCTGGAGAAGAGGGATCACTTAAGGGATTTCTGTGGCTGGTTACATGAGAAGTGCCCAGTGCAGCACCAATAACCCCATGCTCTCAGAGCTTGTGTCCTTCTTCTCTGGACACCAGAGAGCAGCCTTACATCTCCACAGTATGAACAGGACTGTTCTGATTTGTCCCTCACACAGTCTCCATTTTGTCTGCTCTTTTTCAAGTCTTTTAATTGTTTTGTCCTGGTCTGATTCCTATTATGGCACAGTAAAACTGTGTGCTGTGCTGAGCATGCTTTATTTAATTTGTTATGCAGTTCAGAGAAATAAAAGAAACCTTTCAATAACAGATCCTCAGCAGATCCTAAAAACCCTGCATAAACTCTTGACACGGCCAGGCACTATTTATTCACAACATAACACAAAGCAGGACCCTGTCTGCCTGTGGCACATTGTCAAAATACGCTCTTCACGCTTTCTGCAGCTGAGAAAAGCCTTGATGGGTTCTGGTAATTGCTCTTGCATCTGTCAAGCAATGCTAAATCAGCTCTTTCCTCCTGCTCATTACTCCTTTGGGCTTACAGAAAGCAGAGAAAATGCAACACATGTAAACAGAAACAGACATGTTTGGGTGTGTTTGGTTGGTTGGAGGTCAAGGGTCACCCTTCAGTGTCTCACATAAGCAAAAATCCCCTTCTTCCCAAAGCAAAGACACAGACTTTGATCTCAGGACATCTCCCGGGACCTGCCTGTTGGGAAGGATGAGGAGTTAACAGGAAGATCTCACAGATATGTATGTATAACAGAAAGATTTTTGAATGTAGAATCTGAAGAAGGTATAGAAATGGTAGCAAGTTTTGATGTAGAAGAAAAGAATTGCTGAGCAAGTTTTACTGAGTAACTAAGAAGGCAAAGGGCAAGTGAGTTGGAAGAGGCTTTTATGACTTAGAGCAAAGGATAAATCCACCTCAAACAAAAGATGTTTTGACCAAGCAGAAAGATTTTCACAGACAAACAAAAATACCATGTTGCAAGTAGAGGAAAGATCTCGGAATTTTCCACCGCAAAAAAATTGAAAAACGACTTCTAGCTTAAACTGTAACATACTAACTTTAGGTGATAGGAGATAGTAACATGAATATGGTAATGTTAGTAGTTATGATAGGCTGTAGGTAATAGTAAAGGTATTGATTGGTTGTCATGTTTAAGATGCTCTGTAATGAAAAGTATATAATGCATTGTAACCGGAACTAGAAGAAGCTTTCAGACGAACCCACAGCTGTGGCTGAAAAGGCTGTGGGTTGGGCTCTTGTCACCCACAACCCGTGAATTGCTGCATCATTTGGATACAATAAGCAGCATTTTAAAGAGCCCCCCTGGAGCTCCGCATCCCTCATTTCAGGCTCTTGTACCTGCCCTGCAGATGTACCTGCAGTTCAGCAGTTGTAGCATTGCTGCCCAGTTATGCATTATGTGTTATGCTCAGACAGAGTTAACTTAGACTTTATATTAGGTAAAAACACTTTTGAGAGAGCATACACTAATGCAATCAACAGCTTGCTCACCTGTTCAGTTCTCTGTGGGAGGATAGGTTGCAAGCATAGTGCAGGAGGCAATCTTTCCCAATGAATTACAGCTGTACTGATGACCAAGGAGTAGAAACAGCCTTGCCTGCCCGACGAGGATGGGTGTTACAGAAGAGTGGGCTAGCTGGCCACATCTTGCAGTTGCAGCTTGAGACCCAGAGTCTGTTGCAGCTTGGGATGGAGTCTGCTGGCTGTGCTGTGAGGAGGTAAGGGACATGTGGTTGTGCAAGGGACACACAAGGTAAGAAGATGCTGTGTAAGGGACGGACAGGGTAAGGGACAGCTTGGGGTTTAGCCAGTCATGCAGAAGGAAGAAGGAAACTTGCAGAGAGGAGAGAAGGAGTCAGTGCTGTGTGGAGCTGCCTGTGAGGAAAAGAGTCAGAGGTGCCTGAGAGAAGTTCACTGAAAAAATGCATGAAAAGTTTTTAATAAAGACTGGTGATGATGCCAGTCATGTCCATCTTGACATATTTATACAGTTTTCCAGATCTAACCACTGTCTGAAAAGATGCCCTTCTGCCCTGAAGCTAATAAAGCACTTTCCTCTTCTACAACAGTTTTATGTCCACATCAGTGTGACAGCGTTTGTGCAGGGCAGCTGCAGCCTCAGTGCAGTTCTCTATTTTATCCATTCACTGTCTGTGGTAGCTCAGCTTACCTAACAGCAAGCTGCCATTCTGTTCCTCACACTAAGGAAGTATCTTTTGCTCTGGCTCATCTGGAACATCAGCAGTGCTCTTGGAGGCTGCCAAGAGGAAGGGACAGGAGGTTTCCTTCAATCACAGCCTTGTTAGACTCTCCCTTTTCACTGTTCCAATCACTGCAGATCTGGTTTACCTCAAGCAAAGCTGCTGTGAAGAGTAGAGCCGATGGTTTTCACACCAGTGCTTTTCAGCCTTTCACAGGAGGCTGAATCAGTGAAGACATTGGTTCTGCCTTGTGAAGTTGGTACCCCAGATAGGCTGTGTTTTGTGTGTCTGAGCATGGGCATGGATTAACACAGGCTAGACAACTTAGCTGCAAGAAACTAACCTATGACATTTAAATGTACACAGGAAAGGATGAAGGTAAAAGAAGGGTAAAAGTAAGTGAGGAGGTCATTGAAAAGAAGGAGATCCATGGTGGGAGGATGAAGAAACGATGGGCATCAGTTGAAACACAAAAGATTCTGACTAGATATAAGGAAAAGCTTTTTTTACTGTGTCAACAGTCAAGCAGTGGGGCAGCTTGCCCAGGGAGGTTGTGTAAACTCCATCCTTGGATATTTTCAAGTCCCAGCTGGATAAGATGTTGAGTAACTTGGTCTGACCTCAGAGCCAACCCTGCCTTAAGGAGGTTGGAGAAGAGACCTCCTGAAATCCATTCTAACTCAAATTGCCATATGTTTCTAATGTGTGTGATTTCTTTACAGAGTAGCTTATCTAAAAAATGGTAGACAATGTGCTGTGAAAGTTTGTTTAGCTGATAAGGAATGGAACAAAACAGAATGTGGTGTGTACATACTTCTTATTCAACAATTCTTTTTTTAGGTCCCTGTTTCATATATACCAAAGGTTACAGGGGATGTACTGAGCAAACAGGGTGATCAAACCACAGTGTTGAAATTTAAACCAGCAGGCGATAAGTGCTTACACTTTACTCTGAAGAAATCTACTCATTTGCCTAAACCAAATTCAGGAACAAACTGATGAACTGTATGAGGGAATTTTATTGCATTTTAAAGATAATTGCACAGAAACTGCATAGGAATTAGTAATGTTCTAGAACAAGAAAGCTAAAATTCTCCTAAATACAAAAGAAAGCTTGCTAAACAAATCTACAGACTGTTCCTTTTACTTGATGTTTTAGATTGATTCAGTTTTCTATTTTAATCTGGACATTTCTAGGAAGGGCTGGGGCAAGGGAGAAAGAAGGAGAAGAAACTAGAAAAGTCTTTTTGGCTCAGGCTGCTATGACTGTATTTAATATTTCTGGAAGTGGCAGACCACAGATAGTCCTGTGGCCATGGTACACTCCCTGGCCAGCTAAGCCACAGAGGAGGAGCTGTGACAGCCTCCCAAAGCTGTTTGTCACAGTGGGCTGGATGCTTCTCTCCTCACAGACTGCTTCAGTCCATGTGCTCCTCTCTAAGATTTCTTAGAAAAACTCTTAGACATCTACAGTATCACAGAACAATTTAAGGTTATACTTGCTCTCTGTTACTAATGCTTTGTGGCATTAGGTAATTGCTTAATTGAGCATTTAGAAAAGCATTAATATATTTTTCTCTGCAAATGCATTATTAATATATACATTACAATCTCTGCTGTTAAGGCTTTGTATGATTATTAATAGGCTTAAAACACTGAACTGCATGAAAATATTTTCTGCTAGGAAAAAGAAACTCAAAAGGACGCACATCATACTTGGTCTACCATCATTATAAATTAAGTATTTGTATTGCTACTTCTACACTCCAACAGTCCCAAGTCTGTCTGCACCAGATCAAATGGGAAGTATGAATATTTATATTGTTTCACATTAATTCACAAAGTCAGCTTAGATGATTGAAGAATAACAACTGCTTTGCATCCACCCCTTTGGACCTCTGGCTTCTCCACTGTACAATGTATTGTTTTTCTCCAGAGCAGAACATTGCCTATAACATCATTCCTTCCATGTAGGTTGTATTTAGGATTGTGCTGACAACTTGCATTCTCCCAGAAATGAGAAAAGCACTACACCTGCAAGTGATATTTGGTTTTAATGCTTCTGGGAAGAACACTTTAAAGATTTTTTATGAGGTTTTTTTTTTTTTCCCGAAACAATAAGCAGTGCCAAAAATCCCTGTGGGCTTAAATATAGTACTAAAAGCAGTGAATACAGTGAAAGGCAAAACAAAAAGGCAGTGCAAAAACCCTATGCAATTACTTAATGACCAGAAGTACTTTGGGGAGATTATAATAATTAGATGATCTGGGGTTGGGAGGTAAAAAATAATCCTAAATCTATAAAAACTGATATTTGGTTGGCTGAAAGCTCCAGCCACCCCAGCACTTTCAGACAGAGGTGGGTAAGATGTGAGTAGGAAGACAGAAAGAACTGGGAAAACACGTTCTGTACTTCTCCCAAAACATCTTTCCATCTCCAGCAAGTTACAAGTCAAGAACTTGCTGAGTTAGATCAAGAGTCTTCGATTTTCCAGTTGCTTTTTAAGCCCATGCAAAGTCTTGGTACCCACTATATCCTGAAGCAAAGACTTCTGGCTTAACTGCAGACTGAATGAAGCACTATCTCCTCTTGCTTGTTTTGAACCTTCCAAGTTGTCCTTTCATTTGCTGTAACTCAGTTCTTGTGTCTGATAAGGCAGGCAACAGTCTGGGTTCCTGGTTCTTATTTGGATCTCTGAAGATTTTATGTAGACTTTGATATTATCTCCCCTTCCCTGCAGAAACCCAGCTGAGTCAACCATGAACCCTTTCAAATCCCTCCTACTATTTCTGATGATTTTATTTAATCTATTCTAGTTCTACCATACTATTTGAACTAGAACTGCACAGGTAATTAAAGATGCAGGTGCAAACAGGGATTGATACAATGGCACTTTTAATCTCTATTTCTCTCTTAATAAATTTTAACAATAATCTTAACAGTTCTCAATTTCCATTTTGATTGCTGCTGAGCCCTGAGTTTATTTTCTCACAGAACCACCTTTTACAACTTCAAGGCTTTTTTTCCTACTGGTAAAAACTCAGAGTTCCTCAGTATATATGTGAAATTCAGGATTGTGGTGTGGTTTTTTTGGTTTTTTTTTTCCCCCTCGTATGTCAGCCTTTCATACTTATCAGATTTAATTTCATCTGCCATTTTGACACTGACTCTATTAACATAAAGTCATTCAGTTTTTCTCAGTTAGCCCTACCCTGAATATTTCATTATCAGCAACACATCTTGTACATCACTACTGACCTCAATTTCTATCAGTTATTTTTCCAAATTTCCATTAGCAGCCTTGTTTCTTACTTCCTTTGGGGAGGAATCTTACTGATTGCTTTTGGAAACCATCATAGACAGTCAATTGAATCTTTGTGATCCATGAGCTTGTTGACTTCTTCAAAGAAAGCTTTCCTGAGACACTAATTAGCTTTAAAAAAAGCCATCATGGCTTTCCCTAATGTGTCATCTTTTCTATGTGGCCTCTAGGTTTTTTCTGTTCTTCAGCATAATTTCTAATTATTTGTCTATCAAGGAGATTGGGCATCCATGTCTACAGCTTCCACAATCTTCCCCAAAATCCTTTCAAAAAATCTGGTGTCACATGAGCAACTCTCCAGACCCCTCTGACACCGAGGTAACTTCAAGTGAGAAGCCAGAGACAGCAGTCAGTACCTGAACCACTTTGTCTCTGAGCTGCTTGACAACTCGTGGTTGAACACCATCTGGTCCCAGCACTTGGCTGCTGCTCACTTGTTAATGTGTTCCTTCATCTTTTATACTTGCACTGTAATCCAAGACATGTTTTCCTAATTATTCCCCTTAAAGAAGCTTCCCATTATTGGAGTTTACCCATGCTCATCTATTCCACTCACAAATGCAAAAATAAATTCAGCGTTTCTTTTATAGCTGTATCTTCTCCAGGTGTTTCTTCTGTATATGAAACAACCTATTTGCCTTACAGGGCTGTCAAATTCTAGCAGGTTCCCTGATTTGTTCTAGAAAGACTTGCTATTATTTCTTAAAACTTTTGCAAGCTGACCCTGAAACTTCCTTCTGTATCTTATAATTTTGTACTTAACCTATGAGAGGTTACAAGTCCTTCCATTTACTCCCTTTTAATGAAAGGTGTGTCTTGTTTTATATTGCTCCTCTGTTTTTGAAAAGAAAGCAGAATACTACTGATTTTTGTTTGTCATGGTTCTGCAAGGTTGTTGAAACCAAGGATGCTACAGTTCCTGCTGCAGCATGGGTCTTTGTCAATAATATGACACTCTTTAGGACCAGGAATTGCTTTTCCTCTTCTGGCTTCCCAATGAGCAGTCACAGATACCTTCTAAAATATTAGCTCCAGCCCTACCCCCTCCTGTGCCATTTATCCAACTTAATTTGAGTTATTCAAGTCACTTATGATTGTGTTTTCTGCCTCTCAGGCTCTGACCTCCCTGCCTTGTTTGCTGGACTGGTGATGCATTCCTAGTTCTGCATTTTTCCTATTTATTTCTGGTACTGCAATCCACTGAGACCTTATCCTATTTATTGACAGAATTAACTGCTAATTGGAGAATCTTCTAAGCTTTCTTTAAAACACAGCATCCCTCATTCACTGTCGTGTTTCATCCTGTCTCAAAAATACAACACGTATCAAAACTGATGTTTAGTTTTCCTATCATCTTTCAAAACATGGCCATAGTGCATCTTAGATGCCTTTGTGCTGCAGCTGCTTGCAAAGCCTGGTTGTGTCTGGCCAAAGCCCAATGTGGCAGGCCTGTGACACCCTTGTGTGTGCCTGGCTGTACACTCAGGGTCTTTATTTACGTCTGGCTTCATCTGAGAGTCCAAACTAATGAACAGTTGCTTGCAATGATGGAGGAGGACTAAAGATAAGAGCTAATCCTCGATTGTGCCAACAGCTGAAATAACAGAGCAGGGAGTATTTTGTTTCTGATTTACATATATTTTTTTCTTGAATCATACCAAAAGTGATCAAGGATCTGCCATGACTACAGCTCAAACTGTCAAACAGCTGACAGAACAGAGAAGCAGTATCTCATCTGCTGCAGAAAGCACGAGGTGTAGTTTAACAGGAACTGTGAAGAAATGAACATTATAAGGATAGAAAACATATCTGCGTTTATCTTGTATAAAATTTGAAAGCATCTAAACTATCCTGCTTCAGGACATGTGTTCATCCATCCATCCCTTACAGCAAGGGAACATTGATACACTGGTCAGAAAACAGCGGTTGTTTTCAAATCTCCTGCAGCAGTTCTCACTGAATCATCACTCTTTTTTAATTGAGAATGGCACTTCAGAGACATTTTTATCCCACTTTCTTTAAGAGCAAGCTTTTCCCCTGTCTCTCCTGGCATGGCCTCTGCAGTGTGTTATGCACTGTACTACCAGCACTAATAATTAACAGCTGCTGTGCCTGGAATCACTGATTGTTTTGCATCAATCATCTAGGTTAGGGAACAATTTGTAAATACCATAGCAATAAGTCAGATATTTTAAAAAAAATATCCTAGCATCATGTTATAAATGCACATTATGGTATTGGCTTTTTGCAAATATTAGGTGGGTACTATATGTATGGTGTTGAAATAGTTTTTAAGATATAGTTTTCTTTAGGAGTAACATAGGCTGATAAAGTGTCATTGTAATAAGTGAACTACTGCAGGGTTGGATAACACCCAGTGAAGACTCCTGCTACTGATATACCGAGTTATCAGCACCGACCATCTGCAAAAATTGAAGACTACAGCCCAAATGAAGATAAGAAAAATGAAATTAAAACCACAGCCAAGAAACACGCATGCTTTAAAAAGGCGGACTCAAGGAATGGCTGTGTAAAACAGTTCTTGGAATATGGAAAATAGTTCATAGAAAAGTTTGAAAATGTATGATGGGTCTATGAATATGCAACGGGCTGCTGAATTTAAGGGGTGTCTCCAAAACTGCAGGTGTGCTCTCGGCTGAATGCAAAGTGTCCAGCCGTATAACCTTCTGCTTTATTGTTTGTCTCTTACTGTCTTTTATTTAACCTTTTAAAATCTACCAGGAAAGTGAACCTCGTTTTTCACACATCACACAGACTGTAATGACTTAATCCATTTTCACGCTCCCTCAGCTTTCCCTCCTCCGGTGCCTCGGCTTCCTCGCTCTGCTCCGGTGGTTTTCCAGCTCTTTATTTAGTGGCGCAGCTTGTGACTTCTCAGGCCATGGTCAGATGCGTTTGCAAGGTCGTTTCCCCTCCCTTGCAAGTCAAGGAGGCGCTTACACGAATCTGCAACTAAATCAGACTTTTGGTTTTTTTTACACACATTTTGTGGCGCGTCGGGTCACAAAAAATGATAGCTCCCTAAAACATCTGCGGAGAGGCTGAAAGCCCTCACGCACCAAAGCTCCCGGGAGTGTAAGGCACAATAAGAACAGCTCTAACGCTGGAACTTGGGGGGATCGAGCTCATTTTTCCACAGAGGCCGAGTGAAGGCACCGGTAGCGAGATGAGGCGGATATGAGGAGGGGGCGGCGGGCGCGCGTCTCTCGGCTGAGGGGGCTGTACGTGGGTGTGGGAAAATCCCCAAAGCCACGATTTATTGCGGGGCCAAAAAGGTGAAGAAAGCGTTTATTTGTGAATAGAACAGAATATTTGTGACAGCGC
Organism: Luscinia megarhynchos; assembly: GCA_034336665.1. Classification (NCBI taxonomy): domain Eukaryota; kingdom Metazoa; phylum Chordata; class Aves; order Passeriformes; family Muscicapidae; genus Luscinia; species Luscinia megarhynchos. The sequence continues at coordinate 5,908,097 of CM067566.1, forward strand.
ACATAAGCCGCGGGGCGGGGCGGGGGCCGCGGCCCTCGCGCATCCCCCTCAGCGCGGGCGCGCCCCCGCCCCGCGCGCCGCCGCGCTCGGCCCCCATTGGCCGCGCGCCGCCACGTGCCGCCCCCGCCCGCGCGCCCGCTCCGCTACCTGCGGCGGGGCGGCCGCGGGGCCGCGCCTCACAGCGCCGGGCTCCGGTACCGCTCCGGTACCGCTCCGGTACCGCTCCGGCTCCGACCCGCGCCGAGCGCCGCAGCGGGGACAGCGCCGGCCGAGGCTGATGCGGCGGCGCGGGGCCTGCGGGCTTGGGCTGGAGCAGGCTGCAGGATGTGCCCCACCGCCGGCGCCGCAGCTTCCAGGTCTGTCCCTCCCTTCCAGGCTGGAACAGCGGGGATCGGGAGGTGGGAGTCGTGTTTGTCTTGGAATGGAGGGAGAGGATGTCTTAGCTGCGCCTGTCTTGAGTTGTTCCTCTGGAATAAAATTTATAGGCTTCTGCTTCTCTGCGGGTTCCGATAGGCGTTTTGTGAGCGATTCTGTCTTTTCATGCTTGGAGTGATGTGAATGCAAACCAGATACGGCTTCTGCTGCTACTGCCAAAACCTTTCTATTTGCTTCAGCACTACTCGCTAACGAGAGTTTCTTTTTCCCCCCCATTTGTGCTGAGATTTATTTTGTATTTATTTTTTTCTATTTCAGTAGGTAAGATCAAAATATAAGGCTGCTGGCGTAGCTCTCTTTAGTTAGGGAAATGATTAGGAAATGTTCTCAAAGTTACTGGATGTAAACAGCTCTGAGATGGAAATTGACTGGCTTTGTCTCGTTCTGGGGAAAAGGGTAGATAAAGATGTATATTCATTATTTCTCTAAAGAAAACTCGTCGAGATAAGTGCTCTTTTTATGCTTCTGAAGTGGATATGTGTTTTCAATCTGCAGCTTACAATGGCACTTTGCAGAATCAGTTTAGAGGGGCTGTTTTCCATGCAGACTGTTATTCCATCTGTTTTGCTGCAGTGAGGTTGCTCTCTCCCTTTTGGGTCATGCAGCAGAAAACCTTGAGCTATCTCCCAAGCTCTCTGCTGGCCAAACTCAGGGAATTTCTTTTAAGAGGTCAAAATGCAGCTGGAGAGTTAGCACACGAAAGCATTTTGGTGCATTGTCTGCTTCCGTTGGACTGACAAGAAATGAGCTCATCACTCCTCTTGTTTCCTGCAACTTTTTGAGTTTTTTGCATCCTTCCTTCCGTAGAGTTCCAGCAGACTGGCCAAATGATTGGCAGGCAGTTAGGGGCAGGATGTTGGCAGACAGTGTGGTAGCAGAAACTTCCTTTTACTGAGGAGAATGGGCTAAAATGGTTCAGTTTTGTTTGCTTTGCATACATCAGATGCAAAACATGCTGAGAGTGCTGCAGAGTTGAAGCATTGGGTGGGCAGGTTGTTTGTTTAGATTAAGAGACCCTAGAAGACTTTAGTAGTTCCTGAGTTATAGTAAAGGCTAAATAACTAAAAAAGACCAAGACAATGATTTAAAGTTGTCATGGTGTAATTTTCAACTACGTGCAAGTCTGAATGAAACTTGCTCTAACAGAACAGGTTAAAGCATCCCCAGCAGGAACGTCCAGTGCTTCAAAACCACACAGCTGTAACTTGACATACATGCACTGTAACTTCAGGATCATGGAGGAGTCTTTGCTGTCACAAGCAGCTCTCACTGATAATGTCATTCATAAATTATTAAAGACTTCCTTAAAACTTGTGTAGTCTGTTATTTTCCATTACTCCTATGGGAAGGCTGTTTCTTTGCTGCTCAGGAATCTTCTGCCCATAGTCCCTCTTTGTTTATGTCCACTTTTTCCTGTGTGCTAACATTGTGCTTTTGTTTAAAAGGTTTGGTTTTGGCGTTTACATGCTTGGTGTATCTAAGGAGAAACTCTCAATTCTTGTTTTGCAAAGCTGGACAAGCCAAGTTCTCTGCTCTCCTTGGGAGAGGCTCTTCCTTTACCCATCCCATCAGCACTCTCTGCAGCCTGTTAGGTCCTGAAGTCTTAGGCTCAGAACTTGAGCATTAAAATTGTTTACAGCAATGTTTTTTTGCTATATTGCAACTTTATTTTTTGCCTTTTCTTTATGGGAGGGTTTTGGCATCTCCTCTTGCTTCTGTAGGCTCAAGTGTGATTTTACAATGATGTCTTGGAGTGTTAGATTATAGTGGTGATAAACAATGCTGCTGTACTATTAACCTTGTTCCATAATTGCCAGTTGTTCATTGCTATTCTGCTGCATAATTCAGATGTCATATAAAACATCTTGGCTGTGTAAGTCTGCTCTTTCCTTAGTAAAAATTAATGCTATGCCCTGCCTTTTCAGACCATTTCTGTCAGGGAAGAATTTTTCCTCAAACTTCCCATGTAAGGGGAAAGACCTAATTTATTTTGGCTTCCTTGCAGGGGCTCAGGAATCTCTTCTACTTGTGCCAGATGAGCTCACCCAGCTGGTGATGTCCTGGTGCAATGTGGTTTCTTCCTCAAGTGTGCATCCTGCTCTGGGGAAGAGGATGAGAAAGGGGAGATGTGCAGAAGGGGGATTTTGAGTAGCAGCTGCCTGCTGTTATGCTGCAGCTTGTTCACTGTGCGTGTTTGTGGGCTTCAGCAGATGCTGAGGAGTGGCTGACATCATCTGAACATCCAGAGCAGGCAAGCCTGCATCTTACACAGGCAGCATGGAAGGGAAAGCTGGGATTTGCTCCAAAGGGAAAAGGGACAAGAGGGACTAAAAGCTTCCCTTGTAAGAAATAAATAGAAGATTTTAATAGCACACTGTTCACAATAGCAATACTTTAAGTCACCCATTTTTTCCTGCTTGGCTGGGGCACTGACTTTCTGTGGCTCATTTATGATTCAGAAAAATTCCATATTCAGATGCTGCTTTTGTCTGCCACAAAGCATCAGCAGCCCACTTAAGTGTTGAAGCACATCTTGTTATGTTTCTTGTGTTTATGTTTTATTCATGTTTTTTTGCTGTTACTGATTTGAGAGCAGCTGAAAGAGGTTTCACAGAAAAGCCTGCAAAGTTTGACTAGAAAAGAGGGTGCTAAGGCAGATATGAAATTAAGAGAATATTCCTGTTTTGAACATTGAACTGTCATTTAGAACCTCAATAAGACTTCTTTCCCTATAATGTTGTTTTGGCAGGCACTGTTAATGTCCATAAAGGTTCCTGTGAATGATGCTGAGAGGAAGTGATGGTGTTGCAGTCTGAGTATCTCTAGCTAAGCTGATAATTGGACTGTATTCGAGCTGAAACCATTTCTTTTGATGTTCTATCTGGATGACCCAAGGTTAACAGGAAATTGTAGCCTAACTATGTGTATCCTTCCTAAAGGAAAAGAGTGCTCAAGTAGACACAATTATGTAAGGTTGTTAATGATTTTATGAGCTGATGCTGCAAGGAGGATGTAGGAGTGACCCATTAAACAATTAAGAGAAAACAGAAGTAGTCTCACAAGGCAAGGGTAGAAAAATCATGATGCCCCTAGGACACTGATGTTGTTTGGTGGTATTCCTGGCTCCAGGAAAAGTAATTTTCACCTGTCATCCTGTTGGTGCCTGTGAGAGTTTGTGTCAACTACTCAAAAATTCTTCTTTGCTCCTTGTTTTCACTTTTTAGCAATTGTGTCCACACAAATAGGATTCAGTAATAAGTTCTCATTTTCCGTGAACTGCAGCTCATACAGAGAGCTTTGGTTTAAATTTTTATTGTCTGATAAAGAAGCCTTTCCAACCAAAGTTCATTTTGTAAGATGCATTAATCACTAATGTAATCAATATCCTGTTGTAGGTGCTTATAATGTTATTATAGGCCAAACTGTTTTCTGCCATCACAAATGTATTCTTCAATTAACCAAAACAACTGACTCTGTTTATTGAAACAGATGACAAATGCTTTTTCATTCAATAGTAATAGGCACTAAGCAGATAATATTCAAATAAAGTTTCTCAAGTGTTTAAATATATTAAAATGCCAACTTTACTGTGGGATTTATACAGGGGTAGGTGAAGAAATAATTGGCAGAAGTCTCTAATTCTTAAATTTAGCTTCACGTGTTTCCCCTGGTGAGATGTTAGTCCCTAATCTGCAACAGCTCCCTCGATGCTATCTCATTATGTCTTGTGATAGGAAGTGGTAGGATGGTGAGCAAGAAATTATTTGAAGATAAACATCTAAGACTGACTAGCTACAAATAATAACAAAAAAGTCTCTCATGCTTTAGCATATTCCTAGTAAATCTCCCTCAGGTCATTAATATCACTGGAATTTTTTAAAGGTTTTAAAGGATTTTCGTCATGTACTACTGAACAAAAATCCTTTAAGAAGGTATTTCAGCATTCATTGTGTCATAGAAGGAAGTTTTCCAGTCAGACACAATTCCTTTGGGATAACTTTGTCTGTTGTTCTTTTCCCACTTTTCCTGAGTATTTTGTCAATATAGGCAAACAGGGCCATCCAGATGAAAGGCTTTTTACTTTCCTTGTATAGACTTTAAATCCAATTTCCACATCTGGGCAGGTTGTTAGCTTTCCTGATCTGTTAAACCTGTTAAAATTCAGCCAAAAAATTTGGATTCACTTCTGCAGAAGACTTTGGAAAGTTAACCTCACCAAGTCCATCAAGGTCCTGCACTGTGTCAGGGCAATCTCAAGCACAAATCCAGGCTGAGCAGAGAATGGATTGAGGTTAGCCCTGAGGAGAAGGACTGGGGGTGCTGGTGGGTGAGAGGCTGGACATGACCTGGCTGGACAGGACTTGGAGCAGCCTGGGATAGTGGAAGGTGTCTCTGTCTGTGACAGGGGGTTGGAACTGGGTGATCCTGTGATTCCATGGAACCCAGGCAGTCCTTTACTACTCTGCAGCTGCTGGAGGGCCTCTGGCTAGAGGATGTCCATGTATTTTCCAGATTGGTTGAACAAATTCTTCATGTCACAAGAGAATGTATTTCCAAATTGTTTTTGTATTCAGAAATACTCTGTGTTTTGGATGGATAAAAATACCTTGGTTTGCAGTTGTAAGGCAGCAGTTTGACTGTACAAGATTTGTAGCTGTGGTGTCCTTTGTGCACAATGGGGTTCACAACTAACTCTCCTTAGCTTTTTTTTCTTTGCATTACCATTTCCCCCCTTAACTATTATTGAGATGAGGCTTGATCCACTGTTGATTTTAAGATTTGCCCTGAATTGAGACTGGTCTGCCCATTAAAGAGAATTGAACAGATTGTACAATGGATGTAGGAAGGAACTGGGAGATTTTTATGCCGATTTTTGAACCAGTTTTGTGAACAGAAGATGAAGAATTTTAAATTTTTCATTCTTCATTTTTCTTAAGTATCATTTGAAAGGCTCTGCTTAGTGACTGGCTTTGAAGCATAAACCAGAAAAGCTACCACCTAATTAGTCATTCCTTTCATTCTCTTTTTTAATGTCTCAGCCCTTATGCTTTGTTTGCTGTGGATTTCAGTCCTGCAGAAGGAAACAAAATCAATCCTAACTGTAAATGTCACCAAACTTTTTCATGTTTTGATATCAATTAATAACATTCTCTTAAAATACTCTATCAATTTCAAAATGAAATTAATGAAATGAAAATTAAAATTAATGACCATGAAAATTAATGACTTGTCTATTTGGTCCATAATGAGGATAGATTGTGCATTTCAGTCTTTTCATGAGCCCAACTCTTGCAAGTAGTCAGATATTAATGTTGTAGTTGTCAGGTTTTTGCCATATATGTTCTCCAAATGTGTCCATTTGTACTAATGTGTAGTTGGTTTAAGTTTTCTTAATTATTCTCCTCTGACTTCTTGCATAAAGTTTTACAGTTTATCTGTGAGAAATTTTTTTTGTTTTGTTTAAAAGCTCAACGGAACAGGAAATTAATACAGCATTCATTACTGAATAATGACCACATCTCAATATAGAGTGCCTTGCTCAAGTTTCTTGTGTGAAAACATCTTCTTTGCTTTTCAACTTTGCCTTTGTCTTTTAGACAAATGTTGCTCAAAACCAAGTAGCTTTCATCTTATCCTTTACTGAGTTTTGGAAATATGTTCAAGTGATTTATGTGTATCTGATTAAGGGGAAGAGGCATGAAGTAAGCAAGTGGGTTTAGGCTATTTTTGTATTATTTTTAGCTTCTGTTTTAATTCCTGCTGGAGGCCCACCATTCATGATTCATAATTCCTTACATGAGTGTGACTTTGGGGTTTCATTTTCTGGGGGCTTTTCCTTGCAAGCTTTTGATCTTGTTACACAAACTTCAAAGGCTGCTTTGTGCAGCAAGACCTTGGCAGCCTTGTAAAGCTGGGTGTTTCCACTGCTTCTAGTGGTACTGTGAGAGGGGAAAGTTTAAGTGGGAGCACTGCCTGTGTGGGGTTGTGGTTTTGGGGGCTTGATGGGAGCATAGTGAGGATTCAGGTGTGTGCATCATCCTGCCCTCCTGTGCAGGCTGCCTGCTTCTGTCCCCGTGCCTGCTGAGACACCTTGGCTTTGTCTTTGGGTAAGTCCAGCTGCTGAACATAACCAAATGCATTTTCCAGGGTGTGGCAGTGGTTTCGTACAGCTTGATACATGCTGCTTTTTGGCTTTTAGCATTCCCACATGAAAAGACTTCCTGAAGGCTTAAATGAATTGCTTCTGAAATACTCCAAGTGTGGAAATGTTGTCTACTTAAGAATAACAATGAGACAAAAGTAAATCATGGTGAAAAGAATAACACCACAAAAAGCTTTGGAGTACATTGTATTAATGGACAATTTAGGCTTCGTATTGCACAGATCACTTAGGTTCAGTAGATGAAACAAATTTAAATCCACTGAGTCTTCACGAATTACACCACTATGAGTAGCTACACGAAATGTCAATGCAAAATGTGGTGGTAATAATGCAATACTATTGAGCTGTGCTTTGTACACAAATTGAGACATTTGCATTTATGGCTCTCAAAACAACTGTAGCAGGGCCCCTTTCTGAAAGAATGTAATGGTGTTTTTGTATGCAACATCTCTTTGGTCCTCCTGGGATCTTGACTGCTCTGGTTCTCTCTAAAAACTTGGAGATTTATTTTTTATTTTTATTTTTATTTTTATTTTTTATTTTATTTTTATTTTTATTTTTATTTTTTATTTTTATTTTTTATTTTTTTATTTTTATTTTTTATTTTTATTTTTATTTTTTTATTTTTTTATTTTTATTTTTATTTTTATTTTTATTTTTATTTTTATTTTTATTTTTATTTTTATTTTTATTTTTATTTTTTATTTTTATTTTTATTTTTATTTTTATTTTTATTTTTATTTTTATTTTTATTTTTATTTTTATTTTTATTTTTATTTTTATTTTTATTTTTATTTTTATTTTTATTTTTATTTTTATTTTTTATTTTTATTTTTATTTTTATTTTTATTTTTATTTTTATTTTTATTTTTATTTTTATTTTTTATTTTTTATTTTTATTTTTATTTTTATTTTTATTTTTATTTTTTATTTTTTATTTTTTATTTTTATTTTTTATTTTTTATTTTTATTTTTATTTTTTATTTTTATTTTTTATTTTTATTTTTATTTTTATTTTTTATCTTTTTGAAGAGTGTGGGAAAAGTGCACTCTTAAGGTGCTTGTTACTGCCACCTTGCTCTCTTGAGCACTCTTACACTGTTCCAGCCAGTGGAAGGACTTGCTGACTTGAATAAGAGTAAAGGATCCATCCTTGAGTAATTTTTAAAAAATGCTGTGCTGGACAGATGCATTTTGACTTGTGTTGGACTGTATATATTGACTTGTTTGAGAAGGGAATCATCTGTCATGATCATAACTGGCAAAAGTCAAACTGAAGTAAACTGTTGCAAAGAAAATGAAAACTGACATTGTCACTTACCTGTTTATATAACAAAAAAAAATCATTGTGCTTACTAAGAGTTTAACTTGGAAAGGATATGTTGAGATGATTAATTGAATTCTCTGTTTCATTGTTTCTTTTTGCACACCCAGGATGAGTGAAGCAGGGAACAATTACAATTAATTTTTTTCAGAGGCAGGGATCACTTTCTGATAGCACGAGCTTATTGTAGTCTTGCTTTCCTGTTTGATTCCCATCTGTCTTTATCACCATCCACCTCTTCAGTTCCTTCTCTGCCTTTCAGATCTCTTGCAGCCTGGTACCAAGTTTGACTGATTCTTTTGTGCAAAATCCATTCTGACCTAAGTTCCTATGGACTGTGGTCAAGTTACCTCTTTATGTTTACCGGAGATAGAATTAATGCCTACATTGTTCTCTAGTGAAAATAGGTGAAGCTTGTTTCCAGCTTTTTCATTTTTTCAAAAGTCCCATTTTGTGTTTCTCCCCAGCTGTGGGGCTGACAGATGTAATTGCTGCCTTGTTTTGTGCTGTAGCAGCTTTCAGTGGTCACGTCCCTGCCGTGAGCCTTTGGTGTTGGTGAGTGATCCCTTCCCTTTCCCAAACGGTGCTGAGTGCCTCATGTTTGTGCTGGTGTGAGGCAGTGTCCTCCAAGGTGATCTGATGGAATGTCCTCTGTTCAATGTGAGGCAGTCCTGGAGCTTTCACATGGTCTGCAGGCTGTGTTCACTCTCTGCAGCATCCTCTGATGACAGCTCCTGTTGTGTGCTGGTGATCTTGCTCCATGCACTGGGGCTGCTCCCTGTGCATCCTGACAGTGTGATCTCTGCGGGTACCTGTCACCTCTAAGCTGTGTTAGTGTCAGGGTTCTGGGTGGGAGCTGCTGAGCTGACTTCTCTGTAGTGTGGCAGGAAGGATGTGTGTTGTAAAAGGTGATGGTGCCAGTCCTCACTCAAGGTGGAGCAGTTCTAGGTGGTGATCCATAACTGGGATATGGTCCTTGTAACAAATTTTTTGACATCTTTACCCATATGAGCTTGAATGATTTGCTGCCAATACTAGCTGAGAGCAAACTGATGTGGATGACTGGAGTGGTGGTGTCAGCACCCAGTTTTGCACCCCAGTGGTGGTTTTATTCAGAGGTGTAGATGCAGCCAGTAAAGATGAGGTGTTGCTCTGAAAAAATGAGGAGCTATTAAGGTTTCATAGGTTCCCTGTGACCTGCTATTTTGTCTTGTCTCTTGGTGTCCTGACAGGTTGTGTGGCAGACAAAAGCTGGATTTGATTTCTAACTTAACTGCTAGAATTCTGGGGGGCAGGGGGGTGTCACCTCTTAAATTTCAGTTTACCATATTTCATGACAACCATGATAGTACTGACTTCAGATGTTACAGTGTTTTCACATCTCAAAGGGGCTATAACAAAGGCCTGCAAATGGGTGTGACAGCTCAGAGTTTATACAATTAATAAATCCAATCAGGTGAGGAATTTGAAGTACCTAGTGATGCTATAATAACCAAGTTACTTGTGTTTGAGGTAAGTGGTCAAGTTTCCTGCTGGCAAAGACCATTAGGGTTTTCCTGCCTTGCTCTGTTTTGTGGGTTCTGATCATTTGCATGTGACCCTGATAGCATGACTTGACTTCTGCCTGCTCTTCAAAGGGCTTCAGATGCTATTGTTGATCTTTATCTCTCTTTGTCCAACCTTCACAGTGTTTTTTGGCATTTGACCTTTTATTGTGATTATCAAAAGTGTTACTGAGAAATGATGATTGTGCAAAGAGACTGACTTTGAGTCATCTTCTGAATTAGATACCCTTGAAATTTCAATGGTCTGGATTTGATATCTGGAGGGGGTACTTCTGTCTCCTCAGCTTCTCCATCCTGGCTTTTAAGAACATTAGTTGTTTGTCCAATCAAGCAGTGTTTTCAAGTGGCAATACAGGCTGGTTCAAATGGGTCATGTTACCATAAACAATAAAAAGAGGTGGAAAAGAGAACAAGGAAGATCATCCCTAGAGAAAAGCCTTCCCTTAGTGTTGCTCTTCTTTAGAGGTTCTTGTGACAGAACTCTTGGCAGGAGAAGAGTAGAGGTGAACACCTTTCAGTGGAGAGCAGAGAGAGTCAAGCACTGAGCTCAAAGGAAGGAGCAGGGCTGAAATCCTCCCTCCCCTGTGGAGAAGCAGGCTACACCGTTTCCATGTTTGGCTGATCAAAGGGAGCGTGCTTTGGGTGGGTAGGACAGGAAAACCCTTGCCTGTGTTCCTTCTCCCTGGGCAAACCAGCAGCTCATATGGGTTGGCTCTTCATGGGGATTCCATTGTCACATCTTTGGTTACTGGCAGCATCCTGGGAGAAGATGGTGTGCCAGGCTGCATTTTTCTTCCCACAATCAATATTAGAGTGCTGATAGAAGCTGTGGGAGCAGCAAGATTGCTTCCTGTCAGCTAATGATCAGTGCCCTGCCCATCTGTGAGGGAGCACTGGGCTGTCCTGCTGGGCTCTCCTGTGCTCTGCTGCTGGAGCTGCTGCTGTGCTTCCCTGGTGCTGACAGCCTCCTGGTCCTGCAGTGTGCCAGGGAGAAATTCCCTCCACACCCTCTCTGGTGCCTGGTGTTGACGTTGCTGGCCATGATGTTGGGGCTGCTGAAGAGGTCAGTGGTAGATTCAGACCAGTGGTGATATGTTTGCTTGGCCATGGGGAAACTGGAGAGATGATTTGAGGATGTTTTGTATGTGTTCTGCTGTTGGCAGCATCCTTGAAGCATGGTGGGAAGCATGGCACAGGGATTGGATTTTGATTCAGGGATCCTGAATACCCTGAGCATATTGTTTAGCTTGTTTGATCAGATCAAACCAAAGTGTTTGACAGTAACTGATGTAATTGACAATTATTAGACTTCAGGTTTATGAAGAATGCAAAGACCTGGCAATGTTTTTAGAATCATATTTTGGTGATGCATCTGAAATGAGTGAATTCTCGATCAGAAGGAGCTCAGGAGCTATTCAGTATTCCTGGCACTATAACTAAGAATTGCAGTCTTCTCAGGGAAACAAAGTGGTCACTTCATCGGTGTCCTGTGAACTTTTCTTCAATTCAGCAAAAGTTATGATTACTTTTTCTTTCTTTTTTACAGCAATGCTGAGTGACAGTAACCCTGTGAAGCTGAAAAGTAATCATTCACCTCCTGTGCAATGGTGTAAGGTGGCTGCACATGAAGATGAGAAGACCAAGCTGGTTTTTAAAAGGTACTCGCAAGTAAGTGTCATTGTCACAGCTACACAGAGGAGAGTTGTTCTACCCCCAGCCTGGGAATTTCAAAATGGATACAGAAATCAAGGCACGGAATTACCACAGGCTGTGAATGGAGGGTTAAGCACAAAGCTTTCCCTGGGATACTGAAAACACTTTGAGGAGCCCAGGCTAACTTATTGTAGTACTTGTTATTCCAAGCCTAAGTGAGATCCTAGTACTTTGCTCACAAGTATTTCCAGTCTTTTTTGTATGCAGATAAATAACAATGCTGAGGCTTCTGTACAGCCTGAGAGCTGAAGGAATAGAAGGCCAGTGGATGTTGAATGGGTATCCTGGGGAGGTGTTTTCATATTGTTATTTTGTCATGAAGATTTCTGGAATGCTACATGAAAAACCTTACTGCATTGTTTATAGCTTGACATCAAATTAGAATTAAAGGGTATGTGCACACATAGATCCAGGGTCATATTTTATACCTAAAACATTCACTACTGTGATGCCACAGGAATTTTTAGGTCTTAAAGCTAAAAAACCCAAACTGTTGCATACACAGGTGGATATAACCTGAATGGTGCAACCCCAGCTGAATCTGGGGATACTTGATAAACTTCTGGAGGAAAACCAGCCTCATTTGTCAGCTGTGAATCCCCTTCTTTCTGCCTGTTGGCTGATCTCCAGGGGTTGCAGCCTAACATGCTAATGAAGCTCTTAGATCACCTATCAGTGGAAAATGTAATTTAGTTAAGTGAGATGTGAGAACAGTCCTGCTTTTCTAGTGGTCACCTTGTTTGCAGCCTGTACTGCATTCTGGGTGCTGGGATTGCATCTATTTGTTCATATAATACAAGCTTTTTTAAAAAAATTGGAAATATGTGTTAACTTAGTCTGAAAGAGTTTCAAGAAGCATTGGGCACTTAATAACTTGTACATTTTTTAAAGATGTTTAAACAAACAGTCCTAAGAAAACAATAGGAAATGAAAATCAGTAAGAAAGCTCAAACTACATACTTGAGCAGCAACCACAACTTTAACCAAATAATGATGTCAGTATTCTACAGATGGGTTTAAACATGAAAGGAACTAAGTGACTTTTTGGATATCAACAGTGGTATTCTTAAGGAATGAGAAATTAGTAGATCAAAAATATGAATAGTCTATGTAGCATATGTTCTTTGATTTTTAAAGTTGGTTGGACTTTTTCTGCTGCAAGTTTTGGGGGTATAAGGCTTTTCAGCCTGAGCATCTAAGTTCTGCATTCTGGCCTGCCAGTGAGTTGAAAATTTTCTTTCAGTGGTGACCATTGGCCCAAAATAATGCAATTTGAAGTTGCAGCCTTGTTTTTTTTTAGCTTTCTTGGAAATATGTTTTCCAACATATGACCTTTAAAGAAGAAAGAAAAAGAAAAATCACTCTTGGTTTCATTTTGACTCATCAGAGATACGTTTAAAGTATATAATGCAGGTGTTTTCCAGACATCTATATGTGTTCATACTTTCCTGCAGATAACTTTGCAGAGTTATACAAGACTTGAAGTGAACAAAGCAATAGTTTTGTTTTTTTTGCAAGTATTCACATGAAGTTCAACTGTCTTAAATTTCCTTAAAAATACTGATTTAATAGTTGATTAAACATTAGAAAAAATTTTTTTTTGTTTTGTTTCTCCTACCTCTCACTGTCCTCTTGTTTTTAGAATTCTTGCACTGTTTGTGATTGGAGGGTGCTTCCTTTATATCCTCAAATTGCATTTTGGCCCTGAGGAATGTGACAGAACAAAAATGCCATATGTGGACCTCGATCGAGTAAGGGTTGGTATTTTTTGGCTTTTTTTTCCCACTTTGCTTAAAAAGTAAAAGTTATTAATTGACAATACAAGAGTTATAGGACACAAGAAATAACAAGAATGCTGAAATTATCTGTTGAGCAAAAGTATATTTTGCTTTATTTCATGCCATAGATATTCTGTTTTTTGTTCTTGTGAAGTGACAACAGAAGCATATAGAGAAACTGAATGGAGGTAGAGAAACTTTGATTTTTAGGATAAAATTATATAATACCTGAAATGGACATGTCATCATCCCATTGTCTCAGTGCAGATGACACTTATCAGAAGATTGATGCAGATGAAAAGTAACATTAAAAAAACCCAAAAATTACATATTAAACCAAAGGGCTTTTTTTTTCTTTCACCTAAGCCAGTTTCCCAGACTGTTTTGCCTTGTAGTTGCTCAGATGTTTTTGGAATCACAGGGCAAATATCCAGGAGGGTGCAGCTACTATTTCATTTATTCATTCAGGGTAGCAGCTGCTTACTTTTCGCTACAGTTTTGCATGTAGCTTTTGAAGAGTTGTAACAGGCACCACTAAAGCCTTTGCTACTAATCCTATTTGCACTTTAGAACAGAATTTACCTGGTTTAGTGCTGTTACATTTGTCTTTGAATGTCTCAAAGCTAAAAGGCAACTTTTAGCAGAAGCCCTGGCTTAAGACAGTTTCATTTTAACATTATTGCTCGTGCATGTTCCCCCACTTGCCATCATCTTTCGTGCATATCTTTCCCCTTCTGAGGCTCTTTGCCTCCCCTTTTTTCTCATTTCACTTACTTATTTTTTCAATAACATTCTTGATTCTGAAGAACAAACACATTAAACCAAGCAAACCCGAAGACTTCATGGGCTGTGTTTATTGCTGTCTCAAGAACTGCATTGTGAAGTTGCTCAGCCCACTGCTTTGCTCAGTGTGATGTTTATGCAGAAACCTTCATAATGGTGGTGGAGGAAGTTCTGCAGGTCAATCTTGGTTTAAAAAAAACCTCAAAAAGCCCCTAAAAAACCAGCAGCAGGACTTCCCTCCCTGTTGCCCTCAGATAAAAACTATTTTCCTTTGCAGTAGAGGAGAACTAAATTAGCTGTAGATTTGAATCTCATGTCTATGACCTCTGTGTTTGCTCATGGGGTTTTTTAATTACAGTGGAGGAAAAACCAGCAGAGTTGATTGGGAAAGAAATTATGTAAACAGGATTTTATTTTAACTGATAAAAGTAATACCTTTGCTGTTTCTCTTTTTACATAAGATACCAACTTGCCACTGCAGATTTTTAAAAATTTACACTTATAATGTTTTGTTTTTATTATTACATGGATCAATGTGTAGTTTTGTCTGTCACTTTATTTTTTTTATGCATTGTGGAACTGCAGTCTCTTATTTTGATGACTAGTCTTTGAGAGAAGGTCCAAAACACCCCCACCTGGCATTCCTTTTAAAGTCATGTTTTAGTCATTAGCACTTTACCAATATTTATGGAAGAAGTGTTGCTTCATTTTGATTGAGTAAGTGAGTCCAGCTGCTGTTGCAGAACTTTTACCCAGTGGATGTGTCTCTGGTGGAATCCTACCACGGGCAGAACTCAGGTCATGCAGCTGAGCAGAGTGGAATTCCACTTGCTGCTAATTTGGACAGGTAGAAGTATGCCTAGATTTTTTTTGGTGTTGCAAATGGTAGTACAAACAGCTCATTTTCACTTAGCACTTCTACTAGCCTAATATTTTCTTTAGAAAACCTGATATCTAGATTTAAGGGATTAGATTTAAGAGAGAGGAATTCCTCTGCAGGTTTTCACCAGTGACATTTGAGTCAGTGCTTTAAAATTGTTGTACTTCCATGCTGAAGCCTTCTTTATAACCCCTGTATTTGCTAAACTGCTGGTGGTCAGTTGGTGGGCCACATTCTGAGGGCTTTGTGCATCCCTGCAGCTGCTTTCCTGGCTGAAATCCTGTGTGTTTTGTTTCAGAGGGCACAGCAGTTTGCCCGTGCCACACTGCAGGAGCAGTGCCGACCTTCTTATGCAAAGAGAGAGATGGGGAAGCTGTTTGCAGAGAAATACAGCATGGACATATCTCCCTTTGTAAGGAAAAACATAAATGAAGATGAAGCTTTATTTAAATATGGACCTCCATTTGGATTTTACCAATTCTCTGATAAACTGAAAGATCTCCTTGAACTCCTACCTGAGCATGATTTACCAGAAGATTTGAAGTCAAAGAACTGTAAGCGTTGTGTTGTTGTTGGCAGTGGTGGAATCCTTCATGGATCAGAGCTGGGGCACTTACTAAATCAGTTTGATATTGTTATAAGGTATGTGTTTTCCATATAAGGACTCCAACTACTTCATCAGTACTTTATGAGCCAGCATTGTTTTTTAAGGGGAACATATCTCCAATGCTGATTAATGTAACTTATAAGACTGTTTCTGAAAGTGCTTTTGAGAAATTTTCTTGTGACTTGGTAGAATTTGACGTCTTAGGAGCAAAATAAACTGTCATGTTTACAAGAAAGGAATTCAGTGTAATTATTTGTGCATCATAGACAAGTAGACAGTACTGGGTTTATCCTTTCACATTTTAAAGCTTTCAAATCTTAACCTTCAGTACTTAAGGACTCACCTCTGCTTTTTTCCCCGTGGCTAGTTTGGATGTTTATTTGAAAGATCTTTTTATAACAGCTATTTCAAACACAATAAAAATTAATTGGTGTTTCAGTACACAGCTTGTTTACACACTTTATAGCACACTTATCTTCCCTTATCTTTATGAGGTCAGTAGCTGCTTTCTGTGATTGCCATGGTTTCTGACTTCAGAATTACATGCTCTGTATTTTTGCCTGTGAACATTACAGTTTGAACCTTCTTCTTGTTTTGTGAATCATGTAAGGTCACAAATAAAATTAATATAAGCATTTTCCCAACTTATTTTGTAGGCTTGCTCATCTTATTAAGGGAATATTTCATTGAATCAATAGCCCTTATTCAATGGTAAACAAACCTTGTTAGCCTGTGGAGGGGTAGACAACTTGCATTAGCTGTCTTCTGAAATTAAGGCTGGCAAGATAAGGTGATTTTTCTGTTGACAAAGAAAAGTTTGCAGGTCTTGAGCTGTTCTGCAGAACTCATGGAGGGAGATAATGCCATTGTTGTCAACAGTGTGCCAGCATCTCAAGTTTTTGGTGAGCTGGAGATGATATAAACCCACAGGATGCATTACATTGGAGGGATAATTTGAATGATTTTTTGTGTGGAATACTCCTGAGTGTGTGCGTGTGTGTATATGTATATATTTGTGTATATATATATGTATATAAAGGATAACATGGGCAACTTTCTGTGTGTTTTCTTCCTTTTCCACTTTTAAGCCTCTCTAAGTTGACACAAAGCAATAGATATGAAATTCTGCAATGCTGTCTTCAGTCACTTTACTCTTCAAGCTTTTTCTCCCAAGTTCTGCACTTGTGCCATTTAATCTAGAAATAGAATTGGCTTCATTCCAAAGATAAGGGCTGGAGGAGTGTGTGAGGCAAGAACGTGAGGGTTGTGAGAAACCACTGTAGTCTGTTCTATTAAAAATCTGTGGGCCAAATAACAAGTTTTTACTTAGTGTCTGATATTTTAATGAGACTGTAACCTGTGGGTTTCTTTTCCCCCAGGTTAAATGATGCACCGGTTCAAGGCTACACGGATCATGTTGGTAACAAAACAACAATAAGGATGACTTACCCCGAAGGAGCTCCTCTTTCTGAACACGAGTACCCTCCTGCAAGCTTGTTTGTGGCTGTTCTCTTTAAAAGAGTTGATTTCAACTGGCTTCAAGCCATGGTAAAAAATGAAACTTTGGTATGTAATGCGACAGTCTCACGTACCTGTATTTGTGTTTGCTTTTAACGCTTAAAGAAGCTGATTGATCTGTTACTTCATGGTTTATCGTGCTGAGAATCTTTTATATAACCTTGTGGGGTTTTTTTACTCTGTCTCCTAGTTACAGTGGGACCAGCATTTGTGTTGAGGCCCCATGCTGACAGTAACACTTTTTTTTTTGTGGAGATTTTGGTGGTTTGCACCAGGCTACGTGACATCCTGAACGGTTACTGACGTGGAATTCATTTTACATTTGGTGTGAGTTGAAAAGTTTGCAGAGCCCAAAATAGAAATGAGATTTCTGAATGCCAGTCCATTTTTTTAGCAGCTAGTCTGTACTGCTACAATGGACATACATGGAGTTAACAAGTAATTGAACATTTGTCTGAGATTCCTAAATTATGAGCTTGCTTATTTTTCAGTAAACATTTAAAAAGGTGCTGAGATTCCTAAGGAACTGATGGAAGGGTTTGATGTTTCCAAATTAATGTGAATTGGTGGCTTCCACCTCTTTCAATTTGCAGATAGATAATTTCAGCAAGTAAAAATTACTGAGAGAGATTTAGAAGAAAACCTGTCAAGTCTTCTAACAGTTTGATCTATGCTAGTTTAGGTACTGCAAATTCCCTTCTTAATTCTGTGATTTTTACAATATGAGAAGATCTGTTTAATCTTGACCATGGCTGTCTACTACTACACAGAAAAGCCAGGAAGATCCTTAAGGGACTGAAGCATCTCTACCATAAGGAAAGACTTATAGAACTGGGAGTGTTTAGCCTGAAGAAGAGAAGGCTTGGGGGGATCTTATTAATGTACCTAAATATCTGAGGGGAGGGTGCAGAGAGGATGGAGCCAGGCTCTTTTTGGAGCTGAGATTCCCAGTGATAGGACAAGAGGAAGCTTGTCAAGTTGAATATCCATGGACATCTTTCTCACAATCATCTAGGCATGGTCCTGAGCATCTGGCTCGAGGTGTCTGCTTGAGCCAGGGGAGTTGGGCCATGTGATCTCCAGAGGCCCTAACTTCAATGGCTTTGAAGTCTAACTTCAGTGATTCTGTGAATTGCAACCCTACTTCTTTCAAATACTCAGCTGTCAGTTGGTTCAGCTCTCTGGGCAGGCACTGGCACTGAAGGGAACTGATCCAGAGCATGGCTGGGTAAGCCATGTGTTTGATCAATTCAAGCCGTTGTTCCTTAAAGCCTGTTTAAAAAAAATACAGATCTATGTTGGAGCTGTATCCATTTCATCATTTGTTTAATGTTGTCCATTTCATGGAAAGACTTGTAAAATTAGTGTGATGCAGTATTTTTTCTTCCATTAGCAGGCATCTGACTGCAGTGGCATGAGATCAGAATCTGGGTTTCTGAGTTCTGTGTAAATCCTCTTCTGAAGGGTTGCTTTTATCACTAGGTGGATGCTGTCAAGCAACAGCTCTTCAGAGCTTGAGCACAATTGTTTTAAACCAGTGCTTGCTTCAGAATGCCTGGTTAATGTTTGTGGGAAACTGTGGTTCCCTTCCCTGTTTCTTTAAATACTGTTACATACTCAGCTGTGCTGGGGTAGCCTGAATAACCATGGGTGCTTATGAATATGTTGAGTGGTAAACACAAAATGCAGTCGAATATTCAGAATAAACAACTATTCCCTCTGCTTTCCTCTCTGCAGTTCCAGGTACTTTGAAGGTTTTTCCTCTTTTGTGTCAGTCATTTGATCTGTTCACTGATATTTCCAAGCCACCTTAACTGTAAACTGTTCCCTAAATTTTTCAGGGTCTTTCAGGTTTTTTCAGGTGACTTCTGTGACTTGTATACTGTGTTTTTCTCAGAGTTTCCCTCTGAACTATGTTTTTGGTTCTCTTAGCCTCTGTGGATGCGACTCTTCTTTTGGAAGGAGGTTGCTGAGAAAATTCCTTTCACATCAAAGCAGTTTCGGATTCTGAATCCAGTCATTATCAAAGAGACAGCTTTGGACATTTTACAGTTCCCTGAGCCTCGACCAAAATTCTGGGGTTGGGATAAGGTAAGAAGTTTCCTTTCACCAAAAGGAGACAGTAAAATACAAAGTAAATAAAATAAGAAACTGAAAAAAGTTTTAGGCTTTTTGCTTTCTCTGTGCAGTTTCAGGGCTGGTCTCAGGTAATAGGGAAATTGTGCTCTCAAAAGACTCCTTTATTTTCTTGTGCAAAATCAAAGTAAGATTTCAGCTCACCTTTTTGGATGAGCTATTTTGCCTGCATATGCTGACATGAAATGCCATTCTGATGCAGTGAGAAATAAACTCATTGCAGTGTTTAAAAACATTCATTTCTTGTATGTTAAGGCAGTTAAGAACTGCCCTGTTAAGCAAAACCAGCCATCAGCTGTAGCCAGATGTGTCTCCAGCTGCAGGGAAAGCAGAGAGAGCCTGGAAACCAGGCCAGTGTAGAGCAGCCTTCCAGCTGCTGGAATTGCTGTGTATGCCAGAGAAAGCTCAGTAGCAGCTGATGGGCATTTCCTCCCTCCATCTCCTTTGCTCCAGCAGTGGTAGAGAGTGATGAATTCCCTGGTTTAATCATACACTGCGTTTTTGTTACTTTAATTGCCTGTTTGAGAAATTGGATGTCACTAGTTGTCTTGAACTGCAAAAAAAACTAACCACCATCTTTTTACATTTTGTGTGAAAGCACTTAAGATTATTGCACAAATATCTGAAGGATCTTCTCACATTTATTTATCAAAATTACATAATATACCAAGCTGAATATCTTAATGGTACTGTAGTCAATTTGCCTTCTTCATGGGTTTTTCAGTGAAAAAAGTAATATTGTGAAGAATACTGTTAGAGTTTGTTGCTCAAGACTTAAATAAGTGTACACCAAGGAATGTCAAGTTTAACTCTGTGTCAGGAGTTGTTTGACTGTTTGAAGTGAAGGTTCACTTGCAGTTTAACTACACAATGATAGGGCATCTTGCCTTCACAGGAAAAAAAAATTAGTGTTGGCAGTCAAAAGCCAAATACCTAAATTGTATCAGTATTTTGCCCCACAGTTTTAAGTTTTACTTGACCATTGAATTGATTTTTGGTTGTAGTTTTAATTGATTTGAGTTTTAAATCAGGAGAGGGAATGGACAAAGTCATTAAATTATGTAAAGTGTTTATAAACCTGGTAAAGGACAATATGTTTGAACTGAGTAAATTTCACTTTTCTCTCTCTTTAGAATGTACCTACAATTGGGGTCACAGCAGTTGTTCTGGCCACACATTTATGTGATGAAGTGA
The DNA here is from genome assembly GCA_034336665.1 of Luscinia megarhynchos. NCBI lineage: Eukaryota > Metazoa > Chordata > Aves > Passeriformes > Muscicapidae > Luscinia > Luscinia megarhynchos. The sequence continues at coordinate 5,928,193 of CM067566.1, forward strand.
GCTTAGCAGGGTTTGGATATGACCTGGACCAGCCCAGCACACCTTTGCACTATTACAACAACTTCTGCATGGCTGCCATGAAATTACAAACTATGCACAATGTGACAAGTGAAACAAAATTCCTGCAAAAACTGATCAAAGAAAAAGTTGTCAAAGATCTCACTGGAGGGATACACTGTGAATTCTGCAGCAAAGACAGCTAGTGACCAACTTGCAGCATGGATAGGATTTGTTACATTTCCAGAGGTTCAGCTGGATCAACCCTTTCCCTCTCTTTGAAGTGTTCACGAAATGGATGTGGAATCCCTCCTGCCTTTTTAATGTCATGTTCAAGCTGTTGGACTTCTAAATTAATTTCCCTGTCAGATTTTACTTTGCACATTTCTGTGAATAGCTGTGTAAATAAGACTCAGAGTTTAAAGATATCCATTTAAAGTATTTAACATTTTGAGTTGTCTGAATAAAAGCAGGTTTTTTGTTTTCAAATGTATATGGAATGCACATGGCTGGCCTGAATTGTCTAACAGTATACAAGAGTTATTTTCCCCTGATCTACTGTCTTTGTTGATCCAGTTCTTGATATTCTGACTCCTTTTCATGCATGCCATGAAAAGAAAGGCATATGCTTTTCAAGTCTTTAATGTCTTGAACTTGAGCATTGCATTTACTTCCTCAAATACTTATATTCTTTTTCTAATACATTTTTTGAGGGGTGAAGGACAAACATAGGAGTGGAGTTGAAGGAAAAGGAATTGTTGTGCAACAACTGAATAGAAAGTACTTTGATGTTCATGATTGATATTAAAACCATTGATGTATTATTGTTTTTGGGTTAGAATCCTGCTTTGTAAAGCACATTTGGGCCCAGGGCACTCTAGAAGAGGACGTAGCCAGGAGGAGGCTTTAACCCAAACCAGATAATTTGTCATTTTCATTCCTGAAAACCTGCTTAAAAGTTTCTAACTAGATGATTTCCAGCAGGGTTCAGCTACCCTAATTAAAGAAATAGCATTAATACAAAATCTGCCCCTTTAAATTTTTTTTGAGTGACTTGAGAATTGCTGGTTCTATAAAACACAGTTTGGTATCAATCATTTAGCAAAACTAAAATATATGACTAGGTTTTGATTTCTACTGGTTAATTTTATGATCCTTAAGTAATTAATTATAGTTATTGTCACCTTAATAGTTTGCAATGCTGATGACCCTTGTGAAGTCCAGTATTGAGAGGTAGAGTTGTTGGTTTTCCCCCAAGTCAGTAATTGGGTGAGTGTATAAATTAACAAGAGAATCACTTTAAGAAAGTAGCATCATCAAGTAACAAAATAGGTAACTACTGAAAACAGCAAATTTAAAAAACAAAAGAGAAAAAGAAAGCTATAGATGTATGTTCTTGGAGGTGAAAATCAGTGCACTCCAAAGACACTGGGCTGTCAAGATCTGTAAGCAAGTTTTTGTGTTAATATTTTTGTTATTAGTAGAGTATCATGTATGACTGCACTGAGGACTGATGTTACTCAATCTACAGTATGTGAAAAAAGCTTCCTTTGGGAGTGAAAGCTTGTCAGCAAATCAAAGGTTGGCCTACAAACATTGCTCATAGCCATGGACTCTTCACATGGTGAATGTTTCCACTTTTCTTTGTTATGGACAAAGATATGAATGAAATTGTAGTTCCAAATCTTAAAAATACTTATGTGGAAATGCAAGATTATGATGGTTGTGTTTTGGGTTTTTATTCCAAAAAACCCAAAGAGGAGAAGATCTAATGAATGATAATGTTAGAATGCAGAGAGCAGGCTGATGCTCACTGTTACACTTAGAGGCAATAAAAGGACATCAGATCATAAAGCATAATTGAAGAAAGTTGTGGACCTCACCTTTCCTAAGTCCCACATGTCTACATGTCCTTTAAAGTCAGTTGTGGGGGCTGAACAAATTTGAAAATCAGGAATTCTTGGTTCTGGCACTGTTTGTGTTCGTAGCAATAATATTCATCTAGCCTCCTCATTCATGAGAAAAGAGTTAATTTTTATACTAGCAATAAATTTCTAGTCTGGTTTGATTTTTTTTTTTTTTTTTTTTGTAAGTATATGATATTATTTAATTTAAAACTATTTCATGTGTGAAGAGTTTTATACAAATAGTCCTTTAGTTAATATATTAAAATGCGGTATCTATTTTCTCCTGGTATTTAAACTGGAAGCAGAATACCTTAATTTCATTTAGTATTAATGAAATTTTGGAAGATTTCAGAATGTGTGTGTTGGGAGGATGTCTTTAATACACCAGAAGTCTGTTTCTGAGCACCTGGTCCCTCACCACTTTTTGTTCAGCCACTTAAAAATAATCAGTTGATTAATGTAAATGCCAGTAGCTTTTTGGAGATGCTGTATTTACTGTCAAATTTGCAAACTGTGTGGCTGTAGGATTAGATTTCCTACCTGTTTTATGGTTTCTGCTAAAACCTTGTTCTCCATGGTAGCCTGTGCAGACTCGACACTCCGTGAAATGGCAGCAAACAGCAATAAACTGATGAAACCACTTTCTATTTATGTGTTTTGTCTCTCAGTTTGCCATTTGTTCTCCCTCCTTTATTAAGGATTTTGCATGTCTCGATGATCCAGTTGAAAGTCTTGCTGCAATCCCACATACCCCAAAACAGGGGAGATGGTAGCTGGTAACCTTTTCTCTGTTTATTTATGCCTTTTTAGTGCCTGACAGTGGAATTATCTGTCTGGTGCTTGGAGGAGGGAAACCCTCTCAACACTGACCAAACTGTGGGCTTACAAGATTTTGAAGTTAATGCAGATGAGAATATTTTGGGCTGGGTTATAGCATTGGCCTTAAAATCAGGGGTGTGTCTCCTTCAGTGGTGTAAACTCTGCATCTTCTGATCTGTGCCTCAGCCTTGCTGGAAGTGAGATAAGAACAAAGCCCTGTGTGTCCTGTTGCTGTTTCACAGATTTATGCTTTGCAAAGAATCTGCATCATCCTTTGTAAACAGACCTTAATAGTGTTTGGTTAAAAAGTCACCAAAGAGTTTGAGAGCTGTGCTAAAGTCGTCGTGTTCTGCATTGAATTCTTTGTAACTCTCTTTGTAGGAGCTATCACAGCCAGGGATATGCCTTATCTATTCTGGTGCTGAATTTTTTATGGTTCCTGTGCAGGAAGTTGCACAAGGAGCCATGAAGAGCTGCCTGGCTGTGGAGTGGAGAAGTGCCAAAAAGGGTGACTGCAGTCTGTGACAGGTTGGCTTTCGAAACTGGGTGCTAAACCCTAGGGACTCTTGAGGTGCTGATAGAGAGAATTCAGCCTCTCCAGTGCATGGATGTGTGTTGATAGCTCCAGCTCTTGTGCTTGAACTCCTGTAGGAAATGGGAGGGCAGCTGGGGAGGCAGCTGTGTAGCATGAGTCTGATCCTCTGCCTGTGCAAGGAAGGATGAAGGAAGAAAGTCTCTGTTAAGACCAGCTCAGATGTGATGCTGTGCCTGCCTTCCTCCAACCTGCCAGCAGCAAGGTTTTGTACAAATGCTGGATTTTACCAGCTTAGGATAAGGTTTTTCCCCCAGAGGGTGTTTGGCACTGCCCAGGCTCCTCTGACAGAGCTCCAGGAGGGTTTGGACAATGCTCTGGGCACAGGGTGGGACTCTGGGGATGGGGCTGGGCAGGGCCAGCAGCTGGACTGGATGGTCCTTGTGGGCCCCTTCCAACTCAGCTTATTCTGGGATTCTATGAAATGCATGTACATCCTGGTCAAAAGAGTTTTGAGCCATTTGGCATCAGCCTTGTCCCACATCTCCTGAGGTGCTGGAAGGTACAACCCACCCCTAAATGCCCCTAATGCCTAATGTCTCTAATTGTCCTATTGAGCTACACAAATGGTGCTTTTTTTATCACAAACTGTCCCCTCATTTCTCTGCCTCTGTGACCATTGTGTTTTTCCTAAAACAAGCCTGTGAGCAGGGACTGAAGCACCCGTGTCCCACAGGTGATGTAAGTTGGTATCAAGTGTTGCATTTCAGCATGTCCCCAGAAAAAATGGAGGAGTGCTGCAAAACTTCTTTCATTTTATAGATGTACAATCCTCCTCACCATTCCCTGGGAAGGAGTTGCAGTGGCTCATAACTCTGCTGGTGCTGGACCTGTACATTGTTGTAAGGGAATCCTTCTGCTCCAGCTCTACTTGTATTCCTTGCTCCTCTCTGTACAGCTTATTGCACCTGTGTGCTTAAAGCAAAAAAACACTTTTAATTTGAAAGAATATAAGAAAATGCCTTCCTTGAAGGAGGACAAGGGATCTTTTCGGGGGGGAACCTGGTTTGAGTTCCTCACAAAGCTGGCATCCAAACAATCACTTTCTTAAGGACATGACAGCATCAGTGGCTGCTCTGCTGGTCAAGGTAGTAGGCAGGTGTTAAATCAACTGTGCTAGAGCTACTCCTGTAGTTTATGTGAATGTGAAAAGCCAGGAATTGACAGCACTGGGTTTGCAAGTGAGGGAGTTCTTGTTCCAGCAGATTTACTCTTTTCTCCTTGTCCAAGCACTGGTACATCAACTCTTAGTGGTTTAACAAATAAAAAAAACCAAAAAAACCAACAAAACCAAACACACCTGTGACTTAATCTTGACTGAAATTCTGATACCTGTCAACGCTTGTGTTTTCTGTCCTATGAACTGGAATTAAGGCTGGTCACACTTGGAGAGTTGAGCAGGGCTGAGCATATGTAGTTTACCTCCCTTTGGGGTCATCTGCCTGGTCATTTGTTTTCACAGCCTCCCTCTCCTGTGCTCAGGCCAAAACCAACTTCTTCCCAAGTTCCTGTGTGTGCCATAGAGGGAGAACAAAGCCTTCTTGTTCAGTGCAGCCACTCCTGCTCCCTCCCCGTGGGCAGCAAGGAGCCCTGGCCTTTGCAAGGAGGCATTTCCAGTGGCAGGAGATGGCTTTGGCAGTAGTCAGGAACTGGAGCTGCTCGTTGGAAGGGGCTGCCAAGGCTCAGATAGAATGTGGTGGGCAAGTTGGTGAAAACCACATTTTCCACAAGCTGGAGTCATCTCTCTGAGAAAGGAAAATTGGAAATCTGAGCAGCTGTGGCTGTGCTGAGCATCGGATGCTTCCTTCCCAGTGATCTTTGTGTTGCTGCTGTGTAGCTAAAATAATTATTGCAGAATCACCAGGTTGGAAAAGACCTTCAAGATCATCGAGTCCAACCCATGCATTGACATCTCAACTAAGCCACAGCACCAAGGGCCACATCCAGTCTTTTTTAAAACACATCCAGGCATGGTGACTCCACCACCTCCCTGGGCAGATCATTCCAGTACTTACTCTGTCACTCAGAGAAGTCTTGAGCTCTAGATTGGGCCTTCAGCATATAAGCCAGCCTGGAGGGAAGCAGAAACACTGCTATTTGCAGATTTCCCCTTTTCCTACCTGATATGAGCTAAAAAAAACCCAAACAAACCCATTTTGCAGAACCTGGAATTACTTTCCCGCCACCTTAGGCTGAATTAAGGATGAGGAGATGTGAGGACCTGGTGGAGCAGATAGAGAAGCTGCAATGAATTTTGTGTTCAAGTGGTGTGAAGGCATTGGCTGCTGGGTTAGGTGGCTGAAGTAGAGAAACCTGAGGGAAAAGACTTGGGGGACAAGGGATATGGTCAGGAGGAGGAGGTTTGGGATAAGCAGATGTGGAGGAATAGGCAGGAATTCACTCACATCTCATTTGAGCACCTGAGTGCTGCCTTAGGAATGTTTGCAGCAGGACTGTGGCTGCCAGGATCAACCCTCTGTATCACTATGCTTGGACCTCTTGAGCTGCTGTAACATAAATGGCCACAGAATAGCTCAACAAAAATTTCTGACCAACTTTTCCACTGAGGAGGGCAGAAGCTCGTGAAAAGCAGCTGGTGTGGCTTTTCAGGGCTTGGTGCTACCAAAAATAAAAATATCAGGATATGTGTCCTGGGCAGTTTTATGACCCAGTGTACTGCTCTGTCCAAGAAAGAAGTGTACAGGCTACCACAGTTGTTCATATTGTGCCTTTTTAATGCAAAATCTTCACAAAGGAAGAGGGGTTGGTTTGTTCTATCAGTTGAGTAATAAAATTACTGTGAGCATTTTCAGTTTTAGGGCTGGGTAGAGAGGTCTAGCGTTATTTTTAAGTAGGTCCTTTCCTATTTGTAGAAGCAGATAATTGGGTCAGTTCATGGCTTAGCTCAGAAACCCAAGCACTTTGCATGGTCATGAGAATCTGAACCCTGTCACCATTTCTGCTGCCTGGTTTTATCAGGCTTAATTTCTAAGCCTGCTCTATGACCCATCTAGCACATAACCTGTGCTCTCTGCTCTTCTCGAAAAGTTGATTTAGACTGATTTGTGCTAGGCAAGGGACACAGGTGCAGCTGGACATCCAAGTCCCTCAGCAGCTCTCAGGTACCTTGGTGCAGCTCTCAGACAGTCAAGGCAGAGGATTCTTTGTCTCACAAGAAGGGGAATTTAGGACTGTTGCTGATACAGGTTTTGCTATGTTCATGCCTGCACAGATGAGAGGAACTGAATATGAGTTTGTAGCTCTTCAGCTCGGGGGATGGCTGGGGCTGCAACGGGATTTCCCCAGCCACTGCTTCTAACAGCTCAGGCTGCAGTAGAAACTCCAATGATTCTAAACACCTGGGTTCCAAAAGGCTGCCCCGCGCCTGACAGCACGCAGACAGGAGATGCTGAATTTTCAACGGCGGTGTAAAAGCAGATGAGGCGAAGCGAGGAGCCGGGGAGGGTTGCCCTGGGTGAGCAGCGCATCCCGGGCTCTGCTCCCGGCTGAGCTCAGCTCCCAGAGGAGGTGGAGGAGGACAGGGAAGGCTGCCCTGGGTGAGCAGCGCATCCCCGGCTCCGCTCCCGGCTGAGCTCAGCTCCCAGAGGAGGTGGAGGACAGGGAAGGCTGCCCTGGGTGAGCAGCACATCCCCGGCTCTGCTCCCGGCTGAGCTCAGCTCCCAGAGGAGGTGGAGGAGGACAGGGAAGGCTGCCCTGGGTGAGCAGCGCATCCCGGGCTCTGCTCCCGGCTGAGCTCAGCTCCCTAGAGGAGGTGAAGGACAGGGAGGGCTGCCCTGGGTGAGCAGCGCATCCCCGGCTCCTGCTCCCGGCTGAGCTCAGCTCCCGGGCGCGCAGCCCCATCTAGTGCCGCGGGATGCGCACAGCTCTGCCGAGCTCCGCCGAGCCTTCACCACGGGAAAAACCCTCAGCCACAGCCAAACACACCTGGGCTGCTGCTGGAATGTCGGCCTGAAGTGGGGGGAATGGGAATGAGTCGCTTTCCTTGTTTAACACACAAGTGCAGCTCAAGGGAAGGGCTTTTATCCCGTGGTTCGTACAGCTCTGCGGAAAGGAGCATCTTCAGCTCTAGAGGGAGCATTGCCACACGGCTTGGTGTTGGTCCTGCCATTTCCCAGGGAGCTGGGCTGATGCACAGACGTCTGTCCACCCTGACTCAATCCTCCATGTCACCAGAGAAATTTGGAGGGCAGCAAAAATCCTGAGATCTCTGAAACGTGGCTGGCAAGGACACTTGGGTCCAGAGAAAACCATGCAAAGGGTCAATAGCAGAGACAGTGGTTACCCTCTTCTCTCTGCATCATTCTGGGCAAAAGACAAGAAGTAACTGACAAAAAACGCTCCTGGGAGGTTTAGGTTCAATAAGGAGGTTTTGCTAACATGAGATTAGAGAAGCATTAGTGTGAATTGGGCTGGGAGGCCTTCCAGCACTGGAAAGTTTTAAGACTGTATTGGATAAACTCCAGCCAGGACTGTTTCAGCTGCAGCTGATCCCACTGTGGGCAGGGATGGATTTAGCTGCCCTGGGGGAGGAAGGGAGTGTTCTTTCCAACCTCTCTTTTTGCCCTTTCCATTTGATGCATGATATTAGACACTGATATTGGGGCTGTGGTTACTCACCCTTGCTCCTGAGGCATTTTTGGCTCTCCCCTTAAAGGACATGTCATGAAAAAGTCATAGAACTGGGGACAGACTCTCCCTTGTAGCTAAAGCTGATGCTGGGGCAGAGGGGAGATTGATTCACAATGAGTTGTGAGCTGAACCCCACCAAATTAGGGCATTTACTGGACTGATTAAAAATTTACAATCTTGGAAAAAGCACATTATCAGCTTGCAGAGGTTGTTATTTATTTGGAGTTGTATCTTCAGGTATGTTTGAGTACTGGGGCCAGAACTTACCTGTCTTGCTGAGTGGTGATTGGGAATGTCAGCTTAGAAGAGGAAGTCTGGGGACAAAAGAGGTTCCCCATAGTGCAGAAATAAAGACAAGGCTCAAAAATTACAGGAAACCTGTTCTCTTCACTTCCATTTGATTTCTCTCTCCTCCTGTGAAAATAATGTGTGAAATCTGGAGAAGCCAGTTGGAGCCAAAGGATGTAATCGACCCTGACACTGTAAAACACTTCCCTGTGAAATCCTGCCTGCAGCCTGTCCAGGGAGGATTTGCTCCGTGGCTCATTGCACTCCCAGCTGGCATTTTGCTTCAGCTGCTCCTTGCACCTGCAGCAGTGGTGGCAGGGGCGAGGAGCTGCCAGTGAAACCCGCAGCACAGGTGGGCTGGGGTGGCACAGGGAGATGTGCTTCACTCTGTGCAGCACCCACCTGGTGAAACCAAGCGAGGGGAGGGCTGGGTTCTTTGCAGGCACACACCTGCCCAGCTGGGGGCTGCACTGATTGATGCCCCAGCAGGGTGTGAGCTCGCCCATCAATATCCACTGCAGCTGCTCCTGCCATGTCTGATGTCCCTGGGCAATCTCACCCCTGTGTCTGAGGAGCCTCTGCTTTGTCTCTGCTCTGGGTTTTCTGATCACTGTATCACTGAAGACAGAAACAGAAGTAAAACACTACTGGTTAGTACACCAGTCTGGAAATCTCAAGCATTTTTCCCAAGCTCTTCTTATCTCTGACCCTCAGCCCAATCCTTGACTCTGAAGGGATTGTGTGCATACCACTGCTGCTCTTGTTTTGGGATAGACTTGCAGGCATGACTTGTTCTTGGCCCCTTAGCTTGTCTTGTGAGCCTGTGCTGACTCTGTTAGGGGATGCAGCCTGTCCCTGATCCAGCCCATGTGACAGTCAGACCTCCTCCCCCACTGTGATGGGTTATTGGCTGCTGGTGATGCTGCAGGGTCAAGGCAGTGCAGTGACATCTTCTGGGCCCCCACTCCAGCTGACATTGCTTGGAAGTCTCATCCTTTTTAACCCTAAGCCGAATCCTAAGCATATGTGGGCCAGGCAGGGACAACACCACTGCTCTCTGTCCAAACAGCATCTCCAGATCAGAGTTTTGCTATGATTTCCCTCTGCAGCCCACCAAAGACAGCATTGCCATAAAATGATCACACCTGGTAGTGCAGCTTCCTGATGTATCTATCTGTGAAGAGATCCTGATGTTCAACCCAGCAACTGGCAACCATCAACATGCAGAGTTCCAAATGAAATACTTTCCTGTGCAGCTTTCAATCCTTTGACAGAGATATTTCCCAGTGTAAAGCTGCCATGAAAATGTAAGCCAAAAACATATAATTTCTCAACCAGTGGAGCTAGGAACATGGCTGCAAAATCCAGGAGTGAAGCAGATGCACATGGAGTGATTTGATTCTGATTCTGACTTTTTTTCCCCCATCTGTACTTCTTGCCCAGCTGTTAGGCAAGAACTGAATGGTGCTCAGCTCACCATCTCAAAAAAGAGCTGTGTGGAAGAAAGGAAGAAAGAAAGGAACAGGAACATCACAGGGAGATGTAACATACACTTTACCTCAGCAGGTGAAACTTCCTGTTGGAAAACCATTGATACCTCCAACCTTTGAAGAACACTAAGGGAAGTTTTAAACTGGTGGATTTTTGAGCAGGTAAAATTTTGGTAGTGGTTTTTTTTTTTTGTTTGGGTATTTTTAAATATTTTTTTGTTTGTTTGTTTGGTTTGGTTTTTTAATTTTTTATTTGCTTGGGGGGGAGCATTGTTTGTTTATTTTTTTCCCCCAGTTGTTGGGTTTTATTTGTTGCTGTTCTGTTTGTTTTTTGGTTTTTTTTGCTATCTGTGAGCCCAGGTTGAATTGGGACCCTTGATTTGGGTCCCAATTCTAATACAAGAGCAGTTTATATTTTAATGTACCTGCAGGCAGGGATGGCCACAGCAGGCAGGGCAGGGTAGAGTGGCTGCCACTCAGCATGTTGCCTGTGCTGTAGCCTGCACCTGGCTTTCACTTTGTCCTTGAACAAGTCATTGGTAAGCTGAATGACAAGTATTTATTCCTTTTTTTTCTTTTTCTTTTTTTATTTTTTAAAAAACCTTTAGGTTTACTGAAGAAGTAAAGATTATATATTGTGACCTCTGCCTGCTGGTCCCCTAGCTCATGGCCATTTAAAATAAACTTTACATGTGGGGAGAGTTGTTAAAAGTATTACAAGTCCATAAACAATGTAAAAATCTCTGCCTGGACAGGGCAGAAATAAACATAAGTAATTTCCCACCCAGTTTCAGCCAGCCAGCTCTGGCAGCAGTACTTGTTGGGAATCCAGGCTTGCTTAATCCTGCTGCTCACACACCTTCTAACATTGGCTTTTGCAGGTGCAGTTTTAGGAGTGAATTTAGGGTTACAGAAGCATGATCCATGGGGTTTTTCAATTTTGTAGAAGAGAGGATACCTGAAATTTCAACAGGGAGTCTTTGCAAGCAAGAGTTTCATCCTCACCAGACAGAGCTGATGGATTTGATGGCTTCCTTGGTAGGAAGAAGAAAGGAATCATGATAGGGCTAGGAAACACAACCCAGCCTCATCTCTGGGTTGGGCTGGAAGGAATGGAAGGATGCTCTTATTGCTGTGGTTATCCAGCTTGTGCAGCTTCTCCTCCACAGCCCATCCTGAAGGGAAATCCTATGGACATTCGTGCTCTCATGGAGAACCTCCTTTGCCATTGGCTCTGCTTTTCTTCCAGCAGGCAAAGCTTGGTGAGCATAAATCAAAAGGGACAAGGGGAGTGTATGAAACAGGCTATTTCAATGAGTGTATTGGGGGAATATCAGAAAGTCCTTTGCAGCAGCCAGGAGATTCCAGGTTTGGCTACAGGACTATAGTCCATAAAAGTTGCTGGGATAGCTCTGGCTCTTTTTCCCCCAAGAGAGAGGAAACCTTTTTCTCTATTTCATTTGCTGCTTCTACTGATGCCAGATTTCCCTGTGAGAAAGAATTTCTTTTCCCTCACACCCTCAGTTAGTCTTTCCATTGATTGCTGCCCAAATTTGTGGCCTTTAGATCCTGGAGCTCAGCTCTGAAATAGCCTCCTTCCAGATGAAAGGGAGGGGTGAGGAGCTACAAAGCATTGGGTTTCACTTTTTTATCAATTACTGTGCTTCCCAGGCTATGTGGTTAGAGAAGTGCAGAGCTTAGGAAAAATCCAGGCTGAGGACCTGGCCCCTGCATCAAGGATTTCCTTTCTGAGATGAGTTGTTGGTCTGCTCTCCAAAGGAAGGATCTCCCACTGTTTTATGTGATTGTATTGGGTTTTTTTTTATGTCACACACCTCATTCAAGGAGCATCTGCACAGACTTTTCTCATGGAAAGTGCAATCATTTTCTGGAAAGTGTTGCTGTGGAGTATTGCTGGATCCAGGCACTTAGCAAAATTCAAAGGGAGGTCGGATATCTGCAGGGATCACAACACTAGTTGAGATCCATAAGGGATTATGCTGACAGGTTTTGGAGCAGATCTGAGCAGTGCTTTCAGCCTTAGCTGCTCTCTTGTACTTAGAGCTTAGGAGGAGGCTGTTATGTTCAAGAGGTTGGTAGTCCTTCCTCAGCAGAGCCTTGTGCTGCATTTGAATCAGTCCATCCATCCATCCATCCATCCATCCATCCATCCATCCATCCATCCATCCATCCATCTATCCATCCATCCATCCATCCATCCATCTGTCCTCAATCCATCCATCCATCCATCCATCCATCCATCCATCCATCCATCCATCCATCCATCCATCCATCCATCCATCCATCCATCCATCCATCCATCCATCCACCCAATGGTCATTCTCCAGCAGTCCCATCCACATCAGTGCACAAACACACAGCTGAGTGCTGTGCAGTGAGTGCTGTGCAGTGAGTGCTGTGCAGTGTGTGCTGTGCACTGAGCGCTGCTGGCTCCCACTCACCCAGGTCAAGGTGGCCAGGCTTGAGGGAGCAAGTCAGAATCTATCTGCTTGTTTTCTTTTTTCCTCTATTTTCCAGTCTGTGCCTGATTTGCTACTGCCCAGTCCCATAAAGGGGAAGGGTGTTGATGGCAGTGTATTCCTCTGCTCCTAATACTGTTTACCCAATTTTGTTCTACCAGCCATCTTCCTTGAGTTTTGAGGGGATGCTCTGACTTTTTGCAGCCCCTTGTGTTTATTTTGGCATCCCTCTGGCACCATTTGTCACCAGGACGCCTCCTAAGTGCACCTACATCTGTCTGCCTTTTTGGTAATCACAGAGCTGATATGTGTGTAACTCTGTCTGGCTGAAAAAGCACCCTCATGCTCTTGCTCGCTGTGCTGTTTAAGTAAGCCTATATTGTGCTTCAAGGGAAGTTATTACTGATTTTACACCATTCAGTATGTTTATAATTTATGGGTGCCATAGGTACCTGCATCATCCCAGCAGGTTTTTGCGTGTGGGTGCCTCGGCATTTTGGCACCTCTCGCTTCTCTGGTCGGGGTTCCTGTGTGCTGCAGGAGGGAGCCAGAGCCTGCCCGGGAGCAGCAGCAGCAGCAGGAGCAGGTTTGCATCCTCCCCTCTGCTCTGTGACCGCGGTGAGAGCGCTGCCCAGCAGAGGGCAGTGACAGACAGACAGACAGACAGACGGACCGATGGATGGATGAAGGGATGGATGGGTGGATAATGGATGGATGGATGGATGAAGGGATGGATGGATGATGGATGGATGAAGGGATGAAGGGATGGATGAAGGAATGGATGGATGGGCGATAGATGAAGGGATGGATGGATGGATGGATGGATGGATGGATGGATGGATGGATGGATGGATGATGGATGGATGATGGAGGGATGGATGAAGGGATGGATGGATGGAGGGATGGATGGATGAAGGGATGGATGGATGAAGGGATGGATGGATGGATGGATGGATGGATGGATGGATGGATGGATGGATGGATGGATGGATGGATGGATGATGAATGGATGAAGGGATGGATGGATGATGGAAGGATGGATGGATGAAGGGATGGATGGATGGATGGACAATAGATGAAGGGATGGATGGATGATGGATGGGTGGATGATGGATGGATGGATGGATGGATAATGGATGGATGGATGGATGGATGATGGATGGATGGATGGATGGACAATAGATGAAGGGATGGATGGATGGATGGATGGATGGATGGATGGATGGATGGATGGATGGATGGATGGATAGATGAAGGGATGGATGGATGGATGGATAGATAGATGATGGATGGGTGGATGCATAACCCACACCAAGCTCTGCTCTGCTCTCCTCCTGGGATCTTTATCCAGGATCTCTGGCCAGCTCAGCCAGAGTGTGAGCCCTGTGTGTGGCTGGCAGGGTCAGGGCTCCATCTCCTGTTTCCACAGCTGACAGCAGTGCCCATAAAACCTGAGCTTGCTGTGGGCGCTTTGCTAGGATGGGATGTCGGGGGGGAAGGATTTAAAGAGATCCCTGCACAATGCCAGTCCTTGCACAGTTCTCAGGGAGGATTTCTCTTTTTGGCATAATTTATTTTGTATTGGTGCTCCAGTGTGGGCTGGGGAAAAAACACAGATGAAATTCCATATTCTGACCATAGATTTTTGCCTGAACAAGTACACTGAGAGCAGATTGCTGACTGAGACCTTACAAGATGATGCCAGGAGAGAACTGCCACCTTAACCCTAAATAATGTAATATATTTTTTCTCTTTGACTAGCCACTTCCTCCTCCCTTTAGATTCCCTGGTCACAGACTCTGTGCCCCAAAGCACTGCACTCAGGCACCAGTATGCACCAACAAAACCTGTGTGTTTTGCTCAGCAACCCACTGATCAGTGAAATTTGAAGCAGGAGAGCTGAAATAAAATATTCAATATTAACCTAATAAAAATTCCAGGAAGGTCTTTCTACAAATTGACTGTCTCCTGGTTTGCCCTGAATAGCACAGTGTCCTCCTTCTACTGCAGCTGCTCTTGTGAGGTCTCAAAAGACATGCAGCTCCAGGCCTGGTTAGCATTTAGATGGGAGACCTCCAAGAGCTTTGGCTGGTTGAGAAACAAGTATTGGAGTTTCAGTAAGTGGCATTTTCCTGTCCTGAGTCATTGTTGAACACGCTCCCATTCCAGCAGCAGCAGAAGATCTCATTCTTCAGTGCTGTCATTCTGGCACCCAAGAGCTCTCCAGAGTTAAAGCCCCTCTTGTCAACACCAGATGCACTGAGATACTCTGGGTGTTTGCTAAAGAGGAGAGACATATGTGCTGGACATGGTCCTGGCAGCCATCACAGTGTTCAGTGACGGATGGGACTGTGGAATTCAAGAACTGAGCAAAAATTACATTTTTAATACAGCAAGGGTCGGGTTAGGTGATACCAGAGGAAGGAACTTTGAAGGAGGGGTTCAGATCTCCCTGTGCTTCTCTGTATTGCTTGATAGCATCAAATTGACAGTAGCTGGTCCTGACCCTTCCCTCCAAGGGTTGCTAGTAGCAGCCTCACTTCTCTCACTGTGCCTGTTGCTCTTACAGATACATCACTTGCTGTCTTCTGGAAGCAGAACATCTGTCCAGTCTATGTTTCCCCCAGACTCTTCCAGGTGGCAATCATTACTGCTGATTTACACCTGATGATTCAGAGCAGAAGATGGAGAAGATGAGGAAGTTCTTCTCAAACAGGAGTAGGACAAACTGCACCTGGAGAGATTCTTTGCTGGACTGAGCTGGAGGTCTGGAGGGGGCCAAGCTCCATAAGCAAAGGGATTCATCTTGGTGAGACAAAAGAAAGTGCTTTACTGCCAGAAGTTTATTGCATGGAATCTTTCCAGCAACACCCTGAAGGTCACCAGAAGCTTCACACAAATTCAGAATGGTTGCAGGGTACAGCATGAAGCAAGGGTAGGTTATTATTTTAGAGCAGCTGTATGACATAGATCTTTCTTTTATTCCTGTGATCCTGTGTCATCCTAAGGGCTTACAGCTCCAAGATGCCAGCTTGATGGCTCTGGGCAGGGTGACATACAGGCAGAAGACACCCTGCACACAGCAGGTATGGAGCTGGGTACCTTTCTCTGAAATACATACAGCAGAGAGGTGGAGAGGGTGACTCTGGTGCTTCCTGCAGGGCTGGGGACAGCCTGGCCCCTGTGGCCTGATCCTGTACTCCCAAATAGAAATAACACTCCCCAGTGTGTTCACCTGCAGAGGCTTCCCACAGGTGGGCACTTACCTGGGGACTGCTGGTGCTTCTGAGGGGGTGCAATTTCCATGGGCTATTGGCAGGGTTTTCCATTTTCAGCAGAAACAAGCAGCCAAATAACAGATTTTCCCTGATTTCATCCTCAGACTGATGTGGGTGGAGAGGCTGTACGAATTACTGAGGACACAGCTGATGTTTTGTGGGGTTCCCAGGAATTTGGCGTGGGCTCCTTCAGCCAGGGCTGTTTTGTTTTAGAAGCAAACGTGAGCTCTTGGTCC
Organism: Luscinia megarhynchos; assembly: GCA_034336665.1. Classification (NCBI taxonomy): domain Eukaryota; kingdom Metazoa; phylum Chordata; class Aves; order Passeriformes; family Muscicapidae; genus Luscinia; species Luscinia megarhynchos. The sequence goes on from CM067566.1 coordinate 5,943,930, forward strand.
TGGCCCTGTGGGATGCTGACAGCACCTGGCAGAAGGGCTGTGCTCAGATCAGGGCCACTGTGTGTGTTTAATTTTGAGCTGGAGGAGGAGAGCTATGGTGAGTCCTGGGTCAGTGACAATGAGGTCTGGAGTCCAGATGTGCAAAGCCTGGCAGCACGGGAAGGGAAGGCTGTTTAGAGAAGAACATTTTGGAAGCCTGGGGGAGTGCACAGTGGGATACTAGATCTCAAATTAAATCTTCAGCCAAAAGGGGAGGAATCTAGCAGCAGTTTTATCAGGCTGGGCTACTGCAGGAATTGCTTCAGTTGCTGGCCAGGAGTGTTGCTGAGAAATTGGATCCTGCAGCAGCCTTATCTGATGGGTCAAGGGAGCAGCTCCCAGATTTTGCAGAGTGGCTCCTCTCAGGATGAGGCAGTGGGGCAGTGAGCTGGCTTGGGCTTGCTGTGTGAGCTTTTGAAGGTGCCCAGTGCTGAGCAGTGCTTTTTAATGAAGCTTGTGCCTGTCTGGAAAAAACATTGCAGAGACAGCAGAGACACATTACTGCTTAAAATCTGCAGAACTTCTGTTGCTTTTGAAAGCTGAATTATCCTTACTGGTTTACCCCCATGGATGGGGTTGGTGAGGCACTGGGACTGCCTGCCCAAAGAAGCTGTGGATGTCCCTGGATCCCTGGAAGTGCTCAAGGCCAGGCTGGATGGGGCTTGGAGCAGCCTGGTCTGGTGGGTGTCATCCCTGTCCATGGCAGGGGTGTTGGACCTGGTGACCTTTAATGTCCCTTCTGACTCAAGCCAACCTATGACTGAAAATGGGAAGCAGGTTCTGCAGCACATGGAGCTCCTTAGATCCAAAATATCATGCTTCAGTGCTGGTTAGCCACACAGTCATCTCTTCAGGTGTGAGTGTGAGTCACTGTGGTGAATGAAGCATCTCCTGCTGCAGGGTCGCCTCTGCCCCACGTGTTCCTGCTGCTCTTGGCAGGTGTTTAGTGCCTCCTGTGACAAGTCTTGTCATGGCTGCTGTGCCATGGATGTGGGATCCATTTCCAGAACAAAACCCAACACTTTCCAGCACCATGACTTTCTTTGAATGCAGTGTGAGAAATGAGCAATGCCAAAATGAACAAAGTCAAAATGTGTCTTGAGTCTTTTGCAAGGACTGTGGCTGTGAATAGGCAAACCAGACATTTCTAGTGTGCTTTTCTTTCTGCTCATGCTGCTCTTGGTGTGCCTCACATGCTGATTTTTAAATTGGATATTTAAATATTTCGTTCCATTAAAGCAGGAGTAAAAGGGAGTAGAAAAACAGTGATACAGAGAAAGACACTGCCCACTGACAGGCAGGAAAGCCCTTTGCTGGTGGGAGCTGTGGTCTGTACAAATCTCAGGTATTTCCAGGAGTAAACAGCAGCTGGGCAGATTTGAGGAATGTGAATTTTGAATTAAGCACTGAAAGTTGCTGTTACATGTCTATCAGGTGCCCAGCAGCTTTTGGTGGGTGCAGACTGTGGGAGGAGATGTTCCCTTGGAAAGCTCAGCTGGGAGAGATGGGGAAGGGCCTTGAGGAGAAGCTGTGTGAGGAGAGGCTGAGGCACTCGGCCTGTTCAGCCTGGAGGAGACTGAGGGGAGAGCTCAGTGCAGTCACAGATTCCTGAGGGGAAGAGGAGGGACAGACACTGATCTCTGCTCTGTGGTGACAGGGACAGGCTGAGGGAATGGCTGGAGCTGTGCCAGGGCAGGTTTAGGTTGGATGTCAGGAAAAGGTTCTTCCCCCAGAGGGTGTTTGGCACTGCCCAGGCTCCCCAGGGCAGTGTCCCAGCACAGCCTGACAGAGCTCCAGGAGGGTTTGGACAATGCTCTGGGCACAGGGTGGGACTCTTGCATCCTGTGCTGGGCCATTGGACTCAATGATCCCTGTGGGTCCCTCCCAACTCAGCATATTCTATGATTCTATGATACTGCCATGGCAGTAATTTTGGATATGACCCCCCCCATTCCACAGTGAGGACCTGCAACTGGCTCACTGTGGAGGCTGCAGCTCCTCCCTGGGCTCTGGGATTTTCCACAGGTCAGCACTATCAGACATCCTTGTGCTACAGGGGTGTTCATGTGGGAGCTCTTTGGTGCTAAGCTGAAGGTTTCAGCTTTGATTCACCCCTTAACTCACATCCTCAACCTTGAGGCAGCATCTGAGTTCCCTCTGAAGTCAATAGAGATGAGTTGCTCTAGACCTAAGGTTTGAATTGTCCCCACAGGCTGTAAAGAAAACACAGAACAGTGGGACATCTTCCTAAGAATACAGGATGAGTCCAGTCCCCTATCCCCAGCACTCCTGACACTTGTAAAGTCCACTGTCCATCATTTTTGCCCATTTCTCTTTCAAAACTACATCATTAATAATGCTTACCCCTGCAGACCTTGGGGATGCCCAGAATCCCATCTCACAAGGTGTTACACCAGCACACCTTGTTGCCATGCTGCTCCTCAGAGATTATCAAAGTGCCCTGTGAATCTTGTAAAGATTTGGGTTGCTGTTATGGATTGCTGACACTAATGATGATAAACCCTGAGCAAAGCTCCAGCTCTAGGATCTCTGATGGGTAGCTGAGTTGGGCACACCTGTGCTGAACTTGGTTTTCATGTCCCTTCCCTCCTCCCACATCCTTAATCCCAGGCCCTGGCTCACTGCAGAGCACCTAGTAAAGAAAAGTGGGTTCTAAAACAGTATCCTATAGAGAAGCACAGCTTCTGCATGACCAGAGAACCATGTCCCTGCACCACAGGAGCACAACACAGCATCTCTGCTCTGCCCTGGGAGCACCTCCTTTTGTTCAAAGCCATTGCATCCTGCCAGGGAGCTCCCAGGAAAGCCTTGGGAGTGGGATTTCAAGAGTGGGTGTTGTGGGGACCTTTCAGCCAGCAGGTGTGGGGCAGAAGGCCAGATGACACCTCAGAGCAGAGCAGGGAATGGGGCAAGCCCTTACAAGGGAATGTACAGTATGCAGGGCACACACAGGCAGCGTCCCTCAGTACAGTAGCAGCCTGGAATAGTTTGGCTGGGTAGCCCTGCATGAGGGAACGGTCCTGAAATAGGTTGATAGCCCTGATGTTATTTTTGTTGTGCTGGAAACCACAGCCCTGGCATCCTGAGTGGCTGCTGGCTCCCAGGTGGCTGTGCTGGGGTGGGTGCATCCTAAAGTGGGAGGTGAGGAAGTCACCTTCCAGCTGGGACAGGAGGGGGATTTAGAGGAAAACAGTGGAAGATTTATGAAAATGAGCTTGCTCTGTTGAGGAGCAATATGGGCATGGCTTGGGAAGTCAGTAACTTGGGATGCTGAGGGCCAGAGATGGAGGAGAGAGCCCAGGAAGGAATCCCTCCTCCCTTCTTGCACAGATTCATTGTGTGCTTGGCAGGCAAAACTCCACTGCTGCAGTCACCTTTGTCTCCAAAGTCCACACAGTAGATGCTTCTGCCAGAGCCACCACCTTGAAATACTCCTCAAATTGTAAAATACCTCCTAAAGTGACAGTCTCCACAGGGAGCTGACCAATGGCCAACCAAATGTCTGGTTCAAAGACTGTCCCAAAAGCAATCCTAGGGCTGTAGCCTTAAATCACTCAGGACCACGGAGTTTATGAGGTCTGTAGAAACTTTCTGACCTCAATGATTCATTTTTAGCCAAAAAAGCTCTGGTTTTTAGATCTCAGCATGAGGCAAACTTTAGCAGGAAAATAATTCAACACTCGAAAGCAAATTTTGCAGAAAAAAAGGTGTTAAGCCTAAAATTTCATATAGGAAAGTTGGGAGGAAAGCTGTGCCAAGCTCCACGTATGAAGCAGGCTCTGGCTTAGTGGGTCCTCAAAATAAGTGGCCACTTTTATAAGGTGACAATGATTTCCAGATTGCATGTTCCTGCCTGCTGTGAGTGAGGATAAAATGGGCCAATTTGCTGTCACTGGGCTCCAAGGTGGATTCCTCTTCCTCACTGCCTCTGAAAGACAAGCAGAGCAAAGACATTGACTTAAATTGAGGGACTTTTGGGTCATCATATGGCTTCAAAGAGCTGTGCTTGGAGATACTGCAGCTCTAACTACTGAGGTGCCAGCACAGTGACAGCAACGTGCCACAGTATCATAAAGTGGAGAAATATCTCCAGAAATAGAAGCACTTTTAGCTGCAATGTGTTCTTCTCCCATGCTCCTTTACTTATGGAGTATGAAAAGCAGAGAGGGATCACCTGCTTTCCTGCTTCTTGAGACAGTTCCTTAGGCAGATTTGGGGCTTGTTATCCCCTGTGGGAGGGTTTGGGAGAAAGGGATGTCCTCTGGTGCACAGGAGATGCTCCCATGCAGGAACACTTGAGCATCTCATGTTCTTGTGGCTCCCTGTGAGTCTAACACAGTTCCTGTGTGAGAACAGGGAGCTGAAAAATGAATGTTTCAGATGAACACAGAGAGAGGAGGGGCTGTAGGGAACTCATGGTTTTCATGATATCCATCTATGAATTCCCCATCTACTGCTCTTGGAATGAAATGTCATGGCTCATTTTTATTCTTGTCACTATTGTGAGCTGCTCTGTGAACACTCTCAAATTAAATTATTCTTTGTTAAAACGCCATCAACACAGACATAAGAAAAAAACAAAATTATGGGTTTGTCCTGCTGTACAAAGAGTTTAGTTCCTACCTTTGCAACCAGAATCCAGGTTTCTCTTGCAGTTTCTCATCCTCCTTAGGAAGGACAAAACCCCTCCTATGGCTCTTCCAGTGAACTTTCTGCTTGGAAACCCCAAAGCTGTGACTTTATTTAAAGCCTGAAGGGGCCAACTCTGGACTGTGTCAGGCAGGATGTCCTGGGACTTAAGGTCTTGAGAAAAAGTGATGGGTAGGGCAAAAAAATAACAAAAAAAGAAAAACCAAAAAGGAAATAAAATGCCATTTTTATTCCTTTTCCCAAAGGTCTCCTTAACACCATTTCATTTTGAAACAAAATGTGCAAGAGCCATGTGCTTGAATGGGAAAATGGTCTCAATTCACAAGTGTGGGGTTAGCTCCTGGCCTCACACAGTGCTTCTCCAGGACACATGATGAGGGGGAGAAACTCTTTGGGCAACCCAGAATGGAGAGGACTTTCAATTATTCCATGCCTTCATCTTTCTTGGGAGGAGTGGGAGCACCTTCCTGAAATCTGCACACCAATTGCATCTGAGGTGAAAGTGCTTTTGGAATAAATATTAAGCTAGACAGACATGGGCTATTGCATGGTGGATTGTTGCACAGCTGCAAGAGTGCATTTCTCTCTGTTGTCTAAGTGAGTAAAATTCAGTTATTTTCCTCTAGATGCACTTGTAGATGTGGTGGAGCTTTTTTTGGCTCTTTTGGAATCAGGAGAATTCCAGAAAACAGTTTCTCTCTGATGGTTCATTCACCCTCTCTGATATAATTCCTCACATTTTTGGTCTCCAATGAACAAAAAGATCCTAAAAAGACTTGTAGATCATGGAATGGAAGAAGAGCTGGTAGGGTTTTATGTAAAATGATTCTGTGCCTGTGAGAACAGCCATGGATTTTTACTGAAAAAATACATGTAATGAGTTCTATGCTTGGTAATAACACCTCCAAGTTTAAACCTTAAAGTACAGAAAAATCTGATAGGGCGTGTGGTGGGAAGAGTTTATTTGCCCTCATTTGGGATGACTGGGATAGTACAGCTGGAGTAGATGTGAAAGATAACTTAGCCTGGAAATGTTTACAGAATGAATTTGAGTTACAGCACCTGAGTCAATCTGAGAATGGTTTAGGGATATCAGGGAACAAATCTACCTCTGCAATCTCTTTGCAACAGAGACCTGGTGGGCTTGAGAAAAAAAAGTGGTTACAAAAATGGCCAAACTCATGGAAAAATTCATAATGGGCTTTTTACCCTGACCTACATTTCCAAACATGGACACTTTGATGGGACCTCAGCGTGGACGTGAGCTGGCCATGTGCTCTCAGCCCAGAAACCTCTCCTGTCCTGGGCTGCATCCAAAGCAGGGTGGGCAGCCTGAGGGAGGGGATTCTGCCCCTCTGCCCCACTCAGGTGAGACCCCACCTGCAGAGCTGTGGCCAGATCTGGGGCACAGCACAGGAAGGACGTGGAAGTGCTGGAGAGAGTCCAGAGGAGGCACCAAGGTGGTCAGAGGGATGGAGCACTTCTCCCATGAGGAAAGGCTGAGAGAATTGGGATTGTTCAGCCTGGAAAAGAGATGCTTCAGGGTCACCTAAATCCCTTCAGTACCTGAAGGGAGCTTACAGGAAAGATGGGGCAAGACTTTTGATGAGGACATGTAGTTACAGAACAAGGGGCAATGGCTTCAAACTGAAAGAGAGTAGGTTAAGATCAGATATTAGGAAGAAATTCTTTACTGTGAGGGTCAGAAGACACAGGAGCAAGCTGCTCAGGGACACAGGAACAGGCTGCCCCACCCCTGGAGTGTTCCAGGCCAAGCTGGATGGGGCTCTGAGCAGCCTAGTCTAATGGAAGGTGTCGTGTCCCTGCCCATGACAGGGGGCTTGGAAGGAATGATCTTCAAGGTCTCCTTTCAGTGATCCTGTGATGACATTGGAAACTCTTAGGTCAGATCTAACATGTGTATCTGTGTTTCTGTACTTGCCTGTGTGTCCAGCATATTGACACCTCCACATTCATATAAGAATGTGGGATGTAGGAGCAGGAAGGATGCATGCTGTGACCTTTGGTGTTTCAAACAGCAGTGATGTACAGCCACCCCCACACTCACTCACATCTTCATTAATTTAGTCAGATCCATCTGACTGAAAACCACTTTTTGTCATGTCCTTATTGGAAGCCTGTTCCAGGCAAGAGCTTCTCAGAGGGTTGTTTTCTCTCTCTAATTTTTTGCTTAATTTATTCCTGGCCTCTTCATACCCGTTTGTTCCTGTGCCAACATTGTCTTTTAGCTTCAATAGCTCAGCTGCCTCTCTGATGCTTGCCCCAATGTATTTATAGACAGCAACCGTGTCTCCTCTCAGCTTTCCTTCTGTGGCCCAAATGAGCTTTTTTGGCAGATGACTACCTAGGGACAGGGGTGTGCAGACACATCTCAGCTGGCCTGGCAGTGGCTGGCGCCCAAATGAGGAAGAAGCTCTGCTGGTGCTTCAGGAGCCATGCACTACCCATTGGTAAGAGTCCCCAAAGCCAATTTTTTTCTCCAAGAAGTTTAAGAAGTGGTGCAAGCATGTGACTAAACTGATGTTTCTATGCCTCCTCCTCCCACATCACTCAGCTGGAGAGGTGGAGCACTCTCTATCTCCAGGTGGCTTTTAAAAGGATGTACTGAAGCCTGCCCCACTCTCTCCACTCTTGGTGGGACATGTGGGTGGGAAAAGAGGCACAAACTGTGGGAACAGGAGGTTTCTGCCCATCCTTTACCTTTTCTGGTGTCTGCACACAGGGTGTGAAGAGATGGAGAGTGTGGCTTTGCCCCTGATGCATTAGGTGACCCTGTGACAGCTACTGCACCTCTCTTTGCTTTCTCATCACACCTTTGGCCTGTGCCCCCTGGGCACACCCAGCACACAGCCCACAGCACCACAGGGACCCTGCTTCTGGGCTTCCTATGAGCTCCTCCAGCAATGCCAGCAGTGGCTTCCTGCCTTGTTTATTGTTCCCCTCTGCCTCTGGGCCAGCTGCTCACACTGCAGGATTTACAAGGGCTGACAGTATTCCATGGGAAGGAAGTAGAGCTGCATTTTGGCTGATATTTATATGGTTCTCCTACTTCACCTATGCTTAGGGCTTCTGTGAGATCTGTCATCACTCAGCAGAAAGGAAGGAAACAATGAGTCCTTGCCTGAAAGTGATTTTTCTTTTGCAGACACTTCTGATGAAAACAAAAGTCTTCTTGGATTTGTTAAAATGGAATCTGCTGCAGTTGATGGTAGCACCAGTAATTTGCTTTTCCTTATCCAGTTTGTTTCAGCCACCTGGTTGCCCATCCTCCTTTTTGGTCTCAAACTGTTCTTCCAGTACAGTCTGGCTGCATCTCTTTCCCCTGCAGAAAATGGAAACCCCAGGAGAAAGCTGAAGCTCCCACAAAGCACTGCAATGTGCATTTTAGGTCTGATGGTTTTCCTGCAATCAAAAAAATTTCCATTATAAAAGTTATTTATTTTGAGGGAAGGTTAGAACATCAATGGGAATGTGACCATACATGGACAAGAAAATCCACCCTAGTTATGTGCATACAGTGTTTGCTGCCATGTTATAAGAGTATTGGATGCAACCACTTTGCACGTGATGTGCTGCTTTGAGATTTGTCTGTGCCCTAATACAAAGGCTGTAACTCTACATACTTTATTTCAGGATATATTGGAGAGTTCAGGTGAATTCTCACACACAGCTCTAAGAAATACCACAGTAAAGAACAGCTATAGAAAAAGCTTTCTCCAGTACAGAGTTTTTGCTAGGAATAGTACTTGGAGACAATGATTTCCCTTTTTCATGTGTCTCTCATCTCTTCCTTTGACAGCCAGTCTGATATCACCACATGATTCTCAGCCAGATCAGAACTGTTCAGCTTTGCCTTTCTTGCCCTGATCATGCTAACAAACTTATATTCACTGACCAATTTTGTGAGATTCATTTTAGCCTCATTTGGCAGAAGGATAAACTTCAAAACCATTTTAAGATGTGGATGGAGAGCAGGGATTGTCGGAGATCGGTGCAGCAGAGCCAAAGCCTGGTGGTGTGGACACCCATGTGGGGTAGGACAGATGAGTTCTTCTCCAGTCTGGTGGCATCAACACGAGGACAAGCTGCAGCACTTTAACCCATGAGCACCAGTGGGGGCCACCCAAAATGAAATAAAATGATTCCTATTTTCCAAACAGCACTCAGCAGCGTCAGATGTTTGTCACAGGGATGGGGAACAAGATGGTTTGGCCTGTGAGGGTCTGGGGACATACAAGGGCGTGCAGGAGGATGTGAGCTGCACCCACCCAGGTGCTGGGGTGCTGTGGGTGCCCGTGGTGGTGCTGGCACCCACGGGGCCGTGGGTGTCACTGCTGGGACAGAGGACGTGGCATCGGCCGAGCGCCGCGTCCTGCCGGAGCCGCGTCAGGGGCTCCAGGCAGAAAGCAATTTATCAACCTCTGGTGCTTACTTTCTCCTGACCTGTGAGATCAAGAGCAAATTGCCCGGGACGAAACAAAAAAAGGGAAAAAATGAAGGGGGATGGAGGTTACAACCTTCCTGCTTGCGAGGGGAGGCTTAAAATGGCATTTGAGGGAAGCACTGGGTCTTTCCCACCGTGGGGCTGCCTCTGCTCACTCTGGTTTTCAGTGTCTGCAAATATATGCTAGAGGGAGTTGACAGTTGCATTTTTGTCAGCTCCCTCCTCAAAGGCAAACTTGACATCCTGCTTCTCTTTCCCTCTTATTTGTCTCCTCCCGCCTCCCCTTTTCCCCTGTCCTCATGACAGTCATAAAAAGATAATGGAAACAATATGGGAATAGTCCTGGTTAGAGCAGCTTCCTTGTGGATGAGAGCCCCGTGCAGTAGCTGGGGAGGCTGTGAGGTCCCTTTGGAAAGCCAGCAAGGGCAGGTCATGGTGTCCTAGTTCCAAAATCAGTGCTGTGCCAGGACTGTGCTGGTGGAGTGGAGCCATTTGGATACAGGCACTGGGCACTGTGCTGGTGGGATAGGAAAGCCCAAGATGAGGTTATTATATTTGAACTGGGTTTTGTACTGGAAAGCTCTTTAGGGCAAGGCCATCAGAGGGTGATAAAAGCATCCTGAACTCTGTTCTCCTCCTATCCTGGCCACCATTCTCAGTCCCTGCCAGGCAGGAGCTGCTGTGGATGGGTTCTGTTGACTGCAGCCTGCTGGCGGCTGTTTGCAGCCAGGAAGGACAATATGCTGATTGCAGAATCCGGTTTAATTACTCACAGCACATGCCATTAAGAGAAATTGGCTCGGCTTTCTCAGGAGCAACACATCTGAACTGACTCACCTTCATAAAACTTGGCTCAAACGCTAATTAGATGGCTTGGCTTAAAAAGGTTGTGCCCCTATTCTGCCACCAGCTCAGAGGTCCCGGTGTTATTTAAAGATCCTGGATTTCCTTATATAAGAGTTCAATTGTTTTTTCAGCAGAAAAAAAAGAAAAAAGACTCAAAAGAGAAAAGAAAAAAAGAAAAAACTCAACCCACCCTTTAAAGAGAATATAAATTTATACATCATTGAGTTCTTAATTTTCATGGAATTTCTCTCCCCCTCACAGACAGAAGTTGTATATACAGGATTTTAGTATTTCCTCTCCGGCTCCAGCCCCAATTTGAAGGACTGTAAAAGTTTGAACCGATTCCAATAGTGCGCGGTTTGCACGGTCTGTGCTGCGCTGCAGAGTCAAAACAGCCCACACAGTAACAGACACGCAGTAAATCTTGGGAGAAGTGTTTCCTTTCTTCACACACACACACACAGAGGGCTGAAATTCAATTATAGTTTTAGAATAATACTGAGATCTGGAGGCAGAGGATAAAAAAGCGAGCGGCGCTGCTCGCAGCGAGGAGCCCGGCGGGCCGGGAGCGCGATCGGGTTTCGCGGAGCTCGGCGCTGATGATAACGCGCTCAGCACATCCTGCGGTCGGGCTCGTTTGCAAACACGGGCTCATTATTACTGAATGATCACAGCAGTGAATTGTCTTTGGAGAGAGATTTAGAGCCCCCTTGCACTGCGTGTTTTTTTGCTTATCCCTCGTACTTTTTCACAGATCTCAGGAAGAGCAGAATGTAAAACTACGGATCATCAAATTAGCCTTTAATAATGCTGCGAGACCTGCACGCACCACAAATGCCCAAAATCCTTCCTTCTCCTCTGCTTTTTCTCCCTTGCACATATTACAAACAAAGGAAGAGAGCAGCAGGCTCTGTGCCAGATCTGCCCATGTTTTCTCTTTATCTTCGCTTCCATCACGCTTTTGACTAATTATATCATCGTGCCTGTAGGAGAGGGGCTGTACCATCAGATATTTGCAAAGTGTTCAGCAGCAGCAGCAGCAAGGACTGTGGGACCCAAACCAGCCCAGGATGTTGCTGGCGGAGGGTGAGGCACGTTTTAACAGCAGAGTGACACTGGGTCGGGAGTTTGCCAGCGATGCTCACATCAACCCCGCAGCGAGGCTGGGCTGAAGGCTGTGAGAAGGAATGTTGTCCTCTACTGGAAAGGAGGCTGAGCTGTGATTTTGGAGAGGAGAGCAGCCCATTTTGGGGGAACTGTTCTGTCTCCCATGCAGGAATGAGCCCAGAGACTGGATGTAAAACCTTTAGTTTCCCTTCCAGGTCAAGAAAAGCTGTGAAAAGAAATAAAAAACATAGACTCAGAAAACATTTTGGTTTGGAAGGGACTTTAAAGATCATGTAGTTCCAAGCCCCTGCCATGGGCAGGGATGCCACCCACTAGATCAGGTTGCTCCAAGCCCTGTCCAACCTGGCTTTGAACACTTCCAGGGATGGGGAATCCACAATTTCTCTGGACAACCTGTGACAGGGTCTCACCACCCTCACAGTAAAGAATTCTTTCCTAATATCTGATCTGAACCTGCTGTCTTTCATTTTGAAGCAATTCTCCCTTGCTCTTTTACAATATGCCCTTGTCAAAAGTCCCTCTCCAGCTCTCCTGTAGTCCTTTTAGGTACTGGCAGGTTCTAGAAAATCTCCCCAGAGGCTTCTCCAGGCTGAGCAAGCTCATCTGTCTCAGCCTGTCTCATTGGGTAGATGCTCCAGCCCTCTGGGAATCTCTGTGACTTCCTCTGGATTGGCTCCAACAGGTCCACATCCTCCCCATGTTGGGGATCCCAGAGCTGGACACAGCACTCCAGTGGGGTCTCACAAAAGCAGAGCAGAGGGGCAGAGTCCCTCCCTTGACCTGCTGGTCACACTTCTTTGGATGCAGTCCTTGTTTTGATGCAAACATGAGAGTCGGGAAAGAGACTGGGCTGGGGAAAGGGAATACAAGGAGCAGTAGCAAGAACAAGGAGGGCAGTGAGGAGGTAAAGCCAAGGAAGGGCAAGCACAGCCCCTGAGGTTGAACTTTGCCTTGGAATTGGTTGGATCAGGTGGAAAATCCATGGGCATTACACCCTTTCTCTCTTCCAGCAGGAATCTGCATTTGTATTTCCAGGGGTAGCTCAAGTACTGCTTTCCCCATAGTGGCACACTGGTTTGTTTTTTTTTAACAGGTGTTCAGAGGCAAACCCCAAAACACAAAACCGCCAAAACCTAGGGGAGCTGGGCTGTGGAATACCCCAAAACACAAAACCTCCAAACCTAGGGGAGCTGGGCTGTGGAATACCCCAAAACACAAAACTCCCAAAACCTAGGGGAGCTGGGCTGTGGAATACTCCAAAACACAAAACCCCCAAAACCTAGGGGAGCTGGGCTGTGGAATACTGAGATTCAGTCTCTGCTGCAGAGGCTTAAAAAGTGCCTTTGGTTGATGCATTTCTGGAGTATTCAGAAAATTAACCAGGAGAAAGGAGCAGATGAGCAACCTCTTCACCCCCCCAACGTGAGGTTTGCACCTCCCCTTGAAGTTGCCTAACTTGAAGCCTAAACTACCCAGAATTTCAAAATCTGGCCCTGATTTCCAGCTCCTTTGCTAACAGAATGTGGGTTTGGGTTTGTAGCTGAGCACAGCTCAGTCCTGAACGCCTGTAAGTTTGGACAGAACAGGCTGGAGGGTTGCACATCAATGAAACATGACTGAAATGTGTCCCCTGCCCATGGATTTCAGTACTGCCTGCTCTCGTGCCTGTTGCACAAATCACATTGCCTGTGGTTCTTCACTGGTAGCCAGATCAGAGACCAAGGGGCTTTCCAAGTATTTTGGGTGTCTTTCATTCCACCTTTGGTCCTTTCTCACTGCCATCCAGTCATTACTTTCACCTGAATAATTTGGTCAACCAAATTCGGCAAAGGCAAGGTGGCCTCATAAATAGTTTGGGTTTTTAATGGGTTTGTGCAAACTGCTGGTGGGGAGAGCAGTGACTTGTCCCCGGAATGAGGCCACAGCCCCCTGCACTGCTAGATATGTCTTTCCTGTCCTGGGACAGAGGGGGAAAGCTGTAGGAGAAAAGTCTTCAGGAAAATATGTTTTATTAGGAAAATAGGTTTTATTAGGCCTGCTACTCCAATTTTTTTTTTTTTTTTTTTATTCTGTGCAGTTCGAAATCCATTGTTGCAGTACATTTTAAAATATATCTGTCTGGGGGGTTGTTTTGTTTTTTAACATCCTCTTTCCAATAGTTCTTTGGCCATGCTGGGGAAAGACTCCAAAAGATGCTTTTCTCAAATGCTGATGTATAACACTAGACGTGGCTCCTCTCTAAGACCAGGTTACATAATATGCTGTAACACTTGGGTGTGCTGACACATGACAGTATAAAGCATTCACCAGCTACTAACCTCTATTTTGGGGTCTTTGAAGTGACATCATCTCTGACCCTACTGGAGCTGGCACACAGGAAAGATGATCCTGCATCAACATGCCTGAAATTTCAGTGTTCTGCCCAGCTGCTGTCAGTAACATACCCAAAAACTAAATTGAAAATTACATAATAATTGAAAAAAACACTGACCTGATTTTTCCCCCTGGTTCATTCACACATTTAGGAGTGAAAATGCTTTCACAGCTGATGGCTCAATGTAGACTGGTTTCCATGCACCCCAGAGCTCTGAGAGTCCCAATGGATATGTAATTGTCAGAGCCATTGTGGGTCACCAAACAGAGAGGTTATTTCAGTCACTGCACATTAAACTCCTGGGAGCCTCTAAAGTGAGGATTTGCTGCCACATAAAACTGGTGTGGGATGGGCTTGGGAGCCAGGATTTGGAAGCATTTCATCAGAGCATTTGCAAGCAAGAGCACCAGAGCCATCAGGGGCTTTGGGACAGCCTGGACCAGAGTGGTGAGGAAAACAAGTCCTTTTGCTAATGGAACAACTTTATTTTGCTTCCTGTTCAGAATGATGCCCATAAGACATTGCCTGGAGCCAGAAGCTCTCATCTACCACACGGGCAGAACAAGAGAAGAGGGCTCTGTTATTCAAAGTTCATTTAAAAATACTTCTATGACTCACAGGGAAGGACAAATTAGCTTAATCTTGCCAGCTCTTTGTGGCTTTTGTTTTTTTGTTTTGTTTTGGGTGTTTTTTGTTTTGTTTTTGTTTGGTTTTGTTTTGTTTTGGTTTTGTTTTTTGCCCTAGGAGTCTTTAATGCTCATTCAAAGGTGTGAGCTGGGCATCCTGAGGAATGGTTTGGGCAAATTAGAGGGACCATGCTGTGTGAAAGCTGGGGATTTGTCTTCCAGAGAGTTTTTTGCCTACTAGACCCTTTCATGTAACCTACCCCAGCTGAAGCACAGCATCACAGCCTCTCATTTTGCCTCCTTATGACTTAAAATAAGTGAGATAAGGGCTGGATGCTGGTGCAATGACTTTCACTATCACAAATTTGTCACAGGTTGCCACCTGAAGGTGCTATTATGCACCTGTTGGTTTTGTTTTTTGTACCAGAAACATGGGCTTCTTGTCACTAGGGTGAATTTCTTCTTGTTTTTAAGCAGAGGTCCCCATGCCTTCAAATAAGCAAATACCAAAGGTGGCATCTCATACCCACTGAAAACCAGTGGTTTGGAGAAAGATATTTTATTGGGATGAGAAGCTGAGCTGTGAGAAACAGATATTTGTTTGTTTGTTTGTTTGTTTGTGTGTGTGCCTTAGCTACAGAACCCAACATTTGTTAAAAATTTAGGTCTTGCCCTGGCCAAGCTTAAAATTTGTAGCTTTATTTCAATAACCCAAGAAATAAAAGAAAAAAAAATAATTCTTGTGTCAAGCCAAAATGTTCCTTTGGTTTAAAGAAAAATGTTTTATCTTCAGGCAGAGGATGTTCTCCAAATTTACTTATTAGAGCTTTGTATGACGAAACCCTAAAAATCCTTTCTGACACAGAAAGAGAGCCCATGGCTTTCTCTCCAGCCTGCAGATTAAATTTCCCAGTATTCATAAAATAATAGAATGGTTTGGTTTGGAAGGAACCTTAAAGATAATGTAGGTCCAACTTCCCTGACACCAATGAGGATGCCATGGAAAGGGACACCCTGCCCATGGCATATTCATGCTGATCTATGAAAGATTTAATAGAGTCAGTAGGAGACAATGAAAAATCCCTTTAACAGGGTGACTCAGATGGCACATTGCAGCCTGTACCTAGACTGGGAGTATATTTTGCACAGAGCTCAGCAAACCATGATGCTTCCCACATTTCTGCAGCTGCTTTTGTGTCTCCTACATCTCACCTTCCCCTGGGGCAGCTGAGGCTGGGTGCTGCCATCCTCAGCAGCAGGAGGAGCTGTGTGGCTGGTTCAGGGGGCAGCACATTGCCCCTGCAATGCTGACCTCAATAATCCAACCCATGGGGCTTGGAAAGGCTTGATTGTGAGCTGAGGTCTTGTGGTTTGAGGCAGGGAGATGGGAGATTTTCAGATTGCCCCAGGAAGAGGAGGAAATCACCTCATTGCCCAAATGAATGCACTAGCCATGAAAGAAAGGGATGTTGGTGTGTGTAAGGGAGAAACAATCATAACTACATTTTTGGGTAAACTTACTCCCCACTGAAGATAAATAGTCTGGCCTTCTCTGCTAAGTCACAGCCTCCCATTCAAATCTTTGGGTTTTCTGTTCACAGAATGACCTTTAATTGTGTTAAAGGCTCTGCAAATCTCTGTTTTGGAGAGCCTGGTAGCTAGAATGGAATGGCTCCTTACGTAAAGCCAAGAGACATGAATAGTTCAAGGCAGCTGCAGGGATTAATGCTTTGCAGGGCAGCTCTTTGTCTTGGGCCATGGAGAGGACTGGTATTTGGCACTCTGTTTTCCTGCATATTTTATGGTCTGGAAGAGGTCTTAGCAGCTTTTATAACGCAGTCACTCCACAATGGCTCTCTTCAGTGGGGCTGAGAGCCCCTTGGTATGAAAACATGCACTATTTCCCTTTTTGCACGGGCATGTGGGACATGGGGCTCTCCACCGAGGAATTCCTTCCAGGTAGAGGAAAAAGACTTGCTGCTAGGATCTGAGGTTCCAAAGGTCATGAGATTCAGGGTGGAGTTGTGAGTTTTGGCAAGATGATGCATGGTTTTGGTTTGGTTTCTTTTTTCAGAACGGGAACATGCTCATGTGCTGAGCCATTGGCACAGAGCACTTGGGGTCTGAGACAGTGACCAGTGCAATGCCAGACCCAGGGATACAAGGACAGCCCCTAACAGACACCAGCTCGAGATACTCAGTGGTAAAGGAGGTGACCTTGAGCCTTGCAGGGTGATTTGATCTCTGAGGCCAATTGCTACTGCATGCACTGAACCACTGCTGGTCGCTGCATTTCAGGCAAACAGAAAACATCTTGGTCATTCCTCCTAACTACAAAATCTTGCTGCTCTACCAGCTCTGACTCCAAATTTCCTTCATGCTGCTTCTTTCTTGTAGTTTATTTCTTCTTTTCAGCATATATTTGCTTTCCACTTGTTCAGTGCAGGAGAGAACAGCATTTCTCTCTTCTGGCTCAACCTTTGCCTCCCAAAATCTTGCAGCAAGTCCAGCCACTGCTCCCACTGAGATGGAGGGACAAATCATGTGCAACCTCCTTCTGGGCTATAGGAAATCTGTAGGGAGGTGGTCCCATTTTGAAATTTTGTAGAGAGGAAATGCACATTCCGTGAGATCATCCACTGTGATATCTGTTGGGAGGAACTGGAGATGCCATGTGCAGTGCTCAGCTCACCCAAACCCCATCTGACAGGAAAAGGAATTCCTGTGCAATAAAAATTAAGATAATTGCCTATGAAGAAATGTTTCATTGTCAAGGGTATTTTCATACACATTAGTGGAGAGGAGGTCAAATTCAGAGAACATAAGATCAAGTCCTGGAAGAGATGACTGTTTTTGTTTGAATTACCTTTTTTTCTTTTTTTCTTTTTTTTTTTCTTTTTTTTTTTTTTTGCCACAGATGAAATCTTTACTTATTTTTTCTGTGGAAAGCTTTAAAGTTCTAAAACTGTGGAATCTCTGAGCAAAGAGAATATAAGTGTTCTCTCTATCTATTCCACATCTGTTGAGGAAGATATTCCACATATATTGAAGAAAACAGCTTTTTTTTTCCAGCATCTCAAAGTGCAAAGCCAAGCAGTTCACCTGGCTCCATCTGAACCCCTAGACAGACCTGCATACCTCTGAAGGTGAGGATATCAGGAATATGGAGTTTATGGAGCTGGCTGTGGACAAGTATTTGATCCTCCCCTGGTATCTGTTCTGATCCTGCATAAACAAACTTCATGTCAAGGGACAGTGAAAATAAATTGTGATTTTCATGTTAAAGAGAGGGAAAATTAAGAAAAGGAAAAATGTGGAAGGAATAAGAGGTACTATATATTTTTGGGCTTTTGTGGCTAGAGTAAGGGCAGCTGGGTGGAGAATGAGGGCAGAGACATCGTAAGAAATGTTTCACCACTCTGTCCTTCCAGAGAGACCTCAGTAAGTTTGACACTGAGGCACCTTGGACTGAGCAGCAGTGGCTGCCTTTCTGCTCATCTCCTTCAGCTGCACTCTCCAGAGAACTCTTTTTTCCCCTCTTTGTCTCCTTCTTAGTAATATCTCCTTCTGTTTGTCCTTGATTATAACAACTGAGAATGTGTTGTCTACACTGGGTTTTTGAATGAGTGCCTACTGGGCAGCTGGTGTTGTTGGCATTTTGGTCTAGACTGATGAGAAGAAAGGAGAAGGACTTGGATGCAGGACTCCAAAAATTGAAACCACCTCATTTTTCATCCCCCTTGATTAACCCGCTGGTTTATTTGCCTGTAACAATGACAAATGATGCCACCAGCTGATGCTATCACATTTGGCAGTGTCATCCTGGTTTTGAACTCGTCAATTAAAACTCCACATTTTATGGTAATGCTTCATGAGCTCTTGGGGGAAAAATGTCTCTGGCAGATACGAGCTAAGTAGGAATCTAAAAGGTTCCCAACAGTACAAACAAATAGTTCCTTCACGTCCTACTATTTATCCAGAACTACTAATACTCACCAATGCTGCTCAGTGCCATGACTGCAGGATGTCTGTGTTTTATTCTCATCGGGTTTTTTGTCTGCTTTACTGGGAGTCTAAAGTTGAAATTATTTACACCAGTGTAAACTGGAAGCACTTTCACAAAAATCGACTGTGTTGGCTTTACAGTAGTACAGGCTCCAGAAAAGCCAAAAATGCCTCATCCAAGCAGCTGAGGGCAGGTGGCTGCTTTTTGAAGAAGAGTTTTTCCACTTAAAATCTGGTTCCTGCCTTCCTGACTTTTAGGAGAGGCTCTCTGAATGCAGAAGTCTCAAACCAAGAAAGCAAACTAAAACTCCAAATGTTGTATTCTTCTCCTCTTGTTTTTGTTGCCTGAGGGGTGGCTGGGAAGGTGTCTCATGGTTGTTGAGTTTTCAGGTCAGATACTGCTGAATGTCAGGGCTTTGCAAGGAAGTTATGCCTCTTATGTCCATTAATGCCAGCAACAATTTCGGTCTCCAGGGTGCTCTGCTTAGAATGGACCAAACCCTCTCCTTTCCTGAAATATTTTACATCCAATGGAGAGGAACACACACCCCAAATCCCCCAGACTACCTGGCATGCTCCACTAGGGGATCATGAATCCCACCTACTGTCCTAAAATCCAGTTTAATTGCTACCATGAACTGAAAAACTGAATTCAAACTTTGACCCCGCAAGGTCTGTACCCCAATCCTCATGTCTCTGGAAGACAAAGAACACATCCAGGATGAGGGGATAGGGGGAAATCTTCAGGACAAGCTCCAGGCATGGCTCACAGGTGAGTAAATGTTTCCCTTGAGTGGTCCCCTACAAGACAGGAGCAAGAAGACAATTTGGACATTTATGCTTACCCAGGCACAGAGGAATGGGGGTTGTGTTCAGAGCCACTTTTCTGGGCAACTGCTTTAATAAAATCAGGGATGTGATGAGCTCTGCAGTACATGGAAGAGGAGTCAGGAACCACACAACTGGGGCGGTGGAGGAGACACAGGTAGATCTAAATGGCCTTGAATTTGACATGAAGTTTAATTTTTGCAGGCAAAGCCAGTAGAATAAGTGACTGTAAGTCTGACCTGTAAAATGCAAAGTACTCATCCCCCACCTCCCCCTCCTGTGGTGCTGTTAGTAATTAATTCAGCACATCTGCTAATGCTCCTTGTCTCTCTCCACTGCCCATGGCTCTTGTTTAAATGTTAATACCGCATGTGCTACCTTTTATCTGGAGATGAAGATGGATTGCTGTGTCAGACTGGATTTAAATTCATTTTGCTGTTAAAAATTTGTAATTATATTGAAAGGTTGTATGAAGTCCAAGACCTCTCTGGGCTACTGTGGTTAATTAGCTGCTACAGATATTGCATTCAATCAAATTGTTCTCACTGCATTAAATCTGGTTATTAAACACTTGAAATAGTTGAGACATTAGCAATGCTTGATGGCTGGAAGGTCACACTCTTCGTTACTCATCCAGGCTGTGTGTCAGGCAATTTAAGTGCAAATGGATTTGTGGGTTGAAGAGCCCTCTGAGAAGGGATTTGGTAATGGTTGGCAGGTTTGCACAGACACTGAGGATGCCGTGGGAGGCTGGGACCTTCACGATGAGATGGGTTCTTCATGCAGCAGATCAGGTCAGGTCTGTCCTTGCTGGCAGGATCCACCAAGCAAACAGGGTTTGTGAGATATCTACTGAAAAGGTCCTGGCAGGCTCTTTGTAGGAAGGGAGAGAATTGCTCCAAATAAATTCAGATGAGAGTGAAGAGAAAGCTTTCAGTGATTATATGAAATTGGGAAGGGAGCTAGCTACCACACATAAATGGAAATGAATGTCTTTGTGCTAATACACTGCAGAGCACTGACCTTTGACAAAGCCTTGTGACCAAAGGGAGATGTCTCTTGAAGGTGGCACCAGCAGACAGAAGAAAGCTCCTGGGTGGTTCTCAGGGCTGTGCCCAGTTTGTTTGAAACTGGGATGATGTGGCTGAGACCCGTGGGTACCTCACACTGACACCTTCACCTTAGACCTGGGGACACTGAGGCAGGAGGGTCGTCAAGGCCACAGACAACAGACATCTGATCTTTTCTAGAAATTAACCCAAAGCTTCTCCACTGCTCAAAGTGCACTTCAGTGCTTCGTTTGGGGTTATTAAAGGCAGCTCTCAGCCCCTCTCTGCAGGGATGCTGCTGCAGCACCGGGTCTGTATTTCAGAGCAAAGCACAGATCCTCCCTCCTTGGTAGCTCTCACCTGCCACCTCCATGTCCCTAAGTGAGGAAGGCAGTGAGCACTCAGATCCCCCAAAACACTTCAGCAAGCTGTACTGCACCCCAAACCTTATTCCAGGAGCTCCCCAAAAACCATCCCTGCTATCTGCTCCTCTGCAGGAACGTGCGTGCTTGCCTTCATCAGTTTTCTTTTGGAAAAACACAGAGAGGAGATGATTCCCTCTGCCTGCTCTGGCCATGTGCTGCGTCCCAGCCCGCAGCTGGTTCTCTTTGTGGGAGGATTTTGGCGGAGCTGCAGCGATAATTACACAGCTGGGCAGTGAAATCCCGCCCAGGAGCTGACGCCTGCCTGATCGCCGCTGCTTGTGCTCCGAGGCTCCAGGACCTGCTGTAATAACACAGCCACTTAATTAGTCTTTTCCTGAGCAAAGGCTTTGGAAAGCCCAGCAGTCGCAGCTTCCTAGATCCTCTTAGCTGTGTGAGTACACAAAACAGCCCTGATAAAGGGCCACAAAAGGAGCTTGTGCAGCAAGGCCTTGCCCTGCCTCAGTTTCCCCTTCTTGGCTTTCTTCATATCTGGTGTCAGGACAGCCCAAGTAGCACCCACTCTTTATTACAAGGACATTACAGTTCAAAGTGTCAGGATAAATCAATATAAATCAATATAAACATTTCCTTCTGTCTCAGGGCTGTCTGGCATTTCAACCACCTCTCCATTTCACCACGAGCAGCTCCAGCTCACCACCCAAGCTAACTGTGTGAGTGCATCTGAAGCCTGCCTGGGCTGTTATTTTAGCTTGTTTCTAGGTTTGTATCAATGACAGAGTGTCTCTTCTGTGTTTGGAGAATTCAGACTGAATTAACAGTGAGCTGAATCGCAGTAATTTACTGTGCCTGTGCTTTCCCCCTGTTGCAACTGGGAAAACTTTGCAGAGATTTAAACTAATTTATTCCCCTTGCCCTCCTTGCCTTGGGCTTAGGAGACAGCACTGTTAACCACAGCTCAGCTGACAGCATTGCACTGTGTCAAAGCTTAAATAAACTTTGCTGAAAGTCAGAGTTAAAGGAGTGTAAAGCGCCATTATTATCAAAATGTGGAAAAAGAAAAGAAAACCCCTCATCTGCTCCTCTTCTTCATTGACCACCCAGCCACTTCATAATCCCTCATTATTCTTTTCTTGTCTGGACTATGAGAATTTACCAGCCCCTCAGACCCTCCTCCTTATGCCTGACCCATCCCCAAATCCTGACAATACCTTCATCCTCATAACCAGCTGCTGACCTCCCTCCTCCCCACCCACACATTCTTTACTCCTTCCCTTCTCCAACCCACCCCAAATCCATCTCCTTCTGTCAGCAGTCCTTGTCTTGGCTGATCTCTCCAAACATCCTGCTCAAAGTCCTCCAAGTTGGTATTTTTGCTGTGTGGCAATTCCATTTTTGCCTAAATTTGAGGCTCTTCACCTCTTCTCTTCCTGGCACACTCCTCCACTTGTCACTGATGTGTGGTTGCCTTCCCTGTTCTGTCCTTCCTATGCCTGGTTGTCCTCTGCCTGCTCTGGCAGGGCATCAAATAACAACCACAGAAAACTCCCAAACAGGCCCTGAAAGCAAGAAAAATAGGATACTTTAAGGGAGAAACACAGCCATAAGATGGCTCTTCTTAAATACAAAGCCTCCAAGATCTCTTTGGTTGGATGACCGAAATTCAAAACCCAGTCCAAATTTTTATTGCAGTTTGCTTTTCAAAGGTGCAGAATTAAACTCTGGCTCCAATCCAGATTTCCTCCTCTTCTGTGCAGTTTCTGGTATCAGTGTTGGGTCAGATCAAAGTTATCCCTGGAGACAGGGTGCCAACACCTTCATTCTGAGCTGGGTTTGCTGTTCAGTTCCACCTCCAAGTTCAGTGCTCAGAGCAGACATATATCAGTGTTCTTCATGTTTTGTTTAGTCCCTAGCACTATATTTATGCCAGGAGTTCACAATATCTATTTTTTCTTGCCCATCTTTCACATCCACATGTTTTGTGCCTAACTTTGAACACAGATTGTACCAATTCTTTTGGTAGATCCAGGGCCAGCAGCTTTAACAAAACTGAGTAATTAGGCATTTTGGGGGGCACGTACCAGCACCTTCTTCTCCCAGAACCACACTCCCAAATGTATTCCCAGTGCAAACACTGCTGAATCCAGACTCCAGATAACTTTTTTTTCCTTTGTTGCATTTCTTATTTCCTGAGAGTTGGTGTCTCACAGAAAATGCTCAAGCATTCCCAGCTCGGAGTTGTCTGTCCCCCAAGGCAGCTCCACAGCTCTAAAGCTTGGCCATGTGGTGGCCAAAACCAGACCAGGACCACCCTGAGTCCCCTGGGTGAGAAAAGAGAGGAGGGAAGAGAAGATAAAAGTGAGGGTATCATAGTCCCTCTAATGGATCTGCTTACAGAGCTCTTGGGTGAAATTGTTCATTCAAAACATTCTTTTTGCTGAAAATGCCTTTTGAAAAAAAATCAAAACAAGAATCTGTGGGAAATGTCCAATTTCAACAACAATTTTAAGGTTTTCATTGAGGAAGAAAAAGCTTGAAAAATGTGCAGTTTTTTGGCAAAAGTAAGCTAAGGAGTTTGGCAAAAACCCAAACAAAAACCAAAAACCAGAAACCCCAAATTGTTTTGGTTTCTGGCCAAAATGTTTCCAGTTTTTGATTGCCAGAAACCAAACATTTTTCGGTTTTTGCTTCTTGAATGAAAACCCCTGAACTTCTGCAGAAAAATGTTAAGATAAGCTTTGTTTTCACCGATTGTCTTTCATAGGAACAGAAACAATTTCTGCCTTTTCCCTTTTTCCACCGTAGATGGATGTGTGTGACTCTGGGACTGTGATGTTCCATTTCTGAGCTCCATTTGCCTGTCAACCTGAGCTGCAGCACTTTCTCTGCCTGGCTTAATTCCTCCAGCCCTGGCTGTCTGCCCACTTCTGGCTGTTCATGGGCAGCTTTGAGCATCCTCTGCAAAACACTTCATCTTCCAGAGATGTCAAGGAGTATCTGAGGGTTGCAAACACATTACAGGACTAGCTGGGCATTATGCAGGATCTGGTCTTCAAAAGTCTACCTTCATCTTGGTGGGGAAGCCTGGATTAGGCAGCACATCTTGGCTTCCCTAATTGTGATTTTTCAGCCTTGCTTGCCACCCACTATGCCTGGGATTACACCTGTCTGAGTGTGCATGTTCTGCATCGCTCTGCTCCAGCTTGGATACACTCCCTTAAAAACAATTACTTCATGTGGTGGATCTAGTTAACACTTCTTCCAGCTCTGAGCTGCCTCTGACCCTGCAGATGCTAAGTGTTAGCAGTTGTGCTCTAGTTGCTGTAATTCTCATTACCTCAGTGTAGACAAGACCTGTTTGCACCTTAAAAGCTTTAAAATCTTTTAGGGGAATCCCTACGGAGGATTTGATGATGGGGGTGTTTTTTTCTTCCCCAAAAATGCTGAGTGCCAGTATCTGCCAGTGCCTTCACTGGAGCTGTGTGAGATGGGCACTTGTGGCAGCTCAGCCAACTTTCTGCCCTTTGCCAGCCTGCTGAAGTCATCGCCAAATATAAAGCCAGGCCCTTGTGGCTTTTCTTCTTGGTTTCAGACGTGAAGGTGACCAGCTGCTGATTGAGTGTTGCAGAGATCTTTGGAGAACAGTGTGCATTCAGCTTGGAGATGAAGGGCTAAATGCAGACCAGTTGTGCTCTTGGCATGCAGCTCCTCCTCATCGCTGTGTGTTTGCTTTAGAAGTCTGACTGGCTGACATGCCCCGGCCGCCAGCTAATGCGGATTAATTCCCACTCTCCTCAGGCTTCAAGGAAACAGATTGTGGAGGGGTTTTCATCACAGGGGGAATGAGAGAAGCTAGCAGAGTATCTTAACCCAAACCACGTCACCCATTGCTTTCAATCAGAAAGGAGGACAGATGAGATTAACCTCAAACCCCCCTGGCTTCCTTGCGGACACTGCAAACCACAGCGCCAAGTGAGAGAGGAATGCAGGAAGAGGATGATTTTTTTTGTGGACATGTAAGGAACTGGACTTAGACCACCAAGCCCATTCCACACTGGCCACCGAACAGTCATCAGAGGGTGTTGACTTTTGACCACTACTGTTTTTGTTAACAGGAAAAATAAAACCATATGTTGCCTAAGTAGATGCACAAAACTTTTCTCCAAATCCCCACAGACAAACTGTCAGCAGCAAAAGTATTTACTTTGGTAATGCAGCTGGGCTTAATCCCAGCCCCATTGTGTTTGTGCATGCCTTTTCACCACGGAGCTCAATAACATGCTGTTTGTGAAGAGGGTGAATGAATGCATGCAGTATGATTTCGGTTATTAGGCCTATCGGTTACAGCCCGAGACAAAAGGCTGGAGTCAACAATGGTAGCACTACACAGGCCCTGCTCATGCTTCCAGTTAGGCTAAATGGAAATCTCAGTCATCAGTCACGTCAACTAGCCATCAGCTTGAGGTAGGACAGCAGGACTTGGCCCCGCCAGAGGATCCTCAGCTGGCTTAAATCAGCGTAAATCCAGTGTAGTCCAAGGAGCCACAGCTGAGGATTTTGGCGCCTACTGTCTATTTTTGAGCTTAGTGGTTGTTGAATGCTTAATTCTCTGGGCTGCAGGCTCCTGCAGCTGAGCCATGGATGTGCTCTCAGGCTGCTTCCTGCTGGCTGGGGGGTCACAAATGTCACTGAGGTCCCTGGATGGCACCTCCGTGTGTGCCAGCCCCGGGGAAGTCCCAGGCATGAGTGGAGAATGGGTTCAGACCAGCTCTGGGGAGAAGGACTCGGGGGTGTTGTTGGTTGAGAAGCTCAACAGAGCCCCTGAAGAAGACTGTCAGTGTGCACATGAAGCCCAAAAAGCCAACTGTGTCCTGGGCTGTGTCACAAGAGGGTGACCAGAAGGTCAGGGGAGGTCATTCTGCCCCTCTACTCTCATGAAGCTCCACCTGCAGGGTTGTGACCACCTCTGGGCCCCAACACCTGAAGGATATGAACCTGCTGGAGCGAGTCCAGATGAGGTCACAAAGGTGATCAGAGAGCTGGAGCATCTCTGCTGTGGGACAGGCTGGGACAGCTGGGGGTGTTCAGCCTGGAGAAGAGAAGGCTGCACCTTCCAGTTCCTAACAAGGCTTCAAGAGAGCTGGAGAGGGACTTTTGAGAAGGGCACTGAGTGACAGGACAAGGGAGAATGGCTTCAAACTGACAGAGGGCAGGTTAAGATAGGATTAGATATGAGGAAGGAATTGTTTACTCTGTGGGTGATGATGTACTGGCACAGGTTTCTCAGAGAAGCTGAGGCTGCCCCATCACTGAACATTCTCAAGGCCAGGTTGGATGGGGCTCTGAACAACCTGGACTAGAGGAAGATGTCCCTGTTTGTGGCCAGGGATAAAGATGATCTCCAAGGTCCCCTTCTAACCCAAACTATGTGAGGATTTATGACATGGCCTCATCAAAATTTGTGTGCAGAGTAACTCCGTGCTTGAACACTGTGAACACTGAATGTTTTAAACAGGTGCTGGGGGAGATCAAACCAGGCACCAAATCTGCTCTCTTGTGAGCAAACCTTTGCAATCATGGGCAAATCCTACAGCAGTAGGTCTGTGCCTGGGGCTGACTGATTTGGGCATGGGTCCATTCCCAATGGGAAGGTGCTGTCAGTGTACCCTGGCCCCCACTGTGCTGGACTGGTGACAGGGCATGGTGCACCCCCAGCACAAACGTGCCAAAGGGCTGTTTTACAACCTGAAAAGCTGGAGCTGTTGCAATTGTAGTTTGGAAAGGGGGTGGAAAACCACCTGTGCTCATTGTCACAGAAGAGCCATGACATTTCAGAATGGTTCTTTCTGACACAGCTGCAGCTGGAGGTGTGAAAGTAATCCAGCTCCCATGAAAAACTGTTTTGATGCCTTTTTCTTGTGCTGGAAGTGCTGCATAGAGATGAATTTGTAGTAAACAGAGTTGTGCTTTAAGTTTGAGGAGCCCTGACCATGGTTACCTTAACGCAAATTATCTGTTCCCAAAACGAAATAAGTGAGGAAGAGGCCAAATTTCTTTTGTAAAAAATACAAAGAACTGCTTTTCTCAGGGTAAAGGCTCATAGAGAAACCAGATGTTTCCAGATAAAAGAAGATCTGGTTCTGCTGACACTTCCATAAAACCTTTTTTTTAATATAATAAACTTGAGCAGGTTGCTGATAGATCTATGCAACACAAATTGTTCAGACCTGCAAAAAACTCATGACAAGATGGGTGATTTAAAATATCTTTTATAGACTTGCACAACAAAGTAAAACACCTGATAAAACTTAGGGACAGCCCCTAAAACACCCCTGTAAAATATGGGACACTTGTGTTAAGGCTGTTTGACACCATTTGCTTCACAAAAAATATTTAGTGCCACCAATTATTTCCATAACACCAAACCTTTGGGATGAGAAATTGACATTTTAGGGCAGTAGCAGAGAAAGGCAAGATGAAATTAAACCAGAGAGAAAGCCCAGAACCTTGGACATGCTCTGGTAACACACTTTCAGCATCACACAGCTATGAAGCTATGGCTGTGCCAGAGTATTTCCATCAGCAATAGAACCTGATTAAAACACTGACACTGTGCTGTGAACTACACAGAAGAGAAACCTTCTGTCCTGAGGAGCTGATGGGCACCAGCAGGCCAGGGCAGGACTGGGAGACTTTGCAGAAGGAACATTGAAGACAATGAGGCAACCATTAAAATGGAAAATGCTGGTATTTT
The DNA here is from genome assembly GCA_034336665.1 of Luscinia megarhynchos. Lineage (NCBI taxonomy): Eukaryota > Metazoa > Chordata > Aves > Passeriformes > Muscicapidae > Luscinia > Luscinia megarhynchos. Next base: position 5,971,098 of record CM067566.1, read on the forward strand.
TTCTGGTTTTCTGGGGAGTGGCAAAATGACTCTTTTGTGGAAGAATTTCAGCTTTCAGCAGAAAAAAATGATCCTTTTGATATTTTTTTCCCCCAAAGAAGTTTTCCTCTCTTTATTTTTTATTTAGGCTGCTGTTGCCACTGAATTGCAAGATTTTCTTCAAAATTTCTTGTGGGGCATGAGATTGGGAATTAATTTAAATAATTCTTTCCAAATGGAAGTTCTAAACCTCTCAATGTTGCCCTCATCCTTCTTCTCCTCCTCATTCAGGACTCAGTCCCCTATTCAAGATTGTCCTTGAGCAAAGTTGCTTGAAGAGACTCCCAATGCTTCTTAGCCCCACACATTTTCCTTTTGTTGCTTGGCAGTTTTCTGTCCTGCAGCCATGCCAAAACAGCTGCTCGTGGGTCGTGCTGCAAATGGGGTCTGTGCAATTTCTTTAAATCTCACTTATTTTGTTTCCCCCCTTTGGTGCCAAGTGTTTTCTTTCACTGACCTGCTGTACAGATGGTTGAAGAGGTCCTAAGGAGGAAAGCACCCAGGGGCCTCTTCAGCTGGCTTCACCTCTGGAAAAATGCTGCATGGAAGATGTTAGGGGAGCATTTTCTGGCCTTGTGTCACTGAAGCAATCAGTTCTTTGAGTTCAGCCGTGGGCAGAACAAGGTCTCCTCTGCTGATCTCAGTGAGTGTCCTCCTATGGCAAACACCTCCAGATGATGAAGGTCTGAGCAGCCCATCCAGGGTGGGTATTGCTTGGGAAAGGACATGAGCACGAGCTCCCAGAACAGTCACGGGTTGTTGGCAATGCCATTTTTGAGGCTTCCCATGTCTTTGCCTGGCCACAGTGGCCAGAGCAGGCTGCTGCGGGAGAGAGGGCTGAACCACAGGGAAATTATAAGTGAGTTAAAACATCCATGGCCTCCCCAAGCCGGCGAGGTGCTATTTAAAGGGCTGTATCATTCCCTGCTGCATCTTCTGGAGCTTTCATTAGCACGGCTGGCAGAGAGAGGGAGAGAGAGGAGAGATAGCGCCTTGGAGAGCTCACACAGCTTTCCACAACAGCTCGGCTTGAAAGAGCCTTTGACTGTGCATCTTGCAAAATGTTTTCTCTGAGCTGTCAAAGTAGGCATCTGTCACACCAGAGGGGTCTGGAATGCGTTATGTGTGTGCTGGAGCCGTGGGGAGGGGGCACAGCCTGAACCCCAGAGGTGGCACCGTGGTCCAGGGGGGATGTGTGAGGTCTAGCAAGTACCTCAGCCCCTCACACACAAGTGAGGGGTCTCTGCAGAGATCACTAATCTTTTGAACCCTCTTAGGTTTGCAAGCAGGTGACATTTTGCTCCGCATGCCTCAAAGAAGGGCAGGTTTTATTTCCCTCGGTTTTCTTCCCTTCCACAAGGGTAGAGCCTCCCTGCACAGGCAGGGACATGGGGTTCATGTGTCATGGGCTGGGCTGAGAACCCTCACAGAGCTTCCAGACCTGCTGTGGTCCTGTCTTGCTCCAAAAAAACTTCTGTGGGCTGGAAGCTCTCCTGCCCTGCTGTGTCTGAGCTGTTGAGGAGCAGGACACTGGCCACCACTCAGCCTTGAAAACATGTGAGGTGCTGTTGTAATTTGGGATTCAGTCTCAGGAGTCCATTTTCTGTGTCTCATGCCCAGCCCTGAGGACATTGAAGGCTGTTGAAGGGGGCTGTTCCAGTGCTGTTGGACACTGCTGGGAACCAGGGAAAAAGCAGCCTTGAAGCCTTGGGTTTCTCAGGCTTCACAAGGACAAGAAATAATAACAATGATTAAACACCTGCAGGGTGTGTGAGAGACGTGTTGTTTTGCAGAAAGCATGTTTTCAAAGAGGTGTTGCCTTCTTGGACCAATGAGTCTTTTCTATTCTGTTTTGCCCAACTACCCTATATTTAAAGGAAGTGTTTCTTTAAATAAAGCTCTCTCTCTTTTGCTTCTCCATTACACCAACTATGTTGCATTGTCCTTTTCACCACTCTCCTATAGCCTCAAATGCAACATTCCAACATCCAAATTTTCCTCAGGAGAAGGAAAGCACACCACAAAGCAAACTGTGGTAACACAGGGATGGAGAGGCAGGCAAGCTGCTTTTATTAAAACTCCTGGGCACGTCTCTGGAGCCTGCTGGAAGCTGTTTGGAGGCACTTCATTTCGAGAAGAGATGTTGGTGTCGTGTGCTGTCAGAAAACACCCCAGTGAGTCCTGATCACGGCCAGAGGGTGTCCTTCAGAGCATGTGGGATTTCTTGGCTGGGCTTGGTGGCTTGCTGTGCTGCTGGAGCCCTGCTGATGGTGCCAGGCTGACTCGGACAGTGCCAGGTGCCAGCCGTGTCCCCAGGGCAGCCCAGGGAATGCAGGCATAGTGTTTCCATGAGTAAGCCTTGCCTGCAGGGGTGCGTGCTTGCAGGATGAGGCCATGGAGCGAATTGGTGGCCGAGCCCCTGCCCTGCTGCAGAGCTGACGAGGTACATGTGATGTGGAGCTGGGCAAACCACGCTCCAGAGCTTTTAATTTCACGCTTCCTGAGCAAGCACACTGCTCTGGGTGAAAACTGCAGGACTCTGGGTGGGCTTATTTCTGTGTTAAAGCTAGCTTTCCTTTAAAAATAGAAAAGGCTTAAAATGGGAGTGATGCTGAGATGGGGTGGATTTGCCTGTGGGCTGGGGCAGGTGGCATCTTTCTGGTTTGCACAATGTGGTGTGGTCCTGCCCTGTGGATGAGACACTGCACATCACTGAACATCCAGAAATGCACATTGCAAGCATCTTGCTGGGTTTGAGCTGTGGCCTTTCCCTTCTAAGCACACTGGGTAACAAACGAGGTGTGAACAGGGGCAAGGAGTCCCCAGGCAAAGTCAGAAAGGTTTAGCAACCCCAAACAGCAGGTCCCCATTCAGGTCCTGATTGCAGTCTCATGTCATGTTAACATCACATAACTGGAGCTGATGTGCTCCCAGAAGGACTAATTAGTTTTGATTTTGGATGATGCTGATGTGGCCAGACCATTTCCAGGTCTGAGGTCACCTCTGGGATCTGTGCAATGTGCCTTGTGCTGCTGTGCTCCCAGGTGTGCACAGAAAGACACTGCTCTAAGTCAAAGGAAAGAAATGTAGTAGTGAATGTAGCAAAACTGTTTGGGTTTGTAAATGTAATTTCTTTTCCTTTCCTCTAATACACTGACTGCCCTTTAGCCCTAAACACCACCCTGGAACTACAAATCCTTACCAGATTTCTAGTCCTTACCTGGCTTCCAATCCTGTAAACCCATTTTCCCCCATCTAGCAGATAGCACATGGAAAACTTTGGGTTCACAGTCATACTCCCTGCACGGATGTGAGTGCAGTCCAAGCAAATAAACCCTGAGTGCAAGCATTCATACATGAAGAACTTCACACTCGGAAACATGACCACACTCAATTGCTGCCAGAGTTTTAAAGGCAGCTTTTGAAAATATTGGCCCTGCATCTTGTGTTTCTGCAGCGAATGGTTTGATTCATCAGGGAAACACTAGGACTGCATCCTGGAAATGCAGGGAGCAGAACTGGGAATACACCCTGGACTGATTATCTACCAGAGGAAATCTTTATGATTTCTGCCTTTATTTGCCTTGTCTCTGTAATTACAAAGACTTGATATAGAAGAATATCTTTCAAGTATATGAAGCATATGCTCCCCAGAAACACTCAGCAGCAATGTTTTTGGCTCCTGTGACTAATGCTTGCAGAAGGTTCAATTTCCTGACCGTCAGCACCAGGTTTTACTAAGAATGAACATTTTCCTTTTATTTTTCCCCCAGTTCCCAAAGTATTATTGATAGTTGATTATTGCTCTTTTATGTGAGGTCATAGCAATTAGTTTTGAACTGCAGACCTGCAAATGTGCAGTCTGTAAAACTCAGGTCAGTGTTGGAGTGCAGAGGTAGTATATGTCTATAAGGCACTCTGAGCCTGTAAACTCCACACTGGAGAAGTCAGGAGATTCCAGAGTGAAGAAGACCTGATCTCCAGTGCTCCTTTAGCTTTTACAGACATATGTCTTGTGAAGGTTCGTGCCCACTTTGCAGTGGTTTTGTGCAGGATCTGCTCCTTTCAGCTCACCAAAGAGGCACTGCTCCTGCAAGGAGCACCCACTCAGTGTTTCATGTCAGCCTCAGGGCTGCTCCAATGTGCTACCAAAGAGGTGGGACAGCCCTTCCCCTCTCAGCCTTGGCTATTTGGGGCCCTGCTCACCCCACAGATCCTTTCTCTCTTCTGCTGGCTCAGGGCTGTTCATGGGTCTTGCCAACTTGTCTCACTTTCAGACCTCTCAGCCTTCTTCCAAAACAGCTCCCTTGCTTTCCTCTGTACAGCAATCCCAGGAGCGATTTATGGTGCAATTAATGAGTTATATACTATTACAATGCATATCATGGAAAGGGGTAGAGCTATGGGATCATCTGCTTCATTGCAAAGACCCCTAAACTTAAACCCGTGGTTTAGACTCTCTTACACATTTGGGATGAGGGCCAGGATATCAGGAAAAAGCTCTTTACTGAAGGGGTGGTTAAGCATTGGAACAGGGTCCCCAGAAAGTGGTGGAGTCACCATCCCTGGAAGTGTTCAGAAAACAAGTAGGTGTGGCACTTTGCTCATGTTGTACTTGGTCAAAAGTTGGACTTGACGACCTTGCAGGACTTTTCCAGCCTTAATGATCCTGTGGTTCTATGATTTTATCAGAGGGAACATGCTCATGGGGACAGGGCCTCAATTTTAATACCTACCAGTGTTTGAAGTAAATGATCTTTCCTTGCACACCACCCATCCCTGACACTGTCACTGGGACACCAAACTGGTTTCTTGTGCATAATGCTATGAGAAACCCCTTGGGCTTCAGAAAGATCAAGGACACTGATGCTCCCAAATCACACTTGTTTCAATATTGATACAAAAAGACACTAATTTTATAAGTTATCGGTGTGTGGTGAGTTAAAACTCTTAAAGCAGTGTCTTGGGCAAGCTCATTCTGTGTGTAATTTTGAATTAAATTTTATACCCCCTCAGCTCTTAACTTTTATAATATGTTTTGATTCAATCAGATTTGCTTGAATTCACCTGGTTATATCCGAGGGCAGCATTTGTCCTTTTCTGCTGCTAAGGGTGGTTACACTTAAAGTGATCCTTGAAGGAAAAGGTACAACTAATAACAGTAAAATTAAATTACCAAATACCTGCCAATGACAAAGTGTTGTGGAAAACACTTTGATCTGAATAAAACACTTAGCTCTAAATGAAATATTGTCTGATACCTAGGCCTTTTCATAAGCAAGTGGAAACAAATGTAATTATGATAGGCAGAGAGAAAAATCAATGTTTTGATTTGAAAATTAGCCTGTTCTGGATTGTTTTTTCTGGCTGAGACAATCTGACAGCATTTTATGAAATATTTTGATCTGCTTGAAATTGTCTTTCTTTCTTTCTCTCTCTCTTTATTTTTTTTTACCAAAAAGTTGTATTTTTGGCTGAAAATTTTTACTGCATCCAGAAAGGGAAATTGTTCTGTCAAGGGTATTGTAAAAGGCCCCGTGTTTCATTGCCTTTTAATGGAACCTTAATAGAAGTTGGCAGTGCAGATGACGAAGCTGGAAGGCTGCAGTGAAATTTGAACAATCAGAAGTTGTTCTGAGGTTCATGACCATGAGAGAGCCCTCGAAGCCCATAACTACTCACTGGGCCATAAAAGTGGCTGATCTCATTTCTTCCCACCACGTCCTGTCCTTGGGAGAAATGCTCCCAACTGCGAGGAGCCCACAGGGGACCATGCCATGGCTGTTGGCTTAGATGGAAGATGTGCAGATACTGCAGTGAGGATGGGAAGGATCAGCTTCACCAAAAAAAAATGCATTGAAATCTGGAAATGCTCTTGGGCCTGTGAAGGAGAGGATAAATTTAATCAATGTCAATGTTTCCAGCTGATTCAGAAAAGCCTGACTATGCATTAAGCTGTAACGACCTCTGGCAGACTTTTAATCTAGATGTGAGCATTTTAACTTTCTTCTTAATGAGGAGCATGGCTTCTAAATCCTTTGAAACAGTGTCATCTGAATGGGTTGATGCTACCTGCAGCTTACATTGCACCCACTGGAAGTTCCTTGGGTTTTTGCTGGAGTATTCCTGAAACTAGAATTAGAATAAATATTCCCCATGGATGACACTACCTGGACTGGTACTTCTCTTGCTCTCCTGCACTGGTTATTTGTTCCTCTTCATTGCTGCTACATACTCAAAAGGCTTTGAGCTCTCAGTCTATTGGTTTGTCTATTGCAGAACCTTTAATAATGGTTATTTCCTGGTAGTGAATGCTGAACTTGGTCTAGGGGGACCTGTTTGTAGCACAGTTTTCTGCAATTACCCAAAATTTACACAGCAATTCCAAGCTTATTATATGGAGCACAGTATGTAATTACAGGCATAACATATTAGGTCCTAATAACAGCAAATATATCATTACACAAATCATTCATGTTCTTGTGCTGATATTTTTATATGGAGCAAGTGAATGCAATTACTAATAATGACAATACCCTTCTTACAGCTGCAGTGTAATTGGTGCCACTGTGACATGTAGCAGGGCAGAGGCAGGAGTAAGGAGGCTTTCACTAAAATATAGTCCAAAACCAAGATGGAAACCCTCTTTATAGTTTATATATAAAAATTTGATTGATCAACACCAAGGAAGAGGGATCCACATTTTCTTGCTTAGATGATGGACCTCCTAGTTATTTATGGGAAGGGGAGATCATTTTCCAGAGTTGTGGAGGGAGGGAAGGAATCCTATAAATGCAACAGCAAAGAGTTGAGGCAGCAGGTCACCAGGTGGGCTGTGCACATGGTGTGTCTCACCTTCCAGCTTGGAAAAGCTGGGCTCAGCCCAGGATTTGTAATAAAAGGGCTTTGAGCCATGGTAGACTTCCCCTAAAAGGTGCCCAGTGATCCCTGCCAAAGGCTGTAGGGAGAAGGTGCTAGTGCTGGCATCTGTCAGACAGCCCTGGGTGGGCATTAAGGACACAGAAAGGGGTTCAAGGCCAGTCCTGACCTTTGCATGCAGCTCTGTGAGGGATTTGGGTTCATACATGTGGGTTTATGAGGCTTTAAGAGTGATTTTATGATTTTGTGGGTTGATGCACATTGGTTAATGGGTTGATAAAGCACTGCTGTCCCAGCACTCCAGGATGCACCATCTCAGCCCTTGGTGGAGGGTAGAAACAATGCAGATTTCTTTTTCCTGTACTACTATATCAAAAAGTTCAGGCAATGACTTTTGTTTCAACATCTACACATTTATATCTGCTGCATAGTTTAGGCTGAAATTTGTTTCCTTTGCTGACAGGTTAACCTGCTTTCTGGGGTCTGTCTGCAGCAGCCCACCAGCACCTGTGCCAACACTAACCTGGATTTACAATGCTGAGCCCCCATTTTCCACGGCAGACAGGGTCAGCCACTCTCATTCTGTTCAGGTCTCCAGAGCACTTGGAGGTGACAACAGGAGGAGAAAAAGACAATGGGCTGGGGTCTGCCTTGAGGCAAATCCTCAGGGACACATGGTTGGGAGTTATTAGCAGGATCTAGTTTGCACTTGGCCACCTTGGTTAGGGGAGAAAATTTCTGTTTTGCCACCCTGTTTTGGCATGGAAATTAGTTAGAGCAGAGATGATGAACAGAACCATGGCAGCTAGAAGCAGCCTGCCAAAGTGATTTTACCCAGCCATGCCAAGACTGATGGGTTAGCTTGAGTGGGAGTATTTCTACTGATGTGGGGCAGAGGGAGGAGATGCTCAGCAGAGCCTGGCGAGGGCTGTTGTGCAAATGTAGTTGTGTTGGTCTAGAAATCATATAATCATAGAATATCCTGAACTGGGAAGGGCCCACAAGGATCATCAAAGCCCAGCTCCTACCCGGGAGAAGCCCAAAATTCACATGGTGTGCCTGACAGCATTATCCCAACATGTCTTGAATTCTGTCAGGCTTGGGGCTGGGGAGCCTGCTCCAGTGTCCAACACCTTCTGGGTGAAGTACATTTTCTTAATATCCAACCTAAACATCCCTTGACACAAGTTCATGCTGTCCTTCACGTCCTAATGGTTGTATCCAACACTGAAAGCCACTTTGACCTCAGTGTTCAAAGATAAAAATGGTAAGGAAAGGTCATATTACTCCCCTGCATCTCTACTGGCCCCACTAACCATGAGCAACAGTAAATCCTCAAAAGAAAGGGATCTGGCTTTGTGGGGCAGGTTATTCCACACATCTTTGAGACTTCATAGACAGCCTTCACAGTCTGCCTTTCAACCCCTGGCAACTTCAAGCGTTATATAAGTGGTGATACAAAACATGGCTTGAAAAAGTTTGGATTTAGAGGTGCCTGCAGGACAGAGCTCCTTGTGCAAGAAGGACTTGGTAGCTGCAAGGACATTATTTAACAAGCAGGTAAACGGTAACTACTGCTGCAAATCCTGTGCAGTACAAGTCTAGCAGTGTTGTCACATTTATAAGATGATCCTTTGGTATCCTTTGGTTTGGTATCAGCTTGGCCACTAAATTCCTTCAGCAATTGCTAGATGATCTGAATTAAGGGGAAGAGCTGCTGCCCTTCACCCACCACACCTGGCACCTCTGCACTGGATGCAGTATGAGCAATGGGTGCAGTGCTTTAGAGCCAGGCAATGTTTTGGTGTGTGATTTCTGACTACATACGGCATCTGGGTCTAATATGGCATTCAGTATCTGTGAGAAACCCAAATACCTCCCCTTTACATAATCATCTCCCCTTGTCCCACGGTGGGTCAAGCCCAGCTGAGCAGAGCTGCCATCCTTTGTGGGGGCTGTGATCCAAGGCTCCTGTGCCCTCCCATCCCAATACATGGAGCTGGAGGTCTGTGCCAACTGGGAGCAAGGGCTTTGGCTCCACTGAGCCCAGGGAGGTGACAGCACGAGGGCTGTTTTGCTTTTCCAGCATGAAAACAAACATCATTCCCTTGTTATCTTCAGAGAGAGAGATCTCTGGGAGGGGCGGAGTGAGGCAAGGTCAGCTCTGTACCTCAGCTGACACCACTGTGTGCCTGGCCATGAAAACCTCCACCACAGTGCTCAAACTCACATGTTTGCCACCCCTTGGTAAACATTTATCCTCCTTGTTGTTGTCAGGGCTGGTTGGTGGAGCTGGGCTGAGATGCAGGGGCAGTGGCAGGGGTGGCACTGCTGCTCCTCTCGCCTTGCCTGACCTCCCTGTGATTCAAAAGCACCCACACAGCCTCTTCAGAGTCTCACTAACTTAAATCAGGGCAAACCAGTTTATTTTTTAATCTTTTAGGGACTATGGCTCTGCCATCACATACTGGAGGGTGGGAATAGCAGGGAATATTTAAGGAAAGTGAATTTGGGAATTTGTAAGTGAGCAACATGATCCCAAGGGTTAATATTTCCCTAATCAGAGGGACAAAGAATACTGTGTGACCTCAAGCCCCAGTTGCAACCCAGTGATGCTGTCCAGCTTGTGGCTTTTTGTATTTGCAGCCAATCCCTTATCTATAACAGGCATTGAAAGGAAAAAAAAAGGGTAAATAAAGCCTATCAGCAGTATTGTATCGCTGACTTTCCCTGCAGACCTTGCTTTACTGATAATTATTAACTCTCTCAAACTGAGAACCACTGCAGAACTCATAACTAAAATATGATGATATTTCTCAGGTTAAAAATGCTCAGTGAATGTTTCACTCTGCTCAAAGAAAGAAATACCCAGGGGGTTTCCTGTGTGTACCAGGACAACTTGGGGTTGTCCCCATGGCTCTTGCTAAAAACCCAGAGGGGAGAATTGCAGTGTGGCCATCTCAAAACTAATTGCTCTCCTTTTAGGTAATCTTGTGAGGTTGTTTTAGGTTTTTTTTTGTTTTTTTCCTACTGCCTTCCATTTCCCCTTTTCTCACTGTTTTCTCTGGCTGGGCCACACACACGAGGTCCAGTTGCTTGCTGGTTCTTGAAGGCAAATGCACTTTAAACCCAGTCCTTTGACATGAGTGCAAACAGCCCTGGAGCATTTCCTGCAGTCAGTGAGCTCAGCCCCTCTCCCCATTATAAGCTAAAAAGATGGCTTTAGTGTATATAATAAAAGACATCGTTAAAAACTCTGCTTTAATAAAGAAATACAAATGACAATCTAAAAATGTATTTTATTGGGCTGCTAATAATGACCAGCGGTGAGAGTGGAGGGGGGAGCAATATAATAAGCTCCTGGGAGGGGGTTTGGACACAGCTGTCCCACGTGCCCCAGAAACCTGGTAGAAGACATCTCGAGCTCACTGGCAGCCAGGGGACCTGGCATTGAGCAGCCTGGCACCCCAGGCTCACACCCTGCTCTGGTGAGCTCAGGCTTTGCACAGCAGCTCCCCAGCTTGGGGCTCTCCAGCCAAGTGCTCAGCTTGGGAAATGAACAGGCAGGCACTGAGGAGTTCAAGTTTTGCATACTAATGTCAGTAAAGCAGAGACTATTCCCCCCTTGCCAGTGACCCTTGCCTGCCCCATCCCCTCGCCCAGTGCCTGGCGATGCCTGGCCAGACCCACACTGGAGTAAGTCAGACACACGGGAACCTGGTTCACACTGAAGTAGCCAGGATGTGAATCTGGCCTCACAATTAACATTTCCCCTTGAGATTAACAAAACATGTTAATCTTCTTGGTTTGGAAAACTCATATTTTTTTACTTGAACGCAGAGCTCTGTCCCTCCATCATTAGCAGATGTCCTGCATACGAACTGCATTAGCTATAAAGTCTGCTTACTCCAAGCAAATGCTTCTCCATCTCTCCTCTTTTTTTTTTACTTCAATTTGAAGTGAAAGGTACAGTATAGGATTCAAATGCTTTTGCATTACATGGGTTTCTGACCACTTGAAAAACCCCATGGAAAAACTTCACAAACCTGAAACACCGGCTGAATCATTTTGCTGCACTTCTTTCTGCCAGGCTGAACTTTCTTATGATTTCTTTTTTTTTTCCTCTCTCTCTCTCTTTGCTTTACATGGCACTTTGCTTTTGCTTGTTTAATTTTATTTCTTTATTAAAAAAAATAAATTCATAGCTCCTGTTTCAGCTCTCACTTCATGTCAGTATTTCTACCCTGTGGATGTGTCGCACAGGCAGGAACATCAGGAAATTGCCCAAAAGGCAGAACTACAGAGTAGCTCAAAGGAAGAAGCAAACCTGAATGCCAAAGCATGGCTTGGTGCTGTCCCAGCTCTTGCCCACACCAAATGCTGGCTCCAGGGTTGCAGGCAGGGAAGTGCAGGCTGAAGAAATAAGAGGTAACTCACAGAAGGGAACAGAAATTGGGCTTTGTCACCGACAGCTGGTTGGCCTGCTTGCCACGATCTGAATGGCACCTCTGACTTTTCTTTGGCTCAAAGATTTAACATTAAGGCAAAAATAAGACACAGTGTAGAAGCTCCATCAAATCTTTGGCACAACAGCAACAACAACAACAACAAAAAATTTCTGTACACATGAGCTGAGAGGGTAACATTTCCCAGTTAAGCAAAGGGAAAAGTGCTAAATAAATTGCACATACTAAAAGGTGGCTGGCTTAACAACAATAAGAAGCATCCCTGTCCTTTTGTTTTTTCTTTTCCTTTCCTTTTTTCCTTTCTGTTCCAGAGATTAAGAAAGTTCCTTGGCCAATCATCATCTCCAGTAGGGGTTTCTGCAAAAAAGCTGCTTTCAGTCTTCATCTGGATCGTGCAACCTTTGCCAAGACCAGATGTAACTCTGGTTGGAAGCTCTTCAGAATCCTCCCTTCCTGGTTATTACTCCTGGAAAGAGAAAGATGCACCATGAGAACAGTGAACACATGGAGCCCCGGCGGCTCCTCGCACGGCCGGCGCTGATGCACGCGGGAGCATCCTTGGGGAATGGATCTGCAATTTTTAAGAGCTGGGCTCACAGTGGAACCATCTGTAGGTGCCACAATGGAGGCCAGAGCCTGCACAGAGGAGAGGGAGTGGCAGACAGGAAGAGGAAGGCTTGGGGAAGAAAAACAACATAGTAATTTGGTGCTGGGTCCAACTCCTGCCGCAAGAAAAAAATAAAATTAGAAGTGACGGCAAATACCTGCTATTTTCAGTTCAGGAGCTGATCTCAGAAAGCAAAGGAGTTGCAACTAGATGGGTTTATGCAGGAGATGGACTTCCCTTGCATATTTTAGTTGTTGTATTGAGTTTTCTGCAGGAATGGCTGCTCAGTCTGTGGGACTGCAACAGGTCCCATGTATGCGAGTCACAGCCATGGCAGATTACTTAAAATTACACTGGGCTACAGAACATTATAGCCAGGTCCATAGGAAAATGGTCAACTCCATACCATGGCAGCTTTAGACAAGGAAAATCTCATCTAAGCCCCCTTCAGCATTAAAATAAACCACACAAATATCCCACAAACAATCGTCAGCATAGTTCAAAACAGAGGAAAATCCTCAGGGCCTGAGGATTTCATGAGATCACATCTCCATTGTCCAAACTGCCTTCATCACGTGGGCTCTAAATCCTCCTTTAAATAACTTCAGAATTAGAAACTTGGAATGAGATCACGTTTAGCTAGTGCCAGCGTTTCTTGCTTTTTGCCTGTGGGTTTAAGAACCTTTCAGAGTGCAGTACAGCTTCTGAAAGTCCTCTGGACACAGCCACCAATTCCCCTGGACAGGTCAGCCATCTTTCTGTCAGTCTTAACAAGGTCAAACTCCTTAAAGCCTGGCCTGAAAAACTTTCCTCCCCAGTCTGTTCTCTTTTTGTACTCCATCACTGGATATTGTAACATCAGGGTATAAAATACTAGTAACCTACTGGTATTTATTTGATTTATGACTATCATTAGTGCAGCTGCTGTGAGATCAATTATTACAGCTGATCATCCATGACAAGCTAAGGGACAGGGGAACCTAAAATCCACGTTTTCACCCCCTCCTGTCAAGTGCAGACACAGGGAAGCTCAGGACTGCTCCAGGACCATCAAGGTTTCTCTTGATAAGAATATTTCAGTAAAAGCACCCAGGTCATCCTCCATGCAATAAATGCCAGTGTCTGCTGGACCCCAGATTCCTGGAGTTGTCTCTGGACAATCCTACCTAGTGCTGCTCAGAGAAAATGTAGAAACTATTGCCCTAATCCAAGGCTTTATTTGGGATTTTGAATAAATGAGGTTTAGGTGGGAGAATGACAAACAGCCTTGTGTATTGCCAACGTTTCTGTTGGGAAACTTAAACAATATGTAATGTATATTAATAACCTGTAATAGAAAAGTGGGTTGTTTAATTTATCCCACGTTTACCTAAGGACAGAAAATATAAAAGAAGGGAAGCAATGACTGCTGTCATTAATATTAAAAGACAGCAGGGAGATCAAAAGCATTTGTGGGTTTGGGGCAGCAGGATGGCTTTAGGAGGAGGAGTCTCAGGGTCAGGTCTCTGCTCTGAAGTCTCTGCAATTGGGGAAGATCAACCATGGGGGGACAAGAGGGAACATGCACAAACCAGGCAAGGGCAGGTAAGGGTATTTGTGCTGTACCTTCCAGACACAGGAAATGGGAAGGGGAATGGAGAGATCCCCCTGCAGCACGATGGAGATGCTCAGCACACCTCACTGGCACCACTCCTTTGGTCCCCAGGCACTGCCCAACACTTGGCCATGGGTTATGTTTGGTTCTTTTATTTCCCCCTCCACCTTTTTTCACTCCAGCCAGGAGCTCTGAAGACAGATTTATGAGCCTGGGTCTGCTTTAAACTAATAACATCAGAACTCCCATGGCTCTTGAATTTGACAACTGGCCCAATGACCTTGGTGAGTTTGCAGCATCCCGGAGCATTTCAATCTCTATAAATCAAAGCACTTCTGGAATTGAGTCAGCCTTTGTTCCAGGGCTTCTCCTGTCTCTTCTACTCACATTTTCCTTTTGCTGCAGTTACCCAGTATCTGTGGGGTGGATCTTACCCTGTTCTTGGCAATACCTTTGCTATAATGGGGATGGACCCTATGCCAGGATCTTGCTCCCAACACAGGAGCAAATCCCTGATCTGTCTTTGTGTGCTGTGATGTGACTGCTCCAAAAATGCAAAGCCTTAAAGCTCCCTGAAAGCAAAGGGGTTTTTGGAGTGCTGTGATGCAACAGGGGAGTCCCACATCACATCCTTTTGTAAGGAAATCTTTGGGTTATACTTTTTGGGGTACTGGTGCTCAGTGGGCCAATGCAGGGTGTGCAGTGCCCTCGGGGTAGTGCTGCTCCCTCCCTGCCCAGAGTTGGGTGATCTTGCTCACGAACTTGCCATGAGCCTTAGAACCAGTGCCCCACCTGCAGTCCTTGTTTTGGGCTGCAGGGACATACAAGACACGAGTGATGAGCAAATTAATCTCGCTACCCTCTCCCTGCCTTGTTTTCTTGTTTACCCTGGGTGGGTAATCCTCCAGCCAGCATGCAGCAGGGATAACTCACGGCTGGGCAGACCCAGGTGCCCTCTGTCCCCCAGGGATGCTGTGCCATGGCAGATGGACAGATGGACAGGCAGCTGGAGCAGGTCCCTGCTCCCTGAGGTCCAGCTCCTCCCGGGAGCCCGGAGCTGGCGGCGTGGGGATCAGACTGGCTGGCTGCCCGCTCTCGCCGGCAAGTCCTAGCAGGGAAATGAAGCTATTTTTAAAGAGGAACCTCTGCTAAGTCAAACTGCAGGGAAAGGGAGGTCGAATCTCATTATGAGACCCCCTCCTCCCCACACAGGATGGGAAGCCACGAGGAAGAAATGCCATGCAGATCATCAAGGTTTTACTGTGCTGGCTCTGAATGGTTCTGATAATCAATATCAGATGATCAATAACAGCAAGACCCTGCAGCCAGGATCATCTGCACAAACCACGGGGTGGGAGCTGTGGCTTTATCTCGGGGCTTTGTCTAAATAAATCACGAGTCATGATACAGTGTTATCAAAAAAATATGCTCCAAGCAAAGGGTTTCAGTGCTGTACAAATCAAATCTGCCACTACCATTTCTCTTTTATAATATAAACCCTTAACTTGTTCACTCCTGCAAGTAAATAAGCCTGTAAAACGCCCTCCTTCCATTTAGTTTCAGTGGGAATAAGTGTTACCTACAGCAGGAGCTCTGCTTTTAGCCAAACAGCAATGAGGGGGCATCAAGGCATGGCACAACACCATAATAACTATTTTTTATAATGCAATAATTACATGCATAATGTCAGCCTTTTTAGTGCAGCAGGCTGCAACAGACAGAGAAGCTTTTCATTCCATATATGTTTCTATATCATTTAATTATCTGGGAAAAGATATACATTTTTAATTTTTAATTCCTTGTGTCTGTGCTCATCCACACACACAGGCACAAAAACAAGAAACTAAATTCCAGCCGAAAACTTTTATTGAGCTCCAACTGCTCGCCTGTTATTCATAACCCAGTTTCCTCTCTCACAAAGAGACCTTTCGCATGGTTTTGGTTTTTTTTTTAAATGTGTGTGTGTTTCTTTTTTTTTTCCTTCTGCCTCGCTAACAGCTGCTCGCAGTGTTGTATCCTGAGTGATGATGAGGTTCTGAAAGTGTTTTTTTGGAACAGATGGCCAGGAGAGAGCTGGGGAATGTGCCAGCAGCGGGCTGGGGAATGCGCCAAGTCCTGCAGTGACTGAGTACTCCGGGTTCCAGCTCGCGTGCCTTTCCCCTGCCCTCTGCCCCGAGTGGCGCCAGCAGGACTTCCCAGCTCGCGCTCCGAACATCTGGAGTCTGCGCCTGCCAGAGGAGCCGCCACGGGGGGAGGACGAGGCAGAGAGAGAAAAAAGGATCCCTCAGCCATCGCTGCCCGCCCAGGCCGCGGTGCTGCTGCCCAGAACGGCGGCTGCGAAGGGAGAGAAAAGGAAACCTGCCCCGGGTTTGGGTGCTGGGTGTGCTGTGCAGGGGGTGGATCCTGCTCGGTGCAGACAGAGCGGCTGTGGCTGTGCTGATGGCTGGGGAAATGAGTTCTGCCCCACAGCTTTGGGGACAAATCCTGGGGGGCTGTGATGCACTGCTCTGCACCCCTACAAGTGCCAGTCTCCACGGAGAGCCCCCAGCCATGAACCCCACAACCTTATCCTGACCCTGAGCTGCTCTCCTGCGGGGCACCAGAATACAGCCCTGGAAAAAAGAGACTGTGGGACCAGCAAGCTGGACACCAAACACTACAGAACCCCTGTGAGGCTTGCAGATGACTCCTGGCCACTGAGGATCATGTGCCATGCAGAAACAGGGCACCCTGGGGATAAGGAAAACTTGGACTTCCCTTTCTTTTGCTCTTGCACCCTCTTTGCTGCTGGAGAATGCTCCTGTCTGGAGCAGGGAGGTTCCCCCCCTTTTTCCAGGACTTCACTGTGGCCCCATCAGGACTTGGGGCTCTGCTGAAGGTGTTGTAACCCAGATCTCCAACGTGGTGCAACTCTTGGGTGCACACTTAAGGACAAGGCTCAGACCAGATCATTTGTATAACCAAGCAAGAGGCAGCTTTAAAGAATGAAAACTATCATCAGAATTCACCACCACCCCCCACAGTCAGCTTTTTTCTTCTTTTTTAAGAAAAGGCATCTGAAGCCTCCTTTGTTGCTTATAAATGAGATTTCCCATCACCAAACACCCTTGGTCAAGTCTCAACTGCAAGAACTAAAATCACCTTATAACTGTAGAGAGGACAGAGAAGGGGATTTTTTTTCCTAGTCAACTTTGAAAGACTAAAGCCAACTTTTCTAATTAACAAAATGGCAATAGAAAGGGGGGGATAAAACCACTCAGTAAGTTTCCTATTGCAACAGCAAAATATGAGCAACAACCTAATGTTAGGGACACAGCATAATTCGCCCCCAAAAACAAAGCAAAAAGCAATGCACAATCCAGCAAATGCAACATCTGGAGTCCCTGCCTGCCAAAACAAACTCCAACCAGCTACTTTTTTGTGTGAAAAGCTCACGGTGCCACAGCACATCGCAAGCAGAGAGCTGAGAGAGGCAGACACACAATAAAATGGAGATGACAGGAGATAAGGGTGCTGTGGACCTAACGTGGAGCTCAAGGAGCAGAGGTCTGTGCTCAGGATCCCTGCCATTTTTTTAAGAGAGAGTAAAAAAGGAAACTTCAAAAAACAACAACAAACTAACAACCAGCCCAAAGTCGATAATTCAGAGGAGCTGCTCAGTGAGCAGTGGTTTCAGAGACCTGATTAAAACCACACAGAGCTCACAAAAACGTGCCGATTCCAACATTAACGAGGGCGCGGCGATTTCGGGCCAAGCCATTGTATCCTCATCCAGAGACCCCCCAGGAGAGACATCCCTTCACACCACCTGACATCCAGAGCTGGATGGTCTCTGCACAGCCATCCCGGATCTGCAATTTCCCTCTGACAGCAGCCTTTGCCTCCCCTGTGCTCACAATTTGCTTGGCTCAAGGAGGAAGGTCCTCCCAACCCAGGCTTTGCATCCCCACTCCTATCTGCTGGGAATTACCAGAGCTCCTCAGTGGTACCTGCTGGTTTTGGCTTCATCAGCAGCTGGATGCGCTCTTGCCATCACCTGAGCAAATACTGCTGGAAATAAAACTGTACTTGTCATCCATAAGGGAATCTAAACTTGCAGCAGAACTATAACTTCCAGCAAGAAAAGCAAGGCAGAGCAGGGATTAAGACCTTGCCTTGGGTACCAAGCCTGGCTTTCTCTTCTGAGAGGGCTTTTGGAGAAGGGTTAGGGTCTGTGCCCTTCAAGAATGTGAAGAAAAGGCAGATTTTCTCCTGGTGATGCTGTTTCTGTGGCTTGGTGGTGCCTGGGAGGTGGGAGGTGCCCTGCCAGAGTTGCATTGTTCAGGCACTCTTGATGGGCTTGGGGCTTTTCTCCACACATCCACTCTGGAGAGAACCTTAGAGAGCAACCACCATAAATGGAAGGCTTTTAATTCTTAATTTGTTTTTTTAATTAAGGATGGGCCCAGCCCTAACCCTCAGATGTGAACACCCTGGGATTTGGAGCCACTTAAAATCTGGCTCCCTGTTTTCTGTCTTTAAGTTGTTCTGTCATTGTTTTACATATGCCAAGACCAGTCTCAGCCCACTGGGCACCCAAAGCCTGAAGATCAGCCCAGAAATGTGCTGAAGCCCCATGAAAGATGCTCATTTTCTTCTTTCCCTCCATTTTGACTTTGGGAGGGGACCCAAGACCTAACCAGCAATCTGCTAAAGCCTCACAAAGGATGCTCATCCCTTTCTTGACCTGGAGAGGGGTCCCAAGACAGCAACCAGCTGAAGCCCCAGAAATGACGCTTTTCTTCTCCCCCATCTTAACTTGGACAGGAGACCCAAGAACCAACTCTCACCTTGCCCCAGGGCTGGTAGCACCACTTCAGTGTCCCTGGGACACCACTGCCTGTGGCACCTCAGACCCCAGAGCGAGCCCCCAATTTCAGGCTGTGCCCAGGAGCTGCCCCACACCTCCCAGTCCCAGGCAGTGCTGTCAGCTGTGGGCAAGTGGTGCCTGGCACCGCTGCTCCCTGGGCATAAATACAGCCCCTGACAGCCAGAGGAAGCAACAGGCAGTGTGCTATTGTGTTTATTTATAAACTGGATTGCTGCAGAATGATTTGTTGGGCTAAAGAGGAGGAAAAGTGAGGAAACCTGCCCGAATCAGAGGCAGATCTTAACAACACCGGGGAAGGAGCCTGCTCCCCAGCTTAGCTGCCCATTCATCCATTAAAATCCTGCTGATTTATTATCCCGCCTGACAAGCAAGCTCAGAGAGCAGGGGGAAGTTCAATTCAAGTTTACAAAACTCTTTTTGTCATAAAAGCCTGAACAAAGACATCAATCACTCCTTTAATTCACCCATGTCACTCTGTGAGAGGAAAACTGGCAGAACGCTCTGCTTCCTCCTCCCGCCGCTTGACGATGATTTCACCTAATTGGTTCAGTGTTAAGTAACCTAAAGGAATGCAAGGCATAATTAGATTTAACGTTGTTTCCTCAAGATACCCACATGTCCTTCAGGTCATACATCTTACTAATGTGTTTATACATACAATGTCTCCATTAGCTACCTTTTTTTTGTTGTCGGGTGATTTTTCTCAAAGATAAGTGTTGGATTAAACAAAACAGAAAACACAGGCGGGCGACAGAGTTTCACAGGCTCTGCAAGGCAACTCAAGGTTGGTTTGGTTTAACAAGTAACAGTCCCAAGATGACTCTTAATAGGATCACGCTGGTGTTGAAACACATGATGGGCGACTAACGAGGAAGAGCCTGGCGCGGAGGATGGGGAGGAGAGAAAAGCTTTTGATTAGGGAGGAATGTGGTTATTACAAGATCAGATGGATGCAGGAGAAAAAGAGAGAGAGAGAGAGAGAGAGAGAAAGGAGAGGGATTGAAAAATCAGGCAAATTTCACAAGGTTTGGAAAGGAAGGATGCCACTTTGGATTTTTCTTTTCTCTTTTTTTTTCCCTCCCTTTTGTAACTTTTACCATTATTTAGGGGGTGAGTTGGGGGAGAGGCTGTAACATACCTTCCTTTTTTTAGATCTTCCTTCTGCTTGTAAGGTCCTAGTGCACTGCTCCACGCATTCAGAGAAGCTCATGTTACTGTGGTCAGCGCTGTAATCCAGGTCTGCTAGTCTGGCCAGGGAAAGGATATAGTTACAGGCTATTCTCAAGATGGCCAGTTTGGACAACTTTTGACCATAAGAATAGCAGGGAACCTAGAAAGGGTAACAGGGAAAAAGAAATAATTAAAAATTAGGCCAGATAAACAAAATACCTTGCTTGAAGCATGACAAAACAACTGTGAGTTATTTTTTTAGCAGTTTTAACATAAATAGAAACTCTAGTGATAAAATGCCATATGGTCCCAACAGGTTTTTAAGAAGAACTCCCCCGCTGATCTCCATGGGGATGAAAGCAGCATGAAGCCTCTTGATTTCAGCAGGGCAGTTCTGCTGAAAATGTGATGGCAGGATATAGGCTGGGACATCTGCCTGCAGCTCAGCTCCCTTCTTGGAGGCCCTGCTTCTTAGAAACCTGCCTGCCCATGCCCCCCAGCAACTTCTCTGAGCAGCTTGCTCCCCACAATTAGCTCCCATGTCATCACAGGTCTTGCAGAACGAGGCAATAAGAAGGTACGAGCAACTATATCACAACCTGGTGTTTTTGTGCTCAAACAACATCAAGTGTGACTTCCAGCCCATGCAAAAACATGATGTTGTTGAGTAGCAAGATCTTGAGGAGGCAGTAATTTCTACCTGCTTGAACACTCCATCATGGCACTTCACCCCACAGAAGAGAACAAAACAGAGCCTGTTTCAGGGAGCTGGGTGTACCTCATGCAATTTATTTCTTCACTCTTAAAGATTTCTACTGAATTGTGAAACATTTGAACAATTCAAACTAAACTGAATGTGTCTCAATAACTGAGCAGTATATGGTTCTTGCTGCAGAAGGGTGGGCTGCTTTTCAATCATGATCCAGCAAAACACTACATCTACACTAGATTTTAGGCATACAACTCTAATATGTCCAGCTTAAAGAGAGGTCTTCTGAGTTTGATAGGCTTGGGAACCCCATTTTCTAGCTAGCAAAATTGCTGAAGGTCACTCAGCCTTAAATGCACAAGAGTCTATTGCCTGTGGGAAACTGAAGCTGTGCATTCATCTGAAATCCATCCAAGCCCCTCAGGTTGTCTGGCCACCTGTCAAAGTTTTCATAGTAATCAATCATTGGAACACCTCAGTGTTTCTCTACCACCTGCCTCCACACCAGGCTCCAGCCTCTAGGGTGTCACACTCAGCTTAGGGCTGGAGACTTTTATTTCCTCTTGCCATGCTCATGCCTCAGCTTCTCTCTCCTCCGTGGGGACACAAAGATGGGATCACCCCCAGAATGCTCTCCCTGACTCTACAGAAGGTAAAACGGGTTCAGCCCCTCCACAAACCCCACTGCAGCCACACTCAGATGCCAGAGGAGGAGCAGAACAGCTCAGGCATACACAGGATTTCCCCAAGTGTTCTGACAGGCTTTAACTACCATCACCTCCACCACTTCAGCTACATGTGCCATCCCTGTATTTAGCAACCATGATAGATCTTTTCTGTCCATGAACTTGGTCTGCTAAGCTGAACCTCTGCTGATTTTGAGCAGCCACAATATCTTTTTGCAAAATATTCTCTCCAGTCTACATATTTTTTTTCTCTTTTTGCTTGTTTTGAACTTGGCTCCTACTGTCTCCCCTTGGGGTTCTACAGTTCTGTATTAGAAGAGAGGACAACAGATATTTATTCACCTCATAACATGAGGTGACGTGTTTTTACTTCACTATCATATTTTCAGCCTCTTTTCCAAAAGAAAAAGATTAATCCTCCTTAGCAGACAGTTCTATGGAAGCCATCCCATATCTTTGATGACCTTGCTGCCCTTTCCTGAACCTTTCCTACTCCCTTTGGAGCTGAGATGATCAGAACAACACAGAGTGTTCATGTTGTGGGTGCATATATCTAACAGATGCTAAAGTTCTCTGTTTTGTTTAATACTCCTTTCTTCCTAACTCCTGATTTGATTTGTGACTGCTGCCAGACACTGACCTGAGACTTTCCTTGAACCTTCTAGAGAAACCCCAAGGTCTCTCTTCTCTGAAATAATGGTCAGCTCAAGGTCTGTCACTTCATTTGTGGACTCTGGTATGTTTTTTTCCATGTGTATCACTTCACTTTATCTGTGTGGTATTTATTTCATCTGCCATATGATTAGCTAATCAATCAGAGTCATGAACTTCAGCACAGCTTGCACAGTCACAATTTCAGGTGGTGGGACTGGGACCTGACATTCCCTGTTTAAAGCAGAGCTAAGCTCAAAGTCAAATCCTGATTTGTGCACTCATGATGTTGCTCCCTTTTCCCCCACCCACCATTCCCTGCCTGTACTCTGATCACTAATCCATGCTCCTATCCAAGCTGTTTGGTTTCTTCTTTCCTAGGGAAGATCTCTGCCATAGTGCTTATGGAAACCCAAACTAATGGCTTGGATCACCCTCACCCATGAGCACAAGGAGTTTAGTACTGCTGACCCTATGGGCCATGTCTTGTACAGTTCATAGAGTCCTTTAGGCTGGAAAACACCCCTAAGGACATGGACTCCAACCATTAACCCAGCACTGCAAGGCCACCACTAAGCTGTGTCCCCAAGCACCACACCTACACATTTTCTGAACACTTCCAGAGATGGTGACTCCACCACCTCCCTGGGCAGCCTGTTCCTATGTCTGATCACCCTTCCAATGAAGATATTTTTCTAATATCCAATCTAAACCTCCCCTGGCAGAACCTGAGGCCATTTCCTCTTGCCCTATCACTTGTTACCTACGAGAAGAGACCAAATCCCACCTGGCTGTCCCCTCCTGTCACGGAGTTGTGCAGAGCCAGGAGTCCCCCCGAGATTCCTCTTCTCAGGCTGAGCCCCCCAGCTCCCTCAGCTGCTCCTCATCAGATCTGTGCTCCAGACCCTTCCCCAGCTCTGCTGCCCTTCTCTGGACATGCTGCAGCCCCTCAGTGTCCTTCTTGTAGGGAGGGACCAAAACTGAGCACAGGATTGGAGGTGTGAGATGGCTGAGGTGCCTCTGCAGAAACCAGCCATAAAACTGAAAATTGCCTTTTTTTTTATACATACCATCTACTACTGATACTCCTGAAAACACAAGGAATCACAGAACAGCTTGGGTTGGGAGGGACCTTCAGAGGTCACCTAGTCCAAACTCCCCCCTGCAATGAGCAGGGACATCAGACAATCTGTTTAAGAGCTCCTTTTTGTCTTACAAAACCTCTCTCTAAATCCCTGCCTTCCTTTTTTTTTTTTTTTTTTGCCAGCATTTTGCACCCAGCAATGCCCTTGCCCTCAGTACCTGGTCCCCAGATGCAATGAGCTGAGTTATTCTGAAAGCAAGAGCTTCAGGCACCACAAACACCCAAGTCTCTTTCGATGCCAAGGCAACAAAAACTGCAGAGACCCCAGATCAAACAGCATCAGGAAAGAACAAAGCAAGATGGAAACTAAAGTGGAAGGATTCAGTGAAATGTGGGAGTAATTTCAGAATTAGAGCAAGAAGGAAGTTAAATCAAGTGGAAGGAAAATAGACCATGAAATCCTTGAGGCTGATGCACAGACGCTGTCCAGTTACAACACAAGAAGGCAGGCTAATGTCTCTTTTCCTCATCTGTTTTGCTCTTTCTTTTGTGTTTTGGGATTTTTTTTTTATAAGGAAACAAAAAGAAACAAAACAAAACCCAAACTGTTTTGTAGGACGTGTTTGCTACAAAAGGCAAGGAAGATCTCAGTGCTAACACAGCTGTCAAAACCCTCAACTGGGATTACACAGCACTTTTCCCACACTAGTGCAGCAGAGCCCAAACTGGAGCTGCCCCTTTGCCCATGGGAAGAGGCTCACCTTGAGCTGTTCAGATACTCTGTGCTGGGTGCGGGGCACCAACATGAAGAGATAAGAGGATTTTTGCCATGGTAACAGTGTTAGAAAAACTATTTCACAGGAACCCTCCCTGTCTTGGCTCAGCTCCTGCCATTTTAATGTTTCCTTTTGAATTAAACATGGGAAATTAGGAGAGGAATGAGCCA
The DNA here is from genome assembly GCA_034336665.1 of Luscinia megarhynchos. Lineage (NCBI taxonomy): Eukaryota > Metazoa > Chordata > Aves > Passeriformes > Muscicapidae > Luscinia > Luscinia megarhynchos. Next base: position 5,994,799 of record CM067566.1, read on the forward strand.
CTTAGCTCAGATCCAGAGTCAAAACTTCCCCAAGCGTGTCTGTGTGCAACTCTGGTATTTTCTCTTCTTTAACATAAAGTCAACAGGAAAGAGGGGACAGATTTGTACAAACTGCAACGACACACCTGGATGCCAAGAAATCTTCAAACTCCAAGTTAAAACAGAGGTGGGAAACCCATCCTGAGGCTGGTGTGGCCCTGCAGGTGTAACCTGCCCAGCTCCCACATCTCCACACAGATATTTGGCAGGCAGTAATGTGAGCAGGTATCTGTCATGCTCCTGGCAGGGACCAAACCCTTTTCTTCTGTCACCTTCTTGCTCCTCAAGCCTGAATTGAACAGACTTCAGTGCTTTAGTGGGGCAGCTGTGAGCTGAGCAGGTCCACACAGAGCCAGGGGGAACCAGGCTTGAGTTGCTGTGCAGTTAATGAAAATATTTCCCTTATCTGACCTCACCAGTCTCTGCCCAGCAGCAGCACAGCTCACCATCTTGCCTGCAATATTTGCAATGATTTAAAGGAATTAGGAAGGAGCTCCAACTGAAATTTCACACCAATCCTGAGGAATGCAGCTGTCTGCTAGAAAGGCAAGGACACCAGCACCATCCTCGGCTTTGGGACAGGGTGAGCTGGGACCAGCAGGAACCAGAGCCCCAGTCAGAGGATGTCTGCCAGTTGTGTCTGCAAAGGGCTCTGCAAAGTCTCATGGGTCTTATCAGTGATCCCCAGGCTGGCAGGAGTTGAAGCAAGGCAAGATGAACGCTCCTGGGATATATTCCTGTGCAGAAGAGCCCTTCTTTGGCAGGGAAACAGAACGGGATGTGACCTAACAGCCTTTTCTACCCCTGACGCCTAAGATTCAGAGGCAGCGCCCTTGGAACAGCAGAGATGCTCCCTTTGAAGTCTGTGGGAAGCCTGCTGTGCTCCTGACCTGCAGCCAGCCCTCTCGAGCAAGGCAGGGATCCACTGCAGCCCCTGGAGTGTCACTGTCACCCACCAAAGACATGGGCTGGGAGCTGGGTCTGACAGGGCACAGGAGAGGAGGCTGGGGAACAACCAGAGATGGGTGAAAGGGTTCAACTATCACCCTGCCAAATGGGGGTACAGGGTATGTTCACTGTGATGGGTCTGCAGGGAACAACCAGGAGCATCCCGTGCATTTTAGGAGATCAAGCCAGTTCACATCATTGAGCTTCTGTCTGTGCAGCTGTGTCCTTATTAATAAGATACCACTTCCATAAACACCCTCTGGACTTGTACAGATAACGTCTGTAAAACCAAGTCTGCTTTTACACTGAATGAAAATGCTGGGGTAAAGAAGGGTGTTGAGTGCTGAGGGTCCAGATGTCTCTGTTACTGTGCTCAAAATGTGATTTAGCAGCAAAGATGTGCACAGATCCCCTCCACATGCAGGCAGAATTGGGCCCCCTGGGCACAGCAGGGAAGATGGGACAGCTCTAAGGCAGTGTTTGTGATGCAGAATAAGCCAAGCCCTCCTGACAGATAGTTCCTCAACATGCCATAATAAGCTGCTGAATCTACCTGTCTGCTAATTCATCTGGTTTATTTTTATGCTGGGAGTTAAAACACATCAGGGCCCCTCTCCTTGCCCCCCTTCCCCAGGAAAACATTTGGCTGCCTCTCCCCTGCATCCCAACAGGCAGCCCAGCGGCGCTGTCTCATTGTTTGTGCTGTGCTTCCTGCCAAAAATATTTCCAGAGGTTCATATAAATGTCCAGTACTTAACAGTTCTGGCTTTTGTACATCCCTTTCTAACCCAGGGTGAGTCAGACACTTCCTGGGGCTGACACACCTTGGGGGAACAGTGGCAGGGTGGGGCAGCAGGACTGGCAGTGTCCCTTGCTCGTCAGCCTGGGCACAGGGGAAGCCCCTCCTTCAGGATCTCAGATTATCTCCAGGCTAGCATCTGTAGAGCTACTGTGGATGTGTGGGTGCCTCATCCCAAAGCCAGGCTGGATGTGACTTTGAGTAACCTGGGCTAGTGGAAGGTGTCCCTGCCCACGGCAGTGGGTTTAGAACTAGATGATCTTTAAGATCCCTTCCAGTCCAAACCATTCTGAGATTCTATGAGTAAGATCCTTAAGCTGATGGCCTTGCTCAGAAGATCACTGCCTGTTTTCAAGATGTGTTATGTTGTAGAGTGTTTTTGGAAGGCCTTGGAGCCAGCCTTTTTCTCTTTCCACCCAGTTCTGGGGATAAAGTGAACACATCCAGGTCCTTTTGCTTCTTGCAGGACTCATTTGATGACTTGGTTGGTGTGTTCAGGTTCACCAGCAAGGTGACTTGGCTTCCCTACCTTGCTCTCAACAGCTGCAGGCCCTGAGTCCTTCTAATATTCCAGGTGGGACAATGATGACTTACACAGCTGCACGATGGAAAAGCCTGCAAGTATTCCTGGTACATCCTTTCACAGTCCTGCCAGATCCCTTCAGACCTGATTCCCAAATACCCCTGCTGCAGCACAGCAGCAACCAGGATCCACTCAGTGATGGCTGCTCTGTGCCACTGGTGTCACTACACTGACAGGACCTTTGGGGCAGCACCCTTGCTTTGAACCCAGCAAGGCCAGATCCCACTGTGGATACGTGGCATGGCTCTGAGGGACTGCTTCTGGAAAGGGCCCCACAGAATCACAGAACAGTTTGAGCTGAAAAGGAACTTTAAAGGTCATCTAGTCCAGCCCCCTGCAGTGAACAGGGACATTTTAACTAGATCAGGTTGCTCAGAGACCTGTCTACCCTGGACCTTGAATGTTTGAAAGGATGGGATATGTATCACCTCTCTGGGCAACCTGTGCCAGTGTTTTACAAGCCTCATTGCAAAAACTTTTTTCCTTATATCTTGTCTAAATCTACCCTCTTTTAGTTTAAAATCATTATGCCTTGTCCTATGACAACAGAGTGTACTAAACAGCTTGTCCTCATTTTTCTTATAGTCCTCCTTTAAGGGGAAGAGGTGAGGGGGCTAAAAAAATTTCCTAAAACCTTCTCTTCTCCAGGCTGAACAATCCCAACCTTCTCAGCCATTGACTTGATCAGCTTGGTGGCCTCCTCTGTGTTTGCTCCAACAGATCCCCATCTTTCCTGAGCTGAGGATGCCAGAGCTGGATGCAGCACTGCAGGTGGAGCCTCACCAGGCAGAGCAGAGGGGAAGAATCACCTCTCCTGACCATCTGTGGTGTCACAGTGCCAGATGTTCCACAGAGCTCTATTCCAGCCAGCAATGGGCAGCTATTCCATGCCATGAGTCTGAGAGACTTCTGCTTCTCTGCCACCAGAACCAGTGACAGAAAAGGGGCAGCCCTGTGCTAGCAGTGCAATCCCAGCAGTCTGAAAGAAAATCCTCATCCCTGCCTCACCACAGGGAGCAAAGTGCTCAGCCCAGGCACAAACCCAGCTGGAAAATGCCAACAAGAACAAAAGCTCAGGCAAAGAGGAGCCCCAGTCCTGACCGAGGTGCCTTTGCCTCTTGGGTGGGTCCCCACTGTCAAACAACCCAGCTCTGGTTCCCTCCCAGCTCCTGGCTCCCCCATTGCTCACATTACAAAAACATGAGTTCACTCCTTGGAGCGAACGCATTGGCTTCCTCCAAACAAAACCTAGGTGTGGTGCTGGGTGAGTTCACCCCAGAATCTCTTCCAAATGGCACTCTGGTGAATGCTGCCCCAGGCCTGGCTCTGCTCTGCTTTGGGCAGTGCTCCTGCACTTCCACTGATGTGTCACAGCCCCAAAGCCTCCTGCACATCCTCAGGGCACACAGCACACCCCCTCAGTATCGTGCCTGAGAAATATCACTGCAGCAAAACTCTTACTTTATTGCTGGCTCTTTGAACCACTTCCCAAAATAATCAGACAGACAATTATTGGGATTATCAGAGGAGAAATCCCAGGGCTACTGGGCACAGAAAATCTCCTCTGAAAGGGGCTACCTTCCAGCACTATAGTGGGGAAACACCTTTTTGGGTGGTAGTTTAGTAGTGCTCTTCTGCATCTCTGAGGTCCAATGGACCCAAACCCCCTGGTAAATAGGAAAGCAAGCTCCACTGGAGATAATGGCAGCACCCCAACTTGCCCTTGGTGACTCTTCAGTCACCAGCCACTGCTGGACACCACGGGGTTTTCTCCTCCCTGGGTATCACTGCTGAGCCCCAGGAGCTGTCATGAGCCTGTGGCAGCTGCACAGGAGCACAACATCCCCCAGCACACACGTGGCTGTGCTTCCACCCCTGCATGGACAGGGGACAGTGCAAACCAGGACCAGGATGGGACATATTGCTTGGGGAATACGGCACAGACCAAAGGAGATGCAGGCTGGGAACAAAGAGCCTGGGGAGCTCTGAAAATGTGTCCCACCTCCCCAGGGCAGCCCGGAAAGGAATTTGACAGTGGATTAAGGCAGGGAGCAGAGGCTGGATTCAAAGCTTGATGGAGAAAAGCAGACTCTTTTCTCCAATTTCAGTGGGAGCCATAAGAAAACACAGAGGTTAACTCAGGGTGGCTGCAGTAGGCAGAGCAAATACCTCCCGACAGGAGCAGGATTTGCAGCACAGGATAAAATCAGCTAGACAGCAGCCAAAAAAGCCCTGTTCTTGGTGACACACAGGCATTGTTTTCAGGATTTTTGCCCTTTTGTCTGATTTCTCCCTTATTTTCTTTCCTCCTGTGTTGCTTCAGGCCAGTATTTTGTCATCTTCTTTAGCTGTTAAACCACAGGGCTGCCCCACTCTGTGCTGTACATATCCATCAGCATCACTTGGGACTGGCAGCAGCCATGGAGATGTTCTGGTTAATGCTGGGCTCCTCAATGACAACACACAGCAGTGGCACTGCACTCTGTGTCTGGAAGATGCTCCTGCTCTCCTGGAGTCCAGCTGCATCTCTCCAACAGCCAAACCTTTCCACCCAGCCTTCACCCTCACGGAGCTCAGTGGGTGGTTTGCCTTCAGGAGTTGGGTTTTCAGGCATCTTAGGAGTCACAGAGGGATGAATCCCTGGGAACAGGGCTGGGAGGTGCCAGCAGGTGACTGAGGGTAGCTCTCAGCCTCCCCACCACACAGAAAGGACACGTCAGCGACACTGGTGACACGCAGGGTGCCGCCTGCAGAGGTGACAAACCACAGCCACCCTTGGGATGACATTCAGAGGGAACAGCCTCAGCCTCCGCTGGCTTGTGGCTAAGGCACTGCTCAAGCCACAGCTCCTGCCTCCATTTACTGCCTGGTTTGTCCCTTCAAACCCCTGCAGACAGTTTGTCCTCACAGCCACAAAACCTCCTCCTGTAGCCTGGAGGCTTCTGCTCCTGATATCCCACCATGATCCCAACGGGAGCCAGCAGGGCCTTTTCTGCACTGATTTAACAAGCCACAGCAGCCATGTGCACGCCGGCAGCAAAAAGGGAAAGGATGCTGGTGTGTGGGGGGGGAAAACCTCCACTCCAGCAGCTAAAAAGCCCTATAAAACCCTAAAGTATCTCCAGAACCCACATCAGTGCAGAGAGCCAGGCTGTCAGCTGCTGAGGCAGAGAATGTCCTGGCAATGCAGCGGTGAAAAGATTTAGAAAAATGCAATACACTGCAAGGGAAGATGAATGTCAGTGGACACATTTGCCCCCGGCACAGACTCCAGCTCACTGTGGCTCGAGGCATCACTTTCTTCAGGAGGAGCTGGACAGCAGTGCTCCAGAGAGAAACCAGATGTGCAAGCCCAGGCAGGCTCCAGATCAGGAAGGCTGCTGTGGTTGTCTCCATCCATCGAGGGAGAGTTTGCTGCCACCTTAGGGTCTGTCAGCACAGCTGAGGAGCTCGATCCAGCTCCCAGGAGTACAACATACTGGTTTGCTTGGCTGTCCATGCAGTCTCATGGTGAAGAGCACAATTCCTTTCTGGCTAAGGCTTCCAGCAGAAAACCTGGTGGCTAAGGCCATACTGTAATAAACATTACAATGGTTCAGTTTCACATTTGGGATTTGCTGGAAGATGAGTCCCTTGCTGCCAACAGGAATTTGCAGACAAAAAAAAGAGACAGAATTGCGTTGCATGGCGAATAGCTGCTTTGAAGATAGGCAGTGCTGTTGTTAACATCTTGTCTCCTCCAGATGGTTGCACCACTTCATGGATTTGAACATCCACCAGCAAAAGGACTGGAAGGAGTCTTCACATGGAGGACAGGATGACCCCAGGTCCTTGTGAACTCAGTGCTATGACCCTGTCTGCATCAGAGGTGTTTGGGTTCATTGGGTCCCTCCCAGCCCACCATGGCAGGGAGAGCAAGATGAAAAGGATGGAGGTGACAACCCACCATGTCACATGTGGAGGGTCCTGCAGCAGCCAGGGCAGTGCAGGAACTCACTGACCAGCACCTGCCAGGGCATTTGGGGGCAGGGGACCAGTGCTCCAGATAGGAGCTGCCCAGGCACAGGGACAGGAGCAGCCCCCACCAGAAAGGCAGCAGCAGAGGGACAGCCAAGTACAGCAGAAGTACCTCACCACCTCAAAGTGCTTCAGAGCAGGTCAGTGTTTTCCAAGGAGAACTACACGGTTTGCCTCAGGAGTCTGCTGTCATGGAAGGATCACTTGGACAAATGATACTTGGGAACTAAGGGGGTGAAATCTCTTCCAGACTTACTAGCTGAAGATCACAAGCACCAAGCCCAGGAGGAATGAGCCATTTCTCAGGAGCATCTGCTCTTCAGTGCTACGGCTGTATGGTAAATACAGCTCAATGCAGAGAGGGGAGAAATCCTTGTTCCTGGTGGCTGTGACACCAAGGGGGAACACAATGGCAATGACACGTCTCTCCCAACAGCAGGCAGCTTCCCAGAGCTGGCAGCTGCCTGCCTACCTCCCACCTCTGAGGAGGCAAGCTGGGGACAGCTCAGTCCTCAGGGACATGGCTGGGTTAGCCTCTCCTTGTGCGAAACAACTGTGTTTGGCTCTTCCTCCACCAAGAACTGGGAGAAAAAAAAAGAACCCACACCCCTTCCTGCCATCTGGAGAGTCAGTCGACACAAGCCAAAACGTGTGTGCCATATGTACACAGCTGTGGAGGCAGGGACGCCTCAGCCCATCTGCCCGGTGTGCTGCGTGCCCGCGGGAGGGCTGAGACAGGGACAGGGTCCTGCAGAGAGCCATGACTGCCCTTTCCTCCTCCTCCTCATCAGCAAGCAGGGATGGGCTCCCCACAGCGCAGTGGTGGGTCTGATCCTGCAAGCAGTGGGGTTTTATCTCCCATGTGCCGGTGAGGATGGGAGGAAACAGGGCAGGGACAGGGATGACACCTGTGTGGGTGCTGGGTACAGCGGCTGGGCGAGGCTCCTGCCTACAGCAGCTCCACGTCCAGCAGCTGACCCCCACCCAAAGGAGCGTGGGGCCAGGGTGGGTGTGTGCAGGCACGGCGCAGTGCCCGCTCCTCGCCCGCCTGTCTGTGGGGACGTATCAGTTTCAGCGCCTCAGGAAAAGCCTCCCAGCTGCTTAAGAGCCTGATATGTGATGACAAGGAGGGGACGGAGGACTAACCAAGGAATAAGAAGAAAAGGGAGGCCGGCAGCAGGCAGCACACAGGGATTGCCTCTGGGAAGGGGCTGAAGGCTCTCTGTATGCCCTGCTGCGTGGAAAGATGGTGCTGACCCACGGCACGAGAACGGCTCCCCACTGCACGCACCTCCACCAGGGCATCTCCACAGCCCCGCTGCCAGGTGGGACAGAAAGCAGCCTGCTGTCTCCTGGTCTGAGCTGCACCCCAGAAACCCCTCTGCTGCCACCGCTGCCACCACGTGAGTGACAAGGCAGCGCCGTGCTGTGTGCCATGGAGCTGACTGTCACCTGATGTCACGTACGGCACCAGGCACGCCGCTGGCAGCCCAGCGAGAAATGAGCACAAATGTCATCCAATGATGGCCGGGACAGCCAGCCCACCCCTCAGCAAATTGTGGCAGAGAATGATTTCTTTCTCTCTGCAGAGTGAACACAGCCAGTATGTTCCCGTGCTGACCCTAGAGACCGGCTTTCATGGGAAGAGAGGACAGCAACTTGTTCTCCAGGCTCTTTGGGCTCCCAGCTGAGTCCATGGCTGGAGTGATTTATAGAGGCAGGGCCAAGGCCAGGAATCTGAGGCTTTTCAAGAGTTGCCCATTTCCCAAAAGAGTGCGGCTTTAATTTGTTGCCTGCCTGACTTCTGCTTGAGGCTCAGCCTAGAACAAGATTGCCAGTGATTTGGGAAATCACTGCTACTTCCCCTTGCGGTTTTGGTGGTGTAGATGTCTGTCCATGGAGAATTAGACTGACACTTCCAGGCGTGTTACACACAGTCCCCGAACAACCGAAATGTGGAAGCAGCTTATAGAAACAAAATATATCAAGTCTGGAGTTTGCATCTACCAGAGGTGGCCTCTCAGCACCCAGGGACAGCACCCAGCACACACTGGATCACTGGGATTATAACAGGAGCAGTCAGATCCCACCACTGCACAGTGATAAAAAATGCTCTAGTTTAGCTGCTCACCAGCAATTTTCTCCTGACATACAGCCCTAGTCCCAGCTCCTGAAATCTGCTTGCAGAAGTAGGTGACAGGAAAGGATTAATTCTTAGGACACAAGAGTCATTGAGAAGGGCTGCAGGCAGCATGCTGAAGATAGGAACAAGCACATTTCCTCAAAGCAGGACAGGGGATTGAATCCTAAAGTGAGCACGCTTGGGGAATGGCTCAGATTAGTAATGTCCAGAAGATGGTAGGGAAAAGTGTGTGAGCTCCGCAGCAAGCAGAGACTGCTGCTCCCACCAGGCTGGAGGGACCATCCTGGGGGAGGTGATGCTTAGCACCTCTCACAGTCAGACTCATCTGCAGCTCCCAGCCCTCTGAGCCCCGTGCAGCTCCTCCTTCCTGCACACCTGGAATAGTCCCATCAGCATTTAACAGAAAGGCAGAAAAGCCAGCACAGCTGGGCTTGCACAATGTGACAGCACATCTTTGTCTATCACTGCACTGTACAGGGTGCCTTCATGCAGAGAGGGCTGAGTGCAGGGGCCAGGGCACTGACTTCTCCTTGTGCAGAAGATACAAGAGCCTTGTGGCTTCTCTGAATCTCACCTCATCCTGGGGAGGTGATGCAACGACTTTGATCAAAACTTTTCACTTACCTTTCAAAAGTGCCACCCTGACAGTGTGAACACATCTATTATACTTTACAGACAACCATGAGGATTTTCAAGTCCTCTCAGCAAGAAAGATCAGCACCAGGCACACTTCAAACATACTGTACAGCAAAAATCATGGGAATCTAAGTGGCAGAGGATCACAGCTCACCTCGGCTACCCCTAGCACACGGGGCATATAGAAAGTTTCAGAGGCTGCTGTAAGAATCCCAGGGACCCTGAGGGATCATCAGGCACAGTGCACCAAAGTCAAGAGGAGCACAGTGCTGCCCAAATTCCCGGTGAACCCTTTGGGATCTGGACAGCTGGCAAGTACACGTGCTCTTGGTACAGGAGCATCACCCCAGGTCCCAGCTTGACCAAGTGCCTCCCTACACACTCTGTTCTCACCCGGAGGGATTCCTCGGATTTGTTTTATCTTCTGCTCTCTACACCACCCTCCCTCCTCGGAAAAAGAAAAAAAAAAAAGCCCAAAACTTGCTAACTGCAAGCAAATCAGAAGCCCCTATTTATTTATCTTGAGCGTTAGCACACTTCTAGGGTTGGTACTTCCAGGCATTTTGAACCGACTTCCCCTGCTGTCAGGCGGGCGCTCGGCTCCTGCCCGTCACCTCCCCGGGCCCGGGAGCGGAGCGCGGCGCGGCGCCCGGCGGGCGGCAGATACCTGCTTGCGCAGCGCCTCGAAGGCGGCGCTGATGGTGTGGACGCGGGTCCTCTCTCGGGCGTTGGCCAGCAGCCGCCGCGTCTGCTGCAGCGCTTTGATCTCGGGCGAGACGCCGGCCGCCTCGCCCGGCCGCGGGCGCGGGGAAGCGGCGGGCGGCGGCGGCGGGGCGGCGGGGAAGGCGGCGGCGGCGGGGCCGAGCGCGGCGCGGCGCGGCTCCCAGGCGGGCGGCGGGGCGGCGGCGGCGGCGGCGCCGGGGGGCGGCGCGGGGGGTGCGCGGAGCGCGCCGCGCCGCCCGCTCAGCACTTTGAGCTCCACGCGGAAACTTTTGCAGCCGCCGTGCTTGCGCCGCAGCCGCCGCAGCCCGCCGAGCTCGGCGGGGCACAGGCGCGGCCAGGGCTCGCCCTCGGCCAGCGGCGCGCTGCGCATGGCGCGGGGCGCTGCGCGGCGAGGCTCAGCCGCGGCCGCTGCGCCGCTGCGCCGCTCCCGATGCTGCCGCTGCTGCCGCCGCCCCGCTGCCGCCCATCTGCGCCCGCCCTGCCGCGGCGGGCAGCGGAGCCCCGGCTCCGTCCGTCCGTCCTGCGAGCCGTGCGCCGGCCGCAGCGCCCGCAGCCCGCCTGCCTCCCGCCGCCGGCAGCCGGCCGCCGCGCAGATGAGCGGCTTTAAAGAAACAGGAAGGCTGGCCCTTTTTTTTTTTTTTTTTTTTTTCTTCCCAAAACAGCTGTGCTGCCAATCTCCTTTGTTCATCCCCCCCACCCCCCCTTCCCTTCCCTCCCCTCCCACCCCACTCCCACTTTCTTCTTTAATCTCGCTCTTCCATGCGATGGAAGAGAAATCCTGCCCCCCGGAGACTCGCCGCGACCCTCCGTGCGCGCTTCCCCTCCAGCCCCCTGCCTTGCTTCCCCAGGGAAATCTGGGATTTGCTTTGGTTCCCAACACACTTCATCCCGCTTCTCCTCCCTTATCGCTGGTTTTCCGCATCTAGACCCTCATCTGCGAGGCGTGGGGTGCCTGACTAAACGTGCCCGGGAGCACAGCCGGCCCCCGGCGGGATGGGAAACTGGGGGAGCTCGGGCGCTTCTCACACATCCCTCCTGTCGCTCCCGGATCCTCCAGCTCTGCTCCGCCACCGGCTCGGACCCGCTAGGAAGAATTATTCCACAGGAGCAGTCTGCCCTGTTTTTCATGGGGCTAACAAGGGAGCCCGCACGCCTGGGGAGCTGCTACCAGATTTGGGCTGCCTTCTGCTGGCACCCCGAAACCCCCCAACTCCCCTCACCTCAGCCAAGGGGGATCCGGGCCAGGGGGCTCTGCAGAGTGGGCAGGCAGGGTGTGAGGGAGGGAGGTGCAGTTCTCAGTCAGAGCTGTGGCACAGCTGGGAATGAACTGCATTTTTCGGAATCGTAGGAACGTTTTGGGGTTGAAGGGACTTCAGGAGATCCTGTGAAAGTTTAAAAAGTATCTCTGTTATTTAGGCAGCTGGCTTTTCAAGCCTTAGACATTGAGTTGTACTGAGAATCAATGGGATGCAAGCTGTGAGATGCTTGAATTCATAGCAGTGAAAGGGATGTTGATTCCTTACCCTACTCCTCTTCCTCTTCCCATGGTGTGACAACCTAGCAGCCATCAGCACTATGTGGGGTGAGGAGAAGGAGCTTCTATTGACCTCCTGTAGGTCGTGATGCAAGACAAGCTCTGCCTGATGACTCATTTCCTCTTGCTACTGTGGCCAGGCTGCCCCAGAGCAGACATTGCAAGAGTTTCTTCACGTGGAGGAAGCAGAGTTTGTGGAGAAAGTACAGGAGAAGATGTGCTGAGCCCTGGTTCAGCACCGTATCTGTGACAGCGGTGCTGCCTCCTCCATCCCATCCCGTGTCCCTCCATTGCATCCCGTGTCACTGCGGTTTTATTTTCCTTTGCAGAAGGACTTTAGGTGAGTCAGTTGAACCCAGAAGTGCCTGACTTCCCAGTGTGGGTAGCATCACTCCCCTGCCTTGTGGTGGTGCTGGCAAACTGCCCTGATATCCTCAGCTAGAGCCTGTGAATTATTGCTGCTAATGCTAGGACGTGCCTTAATGACTATTTTCTCCATCTTTCGTCTTAGTTCCTCTAACTCTCGAAGCTGAGAGCCAGCAAAGGGATTTTTGGTTGACAGTGTTTCTCCCAAGCATCTCAGTGAGTGGCAGTAGCATCAGTTCCTCCATCAGGGTCTACCTTCAGTGGGAAGCTCTTCTCATGAGAGGAAGACCTTGGCCCAGAATTACAGTCTCAGCCATTAAACTCTGCCTCCCCAAAATCCTCTTGCTCTTCCAGCTTGACTCCCTGAAGCAAATCCATTCAGGCAGTAAGCAGATGAAAGCCATTAAAACCAAAGGCATTTGCAGCCATTTACACCATTTTTTTTCTCGTTTTGCCCCTAAGGCACGTTTATCTTCCCAGTGCTGGTTATGTAGCTGCTCCCTTGGCGGTCGCTGCCTTACGGAGTGCTTCCAAGAAGAAACCTAAACCTGAGTGTCCCCAGTCACATACCCGCCTGTCAGACCTTCCCCTTCTCTCCTTTTAGTATCCCTGTGGTCATGGGTATCACGGGATGGCCGGGGTGGCCCAGCTCGGGGCTGAGTCACCGCGGGCCTCGTCCCCCGGAGGCCGGAGCACGCAGCCCGTCCTGTGCCCCGGTCCCAGGGGTGCAGCGTGACAGCTGCCAGCCACCGAGCACAGCCCCTGGGAGCACAGACCTGCCCCCACTCTGCTCACCTCCCTCTGCTTCCACAGCTAAAGCAGGGCAAACTGGGTGGGGACTCCGTCACTGTCCAGTTGGGCTGCTCCTGTTTGCCTTGACAGAGATTGAAACTGAAACTTGCTTGGGACTAAATTGAAGGGAGAGAGATTTAAACTGCAGTGAAAGAGTTCATGCAACCTCTTCTACCAGCTTAAGTTGTTTAGATGAAGGTTAACTCTTTCAATTAAGCAAAGTTTAAACTTTGCTTAACTTCAGAGTTTCCTGAAGAGCAAACCCATCCCTTCAGCCCATGCCATGGTAGCCCCAGAGCCACTGATGTGCCTTCCACATTCAGTGGAGATGGGCAGGGATGCCTGAGCTCACCACCTGGCCTCTGGAAAAAAAAGCATTGAGGCTGTGCTGGCATTGGAATTTGGGCTAGGAGCAGTGTGTCCTCGTGCAATGCCACCAGAGAAACATGACTTTTGGGAGCAAATGCAAAAAAATCTGCAGGTGGTGCTGACTGCTCTGTGCCATATGGATGCAGCAGCTCATTCTGCTGCGTAGTGCCTATGTGCCAAAGTGATGGCATGAGGGGAACAACAGATGGAGGGAATCACCTGGCTGTGGGGGAGTAATGCAGAGTGACAGGACCATGGCTGTGACTTGCAGTGAAACTTTTGACCTTTCTGCAAACCACGTTATGTCGGCCTTGTCTGCACCCTGAGCTGTGTCATTTTAGCAGTCCTGCTGTGTCCTCTTGATGCCTTGGGTTTTAGCTTTTATATTTTTCAGATTTTCTGCTGCTTGGTATGTAACTCTGAAACTTCATGTTAGGTGTTAGTAAGTTCTCTTCACAGGGTGTTGGGCAAAATAATCCCTTCCCAGCTAGAGAATCAAGGACACCCGTTACCCAAAAAGCATAAACAATGGCAAGGGAAAGGGGCAAGCCAGGGGGCTGAGGCTTCATAGCCTGGGGCTGTGGTTGGACAATTGACCTCAGTATATACATGAACCAAAACTTAAAAAAGTGTAACTGGAAGTGACTGGAATCCATCTTCAGTTTGATTTGGGTGTAGCCCCCCAGGCTCTTGCACTGCTCAAGGTGTATCCTTTCAATAAATACCTATTTTATTCCTTTTGCTCTATCTAGTCTCTGTTCCTGGTCAGCCTTTCCAGGCATCACTATGGGTCCATTTTTCTCAGATATGGGTAAGGCAGGTGCTTGCAGGACACAGACACACTCCAAGGAAGGTTTCATCTCTGGCAGAGCCAAGCTGATGGTGCTGCTGTCCTATCCCATTGTCCTTTCTTCTTCTTGCTGTACTCCCATTTCCTCCCTTGGCCAGCTCTGAGGTTCTCTGTGCTTGGGGAGAGCAAAGCTAACCCAGCCCAGCCCTTTTTGATATGCCTGGCATTTCTTGATGTGGTAGTGTGGCCATGGCTGCACAGTGGTGAGGTGGAAAAGGAGTTGCACCTCTGCTTTAAGACCCACTGAAAAAATAACTTCAGCATAAGCACCAGCACCACTTGCCATGCAACTCTGCTACCTTTGCCTTCAAGGGTAAATAAAGGACAAGAGGAAATGGCCTCAAATTACTCCAGGGGAGATTTATGTTGGATATTAAGAAAAATGTTGTGACCAAAAGGGTTGTCAGGCACTGGAAATAGAGAAATAAACCCTTTTCCAGCCCTCTGTGAAGGACATAAGAGTCCTGGTAAAAATCACTGGAGAAGTGTTGCATTTGAGCTGCAGGAGTGGGGAGAAGGATATAGCAACAGGGTTCATTGTGCCATGGACAAGGAGAAAGAGAGTTTTTATTTAAAAAGCACTACACTTATATAGAATAGTTCATGTAATACAGAACAGAAAAGGCTTATTGGGCCAAGAAGGAAACACCTCTTTGAAAACATGCTTTCTGCAAAACATCACGAGAAGTGTTAACCTCTCCTCCCAGCATCCTCTGTCACTGAGCTACTCAAAGTCTTGGATTAACTCCACCCATATGGGGTAAAGCTCTCCCTGGCACTGCAGCCCCAGACCCTAAATCAGTCTCTGCCTTCTGCCAGTGGGTGACACACCCTCTTGGGTGGCTCTCTGCCCTCATAAAAACTAATGTGGTCGTAAGAAATGACTCTGAAACCCCAGAATGTGTCTTAACACAATGTATTTTTTTTTAAAGATAAGTAAATAGGAAGGAATATGAAATGGAAATAATCTGCTAGGTGGCAAGAATTATTTGTAGGTGTTGGGATGTTTGAAAGGCTTGTTTTCAGATCCTAGGAAGGACATGCTGCAGGTGGGTGCCAGGGAGATGCCTCAAAAGCAGTGCCCAAGGGACAGGACATTTTCCTCAGGAAAGCATCCTGAGCATTTCTGAATAAGCTGGTAACAGCTTTGTACTTCTGAAAACCAGAACACACTCCAAATCCTGTGAAAAACCAGAGCTCTGCACTTGTTAAAAAGGAACATCTACTCTCATGTACAGTTTCCAACATCCTCCTTAGGCAAGAGGAATTATTTTAAAATGCTGTTGAAGAGCAAAACCAGAAGTCTGATCACAAGTGGCATGTTGAGGATATCAATGTAAAGTTGAATCATCAAAGTGAGACTGAGATGCAGCCTTAATCCTTCTTCTTTTAATGTTTAAATATGTGTCATGTAGTCTGACATTATCATTAATAGTCTGACAGCATGTGAGCAGCCATCTTCCTCAGGAGGTTTCAGAGTTTCAGTGTGTGTTTCAAAATGCACAAGATAGAAGAAAGAAGAAAGGGAGAACTTTTCTTTTTGCAGTAAAAATTCCATTGGGAGCACATTCTTTTATTGTGAAGTATTTAAATAACAACCAAAAAAAAAAAGAAGAAAGAAAGCATAAGCTTGGCAGGCTGAAAGTTTTGTCCAGTCCTTAATCTGAGGATAAAAAAAAGGGAAAAGAAAAAAAAAAAGAAAAAAAAAGTCTCTGGTTTTATAGTTCTATGAAAAATACAGCTTAAAAAGCAGCAATTTGAGAATATAGGCAGGCAAGGAGAGCAAAAGTGAGGAAAGGCTGCTGAAACACATGTCTATTATTACTGAAGAGAAGTGAAATTTCTCCAGCATTAGGAAAACCCTGTAGCATTTCTAAATACCCATAAAATATACAGTGGGAGTTGTAAGAACCCGTAAAGTTGGTGGTCTCTCATCAGTGGGCTTTTTAAAGCTATTTGGAGACTTGGCAAATGTGCATGGGCAGGATTATGGGAGTCCTCTTGGATAATGTGAAACGGAGGAAGGATAGTGAAATGAGGTAGGAAATGAGAATTATTCACACACAATGTAATTTGGAGTCACATCTGTCATTGACTTAAAATTGTATTTCTTTTTAAATGCTTATTTTTTTGCTTGGCACAGTCAATATTCATTTAGAGGAAAAAAGTGCTTATGGCAGTCTGCAGCTTAATTTTATTCTCATAGCCTGAATGATGAGATTTGTGTCCTCTCCTCTCCTCAGCTGCACTAATGATCTGAGGTCTGAAAAATGTTTTGTCAGTGGATCTCAGCAGAGAGCAAAGGGTGAGATTCTTCTGTTCACATCTCCATGAGGAGGACATTGCTGCTGTCCTGGCTTACCTGTCTATCAGAAAGAAGTGCAATAACACCCAGAGGAGAACAAATGAGGCTGGTGAGAGGAGCAATGCAGTTATGCCAAACATAATGATCTTTGCAATGCAATACATAAGAGAATAGTGGAGTCTATACTGTTTGAATGGTATAAATAAAGACTGGACACATTTCAAAAATAGATTTTAAGCTGGGGACAGGGTGCAGGAGTTACTGTCTGAATTTGTGTGGAAAGCTGGACTAATTAGTCATACAGGATCCCTCTAGCCCTTCTATCACTGGATCCCCAACAGGTATCTGACTTTCTGATACAGCACCATACTTCTTGGTGGGAAGCACTGGGTCCTTGGCAGCCTTGAAAATCAGTTTGGATGCACTCTGCTGCAGGTGGAGAGGCTCAATTTTATAAAGAAGCAATGTTGTTTAAAAACCAAAAGAAGCCGCATTTCTCAGCCTAGCCCTACTGGAAGTACTACCTTGCCCAAACCAGGGTCTCAGTGCCTCCCTCCAGCCAAGACAGGGCAGTGGATGTCTCCAGTGACCTGTCAGGGGCTGGGCATGCTGTGGCAGCTTGGACAGTGACCCTGGGGCCATCAAAGCCACAGACAACTCACCCATGGACTTCAGCAAGAGCAGTGCTGGCTCTGAAATTGCTTGGGTGTGAGATGTATGGGAGGTTGAATGGCTGGGTAAGGACCTGCAAAAACCTCAACTGTTTCTCCATCTGTGAGCCAATGCACTGATTTATGCACAGTTGCACTGGCAGCTGGTCTGGCTTCAGCTCCATCTGACCTCATATGTCATTAAAACCAGTAAAAATCCTCCCGTTTGTTTGCTTAGGACCTGTCTTGAGGCTGGGAAGTTGTTCCTGTGGTCAGGAGAGGGGCTGTGTGTGGAGATGGACATGAGGTATAGCCCCAGCTCTGCCAAAATCCCCTGGTGGGCCATTCCCTGTAGTGTCCCTGGTTTCCTGGATCCTGGTGAGCAGCAGCAATGTGTCCTTCCTTGCCCCAGCCCACCTCCTCACTGTGCTCCCTGTCCCCTACAGCACCAACAAGATGCTCAGTATCAACATTAGCTCAAACTTAATTACCCCATGTTCATGCAGCATTCTTTAGGCTTTTCTCTTTCAAAGTTTCAGGTCCCCTGAAAAATAAAAGAAGAAAAAAGTGAAAAAGATGAGGTCTGAAGATATTAAGCTCTTTCATTTAATATTCTTTAGTTTTAGGAAAAGGACAGTTGACCTTAAATAGGACATAGGTAAAGGACAGACTCTCTTTTACTTAAAACCTATAAATTTTGGGTGGAAGTTTACTTTTGTGGGTGAGGGCAATGCAAACATTTGTTTGCCAGATTTTTCAGTGGTGGCTGTTGACTGTGGTCTACAAGGTTCCAAGAATTCCCAGTGACTCTTAGTGGTTATGTAAATAGTGTGCAATTAGAGGCATGTTTATTCCAAAGTCTCTGGTCAGATTCTCCAGGTGTAAAAGAGCTTCTAATGGTGAAAAGGGAAGAGTGCTATCACTGACAGCTTCACTTACATGAGCTAATATACTCACATCTCCAGTGGGCTGTTCCCACCATGGTGGAGAAATTGAGGTTTTGGGAAGGCAGATGATGCTTAGAGAGGCTCCTCCTCATGCAGGTCTTACTACCTGCTAAAGGTTATTGTTTTCTTCTATTAATAATTCATCAGAAAGGCTGAATTTATTATTAGAGTATACCAATTGTGTCTTTTTCCAGAAAATCTCATGTAGTACCTTGTTTCTGGTAAAGTTTGAGCTTCATGTTGGGATACATTTCTTTGGAGGCGTTTTAGTGAATAAGGACATGGGGTCCAGGGTCATGCTGCTGTGACTCATCTTGAAATCATAAAATAGAAATATTCTAAGACACTGGGTAAAAAAAACCAGAACAAGTAAGGAGCACATAGAGTGCAGAGTGGTGCTGCCTGTGGTGCATCATTCCAGCTCCTGGCAGTCAGCAGCTAAGGGATCTCCTGAGGTTGAGTTTGGATTGTGGTGTTTAACAGCCCTGCTGGAACGAGCCACCATTACTCTTTTAAGCCCATTTGTACTAATTTGTAATTTTTAGTGCCCACGACAGTCCCATAACTCATTTGTGAGAATAATGTCCTTTTTTTCTGTTCTTAACTTGGTGTCTCATAATTTCATTAGTTCGTGTCTGTCTGGCCCTTGAAGTTTTGAGAAATGGTGCACAATTATTTCCTGTTCACCTTCTCCATACAAGTCGTGAGTTCACAGACCTCTCTTAGATCCTCTCTGCTGCTTTTTTCTCCCAAGACAAAGGGTATTAGCCTATTCTGGCTCTTTTGTCTGCAAACTGCTCCCTGTCTCTGGTGTCTTGTTGCCCTTTTGTAGTTCTGCTCTATCCTGTGTGAGATTGGTGCATTGGAGTTGTGAGCAAAAATTTGTGATGTTGCTCTGAAGTCTTTTCATACTAGTTTTTAATTTTATCTTTGCTTTTTTAATTCCCATGGAGCACTAAATTCTCATTTTTAGGAAACCATCCAGGGTAGCTCTTACCTTGAAATTTTTCATGTGTTCTCACATTTGTAAAGCCAAGAGAATGGCATCACTCACATCCCCATTCCCTCAGTGACAGCCCCAAAAAACTCAATTTGTGAAACAGGATTTTGTCCTATAGATACAACCCTTGATTCTTCCCCATTACACCTTGCTCTCTGATGTCTCTAATATTTTTTTTTAGAATGTTTATCAGTTTATCTTACACAGAATCACACTTGTCACTTTTCATTCCTTCTCTGGAAACTGCTTTTTCATTTTGCATCACATTTATTGCTTCTATTCTTTTGGCATAGGCTGATTTAAACAGCAGGCTGGCTCTGCACCATGGATAACCATTCAGCAATTTCCTCTTTGGATTTCCATAGAGCTCTTAGGTGAATGCTGTCTGCTCTTGCAGATTGGTCTTACTCATTTTATCAGTTTGTTTGAAAATCTTTTCTATGGATGCTTCAGTTTGGGGCATCTCTTCCCATGTGCTCTTGGGAAGGAAAGGCTGCAGTGTGGGATGATCCTCAGTATTTATTTGACTTTGCTATCACGAGATAATGTGTCTTGAGTGCTCATCTATCACATATTGATCATCTATCAGTCTGAACAGCTGTCTGGAAAACTACTTGCTTTGAGGCAGTTTTGTTATTAGCTTTCAGAGCTTTAGAAAATTGCTCTTCAGAAGGTTTTTTAATACATTTATATTGACTTCTAACAGTGGCTTACCTGTGTGCATGTTTCTTCCATATTCTCTTTCTGAACTTCATTCCCATACTTTGCTTCTGATAGACTTTATTCTGTTTTTCAGTCTACTAACTTTTAGGTACTGTTTAAATAAAGTCTGTGAGTCCTGAAACCATTTGACTCCTCACTTTCCCTTTCAAATTCCTTTCAGTACAACTCTTCAGTTTTGTGTTACTGCCTGTCAGCATCCTGCAAGTAGAGAAAAAGCTCAATTACTTAAAATATGAAAGATGTGACTGGTAACCAATACATCAGTTTAATGCAGGACTTGGGTTAGTACTAGTCAGTAAATGTCTTCTTACATTTAATATGATATAAAATACAACCCCTGCCAAAATTCAAGGCAGTTCTGCAATACAGTTTCTCCACTTTGGCCTCCTAACATGTTTCACAGCACATAAATGCATACTCTGTGGGCATTATCAACTTTCTGACAGTTTGGTCTGTGAACTTCCCACTTCTATCAGGATCAGGGCCCTGCTGAGCAGTGCAAAAGGAATACAGGGAAGGAGAATTAGGCTGAGTATCTCAGCAAGGTGGCCAGGATTGGGCAGGGCTCAAAAGAAGTGAATGAGAACAAATGTGGTCAATGGATATGAATTTGAAGAATACAGTGGTCTGGATAAGCAAGATGACAGGCCAGAAATTTGGCCAAAATACATCTAGGAACTCTTTCAAGAGGAAAATAAAAGTTTAGCCTGGGATTAAGTTGAAGATTGGGAAGAGCAATGACACAGGGGAGGACCCAGGACAAGGAGAGATGGAATGGGAATGAAGTCAGGGAGATGTGAATCAGGGGTAGGAGAGGTCATGCTCAGGAGATGCAATCACAACCCAGAAGGACAGTGAGGAACAGAAAGCAATGAAAAGGACTCCTTGAACAGTGACTGCTTGAGGCAAACCTGCAATCAAACCTTAAAGAAAACACAGGTGCTTAGGCACTTCTTATTTTCTTCCCCTCTGGCTGCAGACCTCAAAACTAAGGCAGAAGTCATCACTGATATGGGAAATATTTTGGGATGCAGCCAGAGAGGGCATGAGAGACAGTGACACAGAGACTTCAGGTTCCATGAATAACTCTGAAAATGGGCTGTGAGTACTTGCCTATGTTTGTGAAACATGTTGATATTTATTAATGACATCAGTGGTGTCAACCAAAGCAAAAATAGCTACAGATCTAACACATATGAGTTTGGGCAATAGCTTGTCAGTGATATTTCTGGGCTTCTCTAAATGTGATGAGACCAACCTTTGCCTAGGTGCCCAGATGTTTTGTTGGAATGTGTTTGCTGCTGGTTGAGTGCTTGTTCAAAGGATGAACACCTTCCACCAAAGCTGTAGAAAGCAGTTTTTTAAATAAAGTCTTGCAGTTTTAGGCATGATCCAAAACTATCTTTCCATTGGTTCTCAGAGGCTTTTAGATTAAGCCTCATATGCAGATTTGCCAGTGCTCTCAGATGGAAAAACAGTGAAGGATATGAAGTGCCAGATGGCATTAAGTGGATTTTATTGGGTTTGGAAGTAACACAAATCTTATCCAGAGTGGACAGAGAAATTCTGGCTGCTGAAGTGTGATTCCCCATCTGTACTGAACATCAAGGTGGCTCAAATAAAGGTCAGGGACCCACATTACTGTTCTCTGTTCCACTGGTGGCTTATAAAATATTTTAGGATACATTGAGTGGGCTGTATAGGAACAGGCTGACTAGTTTAGCAGATGTCAGCACTAGAAGAATGTCTGCCATGATCTGGTGTCTTGTCCTTTGATAGCTGTTCAAAGAGCAGGCAGGAAATTGCACTGCTGAAAAATAAATTGGATATTAGCACACCAGAAAGAGCTGATAATGTTTCTCTTTGTGATACCAGGGCTGAGCTGATCAGAAAGCCAACCTCAGCTGCTCTGAAACAGGAGCCTGGTGAAATATGTGCTGTGGACCTGACTCCAGTTTTCATGTGGACATTTTTATTCCTGCTTTCCACCCACCTTTGAGCAGAGCCAAACATGATGCACAGTCTAACAAGACATTTAATTTTTGCATTCACCCTAACTTAAAATCATTTTCCTGCTACTGATTGCTCCTAATGACATCCAGAGCCCCTGATAAATAGTAATTTGCTTTCAAATCTACAGATATATCATGATAAGTATTAACCTGGTCACAATCAAGGTGGAAATGGGATGGGAGGAAAGCATACAATCATTATGAGGGTCTATTATGGAGCTTACCTGGAAGGGAGGATAACAAAGATTTCTCTGCTTAAAGGTCCAGATGTCAGTGCTCCAACTGATATTTAAAATAGGGCATGTGCACTGCACTGAGCTAGGCAAAAGAGCATTTCCAGGGCTGCTCCAAAATATTTACCTCTCAAATGCTTTCTGTCAGAAAATGCCTTTGTGATTAAACAATTTTTTTCCTTTAGAAGTGTCTGTTTTTGGCATGAAATTTCAGATGTTTACTGAAGTTTTATATCTAAAAGCAGAAAGTTTATTTTTAGCTGTTTCTATTTATTTTAAGTAAAAGTCAGAATTTTTGTGAGAGAAGAAAACTCAATTTTCAGACCACTTGTAATCCACTCACTCTTCCCGATGAAGAAGACCCTGAATAATGCAATTTTGAGATGTCAAGCTCTGTGTGAGAATTGGAAACTCTTAGTGGGGTCTGACTGTCACAAGACTTCACTCCCTGTCATGGGAGAGACTGAAGAAAAACAACAATAATAATAACAATAACAATAATAATTTGTGACAAGCTCCTAAAACTTGTCAATATAATGTGTACATGTTAAATGTATGACTGCCCTTAATGTGGAATATTTTCACTCATGAAGGTTCTTGGAGAGGTTGGTTGAGTGGCTCCTATTCTTGATGGTGGAGACTTGATGGGTTTCCAAAATTTGCTTTGCTCTCCTGTCACAAGCTCTAGGTACCTGCTGCTGCTGCTCAGCTAATTCATCCTCTTCAGTGCTAAATCTCATGAGGGCTGGATGAACCAAAAAATTAGCTTGGCAATGTAGATACTGCAAGAATTTGAGAGTATCTTTCACTTTGGAGATAAGGGTTTGTGCAAAGTGCAAGGCCGTGTGGTGGGGAAGGGAAAACCCAGTTCTGCAATGGAGAGAAGTGTTTTGCACATCCTCATATGATGGTGGGTGTGTTATTTGGGACTGCTCAGTCACAAATCCTGGGGCAGTCCAGGTTTTTAAGTTCCTTCAAGAGCTCCTCGAGGGAGCCAAGCCTCCAGGCCTGAGCTGAGATTTGCCTGAGACTGCTCCTTCTCCCTGTCACCTCTGCTGCCCTCAAGCACTGGCAGCCCCACGGGTCTGCCCCCCGTGGGGTCCCAGCCAAGCCCTGACACTGACCCAGTGCCCGCAGGGTTGGGGTACGTGTCTCCAGGCATGGCACACTGGAAGGCCTCAGAGCCATTGTTTGATCATTTGGTTCCACAAACAATCCTGCTCCCTCTGCAGGAGGAATTGTCCTGTTTTCCATCAGTTGATTTTGGATCTTCCCGCTGCGAAGCGATCCAAGCAGTGAGGAGCTTCTAAATCCCATTACTGAGTTCTGAATAAACTGATACAAGACCTGGGGGCACTGCTGCTGCTGAAAGGCTCTGCAGCGAAAGGAGAGGTTTAGTTCTCCTGGGGTTGCTGCACAGCCTCTGTTCTGGTGCTGAATTCCCGTGGGACCCTGCTTCGTGCTCCTGCCCCAGGGCTGAGGAGGCAGCACCTCCTGGCTCTGCCTTGTGCAATCCTCTTGGCCACTGATGTGTTGGATCTGCGGGGGGAGCTGCTAGAAGTGATGTGGGAAGCTCAAACCTGAAGTCATCCTTCCCTGCTTGCCAGCATGAATCATTAAATCATTTGCTTTTGCAGGCTGTGGCCAACTGTAAGCACCCGTGGAAAGGGAGAATTCACTCTCCTGCCTCTGCAGCCACACGGGGCCAGATCCCAGCCTGGTGCCACTGGCTTAACACTAATGTTATTCATTCTTTCCAAAACTAAGGAAAAAGTGGTTTTTGTTTGTTTATTTAGGTTTTTTTCCCCCTCAAATATGGCTTCACCCAAAATTTCTTCAAGGTATTATATAAAGTGCTATTTGGGAGGGGTCAAGGACATCTCTTGATGTGTCTGAGCATCTCTCCAGAGATTTCTCCCACTTGCCCACCTTGGCAATGTAGGGTAAGAAGGGCAAAGAGAACATGAAGGAAGTACCTGCATGCAGCTGGAGCTCCCTATTTAATATAGAGGGTCTTTCCTCCCTGGCACCTGATGGTCTGCCAGGAAGTGTCCTGTGTCCACTGAAGAAGAAGCTGGGCTGCCACAGCGGGCTATGGGTGAACTAAAGCTGTCAGACCTGGTTTTGGTTTCTGTTGGATGATCCTTCTGGCAGTGGGAAGGAGGAACTTGTTGAGAAGATGATTTTGTTTAGATTCAACAACTTTCCTAAGCACGAGTTCCTTCAGAAAATCCAAAAATGGTGGCAATCAGAGGCTTTGGTTGATTCTCTCATTTCCTTTCCTATTTTTGGGTGGAAACAAAGTGATTATTTTTCTCTCAATTACTGAGACAACCTTCTTTAATGCCAGACTACAAAGGTG